>OY754312.1:61393955-62686318 GCA_963573325.1 Astragalus glycyphyllos | reverse complement strand
TCTCAGTGAGTTTTATCGTGACCCCTAGCCACGCTCTCGATTCAATTATGAATCCGTTAAATGGTAATTTGATAAATGAAATACTTACATCTGGCAATATTGTATTATAATAATAATAATAGTAATAATTAAAATAATAGTTATGATAATAATGATAAATTTATAATTCCAAAAAACATTTTCCTTGAATCCTTAATCACTAAGTTTACAATTAAAATTAAAGCAAAATTAACGCTCCCTCCCCTCTCATTCTCCCTTCTTCAATATTTTAATCATTTCATTCTAATTTCCTCATTCTCTCCTTTTTCACTCCAAAATTCTCTCCAAGTCCTCGATATTTCTTCTCCTTCCTCCCCTCCAACACTTGGATCTTAGAGGAGGAGTTTTGCACCTGTCAAGGTAAAAGGTTGATTTTGAAGGAAGTGTTGGTGCTCAAGTCAAGTTCTTTGTCAGATTCTAGGTAAACAATTTCTCTTCATTTCCATCAATTATAAGGTAAAAGCTTTGATCATCTTATTTCTACACTAAAAAAGATTAATTTACTAAACATTTCTTCAAAGAAAATATTTAAATAAAATCACAAGTATTCTCTTTATCAAAAAATTTAGGCTTTAGGTGATGATTAATCCATAAAAAAAATTCGATGTCCAAAAAGGCTTGAACTTTTAGCTTTGAGGAAGATGGAGAGTATTAATCCTTAAAGGATCTCTCTATTTGATGCAATTTTTAGTTGTTTTCACTTAGATCTACCTTGTTTGGTTAAAAATCACTTAGATCTACCTTGTTTTGTTAAAGATCATGGAATCTTTTGTTGTTTTCACTCAGAACTACCTCGCTTTGTTATAAATCATAGAATTTATAGGTTTTTTCACTTAGATCTACCTTGTTTTTAAAATAGTTGAAGTGATTACAATATTTTGTGAAGCAAAATCAGTAGTTTTTAAAGAAAAAATTGGATTTTAACAACATGATAGTTTTTTCATGGTTAAGGTTTCGATTTTTATATGTTCATTAGATAAATCAGGTAAAACATATGTTATATTTGAATTTCATCAAGATTGTAACTTTTATCTTAACCTTTTTTAATAAATAACTATACTTTATTATTATTCTTTTTAAAGCAAATATATTATTTTAGAAAACCTAAATATAAATTTTTATCTCATTTTGTTATTTATTATATTATTTTCGTTTGCATTCAATTTTTTTTGTAAATATGGAAAGTTATTATGCTATTATCTATTGTTAGGAGATACTAAAAAACGATGAACATAGTTTTCTTATAACGATAACAAGAAAATATACAAGTTGGATATCTTTTTTATTTTAGTTAATAAAAAAATAGATCTTGATTGATGATGAAGCCAATGAGAGTAAGTTTCTAAGTAATTTATCAAATATTTATAATATCAATCATTGTTGATTCATTTTAAAATTATTTACTTTATCTACTAATTGAACACTATTTGAAAAGTTAAAGTCAAACCAACCCTTTTTATGTCTTCACAAATTTGACAATTGGATTACAATAATCTCCTTAGAAAAAGTTGTTTTTTAGGAATATTGATCTCTTGCTCACACATACGTTCTAAAACATGTGCTTGTGAGAATAAATTTATTATAATGCTGCTAAAGTGGGGTATGTCCATGGTCACTTGAGGCTTCATTAAACTTATAACACACACAGATATATATGTATATTACACATATACTTTTGGAGTTTATCTGTTAATTTATATTTTTTATTTCTATGCCATTTTTTATTAACTCCATATCCACGAGGCATAAATACATAATTCATTGGTCACTGTTATAGGTATGATGAAATAGAAGTCTTTCATTATATCGTACACAACTTCACCTTCTCGGATAGGCGGTGCTCCATTATATTTCACGGAAATGGCACTATAACACTCCATGCAAACGACTGTGATTTCATTGATTAAGGTGCCTTTACTAAAATTTATCACTGATCATATTGTTATAGTCGTTAAATGTTTTGTTCAGTTAAAGACATTATGATTAATCTCATTTTGAATAACATAAAACCTTTACTCTAATTAGTGTGCAGTGTTCTTAATTAGTGTGCAGTGTGCTACTAAAACTTTTATGCACCCCATATGTCTTGTGCACTACTTGAACCACAGATTCACGCGACGCCTCATCTCCACCCCCTGTGAAGCGTCAATATAAATTTTATCATTTGTCGTTGTCCTCTTCCTAGAGTTCTTTCAAAGTTTTCTTACATTCCAGATCATTTCCACATCCACCTATGCTAATAATAAAGCCTTATTCCTTTGGATGCGGCCACGCTTTTCTTAGTTCTTGAATGTCCTCATTTGACTCATTTTTTGAGCTAATTTTAATGGTAGCCCTTTTCAGTTTTATGTTTTATTCTTGCCATCTTCAGTCGAATAGAAACCTCGATCAACATTAATGTTTAGGGGTATATTGGGGTGCCCCATGGATGAACCCCCCATTTCGTAATTTAGATTCGCTTTTCTCAAAATTGTGAAAATTTTGCGGAGCAGAAAATGGGAAAACAAAGACAAAGATTGGTGGCCCACTTTCAGATTCCTCCTATAGATTCTAAGTTACAAATGGATATTGTTATAAAATGATTAACATTATGTAGGTAGCTAGGAAGGTTCAAGTTATGTTGATGAGAAGCGACCTTTTGTTTTTGCAATTACAATATATTGTAAGTTTTAAAAAAGTTCGCCCCCTTTAATAACGCTTTTAAAAACACGCTACTTATGAAATGTCTAAAGTAGAACTTTTAAAAAAAGCGCTACTGAAGGTGAAAACAAGATGGGTAGCGCTTACTGTAACACCCCCCTTTTACTATTACAATTAAATAGACAATTATCAGAGTCACCTCGAAGGGCGCTACATTTTTCACCATTTTAAAAAAAAGAAAATCTCCAAAATAATTTATATAAAAGAAATCACCAAGCAGCGGAAATATTAACCAGTTTAAACATCTCCAGAATTAACAATTAAAGACATCTCCAAAATAAATTAAAACAATTTCCAATAACTAAAATAATAGTTCAAAACGATAACTAACGACTCCCCAGTGCTACATATCAGAGCTGACACAGACCCAAACGAGAGAGGAAGCAAAACCTAGCAATTCCTCCACGAGCACTAGCGATCACCTGCAGCGTTGCCGCATGAGAGCAACATTCTAAGCAGAAGGGGTGAGTCTAACAGAGATAATAAGCAGATGATAAAAATATGCTAGCATCAGGTAACTACAGCAACACAATACAATTACACCATATCACAGCACCAGATACCAAAGGAAAAATCCATTTGACAGTGAACCACCAAAATTATAACATTCATAGACAATG
This sequence comes from Astragalus glycyphyllos, assembly GCA_963573325.1. Taxonomy (NCBI): domain Eukaryota; kingdom Viridiplantae; phylum Streptophyta; class Magnoliopsida; order Fabales; family Fabaceae; genus Astragalus; species Astragalus glycyphyllos. The sequence goes on along the minus strand of OY754312.1, from coordinate 62,682,959 downwards.
GGATGATATGCAACCCCTCCAGTGGGCATATGCATGCGGTACCGATCACCAAAATGAGCCACGACGGGCATATCACCAATAAACACCAGAGGCAGAGCCTATATCACCAAAACATGCATATGACAATGCGACACCATGATTATGCACCAACTCACCAAAACAAGTATTTAAAATAAATACTATATCACCAGAATCAAAACAAATGATTTCACCAAAAATAGCACCAAGTTGTAGCATCACAGCTACCACTAAACTCTCCTGAGCATACCAGCACCGCACCTGAAATATTAACACCAGACGGCTCCACAACGCGGACATAACGCACGCACACCACGCACAAGACTGGCGCACAGCGCCTAGGCACATCGCACCTACTTCAGCGAATTAATTAAAATAGCAAACGACATCGGATTTCAACAAATAAATACTTGTTGGAAAGCCCTATGGGTCTGGTTATCATCCCTAAGTTCAGTTTTTGAAGGAGAGTGTCCAATAGGTACAGTTTTCGAAAAGCACACGGGCTAGTTGCAAAAGAGGACAGTTTCTGTCCTTCAAATTCAAGCAATTCCAAAGTGACCAAAACTCAATCAAATTGCATGAAACTTGTGCATAAACTGGGGCAAATTTTGTCTAGTTTTCAAAGAAATTGGATTCGTTCGAAAAGGAGTTCTTTTGAAAACGTGGTAACCAAAACACTGACCCTGTGTCCAGATTGTTTCCAGAATCTTACTCTAACTTGTGGAATTCATATCTCGAGCTACACAACTCTAAACACAACCAAACCAGTGCCAAATTAACAAGCATTAAGTCTATTTTCCAGAAAAATAAACCACATAATTTTTCGGTCAATACAACGTTCCCAGTTACCGAAATACTGAATCTATACCCAAACCGTTTCCAGAATTTTAACCTAACTTGTATCGCCTATAACTCGAGCTATACAACTCCGAATTTAACGAAACCAGTGCCAAAACGACCGGCGTTAAGTCTATTTTCAAAAACAATCAGCCTCATAATTTTTGGATCAACCAAACAGCGCCAGTTTTAGAAAAACCGAACCTGTGTCCAGAATCGCTAAATTGCCAAACACCAAACCCTAACGGCAACGACACCGCAACCACCACAACAAAAACGACAATTCGACAACGCGACAACAACAATCAACCACGCACAGCAACAACAAAAACACGAACAATAACAACACCATCATCGTGATACAACAATCACGCAACAACAAATAACGAAACAAATCACAATAACGTGCAATAATCATCAAAGCACCAATCTCAACGAAAACACGATATGCAACAACACGAACAATTCAACAAAGCCCTAGACTACCCACACATAATTATCATCAACCCATTATCAAGGTTAAGCCCACCCTTACCTCGAATAACGTAAGCTCAGGAACACGACGAACGAGACACGAACAAAACCACAGCAACACGAACGATCTCCTTTTGAAATTCTTCGCGAAACCCTCCTCTTCTCTCCCTCTTTGCGCCGCGTGCTCTCTCTCTCACTCTCACTTTCGTTTTTCTTTTGCTTGCTGCGAATGAGGGTTTGGCTTAAACCCCCAGGGTTTATGTTGAGGGCTCAGTAAACACTGGGCTCTCTACGTCACCACCTCCTTTACTCGTTTCACCTCCTACGCATATAAAATATTAACCTTTTAATTTATCTATATCCCGCCTCCAAATTATTTTAATAATTCAATCAACTATTTTAATTAAATTATTTCCGGGGTGTTACAACCCTCCCCCACTTAGAATCTTTCGTCCTCGAAAACATACCTGATTCAAACAGCTCCGGATAGGACTCTCGCATCTTGCTCTCCAACTCCCATGTCATGCTTTCACCAGCAGCTCCTAACCAGACCACTTTCACCAGGTTTATCTCTTTGCCACGTAAAGTCTTCACTTCACGATCTTCAATTCGCACAGGCATTGTCTCCACAGTGAGATTATCCCGCACATGCACATCATCCATCGGAATCACATGGGACGGATCCGAAATATACTTCCGAAGTTGCGACACATGAAATACATCGTGCAAATTCGAAAGATTAGGCGGCAAGGCCACCCTATAAGCAACATTACCAATTCTCTCAGTGATCTGATACGGTCCAATGAAACAAGGAGTCAACTTCTTTGTCTTCAATGCACGCCCAACACCAGCCATAGGCGTGACTCTCAAAAACACATGATCACCAGCTTGGAATTCTAAATCCTTCCTTCTCTTATCATGATAGCCCTTCTGTCTACTCTGCGACGCTTTCATTTTCTCACGGATCAATTTCACCTTTTCAGTAGTCTCTCGAACAACCTCGGGTCCAAGAACAATACTCTCCCCAGATTCATGCCAACACAACGGAGTCCTACATCTCCGACCATACAATGCCTCGAACGGTGCCATCCCGATGCTAGAATGGTAACTATTGTTGTAAGTAAACTCGATCAACGGAACGTGAGTATCCCACGCACCTCCCTGCTCAAGAACACAAGATCTCAACAAGTCTTCCAACGACTGAATGGTCCTCTCTGTCTGTCCATCAGTTTGAGGATGATAAGCTGAACTCAACCTCAATTTAGAACCCAACGCTTCTTGCAAACTCTTCCAGAAATCAGAAGTGAACCTAGGATCTCTGTCAGACACAATGCACAAAGGAACACCATGCAACTTCACAATCACCTGAATATAAATCTCTGCCAATCTCGACACCGGATACGTGATATTGATAGGAATAAAATGAGCAGACTTCGTCAATCTATCCACAATCACCCAAATCGAATCGTGCCCCCTCACAGTATTAGGTAACCCTATCACGAAATCCATAGAAATACTATCCCACTTCCATTCCGGAATCTCCAACGGTTGCATCAACCCAGCAGGCTTCTGATGCTCAACCTTCGATTTCTGACAAGTCAAGCAGGAATACACAAACTGCGCCACATCACGCTTCATACCAGGCCACCAAAACATCTTCTTCAGATCCTGATACATCTTTGTAGCTCCCGGATGGATACTCAACTTACTCCTATGACCTTCTTCTAAAATTGCTCTTTTCATCTCCTCATCATCAGGAATGCAGATTCTCCCACGGTACTTCAATACATTCTGCGCATCCAACTCAAAGTCTTTATTCTCGGATTGATCAATCCCAACCATCAGGTCAACTAATTTAACATCTAACTTCTGAGCTTCTCGAATGCTAGCCATGAATTCATTATCAATCTTCAACATCCCCAATCTGACACTCTGAGGCGTCACTTCACAAACCAAACTCATATCCCTGAACTGCTCAATTAATTCCAGTTCTCTAACCATCATTGCTGACATATGCAACGTCTTTCGACTTAAAGCGTCAGCTACCACATTAGCCTTTCCCGGATGATAGTTCAAGCTAAAGTCATAGTCTTTCAGCAACTCCAACCATCTGCGCTGTCTCATATTCAACTCTTTCTGATCAAACAGATACTGCAAACCCTTATGATCACTGAACACCTCAAACCTCGAACCATACAGATAATGTCTCCAAATTTTCAACGCGAACACAACTGCAGCAAGTTCTAAATCATGGGTAGGGTAGTTCTTCTCATGAGTCCTCAACTGTCTCGACGCATAGGCAACTACCTTACCATTCTGCATAAGCACACCTCCCAACCCCATCTTGGAAGCATCACAATACACCACAAACGACTCTTCCGGATTAGGCAACGTCAGAACAGGAGACGTCGTCAACCTCTTCTTCAATTCTTTGAAGCTCTCTTCACAACAGTCATCCCAGATGAAAGCTTTACCCTTGCAAGTCAACTGAGTCAACGGAAGTGCCAACTTCGAAAATCCTTCTATAAACCTCCTATAGTAACCTGCCAGACCCAGAAAACTTCTAATCTCAGTAACTGACTTCGGAGACTCCCATTGTAACACGGCATCAACCTTAGACGGATCCACGGCAATTCCATTCCCCGAAATAACATGACCCAGAAAGCTAACCTCTTTCAACCAAAACTCACACTTAGACAGCTTCGCATATAATTTCCTGTCCCTCAGAATTTCCAATACCAATCTCAGATGTTCTGCATGCTCCTCTTCTGACTTAGAATAAATTAGGATGTCGTCAATGAATACCACCACAAACCGATCCAGATACTCACGAAAGATACGATTCATGTACTCCATGAACACTCCCGGCGCATTAGTCACACCGAAAGGCATCACGGAATACTCATAATGCCCATAACGGGTTCTGAAAGCTGTCTTCTGAATGTCTTCGTCTTTCACCTTGATCTGATGATAACCCGATCTCAAATCTATTTTACTGAACACCTGAGCACCCACCAACTGATCCATTAAGTCATCAATCCTCGGAAGCGGATACTTGTTCTTAATAGTCACCTTATTCAGCTGCCGATAGTCTACGCACAACCTCATACTACCATCTTTCTTTTTCACCAACAGCACTGGAGCTCCCCACGGCGACACACTTGGCCTCACAAATTTCTTTTCAAGCAGATCCTCGAGTTGCTTCTTCAGTTCTGACAATTCAGATGCAGACATTCTATACGGTGCCATAGACACAGGTTTAGTATCAGGTACCAGATCAATAGCAAACTCAACCTCTCTCTTTGGTGGTACATCCGGAATCTCGTCGGGAAAAACCTCAAAAACTCTCGCACCACCTGCAACTCATCAACCTTCGCTTGGCTCTCAGCAGACAATGACGCCATTAATGAAAACAACTGGACGTCTTCCCTCATTACCCTATGCAACTGACCAGCAGACAACAAACCAGACTCTTCCTCTTCAGGAGGAAAGAAACTCACAGACCTTTCATGACAGTTGATATGAACATGGTTATCAACTAACCAGTCCATACCTCTGATCTCATTCACTGCATCTGACCCCGCCAGAGCGAACACCTTCCCAACGGACCTTTCTTTCTTCGGTTTAGGACACTGAGTGCTGATATGACCACCCTCACCACAGTTGTAGCATAACACATCCTTTCGATAACAGCTAGACGCCATATGACCCTCTTTACCACACTTGTAGCACTTCTTCACATCACCTGGACAGTCAGGACGCTTATGACCGGGTTTACCACACTTGTAACATACCACACTAGCAGCAGCATCTCCCCCACTAGGTCTCTTACCCACAGCAGTTCTCTGATTGCCCTTACCAGCTGGAACCTCATACGGCTTCCCACGACTCGAGAAATTCTTCTGCCTATCCCTCATGACTCTAGAATGAGCATTACTGTCTTCCTCGAAGATTCTGCAGCTGTCAATCAACTCCGAGAACACACGAATTTTCTGATACCCTATCGCCTTCTTGATATCAGCCCGCAACCCATTTTCAAACTTGATGCATTTGGAGAATTCAGCACCAGCCTCACCATAATGTGGATAGAACTTCGCCAATTCAATGAACTTGGCAGCATACTCAGTCACCGACATATTACCCTGCTTCAGCTCCAGAAACTCAATCTCTTTCTTCCCACGGACATCTTCAGGATAATACTTTCTCAGAAATTCTCTGCTGAACACAGCCCAAGTGACCTCTACATTCACAGTCGCCAACCTCTGCCTCACCTCCAACCACCAGTCATCAGCCTCCTCTGCCAGCATATGAGTACCATACCTGACTTTCTGCGCCTCAGAGCAATCCATAACACGAAAGATTCTCTCCATCTCTTTCAGCCACGCCAAAGCACCATCAGGGTTATACTTGCCCTTAAAGGTAGGAGGATTCTCCCTCTGAAACGTAGCCAAACTGCGCGACCCAGCATCACCAGCAGCACCTGGGTTATTCTCCACAGCTTGAGCCACAGCCTGCAAAGCAGCAGCGAGTGCAGCATCGTTCCGTCCTGCCATCTCAACCTAACACTGCAACAGAAACTATAATCAGAAACGAGTAACAATTACTCAAGTGTTACTCGACTCGACGACTCAACAACTTGGCCGGACAGACCGAACTGCTCTGATACCAGTAATGTAACACCCCCCTTTTACTATTACAATTAAATAGACAATTATCAGAGTAACCTCGAAGGGCGCTACATTTTTCACCATTTTAAAAAAAAGAAAATCTCCAAAATAATTTATATAAAAGAAATCACCAAGCAGCGGAAATATTAACCAGTTTAAACATCTCCAGAATTAACAATTAAAGACATCTCCAAAATAAATTAAAACAATTTCCAATAACTAAAATAATAGTTCAAAATGATAACTAACGACTCCCCGGTGCTACATATCAGAGCTGACACAGACCCAAACGAGAGAGGAAGCAAAACCTAGCAATTCCTCCATGAGCACTAGCGATCACCTGCAGCGTTGCCGCATGAGAGCAACATTCCAAGCAGAAGGGGTGAGTCTAACAGAGATAATAAGCAGATGATAAAAATATGCTAGCATCAGGTAACTACAGCAACACAATACAATTACACCATATCACAGCACCAGATACCAAAGGAAAAATCCATTTGACAGTGAACCACCAAAATTATAACATTCATAGACAATGGGATGATATGCAACCCCTCCAGTGGGCATATGCATGCGGTACCGATCACCAAAATGAGCCACGACGGGCATATCACCAATAAACACCAGAGGCAGAGCCTATATCACCAAAACATGCATATGACAATGCGACACCATGATTATGCACCAACTCACCATAACAAGTATTTAAAATAAATACTATATCACCAGAATCAAAACAAATGATTTCACCAAAAATAGCACCAAGTTGTAGCATCACAGCTACCACTAAACTCTCCTGAGCATACCAGCACCGCACCTGAAATATTAACACCAGACGGCTCCACAACGCGGACATAACGCACGCACACCACGCACAAGACTGGCGCACAGCGCCTAGGCACATCGCACCTACTTCAGCGAATTAATTAAAATAGCAAACGACATCGGATTTCAACAAATAAATACTTGTTGGAAAGCCCTATGGGTCTGGTTATCATCCCTAAGTTCAGTTTTTGAAGGAGAGTGTCCAATAGGTACAGTTTTCGAAAAGCACACGGGCTAGTTGCAAAAGAGGACAGTTTCTGTCCTTCAAATTCAAGCAATTCCAAAGTGATCAAAACTCAATCAAATTGCATGAAACTTGTGCATAAACTGGGGCAAATTTTGTCTAATTTTCAAAGAAATTGGATTCGTTCGAAAAGGAGTTCTTTTGAAAACGTGGTAACCAAAACACTGACCCTGTGTCCAGATTGTTTCTAGAATCTTACTCTAACTTGTGGAATTCATATCTCGAGCTACACAACTCTAAACGCAACCAAACCAGTGCCAAATTAACAAGCATTAAGTCTATTTTCCAGAAAAATAAACCACATAATTTTTCGGTCAATACAACGTTCCCAGTTACCGAAATACCGAATCTATACCCAAACCGTTTCCAGAATTTTAACCTAACTTGTATCGCCTATAACTCGAGCTATACAACTCCGAATTTAACGAAACCAGTGCCAAAACGACCGGAGTTAAGTCTATTTTCAAAAACAATCAACCTCATAATTTTTGGATCAACCAAACAGCGCCAGTTTTAGAAAAACCGAACCTGTGTCCAGAATCGCTAAATTGCCAAACACCAAACCCTAACGGCAACGACACCGCAACCACCACAACAAAAACGACAATTCGACAACGCGACAACAACAATCAACCACGCACAGCAACAACAAAAACACGAACAATAACAACACCATCATCGTGATACAACAATCACGCAACAACAAATAACGAAACAAATCACAATAACGTGCAATAATCATCAAAGCACCAATCTCAACGAAAACACGATATGCAACAACACGAACAATTCAACAAAGCCCTAGACTACCCACACATAATTATCATCAACCCATTATCAAGGTTAAGCCCACCCTTACCTCGAATAACGTAAGCTCCGGAACACGACGAATGAGACACGAACAAAACCACAGCAACACGAACGATCTCCTTTTGAAATTCTTCGCGAAACCCTCCTCTTCTCTCCCTCTTTGCGCCGCGTGCTCTCTCTCTCACTCTCACTTTCGTTTTTCTTTTGCTTGCTGCGAATGAGGGTTTGGCTTAAACCCCCAGGGTTTAAGTTGAGGGCTCAGTAAACACTGGGCTCTCTACGTCACCACCTCCTTTACTCGTTTCACCTCCTACGCATATAAAATATTAACCTTTTAATTTATCTATATCCCGCCTCCAAATTATTTTAATAATTCAATCAACTATTTTAATTAAATTATTTCCGGGGTGTTACACTTACTTAAAAAGCGCTCCTTATGCGGAAAACAAAGAGTAGAATGAGTAGCATTTTTTAAAAAGCGCTCCTTATGGCAAAAACACGAAATGAATTAGTAGTGCATTTTAAAAAGCGCTCCTGATGCCCAAAACACAGAAAGAAATGGGCAGCACACACTCAAAAAGCTTTCCTAATGCCAATAGAATGAGTAGCACTTTTTCTTAAAAAGTACTACCTATTGTTTTATAGTAAATTTTTATTCTAATATATTGCTTCATCTCGCTCACACACAGTCTTGGTCTCTCTCACACAGCAAAATCGTCTAGCTGTCGCAGAACCTTTGCACCATTAAACCATGATATTACCTCGCACACCATGAAACCACGAAATCGTCTCCCACCCTAACCCTAAAACAGTGAAATCATCTCTCAAGAATTGAAAAAATCAGCCTCGAATCCTTGCATCTTCAAAATGCAGTTGAAATCATCTCGAACCTAAGTCGTCTCACACCCTCGAAATAGCCTCTCATCTCTCCTCTTCAAACTCATTTCTGAAGCCGAAATAGAAATCGCTTTGCCTTTACCTTTAATCTCAAACCCAAGGGTTTCTGAACAACTTCATTGGCATGATCCCTAATTGATCTCTTCTGCGAAAAATCCCTAATCCCTCGTTTCTGATCTTGAGTCCCTCTAATCCAGATCTACGAAACAAAATGAGAACGAGTCCCTAATCCAGAAGCTTCACTCCCGGTGGGTTCCTCTCTCCCTCTCTCACTCTCAAAATCTATATGTAAATGTATTCGTATTTGAAGTTGAACATAGGCTTCCATGTGAATTCTCATATGTGTTAGTCCTATAGAAAGTTATGGTTTTGCATAATTAATCTAATTTCAGAATGCGAATTCTCATGTGTGTTAGTCCTATTAGAAACTGTATTCTTCTTTTAGTTTAAGTTTCGAGATGCATTATTATCAGCATATTAATGAGTTGAGTTTCTTTGGGCTTTCAGTTATAGAAAATTGATTGTGAATGAAATAACCTTTTAATTCTTATGCTAGAATGGGGAACTGGAAGAAATCATCAAATGGGAACCAAGCTTCTTCAAGTGGGACTCAATCTTTCTCTTCAAATTTAAATGTATTTGGAAGAAATTTAAGGAACAATCAGCTAGGGGGTGTTTTATTTGGGTGTAAAAACGTCACAATGAAATAATGCTTGTCAAAACAACTATTTTGTTAGTCAATTTTCATGTAATTTCTTCCTTTATTTTATAACTTCAAAACTTGTAATGAGTGTATTTTCCCTATTTTTCTATGTATACTCTGGGTTCGACTTTGTTTTATGTACTGTTAATGTTGATCTGTTCATATGGTGATTTGTTGATGTTTAGGGTTAAGGTTATTGCATTTATACATGATTTGTTGATGTTTAGGGTTAAGGTTGTTCCATTTAGTGGCTCTTTCAATAATGCAGGAGGAAAATGCAGTAATGTGCTGTTTTGCAATGTAATAAAATTGTTAGACAATATACAACAACAACAAAATAGGAATGAGAAGCGGTTTTTAGTAAAAATAACTTCTTATACCGAAAATGCGCTAAGACCATAAGTAGCGCTTTTTACTAAAGCACTCTTTATGCCCAAAATGCGCTAAGACCATAAATAGTGCTTTTATGCCTAATCATTAGTAGCGCTTTTTGTGCGCTATTATTGGGGAGTGGCAATAGGAGCGCCCGGAAGCGCTTTTAGTGATCATTCCTAGTAATGAAGAATTAGTCCTTTGTCATTGTAGACTCCATCGACTTTTTCCGTGAATTATGTAAAGATCATGTTCTAATTATATATTCTATATTGATATTGTAACTTGCATTACTTTTCTTTCATATATGAATCAAATTTTTTAAGACTAAAAAGAAAATAGTACCAGAAGCAATGATGCATCCACAAAGTTACCATTAGACAATGAAGCATGCTCATGTCTTAGTAAAAGAGTTTAAAGCAAGGTTGTCAAAACCGGACCGGACCGGCTGGGGTGAAAACCGGGAATTGAACCGGATAACCGGCTGAAAACCGGGAACCGGACAGGAAACCGGCCAAAAATCGGGGAACCGTGCAGAAAACTGGATTTGGTTTATTTTCCTTAAAAAATGGTATACAAAGTTGATTTTTGGAAAAAAAAAATGATAAATGATGTTGATTTTTGGTATATGAGATATTTTTTATCATTTTTTATAATTAAATTGATGTAATAAATAAATAAATAATTAAAAAACAAATGTGTACACTAATATTACTATGAGAGTATTTACATTATAGTATCTAATTATCTATGATTGTTGAATATTATAGTTTTATTATGTCATAGTATGATTTTTTTTGTTTTTTATCCTTTATATATTGTAAAAAATATATTAAATAATCTATTTAATTAATTCCGGTTGAACCCAAGAACCCCTGAACCGCTACCTCTTCCGGTTCAATGTCCGGTCCGGTTTTGATTACCTTGGTTTAAAGAGAGTATCTTAAATAAATCTATTGAGGTTAAAATTGAGAGTAATTGAATCCAACTCAAATAAAATTGATACAGGCCTCAATACTTCATATATTAGTGTATATCAAACACATCCTTATTTATAACTGTTGCAAGTCAGGAAAAAAATAGTCAACAAAACTAATTCTTTTGGAAAGCACACAACTCAAGGTAAAAAGAGTTTTTCTTATCCAACTAATGGTTTTTCTTCTTTGTCCCTGGCAGCAAATAAATTTGTGGGGTCTACAAAAGGGAAAGAAATAATTAATTTGGGTGAAGGAACCTCTACCTATGTGTCGCAAAAAGGGTTAAAAAAAAGACAAAGAAAGGAACATAGTCAACATACTACTATTAAGTTTCTACTATGAGAGGGGTCTCTGCGAGGGAAGATGGAGATAGGCAACTGGTTCAGAGAAGGAAGAGGAGAAGCGCTCCCGTTAGGTTGAACATAGCAGGGTATCGAAGAGGGTTCACGAAGGAGATAACATCATTCTATTTCTCAGATTTTCCAGATTCACATGGTGCAAAAGAGATGCTGAAGGCGTTCACTTTTTATGGCAAGGTGGTGGAGGTTGTCATTCCACCGAAGAAGAACAAGTGGGGAAAGCGTTTTGGTTTCGTTAGGTTTGCAAAAGTCAACGAACCTAGGATCTTCGCGGTAAAACTAGATAACATCATCTTTGGCGCTAGCAAAATTCACGTGAACCTTCCTAGGTTTGAAAGGGAAAGGCTAGAGGAGAAGGAGAGACATGGAGAAAGAAGAAAGGAGCGTGCGTCTGCCGCAAAAGTTGGTGTTCGTAAAGTGTGGAGAGTGGTTTCGGGGGGGTGTGATGGCGTAAAGGAGAAGGAAGGGAAGCAGGCATCAAAGGAAGGTGAATATACCGGTGGAGGTGTAAAAGCACGAAACAACCATGAAATAAAGAAGAATGATGATCAAAAGATTGTGTATTTCAGAAAGAAAAATGCGTGCGATCTGACGTATAACGCTTCGGTTGAGGAGCTGGACTCATTCAAAAAGATGTTCGTTGGGGAATTGAAAAACTCTGGATGTGCTCACATGGTACAAGAGTGGTTTAACATGGAAGGATTTTTTTCGGTGAAAGCAACGCCTATGGGAGCCAATTTGGTTCTCTTGGAGGAAATGGAGGAAGGAATTATTCTTGCTCTTTTGTCAGATGCTAAGGAGTGGATTTACGACATGTTTGATGATGTTAGGAGTTGGAGCCCTGCGGAGATTGATAACGAAAGGGTAGTGTGGTTACGCTGCCATGGTGTCCCGGTCCACGCATGGAACAACGAATTTTTCTCATCAATTGTCCGAAGTTTCGGAACTTTCTTAGGAGTCGATGAGAATACGAGAAAAAAGTCTTCATTGGATGTGGCTCGAATCCTGATTCGTACAAAAGGGTATGACGTCTTCAATATGGTTGTGCATGCAAACATCAATGGTTCAATGTTTCACGTTAAAGTGCTGGAGGAGTGGTGTGGTCCGATGCATTGGGAAGGGTTAACGCAGGCAAAGGGTCCAACAGATTCTGATTATAGCTCTGATGATGACAATGATAGCGATGATGGGGAAGGTCCGCCATTGTTCACAAATGATGTAGGGCAAGATGAAGCTTCGGAGGACGATGATGGGGAAGACGATGAAGATGATCACGCAAAAGGTCAGGAGGGTAAAGAAGTCATTTCGGTAATAGACAAAAGTAATCATGAGAATGCTAGGGAATTGGAAGGTAATAATGATGGGTTTAATGAGGAGAGATGCAATGCTGAGAATATACCACTGGGAGAGGATATTGGCGTTGAGAATTATATGGGGAGTGAGAACATTTCGGCAACAGTTGAGGAACCAATAAATGCAATTGATGAGCAGTGTAATGCTGGAGATATTCAAGGGTCTTTGAATTTGAATTTGCATTGTGGAGTGAATGAAAAGTTAGCGCAAAATAAGGAGGTAGTGGACGTTGTTTCTTCTCAACTTCATGAAGATTGTGGCTCTCAAATTTTGGGCCTGGAAATCAATAATAAGGGGGAAGAAGCTGATAGTGGGTCCAACCATCTTGGGCCTCAGGTATTTGATTTTAAATCACATCACATTGGGCTTACAAATGTGGACCACATAAAAAATCAAAAGAAACACAAATTGCAAAGTAGTAAGGAAAGCAGGGGGTGTAAAGATGATAACAGCGTTTCTATAGGAATTGTAAATGATGAAGCAAGGAGCCTTACTCACTCATCACGTGAACCTAAAAATGACGCCAATGTATCAGTGTCTTATGTGGTTAGAAGAAATCCTCCAAATCCGGGGCTGTCACTGTCTGTTAGTAGGGATGATGGAGGAGGTGTCATAGGGGATGTATCCGTGGGGGACTCTGGTATTCGGTTTTGCAATGAAAGGATTTTGGCAGCGCATGAAATTTCATTAGCAAATAAATTATGGAGCTTCGCAAAGGAGAATTTGGGGGTTATCGGTAAAAGCGGGGATGAGACTTATTCAAAAAAAATTAAGTCTCTGGAGGTTCGTGACAGGTTGGCCAAGGGCAGGAAGGAGAAAAAAATTATTCCCAATGAAGATTGCAACTTTTAATATAAGAGGGTGGGGGGGCGCTGCAAAAAGGAGACGCCTAAGAAAAATGATAGTGGAGGAGAAAATCGATTTATGCATGATTCAAGAGACAAAGAGTAGCGACCTCACAAAAAGATCGATTGGGAGCGTTTGGTGTGATTTGAATTTTGATTGGCTTAGTAAGAATGCAGAGGGACAATCAGGTGGTTTGTTAACCATTTGGAAGGAGAATCTCATGGAGGTAATGTTCTCATTTTCCGGTGTTAATTTTGTTGGGGTATGCGCTAAAATCAATAGTCAATTGTGTTACATAGTGAATGTATACTCGCCATGTAATATGGTTGGTAAAAGGAGATTGTGGAACAACCTAAGAAGCTTAAAAGAACAATTTGAGGTGGGGGATTGGTGCGTAGCAGGCGATTTTAATGCGGTGGTATCAAGACATGAGAGGAGCGGGTGTTTGACTAATTTCAATCAATTGGAAGCAAGGGAGTTTATGGCTTTTATGGAGGATATGGAACTCATTGATGTACCTGCGTTGGGCAAGAAATTCACATGTTTTGGGGTGGACGGGAGAGCTAGCAGGCTTGACAGAATTTTATTGTCCGAGGGATTGATATCGAGGTGGAATGTAAGTGCACAATGGATTGGGGATAGAGAAATTTCCGATCATTGCCCGGTTTGGTTGATTTCATCATCGGTAGATTGGGGACCAAAACCATTTAGATTTAACAATTGTTGGATGGAGCATGTTGGATTCAAAGAGTTTATCAAAGAAAGTTGGGCGTCATTTCAAGTAGTTGGGAGGGATTCATTTGTATTGAAAGAGAAATTGAGGATGTTGAAAGAGAAATTAAAGGTATGGAACCGGGAGGTCTTCGGATTCAAAGATCTTAAAATAGAAAATATTGTAAAAGATTTGAATGAAATAGAGAGATTGGCATCCGAAGGGGGTGACATTGATGAAGAGCTAAGAAAAAGGTTGAACAATGATTTTTGGGAGGAGATTCATGCGAAGGAAAGCCTTCTTGCGCAAAAATCAAGAATAAGGTGGTTAGCGGAAGGTGACTCCAATAGCCAGTTTTTTCACGCGTGCATAAAGGGCAATAGAAGAAGAACTCAATTGTTGAAGGTGGAGGTGGATGGTGAGTGGGTGGAAGATGGGGGGGGGGGGGGGTGGAAAAGGCGGTAAAAGATCACTTTGAAGCAAAATTTAAAGAAGAGGATTTCCATAGGCCTACTATCGATGGGGTGGATCTCAAGCAAATATCAAGAAGGGATAGGGATTTTTTAACCGAACCGTTCACATTGGAGGAGGTTAAGGAAGTAGTGTGGGAGTGCGATGGGAATAAGAGCCCGGGACCGGACGGGTTTAATCTTAATTTCATCAAGGGGTGTTGGGACGTAATTTCCACGGAAGTTATGAAGTTCTTCATGGAGTTTCATAGATTTGCAAAGCTCCCAAAGGCGATGAGTGCTTCATTTCTAGCACTTATCCCCAAGACAAGTAACCCACAAGGGCTTGGGGAGTATAGGCCAATTTCACTTATAGGTTGTCTGTACAAAATTCTCGCAAAGGTCTTGGCGGGGAGGTTGAAGAAAGTATTGAAGGGCGTGATATCCAATGGACAAAGTGCATTCTTAGCCGGGAGAAATATCTTAGATGGTGTGGTTGTGGTGAACGAGGTAATGGATATGGCAAAGAGGACAAAAAAGAAATGTGTAGTTCTTAAAGCGGATTTCGAGAAAGCATGCGATTCGGTTAGTTGGGCATACTTGGATTACATGTTGAAAAGAATGGGATTTGGTGACAAATGGAGGGGGTGGATGAGGACATGTTACGCTTCTAATTCTATTTCGGTTTTAGTTAACGGTAGTCCAACGGAAGAATTCGTGGCCCAAAAGGGATTGAAACAAGGCGACCCGCTTGCTCCCTTTTTGTTTCTAGTTGCGGCGGAAGGTTTGGCGGGATTAGTCAACATGGGTGTCGCTTCTAATAACCTCACCGGGTTCAAGGTTAGTGACTCTCTTTCCGTTGATATTCTTCAATTTGCGGACGATACCATATTTTTTTGTGATGGTGGGGAAAAAAGTGTGTGGTGTTTGAAAGCAATTCTTAGAAGTTTTGAGCTTGTTTCCGGTTTAAAGGTGAACTTTGCAAAAAGTAATGTCATAGGCCTAAATATGGAGGAGAGATACATGGAAGGGGTTTCACAATTCTTATCGTGTAGAAAGGGAGAGTCCTCTTTTAAATTTCTTGGCATTCCGGTTGGCGCAAACCCGAGATTGTTGAGTACTTGGCAACCGGTAATTGATTCCATCAAAGCAAGGCTAAATAGTTGGAAGAGTAGACAACTATCAATCGGAGGTCGTGTTACACTTATAAATTCGGTGCTAGCTTCTCTACCGCTGTATTTATTCTCTTTCTATAAAGCTCCAAAAAAGGTGATCGACGAGATTGTCAAGCTTCAACGAAGATTTTTGTGGGGAGGTGTCGGGGAGGAAAGAAAGATGGCATGGGTGAGTTGGGAAACTATTTGCAAACCAAAGGAGAAGGGTGGGCTTGGCATTAAAAATTTGGAAGTTTTCAACATAGCCCTTCTAACTAAATGGAGATGGAGGATTTTGGTGGATGAGGGTAACCCGCTATGGAAAAGAATTGTGGTGTCACGGTATGGTTTAAAGGGAAGATGGCCTAGTGCTAATGAGTATCGAAGGGGATGGGGAAAGACGTCATTGTGGTGGCGTGACTTATGTCAGTTAGGAGAGGGAACCAATCTTGAAAGCGGGTGGTTTGATGAAGTGGTTAAATTGAAGTTGAGAAGGGGTAATATTGTTCGCTTTTGGAGTGACAAGTGGCTAGGTAGAGATCGAATTGCTGATATTTTTCCCTCAGTTTACAGCGCCTGCTGTAACAAGGAGGCTGTCGTCGAGGAGATGGGGATGTGGGTGGGAGGGCGCTGGCGCTGGGAGTGGAGCTGGGTATCGGAATTACAGTTACCCGAACAGCAGCTTGCAGCGCAACTCCAGGAGCTGCTGCTCTCGGTAGAGCTGGCAGAAAATTCTGCAGATACATACACTTGGTTGCTGAATTCTTTGCAAGGTTTTACTGTGAAACAATGTTACTTTTGGCTGTCTGACAATGTCGCAGGTGTTGGTTCCTTGGATAATAATTTGCGAGTCATTTGGCCGAAAATTTGGAGGAATGATGCGCCATCAAAAGTTCTTATATTCGCTTGGAGAGTTATGCATAATAAAATAGCGACAAGAGACGCGTTATTTAGGAGAGGAGTTATTCGGTCCGAAGAGGAAAAAAGGTGTGCCGTTTGCTCCGATGAGGATGAGTCAACTTTGCATCTCTTTCTTCATTGTCAAGTGTCGAAAATGGTTTGGCAGCAGGTTTTCAATTGGTTGGATGGGGCTGTTTTGGGGGAGGAGGATCTACCATCTCATTTCATGGCCTTTGGTAAGTTGATCAAAGGTAAGAAGCAAAAAAGATTGAAGCACCTAATATGGTTGGCGGTTATGTGGAACATTTGGTTGACTCGTAACAAAGTGATATTCAAAGGAGAGGGAGTCTCAATTCCGGGTATAGTTTCGGCAATAAAGGATTGCGCTTGGGGATGGTTCAAGGCAAGGCAAGGTAGAGCATCAAGAATGGAGTGGTCGGATTGGTTCAGTTGTCCGTTGGGTGTTTTGTCTTCATTGTAATTTTCTGTTCTTGATATTTTGAAGTACTATGTAATGTAGTTGGGGTACTCTTTTTCCCTCCATCGGTCTTTTTCCCAATGGGTTTTGGCCTTTGGAGGTTTTAACGAGGCCCCCTAGGTGTAAGGGGTTGGTGCACCCCTTGTGCGCCCATTAATACAATTTGCTTACCTAAAAAAAAACTGTTGCAAGTCTCATGATGATTGCTTTTTTTTCTATTTTTAGACTCCTAGTCTCTTCATCGTTGCTCACAACCTGAGGTTCTGCCAATTGGCTTTCCCCTTTTGTTTAAGTGACAAATTTGTATGACGTATACTTTATGTACCTATTTTAAATTTGCATTAAGTTTATGTATGAAGTTAATTGATGTTATCATGTATGTGAACTCTTTCTTGAGGCAAAATCCCTAATTAAGTTTTGATGATTAACAAACCTCAAATGTGAGAAGCTTAAGGTTTCTGATTTCATATGCTGCTAATGTTCTTCTTGAGTGTTACATAAGATCAGGATTATTCAAGCAAATCTCAAGAAGGTATATGCTTATGAGAAGCATCATATATGAGAAAACAAGGAAAAATATTGCCCACAATGCTCTATGGAAGGAATCTTCTCTTGACAATGATTTAAACATCAAGACCAAATGGTAAACTTGAGAAAGATCATCTTGAGAAGGTTCGTTTATTCTTGTGGCAATATGAGAAGAGTAACTAACAAGGATCAACCCAAGAAGAGTCATGACAGAAACATAAAGAAGAAGATGAGAAGCATCAGATGAGAAGAGTCAAGTTGAGAAGAGTCATAACCCTGAGAAGGATCATGATGAGAAGAGTCATGTTGAGAAGGATCATACCATGAACCATCTTCAGGAACATCAACATGAGAAGCATCAACATATGAAGCATCATCATCTGTCATGTGTGAGAAGAGTCATTGTGATAGTGGTCATAAACAACTGGAAACAGCTGTCTTCTGCAGAAAAGCAGAAACATAGCTGTGTTGTGCAGACAGCCCTTTCCAACAGCTATAAACGGCTAGTTTCTTCGCCAACAACTCTAAATCTTGGACCAGTTGTTAATACACATAATTTCATCTATAAATTAACGTTCCTGGTCTCCATTGAAGAGTGGATGTAGCCATTGGAAAAATAGTGGAAACACTTCTATGGTCTCCATTTAAATTGACTAAGGCACTCTATGGTCTCAAACAAGTTCCTAGAGTTTGGTATGAAAGACTAAGTACCTTTCTTCTCAAAAATGGTTT
This sequence comes from Astragalus glycyphyllos, assembly GCA_963573325.1. Taxonomy (NCBI): domain Eukaryota; kingdom Viridiplantae; phylum Streptophyta; class Magnoliopsida; order Fabales; family Fabaceae; genus Astragalus; species Astragalus glycyphyllos. Next base: position 62,664,624 of record OY754312.1, on the reverse strand, counting down.
TTCAAGAGGAAAAATAGACGTTACTCTTTTTAGAAAATCTCTCAAGGATGAACTTCTAATTGTTCAAATCTATGTTGATGACATCATCTTTGGAGCAACAAATGAAAAGCTATGTAGTGATTTTGGAAAACTAATGATGAGTGAGTTTAAAATGAGTCTAATGGGTGAGCTAAGAGACTTTCTTGGCTTACAAATCAAACAACTTAAGAAGGGTATTTTCATTTCTCAAGAGAAATATATCAAAGATCTTCTTAAGAAATATAAAATGAGTGATGCAAAGGCAAAGGCAACAACTATGCACCCTTCTGCAAGCATTGAGAAAGATGAGAAGGGTAAGTCTGTGTCTGAGAAGGAATATAGAGGAATGATTGGGTCTTTATTGTATCTCACTACAAGTAGACCAGACATAGTTTTCTTTGTAGGGTTGTGTGCAAAATTTCAAACTGCTCCAAAAGAATCTCATCTATGTGTTATCAAAAGAATTTTTAGATATCTTATTGGAACACCTAACATTGGTTTATCGTACAAAAAGAGAACACATTTTGAGCTTATTGGGTATTGTGATGCTGACTATGCTGGAGACAAAATTGAAAGAAAAAGCACAAGTGGTTCATGTCAATTGCTTGGAGAATCACTCATCTCATGGTCATGTAGAAAACAAAACACAATTGCCTTGTCAACCACAGAAGCAGAATATGCATGTCTCAGTTGCTGGTTGTTGCTGGTCGAAGATTTCTCTTTAAGCTATTCAGGTATTCCTATATTTTGTGATAATACTAGTGCTATAAATCTATCTAAAAATCTAATTCAACATTCTAGTTCCAAGCACATTGATATTAAGCATCATTTCATTAGGGATCATGTGCAAAAGAAAGATATTGAACTTGTGTTTGTTAATACTAAACATCAATTAGCTGATATATTCACTAAACCTCTTCTGGAAGAAAGTTTTAGTTACATTAAAAACATGCTTCATATCATTGAAACCCCCTCAGATGAGAAGGGTCATGACCAGCAACATTCTCAGACATGAGAAGGGTCATAACCCTCAACCTTCTCAAACTCTTGAGAAGGGTCATCAGATTCATATGATCATAAAAATTCAAAAAAGATTTTATGTTTGTTTATTGTTTGTTGTCTGTTTCAATTATTATGTTCTTCTATGTGTTTAATTCTAATTATTCCTTTTGTCTTAGGTATAGTTTTATTAAAAAATCCAAAAATAGGATCCTAGCCGTTACAACGGCTCTTCTCTCTCCTTTTCACACGATCTAATCAAACAGTTACACACATCAGTTAATGATGTTGTAACCATTGGTCAATAACCATTCCCAAGTAATTAAATTCACTTCTCTTCTCTCCTCTTTCTCTTTACGAAACCGTCCCTCTTTAACTCCAAAATCTCTTCTTGCTATCAAATGGTAAGAACCAAGAACACTGAACCAGTGTCTACATACGCTGATTCCACACGTGAAACCCATTCAAATCTTTCAAACTTTATTCTCCTTGGATCCCATCAAAACTTTGTTAACGTTAAACCACTTAAATCATGCTCTTCCAAGATGAAGCATACACCTAGTGGTAATCCAAGAAGATCCATGCGTGTCAAATTCCATTCTACTGCTAAAAACATTTTTGGAATCACACCTGAGGAACCCATTGATCTGGAGAAGGATGGAAGTGCTCCTGCACGTGAAACAGAGCAAACTCCCACCATTGAGAAGAAGGTTGAATCCTCTCAACCAATCACCAAAACTGCTGCAAAGAAGGTTCCTTAGAAGAAAATGATGGATAAAGGGAAGAAGGTTGAGATTTCCTTGCCTCCTAGTGGCAAGAAGGGTCAAGGGTTGAAGAAAAGGAAACAACCTGAAGACCAAGTCGAGTTCCAAGGCCATAGTTTCAGGAACAGTTTACTCTCTGCAAGAAATTGAGAAATCTGGATGGAACATCACCCCATTTCTCACACAACAAAAATGGGAGAGATTCATCTCATTAGATGATTTAGTATACAAGGAGAAAATGAGAGAGTTCTATGCAAATGCCTCTTTCCAAACTGATCCTCCAAGAATCACCTCATGAACTTGAGAAAGAGAGTTTTCCATCTCCTCTCTATCACTTGGAAAAGCCCTAAACATACAAGATAAAGGAACTCAAATGTATGAAGAATCTAGTACAATCTCATAGGCATCTCTATTTAAGAACTTAAAGCCAACCTTCTTAAAGACCCTTCTCTCCCTATCACAGCCCCAAATCTCAAAGATATGGCCAGAATACTTCACCATATCTGTTCTCACACCCTTCTCCCTATAGCTGGATCCTTTGAGAAAGTCACTACTGGTGATTCCATGATCCTGTATCATCTCATCACAAAGAAACCTATCAACCTTCCCTTTCTCATGCTTCACCATATGATCAATGCAATAAGGGCAGAAAAGACATCAGTATCTCTTCCATATGGAAAAGCTCTCACTAGGGTATTCAATCACTTTCTGATTGAAATAACAATGGATGAGGGAGTCATAGAATCAAAACCATTCACTGCTAATAATCTAAGGCTTATGGGGCTTTATATTTCTCCAAGAGATGAGCAAGATGATGGAAAAAGAAGAAAAAAAAGAAAGAATCAGTATCTCCAAGGTGTCTACCGAGAGTTTTGAGAAGGATGCAAAAGTTGAGAAGAGTGAAGAAATAGAGAAAAATGATCCTGAGAAGGATCAAGATGAAGAAATTGAGGATAATCAGTTAAAGAAGGTTCAGAATGAAGAAACAACTGATGAGAAGGTTCAAACTCAAGAGGAGGAAGCCTCTAAGGAACCTGAGAAGAGTGCTCAAGGCACTTCTGATGATGAAAGGACCATATCAGATTAGAAGAGTGACTCTGCTCACTCTGTATCAAAGGAAACTATGGCTCCATTATCCAAAGTGTACATTAGAGGAAAGGCAAGAAGAGTGTGGAAGTTTAATGAGCAAGAAGCTACTAGTGCTCTTGTGGAGAGCTTCAACAAGACAACTGCTGAATTGGAAATGAACACACCAAAGCAAGTTGTTGGTGATGAAAAATCTGCAGAAGGAACAGAAATACTGCACATTGACTTTTCTGGAGGCAACAGTTCTGTGAAGACAGTGGTAATAGAGGAAACTATTCCATTCTATTTGTATGAAGGAATCACTGTTGAAACAACTTATGAGGAAACATTTGTAACAGATGAAGAGGTTGATGTTGTTGTGGCTGAGAAAGATGCTTCTACACAAGAAGAGAAGAGTGCAGAAGCTGAGAAAAGTGCAGAAGTGGAAGACAAGGTTGATGCTGAGAAGGTTGATGAAGCAGAAAATGAGCAAGAAGAATCTGCTCATGATGGCATATCCTAACACAACCTAACCCTGCATCACCTCAGGGGGAGTTTCAAGGAACCACCTCCTTACCCATCATCCACACCCCTCCTCCCCTATTTCTAAATGACCAAATGCCTACACTACCTTTCTCACCCTCACTAACTTTGCCAAAAACTCAACCCTTCCCACCTCAACCAATGCCCATTGCATCAGCACCTCCTATTCAACCATCTCCAAATCCAACCATTTCAAGAGTCACTTCCCACAACTTAGAACAACAACTTGCTTCCATAAATCAAGAACATGGTATCTCACCTCTTACAACCACCGATACCATCACCTCCTCAATCATCAATCAATTCTTGAACCTCAACCAAACTCCTCATGATGACTCCCCTCAACTCATGCACCATTCTATCAACACTCAAACTCTACCCTCTGATATGCCATCAAAATTTGGGTCTCTGGATTCCATCTTTCTCAATGTTGCTCAACCTTCGGGTACAGCACATGAGAAGGTTGCTGAGGAATCAATAGATCAAAGCCCACCTGCTGAATCTTCTGCTAGCATAGAGAAGAGAATGTCCAAAATGGAGAAAATGATGAGGAGGATGAAAGCATTACTGAAGAATGTTATTGAGGGTCAAGCCATACTACAACAAGCTCAAAGAGCTCAAGATGCTCGTGATGAGCAATACAGATCATGGATTCTACAGAAAGGCATTACCAGTATTGCTCCTCACATAGTTCCACTAGAATTTGGTCTGATTGCCCAGTTTCCAGATATCCCTAGGCCCGCTACTTCCTCTTCCTCTGATGGGTCTTCCCCATCGAAGTAGCCCCTTAATCTTTTCCTTCTACCTCCACCTTTCTGATGTGTGACAAAAGGGAGAGAAAGTAGATTAAGTTCTTTAGGTCTTAGGAGTATTTTGATTGGTCTGAATCAGCTAGCATATTCGTTTTAGACACTTTTTGATTGAGAAGTGATCTTCTCATTGCTTGTTTTACTTTCCTAGGCAAACTGGCCACAAAGAACATGACTGATTGTAATGACTCCAATGATTCTTTTTATGAAATCAATGAAAACATATGTTCTTGTGTATGAATTCTTAATTATGCGAAATGAAAATGTTTAAATCTAGTGCGCATATTTAGGGGGAGTAAAAATCAGAAAACTTAATTCATCTCAATTGAGTTTTGTCAAACATCAAAAAGGGGGAGATTGTTGAGGCAAAATCTCTAATTAAGTTTTGATGATTAACAAACCTCAAATGTGAGAAGCTTAAGGTTTCTGATTTCATATGCTACTAATGTTCTTCTTGAGTGTTATATAAGAACACGATTATTCAAGCAAATTTCAAGAGGTATATGCTTATGAGAAGCATCATATATGAGAAAACTAGAAAGAATATTACCCACAATGCTCTAAGGAAGAAATCTTCTCTTGACAATGATTTAAACAGCAAGACCATATGGTAAACTTGAGAAAGATGATCTTGAGAAGCTTCATTTATTCTTGTGCCAATATGAGAAGAGTAACTAACAAGGATCAAGCCAAGAAGAGTCATGACAGAACCATAAAGAAGAAGATGAGAAGCATCAGATGAGAAGAGTCAAGTTGAGAAGAGTCACAACCCTGAGAAGGGTCATGATGAGAAGAGTCATGTTGAGAAGGGTCATACCATGAACCATCTTCAGGAACATCAACATGAGAAGCATCAACATAAGAAGCATCAACTTGAGAAGCATCATCATCTGTCATGTGTGAGAAGAGTCATTGTGAGAAGGGTCATAAACAACTAGAAACAGTTGTCTTCTGCAGAAAAGAAGAAACACAGCTGTGTTGTGCAGACAGCCCTTTCCAACGGCTATAAACGGCTAGTTTTTTCACAAACGACTCTAAATCTTGGACCAGTGGTTAATACACATGATTTCATCTATAAATTAATGCTCCTGGTCGCCATTGAAGAGTGGATGTAGCCATTGGAAAAATAGTGGAAACACTCACAGGATTTGAGGAGTGGATGTAGCCCAGGATTTGGGTGAACCACTATAAATCACAGTGTTATTTATTGCTTTACGAATCACTAGTTTGCACTTTGTGAGAAAACTCTCCATAAGGAGAAGGTTTATGAAAACTGAGAAGAGTCATTCATGACCCTTCTCTGGCAATAAACTGGTTTTCTGAAAATAGTACATTTAACCCTTCTCACCCTTCTCCCTATTTGTGAATGATTACGAAAACTCTTGACAAGTATCTCTTGACAAATTATAACTTCATCACCAGCTTAAAACCTCTTTAAACTGTCAAACTGAATTACTGTGAGAAGCATTGAGGGAAGAACTTTCTGACCCTTCTCAACTCCTTCATATAGTTGAGAAGACAGAGTAATTACCCTTCACTGCTTACAATGTATGTTAAGAAGAATTGTTTTGACTCACCCTTCTTAACACATATCACTCACTATCTTTTATCTACATACTTGTGAAGAAAGTTATTTCATTGCAGGTTAAATTTAAAAAGGGTCACATTTCGAACCCCCCCCCCCGCCTTGTGACATTATTGACTTCACTCTTTATGGCATTCTAGATATTTTCGTAAGGTACAAAATTGTACAAATTTCATATTGGATGCTTATCCCAATGTTAAATATTCGCTTAAAAAGAAAAGTAAAATATTTATCAGTAAAACCATTTAGTCTAGCATCTTAGACACATACTCCCCTCAATTTCAAAGAAGGGGTTGAGAGGATGCCCAACCATGAGCTAAACTAGATGAAATATGATACCCAAGATTCCACACACTACTACCATATGGGCTGTGGCTCTGAGGATTTAAGGAGGCCCAATACGCGAGCATCTAGTACAAAATGGAAGTCAAACACGATGGTCCCTACTGATAGACAAGGAAAAAGAAAGAAAGAAAGACTCAAAAAGAGCATGTAAACACAACTGAACCACATGAACCAAAACTAAGTTATCAATGTTAGCTTGATAAGAGAGCACCTCAACAACCACCATGCAACATGATACATGTTGAAAAATATTTCAACTTTACTTTGCTTGAGGAAAATATTCCACATTCCTTTGGTTTATGTTGAGGAAATGGATCACTAGAAAAACCCAATTCTCATATAACATCTACTTTAACCTATTTTTCTAACTCAAAATGTTTTCTCCAAAGTAAACAACAACAACAAGGTACTTCACATTATCAAAATGCACCAAACAATAACAACAATATATTACTAATTTCATATAAAAATATAATTAAATGTCAATAAGATGTATTTTAATACTTCAAAGATATATGATTCCTTAAAGTCATTAAACTTATAATTTAAAATAATAATATTATTTTGGTTTGCATTTAATTTTTTTTGAAAATATGGAAAGCTATTATGCTATTATCTATTGTTAGGAGATACTAAAAAAGGATGAACATAGTTTTTTTATAACGATAACAAGAAAATATACAAGTTGGATATCTTTTTTATTTTAGTTAATAAAATAATAGATTTCGATTGATGATGAAGCCAATGAGAGTAAGTTTCTAAGTAATTTATCAAATATTTATAATATCAATCATTGTTTTTTCTTTTTAAAATTATTTACTTTATCTAATAAATGAATACTATTTGAAAAGTTAAAGTCAAACCAACCCTTTTTATGTCTTCACAAAATTGACAATTGGATTACAATAATCTCCTTAATCACAATACTCGTTTGCGAAGAAAAATCTTTTCCCAAAATCACACAGCTTGATCTCTCTTCGAGGTAACGAACTTAGTTTATCATATAGAAAAAGTTGTTTTTTAGGAATATTGATCTCTTGCTCACACATACGTTCTAAAACATGTGCTTGTGAGAATGAATATATTATAATGATACTAAAGTGGGGTATGTCCATGGTCACTTGTGGCTTCATTAAACTTAAACACACACATATATGTGTATATATATGAATATATATATATATATATATATATATATATATATATATATATTACACATATACTTTTGGAGTTTCTATTAATTTATATTTTTTATTTCTATGCCATTTTTTATTAACTCCATATCCACAAGGCATAAATACCTAATGCATTGACCACTGTTATAGATACGATGAAGTAGAAGTCTCTCATGATATCGTACACAACTTTACCTTCTCTGATAGGCGGTGCTCCATTGTTTTTCATGGAAATGACACCATAACTCTCCAAACGACCGTGATTTCATTGGCAAAGGTGCCTTTATTAGACTTTAACTACTGATCATATTGTTATAGTCGTTAAATGTTCTGTTCAGCTAAAGAGATTATGATTAATCTCATTTTGAATAACATCAACCTTTACTCTAATATTAGTATATTAACACCCGTGTTCTTAATTAGTGTGCAGTGTCCTACTAAAACTTTTATGCACCCCATATGTCTTGTGCACTACTAGAACCCCAGATTCATGTGACGCCTCATCTCCACCCCCATGTGAAGCGTCAATATTAATTTTATCATTTATCGTCATCCTCTTCCTAGAGTTCTTACAAAGTTTTCTTACATTCCAGATCATTTCCACATCCACCTATGCTTATAATAAATCCTTACTCCATTGAATGTGGCCACACTTTTCTTAGTTCTTGAATGTCCTCGTTTGACTCATTTTTTGAGCTAATATTCATGGTAGCCATTCTCAATTTTATGTTTTATTCTTGCCATCTTCAGTCGAATAGAAACCTCGATCAACATTAATATTTAGGGGTATATTGCCGTGCCCCATGGATGAACCCCCCATTTCCTAATTTAGATTCCCTTTTCTCAAAATTGTGAAAATTTTGCTGAGCAGAAAATGGGAAAACAAAGACAAAGATTGGTGGCCCACTTTCCGATTCCTCCTATAGATTCTAAGTTATAAATGGATATTGTTATAAAATGATTAACAATATGTAGGTAGCTAGGAAGGTTCAAGTTATGCTGATGAGAAGCCACCTTTTGTTTTTGCACTTACAAAAATTATTGTCTTACCTATTATAATAGTTACTAAAAATCGACTACAACATAAGTTTTATAAAAGTGCGCCCCCTTTAATAACGCTTTTAAAAACACGCTACTTATGAAATGTCTTAAGTAGAACTTTTAAAGAAAGCACTACTGAAGGTGAAAACAAAGAAAATAATGAGTAGCGCTTACTTAAAAAGCGCTCCTTATGCGGAAAACAAAGAGTAGAATGACTAGCGTTTTTTGACAAGCGCTCATTATGGCAAAAACATGAAAAGAATCAGTAGCGCTACAGAAATAAATGGGCAGCGCTCACTTAAAAAGCTCTCCTAATGCCAATAGAATGAGTAGCGCTTTTTCTTAAAAAGTACTATCTATTGTTTTATAGTAAATTTTTAATTGTAATTCTAATATATCACTTCATCTCGCTCACACACAGTCTTGGTCTCTCTCACACAACAAAACCGTCTAGCTCTCACAGAACCTTCACACCATTAAACCATGATATTACCTCTCACACCATGAAACCACGAAATCGTCTCCCACCCTAACCCTAAAACAGTGAAATCATCTTTCAAGCATTGAAAAATTCAGCCTCGAACCCTAGCATCTTCAAAATGCAATTGAAATCATCTCGAACCTAAGTCGTCTCACACCCTCGAAATAGCCTCTCATCTTGCCATCCTAGCTAGAAGTCGCCTCTCACCGTTGAACTCATCTCTCACCGTCAAACTCGTTTCTGAAGCCGAAATAGAAATCGCTTTGCCTTTAATCTCAAACCCAAGGGTTTCTGAACAGCTTCATTGGCATGACCCCTAATTGTTCATGAGTCCCTCTAATCCAGATCTATGAAAAAATATGAGAACGAGTCCCTAATCCAGAGGCTTCACTCTCGGTGAGTTCCTCTCTCTATCTTTCTCTTTCTCTCTCAAAATCTATATGTATAGCTATTCGGATGTGAAGTTGAATACAGGCTTCCATGAGAATTCTCATATGTGTTAGTCCTATAGAAAGTTATTGTTTTAGATAATTAATCTAATTTCAGAATGCGAATTCTGATGTGTGTTAGTCCAATTAGTTGGATTCGTAGCTGTATTGTAGCTTTGGAATAAATGCTTAAGAAACTGTGTTCATCTTCTAGTTTTATTTTTTAGATGCATTATTATCAACATATTGATGAGTTGAGTTTCTTTGTGCTTTCAGTTGATCATTAGATTTACAATGACATAACCTTTTAACTCTTGTGCTAGAATGCGGAACTGGAAGAAGTCATCAAGCTATGATTCAAATGGGAACCAAGCTTCTATAAGTGGGACTCAATCGTTCTCTCCAAATTTAAATGTATTTGGAAGAAATTTGAGGAAAGATCAACTAGGGGGTGTGGTATTTGGGTGTAAGAAAACCACAATGAAAGAATGCTTGTCAAAACAACTTTTGGTTAGTCAACTTTTATGTAATTGCTTTTGTTTTAATTAATTGCATTTTGGATTTCTGTGATTATGAATCTGAAAATATTGAGATGAAAATGCATTTTGAGATTGACTCTGTTGTGTTTATAGTTTACATTGAAACACTTAAATAGTTACATCTTTACATGAACACAATGCTTGCATCATTACATGAACATAATTACATGAACACTTAAATAGTTACATCTTTACATCAACACTTACATAGTTACATCTAATTTCTGAATGTGAATTCTCATGTGTGTTAGTCCTATTAGAAACTGTATTCATCTTTTAGTTTAAGTTTTGTGATGCATTATTATCAGCATATTAATGAGTTGAGTTTCTTTGTGCTTTCACTTTTGTAATTGATTGTCAATGAAATAACCCTTTAACTCTTATGCTAGAATGGGGAACTGGAAGAAATCATCAAATGGGAACCAAGCTTCTTCAAGTGGAACTCAATCTTTCTCTTCAAACTTAAATGTATTTGGATGAAATTTGAGGAACAATCAGCTAGGGGGTGTGGTATTTGGGTGTAAAAACGCCACAATGAAAGAATGCTTGTCAAAACAACTATTTGGTTATTCAATTTTTATATAATTTCTTCCTATATTTTATAACTACGAAACCTGTAATGCTATTTTCCCTATTTTCCCTATAACTACAAAACCTCTGGATTCGATTTTGTTTTATGGACTGTTGATGTTGATTTGTTCATATGTTGATTTGTTGATGTATAGGGTTCAGGTTATTGCATTTATGCATGATTTGTTGATGTTTAGGGTTAAGGTTGTTTCATTTAGTGGCTCTTTCAATAATGCGGGAGGAAAATGCAGTAATGTGCTGTTTTACAATGTAATAAAGTTATTAGACAATATACAACAAAAACAAAATAGGAATGAGTAGCGCTTTTTACTAAAGCCCTCTTTATGCCCAAAACGTGCTAAGAGCATACGTAGCGCTTTTTATGCCTAATCATTAGTAGCGCTTTTTGTGCGCTATTGTTGGGGAGTGGCAATAGGAGTGAAGAGTTAGTGATCATTCCTAGTAATGAAGAATTAATCCATTGTCATTGTAAACTCCATCGACTTTTTCCGTGAATTATGTAAAGATCATGTTCTAATTATATATTCTATATTGATATTGTAACTTAAATTACTTTTCTTTCATATATGAATCAATTTTTCTTAGACTAAAAAGAAAAGATTACCAGAAGCAATGATGCATCCACAAAGTTACCATTAGACAATGAAGCATGCTCATCCACAGAAAGTACGGATCCAGATTCTTCAAGCCAAGCCCGACCTTGGTCACTACGGCCTCGGCTTGGGGGGCCACTTCTCCGGACTGGGCCAACGTCCAACCACTTGGGCCTGGCCCAATCCGCGCGTGTTGCCAAGGGAAAAACTGGACTGCATTGTAGCGACTATCTGGATCCAACGAACAGGACTTGTCCACCTAATCTAATAGTTCGGTTAGGGCGCAGTGGTCTATAAACACATGATTCATCCCCCATTTCCAAGTACGCACTCATTTCCCACTCAAATACCTCTTCTCTTCCCTTGCTGACTTAAGCATCAGAGTGCTTGCAGGTACCCGACCCGAGGCGCGGGAGAAGATTACCTCAGCCAATCCGAGGTCCAAGTTCAACCATCTGAAGTCAACTTCCCTACCTCGCGGAGCACTTCATCTCAAAGATACATCCTGTACTCTGGTACCGAACAAAACTAAACATTCTTGTAGTTAAAAGATATTTACCGTACAATTCCACTTTTGCTAATAGTTTTGCCAAAAACACTAATATACGTTGTTGGGAAGTCAAGTACGAGTAGTTAGTCCCACATCGGCTAAGAATGAGGTAAATGAAAGATATATAAGTAAGGGTATCCATATACCTAATGCCTAAAGGTTGTGGGTGGATATGTGGCGCCTAAGTCTTTTGGAGGTCTGATTCATTGGCTAGCTCATTGTTATTTCTCTCGTGCTCTCCCAGACTCCCGAACAAGTCGTATCAAAGGCATGGTTTGGCTTGGTGGGGGATTGAGAAGTGGATCCTAGTTTGGATCAATGGTAGCGATGTGGGGTGTTTACACTTGAGGGTGAGATTGTTTGGAACTCAAGTGTGAGTGGTTTGTCCCACTTCGGCTAGGAATGAGCTAAATGAAGGATATATAAGAGATGAGACCCATAAACCAATGCCTTAAGGTTTTGGGTGGGGATGTGGCATCCAGGTCTCTTGGTGATCTGGTTTATTGGCTAGCTCGCTGTTGCTCCCAGTGCTTCCCCGGACTCCCCAACAAGTGGTATAAGTGCCATGATTCGACTTGATGGGGGAGCGAGAAGTGGATCCTGGCTATCAATCTGGGTGACTCACCCTTGAGGGGGATATTGTTGAGAATTTGAGTGTGAGTGGTTAATCCCACATCGGTTAGAAATGACCTATACGAAAGATATATAAAATAGGTGACCCATATATAAGATAGGTGGAGATGTGGCGTCTAAATGTATTAGTGGTCCAGGTCATTAGCTCGGTGTTGCTCCCGATGCTCCCCCGGACTCCCCAATTGAAGTTCTTATACTCAGTTATTGAACTAATTTCTCTTTTGGATTCTACTTTCAACATAGGTTGCAAGGATAGAGGTAAAGTTTTACCTACAAGTATGAGGTGCATGTTTTTAAAAAAATTAAGGTATGAGTTTGTTAACATAAATCTCAAAATATATAAGAAACTAAAATATTCCAAGTACGTAGTTCAGTTGATGAGTTAGGGGATAACAAAGGACTACAAGTATGAGGTCCAGGGTTCAAACTCTGTAAACCAACATTTTCCCTTCCACATAACTATTAACCAGTAAAACTTTCCTATAAAAAATATATGAAACTAAAATTATTTGAGTAGAGCAAAGAGAAAACGCAAAGTAAACAAGTAAAGATAAAAAAATAAAGAGATACACTACAAGAAATCAGGGAAGTACTATTAGATTTTTTACTAATGGTTTAAGGAAAGATTAAGTAAATTAAATATTTAGACTATTCATCTCAAATGTTTAAAGTAAATATGAAACATAAGTTTTTTCGCATCTTAACTTACATAGGTTCACCATGATCAAGAAAGAACTCCCAAAACCAACAGTTGAGGAACTTATCCGAAGATCCTTATTCATGTGTATAATAATGGAACACATTCTATGTTGACGGATACAAATTTGATACCCAATTAATGATGAACGGTGGGAGAAACAATTTACATGAAGATGACTTTTACATATAAGAATGAGCAAGCACTACTTTAGACTATATTAACATGATAGTGCTATTTTATCGTAGTTGGTTTGATCCATCAGTAAGAGGCAAAAACTTGAATCGAAATATAATACATATGGACATTTGAATGAATATAATGTACAAATGTTTGATATATTTATCATGCCCGAAAGTGTGAGACAAGTGTATTATGTTCCACATCAATCAACTCAAGTATACAAACAAGGATGGTGTGTAGGGAAAGAAGTGTCTTAGCTAGTCGATGAAATGTTGAGCATAAATAAAGTAATTGAAGTCGAACCAATTGAGGCATATGGTGACAAGTAATTCCCTTGTGAAGGAGTTGAACAAGTTTGGACTTAGATGAACCACTTTCTGATGAACAAGATGAAGACAATGATTTGTAATGAAGAAAATAGAGATGAAGACACGATAGGATATGAAGACAACATCTAAAAATTTAAACTAGTTATGTGTATTGTTTGACTTTTATGTATCTCTAAACAATAAAACTTGAGGACTCTCCAGCTCAGCTCTCCCGCCAATTTTTACGGCCCCAGCCCCACCAGCTGCCACTAGTAATACGCCGCCGCTTGTTTCCAACGTGGAGGGTTCAGTGAGTCAATGCGAACTTGTCCCTTTCCTGAAATCTGCCTACAGAGATGAGGGAAGAATATCTTTCTTGCTGCACAGAAATTCTGTTTCAGCTGCTTATTTACACGTGTATGTTTGCCTGTCTTCCTTTTTATTTGTTTCATTACTTTTCCTTCGATTTTCTTCCCTTTCCCCAACCACATCGCCTAATCATCCGTTCAGATCATTGCAATGATTTTTTGCTATCCCAAAACACTTTCTTCAAGCTAACCGTTTCCTTGCTAATGGATTCTAATCATCGTTTCTGGTTTTCATTTTCCATTTTTCGCCGGTCTCTTTTGCGCTAAGTTGGCTTGTCAGTATTCCACCTATGTCTAATTAATTTCCTGAGAGCTAACCTTCTAACTACCTATTGTTTCTACTTATGATTTGTCTTTTCGGTGGTCTGCCCTCCTATCCGCTCTTCTTCATTCATCCAATGCTATGGCTTCTCCTATTCAATGAAAATAGCCTCTAATTATTACCTGCTCTTTCAATTCTCTGGTTGTGGTGTTAATTTTCGTTGCAATCTTTCTTCAGGTTTTTCTAGATATTCTGCCATGCTCTCATCGATTCCACTTCATATTTTGCTTGTTGTTTGGGTGCTTCCTAGGTGTCTCTCCAGCTTGTAGAGGTATTTTTTCTCTTTTTATGTGCTTCTTGTGACTCTATTATTTCAATTTTTCTATGTCTAACTATCCCACACACATTTCTTGGTGTTTTGCTAGATGGATTTTGGGTCTTTTCTTGAAATTGGTTCCTTTGTCACCAATCTTGATATGAAATTTAAGACTTTCATCCTCAACTTTGATCCAACTATGGTGGTTTCCTTTTTCCAATTAGTCTGTTTTCTCTTGCTTTATTTTTTTGTGCATATGGTTTGTTTGTTGATTTGTCTCTCATTTTTCTTTGTTTGTTTCTGTTTTGAAGGAATTTAGTGTCATGCCATTTCTTTTTACTAGCATTTATTATGATGATGTTCGCACAAATGTTTGGCTTATCTATCCTCTAGAGAACAAAATTGAGGTTCAGCTTAGGAAGGTAAAGGGTGCAATATTTTTGGGCAAAGGTTGGGACACTGTGGGGACATTGTATGCTCTCGAGGCTGGTGGTTGGGTGGTTATTACTTTTGATGCTCCTGATGCTTTCTCAATTCGTGTTTATGACAGATTCTTTACTCCAGTCAAGTACCCTGGTCCTCCTCAAGTTTTTTCTCTTGGTGAAATCCATAGTCCTATTTATAACTCTGGTAGTGGTTCTGTTTTCCTGGTGCCTCCTTTTGATGTCCGTGTTTGTGATGTTTTGACGAAGTGTCTGACAAGGGATGATCTCACCAGCTTGGTAGTTAATTATAGATTCATTTGTTTAATTTAGTTTTGTTGTAGGTGTACTTTTTTTGATCTCTTATTTGGTTGTTTTTATCTCTCCTCATGCTTTCAGCAACTGCCTTCCCGTTTTGGTTCACGTATACTCTCTCCCAATGTTACACAAACTACTTTGTTGGATGAGAATCAACGTCGTTGGGTGTGTGGGCTTGTGTGGAACAAGAAGGCTCCTCAATCATGTTATGTTACTGGAGAGTGGGCTCGCCTTAGCAGGATAATGGGACTTCTTGAAGGGCAATTGGTTCATCTCAGGATCCAAGAGTCTAGCAATGGAGTTTTTTTATCTCACCATCAATGTTGTTCCTTTCTTTTAGTTGTTTAGTTAGTTTTCATCATTTTAGGTTGATTAGCTTTGGTTAGGGAGAATGTATTTTGTGTTTCCACGTTGTCTTCCTTGGTCATCCTCTACCATTGTGTTTTATTGACTTTTGTACTTTTGTTTAAGAACAAACCAAGTACTTTGTATTTTGTTTGCTACTTATAAACTATGAAAATTGTTGATTACCGTCTCGTGGCTTTATTTGAACTTCTTATCCTTCCTTGCATGGCTTTTTTTATCTTGTGTCTTCTTTTATTTTAATTGCCCGTGCTTTATAACACGTGTCTCTCTGAATTAATTTCATTCATTCTGGTTTTATTTGAATTGCCCGTGCTTTACAACAGTTTTCAGTTGTGTTTTTGTAGTTTTGAGTGACTTCTTTCTTAGAGAAGTCTATTCCTATATTATGTATCTCTCTAAATTGCTTATTCATTTTGTTTTCTTCTCATTTTGTTATGACCATTGTTTATTTAGAGTTTTGCCATTTCTTTTCCCTTTTAGTTATTCTTATATACCTATTTTTGGGATGATGCATTTGTGTCTTCCTTTAGTGGTTTTGTGACATGATTTTTACTTATTATGAGACTCCTCATTCACTCATTGGTTTGTTAGGCTGTTACTTTATTCTTCTACTCTGTTGTCAACCTCTGGCCTTTTCATCTTTGCTTTTGTTCCTGTGCCAATTGCCCTATATATACTCCTTTTTAGAATCGAATTTGTGTCACCCTTCTTTTCCTTTCCTCCGCATCTTTGTTTGGTCACTTACAGCTCTTGTTCTTTACCTTCCCTCTGGTTTGGTTCTCTTTTCCTTTGTATTCTTTTCTTTTCATGCTTCTTCCACTGCTATTGGTTTGTTTCCATTGATTGATTCATTGGTTCTTTATGTGTTTACTTTTCTGTGCTTCTCACATAGATGGATTTGCATCCTCTCCTTGATAACGACCGTTTTGGTGAAGAGTCCCACTTGAGATACCACACCTACCATTTTGAATATATTACTGGATTTGTGAGTTATTAGTCCTTTTAAATGACCTCATCTGTCTCCTTTTGATAGGTTTTTCCTAATGTCTCTTTTTGTGGTTTGTTTTCTTTCTACAAACTAAGCAATTGCTCCCTGTTCTTTTTTATGTTGACGATAATGATAATGTACCAGACATGGTGCATTTTATTGATCCTGCTGGAAAGATTTTCATACTTGGTATCAAAAAATGCAGAGACAAGTTGTTTTTGGCTCAAGGTTGTACTCTCATTGGTGAGGTTTACAACCTGCTTGAAGGTGGTTGGATTAGTATTACCTCCATGTGTGGTTTTGCTTATTCTATGAGGGTTAGAGATAGAATGATGAATCGGGTCACCTATCCTTGTCCTCCTGGAAGGTTTGGTCTTGGGGAGCCAGGAATTCCCATTGTTGTACGTGATACTGGTGCTCAGGGGTCTGCTTTTATTGATTCCATCAACTTCCAGCACTCTTGTATTTAGCGTTTGACTGATGAGGATGTTAGCTCCCCTGCTCTGGCATGCAGGAGTGTTGTCTTCCTTCGTATCACTTTTGTCAATTACAATTTGTTCCCTCTTTCGCTCTGCTTGAACTCTTTCTTTCTCTTTGCAGTATCTCCATGAGGATTTCTGTCGCCTTGCTTTTTCTACTGACTGCACTTCCATCTTTCGGGTCAATTCACGTGAGAGAAAATGAGGTGTAACTTTCAATGGGCCAATGGGAACCCTTTTCATTGCTCCATATCTGGTGAATGGACTTCCTTTCGTGGCTTGAATGGGCTTCTTGAAGGAACTACAGTCAAGTTTGGGGTTACCAGCAACAATCAGGGATTTCTCTTTGTCAAAGACGTTAAATTTTAGTTGGGTTGCTTCTTTTTTCTGTGTTATTTGTTGGAATCAAGTCTTCTGGGTAGTGCCTAAATTGTTTTCCTGTTGTTTATTCTAATTTGTGGGTAGGCACGTTTCAGTTGTGCATTATTTGAGCTCTATCTAGACTTCAGCATGCTTAAGTGTATGGGAATAACTCTCTTAACAATGCTTAATCAACTGTTGTTAACCTCTTTCAGTCTTATCAATGAAATGAAATAATTTCTTTCCCTTTTTTGTATTTACTTTCATGGTATTTAGTTTTTCCCAAATATTATGGCTTCTGTTTTCCCTTTGTTCTCTCTCATTATTGCATATTTACTTTCATGGTGTGCTGGTTTTTAAGACTTCTTTTTTGTCAATCCGGCTACTCTTCCTAAATTAAGTCATTCATTGGAATTGCAAAAGCCATGTGATACCTCTGCGCACGATTCTTTGATTTAGACTCTTTTTCTTCTGCCAAATCTTCTAATATTCTCTAACACCACTCTAGGCGAAATTAACTGGCACTACCTCTGAAGTGACTGCACAGGTCGCCTTTCATCATTCCTATTTTGTGTATTGTCTGTCTGTGGCCTTCCTTTTGCTATATATACCCTCTACTTACTTCCAAATTGTCACCACTCACCTGGGCTTTGGAAAAAAAACCTTTGTTGGAGGTTGTTTCTCTTACAAGGTTCACCCTTTTGTATTTTATTCATTTTTGTTTTCTAAACTGTCTAACAATATTCACCAAGTTTCATTTCACATGATTTCCTATTTCTTGGTTTTGTGCAGATAAGTGTTGTTGGGGATGATCCAAGCCGTTTCTATGAAATTGAACTTAAGTTTGACATATATTATCTTGAATTTCTGCCTGAGAATGTATGTTGTTTTTTCCTGTTATCTTTCCATTTTTTGTTTCATTATCTTTAGTTTAGGCATCCTATTTTGTGGTCTTTTTAGTGATCTCCTTTGCTGTTTTCTGTAGTTGCGTGTGTGACACCCTGAGCTGTTCAACCAACCACACATAGAGGAGGTTTCTTTTCTGGTTATGTTGTGTGATCCAGTAGGTAATGTATTCCAAATCATTGTTAGGAAGTTTGATGGCCACACATTTTTTACAACTGGGTGGCGTGATATAGGCCTTCACTATTCTTTGTATGGGAGTGGTATAGTGCAGGTTGTGTATGTTTGAAATAACAAGTTTTTCATCAAGGTGAAAGAGAGCATTGGTGATGAAGTTGAGAATCCAACTCCACCCAAAACTTTTAGGTTGGGCTATGAGCCAGCTCCAAACCATGGTGTTGGCATCCTTATTGGTGACCAGTAGGTTCAACTGATGCATCTAAATGTAGTATGCGTTGGGACAAATTAAATCAAGATCCATCTATTCTCATTAAATTTTCATTTTTAATTGACTCCTAATTAGACAGCCTATGGAAACAACTATCGTTCATTCATTTACAGTTATCATTACTTTTGGTTCTGAAAGGGTAATAGTCATCGTTTTTCCTTACAATATTAGAATCTTTCATCTGATCAACCCTATTTAAACATGCAATGTGGTTCCCATTTTTGGATACTTTTTTTTTCCTCTTTAGGTCACGCATTAATTGAACTAAGTCTTAATTTCTTACCCAACATTAGATTTTTCGTTTTTTGGGAGCTTCGATTCATATTGCAGAGGAAAGCCACTCACATCTCCAAATAAATACGTGGCATCCACCTCAGCTTTTATTGAAAATTAATTTCGAAATATATCTCAAAAATGAAGAAGCAGGGTATCGAACCCCTTTCCTCACACCCGCACCTTCCAACACTAACCATTTGAGCAACCACGTTTTGTTGTAACTGAGGCATATTATAGAATATATACCCTGTTTTTCTTTTATTTCTCGCAAAACCTATTACCTACTAATTATATTTATTTATATGTATTTTAATACTTATATATTACATTTTTATATCATATTTATTTGACATCTAATATTTTGTATCACTTTCCATTGATTTTAGATTCTATATATTTATTAACTCGAATGTTATTAAATATGAGTAATTTTATTAATTTTCAAATTTGTTTCTAATTCAAAATTATATTAAATTTAAAAATATTGACTTATAATATCTTACATTTTTCCAATTCTCATATTAATTTAATACCAAATATGACCCAGCGACCTGCTCGGGTCGATCACCGAGTCTGTTTTAATAACATTGATTGGAGCTGACAGTTTCAAAAAAACAAAAACAAGTAATGAATACAATGCTAATTTTGTGGATCCAGTAATGAATACAATGCTAATTTTGTGGATCCAATCTCTCCCTCGACAATCTCTCTTCATCTCTCATTCGCATATTCCTCTTCCTTCTTTTTCTCTCATTTTCTATCACAAAATTTCAATCTTTTTTTGATGAACTACAAAAGTTTGTCCTTCATCTCTTCTTTCATCTTGATCAACTCAAAAAGCAAAGCAACGAAAGAAGAAAATCAGAAGAAACAGAGCACTGCATTTCTCTCTCTCCATGGACCATCACTCCTTCTATCTTCCTTCGTTAGGGTTTCGTTTTTCCCAAAATTTCTGAACAATTTCCTTCGTTAGCATCATAACAAAGGTGGCCGCAATACTGTGTGAAGGATGAAGAACGTTATTCGCCACTTCCACCGCCACAAGACGCCGACGTTCTAAACCACCACAACTTCTTCAGCACCTTACCGTGATTTGTTTTTGATTCTATTTCTTCTGTTGTAAAGTTTGCCTTTTTATCATGTCAAACTAAATGGGTTTTCTTTGCTTTTCCTTGGTAATATTTTTATTCTTTGAAGTTTTTAAAATTTTCTTCAATCATGTTCAAATGGTTTTTTCCCCTTCGGCTACTGTGATCATAAAGCTTTAGAGGAATTTTGGCAGTGCAGTATCTTTATGGCTAAAAAGATTTAGCTTTTGAAATCATAACATTGTTTTGGAGTACTTCCTATGTTTATCAATTTTGTAATCATCTCATTTCAATAAATAGATTGAAGACTGTGCCTACAATATAGTCAACCTCCATAGTGAGAAATTAAGGATATAGTTGTACTTACATTTGTATTGTATACAGGTATACTCCCCAATATATATAATCAGACCAAGAATAGCAGATGCAGAAAATACTGAGATATTGCTATAATAGTAACAAAAATGTGTTGATGCAGCGATGAAGGTACACCTATGGTTGTCCGATTACGGAAGTGTTATTGTCACCCTTATAACAATGTGATTTTTTTTCCTGTTTTGATCACTGTTGTAGCTTTGAAAATCCTTTCGGCCGGAACCACTATCAATAGAAGATGAAGACTTTCAGAAGCACAAGAGCAACAAGGTAGCCGGGTTGTTACAACATAGGTGATCCAGAGGTCTTAACTAGATAGCTCTTCACGGAGGATTTTAGGATTTTACAGCATAGAAGAACGAGAACTTTTAGGAGCTGCCATCACCAAGACAAGAAAAAGCTGGAGAGTGATCTTATAAGGATTTTATAATGACTGGATTTAAATGATCTTATAAGGATTTTATGTATCAAATTTGAGGCTTTAATGATAATTGGTCATTCCAATTAGTCATAATTGATTTATCAGTTATGTTGTGTTTAAATCCTTAAAAGTGCATCTCTGAAAGGCTAAAGAGTAATGTCTCAAGTTTGTATGGTCGACTACGAATTTGGGATGTTACATTACTATGATGGATAGATAAAATCATTATTGTTTGAATGAAACGTTGTATTAGTTGCGTGTTGGTGGGGTGTATCTAAGATATATTAAGGGTTGTAGACAAATTTTTTGATTTAAACCAAATTACCCCAAGTTAGAGCACAAACTCCTTATGACCCATCACCTTTTTAAAGGATAAGAGAGGGAGCGTTTTAATATTCATTTTCCAGCTGAAAGCGGAAAGAAAGAAAGAGGAGAGAGAGAGAGAGAGATGTAGATGGAGATAAAGAAAAAAATGGGAAGTAGAGTTTGACTGAGAACGAACCTTACTACTTCATTTGTTCACAAATCTTGAACCCACTTTACTTACCATCTTCATACATTAGAGGTGAATCATTGAGCTTAATTGATTGTGTGATTGGAGAGTTGCATTATAAGTTTTGGGAGTTACATTTGTGATCGGAGTTACAAAGATGGAGCCTTGGATGTTTAACGTTCGTTGGATGAATCATAGCTCAACATGTGAGTTCTTCTATTCCCCATTCTTTGATGTTTAGGGTTTTTAAGTACAATTTGTACATAGAACTCAGTTAGGGATGGTATTTCTCAAATGGATGTGCTATTATTGTTGTTGTTGTTTAATAAGTGTGTGAATGTACCACCCCGATTTTCTTAATAATTTGTGTGCATATATGTGACGATATATTAGTAGTCATATGTGTGCTTATTTTAATAATTGATATATTTTAATAGTATGTTATTCTTTTATTTTAAATATTAGTCTTGAGTTAGTATTATTATTTTAAATTATAAGTTTAATAATTTTAAGGCATTATGTATCTTTGAAGTATTACCATATATTTTATTAACATTTAATTGTATTTTTTTATGATTTTAATAGTATATGGTTGTTATTGTTTGATGTATTTTGATGATGTGAAGTATCTTATTGTTATTGTTGTTGTGCTCTTATTATTATTATTATTTTATTATTTAGCGAAAATATTTTGAGTTAATGAAATGTGTCAATGTAGATGTTATAAGAGAATTGAGCTTTGGAATATTATTAGAAGTAAGTTGGGCCTTTTTTTCCAGTGATCCAATTCATTTTTTTAATTAGTTTACTAATCGCACCAAGGGATTTATTATGCACACTCCCTCCACATAAGTTAAAAATTAGTTTTCAGTCATAAAAATTAGTTTTCAGCCTTTCAGATCATAATTTCGTGTAAGTCCCTGAGCCTTAGCTTTTGGCCCATTTAGTCCCTACGGTCAAATATTTAATATTGTACCCTTGTCCTTTGTTGTTTGTGACTTCCCGGATTATAAAGGAGCAGATACAAGAGTGATATAATTCTGTTTGGAGGACTTGGGTTTCTATTTTCGCTTTGGAGCATCGTTCGTGATTTCCTGGATTCGAGGTAAGAAAAGGGGGATGATAACTAGGGAACATGGTAGTATACTGTACAATTGACATAACTAGGATGTCCAATGATCCCTACGTCTTACGCTGACAACGCTTTTGTGTGTAAACCATTGTAGGAGCAATGGATTTAAATGTTTTATTTGATAAATTTGGTTGTCCTTGTAGGAGCAAGGGCCCTATTCTAATGTTTAAATGTTACGTGTGTTGAATGCCTATTTGTTGTTGTTTATGATTGTTGTTGATTTGTTAAAGCCTAAGGGCTAATCTCCCTAGAGGAGGTATGATTGTTGTAAATTGGGTAGTAATGACTTATGAACCCTAGAATAGTTGACCCTATTGTACATTTGATAGATTGCCTCTAAGTTAACAAGCAAGGCTAGAACGTACAACAAAAGATTGAATTGGATTGAGATTATGAATGACTTATAATGATTTTAGGCAAAAATGAGGATGCATGGTAATAGACTAGATTGATGCTGCTGGTGGATTAGAGCAATGAGGAGTATTCAAGATACAATTTAGAGCCTTGTAACTGATTAGGACTAAGTTATTAATGGATTAGAACTACTTTTGGCCCATTGGATATTAGAATTACCTAAGGTACAACTCAGAGGAATATGTTAATTGATTAAAGACTGAGTCGTTTATTCATTAGAACTGTCCTTAGTGTGTCGGACGTTAAAGAATTACTTAAGAGATCTTTTAGAGTCTATTAGTAGACTAAGATTACGCGGTTGATGGATTAGGACTCTTATAGATAAGCTTGGATGACACTTGACCCTTCCTAGGTTATTTTTAAATAATCTTGAACCGTAGCTGACGATTGGGAGATTAAAAGTCATAGAAAGCCTTAAGGAACATCAAGTAATTGATGAAGTTAGCATAAGAGGTGTTGAGGCTAGACAACTATATATGAATGTAAGGTAGACATTGTTATCTAGAATTAGTGGGGAATTTGACAATAGTTAGGACTGAATATGATGGTTATAGATCAAGTGACCCTTTAGTTGTATGAGAACACCAGAAATGGTGATTATAGTACAAGTGACACATAGTTGATGATGATACCCTTAGACTTCGGAATTCCTAGGGACGCTGATGATGATGATGTTTAAGGAACCTTGTCCCAGTAGGGGCGAGCCGTACCTTAGTAATTTAAGTTGTAGGAGGAACCTTGTCGTAGTTTGGCCAAGGACTCATCGCAGTATGGGCGAGCCGTACCTCAAAGGATGGTGATGATGATAGGTGAGGTGGTAAGCAAACGATTATGGGAGTAGTAATAGAGACGGCCACGACCCAGCCTTGCGGGTAGTCCTAGGGGGAGGTCCTAAGTGGCGCACAGCTGGGGCATTCTACAAACTACTGGGGTACCCTGACGAGACTCAATCAATTTCCCGGGATGTGAGGGCACTTGCATCCGCTTATCCAGTGTTAGATGGATCCAGATGTGTTGATAGAATAGATGGGAGTTGAGGGTGACGTTGGAGTAGTGGGTATTAGGATTGCGTTGACGTTGTAGTTCTAGGACCATACGTGAGGTTTCGACATTGAGGATTAGATGACGATTAGTTGATGATTGTTTGTGTATGCGTGTTATGTTTGTTGTACCCACTATCGTTAATTGTTTTCTATGTTGTGTGATTTCCTCACTCTTCTTTATGGCTACTCGTGTGCCATTGCACACGTTTAGGTGATGCGCAAGCAGATGGTGACGAGCCTATCGACGTGGACGCCGAGGAGTAGTTCTTGCTGATGAAGATTATTAGCTGCTAGTTGTATTGTTAATTGTTTTTAAAAGTTGTAATAATTGGTAAAAGCTTTGAGACATGTGACACAGGGGTTCCATGGGGTTTTTACTTTACTTTTGTTCTTTGTTTAATTGGTATGTTCGCATTTGTTGGTGATACCTGTTATTTCGTTTGACTTAATGTTTTTACAAAGATGTATTTTCTATAAATTCCTTTATTTATGTCATGTTTTCCAAACGGGGCAGCGGGTGTCACAGTGAACATTGTTGTTATTGTCAACAATAGATAATGAGAAATGATTAATCTAGATTGAAGGTGAATTTGATGCCTATTGGAGCTGTAAAAGATGAATTAGTATGTGTGTTGTGATTGTTTGAAGGTTGGGGTAGGTTACAAGCTTTTGGTAATGAGTTGGGAACATTTTTTTTGACAAAAAATGAGTTGGAAACATAAAAATATGAAATTCGACTGATGCTATAATAGCACAGGTCGTGCTCTTTTAGCATGGGTCGTGCAAGCGTCTCGTTGATAGACTTTTTGGCAGTCTTCCGTTTGTTTTATCTGTATGATTTAATTTGGAACTCTGATTTAGTTGTTCATGGATGAGTTGGAAAGCTAAAGAAAAGATATACAACTATAAATAAATATTGAATTGTGTTTCTCAATTATTTAGGAAACTTTCTTAATCTATCACACCTCTTAATACTTGATGCGTAGGAAATATGCTGTTTTCCATTAATCTTGAGGTTTTAATTGATGGGTGTGATACTTGGAATGAATTGGATGATATTTCAGTCAAATGCTTGATGTTTGATGGGTATATTAGAAGAAATGAGGCTTTAACCTTTCCGGTTCAGTCTTCTTTGACGATGATATGAATTTAGTTGAGAGGTTTACTCTTTCTTATAGAACTTTGAGAGCAAAAGAAATATATATATATATATATATATATATATATATATATATATCGCTAATAAATGCATTAAAGGATGAATAACATACTTAGAGAGAGAAGTCATGATCTCGAGTCTAAGGCTCGTACGTGCACTATTTCTAAATTGTTATGTGGTGGTTCCCTTCTAAGATTAACATTATATGTAGTTGTTAAGTCTCTTATGGATTTTATGCTCTAGGGTAAAAGACATTAAAAGATACCGTGAGTACTATTGTATTGTGAGGTACCGTTGAGGAACTCACTTAGATTTTCATAATCTCACCCTGTTATATTTTGTGATTTTACCGATTAGTAGGTAAAGCTTTGATGTTTAAGGAACAAGATACGAAGTCTTTGTAGCTGCTGATGAAGCCCTTATATTTGAATAAGGCATTATGCACCGAAGATGTGTATGTTATAGCTATGAGATTTGCATTTGTATTTGCATTTAGATGGCTAAGCTTAAGAGCATAGCTTTTGTATCAAGATGTCAGGGCTAAGTTGTACGCATTACTATAATTTGGATCATTATGTATTGATGACTCATTGGGATACCATTGACTATATATTTATATATTAGTCCAAACTGTAATTCGTATACTAAGATGGTGAAAAATGATCGACATTCTAAATTTTGCTAAAGAGCGAAGTTTAGGGTGTTACATTTTTTTATTTCTTCACCGTATCATTGTCGCCTATTATTTACTATCATAATACATTCTCTTCATCTTAAATTTCTTTCACAAAAATCAGAAGTGAAGAGCCCCAAAACCCCCAAAACAATAGCTTAAAACCCATTCATTTCAACCAAGAAATCTTCGAGCTAGTTGGGAGATAAAGAAAGTGCATAGCTTGAAGGCTTCAGCAAGAAATAGATATTTGTAATCCAAAATAAAAAGGCTGTAAAGAAAAAAACAAATTGAATTTCACAGGAAAAATCGGTTTTTAACACATCTACGAAGTTTCAAAATTCAGCTTGCATGACCTAGTTATGAGTATAATTTGATGCTAGGTGTTGAATATTTGATGGAGGAGCGTTTGAGAAGGAATATTGAAGTGAGGATTGAAATTTTTGAGCTAAAATTTGTGTAGATCAAAGGGGCACAAGCTGAGTTTGCTGCTGGGAAATTTATGTAGGAACAGTTTTTGAATTCACTACTTCATGCCTCATGTTCTTTTTATGATTTCTTAGAATTGGTAAACTTGCTTGTATGCTTAAGGAAAACCAACAAGTCACATTTGATTGTGTCACGAAATTTATTGCCTTTAAATTGAACAGAAACAGAAGCATGTTTAGGACCTGGTATCATGGCAATGAGTTCCTAGAACTCCTTGGAAAATTTACTGGCTATTTTAATTGAATTTGAATTACATGTTGTTTGAATTGTGTGGTTTGAGCATGTTATGTGTTATAAACTTCTTTTTAGATGATTAAACTTTTATTTAATTGTTGTGAAATTAATTGGTATGTTGTATGTGATGATAGATAAGAAATCATGTCGAAAGCAATCAAGTTCCGCACAATTAATGCATAATCTCGCCCAGCCAGCTTCATCCTGGTCCAACGAGAATTTCAGCAAGTTTGTCACCCAGCAAGAACCCTTTTGGTCCAGCTAGAATCCTTCTCGCCCAGCCAGAACCCTTTTGGTCCAGCCAAAATCCTTCTGTCTAGCGAGAACTACCCAAAATTCTATGTTTTTCAATTTTCTTTTATCTCTTTTTTTCATTACTTTAATCTTACTTTAAACCCTTCAAAACATCATTTCAAATCTTTTTTTAATTACTTTTGTCTTACTAGAATGTTTAAGAAATTTAGAATTGTTTTGAAGATGAGAGTAAACCATATTATCAAAATCTAGGCCACTTATTTCATTAGAAGTTTTTGCTGTATTGACATTGGAGCTCAATAACCACCATGTAGAATGATACACACATTGGAAAATATTGAAACTTTACTTTAATGGAGGAAAATATTCCACATTCCTTTGTTTTAAGTTATGAATCAAACCTTTACTCCAATTCCAGCAGCTTTGTTATCTCAGAAAATCGAAGTTGGTTTTGCAGCTCTCCGGATTAGGACAACTGCAGTATTAGATTTCTGCAATAAACCCAAACCAGCTGTATTACTCCACAGCCTGCTGGAGCATGCCAAAAACGAGAACCGCCAAAAAAGATATAGTTCATTTACTATATTCAGTAATATCGATATTAAAATTATTTATTCTTTTTTTAAGATTATATCTTTTATCCTAACCTTTATCTAATAAATAACTATACTTTATTATTATTATTCTTTTTAAAGAAATTTTATTATTTTATAAAATCCAAATATAGTTTTCTTTTACTTTGTTATGTATTTTTTATTTTGGTATTCCTTTAATTTTTATTTATAATTAAAGAAAGTTATATTACTAGTATCTATATTTAAAATATACTATAAAAAGATGGACATAATATTTTAGAAACGGTAGTGAGAAAATGAATTTGACTTTGTTTTTTGTTTTAATGCATTTTCTGATGCTAGCGCGTATGATTATTACTTAAATATGAAAGAGTGACTTTGATGAAATCAAATATAACTTTAGAACCTCAAATATCATATTAGGATAGGATTTAAATTTATGTCTACAATTCCAGCAGAATTAGGTGGCATTTTAGACCAGTTAGGCCAAATTTAACCGCTTAAAAACCTCAAATTTTGACCGAAAACCAAAAAAGTTCAACGTCAATAAGGTTCTAGAAGAATTATAATATTTTTTAGCAGAAATAATATAAATTTATTCATTTCCGCTAAATTATGCGTCGAAGAAGTATCTCCAAACACCGAAACAAGAAATCGTTTAAAAAAACAAAATGTAGAAAACACTAGAAAATAATATACTTGAATATCTTCAATTAATATAGGATACTTATTAAACAACCAAATGGTATTAATTCCTCGAATATGCTAAATAATACATTATTGCTTTATAAAAAAATAAAAAATAAAAAAAAAATAAAAATAAAAATAAAAAAATAATTTTTTTTGACCAAAATAATAATAATAATAATAATAATAATAGTAATAACAATAATTGTTATTTATTGCCAAAAATAATAATAGTTATGATAATAATGATATATTTATAATTCCCAAAGATATTTTCCTTGAATCCTTAATTTTTAAGTTTTTATAATTAAAATTAAAGTAAAATTAATTCTCCCTTCCTATAAAAATACGATAGACAGGTATTCCCCACTCATTTTCCCTTCTTCAAATAT
Organism: Astragalus glycyphyllos; assembly: GCA_963573325.1. Classification (NCBI taxonomy): domain Eukaryota; kingdom Viridiplantae; phylum Streptophyta; class Magnoliopsida; order Fabales; family Fabaceae; genus Astragalus; species Astragalus glycyphyllos. The sequence continues at coordinate 62,636,341 of OY754312.1, read as the reverse complement.
TTTAATCATTTCATTCTAATTCCCTCATTCTCTCCTTTTTCACTCCAAAATTCCCTTCCTATAAAAATACGATAGACAGGAAGCGTTGGTGCTCAAGTTGTAACATCCCCCAAAGTAACGTATTAATTACTTGATGATTAATTGTTATTAAACGATTGGCTAAATACCACTTTTGGTCCTTTATCTTTACACGAAGTTTTACTTTCGTCCTTTATCTTTTTTTTGGTCCGTTTTGGTCCTTTATCTTTCATTTACGTTTCATTTTGGTCCCTGCCGTTAGTTTTTGTTAACGGACGCCACGCTGGCAGTTAACTGCTGACGTGGCGTCTTAAATTCATTAAATGACGTGGCAAAATAAGTATTATTTAATACCAACAGATTTACACATAAACATTTTCGTTTTTGAATTTTTTTAAAAAAAACATAAATAAACAAATAGCTAAACACTTTAAATGAAACTAAAAATCTTAGAATCAAAAGGAACTCTGGAAAAATTGAAGAACAGTTAAGAACATCATCCCCTTCAAAACCCCATCTTCATCTTCTCCACCACATCACCCCCATTTGAGCAGGTAAACCCTAAATTAAAAAGCGCCATCTTCATCTTCTTCCCCACTGAGTCAATGGCATCTTCCAATTTGGAGAGCTACTCATCATTTGGTCAATCTCGTCATCCTTCCCATTAATGGGTTGTTCAAACTGTGAAGAAAGAAACCCCAAACAAAGGACGGAAGTTCTGGGGCTGTAGGTATTTCGTGGTAACATTAATGGTGGTTGGACCCTCTATTCCGGCATTGTTGCAAATCTGAGTTCCAGATCTGGGATTTCTACTGAAGCTCGTGTTGTTTCATTTTAGTCCTCTATGTTTTTGTTTGGTTTCATTTTGCTCCCTCTCATTATTTATGTTGTTTCAATTTGGTCCCTCTCAGTTTCTTTTAAACATCCATCTTGATGTTGTATTTTGGATGTGGATGTTTAGTCCTTTTTTTGTTGTTTAATTGGATGGATGTTGTTTATTAATAGCCAATAGACACATGCTGACAACACATATTTGGTCACTTTTGATTGACATTAAATTGGTATGGTACGTTTCATTTTGGTCCTTCATGTTTATTATTTGGTTTCAATCTAGTCCTCTATCTTTTTTAATAGTTTCACTTTGGTCCCTCATTATCCCTAATTTTTAACTACTATATAAAGCAATAATGTCCTATAGGTGTTGAGATTTGAATCACAAATTACACAGATTTGGAACACAACTTACACATATTTGAAACACAACTTACACGGAATTCAAAATATTGTTCTAAACGAAATTGAAACACAACTTTGAATTCAAACACAAGCTACCACCTAACTACTGGCTAAAGTTACACCATTACACAAATTTTCTAGGTTTGACAATAAGCATTACACAAGCTACTAGTTAAACTCAGAATTGCATATTCAAAAGAAACTAGAGAGACCAAATTGAAACAAAATAGATAATGAGAAGGACCAAAATGAAACCAAACAAAAACATAGAGGACTAAAACGAAACAACAGAAGCTTCAGCAGAAATCCCAGATCTGGAACTCAGATCTGCAACAATAGCTCTTCAAATTGGAATATGCCCAGATCTGATGTTAAATCGAACCAGACCCAGATCAGAAGAAACGAAACGAAATAGATTGCAGATGAAATCAAAACGAAATCCAACCCTAATCGATTTCAAAACGAAATTCAACACATTTCCAGATGAAATCAAAACAAAATCCAACCCTAATGCCCAAATCGAAATCAAAACGAAATTCAAACCTAAAACGCAAATCGAAGTAGTAGATGAGAAAGAAACGAAAAAAGAAAGAAGATGAAGTTTTCCATAAAGAAGAAGATGAGGTTAACGTGTTGTTTCAAACCCAGAATTTCTGGGTTTCTAAAATGGCATTGTTTCAAACCCAGAATTTCTCCTCAATTCATTTTAATCTTTTAATTGTTTTAATTATTTTCATGTTTTTATGTTTTGTAATATTTTCATTTATGTTTTTATCAATTTAATGTTAACGCTGATGTGGTATTGCATATATTAATAAAATAATATTAGATTTGCCACGTCAATTAATGAAAATGGATGCCACGTCAGCAGTTAACTGCCAGCGTGGCGTCCGTCAGTTTAAACTGACGGCAGGGACGAAAGTGAAACAAAAATGAAACATAAAGGACCAAAACGGACCAAAAAAAAGATAAATGACGAAAGTGAAATTTCGCCCAAAAATAAAGGACCAAAAGTGATATTTAGCCTAAACGATTTGGTGTGATTATTGAGTGGATTGTTTGATTGAATATGATATTAGTTTGCCTTGTGTGTTTGTTTGTCAAATTTCTAGCGAAAATTGACCTTTAACTAGGAGCTACAAACGCGGGGGGTGGGGGTGCGTTATGCTAGAGTAAGAAGTTGCATGATTCACCAAGATTAGCACTAGTAGGCAGTCAGTTTTTCGCTAAATTAAAAGACACAATTTCCTGGATTAGCGTTACGGCAGTCGGTGTTGTGATTAGTTTTAAAGGGACGTAGTTCATAAATTGAACTACGAGATGAAAAGTTCTTTATCTCCTATTTCTTCAATTTTTGGCTACTGCTTTGCCAGATTCTTGGTAAATTTTTTCTCTTCATTTCCATCAATTTTTATTCTCACATGATTACATGGATAGTTTGGTTTATTTGATAATGATTCAAACCCTTGATTATCTTATTTCTACAACAAAAAAGAATAATTTACTAAACTTTTTTTCAAAGAAAATATTTAAATAAAATCAAAATTATTCTTTCTATAAAAAATGTGCGTTTTATGTGACGATTAATCCATACAAAAATTTGGACGTCTAAAAAGGTTTGAACGTTTAGTTATGAGGAAGATGGGGAAGATGGATCCTTAAAGGATCTATCTTTTTGATGCAATTTTTAGTTGCTTTCATTTTGATCTACCTTGTTTGTTAAAAAACATGGAATTTTTTCCCACTTAGAACTACTTCCTTATTTTGTTAAAAATCATTGAATTTTCGGTTGTTTTCTCTTAGATCTACCTTGTTTTTAAAATAGTTGAAGTGATTACAAGTTTTTGTGAAGCAGAATCAGTAGTTTTTAAAGAAAAGTTTGGATTTTAACAACATAATAGTTTTTTTAAGGTTAAAGTTTAATTTTTTATATATTCATTAGATAAATCAGGCAAAACATATTTTATATTTGAATTTTAAGATTGTAACTTTTATTCTAACCTTTTTTTAAAAAATAACCATACTTTATTATTATTCTTTTTAAAGTATATATATTATCTAAGAAAAACTAAATATAAATTTTAATTTTTAATTTTGTTATGTTTTTTATTATTTTAGTTTGCATTTAATTTTTATTTGTGAAAATGGAAAGTTATTATGCTATTATCGATATTCAGGAGATACTAAAAAAATGATGGACATAGTTTTTTTCATAACGATAAGAAGAAAATATAAGATTTGGATATTTTTTAATTTTAGGTGATAAAATAATATATCTTGATTCTTGACGAAGCCAATGAGAATAGATTTCTAAGTAATGCATCAAATATTATAAAGTATGTCAATGTTATTTTTTTTTTTTGTAAATAATTTACTTTATCTACTAAATGAACACTAATTTGAAAATTTAAAGTAAAACCAACCCTTTTTACGTCTTCACAAATTTGACAGTTGGATTAACAAAAGAAAAATCTTTTCCCAAAGAAAAATATCCTTAATCACCATATTCATTAACAAAAGAAAAATATTTTCCCAAAGAAAAATCTCCTTAATCACCATATCCTTAAAATACTATACGAGAGTCTTCATGAATCCATCATATCTCCTTGACTTGAACCACCGCCTCAACTTGCTTACTCGACTTATCAGAAACCCACAACATATAAACTGTGAGATTTAAGAAAACCTCAATGAGTTCATATTGGTATCACACCTTACGTCTTCTTATGCCTAATGTAACTTACTTTTCAGTTGTACTTCTGATTTAGACATTACCTCTCAATACTTCTTTCAAACACATCAATCAACCATAAAAGTAGAAAGCAATAACATTGTACATTAATTATAGGTCTACTATAATATAAAGAGGTCCATCAAGTTCAAAAAATTGAGTGCAATGTCATCCAATTCAATCCAATAGTCACATAATTTCAATTAGATATCACGGTTAACATAAAATGACATATTCCCTTCATATCGAGAGTTAGGATTAGGATAATTTAGAAAGATTTCTTGAGTGATCTTAAAGTACCTTTCAATAATTATCGCTAGTCGTAGTTGTTTTCATTATCTTTCCAAATCATCGAAGAATACTCAACTCGGATTTCCGGATTAAAAGTTACTTCAAAAATAGTGGGAAGACTGTAGAAAAGATTCGAACAAACAGATAGTGACACGGGTGCCCATGTCAAAGTGACACGCCCCGTGTCAGCTTGACAATATGAGAAATGCCATTTTTATGTTTTTATCTCTATTCTAAGTGCTCCTAACCAACCCTAACTAACATATGATGACCTTAAACATCACAAATCACCCAATTATAGCATATACCAGCTTCGACTTCTATATTATTCCAATGAACATACATTGCATAATATGTATCTGCTGCTGAATGTTGCTCACAAGTTTTGTGGATCAAAAATCAGTTAGACGACTACTCATTGAGGTATTCCTGTATTCCTATTTATTGTGACAATACTAGTGCTATAAATTTATCAGAGAATCCCATCCAACATTCAAGGTCTAAACATATTGATATAAAACATCACTTTATTCGTGATCTTGTTCAAAAGAAGGATGTGGAATTAAATTTTGTTGATACCAAACATCAATTAGCTGATACTTTCACAAAGCCTTTGTTAGAAGAAAGTTTTAATTTTATTAAAAAGGCCTTGCACATTTTAGAATGTCCTTAAGATTAGAAGAAATGTCAAAAACACCAACCTTCTCAAGGCTTTAGAAGGTTCACTTGAGGGAAATTTAAAAGAGACGGCTGAAGACTTTGAGAACCGTTATCACACATGTTTACTTCTCTTGGAAAAACGCTACAGTTATGTCCCATCATAACTGAAACTAGTCAAATCTTAACAGCTAGTTGTAACCTCTCTCCTCACCCACTCCCTCAACGCACAAATTCCATAAACTCAATTCCTTCACTCTTTTCCAACACTTCATTTTATCTCCCTTCATCTCTCTTTCTTCGCGATCGCACAAATCCACCCTTTTTATTTGAAAAATGGCTACAACCAAAGTCCCAAATGTACAGAGAAACCCAGACCCTAAACCAAGCATCATGAAACCTGTAATGGCCACTGAACCTATTTCTCCTCCATCAAATCCCTCACCTCACTGCTATGACCTCAAAATCTTCTCAAACTCCAACACGAAGATCATCTAGGATCAGAAAAACCTCATCCACTCCCATTGATGGTCCTGGTGCTAAAAGCACAGAGCCAATCATTGTAAATGAGGAAGATTCTGAAGGCACCATCTCTGATTTCATTGCTTCTGTTAAACACTCATATGTTCCCAAACGAAAATCATCTCCTCCACCAAAACCCTCTCCAAAGAAATCAAGAGAAGACCTAAACAAAGGAAAAGAGAAGGTTACTGAGGAAGAAAAGGATGATCAGGATCAAACTGAAGGCGAACTTCCAAGTGAAATTCAACCTTCACAAGCATACAATCAGAAGAAATGGTCAAAAAGATGCATTTTGATTGGAAGAACTTCTCTGCTTGAGGAATTAAAATTATCTTGTTGGGATTTCAGTCCATATATTGCTAGGCAAGGCTGGTACAAACTCCTAACTGAGGAAGAACTCATCTATCTAAATTTAGTTAGAGAGTTTTATGGGACTCATCTATCATCACTCCTAAAGTGTTGTCAAAAGCTTTAGGCATTCCCATGTCTGGTGTTTCAATCCATGGTGAAGATTGTTTTAATAATGAAAGTGTCACAAAGGAGCATGTTCTTGATGTACTGATGAAGAATCCCAAAGCCAACCTAGTCTCATCATCCCTCAAGGACCATGCAAGGATAATGCATAACATGGGCATTCATTCTCTCATTCCAAGAGCTGGAGGATACGAAAGAATCAAATCTGCTGACCTACTCCTTGTGTACCATATGTACAAAAGGTATGTTATTAATCTGCCATACACCATCTTTCACTACATGATAGATATTGTTAAGACTCTTAGGCAAACCACCTCATTACCATATGGAATGTTTCTCACCAAAATCTTTAGGCGGAACAAAATCCCACTTGAAAATGAGGAATGTATCAATGACAAAACTGTATTTTGGTCCAAAAGTGTAAAACAAATGGGCATTAAACTGTCTGAAACCAAACCTACTCCAAAGATTAAAGCCACAGCCAAACCCAGAACCAATGCAAGAACCACCAAACCTTCACAAAAGAAACCAATCACAAACACTACCACAAATGATCCAAAACCCAAGGAAGATGGGAAAGAGGAAGCAACTCCTTAGGGGGAGCAATTAAACAATTAAGAAACCATTGATGTTCAACCCTTGAATGTTCAATTTCCTGAGAATTACAAGGTTCCAGAAACTGATCAAAATTCACAAGAACCCATCATGGAAACAGAACCTGCTCAAAGCTAGAAGGAAATATTTGAGCATGAACCAACACCAAATGAAAAATCTCCTATTGTGCTTGAATAAGAGATTGATGAGAAACAAGTTTCAAGAAAATGATTGATGATCTAAATGAAGGGCCCTCTATTCAAGTTGATGAGAATGAACTTTCACATGAAGGTAGAATTACTAAAGAGGCTATTCCTACTGAAAAGGAATCATCTCCTGCAAAAGAGGTAAAGGATCAACCTTCTGATGTCATTCCTACAACTGAGGAAACTCTCTCTCGTAGACATCCACCTCCTGCTGAAGAAAACCCTGTAGTTGCTGAACAACCTTCGACTGTTGTTCACCCTTCTACTACTGTTGTGCAAGTTGAAAATCTGCCCCTTCACAAATAGTTCCCTTGGTTCCTTGTGGTACCTCACCAGGTGAGCATGGAACTCAAGAAAACACAGCAGATGGTCAAGCTCAGCGGGAGTTTGATATGAATCATTCTCCAACAAGGGATGAAGAAGAAGAAGCTCTCAATCAAGACTACAATCAACTATCTCCATTTTCTCAAGTTGTCCACGAAGTCTGTCAGGAGATTGACAATGAGTTTTACACCAGTGAATCCCCCCTCTTTCAAGAAACAAATTCGGAAATCCTAGCATCTGTGGCCCTAGTAGAACTTCACCACAATCAAGCTCCAGAAAATGTTCCACCACCTACTCATGACCACAATGATCTTTTCTCATAGTGGCGTTACCGACCTGCACCCTCACTAGCTAAAACAAGAAACACTCTGGCTTCTGAAAACATTAACAGCTTTTTCTGCAAAACTACATATGCCCCTTTCTCCTCCTCTGACAAAGGTCCAAACAGCAGCAAACCATCTGTGGATAAGGATGATTCTCATCCTTCTATTGATAGAATGGAGGTCATGGAGAAATCCATGAAGAGAATGAAGGCACAGCATGAAAAACAGATGAAGAAAATGAAGCTTATGGAGACCATCTACTACTCAACATTGGGATACTTCAACAAGAAAACAGAATTGAGGCTCAAAGGAATTTTTCCTATCAGCAATGGGTTATGGAACATGTGATCCCTGCAGTCTTACCAGCCATTTCACCACAAAACTTTCCACCTCCAAAGCCTTTCCAAGATGTTAGCTAGTAACTTCAACCAACTCTTCTGATGATTCCTCCCCTACCAAGTAGCAGCATCATTTCTGATTCTTCCTTCTTTTTTTTGTTCACAAAAGGGGGAGAATGGAGATTAAGTTTTAATTAGCTACTTATTTAGGTGTTAAGTGTATTTTGGGGTTTATGTTGACAATCTATGAATCTTTTTGGACATTTTGCCTTGTGTAACTTGTGAAGATTGTCACACTAACATGCCTATTTGAATTTCTGTTTTTTAAATTCTGTCTTGACTATGTAATGATAATTATGAAAACAATATGCTTATCATGATTGCTTGAATGATTAATGATAATTATCTTTTGCTATATGATGTATGTGAAGGTTATATTTCTTTGAAATAATTCTGTTAGTATGCTTAAATGTCTATCCTTGAAAAACAGAAAACTTAAAACTTACTCACAAGTTTGTCATCACCAAAAAGGGGGAGATTGTTGGAATGAAAATCTATTTCCATGTTTTGATGATACAAACTTAGTAAGGCACTAAGTTTTCTAGTTAATGTTTATTTAACATGTTTATTTCAAGTGTGAAGAAGAAGCCTCAAAGATAGCAAAATGTGAAACTACCTTCAACTAGAAAGAACATAAAAACACAAAGGTAGAAATGAGATGTGTAGGCTGACCAAGTCAAAGGGAGGTTGACCAAAAAGTCAAAGTAAAAGTTTGACCAAGTCAACTAAATATCGACCAGAAGTCAAAAGAAGTGTGGTCCCACTTTTATGATGAAGATCCAGTAATGTGAAGGTTGAAGAACAAGATGAAGATCAAGATAAGAAGATTATGTTCATCAAAGCTTCTCAACATGACAAACATGTTTACTCTCATTAATCGAAGATCAGAGAGTTTTTAATGCTAGACTCAAGCAATAAATGAAGGAGGAATTCCTCGATTATTCCTAGACCAACCAAAAGGTGTATTAAGGTTCAAAGGAATGTGAAGGTTCGTGTACACCTGACATAACTGAATTGATATGATAAGCCAACTAAAAGAGAGTCAGAACACTGAAGATAAAGGACTGAGTTAGCATGTGAAGGTTGAAAAGTGAGCAAAAGGTACAATTGTCAGCTAGTAAAGCTTCAAAAGCTGTCAACATTGGATCCTTCCATCTAGTTACTCCTATGGACCAATGGACACATGATTTGTTTCTCCTTCGGTTTTAACAATCATGTCGTCCATATATACTTCCAACATTCTTCCAATTCGGGCATGAATACTTCGTTCACCATCCTCTGATAGGTGGCACCTGCATTTTTGAGACTGAATGGCATTACCCGGTAGCAATAATTTGGGCATGAAGACTTTGTTCATAATCCTCTGTCCACTTCTAGGTTTATGAATTCGTCGTTGTTGAAGTAAAACTTCATTTTAAGGTCGGTAGTAGAGGTGAGGGCCTCCAGCCTTCCTATCGTTGCTCTTCCAACTATACAGTCGCATACAAGTAAGGTCGGTAGGACCAAGAAAGGTATGTTAATCGTACGATAAAGAGGGGTTTCCCCGAAAGTCATTGAGAGGCTAATGTTCCCAAATGGAGTTGCTAGAGCTTCGTCGAGGCCGAATACTCGCTCATCAAGACAAGACTCAAGGTCTCTTTCGGTGATCTCGAACGCAATGAGCGTCTTGAGAGAGATGACGTCCTAAGAGCTTCCATGATCGGTTAGGACTCTACGGTCGCTAGGAGAGTGGGAGGGTAAATAACATTGGGTTTCCCCGACTAAGTCCTCGTCAATAAAGGTCAGTGAGGGTTGTCCATTAGCGATCTCAATCTCTATCACGACCAAAGGGTAGGAGTGTTGGTTGCCCACCTTGGTCGCCAATGATCTATTCTTGCTGTAGGCTTCGGACGAGCTGAGGACCAAAATCCTCACCAAGCTGAGAAGCTGGCACACTTCGAGTTATTTCTGAGACAGTGTTGTAGTGATTGTATAGAGAATACTCGAGGTGCTCCGACTCACGTTGATCTGGCGAGGGGGTGGTACGTGCACAAACTCTGGTGCGTAAGTCAATATTGTGAATTGGTTATGTGAGGTAATAAATCGTACCAGTAGCATTGATTGGTGGTGCGTTTATAGGGATTTTTGCCTACACATGGCACACAGAGATTGGTGCTTCCGTGCAGACACCCCAGACTGCTGGATGGCGCATATGTATTCACGTCGTTGATTAGGGACGATTATGGGCTTTGCTAGACTGGGCCTAAATTTTATGCTAGACAACATCAGTAGGTTCAAGAACTTGGAGCAGAAATTTCTGTGAGCACAAAAGTTCAATTTCAAACTCCAATGTTCACGAAATTAAACCATCCAAGTGCAATCCTAGGATGATTCTTCTTGCTTGAAGCCATCACCGTTCTTATCTAGCTAACCTAAGCTCCTGTTGTTCATTTTCATAGGGATGCAACCAGTATTTTCTAAGGAAATATTATGCTTGGCGTCAAATAATTATATATTAAATATTACTTTATTTATCATATTCATCGTTAATATTAAATATTACTTTATTTCTTAATTTGTTTTAGTTCATAATAATATTATATGAAAAATACCTTTAACTATCTTCAAACTAAATAACATATATTGAGCAATAACAATTATGAGAAAACATAAATCTGTATATAAATATAATTTTATGTTTTCTAGTTTTTAAAACATATTTGGATATCAATTATTCCAAACAAGTTTTTTTAGTTTGTCATTCTTAAAAAACTTTTAAAACTAGAGTACCAACATTTTTCTTCTTAAAAAACTGATATATAAAATAGTTTTTTAAAAACTAAAAAACAAAAGTCATTCAATGATGGATTTAGAAACAAAAGTCATTTAAAAAAGATTGCAATATTTGGACTTCTAGTCATGGTTGATATCAATGATGTATTTAGAAATTTTAAAAAGTGAGAATATATATATATACATATATATATATATAGATATATAAACTAGCCTCGACTTGTTTTTACTCTTCACTAAAAGATTCACAATTTTAGATCATTTATTTCTCATGGAATTTTTCTTGGATGAATGTTTAATTTTGACGATTAAAACGTATACACTTTGACATAATGCAAGTACTAAAATCAAGTCAACCTTAGTCATAACAATAAGGTAAGTAAAAGTAATAAACACTAAACTTTCAGGGGACTACATGGGGCATAAATAACATCCAAGATTAGAAATCTCACAACACAACAATAACATAAGTAAAGCATACACCATAACATAAATACACGAGAATTTTACTAAAGTTTTAGAATTGAATATCACAGAAACATTAACAGTTACTTCATTCTCTTGAGAAGCCAAACCTATAAAGTTAATGTCACCTCTGATATGATAATGAACACAAGTGAGATCACAATCATTTTTATTGTTGTAGTCCAGCTTACTCCCAATATTCATCATTCTCATAGACTCCTTCATCTAAGTCTCATCTCCTTTTGCATTTGTGACTTCCTTGATATAATTTTCAAGCAATGTTTCCTTAGAACCATCCTTCCTCCAATTCTGCTTTCGCTTGCCGCTCACGCGCGGCTTGATGGTGTTCCAATGATTCTTAATGTTGTTCTCTGTGCGCCCAGGTAATATCTTTGCAATTTGGTTCTTAATGTTGTTCTTAATGTTCTTCACTCCATGGATCCTTCTGCTTTCAATAACTCAATTTTAGTTGCTTGGAAAACGATAAATAGCCCTTAATGTATACAAATTAAATATGACTTTGATTGATGCATTGATTTCCATAAATAACATGGACATATAAACAACAAAGAGTAACCTTATTTTGAACAACTTTTTTTGTACGCAATAGCAAAAAAGTTTGTCACTTTTAGAGAATGATGGTGTGATTTAGTGACAAAATATTTATTTAAAGAGAAATCATGAATGAAAGTTACATATGGAATACAAAAGATGGGTCTGGAATAGAAACAAAATGAGTTTAAAACAAATTGTGAACTAAAGTTATTTATAGATTATTCATTATTCAAATAGAATTATAGCGCCAAATGGTCATTTATGTAAGAAGAATCAAGTAAGAAAGTAATTATGAGAAAGTATAAACATGGATGAAATGATTTGTTTATAGTTGAATCGTGTAGCATTTATGTCGGATTAGTGTTCAAAGTTTCATGCCATTAAACATTGGTATATCATTTAACAGAATATAACTAGACATGAAAAGATTAGTGTCAAAGTGAGCCCGCTGGAGTATATACGGGATTCATGTGCAACAATTTCTGATAAGCAAGAGAAAATAACCAGGCTTTTAAAAAAGGGCAAGGGCAATTTTTTTTGAATATATATATATAGATATATATATATATTTATAAATGTGTGTGTAAGAAAGATAAAAGCAATAAGGGATTGAAAGAGAAGAAACCTTAATGTTTGGTCAAAGATGATTAGTCCATCTCTCCCTACATTGTTTCCCATTCCAGCCATTTATAAACTTAGCAATTTTGGACCATTCCTTTTGACCATACTGGTCCACCAAATCAATAAGAACCCTATAAAAAAGTAAAACAAAAATGAAATATTTGTCAACCTCTAGAAACAAATAAAAACATTGAGAGAGTATCAATTTTTGAATGGATTAATACCTGTCCTCATCCACTGTCCATTGCCCTTTGATTCTATTGGTATCACTATGGTGACTATCATTATTCTTCGTTCCGAACCACCTATGTTTTTTTCGTCACCCACATCGAGTCTTAGATCAGTGTCAAGGAGCTGGTTTCCAATCCCAACGATATGTGACAACTCATCTTTAAACATAGGCCTCACTGGCACCGATGCAAATGCATCATTAACTAATAGTGGTGAAGGGGATTTTTATTGACGAAATCCAAGTAGTTATTTCCATCGTTCAGGTAGTCATGCATGACTTCTATTTTATTATTGTTTGGTGAAAAATCCATGGGGACGCTAGATCTGAGAAAATCTGTCATTGATCCACTTATGTGTGTAGCCTTGAAGGAATTCCCGATTGAAGAAGTTGGGATCATACAAAATGGGTTGATGGAGGAAGGACCCTCCATAGAAAAACTTGAATAATTCTTATCCACATTCAGGGGATGTTGCTTAAAATTGTGGTAATTGCTATGGTACAAGAAAGCATTCTCATGTGATGGAGTATGAGAAAGAGTGGAGCTTGGTTGCAAGGCAACAATAGTGGGGATCTCATATTTTTTGCAAGGCTTTTCAGGGAGGAAAATACAAGAAATGTTGCTGATAGTTTCTTCAAAGCTTGGATCAAACTCCATTGGATCTAAAACACACACACACACACAATCCCAGTGAAGAAAGAAAGACTGATATTTTTTTAAGTATATTGATCGTCTGAAAATGACAGAGTTTATGAAGAAAGAAGTTGGGGTCCACAACTTTTTCTGAAAGCTACTTCTAGGACTTGGAATATAGGTGAAAAAAATTAAGTTAGTCAGACTCAAAAGACACGTGACCATCGATGCGATAATATCAAACGGTCCAGGTTCATTTTTTATATGACTATTGAGATTCTACTTGAGTAAGTCTAGTAAAATAATTAGTTTTCATATTTGTTTTGTATTATTTTCTCTTTCTATTAAAACTTTTTCCTTAAAAATGAAAAAGTAATGATGAGGTTGTTACAAAATTTTGCTTTTTATGGAATGTTTTGGCCGAACATTAAGAGTACACGAGAGACATGCCTTTCTTTTATGACCGTTAAAACAAAGGCTAATTGAATTTTTTATCATAACATTTTCCATAGAAATTAGAGCCAAGTAGTTCATGGACGTATTATCAAAGACAATTTTCATATATGAATTACAATTACTTATGTTAATTACTTATTTAAATTTCGGAAAAAAAAATTGAGGGAGAGATGTCGTAATTAAATAAAATAACTTGTTTATTACTCAAGGAAACAAATGTTTACCAAATTGTTTTACTAACATTCCTATCATGATATTGTCAAAAAAATCATTCGTATCATGATATTATAATGTGAAATATTTATTTTTAAATTAAATTACTTTTTCGGTAAATTAATTTCAAGTTTCATATTTGTCATTTATTGTCTTTTTTTTTCCAACTTCATCCTTTATGTTTTGGTAACTTTTGTGGGAAGCTCGGCTTGAGAGTATAAGGATGTATCAAAGGGGCGTGGGCACTTAGGTAACGATAAAGTGTACCAAGGAAATATGAAACACAACTTGGAGGGTGCCTCGGCTAAAAGGGGGCTAAGTTAATAAACCAACGACCGAAGGCCAAGAAAGAAACATGGCCGAGGAAGATTGTAGCCAAGGCGAGGAGAGCTTTCTTGGAGCGCGAGTATTCAATGCACGTGGACAAAGCGTTGAAACGGTTAAGGTCAGCGAATAGAAGAACGCTGTCGAAATTGGAGTGAAGAGGTTTTATCCCACTAACCCTTGCTTGTGAGGTCGTGGAGGAGTGTCTCCAAATTTCTAGGTCTTAAGAGAAAATAGAGGCGTTGGTCGTAATTGATCGAACGGTGAGCGATTGTAGACTCGAATAATGGCTAGCAAAAGCTCATAAGAGCATATATGTATATATAGTAGGTTGTACATTCCAAGAAACACACATTAATCAAATCAATCTACTATTTTCTGCAAAGTCTTTACTTTTTCTATCTTTACAACTTTTATTTATGTTTTATGCCTCGTAGATAGTACAACCACGCGTCCGTTACACCTATCCTAACATTCTTTGGAGGAGTTAGCGAACTCATAATCGAGGGACAGAGTTTCAAACCGCAAGATGATCCCGCGGCTAGGAAAAAGAGTTTGAACGACAACCAAATTGGCACTCCCGATGGGACCAACTCAGGTAGACAGACGTTAGATTTTGATACATCTAGGTTGGATTATCAATGGTGTATGTACCTACTCTGGTCGAAACTTTAGTAAGGACCTAGGTTCCGCGTCCAAAAAGACGTTTTTTTTTATCAAACAGGCAGACTACCCGAATTTATTATCAAAAATGGAAAAATACAAAAATGTGCGAAGGGGGGACTAGACCGACACTCTTGCCATCAGAAAATCTCAATCCAAAACAATACTAGAGAGCCCCTAGAACAGAACAGCCTAGAGTCTAGACAAAACACAAAAAAACCAATCTAACTAGTAAAAGTGGATAAACAATCGTGTGAACGGCAAACCAACAAGCGCTGGCTAGAAAAGATAGACAGAAGATCGAGTAACCCTCAAATCAGATCAAAGAGAAACAGAGACAGAATTAGTCTTTGAGCGAGTGTTATACACTACTGTTTTCTGAAACGATTTCTTTTTTTGTTTCTTCTTTCGGGATGTGGATACCACGTGACTCGACTTTTTTGCAGCAGATTCGTGGGTCGTGTGGTCATCTGCATCGTCTGACACATCACCCCAATGCTTTCCCGAAATGCTCATGTCGGAATCTACCACTGGAATATCATCAGACGTTGAGGCATCAAGCCTGGTGGTGGGAGGTTGAGTGGAATCACTACCAGGTCGGCTAGCTTCAGAGGTGGACTTCTTGATGACAGAAGACTCATGCATCTGCTGGACAAAATGGTCATCGGCATCCTCAGTAACCGAGGTTGGGATAATTAATTCATCAGTAGAATGCGTGACCTCTTCTCCAGACTCAATCGGAGAAGAAGCCCCTTGTTGTTGATGTATCTGAGAATGTTGCTCATTATTAGAGACCCCTTGTTGCTGTTGAGTCTGAGAAGGTTGCTCATTATTAGAATTCCCTTGCTGCTGTTGAATCTGAGGAGGTTGCTCCATATTACGAGCCTTATGCTTGGGGACATAAACCTGTTTTACCTGAAGAGTCATTCCTTTGCAACCACTAATGGTATGACCAACAGTGTTTCAATTTGAATAAAAGGAAGGCATGCAAGTTTTCATACTCGATGCTAACTGAGAATGCATAGCCCGGCCTTTCAACTAGGATGTGATTCCTAAGTTCTGATTTCAGGTCTATATCAACCAGGACCCGAGCAAAATTACCAAAAGATCTATCAAATGAGCTTTTTCTTGTTGTGTCATATAGTTTAAGCAGAGTTCCAACACAACTAGCAATTGCTAATAGAATTTTGGGTCTCCAATATTCTTGAGCCAGTCCTGTAAGCCTAATCCAACATTGAACATTTGTATTTTTGATCTTGGAAGGATGAAAATCAGGCTGATAGGGAAACAATCGAAGCAGACCTGGCTTGCACGGCCAAGAGGGCTGCAGCTAAATTCTTCGTAAATCATCAACACAAGAAAAAGAAAATTCATAGTATCCTTTCCCTAAAGATATCATTCCCCACTTACCTGTTGGTGTCCAGAGATTTTAAAGTTTGGATCTCAAAGTATCTAACTTAATAGGAGTGTCTCCCTTTGCGAGTAAAATTCTACCATGAAGGTGTGTTTTACATTCTTGCAAACTTGTCCTATATTCCTCTTCCGTTATTGAGATAGATAAATCATCTCCTTTGAAACATGGACGAGGAAGTTGACTAATAGGAATATCACATGTCTTGTTTTCGGACCCCATCAAAGCTTGGGCAAAAGATTTGACATTAGTTGTCGCTTTGTGAGAGACATTCTGGTTGGCAGAAATAGGAACAGCGGCAGGCATCAATTCTGGGAACAAAGTCTGCAACTCGGTCAGAGCGATGGTAGGGAACCGCGCCACACATTCTGATTGGACGTGAGGCTGAACATGCGCAGTAGAGGCAGCGGCTTTGACAGGGGCGTGGTTAACACTAACTGGTTCCTGGTTTATTGTGTTTCCTGATCAAGTTCTTTGTTTACAGATCCAGTTGCGAGGATGTCGAGCTCAGCCACAGAAGATTAGAGGGTTTCTCCGTCGGAGAGTTCCCTAGGAGGGGTTTTCACAGAGGGTTCGAACGAAGTCAGTACAACTGGGTTTCCTTGAAGGTGGTGGACGCCCAGGCTAAATTGGGTGGTGGCGAAGTGGCCGAGCTGGAGAACGTCGCATCCGGAGCAACGTCTTGCTTGCACCGTGTTACCGCCGAAGGAGATCGGGTACTTCTTCAACAAGAGGTTCTTAGAGCTCATGGGGATCAAGATCCCGCTGTCGGAGTTCCAGCAGAGCGTTCTGGATAACTAATTGTGGGTTCCCTCCCAACTGGCCCCCAATGCTGGGGGATATGTCAGAGCCTTCGAGGACGTCATGGGCTACCTCGGGAGGACTCCGTCCGCCAGGGTCTTTTTTTCCATATTTGAAGTTTTCCATTAGCCGGATAAGGAAGACGCTTCTCGTCACGGCCACGTTTGTCTACGTGGGAGACTGGATCGGGCATACTTCTTCCCGGTGAACGATTCCAACAAGGGCTTTAAGAAGTCCTTTATTTTCATCCGAGCTGCAAACAAGAAAACCAAGAGGGCAATTGTTGATTTCATCCCACTTCCCGCTGTCCTAGGACGGTCACCACTACGATCATACGAACAAAGCCTTTCTGTGAATCCGGAATCTCTTTGGGGTGAGGACGCAGAGAGCTTCAAGGTCCTCCAAGAGTGGGGTGATAAACTTCTGAGAGTCGGCCGCAAGTTCTGTTGATGTGATATTGTCGTAGCTAAGTCGGCCAGTGAGCTGAAGTCACTGCTAGGTACCTTTGGAATTTGCTCAAAGCGCTTTTCTTTATTTTGCTTATCGTGCCTTTCTAATTATCTAATTTTTTGTGCAGACGTCCTGGAAACCTGCCCCCCTCTCGATCCCGCTGCCGTGGTTCAACTGAAGAAGTGTTCCTCCACAGGAAAGAGGGGCAAAGGCTCTTCGAGGAGCCGACGGGTTGCTGCGAATACAGATATTCCTGTCCGGCCTACGAAGAGAAACAAGGTTGCTGCTGATCAAGAGGTGGCCTTTTCCTCCGAGGTCACTGCGGAGCTACCTTCTGAGGGTCCATCCGACGCCGACCTGGAGGCTTGTATTCGGGTGGCCGAGATCGCGTTGATGCTGTTCCGTGAATCGGAGGAGATGGATGCAGACCCTGAAGTGCTTAAGCTTTCTCGAAGATTGGAGAGGGCCGAAGCTATCGACTGTGAGCTCGACGGGGATCTCTTGGATCGGAAGGATAAACTGGAGTATTGCCGTGACGTTCGCATTCCAGAGATCATAGAGCAAAATCGGGTGCTTCGGGCTTCTATCGACTCCCTGGGTTTGGCGGATGAGCAGATTACCGATCTCCAGCATCAACTGCAGTTGGGCCGACCCGAGGCAGAGGAGGCGAAAAGGATCTCAGCTTGTCTTGCGGAGGCCGAGGCAAGCGAAGCTCGTGCTCTTCAGGAGATCGCCACCCTTGATGCCGACCTTGAAAAGCTTCGAGGGGATTGTACTTCTGCCGAGGTCAGGATGGAGAGCTCGGCAGCGCTAGGCTTTGAGAGATGCCAGAGTCTTCTAGCTGTGGTGAGTCCGAACCTTCCGATGGACCTGTTGGTTCAATAGAATGACATTTTCGAAGGTAACCTGGTGATGCCAGTGCCGGGCGCTCCTTTGGATCAAGCGCTGCTGCTCTTTGTTGGCTCCGAGGCGGAAGTTTCTGAATGAAGCCTTTCCTGTTTTTATCTTTATGCTTTTGTAAACGTAAGGCCGTGGCCCTCCTTATGTAACCTTTTTTAAAGATATCAATGAAAATTTGTTTTTCTGCATTGTCATTTCGATTGTTTTATCGTTTTTGTTTGACGTAGTGAGATGAGAGTGGCCGAAGCCGAGTCTAAGGTTACCTGAATGCCTTTTCCTGAACTGTCGTAAGTTCCCTTGGGTTGTTCCATATTGGTGTGTAGAGGTCGAAAAACAGGAATATCTTTGTTCCCTGATGGAGCGCGAGGCTCGAAGATCAGGGATGTCTTTATCCCTTGGTGGAGCGTGGAGCTCGGAGATCAGGTGGTCTTTATCCCCTAATGGAGCGCGAAATTCGGAGATTGGAGGTCCCTTCTGCAACTAATGGAGCACAGGGCTCGGAGATCAGAGGGAAGGTCTTTGGTCGAAGCCGCTGGGGATTTCTTCCTTCGGCCTCTGATGGAGCTTTGAGCTCGGAGATCAGAGGGAAGGCTGCTCGCTTGGCCCGAGATAAGGGTCACTGTGGACCTGAGCCGTTGTGGGCCTTGGTGCGCCTCTCGAGTGAGCATTCTAGCTCGGAAACGGGAAGGACATGGGCCTCGCCTCATACTGTTGCCCGTCGAGTGGCCAGCTCGGGTCGGACTCGGATAAGAGGGGCTTCGCCGGAGTCAGAACCTGCGAGTTAGAATAAAAAGAGACAGTGAAAGTGTGTTTCTACAATCTTTTTATTGAAGACAGGAATCAAAGTTGGATACAATCTTGGTTCTTTTACTTTTCCTTCGTGGCGTCTGGGCCAGCCAAAGCGAGTGCTTCCTTCTCAGCTCGGCGGTCCGACTTCAGACACAGGTATTGGCATCTCTTTGTCCCGTCAAGGTCCACGGGGATGGTGATCACTTCTTCTTTTTCCAAAAGGAACCTCATTTTGAGATGAATCGTGGAGGCTACAACTTCGAGCTTCCCCAATGTCGGACGGTCGACGATACAGTGATACGGGGATAAGCAAGGTAACACTAGGAACCTAGTCTTGATGGTTTTAGAATGTTTATCTTCTCCGTTGGTTACTCGCAGCTTGAGGTAGCCTATAGGTCGGGTCCCTGCGCCGTTGAATCCCACCAGATCAGATCCTTCGTAGTTGGGGAGCAGTTCTTTGAAGAGAATGTCCACCGAACTCCCTTGGTCAACCAGGATTCTCTTTACATCGACCCCGGCCAACACGGCAGAAATGACTAAGGGGATCTCTTCGTTGGGTTTACCTCGGATCTGAATTGGCGAAGGACAACGGGGCTCTGTCTTTTCCGATTGCGGGCGAACCCGTGGCCGAGCTGATGTTGAGGACTTCCTGCCAATGCCGCTTGATAGAGCGCTTCGTTCTTCGGACCTCCACGGAGTAGCCCCCCATGATGACCATGGCCACGGGGCGTGGTCTCTGTGACCTCGGTGTTTCTTCTGCATAATCGCTGCTATCAGCAGGGGACTTCATCACTTCATTTACTGCGGCCTTAGACTTCCGAGGTGAGTGTTTTGGAGCCCTCTCCCTTTTCTTGTTGTCCGTCCTTAGATACTGCTTCAGCTTTCCTCTTTGGATTAAGCCCTCTATGTTGTTCTTCAGCACTCTGCAGGCTTCCGTGTCGTGACCGCTGCTCCGGTGGTACCTGCAATAAGCCTTTTTGTTGGTGTTTCCCAGCTGGGGGATCGGAGCTCGCCACTTCACGTCGCGGAATTCGGTGCTTGAGCATTCGGCTAGGATTTTTTAACTTGTGGCGTTGAGCTCGGAATATTCTGCGTGTCTTCCGCGCCACTCTTTGGTTCCGGCCCTGGAATCCTTCTTATTTTTCCCTTTGCCCGACGCCAGGGCTGGATTGGAAGTGTCCGCGGCGTCGGCCTCCTCGTAATCGATATAGTGTTGTGCTCGCCTTAGGAATTCGTCCAGGGTCTTTGGCTTACGCAGCCCGGCACTGATCTGGAAGAGGCTCCGCTCTGATTTGGAAGAGGCTCCCTTTCCGAAGCCCGTGTCTCATGAACAGGACCCTGATGTCGTCGGAGAGTTGGTGCACCTAATCAGCTATTTGGTTATACTGTTCAATGTAGTCTCTTAGAGATACCTTTTTCCCCTGCCGGATCCCCTGTAGGACATCTTCGAATTGGGCTTCACCCTGGAGGCAGTGAAGCGTGATGAGAACAGCTTTGTGAACTCGTGCCAGCGAGATATTGACCCCGAAGGCAGGTCGCGGGACCATTTGAGGGCGCATTTGCTTAGCGAGGGGGGGAACAGCTTGCGTCGGACATAATCCGAGGCATCACGATAATCCAACATCAGGTTAAAGGTGTCTACGTGGTCGTCCGGGTCTCCCTTTCCATCGTACACGTTCAGCCTTGGAGGTTTCTCTAGAGATTTCGGGATCCGGCATACTGCGATCTCAAGAATGAAAGGACTCGCCCGGGACCCCTTGTCTTTCCTGGACTTGCCCTTAGCGATGGATTTTTTGAGGGGAGAAGGTTCCCGAGACGAAGAGGAGGAGTCATAGGATGGACTGTCTGAGTAGCCCAGGGATTCTGACCCCGGCGGGGAGGGCGAAGTCTGAGGTTTGCCACGTCTCTTCTTCCTCCGGACTGGTGGGGAGGTGTTGCTAGGAGCGTCGTCCCGTGGGGGTGACGTGCGGCGCCTTCGAGATACCACGGTCTGAGGTGGAGACTGGGGAGGTCGATCCACGGGCTCGGCTTGAGCTGCAATGGCCTTGGCGATGTAAGACATTTCTTGTTGCATTAAGCCTTGACTGCGCCGTTCCAGCACGTCGAGGAGTTGGCTCACGGCTTGGAGCTGTGCCGGGATGGAGTCGATATGTTGAACCGGGAGGGGCGGTGGAAGCCGTCCCGAGCCGGGAATTGCCGAGACTTCCTCGAGAATAGTTTCCACGTGACCCTCAGGGGTATCCTGAGGATGGGCCCCAAAATTCGCGTTCTGGAGTCGGGACTGAGATCGAGTGGGCGGTCGTCCTCACGGAGCCATGGGTAGTCGAGTATGAAGTCAAAGATTGGTCTCCCACTATGGTCGCCAATGTTCGGTACTGGAGTACAATTAGTTACCTCGGATGAATGCACACTGCGAGGACGGAAGGATAACTTCGAGTGGTTGAAACTGGACCTCGGATTATTGGACGAGGTGTGCTTCTCCCGTGCCTCGGCAGGGGTACCTGCAAGCACTCCGATGCCTAAGTCAGCAAGGGAAGTGAAGAGGTAATAGAGACGGGAATGGAAAGCGTACCTGGAAATGCTGAGCGAGTCCCATATTTATTGAGCAGGGTGTCGTGCCCGCACCGTTGGATCAGATGAGCGGGTTTGGTCCGTTGGATATGGGTCCGGGCGCGGCGAAAGGCACCAATGGAACTCTAAAAGACTCAATAAATATAAAGGGTATATTTGTAAAATTTTGGTAAACTGTACATTGGATTTTTAAAAATAGTATTGTTTTAGAACAAAAGTAAGAAATCGAAAGTACCAAAGATTACGAATGGAGGGAGCTTGTCTTTTAACTGATGTCTTTTATTAAATAATTTTCTTTCTTTCTGTCTAATGTAATTGTAACACCCCCCTTTTACTATTACAATTAAATAGACAATTATCAGAGTCACCTCGAAGGGCGCTACATTTTTCACCATTTAAAAAAAAAGAAAATCTCCAAAATAATTTATATAAAAGAAATCACCAAGCAGCGGAAATATTAACCAGTTTAAACATCTCCAGAATTAACAATTAAAGACATCTCCAAAATAAATTAAAACAATTTCCAATAACTAAAATAATAGTTCAAAACGATAACTAACGACTCCCCGGTGCTACATATCAGAGCTGACACAGACCCAAACGAGAGAGGAAGCAAAACCTAGCAATTCCTCCACGAGCACTAGCGATCACCTGCAGCATTGCCGCATGAGAGCAACATTCCAAGCAGAAGGGGTGAGTCTAACAGAGATAATAAGCAGATGATAAAAATATGCTAGCATCAGGTAACTACAGCAACACAATACAATTACACCATATCACAGCACCAGATACCAAAGGAAAAATCCATTTGACAGTGAACCACCAAAATTATAACATTCATAGACAATGGGATGATATGCAACCCCTCCAGTGGGCATATGCATGCGGTACCGATCACCAAAATGAGCCACGACGGGCATATCACCAATAAACACCAGAGGCAGAGCCTATATCACCAAAACATGCATATGACAATGCGACACCATGATTATGCACCAACTCACCATAACAAGTATTTAAAATAAATACTATATCACCAGAGTCAAAACAAATGATTTCACCAAAAATAGCACCAAGTTGTAGCATCACAGCTACCACTAAACTCTCCTGAGCATACCAGCACCGCACCTGAAATATTAACACCAGACGGCTCCACAACGCGGACATAACGCACGCACACCACGCACAAGACTGGCGCACAGCGCCTAGGCACATCGCACCTACTTCAGCGAATTAATTAAAATAGCAAACGACATCGGATTTCAACAAATAAATACTTGTTGGAAAGCCCTATGCGTCTGGTTATCATCCCTAAGTTCAGTTTTTGAAGGAGAGTGTCCAATAGGTACAGTTTTCGAAAAGCACACAGGCTAGTTGCAAAAGAGGACAGTTTCTGTCCTTCAAATTCAAGCAATTCCAAAGTGACCAAAACTCAATCAAATTGCATGAAACTTGTGCATAAACTGGGGCAAATTTTGTCTAGTTTTCAAAGAAATTGGATTCGTTAGAAAAGGAGTTCTTTTGAAAACGTGGTAACCAAAACACTGACCCTGTGTCCAGATTGTTTTCCAGAATCTTACTCTAACTTGTGGAATTCATATCTCGAGCTACACAACTCTAAACGCAACCAAACCAGTGCCAAATTAACAAGCATTAAGTCTATTTTCCAGAAAAATAAACCACATAATTTTTCGGTCAATACAACGTTCCCAGTCACCGAAATACCGAATCTATACCCAAATCGTTTCCAGAATTTTAACCTAACTTGTATCGCCTATAACTCGAGCTATACAACTCCGAATTTAACGAAATCAGTGCCAAAACGACCGGCGTTAAGTCTATTTTCAAAAACAATCAACCTCATAATTTTTGGATCAACCAAACAGCGCCAGTTTTAGAAAAACCGAACCTGTGTCCAGAATCGCTAAATTGCCAAACACCAAACCCTAACGGCAACGACACCGCAACCACCACAACAAAAACGACAATTCGACAACGCGACAACAACAATCAACCACGCACAGCAAAAACAAAAACACGAACAATAACAACACCATCATCGGGATACAACAATCACGCAACAACAAATAACGAAACAAATCACAATAACGTGCAATAATCATCAAAGCACCAATCTCAACGAAAACACGATATGCAACAACACGAACAATTCAACAAAGCCCTAGACTACCCACACATAATTATCATCAACCCATTATCAAGGTTAAGCCCACCCTTACCTCGAATAACGTAAGCTCCGGAACACGACGAACGAGACACGAACAAAACCACAGCAACACGAACGATCTCCTTTTAAAATTCTTCGCGAAACCCTCCTCTTCTCTCCCTCTTTGCGCCGCGTGCTCTCTCTCTCTCACTCTCACTTTCGTTTTTCTTTTGCTTGCTGCGAATGAGGGTTTGGCTTAAACCCCCAGGGTTTAAGTTGAGGGCTCAGTAAACACTGGGCTCTCTACGTCACCACCTCCTTTACTCGTTTCACCTCCTACGCATATAAAATATTAACCTTTTAATTTATATATATCCCGCCTCCAAATTATTTTAATAATTCAATCAACTATTTTAATTAAATTATTTCCGGGGTGTTACAACCCTCCCCCACTTAGAATCTTTCGTCCTCGAAAACATACCTGATTCAAACAGCTTCGGATAGGACTCTCGCATCTTGCTCTCCAACTCCCATGTCATGCTTTCACCAGCAGCTCCTAACCAGACCACTTTCACCAGGTTTATCTCTTTGCCACGTAAAGTCTTCACTTCACGATCTTCAATTCGCACATGCACATAATCCATCGGAATCACATGGGACGGATCCGAAATATACTTCCGAAGTTGCGACACATGAAATACATCGTGCAAATTCGAAAGATTAGGCGGCAAGGCCACCCTATAAGCAACATTACCAATTCTCTCAGTGATCTGATACGGTCCAATGAAACGAGGAGTCAACTTCTTTGTCTTCAATGCACGCCCAACACCAGCCATAGGCGTGACTCTCAAAAACACATGATCACCAGCTTGGAATTCTAAATCCTTCCTTCTCTTATCATGATAGCTCTTCTGTCTACTCTGCGACGCTTTCATTTTCTCACTGTCATACCCTAATTTTGTCCGCCTAGGTTTAAAACCCTAATTTTCCGCAAAAATAAATAATTTGAGCAGTGTGGTTTTATTTTGAAGAGTGAGGAGCATTGTGCATGCATTTTTGGGTTTTAAAAGTCATTCTAGGGCTTTTAAATTCATTGTTAGAGTGGAAATGCATTTGTTGTTAAAAAACAAGGTTTTTTAGGGCAAAAGGGTATTTTGGTCATTGTCAAAAATAAGATAATTTCTCATCAAGAATCATTGTGCAATTTTAGAGAAATTTATTTGAGGCAAAACATTTTTGGTCATGTATGTATGTATGCGCATGCATGCATACATTGTGCACAAAATTTCAAAAAGGATCAAAAGGGAATATTCTACAAAAAGTTACAAGATGTGATTTTTATGACATTTTTGGTCATGGTGATCACATAAAATGGCATATTCCTCAAGGTACCTTGTATGTGGCTCAAAGTGGTGTATTTTTGTACAATTATCTTGAAAAGAATAATAAAAAATGAAGGGATAATGGAATGGTCATATAATAGTACAATAGTACAAGATGACAACTAGCAAAACTTGGTGACCACTCCCACTACATCTTCACCACGAATTTCACCCTCTCTATTCTCTCATTTTGTGTTTTCTCAATGTCCTCAATCCATGTGAGCCTCAATCCTAGCCTTTGATTCAAAATTAAAATCAAATCCTAGAGCACAACTAGTGCATATTGACCTAACTACCCTTAAACCTAATTGTTTTCTATATATACCCTATTAACCTCACCTCACAAGAGGAGAAAGCTTTTGGCCTCACCATTCACTCATAAACCCTAGCACACAACTCCCTCCTCACCTTCTCTCCATTTTATGCGCCACCCCCTCTCCCTTCTCTCTAACTCACTTCTTCATTTCTCATCTACCCACACACATTCAATCCATCTTCCAAGCCTAAACACTAATTTTCAACCATCAATCCTTCATAAAATCACACAAAAGATCAAGATCAAGGGTCATTTTTTGGAGATTGAAGACCAAGCTTGAAGATAAGTTGATTTGGTTGATTGTTTCTTCATCTATTGTGTTTATTTGGAGCTCGTCTTAAGGTATGTGATTCCTAAACCCCTTCTCTTGTAAATCCTTGCATAAAGTCATCATTTCTTGCATATTTGTGAGATTTCCACTTCCAAAAATGTAGATCCTCTCTTTTAACTTCATTTTTATGCTTGTACATATGTTAATCTCATGAATCTTTGTTTTGATGCTTTGATTTTGGGGTTATATGCATGATTTTGTTGTTTTAATTGAAATAAAATGTTATTTGCTTTGATGATAATTTCGCATGCTTCAAATAAATATGTGTTTTATGATTTTTGTTGGTTCTCATGGTTGAATCTTGTGAATAAATGCATCTATGTTTTGGTTATGTCACTCGCTTGCTTGATTTGGTTGACTTGTTAAAATAAATTGATGATTGGCCATTAAACTTGCAAATATTCAAACCTATGTTGTTAATTGTGAAATTTGTGATTTGAGAAAAATGAATTTGGGTTTTGGTTCATTTATGATCCACAAATGATCTTGGGTTATGCTAAGTTGGCAAGAGATAGGTTACTTCAACCTTGATGCCTATGCTTGTAAGCATTTAAAAATTCAATTCCCATTTGATGTGCTTGTGAAATGTGAGCAAAAAGGGGTCTATAAACAATTGAATTTGCGCACATGATTGGTCTCCAATGACCTTGATGCATCCTCAAGTTTAATCATGCTTTTTTTGCTCTTTGAGTTTATTGTAAATTGTTGTTTGAAGCTTGTGAAGTTTCGGCAAAGGATAGGTTCATTTAACCTTGATGCACATGCATTTTGCATATTCATGCATTCTTACCTACTCTTGCATCCTTGCCTACTCATGCATTCTTGAATTGAAGCTTGGTACTCCATGCTTGATATACTTGTTTATGTGCTTGTGATGCATTAAAATGTTGAATTGGTGTTCACAATTTGCTTGTTTTGATTTCCACCAATTGTTACTCGTTAGTAACTCTCCAAAACTTCAAAACCATGTTGCATACAAAGAACAACTTGTTACTCGTTAGTAACGTTCCAACTTCAAAACATTTTTTTGCATACAACTTCACTTCTTCTCAAAACAATTTCAAACTATTTTTCACAAATCAAACTTTGTTGAGGATAATGCGAAGCCTTTGCTTGCACGATTGTCAACAATGGGGTGCTAGTGGTGATCACTTGGAGTCTTTGCTCAATTGATTATCATGAACACTCATTTTTCAAAAGAACTCTCATTTCACAAATTAAAAACTTTGTTGAGGATAATGCGAAGCCTTTGCTTGCACGATTGTCAACAATGGGGTGCCAGTGGTGATCACTTGGAGTCTTTGCTCAATTGATTATCATGAACACTCATTTTTCAAAAGAACTCTCATTTCACAAATTAAAAAACTTTGTTGAGGATAATGCGAAGCCTTTGCTTGCACGATCGTCAATATTGGGATGCTAGTGGTGATCACTCGAAACCTTTGTTGTTTGATCACTGTGAACATTCAATTTTCACAATTAAACAACTAAAAAATAAAAACCTTTTCTCGACAACCGAGAACTACGTAAGCTTTGAATTCTCCATCGCACTGGGAGATACGTAGGAGCGGGTCACATTCCCGTCAAGCACGACAAATGAAAACCATTTTCTTTTCAAAAAAACAAACCCTTTTCCAAAACAAGGCAATTTCTAAAAACAAAACAATTTTCGAAAACAAGAACTACGTTGCTTTGATTCCCTCCCCGGGATACGTAGGCACGGTGCCCTCCCGTCAAGCGCAAAAGATTAAATTTTCCTTAAGTTTTTCCATAAAGTAAGGAGAGATAAAGAGAGATAAAAACAAAGCATTTCTTAAATCAACCTTTTAAATCACACGTCAAATCGAGGTTCCCTTTCAGTAGAAAGGATGTGTGGGGTGCTCGTACCTTCCCCATGCATAACCGACCCCCGAACTCAAATCTCGTGGTTCCAAGGACCATTGTCTTTCAAGAAAGGTTTTTTTCAATGTTTTACCTCTAAAAAAATATTTGTGGCGACTCCAATTCATGTTGTGCGAAGAGAAATCCCTCCAAAGGATTTTTCGGGGTGCAACACTCACGGATCAATTTCACCTTTTCAGTAGTCTCTCGAACAACCTCGGGTCCAAGAACAATACTCTCCCCAGATTCATGCCAACACAACGGAGTCCTACATCTCCGACCATACAATGCCTCGAACGGTGCCATCCCGATGCTAGAATGGTAACTATTGTTGTAAGTAAACTCGATCAACGGAAGGTGAGTATCCCACGCACCTCCCTGCTCAAGAACACAAGATCTCAAGAAGTCTTCCAACGACTGAATGGTCCTCTCTGTCTGTCCATCAGTTTGAGGATGATAAGCTAAACTCAACCTCAATTTAGAACCCAACGCTTCTTGCAAACTCTTCCAGAAATCAGAAGTGAACCTAGGATCTCTGCCAATGCACAAAGGAACACCATGCAACTTCACAATCACCTGAATATAAATCTCTGCCAATCTCGACACCGGATACGTGATATTGATAGGAATAAAATGAGCAGACTTCGTCAATCTATCCACAATCACCCAAATCGAATCGTGCCCCCTCACAGTATTAGGTAACCCTATCACGGAATCCATAGAAATACTATCCCACTTCCATTCCGGAATCTCCAACGGTTGCATCAACCCAGCAGGCTTCTGATGCTCAACCTTCGATTTCTGACAAGTCAAGCAGGAATACACAAACTGCGCCACATCACGCTTCATACCAGGCCACCAAAACATCTTCTTCAGATCCTGATACATCTTTGTAGCTCCCGGATGGATACTCAACTTACTCCTATGACCTTCTTCTAAAATTGCTCTTTTCATCTCCTCATCATCAGGAATGCAGATTCTCCCACGGTACTTCAATACATTCTGCGCATCCAACTCAAAGTCTTTATTCTCGGATTGATCAATCCCAACCATCAGGTCAACTAATTTAACATCTAACTTCTGAGCTTCTCGAATGCTAGCCATGAATTCATTATCAATCTTCAACATCCCCAATCTGACACTCTGAGGCGTCACTTCACAAACCAAACTCATATCCCTGAACTGCTCAATTAATTCGAGTTCTCTAACCATCATTGCTGACATATGCAACGTCTTTCGACTTAAAGCGTCAGCTACCACATTAGCCTTTCCCGGATGATAGTTCAAGCTAAAGTCATAGTCTTTCAGCAACTCCAACCATCTGCGCTGTCTCATATTCAACTCTTTCTGATCAAACAGATACTGCAAACCCTTATGATCACTGAACACCTCAAACCTCGAACCATACAGATAATGTCTCCAAATTTTCAACGCGAACACAACTGCAGCAAGTTCTAAATCATGGGTAGGGTAGTTCTTCTCATGAGTCCTCAACTGTCTCGACGCATAGGCAACTACCTTACCATTCTGCATAAGCACACCTCCCAACCCCATCTTGGAAGCATCACAATACACCACAAACGACTCTTCCGGATTAGGCAACGTCAGAACAGGAGACGTCGTCAACCTCTTCTTCAATTCTTTGAAGCTCTCTTCACAACAGTCATCCCAGATGAAAGCTTTACCCTTGCAAGTCAACTGAGTCAACGGAAGTGCCAACTTCGAAAATCCTTCTATAAACCTCCTATAGTAACCTGGCAGACCCAGAAAACTTCTAATCTCAGTAACTGACTTCGGAGACTCCCATTGTAACACGGCATCAACCTTAGACGGATCCACGGCAATTCCATTCCCCGAAATAACATGACCCAGAAAGCTAACCTCTTTCAACCAAAACTCACACTTAGACAGCTTCGCATATAATTTCCTGTCCCTCAGAATTTCCAATACCAATCTCAGATGTTCTGCATGCTCCTCTTCTGACTTAGAATAAATTAGGATGTCGTCAATGAATACCACCACAAACCGATCCAGATACTCACGAAAGATACGATTCATGTACTCCATGAACACTCCCGGCGCATTAGTCACACCGAAAGGCATCACGGAATACTCATAATGCCCATAACGGGTTCTGAAAGCTGTCTTCTGAATGTCTTCGTCTTTCACCTTGATCTGATGATAACCCGATCTCAAATCTATTTTACTGAACACCTGAGCACCCACCAACTGATCCATTAAGTCATCAATCCTCGGAAGCGGATACTTGTTCTTAATAGTCACCTTATTCAGCTGCCGATAGTCTACGCACAACCTCATACTACCATCTTTCTTTTTCACCAACAACACTGGAGCTCCCCACGGCGACACACTTGGCCTCACAAATTTCTTTTCAAGCAGATCCTCGAGTTGCTTCTTCAGTTCTGACAATTCAGATGCAGACATTCTATACGGTGCCATAGACACAGGTTTAGTATCAGGTACCAGATCAATAGCAAACTCAACCTCTCTCTCTGGTGGTACATCCGGAATCTCGTCGGGAAAAACCTCAAAAACTCTCGCACCACCTGCAACTCATCAACCTTCGCTTGGCTCTCAGCAGACAATGACGCCATTAATGAAAACAACTGGACGTCTTCCCTCATTACCCTATGCAACTGACCAGCAGACAACAAACCAGACTCTTCCTCTTCAGGAGGAAAGAAACTCACAGACCTTTCATGACAGTTGATATGAACATGGTTATCAACTAACCAGTCCATACCTAGAATAACATCCATTCCGCTCAGCGGCAAACAAATCAAGTCAACGAGAAAATCATTACCGAATATCGATAAAGGGCATTTAGCACAAACAACCGAGGTAGTCACCGAACCCTTAGCCGGAGTATCGATAACCATCTCCCTCAACATAGAAGATAAAACAAGATCTAATTTGTCAACACATGCAGTAGCAATAAAACAATGGGTAGCACCAGTATCAATAATAGCAATAAGAGGAGAATTATTAATATAGCATGTACCTCTGATCTCATTCACTGCATCTGACCCCACCAGAGCGAACACCTTCCCAACGAACCTTTCTTTCTTCGGTTTAGGACACTGAGTGCTGATATGACCACCCTCACCACAGTTGTAGCATAACACATCCTTTCGATCACAACTAGACGCCATATGACCCTCTTTACCACACTTGTAGCACTTCTTCACATCACCTGGACAGTCAGGACGCTTATGACCGGGTTTACCACACTTGTAACATACCACACTAGCAGCAGCATCTCCCCCACTAGGTCTCTTACCCACAGCAGTTCTCTGATTGCCCTTACCAGCTGGAACCTCATACGGCTTCCCACGACTCGAGAAATTCTTCTGCCTATCCCTCATGACTCTAGAATGAGCATTACTGTCTTCCTCGAAGATTCTGCAGCTGTCAATCAACTCCGAGAACACCCGAATTTTCTGATACCCTATCGCCTTCTTGATATCAGCCCGCAACCCATTTTCAAACTTGATGCATTTGGAGAATTCAGCACCAGCCTCACCATAATGTGGATAGAACTTCGCCAATTCAATGAACTTGGCAGCATACTCAGTCACCGACATATTACCCTGCTTCAGCTCCAGAAACTCAATCTCTTTCTTCCCACGGACATCTTCAGGATAATACTTTCTCAGAAATTCTCTGCTGAACACAGCCCAAGTGACCTCTTCATTCACAGTCGCCAACCTCTGCCTCACCTCCAACCACCAGTCATCAGCCTCCTCTGCCAGCATATGAGTACCATACCTGACTTTCTGCGCCTCAGAGCAATCCATAACACGAAAGATTCTCTCCATCTCTTTCAGCCACGCCAAAGCACCATCAGGGTTATACTTGCCCTTAAAGGTAGGAGGATTCTCCCTCTGAAACGTAGCCAAAATGCGCGACCCAGCATCACCAGCAGCACCTGGGTTATTCTCCACAGCTTGAGCCACAGCCTGCAAAGCAGCAGCGAGTGCAGCATCGTTCCGTCCTG
The DNA here is from genome assembly GCA_963573325.1 of Astragalus glycyphyllos. NCBI lineage: Eukaryota > Viridiplantae > Streptophyta > Magnoliopsida > Fabales > Fabaceae > Astragalus > Astragalus glycyphyllos. Next base: position 62,604,618 of record OY754312.1, on the reverse strand, counting down.
CCATCTCAACCTAACACTGCAACAGAAACTATAATCAGAAACGAGTAACAATTACTCAAGTGTTACTCGACTCGACGACTCGACAACTTGGCCGGACAGACCGAACTGCTCTGATACCACTAATGTAACACCCCCCTTTTACTATTACAATTAAATAGACAATTATCAGAGTCACCTCGAAGGGCGCTACATTTTTCACCATTTTAAAAAAAAAGAAAATCTCCAAAATAATTTATATAAAAGAAATCACCAAGCAGCGGAAATATTAACCAGTTTAAACATCTCCAGAATTAACAATTAAAGACATCTCCAAAATAAATTAAAACAATTTCCAATAACTAAAATAATAGTTCAAAACGATAACTAACGACTCCCCGGTGCTACATATCAGAGCTGACACAGACCCAAACGAGAGAGGAAGCAAAACCTAGCAATTCCTCCACGAGCACTAGCGATCACCTGCAGCGTTGCCGCATGAGAGCAACATTCCAAGCAGAAGGGGTGAGTCTAACAGAGATAATAAGCAGATGATAAAAATATGCTAGCATCAGGTAACTACAGCAACACAATACAATTACACCATATCACAGCACCAGATACCAAAGGAAAAATCCATTTGACAGTGAACCACCAAAATTATAACATTCATAGACAATGGGATGATATGCAACCCCTCCAGTGGGCATATGCATGCGGTACCGATCACCAAAATGAGCCACGACGGGCATATCACCAATAAACACCAGAGGCAGAGCCTATATCACCAAAACATGCATATGACAATGCGACACCATGATTATGCACCAACTCACCATAACAAGTATTTAAAATAAATACTATATCACCAGAGTCAAAACAAATGATTTCACCAAAAATAGCACCAAGTTGTAGCATCACAGCTACCACTAAACTCTCCTGAGCATACCAGCACCGCACCTGAAATATTAACACCAGACGGCTCCACAACGCGGACATAACGCACGCACACCACGCACAAGACTGGCGCACAGCGCCTAGGCACATCGCACTTACTTCAGCGAATTAATTAAAATAGCAAACGACATCGGATTTCAACAAATAAATACTTGTTGGAAAGCCCTATGGGTCTGGTTATCATCCCTAAGTTCAGTTTTTGAAGGAGAGTGTCCAATAGGTACAGTTTTCGAAAAGCACACAGGCTAGTTGCAAAAGAGGACAGTTTCTGTCCTTCAAATTCAAGCAATTCCAAAGTGACCAAAACTCAATCAAATTGCATGAAACTTGTACATAAACTGGGGCAAATTTTGTCTAGTTTTCAAAGAAATTGGATTCGTTCGAAAAGGAGTTCTTTTGAAAACGTGGTAACCAAAACACTGACCCTGTGTCCAGATTGTTTTCCAGAATCTTACTCTAACTTGTGGAATTCATATCTCGAGCTACACAACTCTAAACGCAACCAAACCAGTGCCAAATTAACAAGCATTAAGTCTATTTTCCAGAAAAATAAACCACATAATTTTTCGGTCAATACAACGTTCCCAGTCACCGAAATACCGAATCTATACCCAAATCGTTTCCAGAATTTTAACCTAACTTGTATCGCCTATAACTCGAGCTATACAACTCCGAATTTAACGAAACCAGTGCCAAAAGGACCGGCGTTAAGTCTATTTTCAAAAACAATCAACCTCATAATTTTTGGATCAACCAAACAGCGCCAGTTTTAGAAAAACCGAACCTGTGTCCAGAATCGCTAAATTGCCAAACACCAAACCCTAACGGCAACGACACCGCAACCACCACAACAAAAACGACAATTCGACAACGCGACAACAACAATCAACCACGCACAGAAACAACAAAAACACGAACAATAACAACACCATCATCGTGATACAACAATCACGCAACAACAAATAACGAAACAAATCACAATAACGTGCAATAATCATCAAAGCACCAATCTCAACGAAAACACGATATGCAACAACACGAACAATTCAACAAAGCCCTAGACTACCCACACATAATTATCATCAACCCATTATCAAGGTTAAGCCCACCCTTACCTCGAATAACGTAAGCTCCGGAACACGACGAACGAGACACGAACAAAACCACAGCAACACGAACGATCTCCTTTTAAAATTCTTCGCGAAACCCTCCTCTTCTCTCCCTCTTTGCGCCGCGTGCTCTCTCTCTCACTCTCACTTTCGTTTTTCTTTTGCTTGCTGCGAATGAGGGTTTGGCTTAAACCCCCAGGGTTTAAGTTGAGGGCTCAGTAAACACTGGGCTCTCTACGTCACCACCTCCTTTACTCGTTTCACCTCCTACGCATATAAAATATTAACCTTTTAATTTATCTATATCCCGCCTCCAAATTATTTTAATAATTCAATCAACTATTTTAATTAAATTATTTCCGGGGTGTTACAGTAATCACTTCAACGTTTATATTTGTTTTTTTTTAAAGCCTTGTGCTTATGTGTAATTGTACAGACTTCTAAGTAAATGTAGAGTAGACCAAATAATTAATATAACGAAAGTAAAAAGTGACAGGGAACATAAAGTGCATTATCGAGTCTATCGATAATGTTTGATAAAGTTACTGATCAAAAATATTAGATGCCCAGCAGAAACCCAAGTTGCAGTTGATTATGTCACACGCACTAAATACTCACGAAACGGAAAAAAATTAAGGATATTGTTATTCAAGCGCACACATAAACATATAAAAACCTTGTTGGACTTTATTGCTAAGTCATTGCTTTAAATAACAAAAAACTCATGCAAAAAAGATGTGCCAACTTAGAATAGCTATTTTTTTGTTTAAGATCACAAAATCATTGGGTTGCTAGCAAAACTGAAGTCGCAAATTACTATGATCATGCGTGGCAAGTGATCAGTACCTTGAGGTCGGTTGTAGTGCTGGTCAAGGGACTGGTCCTTTGATGCTGTAGAAAGTTGTCGACCTGATGTCGTTGATGTAGGAATGGACGCGCGCGGGGGTGTACCTGCGAGTACACTCCGACGCTCAAGTCAGCTAGGTCGAGCACTATAATATCGAGTGAGATTTAGAATAGATTGCGTACTTGGCATCTTGGTGCTTAGTGCTATTTATAGTGGCTGAGAGATTCGAGAGAGCCGTCTGATGGCCCATTAATCTGTTGGGCTGATCCACTAATGGGTTGGGCCTGGCAAATGGCCCAGTCCAGAACAGTTGCCCACAAGCCAAGGTCGATCGTTGAGCGGGCGTAGGCTTGATTTTCCGTCTTGACAGTCGTGCCCCCCAATTATCACTTAGTAATGTTCGGGACAACAAAATAGGGGGTGTGCTTAGTGCGTTCCACCAGAACATCATGTTGTTTCGAACGTTTCTAACACTTTGGGCTTGTATGTATCTGTATAGGAGAGGTCTTTCCCATTCACTTATCAAGTAGTTATTTTCATTCAAAGTTCCTCAGGGGTCTCTCACGCACGGGCGGTCAGAAGAGTTTTTGGAGGGGCTCGCCCTCGCTTACGCGCGCGAGCGACTTACTACGTGGAGCGTCCTCATTTCTTTCTCGCACGCGGGTGACCTGAATCTTGGAGCGGCCGCTCGCGGGCGGCCAAGGGTTTATTCGGCGGCCGTATCTTGGGCGGCCAAGGTTTTGTTGGACGGCCTAGGTTTTGTTGGGCGGCCACATCTTTCTGGGCGGCTAGAGTATTTCGCGTAGGATCATCATCATCTTGGGCGGACGGGGTCGCGCGCGGGCGACCCAGAACTAAAGGTCTCAGGCGCGAGTGAGCTTGGGGCGGCGAACATCTAGGGCGGCCATCATCTTCTCACGGGCGATCTGCATATATCGAGGGTGAGCGTCTTCGTACTGTGGGCGCCCCAATCTTGGGCGACCAGCACACACTGTAAGCGCCCCAGCTTGGGCGACCTCTTCATGTGCTGTGGGTGCCCCAATCTTGGGCGACCAACACACACTCTAAGCGCCTCAATCTTGGGCGAACCATTGTTGCTTGGAGCGTGCGTTGTTCTTCACGCTTTGTGGGCACCCCACCTTGGGTGACTCAGTAGGACTTGTAGCGTGCTTTTCCCTCTTTTTCCTTCTGCACCATCCTACTTGATGGTGACTTATAATATTTTTTTGACGTTCTGGTCTTCTAGGTGGTGCTCTTTATCTTTCTGAGGCTTTGGTGGTTTGATCTTCACGGCTGCTTGATCAGTATTTCAATGTACGCGACCTCGATTTTTACTAGTTTGTAATACGCGGTTTTTTTCTGACCTGTTTTGATTTTTATGACTTTTGATCTTTTCTTAAGAATTCCCCTCTGGGTCGGTCAGGTGATTATTCCCTTTCTTTCTCTGGGCAATCACTTCCCTTCTTTCTCTGAACGACCACTTCCCCTACTTGGGTGATCACCCTTTCTTTGGGGTGACAGACTAAAGCACTCTCGTGAGCGTTGAACAGGGGGCGACCTGATTACCGGAGTGGTCAGTGTGTGGGGCGGCCACGGTTTTCTTTGCGCGGGTGATCACCATCTTGGTCTTGCATTCAAAATTCTTCGCCGGGGCGGTCTACGAATGGTAATAACCCTCCTTTTTCCTTTTATATTACCCTATTTCGATGTAGCCATTTGCTAAGGATCTAAAATGACTTAGAATAACTTGAACAAGAAGCTTGCTAAGGTCGAGGACTTGAACAAGAAGCTTGTTGATGTCGAAGGGAAACGTGACAAAGCAGTTGGAGATCACGCAGCCTTAAGGGACCAGATCGCGGGTTATTGTGAGGAGCGCTTTGGGATCGAGTTCGATCGAACAGTCGTCAACTACCCCCATTTTGTGGAGGGCGGCTGTAACATCCCAAAAAAAATGAATAATTAGTTTTTGTTTTATTATATATGTTTTTAGGTTATTTATTCTGTTTATAAAAAAAATATTTTCTTACACATAATTGCATCAAAACACACATGGAAATATATTATTAAAATATAATTTATTGTTATTTGTATAAAATTAGCTGTTATATAATATACGGTTGGCAAGACAATATATAATTTGGATATGGGTTACCTAATTTGGTCAAACGCTAAACAAAAGGAATTAGAACCTGACGGCTACGCACAAGGGACCAAATTTTAGAAGGATTCAATAGCAACACATAGCATCTAAGAGGAAGTTTAGGTCTTCTAAGAGGTCAGTAATCACACCCCTTTAACCCTTCCATGGTATATTAATTTTGAGACTTTTGGATAGAAAATTAATTATTACAGATTTTCGAAGAAACAATTTGGGTTATAGGAATGATTTTGATAACAACCCAACTCTTTCAAATTGTTGTTGTTGGTTATCCTTCTTGTAAATTCTCTAGCATATATCCTGGAACGGTCAATAATAGTATGTGCCGAATGATGATTTCGTAAGTTTTATATCATGCTTCATGCCCTTTTCGTTTTCGAGCTTCGAGCTCCACATGGATGGGTCTGGGACCCCACATTAGAAGAGCTGGTGCTCCATATATTAGACGAGCCTCGAGCTCCACATGGATGGTTCTGGGACCCCACATTAGAAGAGCTGGTGCGCCATACAGATGGGTCTTGTAACCCAAATTAGACGAGCTTCGAGCTCCACATGGATGGGTATTCTAAATTAGTGATTTTTAGTGGATGGTCTCTTTTTGGGTATTCTAAATTATTATTTTATTGTGAAAAATTGTTTCAACTTCTCATTATTTTAAATATTGTTTTTGAAGAACGCGGGTACCATGGTTGATTTTTCCGGTTACCACACCGGCTGAGAACAATACTTATTTTAGAACTGTGTGTATTATTCACTGGGATTTCATATCTCATTAGAGTGTTGTTTTCAGGTATTAAGATTTAGACTATTGAGGACATGAAGTGTTTACTGATGCTAGAGGGGTTTAATTATTTTTGGGATATTTAGAAGACGCCCAATTTTGTAAAAACATGTAAAAACATGCATATATTATTGTAATTTTGTAAAAACATGTATATATTATCAAACTACCAATTACAAATTGTGAAATATCTATTTTATTTAATAAAATTTTCTACTAGTTCTATTGTTTTCGAACTACCAATTTTGTAAAAACTTGTATCTATTGTTTTCTACTACTCAGCATTGGGATACTTCAACAAGAAAACAGAATTGATGCTCAAAGGAATTTTTCCTATCAACAATGGGTTATGGAACATGTGATCCCTGCAGTCTTACCAGCCATTTCACCACAAAACTTTCCACCTCCAAAGCCTTTCCAAGATGTTCCTCAGCCATTAACTTCAACCAACTCTTCTAATGATTCATCCCCTACCAAGTAGCAGCATTATTTCTGATTCTTCCATCTTTTTTTTGTTCACAAAAGGGGGAGAATGGAGATTAAGTTTTAATTATCTACTTATTTAGGTGATAAGTGTATTTTGGGGTTTATGTTGACAATCTATGAATCTTTTTGGACATTTTGCCTTGTGTAACTTGTGAAGATTGTCACACTAACATGCCTATTTGAATTTGTTTTTTAAATTCTGTCTTGACTATGTAATGATAATTATGAAAACAGTATGCTTATCATGATTGCGTGAATGATTAATGATAATTATCTTTTGCTATATGATGTATGTGAAGGTTATATTTCTTTGAAATAATTCTGTTAGTATGCTTAAATGTCTATCCTTGAAAACAAAAAACTTAAAACTTACTCACAAGTTTGTCATCACCAAAAAGGGGGAGATTGTTGGAATGAAAATCTATTTCCATGTTTTGATGATACAAACTTAGTAAGGCATTAAGTTTTCTGGTTAATGTTTATTTAACATGTTTATTTCAAGTGTGAAAAAGAAACCTCAAAGATAGCAAAATGTGAAACTACCTTGAACTAGAAAGAACATAAAAACACAAAGGTAGAAATGAGATGTGTAGGTTGACCAAGTCAAAGGAAGGTTGACCAAAAAGTCAAAGCAAAAGTTTGACAAAGTCTACTAAATATTGACCAGAGGTCAAAAGAAGTGTGGTCCCACTTTTATGATGAAGATCCAGTAATGTGAAGGTTGAAGAACAAGATGAAGATCAAGATAAGAAAATTGTGTTCATCAAAGCTTCTCAACATGACAAACATGTTCTCTCATTAATTGATGATCAGAGAGTTTTTAATGCTAGACTCAAGCAATAAATGAAGGAGGAATTCCTTGATTATTCCTAGACCAACCAAAAGGTGTATTAAGGTTCAAAGGAATGTGAAGGTTCGTGTGCAAATGGCATAACTGAATTGAAATGACAAGCCAACTAAAAGAGAGTCAGAACACTGAAGGTCAAGGAATGTGTCAGCATGTCAAGGTTGAAAAGTGAGCAAAAGGTACAATTGTCAGGTAGTAAAGCTTCAAAAGCTGTCAACATTGGATCCATCCATCTAGTTACTCCTATGGACCAATGGACACATGATTTGTATCTACTTCGGTTTTAACAATCATGTCGTCCATATATACTTCCAACATTCTTCCAATTCGGGCATGAATACTTCGTTCACCATCCTCTGATAGGTGGCACCTGCATTTTTGAGACTGAATGGCATTACCCTGTAGCAATAATTTGGGCATGAAGACTTTGTTCATCATCCTCTGTCCACTTCTAGGTTTACGAATTCTTCGTTGTTGAAGTAAAACTTCATTTTAAGGTCGGTAGTAGAGGTGAGGGCCTCCAGCCTTCCTATCGTTGCTCTTCCAACTATACTGTCGCATACAATTAATGTCGGTAGGACCAAGAAAGGTACATTAATCGTACGATAAAGAGGGGTTTCCCCGAAAGTCATTGGGAGGCTAATGTTCCTAAATGGAGTTGCTAGAGATTCGTTGAGGCCGAATACTCCCTCATCAAGACAAAACTCGAGGTCTCTTTCGGTGATCCCGAACGCAATGAGCGTCTTGAGAGAGATGACGTCGTATGAGCTTCCATGATCGGTTAGGACTCTGCGGTCGCTAGGAGAGTGGGAGGGTAAATAACATTGGGTTTCCCCGACTATGTCCTCGTCAGTAAAGGTCAGTGAGGGTTGGCCATTAGCGATCTCAATCTCTATCACGTCCAAAGGGTAGGAGTGTTGGTGGCCCACTATGGTCGCCAATGATCTACTCTTGATGTAGGCTACGGACGAGCTGAGGACCAAAATGCTCACCAAGCTGAGAAGCTGGCACACTTCGAGTTATTTCCGAGACAGTGTTGTAGTGATTGTATAGAGAATACCCGAGGTGCTCCGACTCACGTTGATCTGGCGAGGGGGTGGTACCTGCACACACTCTGGTGCCTAAGTCAGTATTGCGAATTGGTTATGTGAGGTAATAAATCATACCGGTAGCATTGATAGGTGGTGTTTTTATAGGGATTTTTGCCTACACATGGCACACATAGATTGGTGCTTTCGTGCAGACACCCCAGACCGCTGGATGGCGCAGATGTATTCACGTCGTTGATTAGGGACGATTATGGGCTTTGCTAGACTGGGCCTAAATTTTATGCTAGACAACATCAGTAGGTTCAAGAACTTGGAGCAGAAATTTCTGTGAGCACAAAAGTTCAATTTCAAACTCCAATGTTCACGAAATTAAACCATCCAAGTGCAATCCTAGGATGATTCTTCTTGCTTGAAGCCATCACCGTTCTTATCTAGCTAACCTAAGCTCCTGTTGTTCATTTTCATAGGGATGCAACCAGTATTTTCTAAGGAAATATTATGCTTGGCGTCAAATAATTATATATTAAATATTACTTTATTTATCATATTCATCGTTAATATTAAATATTACTTTATTTCTTAATTTGTTTTAGTTCATAATAATATTATATGAAAAATACCTTTAACTATCTTCAAACTAAATAACATATATTGAGCAATAACAATTATGAGAAAACATAAATCTGTATATAAATATAATTTTATGTTTTCTAGTTTTTAAAACATATTTGGATATCAATTATTCCAAACAAGTTTTTTTAGTTTGTCATTCTTAAAAAACTTTTAAAACTAGAGTACCAACATTTTTCTTCTTAAAAAACTGATATATAAAATAGTTTTTTAAAAACTAAAAAACAAAAGTCATTCAATGATGGATTTAGAAACAAAAGTCATTTAAAAAAGATTGCAATATTTGGACTTCTAGTCATGGTTGATATCAATGATGTATTTAGAAATTTTAAAAAGTGAGAATATATATATATACATATATATATATATATATAGATATATAAACTAGCCTCGACTTGTTTTTACTCTTCACTAAAAGATTCACAATTTTAGATCATTTATTTCTCATGGAATTTTTCTTGGATGAATGTTTAATTTTGACGATTAAAACGTATACACTTTGACATAATGCAAGTACTAAAATCAAGTCAACCTTAGTCATAACAATAAGGTAAGTAAAAGTAATAAACACTAAACTTTCAGGGGACTACATGGGGCATAAATAACATCCAAGATTAGAAATCTCACAACACAACAATAACATAAGTAAAGCATACACCATAACATAAATACACGAGAATTTTACTAAAGTTTTAGAATTGAATATCACAGAAACATTAACAGTTACTTCATTCTCTTGAGAAGCCAAACCTATAAAGTTAATGTCACCTCTGATATGATAATGAACACAAGTGAGATCACAATCATTTTTATTGTTGTAGTCCAGCTTACTCCCAATATTCATCATTCTCATAGACTCCTTCATCTAAGTCTCATCTCCTTTTGCATTTGTGACTTCCTTGATATAATTTTCAAGCAATGTTTCCTTAGAACCATCCTTCCTCCAATTCTGCTTTCGCTTGCCGCTCACGCGCGGCTTGATGGTGTTCCAATGATTCTTAATGTTGTTCTCTGTGCGCCCAGGTAATATCTTTGCAATTTGGTTCTTAATGTTGTTCTTAATGTTCTTCACTCCATGGATCCTTCTGCTTTCAATAACTCAATTTTAGTTGCTTGGAAAACGATAAATAGCCCTTAATGTATACAAATTAAATATGACTTTGATTGATGCATTGATTTCCATAAATAACATGGACATATAAACAACAAAGAGTAACCTTATTTTGAACAACTTTTTTTGTACGCAATAGCAAAAAAGTTTGTCACTTTTAGAGAATGATGGTGTGATTTAGTGACAAAATATTTATTTAAAGAGAAATCATGAATGAAAGTTACATATGGAATACAAAAGATGGGTCTGGAATAGAAACAAAATGAGTTTAAAACAAATTGTGAACTAAAGTTATTTATAGATTATTCATTATTCAAATAGAATTATAGCGCCAAATGGTCATTTATGTAAGAAGAATCAAGTAAGAAAGTAATTATGAGAAAGTATAAACATGGATGAAATGATTTGTTTATAGTTGAATCGTGTAGCATTTATGTCGGATTAGTGTTCAAAGTTTCATGCCATTAAACATTGGTATATCATTTAACAGAATATAACTAGACATGAAAAGATTAGTGTCAAAGTGAGCCCGCTGGAGTATATACGGGATTCATGTGCAACAATTTCTGATAAGCAAGAGAAAATAACCAGGCTTTTAAAAAAGGGCAAGGGCAATTTTTTTTGAATATATATATAGATATATATATATTTATAAATGTGTGTGTAAGAAAGATAAAAGCAATAAGGGATTGAAAGAGAAGAAACCTTAATGTTTGGTCAAAGATGATTAGTCCATCTCTCCCTACATTGTTTCCCATTCCAGCCATTTATAAACTTAGCAATTTTGGACCATTCCTTTTGACCATACTGGTCCACCAAATCAATAAGAACCCTATAAAAAAGTAAAACAAAAATGAAATATTTGTCAACCTCTAGAAACAAATAAAAACATTGAGAGAGTATCAATTTTTGAATGGATTAATACCTGTCCTCATCCACTGTCCATTGCCCTTTGATTCTATTGGTATCACTATGGTGACTATCATTATTCTTCGTTCCGAACCACCTATGTTTTTTTCGTCACCCACATCGAGTCTTAGATCAGTGTCAAGGAGCTGGTTTCCAATCCCAACGATATGTGACAACTCATCTTTAAACATAGGCCTCACTGGCACCGATGCAAATGCATCATTAACTAATAGTGGTGAAGGGGATTTTTATTGACGAAATCCAAGTAGTTATTTCCATCGTTCAGGTAGTCATGCATGACTTCTATTTTATTATTGTTTGGTGAAAAATCCATGGGGACGCTAGATCTGAGAAAATCTGTCATTGATCCACTTATGTGTGTAGCCTTGAAGGAATTCCCGATTGAAGAAGTTGGGATCATACAAAATGGGTTGATGGAGGAAGGACCCTCCATAGAAAAACTTGAATAATTCTTATCCACATTCAGGGGATGTTGCTTAAAATTGTGGTAATTGCTATGGTACAAGAAAGCATTCTCATGTGATGGAGTATGAGAAAGAGTGGAGCTTGGGTTCAAGGCAACAATAGTGGGGATCTCATATTTTTTGCAAGGCTTTTCAGGGAGGAAAATACAAGAAATGTTGCTGATAGTTTCTTCAAAGCTTGGATCAAACTCCATTGGATCTAAAACACACACACACACACAATCCCAGTGAAGAAAGAAAGACTGATATTTTTTTAAGTATATTGATCGTCTGAAAATGACAGAGTTTATGAAGAAAGAAGTTGGGGTCCACAACTTTTTCTGAAAGCTACTTCTAGGACTTGGAATATAGGTGAAAAAAATTAAGTTAGTCAGACTCAAAAGACACGTGACCATCGATGCGATAATATCAAACGGTCCAGGTTCATTTTTTATATGACTATTGAGATTCTACTTGAGTAAGTCTAGTAAAATAATTAGTTTTCATATTTGTTTTGTATTATTTTCTCTTTCTATTAAAACTTTTTCCTTAAAAATGAAAAAGTAATGATGAGGTTGTTACAAAATTTTGCTTTTTATGGAATGTTTTGGCCGAACATTAAGAGTACACGAGAGACATGCCTTTCTTTTATGACCGTTAAAACAAAGGCTAATTGAATTTTTTATCATAACATTTTCCATAGAAATTAGAGCCAAGTAGTTCATGGACGTATTATCAAAGACAATTTTCATATATGAATTACAATTACTTATGTTAATTACTTATTTAAATTTCGGAAAAAAAAATTGAGGGAGAGATGTCGTAATTAAATAAAATAACTTGTTTATTACTCAAGGAAACAAATGTTTACCAAATTGTTTTACTAACATTCCTATCATGATATTGTCAAAAAAATCATTCGTATCATGATATTATAATGTGAAATATTTATTTTTAAATTAAATTACTTTTTCGGTAAATTAATTTCAAGTTTCATATTTGTCATTTATTGTCTTTTTTTTTCCAACTTCATCCTTTATGTTTTGGTAACTTTTGTGGGAAGCTCGGCTTGAGAGTATAAGGATGTATCAAAGGGGCGTGGGCACTTAGGTAACGATAAAGTGTACCAAGGAAATATGAAACACAACTTGGAGGGTGCCTCGGCTAAAAGGGGGCTAAGTTAATAAACCAACGACCGAAGGCCAAGAAAGAAACATGGCCGAGGAAGATTGTAGCCAAGGCGAGGAGAGCTTTCTTGGAGCGCGAGTATTCAATGCACGTGGACAAAGCGTTGAAACGGTTAAGGTCAGCGAATAGAAGAACGCTGTCGAAATTGGAGTGAAGAGGTTTTATCCCACTAACCCTTGCTTGTGAGGTCGTGGAGGAGTGTCTCCAAATTTCTAGGTCTTAAGAGAAAATAGAGGCGTTGGTCGTAATTGATCGAACGGTGAGCGATTGTAGACTCGAATAATGGCTAGCAAAAGCTCATAAGAGCATATATGTATATATAGTAGGTTGTACATTCCAAGAAACACACATTAATCAAATCAATCTACTATTTTCTGCAAAGTCTTTACTTTTTCTATCTTTACAACTTTTATTTATGTTTTATGCCTCGTAGATAGTACAACCACGCGTCCGTTACACCTATCCTAACATTCTTTGGAGGAGTTAGCGAACTCATAATCGAGGGACAGAGTTTCAAACCGCAAGATGATCCCGCGGCTAGGAAAAAGAGTTTGAACGACAACCAAATTGGCACTCCCGATGGGACCAACTCAGGTAGACAGACGTTAGATTTTGATACATCTAGGTTGGATTATCAATGGTGTATGTACCTACTCTGGTCGAAACTTTAGTAAGGACCTAGGTTCCGCGTCCAAAAAGACGTTTTTTTTTATCAAACAGGCAGACTACCCGAATTTATTATCAAAAATGGAAAAATACAAAAATGTGCGAAGGGGGGACTAGACCGACACTCTTGCCATCAGAAAATCTCAATCCAAAACAATACTAGAGAGCCCCTAGAACAGAACAGCCTAGAGTCTAGACAAAACACAAAAAAACCAATCTAACTAGTAAAAGTGGATAAACAATCGTGTGAACGGCAAACCAACAAGCGCTGGCTAGAAAAGATAGACAGAAGATCGAGTAACCCTCAAATCAGATCAAAGAGAAACAGAGACAGAATTAGTCTTTGAGCGAGTGTTATACACTACTGTTTTCTGAAACGATTTCTTTTTTTGTTTCTTCTTTCGGGATGTGGATACCACGTGACTCGACTTTTTTGCAGCAGATTCGTGGGTCGTGTGGTCATCTGCATCGTCTGACACATCACCCCAATGCTTTCCCGAAATGCTCATGTCGGAATCTACCACTGGAATATCATCAGACGTTGAGGCATCAAGCCTGGTGGTGGGAGGTTGAGTGGAATCACTACCAGGTCGGCTAGCTTCAGAGGTGGACTTCTTGATGACAGAAGACTCATGCATCTGCTGGACAAAATGGTCATCGGCATCCTCAGTAACCGAGGTTGGGATAATTAATTCATCAGTAGAATGCGTGACCTCTTCTCCAGACTCAATCGGAGAAGAAGCCCCTTGTTGTTGATGTATCTGAGAATGTTGCTCATTATTAGAGACCCCTTGTTGCTGTTGAGTCTGAGAAGGTTGCTCATTATTAGAATTCCCTTGCTGCTGTTGAATCTGAGGAGGTTGCTCCATATTACGAGCCTTATGCTTGGGGACATAAACCTGTTTTACCTGAAGAGTCATTCCTTTGCAACCACTAATGGTATGACCAACAGTGTTTCAATTTGAATAAAAGGAAGGCATGCAAGTTTTCATACTCGATGCTAACTGAGAATGCATAGCCCGGCCTTTCAACTAGGATGTGATTCCTAAGTTCTGATTTCAGGTCTATATCAACCAGGACCCGAGCAAAATTACCAAAAGATCTATCAAATGAGCTTTTTCTTGTTGTGTCATATAGTTTAAGCAGAGTTCCAACACAACTAGCAATTGCTAATAGAATTTTGGGTCTCCAATATTCTTGAGCCAGTCCTGTAAGCCTAATCCAACATTGAACATTTGTATTTTTGATCTTGGAAGGATGAAAATCAGGCTGATAGGGAAACAATCGAAGCAGACCTGGCTTGCACGGCCAAGAGGGCTGCAGCTAAATTCTTCGTAAATCATCAACACAAGAAAAAGAAAATTCATAGTATCCTTTCCCTAAAGATATCATTCCCCACTTACCTGTTGGTGTCCAGAGATTTTAAAGTTTGGATCTCAAAGTATCTAACTTAATAGGAGTGTCTCCCTTTGCGAGTAAAATTCTACCATGAAGGTGTGTTTTACATTCTTGCAAACTTGTCCTATATTCCTCTTCCGTTATTGAGATAGATAAATCATCTCCTTTGAAACATGGACGAGGAAGTTGACTAATAGGAATATCACATGTCTTGTTTTCGGACCCCATCAAAGCTTGGGCAAAAGATTTGACATTAGTTGTCGCTTTGTGAGAGACATTCTGGTTGGCAGAAATAGGAACAGCGGCAGGCATCAATTCTGGGAACAAAGTCTGCAACTCGGTCAGAGCGATGGTAGGGAACCGCGCCACACATTCTGATTGGACGTGAGGCTGAACATGCGCAGTAGAGGCAGCGGCTTTGACAGGGGCGTGGTTAACACTAACTGGTTCCTGGTTTATTGTGTTTCCTGATCAAGTTCTTTGTTTACAGATCCAGTTGCGAGGATGTCGAGCTCAGCCACAGAAGATTAGAGGGTTTCTCCGTCGGAGAGTTCCCTAGGAGGGGTTTTCACAGAGGGTTCGAACGAAGTCAGTACAACTGGGTTTCCTTGAAGGTGGTGGACGCCCAGGCTAAATTGGGTGGTGGCGAAGTGGCCGAGCTGGAGAACGTCGCATCCGGAGCAACGTCTTGCTTGCACCGTGTTACCGCCGAAGGAGATCGGGTACTTCTTCAACAAGAGGTTCTTAGAGCTCATGGGGATCAAGATCCCGCTGTCGGAGTTCCAGCAGAGCGTTCTGGATAACTAATTGTGGGTTCCCTCCCAACTGGCCCCCAATGCTGGGGGATATGTCAGAGCCTTCGAGGACGTCATGGGCTACCTCGGGAGGACTCCGTCCGCCAGGGTCTTTTTTTCCATATTTGAAGTTTTCCATTAGCCGGATAAGGAAGACGCTTCTCGTCACGGCCACGTTTGTCTACGTGGGAGACTGGATCGGGCATACTTCTTCCCGGTGAACGATTCCAACAAGGGCTTTAAGAAGTCCTTTATTTTCATCCGAGCTGCAAACAAGAAAACCAAGAGGGCAATTGTTGATTTCATCCCACTTCCCGCTGTCCTAGGACGGTCACCACTACGATCATACGAACAAAGTCTTTCTGTGAATCCGGAATCTCTTTGGGGTGAGGACGCAGAGAGCTTCAAGGTCCTCCAAGAGTGGGGTGATAAACTTCTGAGAGTCGGCCGCAAGTTCTGTTGATGTGATATTGTCGTAGCTAAGTCGGCCAGTGAGCTGAAGTCACTGCTAGGTACCTTTGGAATTTGCTCAAAGCGCTTTTCTTTATTTTGCTTATCGTGCCTTTCTAATTATCTAATTTTTTGTGCAGACGTCCTGGAAACCTGCCCCCCTCTCGATCCCGCTGCCGTGGTTCAACTGAAGAAGTGTTCCTCCACAGGAAAGAGGGGCAAAGGCTCTTCGAGGAGCCGACGGGTTGCTGCGAATACAGATATTCCTGTCCGGCCTACGAAGAGAAACAAGGTTGCTGCTGATCAAGAGGTGGCCTTTTCCTCCGAGGTCACTGCGGAGCTACCTTCTGAGGGTCCATCCGACGCCGACCTGGAGGCTTGTATTCGGGTGGCCGAGATCGCGTTGATGCTGTTCCGTGAATCGGAGGAGATGGATGCAGACCCTGAAGTGCTTAAGCTTTCTCGAAGATTGGAGAGGGCCGAAGCTATCGACTGTGAGCTCGACGGGGATCTCTTGGATCGGAAGGATAAACTGGAGTATTGCCGTGACGTTCGCATTCCAGAGATCATAGAGCAAAATCGGGTGCTTCGGGCTTCTATCGACTCCCTGGGTTTGGCGGATGAGCAGATTACCGATCTCCAGCATCAACTGCAGTTGGGCCGACCCGAGGCAGAGGAGGCGAAAAGGATCTCAGCTTGTCTTGCGGAGGCCGAGGCAAGCGAAGCTCGTGCTCTTCAGGAGATCGCCACCCTTGATGCCGACCTTGAAAAGCTTCGAGGGGATTGTACTTCTGCCGAGGTCAGGATGGAGAGCTCGGCAGCGCTAGGCTTTGAGAGATGCCAGAGTCTTCTAGCTGTGGTGAGTCCGAACCTTCCGATGGACCTGTTGGTTCAACAGAATGACATTTTCGAAGGTAACCTGGTGATGCCAGTGCCGGGCGCTCCTTTGGATCAAGCGCTGCTGCTCTTTGTTGGCTCCGAGGCGGAAGTTTCTGAATGAAGCCTTTCCTGTTTTTATCTTTATGCTTTTGTAAACGTAAGGCCGTGGCCCTCCTTATGTAACCTTTTTTAAAGATATCAATGAAAATTTGTTTTTCTGCATTGTCATTTCGATTGTTTTATCGTTTTTGTTTGACGTAGTGAGATGAGAGTGGCCGAAGCCGAGTCTAAGGTTACCTGAATGCCTTTTCCTGAACTGTCGTAAGTTCCCTTGGGTTGTTCCATATTGGTGTGTAGAGGTCGAAAAACAGTAATATCTTTGTTCCCTGATGGAGCGCGAGGCTCGAAGATCAGGGATGTCTTTATCCCTTGGTGGAGCGTGGAGCTCGGAGATCAGGTGGTCTTTATCCCCTAATGGAGCGCGAAGTTCGGAGATTGGAGGTCCCTTCTGCAACTAATGGAGCACAGGGCTCGGAGATCAGAGGGAAGGTCTTTGGTCGAAGCCGCTGGGGATTTCTTCCTTCGGCCTCTGATGGAGCTTTGAGCTCGGAGATCAGAGGGAAGGCTGCTCGCTTGGCCCGAGATAAGGGTCACTGTGGACCTGAGCCGTTGTGGGCCTTGGTGCGCCTCTCGAGTGAGCATTCTAGCTCGGAAACGGGAAGGACATGGGCCTCGCCTCATACTGTTGCCCGTCGAGTGGCCAGCTCGGGTCGGACTCGGATAAGAGGGGCTTCGCCGGAGTCAGAACCTGCGAGTTAGAATAAAAATAGACAGTGAAAGTGTGTTTCTACAATCTTTTTATTGAAGACAGGAATCAAAGTTGGATACAATCTTGGTTCTTTTACTTTTCCTTCGTGGCGTCTGGGCCAGCCAAAGCGAGTGCTTCCTTCTCAGCTCGGCGGTCCGACTTCAGACACAGGTATTGGCATCTCTTTGTCCCGTCAAGGTCCACGGGGATGGTGATCACTTCTTCTTTTTCCAAAAGGAACCTCATTTTGAGATGAATCGTGGAGGCTACAACTTCGAGCTTCCCCAATGTCGGACGGTCGACGATACAGTGATACGGGGATAAGCAAGGTAACACTAGGAACCTAGTCTTGATGGTTTTAGAATGTTTATCTTCTCCGTTGGTTACTCTCAGCTTGAGGTAGCCTATAGGTCGGGTCCCTGCGCCGTTGAATCCCACCAGATCAGATCCTTCGTAGTTGGGGAGCAGTTCTTTGAAGAGAATGTCCACCGAACTCCCTTGGTCAACCAGGATTCTCTTTACATCGACCCCGGCCAACACGGCAGAAATGACTAAGGGGATCTCTTCGTTGGGTTTACCTCGGATCTGAATTGGCGAAGGACAACGGGGCTCTGTCTTTTCCGATTGCGGGCGAACCCGTGGCCGAGCTGATGTTGAGGACTTCCTGCCAATGCCGCTTGATAGAGCGCTTCGTTCTTCGGACCTCCACGGAGTAGCCCCCCATGATGACCATGGCCACGGGGCGTGGTCTCTGTGACCTCGGTGTTTCTTCTGCATAATCGCTGCTATCAGCAGGGGACTTCATCACTTCATTTACTGCGGCCTTAGACTTCCGAGGTGAGTGTTTTGGAGCCCTCTCCCTTTTCTTGTTGTCCGTCCTTAGATACTGCTTCAGCTTTCCTCTTTGGATTAAGCCCTCTATGTTGTTCTTCAGCACTCTGCAGGCTTCCGTGTCGTGACCGCTGCTCCGGTGGTACCTGCAATAAGCCTTTTTGTTGGTGTTTCCCAGCTGGGGGATCGGAGCTCGCCACTTCACGTCGCGGAATTCGGTGCTTGAGCATTCGGCTAGGATTTTTTAACTTGTGGCGTTGAGCTCGGAATATTCTGCGTGTCTTCCGCGCCACTCTTTGGTTCCGGCCCTGGAATCCTTCTTATTTTTCCCTTTGCCCGACGCCAGGGCTGGATTGGAAGTGTCCGCGGCGTCGGCCTCCTCGTAATCGATATAGTGTTGTGCTCGCCTTAGGAATTCGTCCAGGGTCTTTGGCTTACGCAGCCCGGCACTGATCTGGAAGAGGCTCCGCTCTGATTTGGAAGAGGCTCCCTTTCCGAAGCCCGTGTCTCATGAACAGGACCCTGATGTCGTCGGAGAGTTGGTGCACCTAATCAGCTATTTGGTTATACTGTTCAATGTAGTCTCTTAGAGATACCTTTTTCCCCTGCCGGATCCCCTGTAGGACATCTTCGAATTGGGCTTCACCCTGGAGGCAGTGAAGCGTGATGAGAACAGCTTTGTGAACTCGTGCCAGCGAGATATTGACCCCGAAGGCAGGTCGCGGGACCATTTGAGGGCGCATTTGCTTAGCGAGAGGGGGAACAGCTTGCGTCGGACATAATCCGAGGCATCACGATAATCCAACATCAGGTTAAAGGTGTCTACGTGGTCGTCCGGGTCTCCCTTTCCATCGTACACGTTCAGCCTTGGAGGTTTCTCTAGAGATTTCGGGATCCGGCATACTGCGATCTCAAGAATGAAAGGACTCGCCCGGGACCCCTTGTCTTTCCTGGACTTGCCCTTAGCGATGGATTTTTTGAGGGGAGAAGGTTCCCGAGACGAAGAGGAGGAGTCATAGGATGGACTGTCTGAGTAGCCCAGGGATTCTGACCCCGGCGGGGAGGGCGAAGTCTGAGGTTTGCCACGTCTCTTCTTCCTCCGGACTGGTGGGGAGGTGTTGCTAGGAACGTCGTCCCGTGGGGGTGACGTGCGGCGCCTTCGAGATACCACGGTCTGAGGTGGAGACTGGGGAGGTCGATCCACGGGCTCGGCTTGAGCTGCAATGGCCTTGGCGATGTAAGACATTTCTTGTTGCATTAAGCCTTGACTGCGCCGTTCCAGCACGTCGAGGAGTTGGCTCACGGCTTGGAGCTGTGCCGGGATGGAGTCGATATGTTGAACCGGGAGGGGCGGTGGAAGCCGTCCCGAGCCGGGAATTGCCGAGACTTCCTCGAGAATAGTTTCCACGTGACCCTCAGGGGTATCCTGAGGATGGGCCCCAAAATTCGCGTTCTGGAGTCGGGACTGAGATCGAGTGGGCGGTCGTCCTCACGGAGCCATGGGTAGTCGAGTATGAAGTCAAAGATTGGTCTCCCACTATGGTCGCCAATGTTCGGTACTGGAGTACAATTAGTTACCTCGGATGAATGCACACTGCGAGGACGGAAGGATAACTTCGAGTGGTTGAAACTGGACCTCGGATTATTGGACGAGGTGTGCTTCTCCCGTGCCTCGGCAGGGGTACCTGCAAGCACTCCGATGCCTAAGTCAGCAAGGGAAGTGAAGAGGTAATAGAGACGGGAATGGAAAGCGTACCTGGAAATGCTGAGCGAGTCCCATATTTATTGAGCAGGGTGTCGTGCCCGCACCGTTGGATCAGATGAGCGGGTTTGGTCCGTTGGATATGGGTCTGGGCGCGGCGAAAGGCACCAATGGAACTCTAAAAGACTCAATAAATATAAAGGGTATATTTGTAAAATTTTGGTAAACTGTACATTGGATTTTTAAAAATAGTATTGTTTTAGAACAAAAGTAAGAAATCGAAAGTACCAAAGATTACGAATGGAGGGAGCTTGTCTTTTAACTGATGTCTTTTATTAAATAATTTTCTTTCTTTCTGTCTAATGTAATTGTAACACCCCCCTTTTACTATTACAATTAAATAGACAATTATCAGAGTCACCTCGAAGGGCGCTACATTTTTCACCATTTAAAAAAAAAGAAAATCTCCAAAATAATTTATATAAAAGAAATCACCAAGCAGCGGAAATATTAACCAGTTTAAACATCTCCAGAATTAACAATTAAAGACATCTCCAAAATAAATTAAAACAATTTCCAATAACTAAAATAATAGTTCAAAACGATAACTAACGACTCCCCGGTGCTACATATCAGAGCTGACACAGACCCAAACGAGAGAGGAAGCAAAACCTAGCAATTCCTCCACGAGCACTAGCGATCACCTGCAACATTGCCGCATGAGAGCAACATTCCAAGCAGAAGGGGTGAGTCTAACAGAGATAATAAGCAGATGATAAAAATATGCTAGCATCAGGTAACTACAGCAACACAATACAATTACACCATATCACAGCACCAGATACCAAAGGAAAAATCCATTTGACAGTGAACCACCAAAATTATAACATTCATAGACAATGGGATGATATGCAACCCCTCCAGTGGGCATATGCATGCGGTACCGATCACCAAAATGAGCCACGACGGGCATATCACCAATAAACACCAGAGGCAGAGCCTATATCACCAAAACATGCATATGACAATGCGACACCATGATTATGCACCAACTCACCATAACAAGTATTTAAAATAAATACTATATCACCAGAGTCAAAACAAATGATTTCACCAAAAATAGCACCAAGTTGTAGCATCACAGCTACCACTAAACTCTCCTGAGCATACCAGCACCGCACCTGAAATATTAACACCAGACGGCTCCACAACGCGGACATAACGCACGCACACCACGCACAAGACTGGCGCACAGCGCCTAGGCACATCGCACCTACTTCAGCGAATTAATTAAAATAGCAAACGACATCGGATTTCAACAAATAAATACTTGTTGGAAAGCCCTATGCGTCTGGTTATCATCCCTAAGTTCAGTTTTTGAAGGAGAGTGTCCAATAGGTACAGTTTTCGAAAAGCACACAGGCTAGTTGCAAAAGAGGACAGTTTCTGTCCTTCAAATTCAAGCAATTCCAAAGTGACCAAAACTCAATCAAATTGCATGAAACTTGTGCATAAACTGGGGCAAATTTTGTCTAGTTTTCAAAGAAATTGGATTCGTTAGAAAAGGAGTTCTTTTGAAAACGTGGTAACCAAAACACTGACCCTGTGTCCAGATTGTTTTCCAGAATCTTACTCTAACTTGTGGAATTCATATCTCGAGCTACACAACTCTAAACGCAACCAAACCAGTGCCAAATTAACAAGCATTAAGTCTATTTTCCAGAAAAATAAACCACATAATTTTTCGGTCAATACAACGTTCCCAGTCACCGAAATACCGAATCTATACCCAAATCGTTTCCAGAATTTTAACCTAACTTGTATCGCCTATAACTCGAGCTATACAACTCCGAATTTAAGGAAATCAGTGCCAAAACGACCGGCGTTAAGTCTATTTTCAAAAACAATCAACCTCATAATTTTTGGATCAACCAAACAGCGCCAGTTTTAGAAAAACCGAACCTGTGTCCAGAATCGCTAAATTGCCAAACACCAAACCCTAACGGCAACGACACCGCAACCACCACAACAAAAACGACAATTCGACAACGCGACAACAACAATCAACCACGCACAGCAAAAACAAAAACACGAACAATAACAACACCATCATCGGGATACAACAATCACGCAACAACAAATAACGAAACAAATCACAATAACGTGCAATAATCATCAAAGCACCAATCTCAACGAAAACACGATATGCAACAACACGAACAATTCAACAAAGCCCTAGACTACCCACACATAATTATCATCAACCCATTATCAAGGTTAAGCCCACCCTTACCTCGAATAACGTAAGCTCCGGAACACGACGAACGAGACACGAACAAAACCACAGCAACACGAACGATCTCCTTTTAAAATTCTTCGCGAAACCCTCCTCTTCTCTCCCTCTTTGCGCCGCGTGCTCTCTCTCTCACTCTCACTTTCGTTTTTCTTTTGCTTGCTGCGAATGAGGGTTTGGCTTAAACCCCCAGGGTTTAAGTTGAGGGCTCAGTAAACACTGGGCTCTCTACGTCACCACCTCCTTTACTCGTTTCACCTCCTACGCATATAAAATATTAACCTTTTAATTTATATATATCCCGCCTCCAAATTATTTTAATAATTCAATCAACTATTTTAATTAAATTATTTCCGGGGTGTTACAACCCTCCCCCACTTAGAATCTTTCGTCCTCGAAAACATACCTGATTCAAACAGCTCCGGATAGGACTCTCGCATCTTGCTCTCCAACTCCCATGTCATGCTTTCACCAGCAGCTCCTAACCAGACCACTTTCACCAGGTTTATCTCTTTGCCACGTAAAGTCTTCACTTCACGATCTTCAATTCGCACATGCACATAATCCATCGGAATCACATGGGACGGATCCGAAATATACTTCCGAAGTTGCGACACATGAAATACATCGTGCAAATTCGAAAGATTAGGCGGCAAGGCCACCCTATAAGCAACATTACCAATTCTCTCAGTGATCTGATACGGTCCAATGAAACGAGGAGTCAACTTCTTTGTCTTCAATGCACGCCCAACACCAGCCATAGGCGTGACTCTCAAAAACACATGATCACCAGCTTGGAATTCTAAATCCTTCCTTCTCTTATCATGATAGCTCTTCTGTCTACTCTGCGACGCTTTCATTTTCTCACTGTCATACCCTAATTTTGTCCGCCTAGGTTTAAAACCCTAATTTTCCGCAAAAATAAATAATTTGAGCAGTGTGGTTTTATTTTGAAGAGTGAGGAGCATTGTGCATGCATTTTTGGGTTTTAAAAGTCATTCTAGGGCTTTTAAATTCATTGTTAGAGTGGAAATGCATTTGTTGTTAAAAAACAAGGTTTTTTAGGGCAAAAGGGTATTTTGGTCATTGTCAAAAATAAGATAATTTCTCATCAAGAATCATTGTGCAATTTTAGAGAAATTTATTTGAGGCAAAACATTTTTGGTCATGTATGTATGTATGCGCATGCATGCATACATTGTGCACAAAATTTCAAAAAGGATCAAAAGGGAATATTCTACAAAAAGTTACAAGATGTGATTTTTATGACATTTTTGGTCATGGTGATCACATAAAATGGCATATTCCTCAAGGTACCTTGTATGTGGCTCAAAGTGGTGTATTTTTGTACAATTATCTTGAAAAGAATAATAAAAAATGAAGGGATAATGGAATGGTCATATAATAGTACAATAGTACAAGATGACAACTAGCAAAACTTGGTGACCACTCCCACTACATCTTCACCACGAATTTCACCCTCTCTATTCTCTCATTTTGTGTTTTCTCAATGTCCTCAATCCATGTGAGCCTCAATCCTAGCCTTTGATTCAAAATTAAAATCAAATCCTAGAGCACAACTAGTGCATATTGACCTAACTACCCTTAAACCTAATTGTTTTCTATATATACCCTATTAACCTCACCTCACAAGAGGAGAAAGCTTTTGGCCTCACCATTCACTCATAAACCCTAGCACACAACTCCCTCCTCACCTTCTCTCCATTTTATGCGCCACCCCCTCTCCCTTCTCTCTAACTCACTTCTTCATTTCTCATCTACCCACACACATTCAATCCATCTTCCAAGCCTAAACACTAATTTTCAACCATCAATCCTTCATAAAATCACACAAAAGATCAAGATCAAGGGTCATTTTTTGGAGATTGAAGACCAAGCTTGAAGATAAGTTGATTTGGTTGATTGTTTCTTCATCTATTGTGTTTATTTGGAGCTCGTCTTAAGGTATGTGATTCCTAAACCCCTTCTCTTGTAAATCCTTGCATAAAGTCATCATTTCTTGCATATTTGTGAGATTTCCACTTCCAAAAATGTAGATCCTCTCTTTTAACTTCATTTTTATGCTTGTACATATGTTAATCTCATGAATCTTTGTTTTGATGCTTTGATTTTGGGGTTATATGCATGATTTTGTTGTTTTAATTGAAATAAAATGTTATTTGCTTTGATGATAATTTCGCATGCTTCAAATAAATATGTGTTTTATGATTTTTGTTGGTTCTCATGGTTGAATCTTGTGAATAAATGCATCTATGTTTTGGTTATGTCACTCGCTTGCTTGATTTGGTTGACTTGTTAAAATAAATTGATGATTGGCCATTAAACTTGCAAATATTCAAACCTATGTTGTTAATTGTGAAATTTGTGATTTGAGAAAAATGAATTTGGGTTTTGGTTCATTTATGATCCACAAATGATCTTGGGTTATGCTAAGTTGGCAAGAGATAGGTTACTTCAACCTTGATGCCTATGCTTGTAAGCATTTAAAAATTCAATTCCCATTTGATGTGCTTGTGAAATGTGAGCAAAAAGGGGTCTATAAACAATTGAATTTGCGCACATGATTGGTCTCCAATGACCTTGATGCATCCTCAAGTTTAATCATGCTTTTTTTGCTCTTTGAGTTTATTGTAAATTGTTGTTTGAAGCTTGTGAAGTTTCGGCAAAGGATAGGTTCATTTAACCTTGATGCACATGCATTTTGCATATTCATGCATTCTTACCTACTCTTGCATCCTTGCCTACTCATGCATTCTTGAATTGAAGCTTGGTACTCCATGCTTGATATACTTGTTTATGTGCTTGTGATGCATTAAAATGTTGAATTGGTGTTCACAATTTGCTTGTTTTGATTTCCACCAATTGTTACTCGTTAGTAACTCTCCAAAACTTCAAAACCATGTTGCATACAAAGAACAACTTGTTACTCGTTAGTAACGTTCCAACTTCAAAACATTTTTTTGCATTTACATAATCATTGATAAACAACTTCACTTCTTCTCAAAACAATTTCAAACTATTTTTCACAAATCAAACTTTGTTGAGGATAATGCGAAGCCTTTGCTTGCACGATTGTCAACAATGGGGTGCTAGTGGTGATCACTTGGAGTCTTTGCTCAATTGATTATCATGAACACTCATTTTTCAAAAGAACTCTCATTTCACAAATTAAAAACTTTGTTGAGGATAATGCGAAGCCTTTGCTTGCACGATTGTCAACAATGGGGTGCCAGTGGTGATCACTTGGAGTCTTTGCTCAATTGATTATCATGAACACTCATTTTTCAAAAGAACTCTCATTTCACAAATTAAAAAACTTTGTTGAGGATAATGCGAAGCCTTTGCTTGCACGATCGTCAATATTGGGATGCTAGTGGTGATCACTCGAAACCTTTGTTGTTTGATCACTGTGAACATTCAATTTTCACAATTAAACAACTAAAAAATAAAAACCTTTTCTCGACAACCGAGAACTACTTAAGCTTTGAATTCTCCATCGCACTGGGAGATACGTAGGAGCGGGTCACATTCCCGTCAAGCACGACAAATGAAAACCATTTTCTTTTCAAAAAAACAAACCCTTTTCCAAAACAAGGCAATTTCTAAAAACAAAACAATTTTCGAAAACAAGAACTACGTTGCTTTGATTCCCTCCCCGGGATACGTAGGCACGGTGCCCTCCCGTCAAGCGCAAAAGATTAAATTTTCCTTAAGTTTTTCCATAAAGTAAGGAGAGATAAAGAGAGATAAAAACAAAGCATTTCTTAAATCAACCTTTTAAATCACACGTCAAATCGAGGTTCCCTTTCAGTAGAAAGGATGTGTGGGGTGCTCGTACCTTCCCCATGCATAACCGACCCCCGAACTCAAATCTCGTGGTTCCAAGGACCATTGTCTTTCAAGAAAGGTTTTTTTCAATGTTTTACCTCTAAAAAAATATTTGTGGCGACTCCAATTCATGTTGTGCGAAGAGAAATCCCTCCAAAGGATTTTTCGGGGTGCAACACTCACGGATCAATTTCACCTTTTCAGTAGTCTCTCGAACAACCTCGGGTCCAAGAACAATACTCTCCCCAGATTCATGCCAACACAACGGAGTCCTACATCTCCGACCATACAATGCCTCGAACGGTGCCATCCCGATGCTAGAATGGTAACTATTGTTGTAAGTAAACTCGATCAACGGAAGGTGAGTATCCCACGCACCTCCCTGCTCAAGAACACAAGATCTCAAGAAGTCTTCCAACGACTGAATGGTCCTCTCTGTCTGTCCATCAGTTTGAGGATGATAAGCTAAACTCAACCTCAATTTAGAACCCAACGCTTCTTGCAAACTCTTCCAGAAATCAGAAGTGAACCTAGGATCTCTGTCAGACACAATGCACAAAGGAACACCATGCAACTTCACAATCACCTGAATATAAATCTCTGCCAATCTCGACACCGGATACGTGATATTGATAGGAATAAAATGAGCAGACTTCGTCAATCTATCCACAATCACCCAAATCGAATCGTGCCCCCTCACAGTATTAGGTAACCCTATCACGGAATCCATAGAAATACTATCCCACTTCCATTCCGGAATCTCCAACGGTTGCATCAACCCAGCAGGCTTCTGATGCTCAACCTTCGATTTCTGACAAGTCAAGCAGGAATACACAAACTGCGCCACATCACGCTTCATACCAGGCCACCAAAACATCTTCTTCAGATCCTGATACATCTTTGTAGCTCCCGGATGGATACTCAACTTACTCCTATGACCTTCTTCTAAAATTGCTCTTTTCATCTCCTCATCATCAGGAATGCAGATTCTCCCACGGTACTTCAATACATTCTGCGCATCCAACTCAAAGTCTTTATTCTCGGATTGATCAATCCCAACCATCAGGTCAACTAATTTAACATCTAACTTCTGAGCTTCTCGAATGCTAGCCATGAATTCATTATCAATCTTCAACATCCCCAATCTGACACTCTGAGGCGTCACTTCACAAACCAAACTCATATCCCTGAACTGCTCAATTAATTCGAGTTCTCTAACCATCATTGCTGACATATGCAACGTCTTTCGACTTAAAGCGTCAGCTACCACATTAGCCTTTCCCGGATGATAGTTCAAGCTAAAGTCATAGTCTTTCAGCAACTCCAACCATCTGCGCTGTCTCATATTCAACTCTTTCTGATCAAACAGATACTGCAAACCCTTATGATCACTGAACACCTCAAACCTCGAACCATACAGATAATGTCTCCAAATTTTCAACGCGAACACAACTGCAGCAAGTTCTAAATCATGGGTAGGGTAGTTCTTCTCATGAGTCCTCAACTGTCTCGACGCATAGGCAACTACCTTACCATTCTGCATAAGCACACCTCCCAACCCCATCTTGGAAGCATCACAATACACCACAAACGACTCTTCCGGATTAGGCAACGTCAGAACAGGAGACGTCGTCAACCTCTTCTTCAATTCTTTGAAGCTCTCTTCACAACAGTCATCCCAGATGAAAGCTTTACCCTTGCAAGTCAACTGAGTCAACGGAAGTGCCAACTTCGAAAATCCTTCTATAAACCTCCTATAGTAACCTGGCAGACCCAGAAAACTTCTAATCTTAGTAACTGACTTCGGAGACTCCCATTGTAACACGGCATCAACCTTAGACGGATCCACGGCAATTCCATTCCCCGAAATAACATGACCCAGAAAGCTAACCTCTTTCAACCAAAACTCACACTTAGACAGCTTCGCATATAATTTCCTGTCCCTCAGAATTTCCAATACCAATCTCAGATGTTCTGCATGCTCCTCTTCTGACTTAGAATAAATTAGGATGTCGTCAATGAATACCACCACAAACCGATCCAGATACTCACGAAAGATACGATTCATGTGCTCCATGAACACTCCCGGCGCATTAGTCACACCGAAAGGCATCACGGAATACTCATAATGCCCATAACGGGTTCTGAAAGCTGTCTTCTGAATGTCTTCGTCTTTCACCTTGATCTGATGATAACCCGATCTCAAATCTATTTTACTGAACACCTGAGCACCCACCAACTGATCCATTAAGTCATCAATCCTCGGAAGCGGATACTTGTTCTTAATAGTCACCTTATTCAGCTGCCGATAGTCTACGCACAACCTCATACTACCATCTTTCTTTTTCACCAACAACACTGGAGCTCCCCACGGCGACACACTTGGCCTCACAAATTTCTTTTCAAGCAGATCCTCGAGTTGCTTCTTCAGTTCTGACAATTCAGATGCAGACATTCTATACGGTGCCATAGACACAGGTTTAGTATCAGGTACCAGATCAATAGCAAACTCAACCTCTCTCTCTGGTGGTACATCCGGAATCTCGTCGGGAAAAACCTCAAAAACTCTCGCACCACCTGCAACTCATCAACCTTCGCTTGGCTCTCAGCAGACAATGACGCCATTAATGAAAACAACTGGACGTCTTCCCTCATTACCCTATGCAACTGACCAGCAGACAACAAACCAGACTCTTCCTCTTCAGGAGGAAAGAAACTCACAGACCTTTCATGACAGTTGATATGAACATGGTTATCAACTAACCAGTCCATACCTAGAATAACATCCATTCCGCTCAGCGGCAAACAAATCAAGTCAACGAGAAAATCATTACCGAATATCGATAAAGGGCATTTAGCACAAACAACCGAGGTAGTCACCGAACCCTTAGCCGGAGTATCGATAACCATCTCCCTCAACATAGAAGATAAAACAAGATCTAATTTGTCAACACATGCAGTAGCAATAAAACAATGGGTAGCACCAGTATCAATAATAGCAATAAGAGGAGAATTATTAATATAGCATGTACCTCTGATCTCATTCACTGCATCTGACCCCACCAGAGCGAACACCTTCCCAACGGACCTTTCTTTCTTCGGTTTAGGACACTGAGTGCTGATATGACCACCCTCACCACAGTTGTAGCATAACACATCCTTTCGATCACAGCTAGACGCCATATGACCCTCTTTACCACACTTGTAGCACTTCTTCACATCACCTGGACAGTCAGGACGCTTATGACCGGGTTTACCACACTTGTAACATACCACACTAGCAGCAGCATCTCCCCCACTAGGTCTCTTACCCACAGCAGTTCTCTGATTGCCCTTACCAGCTGGAACCTCATACGGCTTCCCACGACTCGAGAAATTCTTCTGCCTATCCCTCATGACTCTAGAATGAGCATTACTGTCTTCCTCGAAGATTCTGCAGCTGTCAATCAACTCCGAGAACACCCGAATTTTCTGATACCCTATCGCCTTCTTGATATCAGCCCGCAACCCATTTTCAAACTTGATGCATTTGGAGAATTCAGCACCAGCCTCACCATAATGTGGATAGAACTTCGCCAATTCAATGAACTTGGCAGCATACTCAGTCACCGACATATTACCCTGCTTCAGCTCCAGAAACTCAATCTCTTTCTTCCCACGGACATCTTCAGGATAATACTTTCTCAGAAATTCTCTGCTGAACACAGCCCAAGTGACCTCTTCATTCACAGTCGCCAACCTCTGCCTCACCTCCAACCACCAGTCATCAGCCTCCTCTGCCAGCATATGAGTACCATACCTGACTTTCTGCGCCTCAGAGCAATCCATAACACGAAAGATTCTCTCCATCTCTTTCAGCCACGCCAAAGCACCATCAGGGTTATACTTGCCCTTAAAGGTAGGAGGATTCTCCCTCTGAAACGTAGCCAAAATGCGCGACCCAGCATCACCAGCAGCACCTGGGTTATTCTCCACAGCTTGAGCCACAGCCTGCAAAGCAGCAGCGAGTGCAGCATCGTTCCGTCCTGCCATCTCAACCTAACACTGCAACAGAAACTATAATCAGAAACGAGTAACAATTACTCAAGTGTTACTCGACTCGACGACTCGACAACTTGGCCGGACAGACCGAACTGCTCTGATACCACTAATGTAACACCCCCCTTTTACTATTACAATTAAATAGACAATTATCAGAGTCACCTCGAAGGGCGCTACATTTTTCACCATTTTAAAAAAAAAGAAAATCTCCAAAATAATTTATATAAAAGAAATCACCAAGCAGCGGAAATATTAACCAGTTTAAACATCTCCAGAATTAACAATTAAAGACATCTCCAAAATAAATTAAAACAATTTCCAATAACTAAAATAATAGTTCAAAACGATAACTAACGACTCCCCGGTGCTACATATCAGAGCTGACACAGACCCAAACGAGAGAGGAAGCAAAACCTAGCAATTCCTCCACGAGCACTAGCGATCACCTGCAGCGTTGCCGCATGAGAGCAACATTCCAAGCAGAAGGGGTGAGTCTAACAGAGATAATAAGCAGATGATAAAAATATGCTAGCATCAGGTAACTACAGCAACACAATACAATTACACCATATCACAGCACCAGATACCAAAGGAAAAATCCATTTGACAGTGAACCACCAAAATTATAACATTCATAGACAATGGGATGATATGCAACCCCTCCAGTGGGCATATGCATGCGGTACCGATCACCAAAATGAGCCACGACGGGCATATCACCAATAAACACCAGAGGCAGAGCCTATATCACCAAAACATGCATATGACAATGCGACACCATGATTATGCACCAACTCACCATAACAAGTATTTAAAATAAATACTATATCACCAGAGTCAAAACAAATGATTTCACCAAAAATAGCACCAAGTTGTAGCATCACAGCTACCACTAAACTCTCCTGAGCATACCAGCACCGCACCTGAAATATTAACACCAGACGGCTCCACAACGCGGACATAACGCACGCACACCACGCACAAGACTGGCGCACAGCGCCTAGGCACATCGCACTTACTTCAGCGAATTAATTAAAATAGCAAACGACATCGGATTTCAACAAATAAATACTTGTTGGAAAGCCCTATGGGTCTGGTTATCATCCCTAAGTTCAGTTTTTGAAGGAGAGTGTCCAATAGGTACAGTTTTCGAAAAGCACACAGGCTAGTTGCAAAAGAGGACAGTTTCTGTCCTTCAAATTCAAGCAATTCCAAAGTGACCAAAACTCAATCAAATTGCATGAAACTTGTACATAACTCTAAACGCAACCAAACCAGTGCCAAATTAACAAGCATTAAGTCTATTTTCCAGAAAAATAAACCACATAATTTTTCGGTCAATACAACGTTCCCAGTCACCGAAATACCGAATCTATACCCAAATCGTTTCCAGAATTTTAACCTAACTTGTATCGCCTATAACTCGAGCTATACAACTCCGAATTTAATGAAACCAGTGCCAAAAGGACCGGCGTTAAGTCTATTTTCAAAAACAATCAACCTCATAATTTTTGGATCAACCAAACAGCGCCAGTTTTAGAAAAACCGAACCTGTGTCCAGAATCGCTAAATTGCCAAACACCAAACCCTAACGGCAACGACACCGCAACCACCACAACAAAAACGACAATTCGACAACGCGACAACAACAATCAACCACGCACAGCAACAACAAAAACACGAACAATAACAACACCATCATCGTGATACAACAATCACGCAACAACAAATAACGAAACAAATCACAATAACGTGCAATAATCATCAAAGCACCAATCTCAACGAAAACACGATATGCAACAACACGAACAATTCAACAAAGCCCTAGACTACCCACACATAATTATCATCAACCCATTATCAAGGTTAAGCCCACCCTTACCTCGAATAACGTAAGCTCCGGAACACGACGAACGAGACACGAACAAAACCACAGCAACACGAACGATCTCCTTTTAAAATTCTTCGCGAAACCCTCCTCTTCTCTCCCTCTTTGCGCCGCGTGCTCTCTCTCTCACTCTCACTTTCGTTTTTCTTTTGCTTGCTGCGAATGAGGGTTTGGCTTAAACCCCCAGGGTTTAAGTTGAGGGCTCAGTAAACACTGGGCTCTCTACGTCACCACCTCCTTTACTCGTTTCACCTCCTACGCATATAAAATATTAACCTTTTAATTTATCTATATCCCGCCTCCAAATTATTTTAATAATTCAATCAACTATTTTAATTAAATTATTTCCGGGGTGTTACAGTAATCACTTCAACGTTTATATTTGTTTTTTTTTAAAGCCTTGTGCTTATGTGTAATTGTACAGACTTCTAAGTAAATGTAGAGTAGACCAAATAATTAATATAACGAAAGTAAAAAGTGACAGGGAACATAAAGTGCATTATCGAGTCTATCGATAATGTTTGATAAAGTTACTGATCAAAAATATTAGATGCCCAGCAGAAACCCAAGTTGCAGTTGATTATGTCACACGCACTAAATACTCACGAAACGGAAAAAAATTAAGGATATTGTTATTCAAGCGCACACATAAACATATAAAAACCTTGTTGGACTTTATTGCTAAGTCATTGCTTTAAATAACAAAAAACTCATGCAAAAAAGATGTGCCAACTTAGAATAACTATTTTTTTGTTTAAGATCACAAAATCATTGGGTTGCTAGCAAAACTGAAGTCGCAAATTACTATGATCATGCGTGGCAAGTGATCAGTACCTTGAGGTCGGTTGTAGTGCTGGTCAAGGGACTGGTCCTTTGATGCTGTAGAAAGTTGTCGACCTGATGTCGTTGATGTAGGAATGGACGCGCGCGGGGGTGTACCTGCGAGTACACTCCGACGCTCAAGTCAGCTAGGTCGAGCACTATAATATCGAGTGAGATTTAGAATAGATTGCGTACTTGGCATCTTGGTGCTTAGTGCTATTTATAGTGGCTGAGAGATTCGAGAGAGCCGTCTGATGGCCCATTAATCTGTTGGGCTGATCCACTAATGGGTTGGGCCTGGCAAATGGCCCAGTCCAGAACAGTTGCCCACAAGCCAAGGTCGATCGTTGAGCGGGCGTAGGCTTGATTTTCCGTCTTGACAGTCGTGCCCCCCAATTATCACTTAGTAATGTTCGGGACAACAAAATAGGGGGTGTGCTTAGTGCGTTCCACCAGAACATCATGTTGTTTCGAACATTTCTAACACTTTGGGCTTGTATGTATCTGTATAGGAGAGGTCTTTCCCATTCACTTATCAAGTAGTTATTTTCATTCAAAGTTCCTCAGGGGTCTCTCACGCACGGGCGGTCAGAAGAGTTTTTGGAGGGGCTCGCCCTCGCTTACGCGCGCGAGCGACTTACTACGTGGAGCGTCCTCATTTCTTTCTCGCACGCGGGTGACCTGAATCTTGGAGCGGCCGCTCGCGGGCGGCCAAGGGTTTATTCGGCGGCCGTATCTTGGGCGGCCAAGGTTTTGTTGGACGGCCTAGGTTTTGTTGGGCGGCCACATCTTTCTGGGCGGCTAGAGTATTTCGCGTAGGATCATCATCATCTTGGGCGGACGGGGTCGCGCGCGGGCGACCCAGAACTAAAGGTCTCAGGCGCGAGTGAGCTTGGGGCGGCGAACATCTAGGGCGGCCATCATCTTCTCACGGGCGATCTGCATATATCGAGGGTGAGCGTCTTCGTACTGTGGGCGCCCCAATCTTGGGCGACCAGCACACACTGTAAGCGCCCCAGCTTGGGCGACCTCTTCATGTGCTGTGGGTGCCCCAATCTTGGGCGACCAACACACACTCTAAGCGCCTCAATCTTGGGCGAACCATTGTTGCTTGGAGCGTGCGTTGTTCTTCACGCTTTGTGGGCACCCCACCTTGGGTGACTCAGTAGGACTTGTAGCGTGCTTTTCCCTCTTTTTCCTTCTGCACCATCCTACTTGATGGTGACTTATAATATTTTTTTGACGTTCTGGTCTTCTAGGTGGTGCTCTTTATCTTTCTGAGGCTTTGGTGGTTTGATCTTCACGGCTGCTTGATCAGTATTTCAATGTACGCGACCTCGATTTTTACTAGTTTGTAATACGCGGTTTTTTTCTGACCTGTTTTGATTTTTATGACTTTTGATCTTTTCTTAAGAATTCCCCTCTGGGTCGGTCAGGTGATTATTCCCTTTCTTTCTCTGGGCAATCACTTCCCTTCTTTCTCTGAACGACCACTTCCCCTACTTGGGTGATCACCCTTTCTTTGGGGTGACAGACTAAAGCACTCTCGTGAGCGTTGAACAGGGGGCGACCTGATTACCGGAGTGGTCAGTGTGTGGGGCGGCCACGGTTTTCTTTGTGCGGGTGATCACCATCTTGGTCTTGCATTCAAAATTCTTCGCCGGGGCGGTCTACGAATGGTAATAACCCTCCTTTTTCCTTTTATATTACCCTATTTCGATGTAGCCATTTGCTAAGGATCTAAAATGACTTAGAATAACTTGAACAAGAAGCTTGCTAAGGTCGAGGACTTGAACAAGAAGCTTGTTGATGTCGAAGGGAAACGTGACAAAGCAGTTGGAGATCACGCAGCCTTAAGGGACCAGATCGCGGGTTATTGTGAGGAGCGCTTTGGGATCGAGTTCGATCGAACAGTCGTCAACTACCCCCATTTTGTGGAGGGCGGCTGTAACATCCCAAAAAAAATGAATAATTAGTTTTTGTTTTATTATATATGTTTTTAGGTTATTTATTCTGTTTATAAAAAAAATATTTTCTTACACATAATTGCATCAAAACACACATGGAAATATATTATTAAAATATAATTTATTGTTATTTGTATAAAATTAGCTGTTATATAATATACGGTTGGCAAGACAATATATAATTTGGATATGGGTTACCTAATTTGGTCAAACGCTAAACAAAAGGAATTAGAACCTGACGGCTACGCACAAGGGACCAAATTTTAGAAGGATTCAATAGCAACACATAGCATCTAAGAGGAAGTTTAGGTCTTCTAAGAGGTCAGTAATCACACCCCTTTAACCCTTCCATGGTATATTAATTTTGAGACTTTTGGATAGAAAATTAATTATTACAGATTTTCGAAGAAACAATTTGGGTTATAGGAATGATTTTGATAACAACCCAACTCTTTCAAATTGTTGTTGTTGGTTATCCTTCTTGTAAATTCTCTAGCATATATCCTGGAACGGTCAATAATAGTATGTGCCGAATGATGATTTCGTAAGTTTTATATCATGCTTCATGCCCTTTTCGTTTTCGAGCTTCGAGCTCCACATGGATGGGTCTGGGACCCCACATTAGAAGAGCTGGTGCTCCATATATTAGACGAGCCTCGAGCTCCACATGGATGGTTCTGGGACCCCACATTAGAAGAGCTGGTGCGCCATACAGATGGGTCTTGTAACCCAAATTAGACGAGCTTCGAGCTCCACATGGATGGGTATTCTAAATTAGTGATTTTTAGTGGATGGTCTCTTTTTGGGTATTCTAAATTATTATTTTATTGTGAAAAATTGTTTCAACTTCTCATTATTTTAAATATTGTTTTTGAAGAACGCGGGTACCATGGTTGATTTTTCCGGTTACCACACCGGCTGAGAACAATACTTATTTTAGAACTGTGTGTATTATTCACTGGGATTTCATATCTCATTAGAGTGTTGTTTTCAGGTATTAAGATTTAGACTATTGAGGACATGAAGTGTTTACTGATGCTAGAGGGGTTTAATTATTTTTGGGATATTTAGAAGACGCCCAATTTTGTAAAAACATGTAAAAACATGCATATATTATTGTAATTTTGTAAAAACATGTATATATTATCAAACTACCAATTACAAATTGTGAAATATCTATTTTATTTAATAAAATTTTCTACTAGTTCTATTGTTTTCGAACTACCAATTTTGTAAAAACTTGTATCTATTGTTTTCTACTACTCAGCATTGGGATACTTCAACAAGAAAACAGAATTGATGCTCAAAGGAATTTTTCCTATCAACAATGGGTTATGGAACATGTGATCCCTGCAGTCTTACCAGCCATTTCACCACAAAACTTTCCACCTCCAAAGCCTTTCCAAGATGTTCCTCAGCCATTAACTTCAACCAACTCTTCTAATGATTCATCCCCTACCAAGTAGCAGCATTATTTCTGATTCTTCCATCTTTTTTTTGTTCACAAAAGGGGGAGAATGGAGATTAAGTTTTAATTATCTACTTATTTAGGTGATAAGTGTATTTTGGGGTTTATGTTGACAATCTATGAATCTTTTTGGACATTTTGCCTTGTGTAACTTGTGAAGATTGTCACACTAACATGCCTATTTGAATTTGTTTTTTAAATTCTGTCTTGACTATGTAATGATAATTATGAAAACAGTATGCTTATCATGATTGCGTGAATGATTAATGATAATTATCTTTTGCTATATGATGTATGTGAAGGTTATATTTCTTTGAAATAATTCTGTTAGTATGCTTAAATGTCTATCCTTGAAAACAAAAAACTTAAAACTTACTCACAAGTTTGTCATCACCAAAAAGGGGGAGATTGTTGGAATGAAAATCTATTTCCATGTTTTGATGATACAAACTTAGTAAGGCATTAAGTTTTCTGGTTAATGTTTATTTAACATGTTTATTTCAAGTGTGAAAAAGAAACCTCAAAGATAGCAAAATGTGAAACTACCTTGAACTAGAAAGAACATAAAAACACAAAGGTAGAAATGAGATGTGTAGGTTGACCAAGTCAAAGGAAGGTTGACCAAAAAGTCAAAGCAAAAGTTTGACAAAGTCTACTAAATATTGACCAGAGGTCAAAAGAAGTGTGGTCCCACTTTTATGATGAAGATCCAGTAATGTGAAGGTTGAAGAACAAGATGAAGATCAAGATAAGAAAATTGTGTTCATCAAAGCTTCTCAACATGACAAACATGTTCTCTCATTAATTGATGATCAGAGAGTTTTTAATGCTAGACTCAAGCAATAAATGAAGGAGGAATTCCTTGATTATTCCTAGACCAACCAAAAGGTGTATTAAGGTTCAAAGGAATGTGAAGATTCGTGTGCAAATGGCATAACTGAATTGAAATGACAAGCCAACTAAAAGAGAGTCAGAACACTGAAGGTCAAGGAATGTGTCAGCATGTCAAGGTTGAAAAGTGAGCAAAAGGTACAATTGTCAGGTAGTAAAGCTTCAAAAGCTGTCAACATTGGATCCATCCATCTAGTTACTCCTATGGACCAATGGACACATGATTTGTATCTACTTCGGTTTTAACAATCATGTCGTCCATATATACTTCCAACATTCTTCCAATTCGGGCATGAATACTTCGTTCACCATCCTCTGATAGGTGGCACCTGCATTTTTGAGACTGAATGGCATTACCCTGTAGCAATAATTTGGGCATGAAGACTTTGTTCATCATCCTCTGTCCACTTCTAGGTTTACGAATTCTTCGTTGTTGAAGTAAAACTTCATTTTAAGGTCGGTAGTAGAGGTGAGGGCCTCCAGCCTTCCTATCGTTGCTCTTCCAACTATACTGTCGCATACAATTAATGTCGGTAGGACCAAGAAAGGTACATTAATCGTACGATAAAGAGGGGTTTCCCCGAAAGTCATTGGGAGGCTAATGTTCCTAAATGGAGTTGCTAGAGATTCGTTGAGGCCGAATACTCCCTCATCAAGACAAAACTCGAGGTCTCTTTCGGTGATCCCGAACGCAATGAGCGTCTTGAGAGAGATGACGTCGTATGAGCTTCCATGATCGGTTAGGACTCTGCGGTCGCTAGGAGAGTGGGAGGGTAAATAACATTGGGTTTCCCCGACTATGTCCTCGTCAGTAAAGGTCAGTGAGGGTTGGCCATTAGCGATCTCAATCTCTATCACGTCCAAAGGGTAGGAGTGTTGGTGGCCCACTATGGTCGCCAATGATCTACTCTTGATGTAGGCTACGGACGAGCTGAGGACCAAAATGCTCACCAAGCTGAGAAGCTGGCACACTTCGAGTTATTTCCGAGACAGTGTTGTAGTGATTGTATAGAGAATACCCGAGGTGCTCCGACTCACGTTGATCTGGCGAGGGGGTGGTACCTGCACACACTCTGGTGCCTAAGTCAGTATTGCGAATTGGTTATGTGAGGTAATAAATCATACCGGTAGCATTGATAGGTGGTGTTTTTATAGGGATTTTTGCCTACACATGGCACACATAGATTGGTGCTTTCGTGCAGACACCCCAGACCGCTGGATGGCGCAGATGTATTCACGTCGTTGATTAGGGACGATTATGGGCTTTGCTAGACTGGGCCTAAATTTTATGCTAGACAACATCAGTAGGTTCAAGAACTTGGAGCAGAAATTTCTGTGAGCACAAAAGTTCAATTTCAAACTCCAATGTTCACGAAATTAAACCATCCAAGTGCAATCCTAGGATGATTCTTCTTGCTTGAAGCCATCACCGTTCTTATCTAGCTAACCTAAGCTCCTGTTGTTCATTTTCATAGGGATGCAACCAGTATTTTCTAAGGAAATATTATGCTTGGCGTCAAATAATTATATATTAAATATTACTTTCTTTATCATATTCATCGTTAATATTAAATATTACTTTGTTTCTTAATTTGTTTTAGTTCATAATAATATTATATGAAAAATACCTTTAACTATTTTCAAACTAAATAACATATATTGAGCAATAACAATTATGAGAAAACATAAATCTGTATATAAATATAATTTTATGTTTTCTAGTTTTTAAAACATATTTGGATATCAATTATTCCAAACAAGTTTTTTTAGTTTCTCATTCTTAAAAAACTTTTAAAACTAGATTACCAACATTTTTCTTCTTAAAAAACAGTTTAAAAATACTGATATATAAAATAGTTTTTTAAAAACTAAAAAACAAAAGTCATTCAATGATGGATTTAGGAACAAAAGTCATTTAAAAAAGATTGCAATATTTGGACTTCCAGTCATGGTTGATATCAATGATGTATTTAGAAATTTTAAAAGTGAGAATATATATATATAAACTAGCCTCGACTTGTTTTTACTCTTCACTAAAAGATTCACAATTTTAGATCATTTATTTCTCATGGAATTTTTCTTGGATGAATGTTTAATTCTGACGATTAAAACGTATACACTTTGACATAACGTAAGAGAAATTATATCAATTGTGTGTCTGTCGTGGTTTGTTCATGTATATACGTATGACACATATTTGAGGTTAAGTAGAGATTGGATCCCGTCTCACCAAAAGATACCAATGCAAGTACTAAAATCAAGTAAACCTTAGTCATAACAATAAGGTAAGTAAAAGTAATAAACACTAAACTTTCTCTTGAGAAGCCCAACCTATAAAGTTAATGTCACCTCTGATCTGATAATGAACACAGGTGAGATCACAATCATTTTTATTGTTGTATTCCAGCTTACTCCCAATATTCATCATTCTCATAGACTCCTTCATCTAAGTCTCATCTCCTTTTGCATTTGTGACTTCCTTGATATAATTTTCAAGCAATGTTTCCTTAGAACCATCCTTCCTCCAATTCTGCTTCCGCTTGCCGCTCACGCGCCGCTTGATGGCGTTCCAATGGTTCTTAATGTTGTTCTTTGTGCGCCCAGGTAATATCTTTGCAATTTGTTTCCACTTGTTCCCAACTTGCTTGTGAGTTTCTACTAGTATTTTCTCCTCTTCTTCACTCCATGGATCCTTCTGCTTTCAATAACTCAATTTTAGTTGCTTGGAAAACGATAAATAGCCCTTAATGTATAGAAATTAAATATGACTTTGATTGATGCATTGATTTCCATTAATAACATGGACATATAAAAAACAAAGAGTAACCTTATTTTGAACAACTTTTTTTTGTACGCAATAGCAAAAAAGTTTGTCACTTTTAGAGAATGATGGTGTGATTTAGTGACAAAATATTTTTTAAAGAGAAATCATGAATGAAAGTTACATATGGAATACAAAAGATGGGTATGGAATAGAAACAAAATGAGTTTAAAACAAATTGTGAACTAAAGTTATTTATAGATTATTCATTATTCAAAAAGAATAATAGCGCCAAATGGTCATTTATGTAAGAAGAATCAAGTACGAAAGTAATTATGAGAAAGTATAAACCTGGATGAAATGATTTGTTTATAGTTGAATCGTGTAGCAGTTATGTCGGATTGGAGTTCAAAGTTTCATGCCATTAAACATTGTTATATCATTTAACAGAATATAACTAGACATGAAAAGATTAGTGTCAAAGTGAGCTCGCTGGAGTATATACGGGATTCATGTGCAACAATTTCTGAGAATAAAGAGAAAATAACCAGGCTTTTAAAAAAGGGAAAGGGAAATTTTTTATGAAAATAAATAAATATATATATATATATATATACATATATTTATAAATGTGTGTGTAAGAAAGATAAAAGCAATAAGGGATTGAAAGAGAAGAAACCCTAATGTTTGGTCGAAGATGATTAGTCCATCTCTCCCTACATTGTTTCCCATTCCTGCCATTTATAAACTTAGCAATTTTGGACCATTCCTTTTGACCATACTGGTCCACCAAATCAATAAGAACCCTATAAAAAAGTAAAACAAAAATGAAATATTTGTCAACCTCTAGAAACAAATTAAGCAAAAAATCAACTACATTCTTTAAATTTTAACCTCTTGGATCTACAAAGTACATAATAGGACTCAAATAAAAACATTGAGAGAGTATTAATTTTTGAATGTATTAATACCTGTCCTCATCCACTGTCCATTGCCCTTTGATTCTATTGGTATCACTATGGTGACTATCATTGTTCTTCGTTCCGAACCACCTTTGTTTTTTTTCGTCACCCACATCGAGTCTTAGATTAGTGTCAAGGAGATGGTTTCCAATCCCAACGATATGTGACAACTCATCTTTAAACATAGGCCTCATTGGCACCGATGCAATTGCATCATTAACTAATAGCGGTGAAAGAGAAAGACAAACCTGAGGTTGGGAACTAGCATTATACTTAAGGGGATTTTTTTTGACGAAATCCAAGTAGTTATTTCCATCGTTCAGGAAGTCATGCATGACTTCTTTTTTATTATTGTTTGGTGAAAAATCCATGGGGTCGCTAGATCTGAGAAAATCTGTCATAGATCCACTTGTGTGTGTAGCCTTGAAGGAATTCCCGATTGAAGATGTTGGGATCATACAAAATGGGTTGATGGAGGAAGGACCCTCCATAGAAAAACTTGAATAATTCTTATCCACATTCAGGGGATATTGCTTAAATTTGTGGTAATTGCTATGGTACAAGAAAGCATTCTCATGTGATGGAGTAAGAGAAAGAGTGGAGCTTGGTTGCACGGCAACTATAGTGGGGATCTCATATTTTTTGCAAGGCTTTTCAGGGAGGAAAATACAAGAAATTTTGCTTATAGTTTTTTCAAAGCTTGGATCAAACTCCATTGGATCTAAAACACACACACACAATCCCAGTGAAGAAAGAAATACTGATATTTTTTTAAGTATATTAATCGTCTGAAAATGACAGAGTTTATGAAGAAAGAAGTTGGGGTCCACAACTTTTTATGACAGCTACTTCTAGGACTTGGAATATAGGTGAAAAAAAATTAAGTTAGTCAGATTCAAAAAACACGTGACCATCGATGCGATAATATCAAACGGTCCAGGTTCATTTTTTATATGACTATTGAGATTCTTCTTGAGTAAGTCTAGTAAAATAATTAGTTTTTATATTTGTTTTGTATTATTTTCTCTTTCTATTAAAACTTTTTCCTTAGAAATGAAAAAGTAATGATGAGGTTGTTACAAAATTTTGTTTTTTAAGAAATGTTTTGGCCGAACGTTAAGAGTACACGAGAGACATGCCTTTCTTTTATGACCGTTAAAACAAAGGCTAATTGATTTTTTTATCATAACATTTTCCATAGAAATTAGAGCCAAGTAGTTCATGGACGTATTATCAAAGACAATTTTCATATATGAATTACAATTACTTATTTTAATTACCTATTTAAAACTCGGAAAAAAAATGAGGGAGATGTCGTAATTAAATAAAATAACTTGTTTATTACTCAAGGAAACAAATGTTTACCAAATTGTTTTACTAACATTCGTATCATGATATTGTCAAAAAAAAACATTCGTATCATGATATTATATAGTGAAATATTTATTTTTAAATTAAATTACTTTTTCGGTAAATTAATTTCAAGTTTCACATTTGTCATTTATCGTCTTTTCTTTTCCAACTTCATGATTTACGTTTTGGTAACTTTTGTGGGAAGCTCGGTTTGAGAGTATAAGGATTTATCAAAGGGGCGTGGGCACTTAGGTAACGATAAAGTGTACCAAGGAAATATGAAACACAATTTGGAGGGTGCCTCGGCTAAAGGGCGACTCAGTTAAGAAACCAACGACCGAAGGCCAAGAAAGAAACATGGCCGAGGAAGATTGTAGCCAAGGCGAGGAAAACTTTCTTGGAGCGCGAGTATTCAATGCACGTGGACAAAGCGTTGAAGCGGTTAAGGTCAGCGAATAGAAGAACGCTGTCGAAATTGGAGTGAAAGGGTTTTATCCCACTAACCCTTGCTTGTGAGGTCGTGGAGGAGTGTCTCCAAATTTCTAGGTCTTAAGAGAAAATAGAGGCGTTGATCGTAAGTGATCCAACGGTGAGCGATTGTAGACTCGAATAATGGCTAGCAAAACCTCATAAGAGCATATATGTATATATAGTAGGTTGTACATTCCAAGAAACACACATTAATCAAATCAATCTACTATTTTCTACAAAGTCTTTACTTTTTCTATCTTTACTGCATTTATTTATGTTTTATACCTCGTAGATAGTACAACCACGCGTCCGTTACACCTATCATAACATTCTTTGGAGGAGTTAGCGAACTCATAATCGAGGGATAGAGTTTCAAACCGCAGGATGATCCCGCGGCTAGGAAAAAGAGTTTGAACGACAACCAAATTGGCACTCCCGATGGGACCAACTCATGTAGACAGACGTTAGATTTTGATACGTCTGGGTTGGATTATCATTGGTGTATGTACCTACTCTGGTCGAAACTTTAGTAAGGATCTAGGTTCCGCGTCCAAAAAGACGTTTTTTTTTATCAAACAGGCAGACTACCCGAATTTATTATAAGAAAAGGAAAAATACAAAAATGAGCGAAGGGGGGGACTAGACCGACACTCTTGCCATCAGAAAATCTCAATCCAAAACATTACTAGAGAGCCCCTAACGGAGCCCCTAGAACACAACAGCCTGGAGGCTAGACAAAACACAAAAAAACCAATCTAACTAGTAAAAGTGGATAAACAATCGTGGGAACGGCAAACCAACAAGCGCTGGCTAGAAAAGATAGACAGAAGATCGAGTAACCCTCAAATCAGATCAAAGAAAAACAGAGATAGAATTTGTCTTTGAGGGAGTGTTATACACTACGGTTTTCTGAACCGACTTCTTTTTTTGTTTCTTCTTTCGGGATGTGGATACCACGTGACTCGACTTTTTTGCAGCAGATTCGTGGATCGTGTGGTCATCTGCATCGTCTGACACATCACCCCAATGCTTTCCCGAAATGCTCATGTCGGAATCTACCACTGGAATATCATCAGACGTTGAGGCATTAAGCCTGGTGGTGGGAGGTTGAGTGGAATCACTACCAGGTCGGCTAGCTTCAGAGGTGGACTTCTTGATGACAGAAGACTCATGCATCTGCTGGACAAAATGGTCATCGGCATCCTCAGTAACCGAGGCAGGGATAATTAATTCATCAGTAGAATGCGTGACCTCTTCTCCAGACTCAATCGGAGAAGAAGCCCCTTGTTGTTGATGTATCTGAGAATGTTGCTCATTATTAGAGACCCCTTGTTGCTGCTGAGTCTGAGAAGGTTGCTCATTATTAGAATTCCCTTGCTGCTATTGAATCTGAGGAGGTTACTCCATATTACGAGCCTTATGCTTGAGGACATAAACCTGTTTTACCTGAAGAGTCATTCCTTTGCAACCACTAATGGCATGACCAACAGTGTTGCAATTTGAACAAAAGGAAGACAAGTTTTCATACGCGATGCTAACTGAGAATGCATAGCCTGGCCTTTCGATTCCTAAGTTCTGATTTCAGGTCTATATCAACCAGGACGCGAGCAAAATGACCAAATGATCTATCAAATGAGCTTTTGCTTGTTGTGTCATCTAGTTTAAGCAGAGTTCCAACACAACTAGCAATTGCTAATAGAATTTTTGGTCTCCAATATTCTTGAGCCAGTCCTGTAAGCCTAATCCAACATTGAACATTTGTATTTTTGATCTTGGAAGGATGAAAATCAGGCTGACAG
The DNA here is from genome assembly GCA_963573325.1 of Astragalus glycyphyllos. Lineage (NCBI taxonomy): Eukaryota > Viridiplantae > Streptophyta > Magnoliopsida > Fabales > Fabaceae > Astragalus > Astragalus glycyphyllos. The sequence continues at coordinate 62,560,013 of OY754312.1, read as the reverse complement.
GGAAACAATAGAAGCAGACCTGGCTTGCACGGCCAAGAGGGCTGCAGTTGAATTCTTCGTAAATCATCAACACAAGAAAAAGAAAATTCATAGTATCCTTTCCCAAAAGATATCATAGTATCCAGAGATTTTAAAGATTGGATCTCAAAGCATCTAACTTAATAGGAGTGTCTCCCTTTGCGAGTAAAATTCTACCATGAAGGTGTGTTTTACATTCTTGCAAACCTGTCCTATATTCCTCTTCCGGAATTGAGATAGATAAATCATCTCTTTTGAAACATGGACGAGGAAGTTGACTAATAAGAATATCACATGTCTTGTTTTCAGACCCCATCAAAGCTTGGACAAAAGATTTGACATTTGTTGTCGCTTTGTGAGAGACATTCTGGTTGGCAGAAACAGGAACAGCGGCAGGAATCAAGTCCGGGAACAAAATCTGCAACTCGGTCAAAGCGGTGGTAGGGAACCGCGCCACACATTCTGATTGGACTTGAGGCTGAACGTGCACAGTACAGGAAGCGGCTTTGACAGGGGCGTGGTTAACACTAACTGTTTCCTGGTGTATTGTGTTTCTTGATCAAGTTCTTTGTTTACAGATCCAGTTGCGAGGATGTCGAGCTCAGCCACGGAAGATTAGAGGGTTTCTTCGTCGGAGAGTTCCCCAGGAGGGGTTTTCACAGAGGGTTCGAACCGAGTCAGTACAACTGGGTTTCCTTGAAGGTTGTGGACGCCAGGTCCAAATTGGGTGGTGGCGAAGTGGCCGAGCTGGAGAAGTACGTCGTCGCTCCGCCGGAACATAAGTGGAGGATGGAGCATTCGGGGCAACTTCCTGCTTGCACCGTGTTGCCACCGAAGGAGATCGGGTACTTCTTCTACAAGAGGTGCTTAGAGCTGATGGGGATCAAGATCCCGCTGTCGGAGTTCCAGCAGAGCGTTCTGGATCACTAGTCGTGGGCTCCCTCCCAGCTGGCCCCAAATGCTTGGGGATATGTCAGAGCCTTCGATGACGTCATGGGCTACCTCGGGAGGACTCCATTCGCCAGGGTCTTTTTTTCCGTATTTGAAGTTTTCCATTAGCCGGATAAGGAAGACGCTTCTCGTCACGGCCACGTTTGTCTACGTGGGAGACAGGATCGGGCATACTTCTTCCTGGTGAACGATTCCAGCAAGGACTTTAAGAAGTCCTTCATTTTCATCCGAGCTACAAACAAGAAAATCAAGAGGGCAATTGTTGATTTCGAGGGGTCGGAGTCTGCTAGATCCCACTTCCCACTGTCTTGGGACGGTCACCACTACGATCATACGAACAAAGCCTTTTCTGTGAATCCGGAATCTCTTTGGGGTGAGGACGCAGAGAGCTTCAAGGTCCTCAAAGAGTGGGGTGATAAACTTCTGAGAGTCGGCCGCAAGTTCTGTTGATGTGATATTATCGTAGCTAAGTCGGCCAGTGAGCTGATGTCACTGCTAGGTACCTTTGGAATTTGCGCAAAGCGCTTTTCTTTATTTTGCTTACCGTGCCTTTCTAATTTTCTAATTTTTTGTGCAGACGTCCTGGCAACCTGTCCCCCTCCCGATCCTGCTACCGAGGTTCAACTGAAGAAGTGTTCCTCCATAGGAAAGAGGGGAAAAGGCTCTTCGAGGAGTCGACGGGTTACTGCGAATACAGATATTCCTGTCTGGCCTACGAAGAGAAACAAGGTTGCTGCTAATCAAGAGGTGGCCTTTTCCTCCGAGGTCACTGCAAAGCTACCTTTTGAGGTTGCATCCGATGCTGACTTGGAGGTTTGTATTCGGGTAGCCGAGACCGCGTTGATCCTGTTCTGTGAATCGGAGGAGATGGAGGCGGACCCTGAAGTGCTTAAGCTTTCTCGAAGATTGGAGAGGGCCGAAGCTATCAACTCTGAACTCGACGAGGATCTCTTGGATCAGAAGGACAAACTGGAGTATTACCGTGACGTTCTCATTCAAGAGGTCATAGAGCAAAATCGGGTGCTCCGAGCTTCTATCGACTCCCTGGGTTCGGCGGATGAGCAGATTACCGATCTCCAGCACCAACTGCAGTTGGGCCGACCTGAGGCAGAGGAGGCGGAAAGGATCTCAGCTTGTCTTGCGGAGGCCGAGGCAAGGGAAGCTCGTGCTCTAGAGGAGATCGCCACCCTTGATGCCGACCTTGAAAAGCTTCGAGGGGATTGTACTTCTGCCGAGGTCAGGATGGAGAGCTCGGCAGTGCTAGGCTTTGAGAGATGCCACAATCTTCTAGCTGTGGTGAGTCCGAACCTTTCGATGGACCTGTTGGTTCAACAGAATGACATTTTCGAAGGTCCTTTGGATGCCAGTGCCGGGAGCTCCTTTGGATCAAGCGTTGCTGCTCTTTGTTGGCTCCGAGGCGGAAGTTTCTGAATGAAGCCTTTCCTGTTTTTATCTTTTTGCTTTTGTAAACGTAAGGCCGTGGCTCTCCTTATGTAACCTTTTTTAAGATATCAATGAAAGTTTGTTTTTCTGCACTGTCATTTCAATTGTTTTATCGTTTTTATTTGACATAGTGAGATGAGAGTGGCGGAAGACGAGTCTAAGGTTACCTGAATGCCTTTTCCTGAATTATCGTAAGTTCCCTTGGGTTGTTCCAGATTGGTGCGTGGAGGTCAGAAAACAGGAATATCTTTGTTCCCCGATGGAGCGCGAGGCTCGGAAATCAGGGATGTCTTTATTCCCTAGTGGAGCGCGGAGCTCGGAGATCAGGGAGTCTTTATCCCCTGATGGAGCGCGGAGCTCGGAGATCAGGGGGTCTTTCGCTTTTGATGGAACCCGAAGCTCGGAGATCGGAGGTCCCTTCGGCAACTGATGGAGCACGGGGCTCGGAGATCCGATGGAAGGTCTTTGGTCGAAGCCGCTGGGGATTTCTTCCTTCGGTCTCTGATGGAGCTTTGAGCTCGGAGATCAGAGGGAAGGTTGCTCGCTTGGCGCGAGATAAGGGTCACTGTGGACCAGAGCCGCTGTGGGCCTTGGTGCGCCTCCCGAGTGAGCATTCTAGCTCGGAATAGGGAAGCACATGGGCCTCGCCTCAAACCGTTGCCCGTCGAGTGGCCAGCTCGGGTTGGACGCGGATAAGAGGGGCTTCGCCGGAGTCAGAACCTGCGAGTTAGAATAAAAATAGACTGTGAAAGTGTGTTTCTATAATCTTTTTATTGAAGACAAGAATCAAAGTTGGATACAATCTTGGTTCTTTTACTGTTCCTTCGTGGCGTTTGGGCCAGCCTAAGCGAGTGCTTCCTTCTCAGCTCGGCGGTCCGACTTCAGACACAGGTATTGGCATCTCTTTGTCCCGTCAAGGTCCACGGGGATGGTGATCACTTTTTCTTTTTCCGAAAGGAACCTCATTTTGAGATGAACCGTGGAGGCTACAACTTTGAGCTTCCCCAATGTCGGACGGCCGACGATACAGTTATACGGGGATGAGCAAGGTAACACTAGGAACCTAGTCTTGATGGTTTTGGAAAGTTTATCTTCTCCGTAGGTTACACTCAGCTTGAGGTAGCCTAGAGGTCGGGTCCCTGCGCCGTTGAATAACACCAGATCGGATCCTTCGTAGTTGGAGAGGTCCTTCTTGGAGATTTTAAGCTTGGGGAGCAGTTCTTTGAAGAGAACGTCCACCGAACCCCCTTGGTCAACCAGGATTCTCTTTACATCGACCCCGGCCCACACGGCAGAAATGACTAAGGGGATCTCTTCGTTAGGTTTACCTCGGAGGAGATCTGAATTGGCGAAGGATAGCGGGGGTCTGTCTTTTCCGATTGCGGGCGAACCCGTGGCCGAGCTGATGCTGAGGACTTCCTGCCAATGCCGCTTGATGGAGCGCTTCGTTCTTCGGACCTCCATGGAGTAGCCCCCCATGATGACCATGGCCACGGGGCGGGGTCTCTGTGACCTCGGTCTTTCTTCTGCATAATCGCTGCTATCAGCAGGGGACTTCGTCACTTCATTTACTGCGGCTTTAGACTTCCGAGGTGAGTGTTTTGGAGACCTCTCCTTTTCTTGTTGTCCGTCCTTAGATACTGCTTCAGCTTTCCTCTTTGGATTAAGTCCTCTATGTCGTTTTTCAGTACTCTGCAGGCTTCCGTGTCGTGACCGCTGCTCCGGTGGTACCTACCATAAGCCTTTTTGTTGGTGTTTCCCAACTGGGGGATCGGAGCTTTCCACTTCACGTCACGGAATTCGGTGCTTGCGCATTCGGCTAGGATTATTTAACTTGTGGCGTTGAGCTCGGAATATTCCGCGTGTCTTCCGCGCCACTCTTTGGTTCCGGCCCCGGAATACCTCTTATTTTTCCCTTTGCCCGACGCCGGGGGCTGGATTGGAAGTGTCCGCAGCATCGGGTTCCTCGTAATCGATATAGTGTTGTGCTCGCCTTAGAAATTCGTCTAGGGTCTTTGGTTATACCGTTCAATGTAGTCTCATAGAGATACCTTTTCCCCCTGCCGGATCCCCTGTAGGACATCTTCGGATTTGGGCTTCACCCTGGAGGCGGTGAAGCGTGATAAGAACAGCTTTGTGAACTGCTTCCAGCCAGATATTGACCCCGGAGGTAGGTCGCGGAACCATTTGAGGTCGCATTTGCGTAGCGAGAGGGGGAATAGCTTGCATCGGACATAATCTGAGGCATCACGATAATCCAACATCAGGTCAAAGGTGTCTACGTGCTCTTTCGGGTCCCCCTTTCAGTCGTACACGTTCAGCCTTGGAGGTTTCTCAAGAGATTTCGGGATCCGGCACACTGCGATCTCAGGAATGAAAGGACTCGCCCGGAACCCCTTGTCTTTCCTGGACTTGCCCTTACAGGTGGAGACAGGGGAGGTCGATCCATGGGCTCGGGTTGAGCTGCAACGGCCCTCAGGGGTATCCTGAGGATGGGCCCCAGAATTCGCGTTCTAGAGTCGGGACTGAGATCGAGTGGGCGGTCGTCCTCACGGAGCCATGGGTAGTCGAGTATGAAGTCGGATTGGAGAGATTGGTCTCCCACTGTGGTCGCCAATGTTCGGTACCGAAGTACAAGTAGTTACCTCGGATGAATGCACGCTGCGAGGACGGAAGGATGACTTCGGGTGGTTGAAACTGGACCTCGGATTATTGGACGAGGTGTGCTTCTCCTACGCCTCGGGTGGGGTACCTGCAAGCACTCCGATCCCTAAGTCAGCAAGGGAAGTGAAGAGGTGTGCTTTTAAAATAGTATTGTTTTAGAACAAAAGTAAGAAATCGAAAGTACCAAAGATTACGAATGGAGGGAGTTTGTCTTTTAACTGATGTCTTTTATTAAATAATTTTCTTTCTTTCTCTCTAATGTAATCACTTCAACGTTTATATTTGTTGTTTTTTTAAAGCCTTGTGCTTATGTGTAATTGTACAGACTTCTAAGTAAATGCAGAGTAGACCAAATAATTAATATAATGAAAGTAAAAAGTGACAGGGAACATAAAGTGCATTATCGAGTCTATCGATAATGTTACTGAGCAAAAATATTAGATGCCCAGTAGAAACCCAAGTTGCAGTTGATTATCATCACACGCACTAAATACTCGCGAAACGGAAAAAAAAAATAAGGATATTGTTATTCAAGCGCACACATAAACAGATAAAAACCTAGTTGGACTTTATTGCTGAGTCATTGCTTTAAATAACAAAAAACTCATGCAAAAAAGATGTGCCAACTTAGAATAGCTATTTTTTTGTTTAAGATCACAAAATCACGTGGTGGTGAGCAAAAATATTAGATGCCGACCAAAAACCCAAATTGCAAAATTAAGGATATTGTTATTCAAGCGCACATATGATAAAACCGAAGTCGGACTTTATTGTTGAGTCATTGCTTTAAATAACAAAAAACCCATAAAGTCCATTATCAAGTCTGTTGATAATGTTGCCGAACAAAAATATTAGATGCCCAGTAGAAACCCAAGTTGTAGTTGATTATCATGACACTCACTAAATATTTAAGAAACGGAAATAAAATTAACGATATTGTTATTCAAGCGCACACATAGGCACATAAAAACCAAGTTGGATTTTATTGTTGAGTCATTGCTTTAAATAACAAAAAACTAATGCAAAAAAGATGTGCCAACTTAGAATAGGTATTTTTTTGTTTAAGATCACAAAATAACTAGGTGATGAGCAAAAATATTAGATGCCCAGCAAAAACCCAAATTGCAAAATTAAGGATATTGTTATTCAAGCGCACACATGAGTAGATAAAAACGAAGTTGGACTTTATTGGTGAGTCGTTGCTTTAAATAACAAAAAACCCATACAAAAAAATGTGCCGACTTAGAATAGGCATTTTTTTGATTAAGATCACAAAATCACTGGGTGGCTAGCAAAACTGAAATCGTAAATTACTATGATCATGGGTGGCAAGTATTTGTGAAATGGGAATAAAAAAAATATTGTTATTCCAGCAGAGTGTTCTGGATCACTTGTTGGTGGCTCCCTCACAGCTGGTCCCCAATGCTTGGGGATATGTCAGAGCCTTCGAGGACGTCATGGGCTACCTCGGGAGGACTCCATCCCCCAGGGTCTTTTTTTCCGTATATGAAGTTTTCCATCAGCCAGATAAGGGCTCTAAGAAGTCCTTCATTTTCATCTGAGCTGCAAACGTGAAAGCCAAGACGGCAATTGTTGATACGAACAAAGCCTTTTCTGTGAATTCGGAATGTCTTTGGGTTGAGGACGCAGAGAGCTTCAAGGTCCTCAAAGAGTGGGGTGATAAACTTCTGAGAGTCGGCCGCAAGTTCTGTTGTGGTGATATTATCGGAGCTAAGTCGGCGGGTGAGCTGAAGTCACTGCTAGGTACCTTTGGAATTTGCTCAAAGCGCTTTTCTTTATTTTGCTTACCGTTCCTTTCTAATTTTCTAATTTTTGTGCAGACGTCCTGGCAACCTGCCCCCCTCCCGATCCCTTTGCCGAGGATCAACTGAAGAAGTGTTCCTCCACAGGAAAGAGGGGCAAACTCTCTCCGAATAGTCGACGGGTTGCTGCGAATACAGATATTCCTGTCTGGCCTGCGAAGAGAAACAAGGTTGCTGCTGATCAAGAGGTGGCTTTTTCCTCCGAGGTCACTGCGGAGCTACCTTATGAGGGTCCATCCGACGCCGACCTGGAGGCTTGTATTCGGGTGGCCGAGACCGCGTTGTTGTTGTTTTGTGAATTAGAGGAGATGGAGGCGGACCCTGAAGTGCTTAAGCTTTCTCGAAGATTGGAGAGGGCCGAAGCTATCAACTGTGAACTCGATGAGGATCTCTTGGATCGGAAGGACAAACTGGAGTATTGCCGTGACGTTCTCATTCAAGAGGTCATAGAGCAAAATCGGGTCCTCCGGGCTTCTATCGAATCCCTGGATTCGGCGGATGAGCAGATTACCGATCTCCAGCACCAACTGCAGTTAGGCCGACCCGAGGCAGAGGAGGCAAAAAGGATCTCAGCTTGTCTTGCGGAGGCCGAGGCAAGGGAAGCTCGTGCTCTGGAGGAGATCGCCACCCTTGATGCCGACCTTCAAAAGCTTCTAGAGGATTGTACTTCTGCCGAGGCCAGGATGGAGAGCTCGGCAGCGCTAGGCTTTGAGAGATGCCGGAGTCTTCTAGCTGTGGTGAGTCCGAAACTTCCGATGGACCTGTTGGTTCATCAGAATGACATTTTCAAAGGTAACCTGGTGATGCCAGTGCCGGGCACTCCTTTAGATCAAGCGCTGCTGTTCTTTGTTGGCTCCGAGGTGGATGTTTCTGAATGAAGCCTTTCCTGTTTTTATCTTTTTGGTTTTGTAAACGTATGGTCGTGGCCTTCCTTATGTAACCTTTTTTAAGATATCAATGAAAGTTTGTTTCTCTGCACTGTCATTTCAATTGTTTTATTTTTTTTAATTGACGTAGTGAGATGAGAGTGGCCGAAGCCGAGTCTATGGTTACCTGAATGCCTTTTCCTGAACTGTCGTAAGTTCCCTTGGGTTGTTCCTGATTGGTGCGTGGAGGTCAGAAATCAGGAATATCTTTGTTCCAAGATGGAGCGCGAGGCTCGGAGATCAGGGATGTCTTTATCCCCTAATGGAGCGCAGAGCTCGGAGATCAGGGGGTCTTTATCCCCTGATGGAGCGCGGAGCTCGGAGAGCAGGGGGTCTTTCGCCTCTGATGGAGCGCGAAGCTCGGAGATCAGAGGTCCCTTCGGTAACTGATGGAGCACAGGGCTCGGAGATCAGAGGAAAGGTCTTTGGTCGAAGCTGCTGGGGATTTCTTCCGTCTGCCTCTGATGGAGCTTTGACCTCGGAGATTAGAGGGAAGGCTGCTCGCTTGGCGCAAGATTAGGGTCACTATGGACCTGAGCCGTTGTGGGCCTCCCGAGTGAGCATTCGAGCTAGGAAACAAGAAGGACAAGGGCCTCGCCCCAAACCGTTGCCCGTCAAGTGGCTAGCTCGGGTCAAACTCGGATAAGAGGGGCTTCGCCGGAGTCAGAACCTGTGAGTGAGAATAAAAATAGACAGTGAAAGTGTGTTTCTACAATCTTTTTATTGAAGATAGGAATCAAAGTTGGATACAATCTTGTTTCTTTTACTGTTCCTTCGTGGCGGTCCGACTTAAGACACAGGTATTGGCATCTCTTTTCCCTATCAAGGTCCACGGGGATGGTGATCACTTCTTCTTTTTCCGAAAGGAACCTCATTTGCGGAAATATTTGAGGGCAGATTTGCTTAGCGAGAAGGGGAATAGCTTGCATCGGACATAATCCGAGGCATCACGATAATCCAACATCAGGTCAAAAGTGTCTACGTGCTCGTCCGGGTCCTCCTTTCCTTCGTACACATTCAACCTTGCAGGTTTGTCGAGAGATTTCGGGATACGGCATTCGGCAATCTCAGGAAAGAAAGGACTGGCTCGGGACCCCTAGTCTTTCCTCGATTTGCCCTTACCAGTTTCTTTTTTTCCTGGGAGAAGGTTCCCGAGACGAAGAGGAGGAGTCAGAGGATGATGGACTGTCTGAGTCACCCGGGGATTCTGACCTCGGTGTGGAGGGCGGAGTCTGAGGTTTCTCCACGTCGCTTCTTCCTCCGGACCGGTGGGGAGGTGTTGCTAGGAGCGTTGTCCCGTGGGGGTGACGTGCGGCGCCTTCGAGATACCACGGTCTGAGGTGGAGACTGGGGAGGTCGATCCACGGGCTCGGGTTGAGCTGCAATGGCCCTGGCGATGGCAGCCACTTCTTGTTGCATTAAGCCTTGACTGTGCCGTTCCAACATGTCAAGGCGTTGGCTCGCGGCATGGAGCTATGCTGGGATGGCGTCGATTTGCGGAACCGGGAGAGGCGGTGGAAGCTGTTTCGAGCCGGGATTTTCCGGGACTTCCTCGGGAATAGTTTCCACGTGACCCTCAGGGGTATCCTGAGGATGGGCCCCAGAATTCGCGTTCATGAGTTGGGACTGAGATCGAGTGGGCGGTCGTCCTCACGGAGCCATGGGTAGTCGAGTATGAAGTCGGATTGGAGAGATTGGTCTCCCACTGTGGTCGCCAATGTTCGGTACCGAAGTACAAGTAGTTACCTCGGATGAATGCACGCTGCGAGGACGGAAGGATGACTTCGGGTGGTTGAAACTGGACCTCGGATTATTGGACGAGGTGTGCTTCTCCTACGCCTCGGGTGGGGTACCTGCAAGCACTCCGATCCCTAAGTCAGCAAGGGAAGTGAAGAGGTGTGCTTTTAAAATAGTATTGTTTTAGAACAAAAGTAAGAAATCGAAAGTACCAAAGATTACGAATGGAGGGAGTTTGTCTTTTAACTGATGTCTTTTATTAAATAATTTTATTTCTTTCTCTCTAATGTAATCACTTCAACGTTTATATTTGTTGTTTTTTTAAAGCCTTGTGCTTATGTGTAATTGTACAGACTTCTAAGTAAATGTAGAGTAGACCAAATAATTAATATAACGAAATTAAAAAGTGACAGGGACTGAGCAATAAATACTCACAAAATATTAGATGCCCAGCAGAAACCCAAGTTGTAGTTGATTATCATCACACGCACTAAATACTCACGAAACAGAAAAAAATTAAGGATATTGTTATTCAAGAGCACACATAAACAGATAAAAACCTAGTTGGACTTTATTGCTGAGTCATTGCTTTAAATAACAAAAAAACTCATGCAAACTTAGAATAGCTATTTTTTTGTTTAAGATCACAAAATCATTGGGTGGCCAGCAAAACTGATGTCGCAAATTACTATGATCATGCGTGGCAACTGACCAGTACCTTGAGGTCGGTTGTAGAGCTGGTCAAGGGACTTGTCCTTTGATGCTGTAGAAAGTGGTCGACCTGATGTCGTTGAGGTAGGTATGGACGCGCGCGGGGGTGTACCTGCGAGTACACTCCGACGCTCAAGTCAGCTAGGTCGAGCACTATAATATCGAGTGAGAATTAGAATAGATTGTGTACTTGGCATCTTGGTGCTTAGTGCTATTTATAGTGGCTAAGAGATTCGAGAAAGCCGTCAGATTCGAGCGGAGTGATTCGGATCGTTGATTCTGATGGCCCATTAATCTGTTGGGCTGATCCACTAATGGGTTGGGACTGGCGAATGGCCCAGTCCAGAACAATTGCCCTTAAGCCAAGGTCGATCGTTGAGCGGGCGTAGGCTTGATGTGTCGTCTTGACAGTCGTGCCCCCAATTATCACTTAGTAATGTTCGGGATAACAAAATACGGTGTGTGCTTAGTGCGTTCCACCAGAACATCATGTTGTGTTGAACGTTTCTAACACTTTGGGCTTGTATGTATCTCTCACGCACGGGCGGTCAGAGGAATTTTTGGAGGGGCCACCCCTCGCTTACGCGCGCAAGCGACCAACTACGTGGAGCGACCTCTTTTCTTTCTCGCACGCGGGCGACCTGAATCTTGGAACGGCCGCTCGCGGGCAGCCAAGGGTTTATTCGGCGGCCGCATCTTGGGCGGCCAAGGTTTTGTTGGGCGGCCACATCTTTCTCGGCGGCTAGAGTATTTCGCGTGGGATCATCATCATCTTGGGCAGACGGGGATGCGCGCGGGCGACCAAGAATCAAGGGTCTCAGGCGCGAGTGAGCTTGGGGCGGCGAACATCTAGGGCGGCCATCATCTTCTCACGGGTGACCTGCATATATCGAGGGTGAGCGTCTTCGTACTGTGGCCGCCCCAATCTTGGGCGACCACCACACACTGTAAGCGCCCCAGCTTGTGTGACCTCTTCATCTGTTGTGGGCGCCCCAATCTTGGGCGACCAACACACACTGTACGCGTCCCAATCTTGGGCGAACCATTGTTGCTTGGAGCGTGCGTTGTTCTTCACGCGTTGTGGGTACCCCACCTTGGGTGACTCAGTAGGACATGTAGCGTTCTTTTCCCTCTTTTTCCTTTTGCACCATCCTATTTGATGTAGTGGCACTACAACATTTTGACTCTACTGCAACGGCTGAAAACCGTTTTGTAATGTCAAAAAACCGTTGCCTTTGCTTTCGGCAACGGTTTTGAAACCGTTGTTTTCGCGGGCGTTGCCTATAGTTTAGGCAACGTTTTTTTGTGACTAAAGGCAACGACAACCTTAAACCGTTGCCAATGAAGGTGTAAAAGCAACGGTTTTGTTTATATTCTATGGGAACGGTGTGAAACCGTTGCCATATATGGCAACACTTCAAAACCGTTGCCTGCTATAAAACCGTTGCCTGCAATTATAATATGCAACACTTCAAAACCGTTGCCATTGGTAATAAAAAATAAAAAAATAACGTAGGTGGTATAATGTGTAAAAATCACTAAATTAATGAGACAAAAAGTTAAGTATTACATAAGTCAACAAAATATCTGAACATCCACCATCCATCTCAATTACATTCTTGACAAAATAAAATCAGTTTAATACAAGGAAATTACAATACTAGGCAGCCACATTGCAGCTCAAAATTACAATACTAAATGTACAAGTCTGAAGGAATCATATACAAAGCAGCTCACAAGAATGAAAGTAACATTGTATTCCTAGCGAACCTGCAATACCGCCATTCTATTGACTCTACGGCAACATCCATCTCATATAAGTTAGAACACCAAAACAATGAGATTATCCAACATTTATGCAACATATAAGTTATCTAGTTTTGTTAATATACATAAACATATACATTAATGTATAAATATAACTTTTTTTACCACCAAAAAAAATATAACTAATTTTTTTACAGCCAATGCACATTGAAAAAACTGCTATGAAAAGTACACTAAGATTATACTTTGATTTTCAACAAACAATTCTACAACCATGATTTGCAAAAATTACTACTTTATTCAATGGTTCATATCACTTAAGATGAGCTCAATAAGTAAGGATCAATAGTACTCTATTATAGTTCTCATGCTCTAGTGACTAGTCTCACCATGATGTGATGAAGTCTTCATAATCCAACCGATGTAACCTGTGGCATAGAACAATGAATGTTGAGAAATCCTATATGCATAAATTTAAGGCATTTAATTCATACATCAGTATACAAAGAGTGCATTTCAAAAGGCATCAAATCTATTTATAATTATTTTGCATAGAAAATAACAAAATCAAGTGACAAAAGAGAAAGAGAAAACCTTTAAAATTTCTCTAAATCATATAGCAGCCTAATGGGAGTGCAATTCTACCACTACCCTAAAGTTACTTTACATAAGTTAACCCAAAATGCCCATGACGCACACACACTCTTTATCCTGCATACAAATTCTTCCAAAAGAAACAACTAAGAAGTGTCCAACTGATGGTGTGCCAAAATGCAAAGATTTTTTAAATACAAGTTGCCAATTTGTAATAATCATAAAATGGCGGGACCAAGGGTCACCAAGGTCATATGACAACACAGTACAAAATAAATTGGATCGAGGGAAAACAGAACCTGAGGATCAACTATATAGCAAAGATACAAAGAGATGTCCTGTAGATCAAATAGCACACTCTGGAGTGAATTCAAAATCACCTATTCTACAATTAATATGAATTTTTTGTTAGAAATACAAAATTTATGATGGGTGCATATTCAATTAAAGGAACAAGTATTGCGAATTTTGCTGCAATAAGTAGGAAACAAGTACATGGACATTTCCAAAGATACAAGTCTAGAAAACAAGAGCAGTAAATGCAAAACAAGCAACAAATTAGTGGCACAAAAGATAAGATAAGATTAAAAATAAAGGAACAATAGACTGCTATATTCAATTAAAGGAAAGCTACTAAAAAATAAAGGGATAATACACTAGCTTCAGCATTATCCAATACACTTCTATCAAGAAATCATTTACTAAAAATAAAAAGTTGGACTAATCACTAGTTACAAACACCAAACAGTACACCGATTCCGAGATAACAACATTGCTACACCTAAAGCATGATGACTAAATACATATCAGCAACAAAAACACTAGAGCCTCAGCCTCAGCCCCAAGGGGATTAAGTCTCAACACAAAATAAATAAGGGACATTCTAATTGTTGTGCTGTCATAAAACTCCACAAAAATTCAGAATTTGGTATTCACACACAAAAATTAAACATGATGTTTGGGGACCAATGTGAGAGCATGAGAGATGAACATAAAAGTATAGATGAAGAGATTCATAAGTTGGAACAACAAGAGCATGATGTTGGTGATGTTGAGAGAGAAATGTAAAGAAAATATGGAGGAAGATTCTCGTAACTCACATGGAGGAAGATTCTGGTAACAAGAGCATGATGTTGGTGATTTTGTGTCATCTCAGTCCCAAATCCACCCCTCGGTCCCAAATCCCAATACAAAATCATAACACACAACATGAAAAGGAAAATAGACACAAGGACATATTTAGGAACTTTTTGATTGCAAAGATCCATCATCACTAAAGACTTGAGAGGAAACTACCAAACCTCCCTAAAGAAACTAAGAAGAAACATTACATGTGGATAGCACACAAATAGCCCCCCATAACATCAAAAAATATAAAAGAATACTCAGAAGATGTTTTAATACAAAGGTTAGAACATACTAGCAACATCACTAAAGTTATTGCCACATATTAGCAGGCTATGAATTTCCAAATACAAACTGTCAATTAGTATTTAGTATAGTTCCACATATATTTTAAGATTTTTAAAATACAAATTGTCAATTAGTATGGTCCTTGCAATCATTAGCAATGTATTTGATAGTATTTATCAGCATAAATATGATATAGTCATATAGTTATTACAAATTCAATGCATACTAACTAATTGCATTGCTAGAATGGAACTTTCACGAATTAAACATGTTCATAAGCCTCTCACAGTACTTTTACTGTACTAACTTATGTATTTAGTAAGTCTTACTTTCACAAATTTATAAATATAAAACAGATCGCTCTTCAATGGGAAATTGAGAACTCCACTTCATTCATAAGATCAAATGAATGCAAAAGTATGAGTTCGGGTGGGAGTGCAATACCAAGTCTAGAGTCCAAAGAAACAGCAATCCCAGTAATATATAAAACACTTGCTATGGGGAAATTGCAAAGGCGTTCCATGTAGCCAGCCCTCCTACAATAGCAGCAATCTGGAGGTTCATCTCCATTGAACCCAAAGTTGTTTCCACGGGTGATAAAAGAGCTGAAGCTTCAATTCCATTTAGCTTCAATTCATCCAAGTTGTAAAGCTTTCGGGGAACCTGCACAAATGCATTCACACAACAAATGAATCAAGCACAAAAATAAATTATAATATAGAAATCCTTGCTATATAAAACCAAAACACCATACTCATTTCTACGGACACCGGCATCTCTATCATCTCCTTTAGTTAGCTCCAGCAATTGTAGCCTACACCTACACACCCCAACCTTAGTGTCGGTGAACCTATCAATTTCTTTCAAATTGAAAAACCAATTGAAATTTCTATAAGAGTTCTTGAGCTCCTCTCATCAATATATAATACAATTCTCCCAGTTTCATTCAGGGGAATTTATCAATAACGCAAGGGTTCAAGTAATTTCATTAAGGTTCAATTGCATCAATAGGTTGAGTAATTTTAGCTTCTAGAAGGAACAAGTTCACCCTGCTAAGAGATTGTGAAACCCTAAAATTCAAAAGCAATAAACCCAAACCTAGAGAACTGAAGAAAGAAACCTAGGAGAAGTAATTGAGAGCGAAGTAGGAACCCTCGATGAATAGCCAGCGATTAGAACCAGCGAACAACGAACAATGATTAGAGCCAACTAGCGAACTGCTTGTTGTGAACAGTGCCAGCGATTAGAGCTTCGAACAACCAGCTTTAGGGATTTGGCGTTTTTGCTTCTAACAAAATTTTGCTTCGAGGGATTAAGGCAGAGAGTGAATGGAGAGAGGAAGACAAATATTGATTCTAGGGCAGGTAGTGAATGGAAGGAGAAAGCACTACACCAAAACTTATGCGATGGAATTTTAGGGTTAGAGGGTGCGAAGGATTTCTGGGATGAATATGGCTGCTGAGTTAGAGGGTGCGATGGATTTCTTCAATTTAGGATTTTCTGTTACTCTTTTTTAGTTACTGTATTTGAGATATTGTATTTTAATTTTTTTTTTGTGGTGTTTGAATTTTTGGTTTAGCACCAAAATTTGGAACTAAACATGGGAGTATTTAGCGTATAACTTTTTTACTTTTATAGTAATTCAACATATGACAACGGTTTCTTAGCGTTGGTTAAGGCTCAACTAAAAAACCGTTACCTTAGACCTTTAAGGAACGGTTTTGAACCGTTGCAGAAAATATTTAATAAAAAAAATTGAGTCAGCAACGGTAGGAAAAAAACCGTTGCCATTGCTATCTAAGGCAACGGTTTTTTAGGCGTTGAAATTTTAGGCGTTGCCATTGCTATCTAAGTAAATGTAGAGTAGACCAAATAATTAATATAACGAAAGTAAAAAGTGACAGGGACTGAGCAATAAATACTCACGAAATATTAGATGCCCAGCAGAAACCCAAGTTGTAGTTGATTATCATCACACGCACTAAATACTCACGAAACAGAAAAAAATTAAGGATATTGTTATTCAAGAGCACACATAAACAGATAAAAACCTAGTTGGACTTTATTGCTGAGTCATTGCTTTAAATAACAAAAAAACTCATGCAAACTTAGAATAGCTATTTTTTTGTTTAAGATCACAAAATCATTGGGTGGCCAGCAAAACTGATGTCGCAAATTACTATGATCATGCGTGGCAACTGACCAGTACCTTGAGGTCGGTTGTAGAGCTGGTCAAGGGACTTGTCCTTTGATGCTGTAGAAAGTGGTCGACCTGATGTCGTTGAGGTAGGTATGGACGCGCGCGGGGGTGTACCTGCGAGTACACTCCGACGCTCAAGTCAGCTAGGTCGAGCACTATAATATCGAGTGAGAATTAGAATAGATTGTGTACTTGGCATCTTGGTGCTTAGTGCTATTTATAGTGGCTAAGAGATTCGAGAAAGCCGTCAGATTCGAGCGGAGTGATTCGGATCGTTGATTCTGATGGCCCATTAATCTGTTGGGCTGATCCACTAATGGGTTGGGACTGGCGAATGGCCCAGTCCAGAACAATTGCCCTTAAGCCAAGGTCGATCGTTGAGCGGGCGTAGGCTTGATGTGTCGTCTTGACAGTCGTGCCCCCAATTATCACTTAGTAATGTTCGGGATAACAAAATACGGTGTGTGCTTAGTGCGTTCCACCAGAACATCATGTTGTGTTGAACGTTTCTAACACTTTGGGCTTGTATGTATCTCTCACGCACGGGCGGTCAGAGGAATTTTTGGAGGGGCCACCCCTCGCTTACGCGCGCAAGCGACCAACTACGTGGAGCGACCTCTTTTCTTTCTCGCACGCGGGCGACCTGAATCTTGGAACGGCCGCTCGCGGGCAGCTAAGGGTTTATTCGGCGGCCGCATCTTGGGCGGCCAAGGTTTTGTTGGGCGGCCACATCTTTCTCGGCGGCTAGAGTATTTCGCGTGGGATCATCATCATCTTGGGCAGACGGGGATGCGCGCGGGCGACCAAGAATCAAGGGTCTCAGGCGCGAGTGAGCTTGGGGCGGCGAACATCTAGGGCGGCCATCATCTTCTCACGGGTGACCTGCATATATCGAGGGTGAGCGTCTTCGTACTGTGGCCGCCCCAATCTTGGGCGACCACCACACACTGTAAGCGCCCCAGCTTGTGTGACCTCTTCATCTGTTGTGGGCGCCCCAATCTTGGGCGACCAACACACACTGTACGCGTCCCAATCTTGGGCGAACCATTGTTGCTTGGAGCGTGCGTTGTTCTTCACGCGTTGTGGGTACCCCACCTTGGGTGACTCAGTAGGACATGTAGCGTTCTTTTCCCTCTTTTTCCTTTTGCACCATCCTATTTGATGTAGTGGCACTACAACATTTTGACTCTACTGCAACGGCTGAAAACCGTTTTGTAATGTCAAAAAACCGTTGCCTTTTCTTTCGGCAACGGTTTTGAAACCGTTGTTTTCGCGGGCGTTGCCTATAGTTTAGGCAACGTTTTTTTGTGACTAAAGGCAACGACAACCTTAAACCGTTGCCAATGAAGGTGTAAAAGCAACGGTTTTGTTTATATTCTATGGGAACGGTGTGAAACCGTTGCCATATATGGCAACACTTCAAAACCGTTGCCTGCTATAAAACCGTTGCCTGCAATTATAATATGCAACACTTCAAAACCGTTGCCATTGGTAATAAAAAATAAAAAAATAACGTAGGTGGTATAATGTGTAAAAATCACTAAATTAATGAGACAAAAAGTTAAGTATTACATAAGTCAACAAAATATCTGAACATCCATCATCCATCTCAATTACATTCTTGACAAAATAAAATCAGTTTAATACAAGGAAATTACAATACTAGGCAGCCACATTGCAGCTCAAAATTACAATACTAAATGTACAAGTCTGAAGGAATCATATACAAAGCAGCTCACAAGAATGAAAGTAACATTGTATTCCTAGCGAACCTGCAATACCGCCATTCTATTGACTCTACGGCAACATCCATCTCATATAAGTTAGAACACCAAAACAATGAGATTATCCAACATTTATGCAACATATAAGTTATCTAGTTTTGTTAATATACATAAACATATACATTAATGTATAAATATAACTTTTTTTATCACCAAAAAAAATATAACTAATTTTTTTACAGCCAATGCACATTGAAAAAACTGCTATGAAAAGTAACTAAGATTATACTTTGATTTTCAACAAACAATTCTACAACCATGATTTGCAAAAATTACTACTTTATTCAATGGTTCATATCACTTAAGATGAGCTCAATAAGTAAGGATCAATAGTACTCTATTATAGTTCTCATGCTCTAGTGACTAGTCTCACCATGATGTGATGAAGTCTTCATAATCCAACCGATGTAACCTGTGGCATAGAACAATGAATGTTGAGAAATCCTATATGCATAAATTTAAGGCATTTAATTCATACATCAGTATACAAAGAGTGCATTTCAAAAGGCATCAAATCTATTTATAATTATTTTGCATAGAAAATAACAAAATCAAGTGACAAAAGAGAAAGAGAAAACCTTTAAAATTTCTCTAAATCATATAGCAGCCTAATGGGAGTGCAATTCTACCACTACCCTAAAGTTACTTTACATAAGTTAACCCAAAATGCCCATGACGCACACACACTCTTTATCCTGCATACAAATTCTTCCAAAAGAAACAACTAAGAAGTGTCCAACTGATGGTGTGCCAAAATGCAAAGATTTTTTAAATACAAGTTGCCAATTTGTAATAATCATAAAATGGCGGGACCAAGGGTCACCAAGGTCATATGACAACACAGTACAAAATAAATTGGATCGAGGGAAAACAGAACCTGAGGATCAACTATATAGCAAAGATACAAAGAGATGTCCTGTAGATCAAATAGCACACTCTGGAGTGAATTCAAAATCACCTATTCTACAATTAATATGAATTTTTTGTTAGAAATACAAAATTTATGATGGGTGCATATTCAATTAAAGGAACAAGTATTGCGAATTTTGCTGCAATAAGTAGGAAACAAGTACATGGACATTTCCAAAGATACAAGTCTAGAAAACAAGAGCAGTAAATGCAAAACAAGCAACAAATTAGTGGCACAAAAGATAAGATAAGATTAAAAATAAAGGAACAATAGACTGCTATATTCAATTAAAGGAAAGCTACTAAAAAATAAAGGGATAATACACTAGCTTCAGCATTATCCAATACACTTCTATCAAGAAATCATTTACTAAAAATAAAAAGTTGGACTAATCACTAGTTACAAACACCAAACAGTACACCGATTCCGAGATAACAACATTGCTACACCTAAAGCATGATGACTAAATACATATCAGCAACAAAAACACTAGAGCCTCAGCCTCAGCCCCAAGGGGATTAAGTCTCAACACAAAATAAATAAGGGACATTCTAATTGTTGTGCTGTCATAAAACTCCACAAAAATTCAGAATTTGGTATTCACACACAAAAATTAAACATGATGTTTGGGGACCAATGTGAGAGCATGAGAGATGAACATAAAAGTATAGATGAAGAGATTCATAAGTTGGAACAACAAGAGCATGATGTTGGTGATGTTGAGAGAGAAATGTAAAGAAAATATGGAGGAAGATTCTCGTAACTCACATGGAGGAAGATTCTGGTAACAAGAGCATGATGTTGGTGATTTTGTGTCATCTCAGTCCCAAATCCACCCCTCGGTCCCAAATCCCAATACAAAATCATAACACACAACATGAAAAGGAAAATAGACACAAGGACATATTTAGGAACTTTTTGATTGCAAAGATCCATCATCACTAAAGACTTGAGAGGAAACTACCAAACCTCCCTAAAGAAACTAAGAAGAAACATTACATGTGGATAGCACACAAATAGCCCCCCATAACATCAAAAAATATAAAAGAATACTCAGAAGATGTTTTAATACAAAGGTTAGAACATACTAGCAACATCACTAAAGTTATTGCCACATATTAGCAGGCTATGAATTTCCAAATACAAACTGTCAATTAGTATTTAGTATAGTTCCACATATATTTTAAGATTTTTAAAATACAAATTGTCAATTAGTATGGTCCTTGCAATCATTAGCAATGTATTTGATAGTATTTATCAGCATAAATATGATATAGTCATATAGTTATTACAAATTCAATGCATACTAACTAATTGCATTGCTAGAATGGAACTTTCACGAATTAAACATGTTCATAAGCCTCTCACAGTACTTTTACTGTACTAACTTATGTATTTAGTAAGTCTTACTTTCACAAATTTATAAATATAAAACAGATCGCTCTTCAATGGGAAATTGAGAACTCCACTTCATTCATAAGATCAAATGAATGCAAAAGTATGAGTTCGGGTGGGAGTGCAATACCAAGTCTAGAGTCCAAAGAAACAGCAATCCCAGTAATATATAAAACACTTGCTATGGGGAAATTGCAAAGGCGTTCCATGTAGCCAGCCCTCCTACAATAGCAGCAATCTGGAGGTTCATCTCCATTGAACCCAAAGTTGTTTCCACGGGTGATAAAAGAGCTGAAGCTTCAATTCCATTTAGCTTCAATTCATCCAAGTTGTAAAGCTTTCGGGGAACCTGCACAAATGCATTCACACAACAAATGAATCAAGCACAAAAATAAATTATAATATAGAAATCCTTGCTATATAAAACCAAAACACCATACTCATTTCTACGGACACCGGCATCTCTATCATCTCCTTTAGTTAGCTCCAGCAATTGTAGCCTACACCTACACACCCCAACCTTAGTGTCGGTGAACCTATCAATTTCTTTCAAATTGAAAAACCAATTGAAATTTCTATAAGAGTTCTTGAGCTCCTCTCATCAATATATAATACAATTCTCCCAGTTTCATTCAGGGGAATTTATCAATAACGCAAGGGTTCAAGTAATTTCATTAAGGTTCAATTGCATCAATAGGTTGAGTAATTTTAGCTTCTAGAAGGAACAAGTTCACCCTGCTAAGAGATTGTGAAACCCTAAAATTCAAAAGCAATAAACCCAAACCTAGAGAACTGAAGAAAGAAACCTAGGAGAAGTAATTGAGAGCGAAGTAGGAACCCTCGATGAATAGCCAGCGATTAGAACCAGCGAACAACGAACAATGATTAGAGCCAACTAGCGAACTGCTTGTTGTGAACAGTGCCAGCGATTAGAGCTTCGAACAACCAGCTTTAGGGATTTGGCGTTTTTGCTTCTAACAAAATTTTGCTTCGAGGGATTAAGGCAGAGAGTGAATGGAGAGAGGAAGACAAATATTGATTCTAGGGCAGGTAGTGAATGGAAGGAGAAAGCACTACACCAAAACTTATGCGATGGAATTTTAGGGTTAGAGGGTGCGAAGGATTTCTGGGATGAATATGGCTGCTGAGTTAGAGGGTGCGATGGATTTCTTCAATTTAGGATTTTCTGTTACTCTTTTTTAGTTACTGTATTTGAGATATTGTATTTTAATTTTTTTTTTGTGGTGTTTGAATTTTTGGTTTAGCACCAAAATTTGGAACTAAACATGGGAGTATTTAGCGTATAACTTTTTTACTTTTATAGTAATTCAACATATGACAACGGTTTCTTAGCGTTGGTTAAGGCTCAACTAAAAAACCGTTGCCTTAGACCTTTAAGGAACGGTTTTGAACCGTTGCAGAAAATATTTAATAAAAAAAATTGAGTCAGCAACGGTAGGAAAAAAACCGTTGCCATTGCTATCTAAGGCAACGGTTTTTTAGGCGTTGAAATTTTAGGCGTTGCCATTGCTATCTAAGTAAATGTAGAGTAGACCAAATAATTAATATAACGAAAGTAAAAAGTGACAGGGACTGAGCAATAAATACTCACGAAATATTAGATGCCCAGCAGAAACCCAAGTTGTAGTTGATTATCATCACACGCACTAAATACTCACGAAACAGAAAAAAATTAAGGATATTGTTATTCAAGAGCACACATAAACAGATAAAAACCTAGTTGGACTTTATTGCTGAGTCATTGCTTTAAATAACAAAAAAACTCATGCAAACTTAGAATAGCTATTTTTTTGTTTAAGATCACAAAATCATTGGGTGGCCAGCAAAACTGATGTCGCAAATTACTATGATCATGCGTGGCAACTGACCAGTACCTTGAGGTCGGTTGTAGAGCTGGTCAAGGGACTTGTCCTTTGATGCTGTAGAAAGTGGTCGACCTGATGTCGTTGAGGTAGGTATGGACGCGCGCGGGGGTGTACCTGCGAGTACACTCCGACGCTCAAGTCAGCTAGAGCACTATAATATCGAGTGAGAATTAGAATAGATTGTGTACTTGGCATCTTGGTGCTTAGTGCTATTTATAGTGGCTAAGAGATTCGAGAAAGCCGTCAGATTCGAGCGGAGTGATTCGGATTGTTGATTCTGATGGCCCATTAATCTGTTGGGCTGATCCACTAATGGGTTGGGACTGGCGAATGGCCCAGTCCAGAACAATTGCCCTTAAGCCAAGGTCGATCGTTGAGCGGGCGTAGGCTTGATGTGTCGTCTTGACAGTCGTGCCCCCAATTATCACTTAGTAATGTTCGGGATAACAAAATACGGTGTGTGCTTAGTGCGTTCCACCAGAACATCATGTTGTGTTGAACGTTTCTAACACTTTGGGCTTGTATGTATCTCTCACGCACGGGCGGTCAGAGGAATTTTTGGAGGGGCCACCCCTCGCTTACGCGTGCAAGCGACCAACTACGTGGAGCGACCTCTTTTCTTTCTCGCACGCGGGCGACCTGAATCTTGGAACGGCCGCTCGCGGGCAGCCAAGGGTTTATTCGGCGGCCGCATCTTGGGCGGCCAAGGTTTTGTTGGGCGGCCACATCTTTCTCGGCGGCTAGAGTATTTCGCGTGGGATCATCATCATCTTGGGCAGACGGGGATGCGCGCGGGCGACCAAGAATCAAGGGTCTCAGGCGCGAGTGAGCTTGGGGCGGCGAACATCTAGGGCGGCCATCATCTTCTCACGGGTGACCTGCATATATCGAGGGTGAGCGTCTTCGTACTGTGGCCGCCCCAATCTTGGGCGACCACCACACACTGTAAGCGCCCCAGCTTGTGTGACCTCTTCATCTGTTGTGGGCGCCCCAATCTTGGGCGACCAACACACACTGTACGCGTCCCAATCTTGGGCGAACCATTGTTGCTTGGAGCGTGCGTTGTTCTTCACGCGTTGTGGGTACCCCACCTTGGGTGACTCAGTAGGACATGTAGCGTTCTTTTCCCTCTTTTTCCTTTTGCACCATCCTATTTGATGTAGTGGTGACTTAGAATATTTTTTTGACGTTCTAGTCTTTAGGTGGTGCTCTTTGTCTTTCTGAGGCTTTGGTGGTTTGATCTTCACGGCTGCTTGATCAGTATTTCAATGTATGCGACCTCGATTTTTACTAGTTTGTAATACGCGGTTTTTTTCTGACCTGTTTTGATTTTAAAGAGTTTCGATCTTTTCTTAAGAATTCCCCTCTGGGTCGGTCAGACGATTATTTCCTTTCTTTCTCTGGGCGATCACTTCCCTTCTTTCTCTGGACGATCACTTCTCCTACATGGGTGATCACCCTGTCTTCGGGGTGACGAACTGAAGCTCTCTCATGAGCATTGAACAGGGGGCGACCTGATTACCGGAGTGGTCACGTGTGTGGGGCGGCCACGGTTCTCTTTGCGTGGGTGATCACCATCTTGGTCTTGCGTTCAAAATTCTTCGCCGGGGAGGTCTACGAATGGTAATAACCCTCCTTTTTCCTTTTGTATTACCCTATTTCGATGTAGCGATTTGCTAAGGATCTAAAATGACTTAGAATAACTTGAACAAGAAGCTTGCTAAGGTCGAGGACTTGAACAAGAAGCTTGTTGATGTCGAAGGGGAATGTGATAAAGCGGTTGGAGATCACGCAGCCTTAAGGGACCAGATCGCGGGTTATTGTGAGGAGCGCTTTGGGATCGAGTTCGATCGAACAGTCGTCAACTACCCCCATTTTGTGGAGGGCGGCTGTAACATCCCAAAAAAAATGAATAATTAGTTTTTGTTTTATTATATATGTTTTTAGGTTATTTATTCTGTTTATAAAAAAAATTCTTACACATAATTGCATCAAAACACACATGGAAATATATTATTAAAATATAATTTATTGTTATTTCTATAAAATTAGCTGTTATAAAATATACGGTTGGCAAGACAATATATAATTTGGATTTGGGTTACCTACAAAAGAACGAAGCCTGGCCCAATGAAGTTTTATATAAGCAAGGGTATTTCAAAGTGGAGAAAAACCATTTCAAAACCAAATTTGGTCAAACGCTAAACAAAAGGAATTAGAACCTGACGGCTACGCACAAGGGACCAAATATTAGAAGGATTCAATAGCAACACATAGCATCTAAGAGGAAGTTTAGGTCTTCTAAGAGGTCAGTAATCACACCCCTTTAACCCTTCCATGATATATTAATTTTGAGACTTTTGGATAGAAAATTAATTATTACAGATTTCGAAGAAACAATTTGGGTTATAGGAATGATTTTGATAACAACCCAACTCTTTCAAATTGTTGTTGTTGGTTATCCTTCTTGTAAATTCTATTGCATAAATCCTCGAACGGTCAATAATAGTATGTGCCAAATGATGATTTCGTAAGTTTTATATCATGCTTCATGCCCTTTTCGTTTTCGAGCTTCGAGCTCCACATGGATGGGTCTGGGACCCCACATTAGAAGAGCTAGTGCTCCATATATTAGACGAGCCTCGAGCTCCACATGGATGGTTCTGGGACCCCACATTAGAAGAGCTGGTGCGCCATACAGATGGGTCTTGTAACCCAAATTAGACGAGCTTCGAGCTCCACATGGCTTGGTATTCTAAATTAGTTATTTTTAGTGGATGGTCTCTTTTTGGGTATTCTAAATTATTATTTTGTTGTGAAAAATTGTTTCAACTTCTCATTATTTTAAATATTGTTTTTGAAGAACGCGGGTACCATGGTTGATTTTTCAGGTTACCGCACCGGCTGAGAACAATTCTAATTTTAGAACTGTGTGTATTATTCACTGGGATTTCATATCTCATAGAGTGTTGTTTTTAGGTATTAAGATTGAGACTATGGAGGACATGAAGTGTTTACCGATCTGAGCGATCAATCTTAGGGGTGCCACCAATCTTAGGGGTGCCACCAATCTTAGGCTGCTTCGTTTCTACTTAAATTCGTTTAAGTACCCCTCGTGGGAGAGATTTCCCCCATCAATGAATGTCGGACCGAGACATCCAAGCTTTACACCCTCTAGCTGTCAGAACTGGCTGTTAGGCTCAACACGAGAGTTATATCTCTTCTTTTTATCTTTCCAACTCATATTCACATGTCTTAATTGGACCATCAGAGCGCAAGTTACGACTTGTTAAGAGGAAACACAAGTTTGAAAGAGAGAGAAAATGAGATTCCCTCTTTCAACGAGTGTTAAAGTGAGATATTTCTCTTCATGAGTGAAATATCCTTCAAGGCTGAAAGGAAGGTGGGATATTGCTCCCTCAAGGAGTAGAGGGCGAGATCTCCTTCATAAATGAGAGGGTGTACGAGATCTGGCTCCTTGTGGGCGAGATCTTCCCCCAAAATATTTGGATGATGTTTGATCGTAGTTTTGGGCCTTCTAGACACCATCTTTTCACTTTTAATTCAACATGAAAGTTGTAGGTATGCTTCTTAGCTTTCCAACGCTTAATTATATGCTTCAATCGGGTCACCATTGCCAACGTTATGGCCAGTGGGATAGGTGAGGGCGAGATGCATTCCCCATTAGGCAGGGAGGGCGACTTGCACCGCTCAGCAGACAAGGAGGGCGTCTTGTACTCCCTAAATAGGAAAGGAGGGCGACTTGTACCCCTTAGCAGGCAAGGAGGGCGACTTGTACTCCCCAAGGAGAGTAAGATGCATCACAGTTCAGACCTTCAAGAATTCAGTAATGGGCTTCGAGATCAACATAAGAATTGTAGTTCTGCTTCTTTGCTCAACATAAGGATTGTAAACATAAGGTCCGTAGTTCGATCCTGCGTGAGGGAACCATTAAATTCGGTAAGGAATGTTCCTCTATTAGGTCTAAAATCTCCTTTTGATATCTTCAGATCTTCAAAAACAATATCTGCAGAGCTCCCTTGGTCGATCAGTATTCCTCTGACTTCCACGTTGGTCATGACAGCGACCACCACGAGTGGTCCCCGAAGAAAATGGGCGGCCTCTTTGACGGTGGTCCACGATTGATCTAGGCTTTGGGTGAGCACGGCATCGTCGAAGGCAATCCAAGTCTTCAGGGTTTTGGTTGTTTAGTAATTTGTCGTAATTGTCGACAGAGAGACACTGAGTCTATTAGAGAAGTTGGTCTATCATCCTTCTTCTAAAGACAAGAGGTTTTCCTGTAACCGATCGTTCTGGCTTGATCTCATGATGAGCTAGTTGATGCTTTAGGTTTGTCGTCTTATTTACTTTATAAGTTCTCTTGGATGGTTGCCCACATTCTTTGGGTTGCCCATGCTTCCTAGGTTGCCCCATACAGTAGGCGCCCATTGTTGGATTTGTCCATACGAGGTGTTCAACTTTGTTCGGTCTGAAAACTTCCTGATCACAGATTCCTGATATTGGGAAAATCTTGCATTTCACAAGTCCGGCAGCCCCCTGTGTTTCATCATTAAGTCGAAGTGTTTTAGGTGGGCGACGGAATCTTTCGCGCCATTGTACATCTTCAGGTCAGAGGGGGGTTTTTCTAACGAGCGCGGAATGCGGTACTCGTCTACCTCTTTGGTAAATGGTCCCAAGATCATGTCGACTCTGTCTTTACGAGGTGGTCGGTCCTCGAAGTATCGACTTCGATGACCACATCGTTCTTCTTCGAAATAGTCTTCTTAATGGTTGAGTGAGTATGTCCCGTGAGATCTGCTAGGAGACCGCGCAGGCAAGCTGGATGAATCATACGAGGATTCCTGGTGTGATGACTCTTCCGGCCAGTAGGTGTAGTCAGTGGTGGAGGGTGTCGTCCTATTGTGGGGAAAGAGGTCGATCTTCCCGAAGGTGAGTCAGACCGATCGAAGAGGTCTAACTAGCCAAGGAGGCTGCTGATCACAAGATTGAAGAGCTTGAGGGGTCGGTCTCAAAGCTCGAGGGCGAGGTTGAAGACTTGAACTTGGCAAAGAATGCTGCAGAGGAGGCGAATGAAGAAGCAGAGGAGAGAGCTCGTACGCTCGTTCGAGAAGGGGCCAGGTTCGATCACTCGGTCTTCTTCCAGGGACCATGAGGGTCAGGTCGCCCCTGGTCAGGGGGGTCATGGTCGCCGGTCATGGTCGCCCCTGGTCATGATCAGGCTGTCTTTTATTGTAATCTAAACTTTAATCGTTCGCGCTTTGGTATTCTACTTCACGCTTAATTTCTCTATGTTCATTTGCTTTTTCATCTTACCCATTTGATGCCCCGATCGTCAAACATCTTTGGATCGCCCATGCTCTTTAGGTTGTCCAACATGTTGGGCGAACTTGAGTCACCCAACAAGCATGGTCGTCCCATATCTTAGAGCCGCTCCTCCCCATGTGGGGGGCGCTCACGCCTGAACAATGAGATCGTTCTCGGGAAAGCATTGCTCGTTGGGTTAATCCTCCTCCTCAACGTGGGAAAAAATATTTGTTCCCTAAGCGGGGTTAATCCTCCTCCTCGTCCCCTTCGCCGGGGTGGAGATTTATGGAAGAGATGTCTTCAGGGAGAGGAGCGATGTCTCCTAGACAGGTTGGCCCGTGGGACGGGCGACCCGTTGTTACGGCGACGTGGTTCGGGTGTTGTGTTTGCTCGTCTGGAATCTATTAGCTCCTCCCTCTGGGTGAGGCGGTCATCTAGGCGAGCGATCTGCCGATCTCGATCGCGGAGGAAGTCATGAAGCTCCTGAACCAGGTTTAATTGGAAGAGTGACATCAACCTGCTGTGTCGAGCCTGGCACGGCACCAATGGCAGTGACGTCAGCATTGGTCGCTGTTCCTTCCAAGGATGGGGGTGGCCGGACTGGTATGTCGGCCACGCTTTGTAGGCGGATTGACCGTGGTCTGCGTCATGGTGCCTTCATAGGCATGAGAAGTCGGTGGGATAGCGCGCGGGCTCCCACTGTGGTCGCCACTGATCAGTACCTTGAGGTCGGCTGTAGAGCTGGTCAAGGGACTGGTCCTCTGATACTATAGAAAGTGGTCGGTCTGATGTCGTTGAGGTAGGTCTGGACGCACGGGGGGGTGTACCTGTGAGGACACTCCGACGCTCTTGTCAGCTAGGTCGAGCACTATAATATCGAGTTAGAATTAGAATAGATTGTGTACTTGGCATCTTGGTGCTTAGTGCTATTTATAGTGGCTGAGAGATTCGAGAGAGCCGTTAGATTCGAGTGGAGTGATCCGGATCTATGATTCTAATGGCCCATTAATTTTTTGGACTGATCCACTATTGGGTTCGCCCTGGCGACTGGCGCAGTCCAGAACAACATGTATTTGTGAAATGGGAATAAAAAGAATATTGTTATTCAAGCAAAAACGTAAGTAGATAAGAGGGAAGTGGGACTTTATTGCTGAGTAAGTTGAAATCAAGTTATTGCTTTAAATAAACAAAAGTGATAGAAGAGACTAAGTGGATGGCAAGCTATTTTGAGAACGTTACTGAGCAAGAGAAGTTGATGCGCAACAAAATTTAAGTTAGAATTGATAATAAAAACATTGGTTGAAAAAAACAATTAGACGCGATAAGTAGCAATATTGGATAAGTTTTTAAAGATAATGTTGTAATCTCCATGGAGTCTTACCATGCAAAAACATACGATTGTAAAATAAAAAGAAATCCTGTAAAATTAAGGATACTGTTATTCAAGCGCACACATAAACAAATAAAAACCAAGTTGGACTTTATTGCTGAGTCATTGCTTTAAATAACAAAAAAACTCATGCAAAAAAGATTTGCCAACTTAGAATAGCTATTTTTTTGTTTAAGATCACAAAATCACTGGGTGGTGAGCAAAATAATTAGATGCCGAGCAAAAACCCAAATTGCAAAATTAAGGATATTGTTATTCAAGCGCACACATGATAAAAACGAAGTCGGACTTTATTGCTGAGTCATTGCTTTAATTAACATAAAACCCATAAAGTGCATTATCAAGTCTGTTGATAATGTTGCCGAGCAAAAATATTAGATGCCCAGCAGAATCCCAAGTTGTAGTTGATTATCATGATACTCACTAAATACTTAAGAAACGGAAATAAAATTAAGGATATTGTTATTCAAGCGCACACATAGGCACATAAAAACCAAGTTGGATTTTATTGTTGAGTCATTGCTTTTGTAACACCCCAATATTTCTAACATGTAGATATACTAGAATGCACAACTTAAACACATCAGAGGACATAATCTCTGTTAAGGTATTGAACATACTAAATCTTTCGATGGGATTACAACCAAATCCACCTGTCTTAAACTTTATCGGTCAGTAACTTAGAATACAACCATACCTATTTGTTCAATATCCAAAAGCAGAGAAGCGGAAAAAGGTTTATACAACTCATAATAAATATAAGTTACATAACCATGACATAAGATAACAGGAAAACTTAAACAGAATGAAGACAACAAGTCTTCAACATCATCAAGAACATGCCATCTAATCGTGTCTTTTTGATTTCTTCTTCCCCTGTTTCTCTGTAAAAAAAACCACAACAATTGATAGGGTGAGATAACACATCTCAGTGAGTTTTACCGTGACCCCTAATCATGCTCACGGTTTAAATACAATGTTCCTCTTTAACTGATAATTCAATATGAATTATAAAATCATCTGGCAATTCTATAATTGAATTGCAAAAACAATTCAATAAAAGAATTACAATAAAAATTTTATTAGTTCTAGCACATCACCAACAACCCAAGGAAGCTTGAGTGAACCCCAACATCTGGCCGATAAGTGTACAACTCTTAAAGGCAAAATAATAATAAACCTCAGGGGGCCTAAGATAAGGGCTCATGACTTCCCTCTCTTAGTATGCTAACATCTGGAGGTCGTCACCTCAATTCGATATAATTTATATATCACACCCGCATTGGGCCGTCAATCTTATTTAATACCCGCATTGGGCCGTCAATCACATATGATCTAATTTATATATCATATCCTTTAAAGTAGTAGAACATAAAGTTCCGTTTTGATTTGAAAAAAACATAAGTTCTCACACGTGGCTAGACTCGGTTTTTCGAAACATTGATAAGTTCCAAACATTTCTAAAAAATCAAGTTTGAACATGTTAAAATCATGTTTTTAAAAAGTAAAGATCATCCTAATTGGTTGAGAAAAGGATTAGGAGTGGTTTGGAATCGAAACGAGTGACAAAACAAATTTTTGGCATCCGGAGACAGAGGAGTTGGCACGACCCGTGCAGAAGTCAGCACGACCCGTGCTGCGGAAAATTTATTTTTCTAGCCAATCTGATAAGTTGCACGACCCGTGCTGCTGTAGCAGGTTCACATTTTGTTCACTTCGTTTGTTTTGTTTCTCCGATCGCGTACAATCCGAAACCCAATCCGATTCCAGCATCAAAACAGAGATTTTCCACACAATACAAGTCAATTCAACACAAGTTTCAATCACACAATAAAGTATATTTTTGTTAAATAAACCGTAAAACGATATTTTTACCGAAAACGATTTCAACTCATAAAATCTTTCGAAATGAAACAATCTCATGAAACCAGAATTTCAAAGCATTCAAAAATTAAAATGAAACCCTAATGTGAGTAAAACTCACCGGTTTGACGAAATATCGAGAATTCACGGCGTCACACCAAAAACAATCTACCGTAACTACTCGAACAATCCCCGTAAATGATCAAATCGCTTTCAAACTGAAATTATAGCTTCTCCTTTGAAATCAACAACCCCAAACACTTCCAATAAGCCTTCCAAATCAAGGTTTGAGCTCCTTAGAACTTTGGGATAGCATCCAATGTGCCAAAACTTCAATTTTTGGACAAAATCTATCCTTGGTTTCCAATACAACCACAAACACAACAAGATTTCCACTTAATCAACATAAAACTCTTTAGGGTTTGAAAAGGAGGAAAGTAGAAATAGAAGGAATTAGCTTTTCAAACTTACATCAATGAAAAGGAAATCAAAAATGGAAGAGATTGGACTAGAGAAGTCTCACCTACAAGAAGAATTTGAGCTTTTGCCCTCCACCTCTTCTTCTTCTCCTTCACGCCCTTTCTCTCTTCTCTCTCTCTATCCTCTTCTTTCTTTCCTTACTTCTAAATATTGAGAGTGAAGGTGAGTGAATTAATATGTCCAGCTATAGGGTCAATTACGAAAATACCCCTTAGTTCCAATTTTCACTTAAACTCTCTTTTTAACCCAATTTCTCTCCAAATTACCACATAGTTCATATACTAAGGCATTTTAATCTTGTGACTTAGCCAATATATAATGCTTTCTCGACTATCCCATATTCGTATCTTGATTTATGTTTCACTTCGAATAATAAATCACTCGTTAATTCCTTAATTCGAAATTAACGAAACTAGGGATGTTACAATCACCCCAACTTTTAAAATTTTGTCCTCAAAATTGAAAAGACATACCTTAATGGAATAGATATGGATATCGAGTCCGCATGTCTTCTTCCAATTCCCATGTAGCTTCATCAGCAGAAAAACCATCCCAAGCAACTTTAACTATGGGAATTGTCCTTGTCCGCAATGTCCTTTCACCGTGTTCCAAGATATATTTAGGATACGGTTGGAAGGAGAGATCCGGTCGGAGGTCAATCTGTTCAAAATCCAATGGATGGTCCGGATCGGGAATATACTTTCTCAACTGAGATACATGAAAAACATCATGAAAAATTGATAGAGCTGGTGATAAAGCAAGACGATACGCAACTGGCCCAATACGCTCGATAATTTGGAAGGGTCCAATATACCGAGGACTGAGCTTTTTGGCTCGCAAGGCTCTACCAGTACCTATAGTTGGAGAAACTCTCAAAAATACATGATCACCAACATCAAATTCCAAAGGTCTCCTTCTTTTATCAGCATAGCTTTTCTTCCGACTCTGAGCAGCTTTCATCCTGTCTTGAATCTGCCGTATCTTCTCAGTGGTTTCATGAATCATATCAGACCCCAATAATCTACTTTCACCTACTTCCCACCAACACAATGGAGTTCTACATTTCCTCCCATATAATGCTTCAAATGGTGCCATTCCTATACTGGAATGATAACTATTATTGTAGGCGAATTCAACTAATGGAAGATGATCCTCCCATTTCTTTCCGCTATCCAAAACACATGCCTGAAGCATATCCTCAAGAGTTTGAATAGTCCTCTCTGTTTGACCATCCGTTTGTGGGTGATAGGTTGTACTAAGAAATACATTAGTTCCCAAAGCATCATTTAATGCTTTCCAAAATCTAGAAGTAAACTTTGGATCACGATCTGAAACAATACTTGTGGGAACTCCATGTAATTTGATTATGTTTTTCACATACTCGTCCGCCAACTTGGGAACTTTGAAATTAGATCGAATAGAAATAAAATGAGCAGACTTTGTCAAACGATCCACGACAACCCAAATGAAATCATTACCAGCTTGTGATCTCGGTAAGCCCATAACAAAGTCCATTGAGATGTCTTCCCACTTCCATACCGGTACATTTAAAGGCTGCAACAGACCTGCCGGTTTCCGGTGTTCTACTTTAACTCTTTGACAAGTCAAACAACGTGAAACAAATTCAGCAATATCCCCCTTCATTCCAGGCCACCAGTACATTTGCTTCAAATCTCTGTACATCTTGGTAGAACCAGGATGTATAGAATATTTACTTCGGTGAGCCTCCTCTAATATCTGTTTTTTGATGTCATCATCATCATTAGGTATACAAATTCTACCGTGATAACAAATAATACCATCACTGTCTTCGGTATAATTTGGTAATCCTTTCTGAGATTGTAGCTCTACATCAACCTCTTGACTGTCCACAAATAGGCATGGCGCGCATTGTATCCCAAACCTACGGGTACCCGACCCCAACCCGACTATGACGAGGAAAACCAGCTTTGACCAGGGACGGGGTGTAGTTCGATGATGTCGATATCCATTCCGTCCCCGCCCCGAACTCGGTTGACAAAACATAAATTAATTATTTAGTTTTACTTTATGCATATTTACTCACTCATTTTGTTTCATGAATTTTGTTTATTTTTCATTTTAGTCTATTTCACATAGAAAAGTCTATCTCAAAAAAAGCTATACACATCCCAACCTTATTGGTTGCGAATCACAATGTCAATGGTTTCAACCTAATTTAAATTTGTCAACAACGAATCAGTTATTATTCATAATCTGTTGACATAAGTTTGTATTGTCAGCGACTTATTTTTGACACCCTTAGTCAAGCCATTAAAAAATTTAAGATTTTTTTCCCGAATAATTCATAATACCTTGAATAACCATTATTATTTGATATACATTTAAATATATATATATATATATATATATATATATATATATTCATACTACAGATACATAATCACTATTATTAACCAATAAGGCGCAAATGAAAATATTAATAACCGTAAAATATAAAATGTTGTATGGTACTAACGTCAAAAGATAAAAACAAAAACGTGTCTATAATTTTGATACATTAAAACACGATCATCATGTCTCCTCACACATTCTTGGTTAAAAATGTTTTTAATCTAATTGACAAACATTAATCAATTAAACAATCCTACATATGTATGTGTGTGTGTGGGACATTTAAGAATTTATAATATAATGCTAATAATTGTATTTTATGATGACCAATGTAATCCAAATGTTTCCCATGCATCGCACAAGCAGACATACTAGTTAGTGTATATAAATGGTGATAGAGCTTCTATCATTCTTGTAAGTTTCTGAACGCTTTTCTCCGTAGTTGGGGGCCTCATTTCGGTGGTAGCCCTGCTCACTGAGATAGAATCCGAGTAACTTTCCTCGATCCCCTGCTCACTGAGATAGAATTCGAGGAACTTTCCTGCCTAACTCCAAATGTGCAATTTTTAGGCTTGAGCCTCATGTTGCGTCTTCGTACCTCCTCGAACACTTTTCCTAGGTCGGACACATGATTTGTATCTCCTTCGGTTTTAACAATCATGTCGTCCATATATACTTCCAACATTCTTCCAATTTGGGCATGAAACTTTGTTCATCATCCTCTGATAGGTGGCACCTGCACTTTTGAGACTGAATGGCATTACCCGGTAGCAGTAATTTGGGCATGAAGACTTTGTTCATCATCCTCTGATAGGAATTTATTGACCAACTTGTCCATTCTAGGTAACCGAAACGCATCTTTTGGAAAGGCTTTATTGAAGTTGGTATAGTCCACGAACATCCTCCATTTCCATTATCCTTATTAACCAATACCACGTTGGACAGCCAAATAGTGTACTTTACTTCTTTGACGAAATCTGCCTTAATAAGATCCTCACTACTTTCACGGCTGCGTCGGCCTTTTCGTCAGAATGATCTTCTACGCTGTGCTACCTACTTAGCTTTCAAATACACAAAGATTATGAAGGAAAGATCGAGAGATATCCTAGGAATGTCAGCTGCGCTCCATGCGAAGACATCGACGTATTTCCTGAGGCATTTGACACGGGCCATCTTTGCTTCATCGGTAAGGTTTGACCCGATCATGATGACTTTCTGCGATACATCTCCAACTTGTACGGGAGGGAAATGACCATCTGGCTCAGGCCCTGTGATCTAGTTTTTCGACTCTCTGACTAAGACATCGTCCTCCTCATCGTTCGACATGTGTGGTTCATACTGAGCATCTAAATTGGCCAAGTTGATCTCGGAACTGAAGGCAAATTTCTTAATAAGACTGGCTTTCGAGTCCCTCGATTGTGCTACCCGTCTGTCCACTTCTAGGTTTACGACTTCGTCGTTGTTGAAGTAAAACTTCATTTTAAGGTCGGTAGTAGAGGTGAGGGCCTCCAACCTTCCTATCGTTGCTCTTCAAACTATGGAGTCGCATACAATTAAGGTCGGTAGGACAAAGAAAGGAACGTTCTTCGAGGCCGAATACTCGCTCATCAGGAAAAGACTCGAGGTTTCTTTCGGTGATCTCGAACGCAAATAAAGCCCTGAGAGAGATGATGTCGTATGAGCTGCCCTGATCTGTTAGGATTCTACGGTCGCTAGGGTTTCCCCGACTAAGTCCTCGTCAATAATGGTCAGTGAGGGTTGGCCATTAGCGATCTCAATCTCTATCACGACCAAAGTTGAACTTGCTGATGAAGCCTCCATTGTTAAGGTTTTTGATACTCTGTGATAACTCAGTTCGAGCAAGGGTAGGAGTGTTGGTGGCCCACTTCGGACGAGTTGAGGACCAAAATGCTCACCAAGCTGAGAAGCTGGAACACTTCGAGTTATTTCCGAGGTGGTGTTGTAGTGATTGTATAGAGAATACGTGAGGTGCTCCGACTGGCGTTGATCCGGCGAGGGGGTGGTACCTGCACACACTCTGATGCGTAAGTCAGCATTGATAGGTGGTGCTTTTACAGGGATTTTTGCCTACACATGGCACACAGAGATTAGTGCTTTCAAGCAAATATCCCAGACCGCTGGATGGCACAGATGTATTCACGTCGTTGATTAGGGACTATTATGTGCTTTGCTAGACTGGGCCTAAATTCTATGCTAGACAACATCAGTAGGTTCAAGAACTTGGAGCAGAAATTTCTGTGAGCACAAAAGTTCAATTTCAAACTCCAATGTTCACGAAATTAAACCATCCAAGTACAATCCTAGGATGATTAAATATTACTTTATTTATTAAATATTGCTTTATTTATCATATTCATCATTAATATTAAATATTACTTTATTTGTTATTAGTTCATAATAATATTGCTTGAAAAATATCTTTAACTATCTTCAAACTAAATAACGTATATTGCGCAATAACAATTATGAGAAAACATAAATCTGTAAAAAAATATAATTATATGTTTTCTAGTTTTTAAAACTTATTTGGATATCAATTATTCCAAACAACTTTTTTTAGTTTCGAATTCTTAGAAAAGCTTTTAAAACTAGATTACCAACTTTTTTCTTCTTAAAAAACAGTTTTAAAAAACTGATATATAAAATAGTTTTTTAAAAACTAAAAAACAGAAGTCATTCAATGATGGATTTAGAAACAAAAGTCATTTAAAAAAAGATTGCAATATTTTGACTTCCAGTCATGGTTGATATCATTGATGGATTTAGAAATTTTAAAAAGTGAGAATATATATATATATATATATATATATATATATATATAATAACCTCGACTTGTTTTTAGTCTTCACTAAAAGATTCACAATTTTAGATGATTTATTTCTCATGGAATTTTTCTTGGATGAATGTTTAATTTTTCTTGTTTTTAGTCTTCACTAAAAGATACATTTTGACATAAAGTAAGAGAAATTATATCAATTGTGTGTGTGTGTCTTGGTTTGTTCATGTATATACGTATGACACATATTCGAGGTTTGGTAGATATTGGATCCCGTCACACCAAAAGATACCAATGCACTAAAATCAAGTAAACCTTAGTCATAACAATAAGGT
Organism: Astragalus glycyphyllos; assembly: GCA_963573325.1. NCBI lineage: Eukaryota > Viridiplantae > Streptophyta > Magnoliopsida > Fabales > Fabaceae > Astragalus > Astragalus glycyphyllos. Next base: position 62,523,228 of record OY754312.1, on the reverse strand, counting down.
AAGTAAAAGTAATAAACAATAAACTTTCAGGGGACTACATGGGGCATAAATAACGTCCAAGATTAGAAACCTCACAACACAACAATAACATAAGTAAAGCATACACCATAACATAAATCCACGAGAATTTTACTAATGTTTTAGAATTGAATATCACAGAAACATTATCAGTTATTTCATTCTCTTGAGAAGCCCAACCTATAAAGTTAATGTCACCTCTGATCTGATAATGAACACAGGTGAGATCACAATCATTTTTATTGTTGTAGTCCAACTTACTCCCAATATTCATCAATCTCATAGACTCCTTCATCTAAGTCTCATCTCCTTTTCCATTTGTGACTTCCTTGATATAATTTTCAAGCAATGTTTCCTTAGAACCATCCTTCCTCCTATTCTGCTTCCGCTTGCCGCTCACGCGCCGCTTGATGGCGTTCCAATGGTTCTTAATGGTGTTCTCTGTGCGCCCATGTAATATCTTTGCAATTTGTTTCCACTTGTTCGGTTGTTCCCAACTTGCTTGTGAGTTCCTACTAGTATATTCTCCTCTTCTTCACTCCATGGATCCTTCTGCATTCGTAAGTAATAAATGTGTGGATTAGATATATGTACTACTAATTGGGAACGTTTTCTGCTTTCAATAACTCATTTTAGTTGCTTGGAAAACAATAAATAGCGTTTAATGTATACAAATATGACTTTGATTGATGCATTGATGTCCATAAATAACATGGACATATAAAAAACAAAGACTAACCTTATTTTGAACAACTTTTTTTGTACGCAATAGCAACAAATTGTTGTAACTAAAGTAAAAGTCACGTGCAAAAGTTTGTAACTTTTAGAGAATGATGGTACGATTTAGTGACAAAATATTTTTTAAAGAGAAATCATGAATGATAGTTACATATGGAATACAAAAGATGGGTATGGAATAAAAACAAAATGAGTTTAAAACAAATTGTGAACGAAAGTTATTTATAGATTATTCATTATTCGAATATAAATATAGCGCCAAATGGTCATTTATGTAAGAAGAATCAAGTACGAAATTAATTATGAGAAAGTATAAACATGGATGAAACGATTTGTTTATAGTTGAACCGTGTAGCATTTATGTCAGATTAGTGTTCAAAGTTTCATGCCATTAAACATTGGCATATCATTTAACAGAATATAACCAGACATGAAAAGATTAGTGTCAAAGTGAGCCCGCTAGAGTATATACGGGATTCATGTTCAACAATTTCTGATAAGAAAGAGAAAATAACCAGGCTTTTAAAAAAGGGCAAGGGCAAATTTTTTTCAAACTTAATATTTTTTTTTATAAATGCGTGTGTAAGAAAGATAAAAGCAATAAGGGATTGAAAGAGAGGAAACCCTAATGTTTGGTCGAAGATTATTATTCCATCTCTCCCTGCATTGTTTCCCATTCCTGCTATTTATAAACTTAGCAATTTTGGACCATTCCTTTTGACCATATTGGTCCACCAAATCAATAAGAACCCTATAAAAAAGTAAAACAAAAATGAAATATTTGTCAACCTCTAGAGACAAATTAAGCAAAAAATCAACTACATTCTTTCAATTTTAATCTCTTGCAACTACAAAGTACATAATAAGACTCAAATAAAAACATTGAGAGAGTATCAATTTTTGAATGGATTAATACCTGTCCTCATCCACTGTCCATTTCCCTTTGATTCTTTTGGTATCATTATGGTGACTATCATTGTTCTTTGTTCCGAACCACCTTTGTTTTTTTCGTCACCCACATCGAGTTTTAGATCAGTGTCAAGGAGATAGTTTCCAATCCCAACGATGTGTGACAACTCATCTTTAAATATAGGCCTCACTGGCACAGATGCAAATGCATCATTAACTAATAGCGGTGAAAGAGAAAGACCAACCTGAGATTGGGAACTAACATTATATTGAAGGGGATTTTTATTGACAAAATCCAAGTAGTTATTTCCATGGTTCAGGTAATTATGCATGTCTTCTATTTTATTATTGTTTGGTGAAAAATCCATGGGGACGCTAGATCTGAGAAAATCTGTCATGGAACCACTTGTGTGTGTAGCATTGAAGGAATTCCCGATTGAAGAAGTTGGGATCATACAAAATGGGTTGATGGAGGAAGGACCCTCCATCGAAAAACTTGAATAATTCTTATCCACATTCAGGGGATGTTGCTTAAAATTGGGGTAATTGCTACGGTACAAGAAAGTATTCTCATGTGATGGAGGATGAGAAAGAGTGGAGCTTGGTTGCACGACAACCATAGTGGGGATCTCATATTTTTTACAAGGATTTTCTGGGAAAATACTAGAAATGTTGCTTATAGTTTCTTCAAAGCTTGGATCAAACTCCATTGGATCTAAAACACACACACACAATCCCAGTGAAGAAAGAAAGACTGATATTTTTGTAGGTTTATGACGAAAGAAGTTGGGGTCCACAACTTTTTATGAAAGCTACTTCTAGGACTTGGAATATAGGTGAAAAAAATTAAGTTAATGAGACTCAGAAGACACGTGACCATCGATGCGATAATATCAAATGGTCCATGTTCATTTTTTATATGACTATTGAGATTCTACTTGAGTAACTCTAGTAAAATAATTAGTTTTTATATTTGTTTTATTTGTTTTTTGTATTATTTTCTCTTTCTATTAAAACTTATTCCTTAAAAATGAAACAGTAATGACGAGGTTGTTACAAAATTTTGTTTTTTATGGAATGTTTTGGCCGAACATTAAGAGTACACGAGAGACATGCCTTTCTTTTATGACTGTTAAAACAAAGGCTAATTAATTTTTGGTTTAAATATGTATTTAGTCCCTGCAAATGTCTCTGTTTTTCGATTTAGTCCCTGCAATTTTTTTTAAATACATCCCTGCAAAATAACTTTTTTTTGAATATGCCCTTCGGAAAGTTGGCATTTTAAATACGTCCCTGCAAAATAACTTTTTTTTAAATACGTCCCTGCAAAATAACATTGTTTTTGAAATAAGTCCCAACAAAAAAAAGTGATATTTTGCAGGGATGTATTTAAAAAAAGGTTATTTTGTAGTGACGTATTTAAAAAAAAGCTATTTTGCAGGGACGTATTTAAAAAGTTTATTTTGTAGGGACGTATTTAAAAAAAAGTTATTTTTCAGGGACGTATTTAAAAAAAATTTCAGGGACTAAATCGAAAAACAGGGACATTTGCAGGGACTAAATACATATTTAAACCTTAATTTTTTTATCATAACATTTTCCATAGAAATTAGAGCCAAGTAGTTCATTGACGTATTATCAAAGACAATTTTCATATATGAATTACAATTACTTATTTTAATTACCGATCTAAAATTCCAAAAACAAATTGAGGGAGAGATGTCGTAACTAAGTGAAATAACTTGTTTATTACTCAAGGAAACAAATGTTTACCAAATTGTTTTACTAACATTCGTATAATTATAATGTCGAAAAAACATTTGTATCATGATATTATAAAGCGAAATATTTATTTTTAAATTAAATTACTTTTTTGGTAAATTAATTTAAAGTTTCACATTTGTCATTTATCGTCTTTTTTTTCCAACTTCATCCTTTACGTTTTGGTAACTTTTGTAAGAAGCTCGGCTTGAGAGTATAAGGATGTATCAAAGGGGCGTGGGCACTTTGGAAACGATAAAGTGTACCAAGGAAATATGAAACACAATTTGGAGGGTGCCTCGGCTAAAGGGCGACTCAGTTAAGAAACCAACGACCGAAGGCCAAGAAAGAAACATGGCCGAGGAAGATTGTAGCCAAGGCGAGGAAAGCTTTCTTGGAGCGCGAGTATTCAACGCACGTGGACAAAGCGTTGAAGCGGTTAAGGTCAGCGAATAGAAGAACGCCGTCGAAATTGGAGTGAAGAGGTTTTATCCCACTAACCCTTGCTTGTGAGGTCGTGGAGGAGTGTCTCCAAATGTCTAGGTCTGAAGAGAAAATAGAAGCGCTGATCGTAATTGATTTAACAGTGAGCGATTGTAGACTCGAATAATGTCTACCAAAAGCTCATATGAGCATATATGTATATATATAGTAGGTTGTACATTCCAAGAAACACACATCAATCAAATCAATCTACTATTTTCCGAAAAGTCTTTACTTTTTCTATCTTTACTGCATTTCTTTATGTATTATGCCTCGTAGATAGTCCAACCACGCGTCCCTTACACCTATCCTAACATTCTTTGGAGGACTTAGCGAACTCATTATCGAGGGACAGAGTTTCAAACCGCAGGATGATCCCGTGGCTAGAAAAAAGAGTTTGAACGAAAACCAAATTTGCAGTTCCGGTGGGACCAACTCAGGTAGACAGACGTTAGATTTTGATACACATGGGTTGGATTATCAATGCAGGTTGACCAAGTCAAAGGAAGGTTGACCAAAAAGTCAAAGCAAAAGTTTGATCAAGTCAACTAAATATTGACCAGAAGTCAAAAGAAGTGTGGTCCCACTTTTATGATGAAGATCCAGTAATGTGAAGGTTGAAGATCAAGATAAGAAGATTATGTTCATCAAAGCTTCTCAACATGACAAACATGTTTACTCTCATTAATTGAAGATCAGAGAGTTTTTAATGCTAGACTCAAGCAATAAATGAAAGAGGAATTCCTTGATTATTCCTAGACCAACCAAAAGGTGTATTAAGGTTCAAAGGAATGTGAAGGTTCGTGTACACCTGGCATAACTGAATTGAAATGACAAGCCAACTAAAAGAGAGTCAGAACACTCGAAGGTAAAGGACTGTGTCAGCATGTGAAGGTTGAAAAGTGAGTAAAAGGTACAATTGTCAGCTAGTAAAGCTTCAAAAGCTGTCAACGTTGGATCCTTCCATCTAGTTACTCGTATGGACCAATGGACACATGATTTGTATCTCCTTCGGTTTTAACAATCATGTCGTCCATATATACTTCGTTCACCATCCTTTGATAGGTGGCACCTGCATTTTTGAGACTGAATGGCATTACCCGGTAGCAATAATTTGGGCATGAAGACTTTGTTCATCATCCTCTGTCCACTTCTAGGTTTACGAATTCGTCGTTGTTGAGGTAAAACTTCATTTTATGGTCGGTAGTAGAGGTGAGGACCTCCAGCCTTCCTATCGTTGCTCTTCCAACTATACAGTCGCATACAATTAAGGTCGGTAGGACCAAGAAAGGTACGTTAATAGTACGATAAAGAGGGTTTTCCCCGAAAGTCATTGAGAGGCTAATGTTCCCAAATGGAGTTGCTAGAGCTTCCTCGAGGCCGAATACTCGCTCATCAAGACAAGACTCGAGGTCTCTTTCGGTGATCCCGAACGCAATGAGCGTCTTGAGAGAGATGACGTCGCATGGGCTTCCATGATCGGTTAGGACTCTACGGTCGCTAGGAGAGTGGGAGGGTAAATAACATTGGGTTTCCCCGACTAAGTCCTCGTCATTAAAGCGCAGTGAGGGTTTGCCATTAGCGATCTCAATCTCTATCACGACCAAAGGGTAGGAGTGTTGGTGGCCCACTATGGTCGCCAATGATCTATTCTTGCTGTAGGCTTCGGACGAGTTGAGGACCAAAATGCTCACCAAACTGAGAAGCTGGCACACTTCGAGTTATTTCCGTCACAGTGTTGTAGTGATTGTATAGAGAATACCCGAGGTGCTCCGACTCACGTTGATCTGGCGAGGGGGTGGTACCTGCACACACTCTGGTGCCTAAGTCAGTATTGTGAATTGGTTATGTGAGGTAATAAATCGTACCAGTAGCATTGATAGGTGGTTCTTTTATAGGGGTTTTTGCCTACACATGGTACGAAGAGATTGGTGCTTTCGTGCAGACACCTGCTTTCGTGCAGACACCGCAAACCGCTGGATGGCGCAGATGTATTCACGTCGTTGATTAGGGACGATTATGGGCTTTGCTAGACTGGGCCTAAATTTTATGCTAGACAACATCAGTAGGTTCAAGAACTTGGAGCAGAAATTTCTATGAGCTTGACAAAAGTTCAATTTCAAACTCCAATGTTCACGAAATTAAACCATCCAAGTGCAATCCTAGGATGATTCTTCTTGCTTGAAGCCATCATCGTTCTTATCTAGCTAACCTAAGCTTCTGTTGTTCATTTTCATAGGGATGGAACCAGTATTTTCTAAGGAAATATTATGCTTGGCGTCAAATAATTATATATTAAATATTACTTTATTTATCATATTCTTCATTAATATTAAATATTACTTTATTTCTTAATTTGTTATAGTTCATAATAATATTATATGAAAAATACCTTTAACTATCTTCAAACTAAATAACATATATATATTGAGCAATAACAATTATGAGAAAACATAAATCTGTATATAAATATAATTTTATGTTTTCAAGTTTTTAAAACATATTTGGATATCAATTATTCCAAACAAGTTTTTTTAGTTTCTCATTCTTAAAAAACTTTTAAAACTAGATTACCAACATTTTTCTTCTTAAAAAACAGTTTTAAAAAACTGATATATAAAATAGTTTTTAAAAAACTAAAAAACAAAAGTCATTCAATGATGGATTTAGAAACAAAAGTCATTTAAAAAATATTGCAATATTTGGACTTCCAGTCATGGTTGATATCAATGATGTATTTAGAAATTTTAAAAAGTGAGAATATATATATAATATATATATATATATATATATATATATATATATATATATATATATATATATATAAAAACTAGCATCGACTTGTTTTTACTCTTCACTAAAAGATTCACAATTTTAGATCACAGGTGAGATCACAATCATTTTTATTGTTGTTGTCCAGCTTACTCCAAATTTTCATCATTCTCATAGACTCCTTCATCTAAGTCTCATCTCCTTTTGAATTTGTGACTTCCATGATATAATTTTCAAGCAATGTTTCCTTCGAACCATCCTTCCTCCAATTCTGCTTCTGCTTGCCACTCACGCGCCGCTTGATGGCGTTCTAATGGTTCTTAATGTTGTTCTCTGTGCGCCCAGGTAATATCTTTGCAATTTGTTTCCACTTGTTCCCAACTTGCTTGTGAGTTTCTACTAGTATTTTCTCCTCTTCTTCACTCCATGGATCCTTCTGCTTTCAATAACTCTATTTTAGATGCTTGGAAAACGATAAATAGCCCTTAATGTATACAAATTTAATATGACTTTGATTGATGCATTGATTTCCATAAATAACATGGACATATAAAAAGCAAAGAGTAACCTTATTTTGAACAACTTTTTTTGTACGCAATAGCAAAAAAGTTTGTCACTTTTAGAGAATGATGGTGTGATTTAGTGACAAAATATTTTTGAAAGAGAAATCATGAATGAAAATTACATATGGAATACAAAAGATGGGTATGGAATAGAAACAAAATGAGTTTAAAACAAATTGTGAACTAAAGTTCTTTATAGATTATTCATTATTCAAATAGAATAACAGCGCCACATGGTCATTTATGTAAGAAGAATCAAGTACGAAAGTAATTATGAGAAAGTATAAACATGGATGAAATGATTTGTTTATAGTTGAATCGTGTAGCATTTATGTCGGATTAGTGTTCAAAGTTTCATGCCATTAAACATTGGGATATCATTTAACAGAATATAACCAGACATGAAAATATTAGTGTCAAAGTGAGCCCGCTGGAGTATATACGGGATTCATGTGCAACAATTTCAGATAAGAAAGAGAAAATAACCAGGCTTTTAAAAAAGGACAAGGGCAAATTTTTTTGAAATATATATATATATATATATATATATATATATATATATACTTTTTTATTAATGTGTGTGTAAGAAAGATAAAACCAATAAGGGATTGAAGGAGTAGAAACCCTAATGTTTGGTCGAAGATGATTAGTCCATCGCTCCCTACTTTGTTTCCCACTCCTGCCATTTATAAACTTACAATTTTGGACCATTCCTTTTGACCATACTGGTCCACCAAATCAATAAGAACCCTATAAAAAAGTAAAACAAAAATGAAATATTTGTCAACCTCTAGAACAAATTAAGCGAAAACTCAACTACATTCTTTAAATTTTAATCTCCTGCAACTACAAAGTACATAATAAGACTCAAATAAAAACATTGAGAGAGTATCAATTTTTGAATGGATTAATACCTGTCCTCATCCACTGTCCATTTCCCTTGATGCCGACCTTGAAAAGCTTCTAGGGGATTGTACTTCTGCCGAGGAAAGGATGGAGAGCTCGGCAGCGCTAGTCTTCGAGAGATGCCGGAGTCTTCTAGCTGTGGTGAGTCCGAACCTTCCGATGGACCTGTTGGTTCATCAGAATGACATTTTCGAAGGTAACCTGGTGATGCCAGTGCAGGGCGCTCCTTTGGATCAAGCGTTGCTCCTCTTTGTTGGCTCCGAGGTGGAAGTTTCTGAATGAAGCCTTTCCTGTTTTTATCGTTTTGCTTTTGTAAACATAAGGTCGTGGCCCTCCTTATGTAACCTTTTTTAAGATATCAATGAAAGTTTGTTTCTCTGCACTGTCATTTCAATTGTTTTATCGATTTTATTTGACGTAGTGAGATGAGAGTGTCCGAAGCCGAGTCTATGGTTACCTGAATGCCTTTTCCTGAACTGTCTTAAGTTCCCTTGGGTTGTTCCTGATTGGTGCGTGGAAGTCGGAAATCAGGAATATCTTTGTTCCCTGATGGAGCGCGAGACTCGGAGATCAGGGATGTCTTTTTCCCCTGATGGAGCGCGGAGCTCGGAGATCAGGGGGTCTTTATCCCCTGATGGAGTAATTAAATAAAATAACTTGTTTATTACTCAAGGAAACAAATGTTTACCAAATTGTTTTACTAACATTCGTATCATGATATTGTCAAAAAAATCATTCGTGTCATGATATTATAAAGGAAATATTTATTTTTAGATTAAATTGCTTTTTCGGTAAATTAATTTCAAGTTTCACATTTGTCATTTGGAGGAGTTAGCGAAATCATGATCGAGGGACAGAGTTTCAAACTGCAGGATGATCCCGCGGCTAGGAAAAAGAGTTTGAACGACAACCAAATTGGCACTCCCGATGGGACCAACTCAGGTAGACAGGCGTTAGATTTTTATACGTCTGGGTCGGATTATCAATGGTGTATGTACCTACTCTGGTCGAAACTTTAGTAAGGACCTAGGTTCCGCGTCCAAAAAGACGTTTTTTTTTTCAAACAGGCAGACTACCCGAATTTATTATAAAAAAAAAAGGAAAAATACAAAAAAGAGCGAAGGGGGGACTAGACCGACACCCTTGCCATCAGAAAATCTCAATCCAAAACAATACTAGAGAGCCCCTAACGGAACCCCTAGAACACAACAGCCTGGAGGCTAGACAAAACACAAAAAAACCAATCTAACTAGTAAAAGTGGATAAACAATCATGTGAACGGCAAACCAACAAGCGCTGGCAAGAAAAGATAGACAGAAGATCGAGTAACCCTCAAATCAGATCAAAGAGAAACAGAGACAGAATTAGTCTTTGAGCGAGTGTTATACACTACTATTTTCTGAACGGATTTCTTTTTTTGTTTCTTCTTTCGGGATGTGGATACCACGTGACTCGACTTTTTTGCAGCAGATTCGTGGGTCGTGTGGTCATCTGCATCGTCTGACACATCACCCCATTGCTTTCCCGAAATGCTCATGTCGGGATCTACCACTGGAATATCATCAGACATTGAGGCATCAAGCTTGGTGGTGGGAGGTTGAGTGGAATCACTACCAGGTCGGCTAGCTTCAGAGGTGGACTTCTTGATGACAGAAGACTCATGCATCTGCTGGACAAAATGGTCATCGGCATCCTCAGTAACCGAGGCTGGGATAATTAATTCATCAGTAGAATGCGTGACCTCTTCTCCAGACTCAATCGGAGAAGAAGCCCCTTGTTGTTGATGTATCTGAGAATGTTGCTCATTATTAGACACCCCTTGTTGCTGTTGAGTTTGAGAAGGTTGTTCATTATTAGAATTCCCTCGCTGCTGTTGAATCTGAGGAGGTTGCTCCCTATTATGAGCCTTATGCTTGGGGACATAAACCTGTTTTATCTGAAGAGTCATTCCGTTGCAACCACTAATGGTATGACCAATAGTGTTGCAATTTGAACAAAACGAAGGCAAGTTTTCATACTCGATGCCAATTGAGAATGCATAGCCCGGCCTTTCAACTAGGATGTGATTCCTAAGTTCTGATTTCAGGTCTATATCAACGAGGACCCGAGCAAAATGACCAAAAGATCTATCAAATGAGCTTTTGCTTGTTGTGTCATCTAGTTTAAGCAGAGTTCCAACACAACTAGCAATTGCTAATAGAATTTTGGGTCTCCAATATTCTTGAGCCAGTCCTGTAAGCCTAGTCCAACATTGAACATTTGTATTTTTGATCTTGGAAGGATGAAAATCAGGCTGCCAGGGAAACAATAGAAGCAGACTTGGCTTGCACGGCCAAGAGGGCTGCAACTGAATTCTTCGTAAATCATCAACACAAGAAAAAGAAAATTCATAGTATCCTTTCCCTAAAGATATCATTCCCCACTTACCTGTTGGTGTCCAGAGATTTTAAAGTTTGGATCTCAAAGCATCTAACTTAATAGGAGTGTCTCCCTTTGAGTGTAAAACTCTACCATTAAGGTGTGTTTTGCATTCTTGCAAACCTGTCCTATATTGCTCTTCCAGAATTGAGATAGATAAATCATCTCCTTTGAAACATGGACGAGGAAGTTGACTAATAGGAATATCACATGTCTTGTTTTTGGACCCCATCAAACCTTGGGCAAAAGATTTGACATTTGTTGTCGCTTTGTGAGAGACATTCTGGTTGGCAGAAACAGGAAGAGCGGTAGGCATCAAGTTCGGGAACCGCGCCACACATTCTGATTGGACGTGAGGCTGAACGCGTGCAGTACAGGCAGCGACTTTGACAGGGGCGTGGTTAACACTAACTGGTTCCTGGTTTATTGTGTTTCCTGATCAAGTTCTTTGTTTACAGATCCAGTTGCGAGGATGTCGAGCTCAGCCACGGAAGATTAGAGGGGTTCTTCGTGGGGATTGTACTTCTGCCGAGGTCAGGATGGAGAGCTCGGCAGCGCTAGGCTTTGAGAGATGCCACAATCTTCTAGCTGTGGTGAGTCCGAACCTTCCGATGGACCTGTTGGTTCATCCGAATGACATTTTCGAAGGTAACCTGGTGATGCCAGTGTCGGGCGCTCCTTTGGATCAAGCACTGCTGCTCTTTGTTGGCTCCGAGGCGGAAGTTTCTGAATGAAGCCTTTCCTGTTTTTATCTATTTGCTTTTGTAAACGTAAGGCCGTGGCCCTCCTTATGTAACCTTTTGTAAGATATCAATGAAAGTTTGTTTTTCTGCACTGTCATTTCAATTGTTTTATCGTTTTTATTTGACGTAGTGAGATGAGAGTGGCCGAAGCCGAGTCTAAGGTTACCTGAATGCCTTTTCCTGAACTGTCGTAAGTTCCTTTGGGTTGTTCCTGATTGGTGCGTGGAGGTCGGAAAACAGGAATATCTTTGTTCCCTGATGGAGCGCGAGGCTCGGAGATCAGGGATGTCTGTTGCACCCCGAAAAAAATCCGGATTGGACCTTTCATCGTACAACGTGAAAATTTGTGAAGCCGCCATCAACATTTTTTATTTAGGGACCAAAACATTGAAAAAGGGTCCTTTTTAAGGTGGGTGGTCCTTTGAGAACTAGAGATGTAGGTTCGGGGGTCGGTTAGGTGTGGGGAAGGTATTAGCATCCCATGTAACACCCCGGAAATAATTTAATTAAAATAGTTGATTGAATTATTAAAATAATTTGGAGGCGGGATATAGATAAATTAAAAGGTTAATATTTTATATGCGTAGGAGGTGAAATGAGTAAAGGAGGTGGTGACGTAGAGAGCCCAGTGTTTACTGAGCCCTCAACTTAAACCCTGGGGGTTTAAGCCAAACCCTCATTCGCAGCAAGCAAAAGAAAAACGAAAGTGAGAGTGAGAGAGAGAGCACGCGGCGCAAAGAGGGAGAGAAGAGGAGGGTTTCGCGAAGAATTTCAAAAGGAGATCGTTCGTGTTGCTGTGGTTTTGTTCGTGTCTCGTTCGTCGTGTTCCGGAGCTTACGTTATTCGAGGTAAGGGTGGGCTTAACCTTGATAATGGGTTGATGATAATTATGTGTGGGTAGTCTAGGGCTTTGTTGAATTGTTCGTGTTGTTGCATATCGTGTTTTCGTTGAGATTGGTGCTTTGATGATTATTGCACGTTATTGTGATTTGTTTCGTTATTTGTTGTTGCGTGATTGTTGTATCACGATGATGGTGTTGTTATTGTTCGTGTTTTTGTTGTTGCTGTGCGTGGTTGATTGTTGTTGTCGCGTTGTCGAATTGTCGTTTTTGTTGTGGTGGTTTCGGTGTCGTTGCCGTTAGGGTTTGGTGTTTGGCAATTTAGCGATTCTGGACACAGGTTCGGTTTTTCCAAAACTGGCGCTGTTTGGTTGATCCAAAAATTATGAGGTTGATTGTTTTTGAAAATAGACTTAACGCCGGTCGTTTTGGCACTGGTTTCGTTAAATTCGGAGTTGTATAGCTCGAGTTATAGGCGATACAAGTTAGGTTAAAATTCTGGAAACGGTTTGGGTATAGATTCGGTATTTCGGTGACTGGGAACGTTGTATTGATCGATAAATTATGTGGTTTATTTTTCTGGAAAATAGACTTAATGCTTGTTAATTTGGCACTGGTTTGGTTGCGTTTAGAGTTGTGTAGCTCGAGATATGAATTCCACAAGTTAGAGTAAGATTCTGGAAACAATCTGGACACAGGGTCAGTGTTTTGGTTACCACGTTTTCAAAAGAACTCCTTTTCGAACGAATCCAATTTCTTTGAAAACTAGACAAAATTTGCCCCAGTTTATGCACAAGTTTCATGCAATTTGATTGAGTTTTGGTTACTTTGGAATTGCTTGAATTTGAAGGACAGAAACTGTCCTCTTTTGCAACTAGCCCGTGTGCTTTTCGAAAACTGTACCTATTGGACACTCTCCTTCAAAAACTGAACTTAGGGATGATAACCAGACCCATAGGGCTTTCCAACAAGTATTTATTTGTTGAAATCCGATATCGTTTGCTATTTTAATTAATTCGCTGAAGTAGGTGCGATGTGCCTAGGCGCTGTGCGCCAGTCTTGTGCGTGGTGTGCGTGCGTTATGTCCGCGTTGTGGAGCCGTCTGGTGTTAATATTTCAGGTGCGGTGCTGGTATGCTCAGGAGAGTTTAGTGGTAGCTGTGATGCTACAACTTGGTGCTATTTTTGGTGAAATCATTTGTTTTGATTCTGGTGATATAGTATTTATTTTAAATACTTGTTATGGTGAGTTGGTGCATTGGTGTCGCATTGTCATATGCATGTTTTGGTGATATAGGCTCTGCCTCTGGTGTTTATTGGTGATATGCCCGTCGTGGCTCATTTTGGTGATCGGTACCGCATGCATATGCCCACTGGAGGGGTTGCATATCATCCCATTGTCTATGAATGTTATAATTTTGGTGGTTCACTGTCAAATGGATTTTTCCTTTGGTATCTGGTGCTGTGATATGGTGTAATTGTATTGTGTTGCTGTAGTTACCTGATGCTAGCATATTTTTATCATCTGCTTATTATCTCTGTTAGACTCACCCCTTCTGCTTGGAATGTTGCTCTCATGTGGCAACGCTGCAGGTGATCGCTAGTGCTCGTGGAGGAATTGCTAGGTTTTGCTTCCTCTCTCGTTTGGGTCTGTGTCAGCTCTGATATGTAGCACCGGGGAGTCGTTAGTTATCGTTTTGAACTATTATTTTAGTTATTGGAAATTGTTTTAATTTATTTTGGAGATGTCTTTAATTGTTAATTCTGGAGATGTTTAAACTGGTTAATATTTCCGCTGCTTGGTGATTTCTTTTATATAAATTATTTTGGAGATTTTCTTTTTTTTTAAAATGGTGAAAAATGTAGCGCCCTTCGAGGTGACTCTGATAATTGTCTATTTAATTGTAATAGTAAAAGGGGGGTGTTACATTAGTGGTATCAGAGCAGTTCGGTCTGTCCGGCCAAGTTGTCGAGTCGTCGAGTCGAGTAACACTTGAGTAATTGTTACTCGTTCCTGATTATAGTTTCTGTTGCAGTGTTAGGTTGAGATGGCAGGACGGAACGATGCTGCACTCGCTGCTGCTTTGCAGGCTGTGGCTCAAGCTGTGGAGAATAACCCAGGTGCTGCTGGTGATGCTGGGTCGCACAGTTTGGCTACGTTTCAGAGGGAGAATCCTCCTACCTTTAAGGGCAAGTATAACCCTGATGGTGCTTTGGCGTGGCTGAAAGAGATGGAGAGAATCTTTCGTGTTATGGATTGCTCTGAGGCGCAGAAAGTCAGGTATGGTACTCATATGCTGGCAGAGGAGGCTGATGACTGGTGGTTGGAGGTGAGGCAGAGGTTGGCGACTGTGAATGAAGAGGTCACTTGGGCTATGTTCAGCAGAGAATTTCTGAGAAAGTATTATCCTGAAGATGTCCGTGGGAAGAAAGAGATTGAGTTTCTGGAGCTGAAGCAGGGTAATATGTCGGTGACTGAGTATGCTGCCAAGTTCATTGAATTGGCGAAGTTCTATCCACATTATGGTGAGGCTGGTGCTGAATTCTCCAAATGCATCAAGTTTAAAAATGGGTTGCGGGCTGATATCAAGAAGGCGATAGGGTATCAGAAAATTCGGGTGTTCTCGGAGTTGATTGACAGTTGCAGAATCTTCGAGGAAGACAGTAATGCTCATTCTAGAGTCATGAGGGATAGGCAGAAGAATTTCTCGAGTCGTGGGAAGCCGTATGAGGTTCCAGCTGGTAAGGGCAATCAGAGAACTGCTGTGGGTAAGAGACCTAGTGGGGGAGATGCTGCTGCTAGTGTGGTATGTTACAAGTGTGGTAAACCCGGTCATAAGCGTCTTGACTGTCCAGGTGATGTGAAGAAGTGCTACAAGTGTGGTAAAGAGGGTCATATGGCGTCTAGCTGTGATCGAAAGGATGTGTTATGCTACAACTGTGGTGAGGGTGGTCATATCAGCACTCAGTGTCCTAAACCGAAGAAAGAAAGGTCCGTTGGGAAGGTGTTCGCTCTGGCGGGGTCAGATGCAGTGAATGAGATCAGAGGTACATGCTATATTAATAATTCTCCTCTTATTGCTATTATTGATACTGGTGCTACCCATTGTTTTATTGCTACTGCATGTGTTGAGAAATTAGATCTTGTTTTATCTTCTATGTTGAGGGAGATGGTTATCGATACTCCGGCTAAGGGTTCGGTGACTACCTCGGTTGTTTGTGCTAAATGCCCTTTATCGATATTCGGTAATGATTTTCTCGTTGACTTGATTTGTTTGCCGCTGAGCGGAATGGATGTTATTCTAGGTATGGACTGGTTAGTTGATAACCATGTTCATATCAACTGTCATGAAAGGTCTGTGAGTTTCTTTCCTCCTAAAGAGGAAGAGTCTGGTTTGTTGTCTGCTGGTCAGTTGCATAGGGTAATGAGGGAAGACGTCCAGTTGTTTTCATTAATGGCGTCATTGTCTGCTGAGAGCCAAGCGAAGGTTGATGAGTTGCAGGTGGTGCGAGAGTTTTCTGAGGTTTTTCCCGACGAGATTCCGGATGTACCACCAGAGAGAGAGGTTGAGTTTGCTATTGATCTTGTACCTGATACTAAACCTGTGTCTATGGCACCGTATAGAATGTCTGCATCTGAATTGTCAGAACTGAAGAAGCAACTCGAGGATCTGCTTGAAAAGAAATTTGTGAGGCCAAGTGTGTCGCCGTGGGGAGCTCCAGTGTTGTTGGTGAAAAAGAAAGATGGTAGTATGAGGTTGTGCGTAGACTATCGGCAGCTGAATAAGGTGACTATTAAGAACAAGTATCCGCTTCCGAGGATTGATGACTTAATGGATCAGTTGGTGGGTGCTCAGGTGTTCAGTAAAATAGATTTGAGATCGGGTTATCATCAGATCAAGGTGAAAGACGAAGACATTCAGAAGACAGCTTTCAGAACCCGTTATGGGCATTATGAGTATTCCGTGATGCCTTTCGGTGTGACTAATGCGCCGGGAGTGTTCCTGGAGTACATGAATCGTATCTTTCGTGAGTATCTGGATCGGTTTGTGGTGGTATTCATTGACGACATCCTAATTTATTCTAAGTCAGAAGAGGAGCATGCAGAACATCTGAGATTGGTATTGGAAATTCTGAGGGACAGGAAATTATATGCGAAGCTGTCTAAGTGTGAGTTTTGGTTGAAAGAGGTTAGCTTTTTGGGTCATGTTATTTCGGGGAATGGAATTGCCGTGGATCCGTCTAAGGTTGATGCCGTGTTACAATGGGAGTCTCCGAAGTCAGTTACTGAGATTAAAAGTTTTCTGGGTCTGGCAGGTTACTATAGGAGGTTTATAGAAGGATTTTCGAAGTTGGCACTTCCGTTGACTCAGTTGACTTGCAAGGGTAAAGCTTTCATCTGGGATGACTGTTGTGAAGAGAGCTTCAAAGAATTGAAGAAGAGGTTGACGACGTCTCCTGTTCTGACGTTGCCTAATCCGGAAGAGTCGTTTGTGGTGTATTGTGATGCTTCCAAGATGGGGTTGGGAGGTGTGCTTATGGAGAATGGTAAGGTAGTTGCCTATGCGTCGAGACAGTTGAGGACTCATGAGAAGAACTACCCTACCCATGATTTAGAACTTGCTGCAGTTGTGTTCGCGTTGAAAATTTGGAGACATTATCTGTATGGTTCGAGGTTTGAGGTGTTCAGTGATCATAAGGGTTTGCAGTATCTGTTTGATCAGAAAGAGTTGAATATGAGACAGCGCAGATGGTTGGAGTTGCTGAAAGACTATGACTTTAGCTTGAACTATCATCCGGGAAAGGCTAATGTGGTAGCTGACGCTTTAAGTTGAAAGACGTTGCATATGTCAGCAATGATGGTTAGAGAACTCGAATTAATTGAGCAGTTCAGGGATATGAGTTTGGTTTGTGAAGTGACGCCTCAGAGTGTCAGATTGGGGATGTTGAAGATTGATAATGAATTCATGGCTAGCATTCGAGAAGCTCAGAAGTTAGATGTTAAATTAGTTGACCTGATGGTTGGGATTGATCAATCCGAGAATAAAGACTTTGAGTTGGATGCGCAGAATGTATTGAAGTACCGTGGGAGAATCTGCATTCCTGAGGATGAGGAGATGAAAAGAGCAATTTTAGAAGAAGGTCATAGGAGTAAGTTGAGTATCCATCCGGGAGCTACAAAGATGTATCAGGATCTGAAGAAGATGTTTTGGTGGCCTGGTATGAAGCGTGATGTGGCGCAGTTTGTGTATTCCTGCTTGACTTGTCAGAAATCGAAGGTTGAGCATCAGAAGCCTGCTGGGTTGATGCAACCGTTGGAGATTCCGGAATGGAAGTGGGATAGTATTTCTATGGATTTCGTGATAGGGTTACCTAATACTGTGAGGGGGCACGATTCGATTTGGGTGATTGTGGATAGATTGACGAAGTCTGCTCATTTTATTCCTATCAATATCACGTATCCGGTGTCGAGATTGGCAGAGATTTATATTCAGGTGATTGTGAAGTTGCATGGTGTTCCTTTGTGCATTGTGTCTGACAGAGATCCTAGGTTCACTTCTGATTTCTGGAAGAGTTTGCAAGAAGCGTTGGGTTCTAAATTGAGGTTGAGTTCAGCTTATCATCCTCAAACTGATGGACAGACAGAGAGGACCATTCAGTCGTTGGAAGACTTGTTGAGATCTTGTGTTCTTGAGCAGGGAGGTGCGTGGGATACTCACCTTCCGTTGATCGAGTTTACTTACAACAATAGTTACCATTCTAGCATCGGGATGGCACCGTTCGAGGCATTGTATGGTCGGAGATGTAGGACTCCGTTGTGTTGGCATGAATCTGGGGAGAGTATTGTTCTTGGACCCGAGGTTGTTCGAGAGACTACTGAAAAGGTGAAATTGATCCGTGAGAAAATGAAAGCGTCGCAGAGTAGACAGAAGAGCTATCATGATAAGAGAAGGAAGGATTTAGAATTCCAAGCTGGTGATCATGTGTTTTTGAGAGTCACGCCTATGGATGGTGTTGGGCGTGCATTGAAGACAAAGAAGTTGACTCCTCGTTTCATTGGACCGTATCAGATCACTGAGAGAATTGGTAATGTTGCTTATAGGGTGGCCTTGCCGCCTAATCTTTCGAATTTGCACGATGTATTTCATGTGTCGCAACTTCGGAAGTATATTTCGGATCCGTCCCATGTGATTCCGATGGATGATGTGCATGTGCGGGATAATCTCACTGTGGAGACAATGCCTGTGCGAATTGAAGATCGTGAAGTGAAGACTTTACGTGGCAAAGAGATAATCCTGGTGAAAGTGGTCTGGTTAGGAGCTGCTGGTGAAAGCATGACATGGGAGTTGGAGAGCAAGATGCGAGAGTCCTATCCGGAGCTGTTTGAATCAGGTATGTTTTCGAGGACGAAAAATTCTAAGTGGGGGAGGGTTGTAACACCCCGGAAATAATTTAATTAAAATAGTTGATTGAATTATTAAAATAATTTGGAGGCGGGATATAGATAAATTAAAAGGTTAATATTTTATATGCGTAGGAGGTGAAACGAGTAAAGGAGGTGGTGACGTAGAGAGCCCAGTGTTTACTGAGCCCTCAACTTAAACCCTGAGGGTTTAAGCCAAACCCTCATTCGCAGCAAGCAAAAGAAAAACGAAAGTGAGAGTGAGAGAGAGAGCACGCGGCGCAAAGAGGGAGAGAAGAGGAGGGTTTCGCGAAGAATTTCAAAAGGAGATCGTTCGTGTTGCTGTGGTTTTGTTCGTGTCTCGTTCGTTGTGTTCCGGAGCTTACGTTATTCGAGGTAAGGGTGGGCTTAACCTTGATAATGGGTTGATGATAATTATGTGTGGGTAGTCTAGGGCTTTGTTGAATTGTTCGTGTTGTTGCATATCGTGTTTTCGTTGAGATTGGTGCTTTGATGATTATTGCACGTTATTGTGATTTGTTTCGTTATTTGTTGTTGCGTGATTGTTGTATCACGATGATGGTGTTGTTATTGTTCGTGTTTTTGTTGTTGCTGTGCGTGGTTGATTGTTGTTGTCGCGTTGTCGAATTGTCGTTTTTGTTGTGGTGGTTGCGGTGTCGTTGCCGTTAGGGTTTGGTGTTTGGCAATTTAGCGATTCTGGACACAGGTTCGGTTTTTCTAAAACTGGCGCTGTTTGGTTGATCCAAAAATTATGAGGTTGATTGTTTTTGAAAATAGACTTAACGCCGGTCGTTTTGGCACTGGTTTCGTTAAATTCGGAGTTGTATAGCTCGAGTTATAGGCGATACAAGTTAGGTTAAAATTCTGGAAACGGTTTGGGTATAGATTCGGTATTTCGGTGACTGGGAACGTTGTATTGACCGAAAAATTATGTGGTTTATTTTTCTGGAAAATAGACTTAATGCTTGTTAATTTGGCACTGGTTTGGTTGCGTTTAGAGTTGTGTAGCTCGAGATATGAATTCCACAAGTTAGAGTAAGATTCTGGAAACAATCTGGACACAGGGTCAGTGTTTTGGTTACCACGTTTTCAAAAGAACTCCTTTTCGAACGAATCCAATTTCTTTGAAAACTAGACAAAATTTGCCCCAGTTTATGCACAAGTTTCATGCAATTTGATTGAGTTTTGGTCACTTTGGAATTTCTTGAATTTGAAGGACAGAAACTGTCCTCTTTTGCAACTAGCCCGTGTGCTTTTCGAAAACTGTACCTATTGGACACTCTCCTTCAAAAACTGAACTTAGGGATGATAACCAGACCCATAGGGCTTTCCAACAAGTATTTATTTGTTGAAATCCGATGTCGTTTGCTATTTTAATTAATTCGCTGAAGTAGGTGCGATGTGCCTAGGCGCTGTGCGCCAGTCTTGTGCGTGGTGTGCGTGCGTTATGTCCGCGTTGTGGAGCCGTCTGGTGTTAATATTTCAGGTGCGGTGCTGGTATGCTCAGGAGAGTTTAGTGGTAGCTGTGATGCTACAACTTGGTGCTATTTTTGGTGAAATCATTTGTTTTGATTCTGGTGATATAGTATTTATTTTAAATACTTGTTATGGTGAGTTGGTGCATAATCATGGTGTCGCATTGTCATATGCATGTTTTGGTGATATAGGCTCTGCCTCTGGTGTTTATTGGTGATATGCCCGTCGTGGCTCATTTTGGTGATCGGTACCGCATGCATATGCCCACTGGAGGGGTTGCATATCATCCCATTGTTTATGAATGTTATAATTTTGGTGGTTCACTGTCAAATGGATTTTTCCTTTGGTATCTGGTGCTGTGATATGGTGTAATTGTATTGTGTTGCTGTAGTTACCTGATGCTAGCATATTTTTATCATCTGCTTATTATCTCTGTTAGACTCACCCCTTCTGCTTGGAATGTTGCTCTCATGCGGCAACGCTGCAGGTGATCGCTAGTGCTCGTGGAGGAATTGCTAGGTTTTGCTTCCTCTCTCGTTTGGGTCTGTGTCAGCTCTGATATGTAGCACCGGGGAGTCGTTAGTTATCGTTTTGAACTATTATTTTAGTTATTGGAAATTGTTTTAATTTATTTTGGAGATGTCTTTAATTGTTAATTCTGGAGATGTTTAAACTGGTTAATATTTCCGCTGCTTGGTGATTTCTTTTATATAAATTATTTTGGAGATTTTCTTTTTTTTAAAATGGTGAAAAATGTAGCGCCCTTCGAGGTGACTCTGATAATTGTCTATTTAATTGTAATAGTAAAAGGGGGGTGTTACATCCCACACCTCCTTTCTACCGAAAGGGAACCTTTAACTTGATGTGCGGTTTTGACAGAGTTGATTTGAAACAATTCATTCTACTTCTTTTTTTATTTGAGAAAATGTTTTTGAAAACAGGGGAAAAGAAGAATCTTTTTATTATATATATTTTTTTAAAAGTGTGCTTGACGGGATGTGACCCGCTCCTACGTATCTCCCGGTGCGATGGAGAATTCAAAGCTTACGTAGTTCTCTTTAGTCGAGAAACTTTGGTGTTTTTTTTTATTGTAGGGGTTCTCGGTCCTGAACTGTACAGTTCACTAGACCTAAAACAACAAACATCCTCGCCTGTACAGACGACGTGCCCCTTACTTTTTGAGAATGGTTTGAATTACTTGAAGAAAAGGATTTGTTGTGAGGTTGATTACTTTTATTTGAGCAAGTATCTTAGGCTCGCACGAACTGTACAGCTCGCTAACCCTAAGACGCTAACCGATCCCAGATGTACATCCGATTTGATTCCTTACTCATTTTTTTTTAAAAAAGGGTTCAAGTTGTTAATTACTTGTTTTAATTCTCATAAGTATCCCAAGATGTTTGAGCTGTACAACTCCAATCTTAGGACGCTAGTCAACACCGGCCGTACGTCCGACTTGACTCCTTATGAATTTTCAAAAAGGTTTGTTGTTGGTCTTTGAAAAAATTTGATTGCTATAGAAAAACAATTTAAAGAAAAGTTCTAATTTGAAAAATAATTTGGAAAAAGAAATGACTTGAAGAAGAGAGGAAGAGAATTGGAGGGTGATATTGATCACAAAAGTTTGTTGGGATGGCATGGCATCCAAAAGAAAAAGAAGTAGAGAATTCAAATCAATTTCCAAATCAAGAACCAAAGTGTAAACTTTAACAAGTTGCAAGCAAAACAATCAACAATGCAAGCGTAAGCATATACCTTAACCATTACTACACTGGTGCACAAGAATGACGCTTAGTCATCTAACATTTAATGGCCATGAACATGCAAGATCAACATTAACCAAATAGATTGCAAGAATAGGCACACAAATAGATAGTGCAAAAGTTTAATTCAAATAGGCATCAACACAAGATAAAACACAAGGTTGAATCCCTTTTGGTAATCCTTGACATTTGAGACAATGCACAAAGGCATAAGTGTCTAGTCCTTTTACCAAATCATCAACACAAAACAAATTATTAACCTAGAATGAACATCGCATTTGCATGATCACAAGTGACCAAAAGAAAGCAATAACAAGTCATTTTGTAGCCAAAATTGATTAATCAAGTTAGAGAACTAGCATTTACATTTTTAAACAAGAATTGCACAAAGGAAGTTGAATCATCTTAGGCAATCCTCAACATTTAAAGTGAAGTGCCTAAGGCACAAGTGTGAGTCCTCTTGCCAATCATCAACATAGAGTAATTTTGCAAACAAGTTACTAACAAGCAAAACAATTTGAGAAATCATTTTACTCACAATTGCAAACCCCTTTCACAAAGAAATAACAAAACCCTAACTTATTAGAAACTTGCGAACCAAAACATAACCAAACAACAATTTCATTCAACAAATCCACAAAATCAAGCAAGCAAATGACACTAGCAAGACTTAGGAACATTTATTCACAAGATCCAAGCAATCAAACACCAAGATCAACAACTATTCATATTTTTTTTGATTTTTGTGAAAGTAAGAAGGCATGAAAAATGAATATTTGCAAAATCAAACAACATGTTTGGACATGGGAACTTCAAAATCAAGCCTCAATAACAAGATTGCATAAAGAAATGCATCAAAACTCGATTAAACCTATTTTATACTAAGGGTGCGAAACATTCATAGCTTCCTAACACAATTTTATTTCACAAAATGCAACAAACAAAATGATAACAACACAAATCACAATTTATTCGAGGGTGAGAAGCAATCTCAAACACCCAAGCCTCCCTAAGTGCTTGTCAAAATGTTTGAGACACCTCTCACCAACAACAATCAACAAATCAACAATATACCAACACTAAAATGCATGAATATGGTAGGATGCAAGATTAGAAACATGATTTTTACATTTTGATGCAAAAAAAAACTTAGTGAATGATGCAAGAGTTTTGAGGTATACCTTGAATCCAAGCTAATAAATAAAGAGTATGAAGAGAAAACCCACAAATCAACTAGATCTTCACCAAAACCTTGCGTAACTTGCCTTGTTCTTGAGATTGGATGATGAACACTTGAATCTTGGTAGAAGAGATGGATGATATATGAAGTAGGAGTTAATATGAGATGGAAAATGGAAGTGAAATGAAGAAAAATGGAGGGGGGAATGGTTGTTGGTGGTTTCGGTCAAAGGAGGAGAGGAGAGGAGAGGTTTGTGTGCTAGGGTTTTGTGAATGAATTGTGAGGCCAAAAAAAAGAGGTCTCTGTGAGATGAGGTTTCTAAGGTATATATAGAGAGCAACTAGGTTTAAGTGTATTTAGGTCATTGTGCATCTCATCTCACTCTAGGATTGCATTTAAAATTTGAATGGAGGGTGAGGATTGAAACACACATGATGAGGGACAAAATGAAAAATTGGAGAGGAAATGGGGAGGGAATGGCGCAACATTGGGGTAGGGTGTGGTCTTGGTCACCAAGTTTTGCAAGTTGGCAATTGTACCACTGTACTATCCATGAACCCTCCAATTATGTTCTCAATTTTGATTATTCCTTTCAAGATAATTGTACATAAATCTAACCATTTTGAGCCACATACAAAGTATCTTGAAGAATATGCCATTTTATGAGATCACCATGACCAAAAATATCATAAAAATCACATCTTGAAACTTTTTTGTAGAACATTCCTTTTTGATGCCTTTTTGAATTTTTGTGCATAATGCATGCATGCATGCGCATGCATATACATGACCAAAATGTTTTGCTTCAAATAAATTTCTCTAAAATTGCACAATGATTTTTGATGAGAAAATATCTTATTTTTAGAAAATGACCAAAATACCCTTTTGCCCTAAAAACTCAAAAATGCATGCACAATGTTCTTCACACTCTTCAAAATAACGCCACACTTCTCAATTTATTTATTTTTGTGGAAAATTAGAGTTTTAAACCTAGGCGGACAAAATTAGGGTATGACAATGTCTATATCCCCTGGTGGAGTGCGGAGCTCGGAGATCACGGGGTCTTTATCCCCTGATGGAGCGCGGAGCTCGGAGATCAGGGAGTCTTTATCCCCTGATGAAGCGCAGAGCTCGGAGATCACGGGGTCTTTCGCCTCCGTTGATCGGAGGTCCCTTCGGCTACTGATGGAGCACGGGGCTCGGAGATCAGAAGGAAGGTCTTTGGTCGAAGCCGTTGGGGATTTCTTCCTTCGGCCTCTGATGGAGCTTTGAGCTCGGAGATCAGAGGGAAGGCTGCTCGCTTGGCACCAGATAAGGGACTGTGGCCCTTACCCACCGTGGGCCTTGGTACGCCTCCCGAGTGAGCATTCGAGCTCGGACACGGGAAGGACATGGGCCTCGCCTCAAATCGTTGCCCGTCGAGTGGCCAGCTTGGGTCGGACCCGGATAAGAGGGGCTTCGCCGGAGTCAGAACATGCGAGTTAGAATAAAAATGGACAGCGAAAGTGTATTTCTACAATCTTTTTATTGAAGACAGGAATTAAAGATGGATACAATCTTGGTTCTTTTACTGTTCCTTTGTGGCGTCTAGGCCGGCCAAAGTGAGTGCTTCCTTCTCAACTCGGCGGTCCGACTTCGGACACAGGTATTGGCATCTCTTTGTCCCGTCAAGGTCCACGGGGATGGTGATCACTTCTTCTTTTTCCGAAAGGAACCTCATTTTGAGATTAACCGTGGAGGCTACAACTTCGAGCTTCCTCGATGTCGGACGGCCGACGATACAGTGATACGGGGATTAGCAAGGTAACACTAGGAACCTGGTCTTGATGGTTTTGGAAAGTTTATCTTCCCCGTAGGTTACTCTCAGCTTGAGGTAACCTAGAGGTCGTGTCCCTGCGCCGTTGAATCACACCAGATTGGATCCTTCGTTGTTGGAGAGGTCCTTCTCGAAGATTTTAAGCTTGGGGAGCAGTTCTTTGAAGAGAATGTCCACCGAACTCCCTTGGTCAACCAGGATTCTCTTTACATCGACCCCGGCCAACACGGCAGAAAGGACTAAGGGGATCTCTTCGTTGGGTTTACCTCGAAGGAGATCTGAATCGGTCCTCGTAATCGATATAGTGTTGTGCTCGCCTTAGGAAGAGGCTCCCTTTCCGGAGCCCGTGTCTCATGAACAGGACCCTATTGTCGTCGGAGAGTTGGTGCACCTAATCAGCTATTTGGTTATACCGTTCAATGTAGTCTCTTAGAGATACCTTTTCCCCCTGCCGGATCCTCTTTAGGACATCTTTGGATTTGGGCTTCACCCTGGAGGCGGTGAAGCGTGATGAGAACCGCTTTGTGAACTGGTTCCTGCCAGATATTGACCCCAGAGGCAGGTAGCGGAACCATTTGAGGGCGCAATTGCTTAGCGAGAGGGGGAACAGCTTGCATCGGACATAATTCGAGGCATCACGATAATCCAACATCAGGTCTAAGGTGTCTACGTGCTCGTCCGGGTCCCCCTTTCCGTCGTACACGTTCAGCTTTGGAGGTTTCTCGAGAGATTTCGGGATCCGGCATACTGCGATCTCAGGAATGAAAGGACTCGCCCGGGACCCCTTGTCTTTCCTGAACTTGCCCTTACCGGTGGCTTTTTTGCGGGGAGAAGGTTCCCGACACGAAGAGGAGGAGTCAGAGGATGGACTGTCGGAGTCGCCCGTGGATTATAACCCCGGCGGGGAGGGCGGAGTCAGAGGTTTGCGACGTCGCTTCTTCTTCTAGACCGGTGGGGAGGTGTTGCAAGGAGCGTTGTCTGGTGGGGGTTACGTGCGGCGCCGTCGAGATACCACTGTCTGAGGTGGAGACTGGGGAGGTCGATCCACGGGCTCGGGTTGAGCTGCAATGGCCCTGGCGATGGCAGCCATTTCTTGTTGCATTAAGCCTTGACTGCGCCGTTCCAACACGTCGAGGAGTTGGCTCACGGCTTGGAGCTGTGCCGGGATGGCATCGATCTGCGAAACCAGGAGTGGGGGTGGAAGCTGTCCCGAGCCAGGAATTGTCGTGACTTCCTCGGGAATAGTTTGCACGTGACCCTCAGGGGTATCCTGAGGATGGCCCCAGAATTCGCCTTTTGGAGTCGGGACTGAGATCGAGTGGGCGGTCGTCCTCACGGAGCCATGGGTAGTCGAGTATGAAGTCAGAGATTGGTCTCCCACTGTGGTCGCCAATGTTCAGTACCGGGGTACAAGTAGTTACCTCGGATGAATGTACGCTGCGAGGACGGAAGGATGACTTCAGGTGGTTGAAATTGGACCTCGGATTATTGGACGAGGTGTGCTTCTCCCGCGCCTCGGGTGGGCTACCTGCAAGCACTCCGTTGCCTAAGTCAGCAAGGGGAGTGAAGAGGTAATAGAGACGGGAAGGGAAAACGTACCTGGAAATGGTGAGCGAGTCCCATATTTATTGAGCAGGGTGTCCTGCTCGCACCGTTGGATCAGATGAGCGGGTTTGGTCCGATGGATACGGGTCCGGGCGCGGCGAAAGGCAGCAATGGGTTGGGCCCAAATGCCTTAAGTTTGGCCCAGTCCGGAACAATTCATACTCTGGAACTCTAAAAGACTCAATAAATATAAAGGGTATATTGGTAAAATTTTGGTAAACAGTACATTGGATTTTTAAAAATACTATTGTTTTAGAACAAAAGTAAGAAATCAAAAGTACCAAAGATTACGAATGGAGGGAGCTTGTCTTTTAACTGATGTCTTTTATTAAGTAATTTTCTTTCTTTCTGTCTAATGTAATCACTTCAACGTTTATATTTGTTGTTTTTTTAAAGCCTTGTGCTTATGTGTAAATGTACAGACTTCTAAGTAAATGTAGAGTAGACCAAATAATTAATATAACGAAAGTAAAAAGTGACAGGGAACATAAAGGGCATTATCGAGTCTATCCATAATGTTACTAAGCAAAAATATTAGATGCCCAGCAGAAACCCAAGTTGCAGTTGATTATCATCACACACACTAAATACTCACGAAATGGAAAAAAATTAAGGATATTGTTATTCAAGCGCACACATAAACAGATAAAAACGTGGTTGGACTTTATTGCTGAGTCATTGCTTTAAATAACAAAAAACTCATGCAAAAAAGATGTACCAACTTAGAATAGCTATTTTTTTGTTTAAGATCACAAAATCATTGGGTGGCCAGCAAAACTGAAGTCGCAAATTACTATGATCATGCGTGGCAAGTGATCAGTACCTTGAGGTCGGTTGTAGAGCTGGTCAAGGTACTGGTCCTCTGATACTATAGAAAGTGGTCGACCTAATGTCGTTGAGGTAGGTCTGGACGCGCGCGGGGGTGTACCTGCGAGTACACTCCGACGCTCAAGTCAGCTAGGTCGAGCACTATAATATCGACTGAGAATTAGAATAGATTGTGTACTTGGCATCTTGGTGCTTAGTGCTATTTATAGCGGCTGAGAGATTCGAGAGAGCCGTCAGATTCGAGTGGAGTGATCCGGATCTATGATTCTGATGGCCCATTAATCTGTTGGGCTGATCCACTATTGGGTTCGGCCTGGCGACTGGCCCAGTCCAGAACAACAAGTATTTGTGAAATGGGAATAAAAAGAATATTGTTATTCAAGCAAAAACGTAAGTATATAAGAGGGAAGTGGGACTTTATTGCTGAGTAAGTTAGAATCTAGTTATTGCTTTAAATAAACAACAGTGATAGAAGAGACTAAGTGGATGGCAAGCCATTTTGAGAACGTTACTGAGCAAGAGAAGTTGATGCGCAACAAAATTTAAGTTAGAATTGATCATAAAAACATTGGTTGAAAAAAATAATTAGACGCGATAAGTAGCAATATTGGATAAGTTTTTAAAGATAATGTTGTAATCTCCACGGAGTCATTGCTTTAAATAACAAAAAACTCATGCAAAAAAGATGTGCCAACTTAGAATAGCTATTTTTTTGTTTAAGATCACAAAATCACTGGGTGGTGAGCAAAAATATTAGATGCCGAGCAGAAACCCAAATTGCAAAAATAAGGATATTGTTATTCAAGCGCACACATGATAAAAACGAAGTCGGAGTTTATTGCTGAGTCATTGCTTTAAATAACAAAAAACCCACAAAGTGCATTACCAAGTCTGTTGACAATGTTGCCGAGCAAAAATATTAGATGCCCAGCAAAATCCCAAGTTGTAGTTGATTATCATGATACTCACTAAATACTTAAGAAACGGAAATAAAATTAACGATATTGTTATTCAAGCGCACACATAAGCACATAAAAACCAAGTTGGATTTTATTGTTGAGTCATTTCTTTAAATAAGAAAAAACTCATGCAAAAAAGATGTGCCGACTTAGAATAGGTATTTTTTTGTTTAAGATCACAAAATCATTAGGTGATGAGCAAAAATATTAGATGCCCAGCAAAATCCCAAATTGCAAAATTAAGGATATTGTTATACAAGCGCACACATAAGTAGATAAAAACGAAGTTGGACTTTATTGGTGAGTCGTTGCCTTAAATAACAAAAAACCCATACAAAAAAAAGGTGCCGACTTAGAATAGGCATTTTTTTGTTTAAGATCACAAAATCACTAGGTGGCCAGCAAAACTGAAATCGCAAATTACTATGATCATGCGTGGCAAGTATTTGTGAAATGGGAATAAAAAAAAAATTGTTATTCAAGCAAAAACGTAAGTAGATAAGAAGCAAGTGAGACTTTATTCCTGAGTAACTTAAAATCAAGTTATTGCTTTAAATAAACGAATGTGATAGAAAAGACTAAATGGATAGCAAGATATTTTGAGAACGTTACTGAGCAAGAGAAGTTGATGCGCAGCAAAATTAAAGTTAGAATTGATCATAAAAACAATGGTTGAAAAATACAATTAGAAGCGATAAGTAGCAATATTGGATAAATTTTTAAAGATAATGTTGTAAAATAATGACAAACGTGTCATTTGAAAATGAAGATGATAAAAACAAATGATGATGATGATGATAAATAAACAAATGAATATGATGAACATGATAGAATAAAAACAAACGAACATGATAGAATAAAAAAACAAATGAGGTAAAAAAATTGAAAAACATACGTGGCAAATGATAAAAACAAATGAACACGATAAATAAACAAATGAACATGATGAAATATTGTGGTAGGAAAAAAAAATGAACATGATAGAATAAAAAAACAAAGAAAGATAGGATAAAAAGAATACAAAACAACAAAAAATAAATGGTTTCAAATTTTTTTTGTTCGCACACGCGGGGAGTGGCACACGGTTTGCGACTCCTCGCTTTATAGTTTTAGATATTCTTAAAATAGTCTACAAGAGTCTTCATTAATCCATCATATCTCCTTGACTTGAACCACCTCCTCAACTTGCTTGCTCGACTTATCTGAAAACCACAACATATAAACAGTGCGATTTAAGAAAACCTCAATGAGTCCATCTTTGGTATCACACCTTACGTCTTCTTATGCCTAATGTAATTTACTTTTCAATTGTACTTCTGATTTAGACATTACCTCTCAATACTTCCTTCAAACACATCAATCAACCATAAAAGTAGAAAGCAATAACTTTGTACATTAATTATAAGTCTACTATAATATAAACAAGTCCATCAAGTTCAAACATTGAGTGCAATGTCATCCAATTCAATCCAACAGTCACATAATTTCAATTAGATATAACGGTTAACACAAAAGGACATATTCCCTTCATATCGAGAGTGAAGGATTAGGATAATTTAGAAAGATTTCTTGAGTGATCTAAAAGTACCTTTCAATAATTATCTCTAGTCGTAGTTGTTTTCATTATCTTTCCAAAGCATCCAAGAATACTCAACTCGAATTTCCGGATTAAAGGTTACTATAAAAACAGTAGGAAGGCTGCAGAAAAGATTCTAACAAACAGAAAGTGACACGGGTGCCCGTGTCAGAGTGACACGGCCCGTGTCAGCGTGACATTATGCAGAAATGTCGTTTTTATGTTTTTATCTCTATTCTAAGTGCTCCTAACCAACCCTAACTAACATATAATAACCTTAAACATCACAAATCACCCAATTATAGCATATACAAGCATCGTCTTCTATATGATTCCAGTGAACATACATTGCATAATATGTATCTGCTGCTGGATGTTGCTCACAAGTTCTGTGGATCAAAAATCAGTTAGAGGACTACTCATTGAGGTATTCTTGTCTATTTATTGTGACAATACTAGTGCTATAAATTTATCAAAGAATCCCATCCAACATTCAAGGTCTAAACATATTGATATAAAACATCACTTTATTCGTGATCAGGTTCAAAAGAAGGATGTGGAATTAATTTTTGTTGATACCAGGCATCAATTAGCTGATACTTTCACAAAGCCTTTGTTATAATGTCCTTAAGATTAGAAGAAATGTGAAAAACCCCAACCTTCTCAAGGCTTGAGAAGGTTCACTTCACTGCTCTATGACCTCAAAATCTATTCCTCCTCCATCAAACCCCTCACCTCACTGCTCTATGACCTCAAAATCTTCTCAAACTCCTACATGAAGATCATCTAGGAATCAGAAAAACCTCATCCACTCCCATTGATGGTTCTGGTGATAAAAGCATAGAGCCAATCAACGTAAATGAGGAATATTCTGAAGCCACCATCTCTGATTTAAATGCTTCTGTTAAACAATCATCTTCTCCCAAACGAAAATCATCTCCTCCACCAGAACCCTCTCCAAAGAAATCGAGAGAAGACCTAAACAAAGGAAAAGAGAAGGTTACTGAGGAAGAAAAGGACGATCAGGATCAAACTGAAGACGAACTTCCAAGTGAAATTCAACCTTCACAAGCATACAATCAGAAGAAATGGTCAAAAAGAGGAACTTTGACAGGAAGAACTTCTCTGCTTGAGGAATTAAAATTATCTGGTTGGGATTTCTTTCCAGATATTGCTAGGCAAGACTGGTACAAACTCCTAACTGAGGAAGAACTCATCTATCCAAACTTGGTTAGAGAATTTTATGGAAGCATGGGGGTAAACGAAGAGAAAACAAGCTTTACCACCCAAGTGATCAAGACTGGTACAAACTCCTAAAGTGTTGTCAAAAACTTTAGGTATTCCCATGTCTGGTGTTTCAATCTATGGTGAAGATTATTTTAATAATGAAAGTGTCACAAAGGAGCATGTTCTTGATGTACTGATGAAGAATCCCAAAGCAAACCTAGTCTCATCATCCCTCAAGGACAATGCAAGCATAATGCATAAAATGGTCATTCACTCTCTATTTCCAAGAGCTGGAGGATACGAAAGGTATGTTATTAACTTGCCTTACACCATCTTTCACTACATGATAGATATTGTTACGACTCTTAAGCAAACCACCTCACTACCATATGGATTGTTTCTCACCAAAATCTTTAGGCTGAACAAAATTCCTCTTGAAAATGAGGAATGTATCAATGACAAAACTGTATTTTGGTCCAAAAGCGTGAAACAAATGGGCATTAAACTATCTAAGACCAAACCTACTCCAAAGACTAAAGCCACAGCCAAACCCAGAACCAATGCGAGAACCACCAAACCTTCACAAAAGAAACCAATCCCAAACACTACAACAAATGTTCCAATCCCCTAGGAAGATGTGAAAGAGAAAGCAACTACTCAGGGGGAGCAATTGGACAATAAAGAAACCATTGATCTTCAACCCTTGATTGTTCAATTTCCTGAGAATTACAAGGTTCCACAAACTGATCAAACTTCACAAGAACCCATCATGGAAACTTAAACTTCTCAAATCTTGAAGGAAATATTTGAGCATGAACCAACTCCAGATGAACAGTCTCCTATTGTGCTTGAAGAAGAGATTGCTGACAAACAAGTTTCTGGAAAATGATTGATGATCTAAAAGAAGATCCCTCTATTCAGGTTGATGAGGTTGAACTTTCACATGAAGGTAGAATTACTGAAGAGGCTATACCTACTTAAAAATAATCATATCCTGCAAAAGAGGTAAAGGATCAACCTTCTGATGTCATTCCTACAACTGAGGAAACACTCTCTCCTAGACATCCACCTCCTGCAGAAGAAAACCCTGTAGTTACTGAACAACCTTCTGTTGTTGTTCAACCTTCTACTGCTGTTGTGCAAGTTCAAAATCCGCCTTCTCCAAGAAGCTCTCAATCAAGACTACAATCAACTATCTCCATTGTCTCAAGCTGTCCATGAAGTCTGTCAGGACATTGACAATGAGTTTTACACCAGTGAATCCCGTTTTCTGTCAAGAAACAAATTCTGAAATCCTAGCATCTGTAACCCTAGTAGAACTTCACCACAATCAAGCTCCAGAAAATGTTCCACTACCTACTCAAGACCACAATGATCTTTTCTCACAGTGGCGTTACCAACCTGCACCCTCACTAGCTAAAACAAGAAACACTCTGGCTTTTGAAAACAGTAACAGCTCTTTCGGCAAAACTACATATGCCCATGTCTCCTCCTCCAACAAAGGTCCAAACAGCAGCAAACCATCTGTGGATAAGGATGGTTCTCATCCTTCTATTGACAGAATGGAGGTCATGGAGAAATCCATGAAGAGAATGAAGGCACAGCATGAAAAACAGATGAAGAAAATGAAGCTTATGGAGACCATCTGCTACTCAGCATTGGGATACTTCAACAAGAAAACAGAATTGAGGCTCAAAGGAATTTTTCCTATCAACAATGGGTTATGGAACATGTGATCCCTACAGTCTTACCAGCCATTTCACCACAAAACTTTCCACCTCCAAAGCCTTTCCAAGATGTTTCTCAGCCAGTAACTTCAACCAACTCTTCTGATGATTCCTCCCCTACCAAGTCAAAGGAACGTTGCACAAAAAGTCAACGCCAAAAGTCAAAGCAAAAGTTTGACCAACTCAAATAAATATTGACCAGAAGTCAAAAGAAGTGTGGTCCCACTTTTATGATGATGATCCAGTAATGTGAAGGTTGAAGAACAAGATGAAGATCAAGATAAGAGGATTATGTTCATCAAAGCTTCTCAACATGACAAACATGTTTACTCTCATTAATTGAAGATCAGAGAGTTTTTAATGCTAGACTCAAGCAATAAATGAAGGAGGAATTCCTTGAGTATTCCTCGACCAAAGGAATGTGAAGGTTCGTGTACACCTGGCATAACTGAATTGAAATAACAAGCCAACTAAAAGAGAGTCAGAACACTGAAGGTAAAGCACTGTGTCAGCATATGAAGGTTGAAAAGTGAGCAAAAGGTACAATTGTCAGCTAGTAAAGCTTCAAAAGCTGTCAACATTGGATCCTTCCATCTAGATCCTCCTATGGACCAATGGACACATGATTTGTATCTCCTTCGGTTTTAACAATCATGTCGTCCATATATACTTCCAACATTCTTCCAATTCGGGTATGAATACTTCGTTCACGATCCTCTGATAGGTGGCACCTGCATTTTTGAGACTGAATGGCATTACCCGGTAGCAATAATTTGGGCATGAAGACTTTGTTCATCATACTCTGTCCACTTCTAGGTTTACGAATTCGTCGTTGTTGTAGTAAAACTTCATTTTAAGGTCGGTAGTAGAGGTGAGGGCCTCCAGCCTTCCTATCGTTGCTCTTCCAACTATACAGCCGCATACAGTTAAGCTCGGTAGGACCACGAAAGGTACGTTAATCGTACGATAAAGAGGGGTTTCCCCGAAAGTCATTGGGAGGCTAATGTTCCCAAATGGAGTTGCTAGAACTTCGTCGAGGCCGAATACTCGCTCATCAAGACAAGACTCGAGGTCTCTTTCGGTGATCCCGAATGCAATGAGCGTCTTGAGAGAGATGACGTCGTATGAGCTTCCATGATCGGTTAGGATTCTACGGTCGTTAGGAGAGTGGGAGGGTAAATAACATTGGGTTTCCGCGACTAAGTCCTCGTCAATAAAGGTCCATAAGGGTTGGCCACGATCTCAATCTCTATCAGGACCAAAGGGTAGGAGTGTTGGTGGCCCACTATGGTCGCCAATGATCTATTCTTGCTGTAGGCTTCGGACGAGCTGAGGACCAAAATGCTCACAAAGCTGAGAAGGTCGCTAACTTCGAGTTATTTCCGAGACAGTGTTGTAGTGATTGTATAGAGAATACCCGAGGTGCTCCGACTCACGTTGATCTGGCGAGGGGGTGGTACCTGCACACACTCTGGTGACTAAGTTAGTATTGGGAATTGGTTATGTGAGGCAATAAATCGTACCAGTAGCATTGATTGGTGGTGCTTTTATATGGATTTTTGCCTACACAGAGATTGGTGCTTTCGTGCAGACACCCCAGACCGCTGGATGGCGCAGATGTATTCACCTCGTTGATTAGGGACGATTATGGGCTTTGCTAGACTGGGCCTAAATTTTATGCTAGACAACATCAGTAGGTTAAAGAACTTGGAGCAGAAATTTCTGTGAGCACAAAAGTGCAATCCTAGGATGATTCTTCTTGCTTAAAGCCATCACCGTTCTTATCTAGCTAACCTAAGCTCCTGTTGTTCATTTTCATAGGGATGCAACCAGTATTTTCTAAGGAAATATTATGCGTGGCGTCAAATAATTATATATTAAATATTACTTTATTTATCATATTCATCATTAATATTAAATATTACTTTATTTCTTAATTTGTTTTAGTTCATAATAATATTATATGAAAAATACCTTTAACTATCTTCAAACTAAATAACATATATTGAACAATAACAATTATGAGAAATCATAAATCTGTATATAAATATAATTTTATGTTTTCTAGTTTTTAAAACATTTTGGATATCAATTATTCCAAACAAGTTTTTTTAGTTTCTCATTCTTAAAAAACTTTTAAAACTAGATTACCAACATTTTTCTTCTTAAAAAACAGTTTTAAAAAACTGATATATAAAATAGTTTTTTAAAAACTAAAAAACAAAAGTCATTCAACGATGGATTTAGAAACAAAAGTCATTTCAAAAAGATTGCAATATTTGGACTTCCAGTCATGGATGATATCAATGATGTATTTAGAAATTTTAAAAAGTGAGAATATATATATATATATATATAAACTAGCCTCGACATGTTTTTACTCTTCACTAAAAAATTCACAATTTTAGATCATTTATTTCTCATGGAATTTTTCTTGGATGAATGTTTAATTTTGACGATTAAAACGTATACACTTTGACATAAAGTAAGAGAAATTATATCAATTGTGTGTGTCTGTGTGTCGTGGTTTGTTCATGTATATACGTATGACACATATTCGAGGTTAAGTAGAGATTGGATCCCGTCTCACCAAAAGATACCAATGCAAGTACTAGACTTTCAGGGGACTACATGGGGCATAAATAACATCCAAGATTAGAAATCTCACAACACAACAATAACATAAGTAAAGCATACACCATAACATAAATCCACGAGAATTTTACTAAAGTTTCAGAATTGAATATCACAGAAACATTATCAGTTACTTCATTCTCTTGAGAAGCCCAACCTATAAAGTTAATGTCACCTCTGATCTGATAATGAACACAGGTGAGATCACAATCATTTTTTTTGTTGTAGTGCAGCTTACTCCCAATATTCATCATTCTCATAGACTCCTTCATCTAAGTCTCATCTCCTTTTGCATTTGTGACTTCCTTGATATAATTTTCAAGCAATGTTTCCTTAGAACCATCCTTCCTCCAATTCTTCTTCCGCTTGCCGCTCACGCACCGCTTGATGGCGTTCCAATGGTTCTTAATGTTGTTCTCTGTGCGCCCAGGTAATATCTTTGCAATTTGTTTCCACTTGTTGCCAACTTGCTTGTGAGTTTCTACTAGTATTTTCTCCTCTTCTTCACTCCACGGATCCTTCTGCTTTCAATAACTCAATTTTAGTTGCTTGGAAAACGGTAAATAGCCCTTAATGTATACAAATTAAATATGACTTTGATTGATGCATTGATTTCCATAAATAACATGGACATATAAAAAACAAAGAGTGACCTTATTTTGAACAACTTTTTTTGTTCGCAATAGCAAGAAAGTTTGTCACTTTTAGAGAATGATGGTGTGATTTAGTGACAAAATATTTTTTACAGAGAAATCATGAATGAAAGTTACATATGAAATACAAAAGATGGGTATGGAATTGAAACAAAATGAGTTTAAAACAAATTGTGAACTAAAGTTATTTATAGATTATTCATTATTCAAATAGAATTATAGCGCCACATGGTCATTTATGTAAGAAGAATCAAGTACGAAAGTAATTATGAGAAAGTATAAACATGGATGAAAAGATTTGTTTATAGTTGAATCGTGTAGCATTTATGTCGGATTAGTGTTCAAAGTTTCATGCCATTAAACATTGGTATATCATTTAACAGAATATAACCAAAAATGAAAAGATTAGTGTCAAAGTGACCCCGCTGGAGTATATACGGGATTCATGTGCAACAATTTCTGATAAGAAAGAGAAAATAACCAGGCTTTTAAAAAAGGGCAAGGGCAAATTTTTTTGAAAAGAAATATATATATATATATATATATATATATATTTTATAAATGTGTGTGTAAGAAAGATAAAAGCAATAAGGGATTGAAAGAGAAGAAACCGTAATGTTTGGTCGAAGATGATTAGTCCATCTCTCCCTACATTGTTTCCCATTCCTGCCATTTATAAACTTAGCAATTTTGGACCATTCCTTTTGACCATACTGGTCCACCAAATCAATAAGAACTCTAGAAAGAAATTAAGCAAAAAGTCGACTACATTCTTTAAATTTTAATCTCTTGCAACTACAAAGTACATAATAAGACTCAAATAAAAACATTGAGAGAGTATCAATTTTTGAATTGATTAATACCTGTCCTCATCCACTGTCCATTGCCCTTTGATTCTATTGGTATCACTATGGAGACTATCATTGTTCTTCGTTCCGAACCACCTTTGTTTTTTTTCGTCACCCACATCGAGTCTTAGATTAGTGTCAAGGAGATGGTTTCCAATCCCAACGATATGTGACAACTCATCTTTAAACATAGGCCTCACTGGCACTGATGCAAATGCATCATTAACTAATAGCGGTGAAAGAGAAAGACAAACCTGAGATTGGGAACTGGCATTATACTGAAGGGGATTTTTATTGACGAAATCCAAGTAGTTATTTCCATCGTTCAGGTAGTCATGCATGACTTCTATTTTATTATTGTTTGGTGAAAAATCCATGGGGTTGCTAGATCTGAGAAAATCTGTCATGGATCTACTTGTGTGTGTAGCCTTGAAGGAATTCCCGATTGAAGAAGTTGGGATCATACAAAATGGGTTGATGGAGGAAGGACCCTCCATAGAAAAACTTGAATAATTCTTATCCACATTCTCAGGGAGGAAAATACAAGAAATGTTGCTTATAGTTTCTTCAAAGCTTGGATCAAACTCCATTGGATCTAAAACACACACACACACAATCCCAGTGAAGAAAGAAAGACTGATATTTCTGTAAGTATATTGATCGTCTGAAAATGACAGAGTTTATGAAGAAAGAAGTTGGGGTCCACAACTTTTTATGAAAGCTACTTCTAGGACTTGGAATATAGGTGAAAAAAATTAAGTTAGTGAGAGTCAAAAGACATGTGACCATCGATGCGATAATATCAAACGGTCCAGGTTTATTTTTGATATGACTATTGAGATTCTACTTGAGTAAGTCTAGTAAAATATTTAGTTTTTATATTTGTTTTGTATTATTTTCTCTTTCTATTAAAACTTTTTCCTTAAAAATGAAAAATTAATGATGAGGTTGTTACAAAATTTTGTTTTTTATGGAATGTTTTGGCCGAACATTAAGAGTACACGAGAGACGTGCCTTTCTTTTATGACTGTTAAAAACAAAGGCTAATTGATTTTTATATCATAACATTTTCCATACAAATTAGAGCCAAGTAGTTCATGGACTTATTATCAAAGACAATTTTCATATATGAATTACAATTACTTATTTTAATTACCTATTTAAAATTCGAAATAAAAAATTGAGGGAGAGATGTCGTAATTAAACTTGTTTATTACTCAAGGAAACAAATGTTTACCAAATTGTTTTACTAACATTCGTATCATGATATTGTCAAAAAAGTCATTCGTATCATGATATTATAAAGCGAAATATTTATTTTTAAATTAAATTACTTTTTTGGTAAATTAATTTCAAGTTTCATATTTGTCATTTATCGTCATTTTTTTTCCAACTTCATCCATTACGTTTTGGTAACTTTTGTGGGAAGCTCGGCTTGAGAGTATAAGGATGTATCAAAGGGGCGTGGGCACTTAGGTAACGATAAAGTGTACCAAGGAAATATGAAACACAATTTGGAGGGTGCCTCGGCTAAAGGGCGACTCAGATAAGAAACCAACGACCGAAGGCAAAGAAAGAAACAAGGCCGAGGAAGATTGTAGCCAAGGCGAGAAAAGCTTTCTTGGAGCGCGAGTATTCAATGCACGTGGACAAAGCGTTGAAGCGGTTAAGGTCAGCGAATAGAAGAACGCTGTCGAAATTGGAGTGAAGAGGTTTTATCCCACTAACCCTTGCTTGTGAGGTCGAGGAGGAGTGTCTCCAAATTTCTAAGTCTTAAGAGAAAAGAGAGGCGTTGATCGTAATTGATCCAACGGTGAGCGATGGTAGACTCAAATAATTGCTAGCGAAAGCTCATAAGAGCATATAGGTAGACTCAAATAATTGCCAAGAAACACACATTAATCAAATCATTCTACTATTTTCTGCAAAGTCTTTACTTTTTCTATCTTTACTGCATTTATTTATGTTTTATGCCTCGTAGATCGTACAACCACGCGTCCGTTACACCTATCCTAACATTCTTTGGAGGAGTTAGCAAACTCATAATCGAGGGACAGAGTTTCAAACCGCAGGATGATCCCGCGGCTAGGAAAAAGAGTTTGAACGACAACCAAATTGGCACTCCCGATGGGACCAACTCAGGTAGACGGACGTTAGATTTTGATACCTCTGGGTTGGATTATCAATGGTGTATGTACCTACTCTGGTCGAAACTTTAGTAAAGACCTAGGTTCCGCGTCCAAAAAGATGTTATTTTTTTTTATCAAACAGGCAGACTACCCGAATTTATTATAAAAAAAGGAAAAATACAAAAAAGAGCGAAGGGGGGAGTAGCCCGACACCCTTTCCATCAGAAAATCTCAATCCAAAACAATACTAGAGAGCCCCTAACGGAGCCCCTAGAACACAACAGCCTAGAGGCTAGAGAAAACACAAAAAAACCAGTCTAACTAGTAAAAGTGGATAAACAATCGTGTGAACGGCAAACCAACAAGGGTTGGCTAGAAAAGATAGACAGAAGATCGAGTAACCCTCAAATCAGATCAAAGAGAAACAGAGACAGAATTAGTCTTTGAGCGAGTGTTATACACTACTGTTTTCTAAACCGATTTCTTTTTTTGTTTCTTCTTTCGGGATGTGGATACCACATGACTCGATTTTTTTGCAGCAGATTCGTGGGTCGTGTGGTCATCTGCATCGTCTGACACATCACCCCAATGCCTTCCCGAAATGCTCATGGGGAATCTACCACAGGAATATCATCAGACGTTGAGGCATCAAGCCTGGTGGTGGGAGGTTGAGTGGAATAACTACCAGGTCGGCTAGCTTCAGAGTTGGACTTCTTGATGACAGAAGACTCATGCATCTGCTCGACAAAATGGTCATCGGCACCCTCAGTAACCGAGGCTGGGATAATTAATTCATCAGTAGAATGTGTGACCTCTTCT
Source organism: Astragalus glycyphyllos (assembly GCA_963573325.1). Taxonomy (NCBI): domain Eukaryota; kingdom Viridiplantae; phylum Streptophyta; class Magnoliopsida; order Fabales; family Fabaceae; genus Astragalus; species Astragalus glycyphyllos. The sequence continues at coordinate 62,483,415 of OY754312.1, read as the reverse complement.
CTAGACTAAATCGGAGAAGAGGCCCCTTGTTGTTGATGTATCTGATCATGTTGCTCATTATTAGAGACCCCTTGTTGCTGTTGAGTCTGAGAAGGTTGCTCATTATTAGAATTCCCTTGCTGTTGTTGAATCTGAGGAGGCTGCTCCATATTACGAGCCTTATGCTTGGCGACATAAACCTGTTTTACTTGAAGAGCCATTCCTTTGCAACCACTAATGGTATGACCAACAGTGTTGCAATTTGAACAAAAGGAAGGCAAGTTTTCATACTCGTTGCCAACTGACAATGCATAGCCCGACCTTTCAACTAGGATGTGATTCCTAAGTTCTGATTTCAGGTCTATATCAACCCGGACCTGAGCAAAATGACCAAAAGATCTATCAAATGAGCTTTTGCTTGTTGTGTCATCTAGTTTAAGCGGAGTTCCAACACAACTAGCAATTGCTAATAGAATTTTGGGTCTCCAATATTCTTGTGCCAATTCTGTAAGCCTAATCCAACATTGAACATTTGTATTTTTTAATCTTGGAAGGATGAAAATCAGGCTGCCAAGGAAACAATCGAAGCAGACGTGGCTTGCATGGCCAAGAGTGCTGCAGCTGAATTCTTCGTAAATCCTCAACACAAGAAAAAGAAAATTCATAGTATCCTTTCCCTAAAGATATCAGTCCCCACTTACCTGTTGGTGTCCAGAGATTTTGAAGTTTGGATCTCAAAGCATCTAACTTAATAGGAGTGTCTCCCTTTGCGAGTGAAATTCTACCATGAATGTTGTTTTGCATTCTTGCAAACCTGTCCTATATTCCTCTTCCGGAATTGAGATAGATAAATCATCTCCTTTGAAACATGGACGAGGAAGTTGACTAATAGGAATATCACGTCTTGTTTTCGGACCCCATCAAAGCTTGGGCAAAAGATTTGACATTTGTTGTCACTTTGTGAGAGACATTTTGGTTGGCAGAAACAGGAACAGCGGCAGGCATCAAGTCCGAGAACAAAGTCTGCAACTCGGTCAGAGTGGTGGTACGGAACCGCGCCACGCATTCTGATTGGACGTGAGGCTGAATGCGCGCAGTAGAGGCAGCGGCTTTGACAAGGTCGTGGTTAACACTAACTGATTATTGGTTTATTGTGTTTCCTGATCAAGTTCTTTGTTTACAGATCCAGTTGCGAGGATGTCGAGCTCAACCATGGAAGATCAGAGGGTTTCTCTGGTGGAGAGTTCCCCAGGAGGGGTTTCCACAGAGGGTTCGATCCAAGTCAGTACAACTGGGTTTCCTTGAAGGTGGTGGACGCCTGGTCCAAATTGGGTGGTGGCGAAGTGGCCGAGCTGGAGAAGTACGTCGTCGCTCCGCCGGAACAGAAGTGGACATCCGGGGCAACTTCTTGCTTGCACCATGTTGCCACCGAAGGAGATAGGGTACTTCTTCTACAAGAGGTGCTTAGAGTTGATGGGGATCAAGATCTCACTGTCAAAGTTCAAAGTTCCAGCAGAGCGTTCTGGATCACTTGTTGGTAGCTCCCTCCCAGCTGGCCCCCAATGCTTGGGGATATGTCAGAGCCTTTGAGGACGTCATGGGCTACCTCGGGAGGACTCCGTCCACTAGGGTCTTTTTTTCCGTATATGAAGTTTTCCATCAGCCGGATAAGGAAGACGCTTCTCGTCACGGTAACGTTTGTCTACGTGGGAGACAGGATCGGGCATACTTCTTCCCGGTGAACGATTCGAACAAGGGCTTTAAGAAGTCCTTCATTTTCATCCGAGCTGTAAACAAGAAAGCCAAGAGGGAAATTGTTGATTTCGAGGGGTCGGAGTCGGCTAGATCCCACTTCCCGCTGTCCTGGGACGGTCACCACTATGATCATACGAACAAAGCCTTTTTTGTGAATCCGGAATCTCTCTGGGGTGAGGACGCAGAGAGCTTCAAGGTCCTCAAAGAGTGGGGTGATAAACTTCTGAGAGTCGGCCGCAAGTTCTGTTGTGGTGATATTGTCGGAGCTAAGTTGGCCGGTGAGCTGAAGTCACTGCTAGGTACCTTTGGAATTTGCTCAAAGCGCTTTTCTTTATTTTGCTCAAAGCGCTTTTCTTTATTTTGATTACCGTGCCTTTCTAATTTTCTAATTTTTGTGCAGACGTCCTGGCAACATGCCCCCCTCCCGATCCCGCTGCCGAGGTTCTACTAAAGAAGTGTTCCTCCACAAAAAAGAGGGGCAAAGGCTCTTCGAGGAGTCAACAGGTTTTTGCGAATACAGATATTCCTGTCCAGCTTGCGAAGAGAAACAAGGTTGCGGCTGATCAAGAGGTGGCCTTTTCCTCCGAGGTCACTGCAGAGCTACCTTCTGAGGTTCCATCCGACGCCGACCTGGAGGCTTATATTCGGGAGGCCGAGACTGCGTTGTTGTTGTTTCGTGAATTGGAGAAGATGGAGGCGGACCCTGAAATGCTTAAGCTTTCTCGAAGATTGGAGAGGGCGAAGCTATCAACTGTGAGCTCAACAGGGATCTCTTGGATCGGAAGGACAAACTGGAGTATTGCCGTGACGTTCGCATTCGAGAGATCAAAGAGCAAATACAGATTGCCGATCTCCAGCACCAACTGTAGTTGCGCCGACCCGAGGCAGAGGAGGCAGAAAGGATCTCAGGTTGTCTTGCGGAGGACGAGGCAAGGGAAGCTCGTGCTCTAGAGGAGATCGCCACCCTTGATGCCGACTTTGAAAAGCTTCGAGGGTATTGTACTTCTGCCGAGGCCATGATGGAGAGCTCGGCAGCGCTAGGCTTTGAGAGATGTCGGAGTCTTGTAACTGTGGTGAGTCCGAACCTTCCGATGGACCTGTTGGTTCATCAGAATGACATTTTCGAAGGTAACCTGGTGATGCCAGTGCCGGGCGCTCCTTCGGATCAAGCGCTGCTGCTCTTTGTTGGCTCTGAGGCGGAAGTTTCTGAATGACGCCTTTAATATTTTTATCATTTTGCTTTTGTAAACGTAAGGCCGTGGCCCTCCTTATGTAACCTTTTTTAAGATATCAATGAAAGTTTGTTTCTCTGCATTGTCATTTCAATTGTTTTATCGTTTTTATTTGACGTAGTGAGATGAGAGTGGCCGAAGCCGAGTCTATGGTTACCTGAATGCCTTTTCCTGAACTGTCGTAAGTTCCTTTGGGTTGTTCCTGATTGGTGCGTGGAGGTCGGAAATCAGGAATATCTTTGTTCCCTGATGGAGCGCGAGGCTCGGAGATGAGGGATGTCTTTATCCCCTGATGGAGCGCGGAGCTCGGAGATCAGGAGGTCTTTATCCCCTGATGGAGCGCAGAGCACGGAGATCAGGGGGTCTTTCGCCTCTGATGGAGCGCGAAGCTCGGAGATCAGAGGTCCCTTCGGCAACTGATGAAGCACGGGGCTCGGAGATCAGAGGGAAGGTCTTTGGTCGAAGCCGCTGGGGATTTCTTCCTTCAGCCTCTGATGGAGCTTTGAGCTCGAAGATCAGAGGGAAGGCTGCTCGCTTGGTGAGAGATAAGGGTCACTGTGGATCTAAGCCGCTGTGGGCCTTGGTGCGCCTCCCGAATGAGCATTCCAGCTCGAAAACGGGAAGGACATGGGCCTCGCCTCAAACCGTTGCCCGTCGAGTGGCCAGCTCGGGTCGGACTCAGATAAGAGGGGCTTCGCCAGAGTTAGAACCTGCGAGTTAGAATAAAAATAGACAGTGAAAGTGTGTTTCTACAATCTTTTTATTAAAGACAGGAATCAATGTTTGATACAATCTTGGTTCTTTTACTATTCCTACGTGGCGTCTGGGCCGGCCAAAGCGAGTGCTTCCTTCTCAGCTCAGCGGTCCGACTTCAGGCACAGGTATTGGCATCTCTTTGCCCCGTCAAGGTCCGCAAGGATGGTGATCACTTCTTTTTTTTCCGAAATGAACCTCATTTTAAGATTAACCGTGGAGGCTACAGCTCCGAGCTTCCCAAATGTCGGACGACCGACGATACAGTGATACGGGTATGAGCAAGGTAACACTAGGTTACTCTCAGCTTGAGGTAGCCTAGAGGTCGGGTCCTTGCGCCATTGATTCCCACCAGATCGGATCCTTCATAGTTGGAGAGGTCCTTCTCGGAGATTATAAGCTTCGGTAGCAGTTCTTTGAAGATAATGTCCACCGAATTCCCTTGGTCAACCAGGATTCTCTTTACATCGACCCCGGCCAACACGGCAGAAATGACTAAGGGGATCTCTTCCTTGGGTTTACCTCGGAGGAGATCTGAATCGGCGAAAGATAGCGGGGGTCTGCCTTTTCCGATTGCGGGCGAACCCGTGGCCGAGCTGATGCTGAGGACTTCCTGCCAATGCCGCTTGATGGAGCGCTTCGTTCTTCAGACCTCCATGGAGTAGCCCCTCATGATGACCATGGCGACGGGGCGTGGTCTCTGTGACCTCAGTGTTTCTTCTGCAGAATCGCTGCTATCAGCAGAGGACTTCGTGACTTCATTTACTGTGGCCTTAGACTTGCGAGGTGAGTGTTTTGGAGATCTCTTCCTTTTCTTGTCGTCCATCCTTAGATACTGCTTCAGCTTTCCTCTTTGTATTAAGTCCTCTATGTCGTCCTTCAGCACTCTGCAGGCTTTCGTGTCGTGACCGCTGCTCCGGTGGTACCTGCAATAAGCCTTTTTGTTGGTGTTTCCCAGCTGGGGGATCGGAGCTGGCCACTTCAAGTCGCGGAATTCGGTGCTTGCTCATTCAGCTAGGATTTTTTCCCTTGTGCCGTTGAGCTCGTAATATTTCGCGTGTCTTCCGCGCCACTCTTTGGTTCCGGCCCCGGAATCCTTCTTATTTTTTCCTTTGCCCGACGCCGGGGCTGGATTGGAAGTGTCCGCGGCGTCGGCCTCCTCGTAATCGATATAGTGTTGTGCTCGCCTAAGGAATTCGTCCAGGGTCTTTGGCTTACGCAGCCCGGCACTGATCTGGAAGAGGCTCCCTTTCCAGAGCCCGTGTCTCATGAACAAGACCTTGATGTCATCGGAGAGTTGGTGCACCTAATCAGCTATTTGGTTATACCGTTAAATGTAGTCTCTTAGAGATTCCTTTTCCCCTTGGCGAATCCCCTGTAGGACATCTTTGGATTTGGGCTTCACCCTAGAGGCGATAAAGCGTGATGAGAATAGCTTTGTGAACTGCTTCCAGCTCGATATTGACCCCGAAGGCAGGTCGCGGAACCATTTGAGGGCGCATTTGCTTAGCGAGAGGGGGAACAGCTTCCATCAGACATAATCCGAGGCATCACGATAATCCAACATCAGGTCAAAGGTGTCTACGTGCTCGTCCAGGTCCCCCTTTCCGTCGTACACGTTTAGCCTTGGAGGTCTCTCGAGAGATTTCGGGATCCGGCATTCTACGATCTCAGGAATGAAAGGACTGGCCCGGGACCCCTTGTCTTTCCTGGACTTGCCCTTATCGGTGGCTTTTTTGCGGGGAGAAGGTTCCCGAGACGAAGAGGAGGAGTCAGAGGGTGGACCGCTTGAGTCGCCCGGTGATTCTGACCCCGGCGGGGATGGCAGAGTCTGAGGTTTGCCAAGTTGCTTCTTCCTCCGGACCGGTGGGGAGGTGTTGCTAGGAGCGTCGTCCCGTGGGGTGACGTGCGGCGCCTTAGAGATACCACGGTCTGAGGTGGAGACTGGGGAGGTCGATCCACGAGCTCGGGTTGAGCTGCAATGGCCCTGGCGTTGGCATCAATTTCTTCTTGCATTAAGCCTTAACTGCGTCGTTCCAACACGTCGAGGAGTTGGCTCACGACTTGGAGCTGTGCCGGAATGGCGTTGATCTGCGGAACCGGGAGGGGCGGTGGAAGCCGGGCCGAGCCGAGAATTGTCGGGACTTCCTCGGGAATAGTTTTCACGTGACCCTCAAGGGTATCCTGAGGATGGGCCCAGAATTCGCGTTCTGGAGTCGGGACTGAGATCGAGTGGGCGGTCGTCTTCACGGAACCATGGGTAGTCGAGTATGAAGTCGGATTCGAGAGATTGGTCTCCCACTGTGGTCGCCAATGTTCGGTACCCGAGTACAAGTAGTTACCTCGGATGAATGCACGCTGCGAGGACGGAAGGATGACTTCGGGTGGTTGAAACTGGACCTCGGATTATTGGACGAGGTGTGCTTCTCCCGCGCCTCGGGTGGGGTACCTGCAAGCACTCCGATGCCTAAATCAGCAAGGGAAGTGAAGAGGTAATAAAGACGTTAATGGAAAGCGTACCTGGAAATAGTGAGCGAGTCCCATATTTATTGAGCAGGGTGTCGTGCCCGCACCGTTGGATTAGATGAGCGGGTTTGGTCAGTTGGATGCGGGTCCGGGCGTGGCGAAAGGCAACAATGGGTTGGGCCCAAATGCCATAAGTTTGGCCCAGTCCGGAACTATTAATACTCTGGAACTCTAAAAGACTCAATAAATATAAAGGGTATATTTGTAAAATTTTGTTAAATTGTACATTGGATTTTTAAAAATAGTATTGTTTTAGAAAAAAAGTAAGAAATCGAAAGTACCAAAGATTACGAATGGAGGGAACTTCTCTTTTAACTGATGTCCGAGGCATCACGATAATCCAACATCAGGTCAAAGGTGTCTACGTGCTCGTCCGGGTCCCCCTTTCCGTCGTACACGTTCAGCCTTGGAGGTTTTTCGAGAGATTTCGGGATCCAGCATTCTGCGATCTCAGGAATGAAAGGACTGGCCCGGGACCCCTTGTCTTTCCTGGACTTGCCCTTACCGGTGGCTTTTCTGCGGGGAGAAGGTTCCCGAGACGAAGAAGAGGAGTTAGAGGATGGACCGCCTGAGTCGCCCGGTGATTCTGACCCCGACGTGGATGGCGGAGTCTGAGGTTTGCCAAGTCACTTCTTCCTCCGGAGTGGTGGGGAGGTGTTTCTAGGAGCGTCGTCCCGTGGGGTGACGTGCGGCGCCTTCGAGATACCACGGTCTGAGGTGGAGACTCGGGAGGTCGATCCACGGGCTCGGGCTGAGCTGCAATGGCCCTGGCGTTGGCAGCCATTTCTTCTTGCATTAAGCCTTAACTGCGTCGTTCCAACATGTCGAGGAGTTGGCTCACGGCTTGGAGCTGTGCCGGAATGGCATTGATCTGCAGAACCGGGAGGGGCGGTGGAAGCCGGGCCGAGCCGGGAATTGTCGGGACTTCATCGGGAATAGTTTGCACGTGACCCTCAAGGGTATCTTGAGGATGCGCCCTAGAATTCGCGTTCTGGAGTCGGGTCTGAGATCGAGTGGGCGGTCGTCTTCACGGAAGCATGGGTAGTCGAGTATGAAGTCGGATTCGAGAGATTGGTCTCCCACTTTGGTCGCCAATGTTCGGTACCGGAGTACAAGTAGTTACCTCGGATGACTGCACGCACTCCGATGGGGTACCTGCAAGCACTCCGATGCCTAAATCAGCAAGGGAAATGAATAGGTAATAAAGACATTAATGGAAAGCGTACCTGGAAATAGTGAGCGAGTCCCATATTTATTGAGCAAGGGGTCGTGCCCGCACCGTTGGATTAGATGAGCGGGTTTGGTCAGTTGGATGCGGGTCCGGGCCCGGCGAAAGGCAACAATGGGTTGGGCCCAAATGCCATAAGTTTGGCCCAGTCCGGAACAATTCATACTTTGGAACTCTAAAAGACTCAATAAATATAAAGGGTATATTTGTAAATATTTGGTAAACTGTACTTTGGATTTTTAAAAATGGTATTGTTTTAGAACATAAGTAAGAATCAAAAGTACCAAAGATTACGAATAGTATTGTAATATAACGAAAGTAAAAAGTGACAGGGAACATAAAGTGCATTATCGAGTCTAACGATAATGTTACTGAGCAAAAATATTAGATGCCCAGCAGAAACCCATGTTGCAGTTGATTATCATCACACGCACTAAATACTCACGAAACGGAAAAAAAATTAAGGATATTGTTATTCAAGCGTACACATAAACAGATAAAAACCTAGTTGGACGTTATTGCTGAGTCATTGCTTTAAATAACAAAAAACTCATGCAAAAAAGATGTGCCAACTTAGAATAGCTATTTTTTTGTTTAAGATCACAAAATCACTGGGTGGCCAGCAAAACTGAAGTCGCAAATTACTATGATCATGCGTGGCAAGTGATTAGTACCTTGAGGTCGGTTGTAGAGCTTGTCAAGGGACCGGTCCTCTGATGCTGTAGAAAGTGGTCGACCTGATGTCGTTGAGGTAAGTCTAGACGCGCGGGGGGGTGTACCTGCGAGTACACTCAGATGCTCAAGTCAGCTAGGTCGAGCACTATAATATCGAGTGAGAATTAGAATAGATTGTGTACTTGGCATCTATTGGGCTGATCCACTAATGGGTTGGGCCTGGCGACTGGCGCAGTCCAGAACAATTTCCCCCAAGCCAAGGTCGATCGTTGAGCGGGCGTAGGCTTGATGTGCCATCTTGACAGTCGTGCCCGTAGTTATCACTTAGTAATGTTCAGGATAACAAAATAGGGGGTGTGCTTAGTGCGTTCCACCAGAACATCATGTTGTTTCGAACGTTTCTAACACTTTGGGATTGTATGAATATGTATAGGAGAGGACTTTCCCATTCACTTATCAAGTAGTTATTTTCATTCAAAGTTCCTCAGGGGTCTCTAACGCACAGGCGGTCAGAGGAATTTTTTGAGGGGCCACCCCTCGCGGGCTACCTGAATCTTGGAGCGGCCGATCGCGGGCGGCCAAGGGTTTATTGGGCGGCCAAGGTTTTGTTGGGCGGCCTAGGTTTTGTTGGGCGGCCACATCTTTCCGGGCGGCTAGAGTATTTCGTGTGGGATCATCATCATCTTGAGGGTATATCGAGGGTGAGCGTCTTCGTATTGTGGGCACCCAAAGCTTGGGCGACCACCACACACTGTAAGCGCACCAGCTTGGGCGACCTCTTCATGTGCTATGGGCGCCCCAATCTTGGGCGACAACCACACACTGTAAGCGCCCCAATCTTGGGCGAACAATTGTTGCTTGGAGCGTGCGTTGTTCTTCACGCGTGGTGGGCACCTCACCTTGGGTGACTCAGTAGGACTTGTAGCGTGCTTTTCCCTCTTTTTCCTTCTGCACCATCCTATTTGATGTAGTGGTGACTTAGAATATATTTTTGATGTTCTGGTCTTCTAAGTGGTGCTCTTTGTCTTTCTGAGGCTTTGGTGGTTTGATCTTCACGGCTGCTTGATCAGTATTTCAATGTACGAGACCTCGATATTTACTAGTTTGTAATACGCAGTTTTTTTCTAACCTGTTGTGATTTTTAAGACTTTTGATCATTTCTTAAGAATTCCCCTCTGGGTCGGTCAGGCGATTATTCCCTTTCTTTCTCTGGGCGATCACTTCCCTTCTTTCTCTGGACGATCATTTCCCCTACTTGGGCGATCACCCTGTCTTTGGGGTGACGAGCTGAAGCTCTCTCGTGAGCGTTGAACAGGGGGCGACCTGATTGACGGAGTGGTCACGTGTGTGGGGCGGCCACGGTTCTCTTTGCGCGGGTGGTCACCATCTTGGTCTTGCGTTCAAAATTCTTCGTCGGGGCGGTCTACGAATGGTAATAACCCTTCTTTTTCCTTTTGTATTACCCTATTTCGATGTAGCGATTTGCTAAGGATCTACAATGACTTAGAATAACTTGAACAAGAAGCATGCTAAGGTCGAGGACTTGAACAAGAAGCTTGTTGATGTCGAAGGGGAACGTGACAAAGCGGTTGGAGATCACGCAGCCTTATCGGACCAGATCGCGGGTTATTGTAAGGAGCGCTTTTGGATCGAGTTCGATCGAACAGTCGTCAACTACCCCCATTTTGTGGAGGGCGGCTGTACATCCCAAAAAAAATGAATAATTAGTTTTTGTTTTATTATATATGTTTTTAGGTTATTTATTCTGTTTATAAAAAAAATATTTTCTTACACATAATTGCATCAAAACACACATGGAAATATATTATTAAAATATAATTAATTGTTATTTGTATAAAATTACCTGTTATATAATATACGGTTGGCAAGACAATATATAATTTGGATATGGGTTACCTACAAAAGAATGAAGCCTGGCCCAATGAAGTTTTATATAAGCAAGGGTATTTCAAAGTGGAGAAAAACCATTTCTCCACAAAATTGCTTTATTGTCTCTTTCGCGCTTTGTGCTTGGGTGAGGTCGTTTTTTCTCTAAGCCGGGGGCTTTCGCTTCTGCCAGGAACTGGCCGTCCCCCATGGCTCAAGGTGTGATCGCCCCTGAGGGCTCACAAAAAGGGGAGGGTGCTAGCCTTGTTGATCTTTCCACACGGAGTGGTCGCCTTTATTCGTTTAATCGTTTTTGACTGGTCGGGTCTTGGCCCTACCCCTTAGATAGCTTATCAAGTTTCTACTTGGAATTAGGTCGCCTTAAGGGGTGCGACCAATCTTAGGTCGCTTTGTTTGTACTTAAATTCGTTTAAGTGCCTTTGGACAGTTTACCAAGCTTCTACTCGGATTTAACCCGCCCTTAGGGGTGCGACCAATCTTAGGCTGCTTCGTTTGTACTTAAATTCGTTTAAGTGCCTTTGGACAGGTTACCAAGCTTCTACTCGGATTTAATTCTCCCTCAGGGGTGCGACCAATCTTAGGCTGCTTCGTTTGTACTTAAATTCGTTTAAGTACCCCTCGTGTGTGAGATTTCCCCCCATCAATGAATGTCAGGACGAGACATCCAAGCTTTACACCCTCTAGACGTCAGAACTGGCTGTTAGGCTCAACACGAGAGTTATATCTCTTCTTTTTATCTTTCCAACTCATATTCACATGTCTTAATCGGTCCATCAGAGCGCAAGTTACGAGTTGTTAAGAGGAAACACAAGTTTGACAGAGAGAGAAAATGAGATTCCCTCTTTCTATGAGTGTTAAAGTGAGATATTTCTCTTCATGAGTGAAATATCCTTCAAGGCTGAAAGCAAGGTGGGATCTTGCTCCCTCAAGGAGTAGAGGGCGAGATCTCCTTCATAAATGAGAGGGTGTACGAGATCTGGCTCCTCGTGGGCGAGATCTTCCCCCGAAATATTTTGGATGAACTTTAGTCGTAGTTTTGGGCCTTCTAGACACTATTTGACTTTTAATTCAACATGAAAATTGTAGGTATGCTTCTAAGCTTTCCAACGCTTATTCATATGCTTCAATCGGGTCACCATAGCCAACGTTATGGCCAGTGGGATAGGTGAGGGCGAGATGCATTCCCCATTAGGCAGGGGCGGCGACTTGCACCGCTCAGCAAGCAAGGAGGGCGACTTGTACTCCCTCAACGGGAAAGGAGGGCGACTTGTACCCCTCAGCAGGAAAGGAGGGCGACTTGTACTCCCCAAGGAGAGTAAGATGCATCGTAGTTTAGACCTTCAAGAATTCAGTAATGGGCTTTGAGATCAACATGAGAATTTTAGTTCTGCCTCTTTTCTCAACATAAGGATTGTAAACATAAGGTCTGTAGTTCGATCCTGCGTGAGGGAACCATTAAATCCGGTAAAGTCTGTTCCTCTATAAGGTCTAAAATCTCCTTTTGATAACTACATATCTTCAAAAACAATATCTGCAGAGCTCCCTTGGTCGATCAGTATTCCTCTGACTTCCACTTTGGTCATGACAGCGACCACCACGAGTGGTACACCGTTGTTGGGCGTCCTGTCAATAAGGTCCTCGTCCTTGAAGGAAATGGGCGGCCTCTTCGAGGGGGCTCGAGGCGGACGTTGATCTGACGCTCATGATTGCATCCCACCTTCTTTCTATCGACTTGTTTGTTGAAGCATCAGTTGGAATGCCTCTTGTGATTACCATGGCAACTGGCTTCCCCCTTGATTTTCTAGTATCTGGGGCATCATCAGCTTTGTCTTCATCTTCTGCTATCGCCTTGGCCACTTCGTCGGCCAGTGTCTTTCCTTTCCTAGGCGATCGAGATCATAACGGATTGTAATGTGCTCCACTGAGGTATTGCGTTGTTTCGACTTCGCAAACACTTCATTTGGGTTTTCTCTGAAAAGTACTCCTCTGGGCATCCACTCTCTGGGGAGGTCACTCCCCTTGGTCTTGAGCGATTACTTATATGAAGAATCCTCCTCTTGGCGTTTGAAGAATCCTTCTCTGGGCAAGCACTTCTTTGGGGTGATCACTTCCTCTCTTTGCAAGCGACCAGATCTTCGCGGTGACCGCCCCTCTTCGCGCCCCTCGTGGGCGACCATCATCCTCATGGTGAGCGCCCCTCTTGGGCGAGTGTTCTTGCATGGTGACGGTGGTCCACGATTGATCTAGGCTTTGGGTGAGCAAGGCATCTTCGAAGGCAATCCAGGTCTTCAGGGTTTTGGTTGTTTAGTAATTTGTCGTGATTGTCGACAGAGAGACACGGAGTCTATTGGAGAAGTTGGTCTCTCATCCTTTTTCTAAAGACAAGAGGTTTTCGTGTAACCGATCGTTCTGGCTCGATCTCATGATGAGCTAGTTGATGCTTTAGGTTTGTCGTCTTATTTACCTTATAAGTTTTCTTCTATAGTTGCCCACATTCTTTGGGTTGCCCATGCTTCCTAGGTCGCCCCATACGGTAGGCGCCCATTGTTTGATTTGTCCATACGAGGCGTTCAACTTTGTTCGGTCTGAAAACTTCCTGATCACAGATTCCTGATATTGGGAAAATCTTGCATTTCACAGGTCCGGCTGCCCCTCTATATTTCATCATTAAGTCGAAGTGTTTTAGGTGGGCGACGAAATCTTTCGCGCCATTGTACATCTTCAAGTCAGAGGGGGGTTTTTCTAACGAGCGCGAAATGCGGTACTCGTCTACCTCTCTGATAAATGGTAATAGACCGCGCAGGCGAGCCGGATGAATCATACGAGGATTCCTGGTGTGATGACTCTTCCGGCCAGTAGGTGGAGTCAGTAGTGGAGGGTGTCGTCCTATTGTGGGGAAAGAGGTCGATCTTCCTGAAGGTGAGTGTGACTGATCGAAGAGGTCTAATTGGCCAAGGAGGACGCTGATCACAAGATTGAAGAGTTTGAGGGGTCGGTCTCAAAGCTCGAGGACGAGGTTGAAGACTTGAACTTGGCGAAGAATGCTGCAGAGGAGGCGAAGGAAGAAGCAGAGGAGAGCGCTCGTACGCTCGCTCGAGAAGGGGCCAGGGTCGCTCACTCAGTCATCTTCTAGGGACCATGGGGGTCAGGTCGCCCCTAGTCAGGGTGGTCATGGTCGCCCCTGGTCATGATCGGGCTGTCTTTTATTATAATCTAAACTTTAATCGTTCGCGCTTTGGTATTCTACTTCACGCTTGATTTCTCTAAGTTCATTTGCTCTTTCATCTCACCCGTTTGATGCCCCGATCATCTAACATCTTTGTATCGCCCATGCTCTTTAGGTCGTCCAACATGTTGGCGAACTTGGGTCGCCCCACAAGCATGGTCGTCCCATATCTTAGAGCCGCTCCTCCCCATGTGGGGGGCGCTCACGCCTGAACGATGAGATCGTTCCCGGCAAAGCATTGCTCGTTGGGGTTAATCCTCCTCCTCCATGTGGGCAAAAATATATGTTCCCTAAGCGGGGTTAATCGTCCTCCTCGTCCCCTTCGACGGGGTGGAGATTTATGGATGACATGTCTTCGAGGAGGGGAGCGATGTCTCCTAGACAGGTTGGTCCGTGGGACGGGTGACCCGTTGTTACGGCGACGTGGTTCGGGTGCTGTGTTTGCTCGTCTGGAAGCCATTAGCTCCTCCCTCTGGGTGAGGCAGTCATCTGGCCGAGCGATCTGCCGATCTCGATCGCGGAGCAAGTCATGAAGCTCTTGAACCAGGTTTGCTGGAAGAGTGATATCAACCTGCTGGGTCGAGCCTGGCTGGGCACCAATGGCAGTGACCTCAGCATTGGTCGTTGTTCCTTCCAATGCTGGGGCTGGCCGGACTGGTATGTCGGCCACGCTTTGTAGGCGGATTGACTGTGGTCTGCCTCGAGGTGCCTTCATAAGCATGAGAAGTCGGTGAGATAGCGTGCGGGCTCCCACGGTGGTCGCCACTGATCAATACCTTGAGTTCAGCTGTAGAGCTGGTCAAGGGACTGGTCCCCTGATACTGTAGAAAGTGAGGACACTCCGACGCTCAAGTCAGCTAGGTCGAGCACTATAATATCGAGTGAGAATTAGAGTAGATTGTGTACTTGGCATCTTGGTGCTTAGTGCTATTTATAGTGGCTGAGAGATTCGAGAGAGCCGTCAAATTCGAGTGGAGTGATCCGGATCGTTGATTGTGATGGCCCATTAATCTGTTGGGCTGATCCACTATTGGGTTCGGCCTGGCGACTGGCCCAGTCCAGAACCACAAGTATTTGTGAAATGGGAATAAAAAGAATATTGTTATTCAAGCAAAAACATTAGTAGATAAGAGGGAAGTGGGACTTTATTGCTGAGTAAGTTAACATCAAGTTATTGATTTAAATAAACAAAAGTGATAGAAGAGACTAAGTGGATGGCAAGTTATTTTGAGAACGTTACTGAGCAAGAGAAGTTGATGCGCAACAAAATTTAAATTAGAATTGAGGATATTGTTATTCAAGGGCACACATAAACAGATAAAAACCAAGTTGGACTTTATTTCTGAGTCATTGCTTTAAATAACAAAAAACTCATGCAAAAAAGATGTGCCAACTTAGAATAGCTATTGTTTTGTTTAAGATCAGAAAATCACTGGGTGGTGAGCAAAAATATTAGATGCCAAGCAAAAACCCAAATTGCAAAATTAAGGATATTGTTATTCAAGCGCACACATAAGTAGATAAAAACGAAGTTGGACTTTATTGGTGAGTCGTTGCTTTAAATAACAAAAAACCCATTCAAAAAAAATGTGCCGACTTAGAATAGGCATTTTTTTGTTTAACATTACAAAATCACTGGGTGGCCAGCAAAACTGAAATCGCAAATTACTATGATCATGCGTGGCAAGTATTTGTGAAATGGGAATAAAAAAAATATTGTTATTCAAGCAAAAACGTAAGTAGATAAGAAGCAAATGGGACTTTATTGCTGAGTAACTTAAAATCAAGTTATTGCTTTAAATAAACAAAAATGATAGAAGAGACTAAATGGATAGCAAGATATTTTGAGAACGTTACTGAGCAAGAGAAGTTGATGCGCAGCAAAATTAAAGTTAGAATTGATCATAAAAACAATAGTTGAAAAAAACAATTAGAAGTGATAAGTAGCAATATTGGATAAGTTTTTAAAGATAATGTTGTAAAATAATGACAAACGTGTCATTTGAAAATGAAGATGATAAACACAAATGAAGATGATAAATAAACAAATGAATATGATGAACATGATGCAATAAAAACAAACGAACATGATAGAATAAAAAAACAAATGAGGTAAAAAAATGGAAAAACATACGTGGCAGATGATAAAAACAAATGAACACGATAAATAAACAAATGAACATGATGAAATATTGTGGTAGGAAAAAAAAAGAACATGATAGAATAAATAAACAAAGAAAGATAGGATAAAAAGAATACCACAAAACAACAAAAAAAAATGGTTTGAATTTTTTTTTGTTCGCACATGCGGGGAGTGGCACACGATTTGCGACTCCTCGCTTTATAGTTTTAGATATCCCTAAAATAGTCTATGAGAGTCTTCAGGAATCCATCATATCTCCTTGACTTGAACCACCTCCTCAACTTGCTTACTCGACTTATCTGAAAACCACAACATATAAACAGTGCGATTTAAGAAAACCTCAATGAGTCCATCTTTGGTATCACACCTTACGTCTTCTTATGCCTAATATAATTTACTTTTCAATTGTACTTCTGATTTAGACATTACCTCTCAATACTTCCTTCAAACACATCAATCAACCATAAAAGTAGAAAGCAATAACAGTGTACATTAATTATAAGTCTACTATAATATAAACAGGTCCATCAAGTTCAAAAATTGAGTGCAATGTCATCCAATTCAATCCAACAGTCACATAATTTCAATTAGATATCACTGTTAACAGAAAATAACATATTCCCTTCATATCGAGAGTTAAGGATTAGGATACTTTACAAAGATTTCTTGAGTGATCTAAAAGTACCTTTCAATAATTATCTCTAGTCGTAGTTGTTTTCATTATCTTTCCAAAGCATCCAAGAATACTCAACTTGAATTTCCGGATTAAAAGTTACTTCAAAAACAGTAGGAAGGCTGTAGAAAAGATTCTAACAAAGAGATAGTGACACGGGTGCCCGTGTCAGAGTGACACGGCCCGTGTCAGCATGACAGTATGCAGAAATGTCGTTTTTATGTTTTTATCTCTATTCTAAGTGCTCCTAACCAACCCTAACTAACATGTAATGACCTTAAACATCACAAATCACCCAATTATAGCATATACAAGCATTGTCTTCTCTATTATTCCAGTAAACATACATTGCATAATATGTATCTGCTGCTGGATGTTGCTCACAAGTTCTGTGGATCAAAAATCAGTTAGAGGACTACTCATTGAGGTATTCTTGTCTATTTATTGTGACAATATTAGTGCTATAAATTTATCAAAGAATCCCATCCAACATTCAAGGTCTAAACATATTGATATAAAACATCACTTTATTCGTGATCATGTTCAAAAGAAGGATGTGGAATTAATTTTTGTTGATACCAAGCATCAATTAGCTGATACTTTCACAAAGCCTTTGTTATAATGTCCTTAAAATTACAAGAAATGTGAAAAACCCCAACCTTCTCAAGGCTTGAGAAGGTTCACTTGAGGGAAATTTAATAGAGACGGTTGAAGACTTTGAGAACCGTTATCACACGTGTTTACTTCTATTGGAAAAATGCTACAGTTATGTCCTATCATAACTGAACCTAGTCAAATCTTAACGGCTAGTTGTAACCTCTCTCCTAACCCACTCCCTCAACGCACAACTTCCATAAACTCAATTCCTTCACTCTTTTCCAACACTTAATTTTATTTCCCTCCATCTCTCTTTCTTCGCCACCGCACAAATCCACCCTTTTTATTTGAAAAATGGCTACAACCAAAATCCCAAATGTGCAGAGAAACCCAAATCCTAAACCAAACATCATGAAACCAGTAATGGCCACTGAACCTATTCCTCCTCCATCAAACCCCTCACCTCACTGCTCTATGACCTCAAAATCTTCTCAAACTCCTACACGAAGATCATCTAGGATCAGAAAAATCTCATCCACTCCCATTGATGGTTCTGGTGCTTAACGCATAGAGCCAATCAATGTAAATGGGGAATATTCTGAAGCCACCATCTCTGATTTCAATTCTTCTGTTAAACAATCATCTGCTCCCAAACGAAAATCATCTCCTCCACCAGAACCCTCTCCAAAGAAATCGAGAGAAGACCTAAACAAAGGAAAAGAGAAGGTTACTGAGGAAATGGTCAAAAAGAGGCACTTTCATAGGAAGAACTTCTCTGCTTGAGGAATTAAAATTATCTAGTTGGGATTTCTTTCCATATATTGCTAGGCAAGGCTGGTACAAACTCATAACTGAGAAAGAACTCATCTATCCAAACTTGGTTAGAGAGTTTTATGGAAGCATGGGGGTAAACGAAGAGAAAACAAGCTTTACCACCCAAGTGAAAGGAACAGTGATGATCATCACTCCTAAAGTGTTGTCAAAAGCTTTAGGCATTCCCATGTCTGGTGTTTCAATCTATGGTGAAGATTATTTTAATAACGAAAGTGTCACAAAGGAGCATGTTCATGATGTACTGATGAAGAATCCCAAAGCAAAACTAGTCTCATCATCCCTCAAGGACCATGCAAGCATAATGCATAAAATGGTCATTCATTCTCTATTTCCAAGAGCTGGAGGATACGAAAGGTATGTTATTAATCTGCCCTACACCATCTTTCACTACATGATAGATATTGTTACGACTCTTAAGCAAACCACCTCACTACCATATGGATTGTTTCTCACCAAAATCTTTAGGCTGAACAAAATTCCTCTTGAAAATGAGGAATGTATCAATGACAAAACTGTATTTTGGTCCAAAAGCGTGAAACAAATGAGCATTAAACTATCTGAGACTAAACCTACTCCAAAGACTAAAGCCACAGCCAAACCCAGAACCAATGCAAGAACCACCAAACCTTCACAAAAGAAACCAATCCCAGACACTACAAAAAATGATCCAATCCCTAAGGAAGATGGGAAAGAGGAAGCAACTACTCAGGGGGAGCAATTGGACAATGAAGAAACCATTGATGTTCAACCCTTGAATGTTCAATTTCCTGAGAATTACAAGGTTCCACAAACTGATCAACCTTCACAAGAACCCATCATGGAAACATAAATTTCTCAAATCTGGAAGAAAATATTTGAGCATGAACCAACTCCAGATGAACAATCTCCTATTGTGCTTGAAGAAGAGATTGATGAGAAAGAAGTTTCTGGAAAATGATTGATGATCTAAATGAAGATCCCTCTATTCAGGTTGATGAGGTTGAACTTTCACATGAAGGTAGAATTACTGAAGAGGCTATTCCTACTTAAAAAGAATCATATCTTGCAAAAGAGGTAAAGGATCAACCTTTTGATGTCATTCCTACAACAGAGGATACACTCTCTCCTAGATATCCACCTCCTGCTGAAGAAAACCCTGTAGTTGCTGAAAAACCTGTTGCTGTTGTTCAACCTTCTACTGCTGTTGTGCAAGTTCAAAATCCGCCTTCTCCAAGAAGCTCTCAATCAAGACTACAGTCAACTATCTCCATTGTCTCAAGCTGTCCACGAAGTCTGTCAGGAGATTGACAATGAGTTTTACACCAGTGAATCCCCCTATCTTTCAAGAAACAAATTCTGGAATCCTAGCATCTGTGGCCCTAGTAGAACTTCACCACAATCAAGCTCCAGAAAATGTTCCACCACCTACTCATGACCACAATGACCTTTTATCACAGTGGCGTGACCAACCTGCACCCTCACTAGCTAAAACAGGAAACACTCTGCATCTGAAAACATTAACAGCTCTTTCTGCAAAACTACATATGCCCGTCTCTCCTCCTCTGACAAAGGACCAAACAGCAGCAAACCTTCTGTGGATAAGGATGATTCCCATCCTTCTGTTTACAGAATGGAGATCATGGAGAAAACTATGAGGAGAATGAAGGTACAACATGAAAAACAGATGAAGAAAATGAATCTTATGGAGACCAATCTGCTGCTCAGCATTGGGATACTTCAATAAGAAAATAGAATTGAGGCTCAAGGGAATTTTTCCTATCAACAAAGGGTTATGTAACATGTGATCCCTGCAGTCTTACTAGCCATTTCACCACCAAACTTTCCACCTCCAAAGCCTTTCCAAGATGTTCCTCAGCCAACAACTTCAACCAACTCTTCTGATGATTCCTCTCCTACGAAGTAGCAGCATAATTTTTGATTCTTCCTTCTTTTTTTTGTTCACAAAATGGGGAGAATGAAGACTAAGTTTTAATTAACTACTTAGTTAGGTGTTAAGTGTATTTTGGGGTTTATGTTGACAATCTAGGAATCTTTTTTGGACATTTTGCCTTGTATGACTTGTGAAGATTATCACACTAACATGCCTATTTGAATTTCTGTTTTTTAAATTCTGTCTTGACTATGTAATCATAATTATCAAAACAATATGTTTATCATGATTCCCTGAATGATTAATGATAATCATCTTTTGCTATATGCTTGATATGAAGGTTATATTTCTTTGAAATAATTCTTTTAGTATGCTTAAATGTCTATCCTTGAAAAACAGAAAACTTAAAACTTACTCACAAGTTTGTCATCACCAAAAAGGGGGAGATTGTTGGAATGAAAATCTCTTTCCCTGTTTTGATGATACAAACTTAGTAAGACATTAAGTTTTCTAGCATGTTTATCTAACATGTTTATTTCAAGTGTGAAGAAGAGGCCTCAAAGATAGCAAAATGTGAAACTACCTTGAACTAAAAAGAACATAAAAACACAAAGGTAGTAATGAGATGTGAAGGTTGACCAAGTCAAAGGAAGATTGACCAAAAAGTCAACGCAAAAGTTTGACTAAGTCAACTAAACATTGTCCAGAAGTCAAAAGAAGTGTGGTCCCACTTTTATGATGAAGATCCAGTAATGTGAAGGTTGATGAACAAGATGAAGAACAAGATAAGAAGATTATGTTCATCAAAGCTTCTCAACATGACAAACATGTTTATTATCATTAATGGAAGATCACAGAGTTTTTAATGTTGGAGTCAAGAAATAAATGAAGGAGGAGCTCCTAGATTATTCCTAGGCCAACCAAAAGGTGTTTTAAGGTTCAAAGGAATGTGAAGGTTCGTGTACAGCTGGCATAACTGAACTGAAATAACAAGCCAGTTAAGAGAGAGTCAGAAAACTGAAGGTAAAGGACTGTGTCAGCATGTGAAGGTCGAAAAGTGAGCATAAGGTACAATTGTCAACTTGTGAAGCTTCAAAAGCTGTCAACATTGGACCCTTCCATCTAGTCACTCCTATGGACCAATGGACATCTCCAAACGGCTATATTCAAGTTTCTAACGGCTATGTCCAGATCCCATGGCTATTTAAAGGCTGGAATTCGAAGTTACTAATCATGAGAGTGAATTAGAACCTTCAAAAGTCAAGCTTCACAAAGTTCGTCCAACCTACTAATCCCACACTCAACTTACTTAACGTTCATAATCTGGGATTCTTTTATAGAGTGTGTGTTAGCTTGATATACGTTGTTGTAAACACTTAGTATAGTTTATTCTCAAGCTATTTCTATCCAAATCCAAACCTTTGATTGTAAAGAGCTATCTTGTGAGCATTCTATCAAACCACCTAGACAGAGGTGAGTGTTGGTGAGAATCTACTTGATAGAGGAATCCTTTGGGAAACTAGGGTGAGTTTTCTAGTAGGAAGAACAGCTTGGTGCAGCTGTGTGAGAGAGTACGTTGCTTTTGTGTATCGATCAAAAGCAAGTGGTGTTTAACGTCTTTTGTGGTTGAGCAAAAGCAAGTGTAAGTACTATATGGGAAATAGTGGAAATACTCACTTGGGAAGTGGGGAGAGGAAGTAGCCATTGTTGAGTGAACCTCTATAACTATACTGTGTTATTTACTTGCTTTCCATACTATCCACCTACTTTCAATACACTTGTGATTGTTTTCAAAACCTTGTGAAGGTTAACTCAATCAACCTTCTCAAGACAATTTTCCAAACTAACTCTTAAATCTTTTCATTATCTTATTAATTTGATTAAAACAATTCTCTTACTAGCTAAAGTTTATTTAACTCATCCTAATTACTCATCATACATTATATATATACATTTGCTGTAAGTAAGTGAAAGAAATCTTAACCTTCTCAATACCAAGTTTATCATGAGAACATTCTCCTTGAGAAGGCTGCAGGTACAAAATTTAAAAGGGTACACAATTCAACCCCCCTTCTTGTGTAAATTAGTCACTTCAGAAGCATGACATCAAACAAACAACCATTATTACATATTCAGCAACTCATACAACTTTAACATATCAACTTGCAACATATGAGAATGCAATTCAATAAATCATAGCTCAAGCAATAGTTAGGAATTAATGAACCCTAATGTCATTAATTAGTGTACCTATACAAACTTTTTTCGTAAAATTTAATGTGTCAAATGTTACGTTTTATTATAGGATCATTATTAAACCTTTAATTTTGAACCGTTTCATTCAATTAGTTCATTTAAAAAATAAAATAGACATTTAAATAAAAAATATAAGTTACATATATTGAAATACATAAATACAAAAACGGTTACAAAGATTAATTAACGATTTCATGTACTTAAAATTAATTAACCCATTCATTCAATTATTTCACTTAAAAAATAAAACGGGTGTAATAATTAAATTTCATTGTATGTAAACTATTAATCCCAACTTATAGAAAACAAATTTATTGTACGTATACAGTAAATAAATATTTATTTAAACTATGCATTATTCTTGGAAAAAATATTAAAAAATTTAACGATGGCTTACTAATTTTGTTTTTACTAATTTTATTGAACTAAAATTAGATGCCTACAATTAAAAATAACTAATTTACTATATGCATTTAAGCCACTATGCATTTAATTTACTAAAATGCTTTTATGGTTTCAGAAATTATTTATTCGGTTTCATTCATTTAAAATAAAACATACTATTTTATTTAAATAAAAATTAATAAAGGACCATTTAAATAAAATAATAGGTTACATATCCTAAAATACATAAAACACTTACATAAATTATTTAACGGTTTCATTTAATTAAAACTAATCAACCTTTCAGTCCATTATTTCATTTAAAAAATAAAACGGGTGTAATAATTAAATTTCACTGTATATATCTCAAATACCTAAATTTGATTCGTTGTGGTAAATAATGAATGAAAATAATGAATGAATATCTACAAATACATAAATTTGATGATTCATTGTACATTATTTTTTTCTATATACACAATGAACTTTAGCATATAGGCCAAAGGTGGGATGAATGGAAGCAGTGACATTAGCGTATGTGTTTTAGAAAAAGGAAAGTCAGAGTGACTTGGAGCAGTAACATTGTTATTTATTCCTTATACTTTATATTCCGACTTTGTGGGAAGCTAAAAAGAGATAAATGTTATTTTTTATGGAGCATCGGAAAGAACTCCATGCATTGCGTTACTATATATACAAGAATATACGCTATATATCTGCTTTATAATTTCAAAAAGCGATATTTCAAAAAGTTGGAATGTTTCATTTTCGTTGGGGTCGATGAGTCTTTTAAGAGGCACTTGCAAAATTTTGATTGGATTAAGTTATGATGCTTACCTTAGTGTTTAATAAGAAAAAACTTAAAATGCATTGTGTATCACTTACATTAAACTAAAATCTATTAAATTAAATGAATATCCCCCCCATGTGCAGTCTTCTTCATCAACTCTAGCGAATGATCATTAAGGAAATCATGATGTTAACACCACCTTTTTGTTTATCAAGGGTCACTTAATAGCTCTTTTTGGTATATACCGGGTATCCTCTTCTTCCAATGGCAGAGACTAATCCCTATAGCCGGGTAGGACCGCAATGGGCGTCAAAGCTCTCCTTCAAGAGATTTAACACTACCATGCTATCCCAAGGCTGGACTTGAACTCAGTGTCATTGTTAAGTTGGAAGAGACCCATAACATCTCATCCAAGTGCTCTTTGGTTGGGTTCACTTAATAACTGAAATCAAGTATTTAACACCATACAGAATTTTACATGGAATAACAATACTATTTAACTAACTATGGAAAAATATTTTAATAGAATTTAATATCAATATAACTTTTAATATTTTTTCTTTTTTTTACTGTACATAGCATGGGCCTACATATTTTGAAGTTTTGCTTTTTGTTCTCAATCTCATTCATATTTTTTAATACAATTTTTTTTGTATACAAAATTATAAAAACTATTTATCATATAAAAATTAATTCATATATCTATTTTACCATTTGCATTTTCTTATCATGTAGAAACACGACTTATCTATTAAGAGTTTGTTTAAAATGTTATTGATGCAATAACAACATTTTTTAACTTACTAGGGAGATATTTTAATAATTTTTTTATTGATTTACTATATACCATGCGTAGCACGGGCCTACATATGTGGATCACAAAAATATGACAAATAGATTTATTTCCACATAAAGGGATTACACTTAAACTTAGCGAAAAAAAAAGTAAATGGTCAGTGGAGGGATAACATTAAATGAAATTTTAATATTAGTTCTCAACATGTAGTTTATCCCTTATAAAACTAATTAGTATAAAAACTTATTTGAATTTAAAAATTCATGTATGATAAAGTAAAATTAATAATTTAATCAAATTCTTATGTGCAAACAATTCTTTAAATATTTTTGTAAAATAAAGTATATCACATATAACTGAATTCACATTTTCAATAATCATTATCCCTGGTCAACATATATATATATATATATATAAAATTTTAATTGAATGAAACTTTTACTTTGGTAAATTAAATATATTTGTGACATCCGGGGGGCTGACGAGGGTGGGGAGTGATCGTCGGTGCCCAAAAGGTGGCTCGGACAAAGAGCGGCTCTTGG
This sequence comes from Astragalus glycyphyllos, assembly GCA_963573325.1. NCBI lineage: Eukaryota > Viridiplantae > Streptophyta > Magnoliopsida > Fabales > Fabaceae > Astragalus > Astragalus glycyphyllos. The sequence goes on along the minus strand of OY754312.1, from coordinate 62,459,248 downwards.
CAGCTTCCAGCAAAGGGGCACATGAATGAACCGAATACGCACTAGAATGAGAGGGATCAAGAGGCTGTGCAGGTATGGGACTGTACAGTTGAACAAAGCTTGAAAGAATTAATTTGGACTACCTATACAAACAAGATGCATCTTCTTTTCGGGAGCCCTTCCCATAAGAACTCCATAGTTAAGCGTGCTTGACTTGGAGTAGTAGTGAGATGGGTAACCTTCTGGGAAGTTTCCTACAAAGCATTCAAGTGAGGACAACACCTGCTGAAAAGACACGTGTTGGTTTGTGGGGGAAGTCAACAATTCTAGAAGAAGCCTGGGATGTTACAAATGGTATCGGAGCAGCAGACCTCTCTCAGTACGGTGTGGTTTAGGAAGAACCAAGCGGAAGTTGGTGGGAATGTGACATTCGGGACTGACGAGGGCGGGGAGTGATGGCCGGTGCCTAAAAGGTGGCACGGCTAAAGAGCTGCTCCTGAAAGCTTCTAGAGAAGGGGCACGTGAATGAACAGAATACGCACTGGAATGCGAGGGATCCTGAGGCTGTGCAGGTATGGGACTGTATAGTTGAAGAAAGGCTAAAAAGAATTAATTTGGGCTACCTCTACCAACAAGATGCATCTTCTTTTCGGAAGCCCTTCCCATAAAAACTCCATAGTTAAACGTGCTTGACTTTGAGTAGTAGTGGGATGAGTGGCCTTTTGGGAAGTTTCCTACAAAGCATGCAAGTGAGGACAACGCCTGCTAAAAAAACACGTGTTGGTTTGTGGGGGAAGTCAACAGTTCTGGAAGCAGTCTGGAATGTTACAATATCCATCAATAATTAGTCGCTGTTAGTTTATTTTGGCATACAAATTATACTAATTACTATTTAATTTTTAATTTAGAACTATAATCAATTTTGAATTGAGAACTATCGGAGTAAACAACACGATGTTTCTGTGCGGATGCACATGTGTTATATCAATCTTCTTTAAAAGAGTGACAAAATATTACTACGTGTTAAAATAGAAACTAGGTTAAATGAGATTTAGTGACTGTCCATAAATAGGCATGGCGCGCATTGTAACCCAAACCTACGGGTACCCGACCCCAACCCGACTATGACGAGGAAAACTAGCTTTGACTAGGGACGGGGTGTAGTTCGGTGATGTCGATATCCATTCCGTCCCCTCCCCGAACCCGCTTGACAAAACATAAATAAATTATTTAGTTTTACTTTATGCATATTTACTCACTCATTTTGTTTCATGAATTTTGTTTATTTTTCATTTTAATCTATTTCACATAGAAAAGTCTATCTCAAAAAAAGGCTATACACATCCCAACCTTATTGGTTGCGAATCACAATGTCAATGGTTTGAACCTAATTTAAATTTGTTAGCAACGAATCAGTTATTATTCATAATCTGTTGACATAAGTTTGTATTGTCAGTGACTTATTTTTAACACCCTTAGTCAAGCCATTAAAATATTTAAGATATTTTTCCCGACTAATTCATAATACCTTGAATAACCATTATTATTTGATATACATTCAAATATATATATATATATATATATATATATATTACATACTACAGATACATAATCACTATTATTAACCAATAAGGAGCAAATGAAAATATTAATAACCGTAAAATATAAAATGTTGTATGGTACTAACGTCAAAAGATAAAAACAAAAACGTATCTATGATTTTGATACATTAAAACACGATCATCATGTCTCCTCACACATTCTTGGTTAAAAATGTCTTTAATCTAATTGACAAACATTAATCAATTAAACAATCCTACATATGTATGTGTGTGTGTGGGACATTTAAGAATTTATAATATAATGCTAATAATTGTATTTTATGTTGACCAATGTAATCTAAATGTTTCCCATGCATCGCACGGGCAGACATACTAGTTAGTGTATATAAATGGTTGATAGAGCTCCTATCATTCCTGTAAGTTTCTGAACGCTTTTCTCCGTAGTTGGGGGCCTCGTTTCGGTGGTAGCCCTGCTCACTGAGATAGAATCCGAATAACTTTCCTCGATCCCCTGCTCACTGAGATGGAATCCGAGGAACTTTCCTGCCTAACTCCAAATGTGCATTTTTTAGGTTTGAGCCTCATGTTGCGTCTTCGTACCTCCTCGAACACTTTTCCAAGGTCGGACACATGATTTGTATCTCCTTCGGTTTTAACAATCATGTCGTCCATATATACTTCCAACATTCTTCCCATTTGGGCATGAATACTTTGTTTATCATCCTCTGATAGGTGGCACCTGCATTTTTGAGACTGAATGGCATTGCCCGATAGCAGTAATTTGGGCATGAAGACTTTGTTCATCATCCCCTGATAGGAATTTATCGACCAGCTTGTCTATTCTAGGTAACCGAAACGCGTCTTTTGGAAAGGCTTTATTGAGGTCGGTATAGTCCACGAACATCCTCCATTTTCCATTATCTTTATTAACCAATACCACGTTGGACAGCCAAATAGTGTACTTTACTTATTTGACGAAATCTGCCTGAATAAGATCCTCACTACTTTCGCGGCTGCCTCGGGCTTTTCATCAGAATGATCTTCTACGCTGTGCTACCCACTTAGCTTTCAGATGCGCAGAAAGATGATGACAGGAAACATCGAGAGATATCCTGGGAATGTCGGCTGCGCTTCATGCGAAGACATCGACGTATTTACTGAGGCATTTGACACGGGCCATCTTTGCTTTATCAGTAAGGTTTGACCCGATCATGATGACTTTTTGCGATACATCTCCAACTTGTACGGGATGGAAATGACCATCTGGCTCAGGCCTTGTGATCTAGTTTTTCGACTCTCTTACTAAGACATCGTCTTCCTCATCGTTCGAGATGTGTGGTTCATACTGAGCATCTAAATTGGCCAAGTTGATACCCGTCTGTCCACTTCTAGGTTTACGACTTGGTCGTTGTTGAAGTAAAACTTCATTTTAAGGACGATAGTAGAGGTGAGGGCCTCCAACCTTCCTATCGTTGCTCTTCAAACTATGGAGTCGCATACAATTAAGGTCTGTAGGACAAAGAAAGGAACGTTAATCGTACGATAAAGAGGGGTTTCCCCGAAGGTCATTGTAAGGCTAATGTGCCCAAATGGAGTTGCTAGAGCTTCTTCGAGGCCGAATACTCGCTCATCAGGAAAAGACTCGAGGTCTCTTTCGGTGATCTTGAACGCAATGAAAGTCCTGAGAGAGAGTATGAGCTGCCCTGATCGGTTAGGACTCTACGGTCGCTAGGAGAATGGGAGGGTAAATAACATTGGGTTTCCCCATATAAGTCCTTGTCAATAAAGGTCAGCGAGGGTTGGCCATTAGCGATCTCAATCTCTATCACGACCAAAGTTGAACTTGCTGATGAAGCCTCCATTGTTAAGGTTTTTGATTCTCTGCGTGGTAACTCAATTCGAGCAAGGGTAGGAGTGTTGGCGGCCCACTATGGTCGCCAATGATCTGTTCTGGCTGTAGGCTTTGAACGAGCTGAGGACCAAAATGCTCACCAAGCTGAGAGGGTGGTACCTGCACACACTCTGGTGCCTAAGTCAGTATTGGGAATTGGTTATGTGAGGTAATAAATCGTACCTGTAGCATTGATAGGTGGTGCTTTTACATGGATTTTTGCCTACACATGGCACAAAGAGATTGGTGCTTTCGTGCAGATATCCCAGACCGCTGGATGGCACAGATGTATTCAGATCGTTGATTAGGGACGATTATGTTCTTTGCTAGACTGGGCCTAAATTTTATGCTAGACAACATCAGTAGGTTCAAGAACTTGGAGCAGAAATTTCTTTGAGCACAAAAGTTCAATTTCAAACTCCAATGTTCACGAAATTAAACCATCCAAGTGCAATCCTAGGATGATTCTTCTTGCTTGAAGCCATCACCGTTCTTATCTAGCTAATCTAAGCTCCTATTGTTCATTTTCATAGGGATGCACCCAGTATTTTCTAAGGAAATATTATGCTTGGCGTCAAATAATTATATATTAAATATTACTTTATTTATCATATTCATCATTAATATTAAATATTAATTTATTTCTTAATTTGTTATTAGTCAAACATAAATCTGTATATAAATATAACTTTATGTTTTCTAGTTTTTAAAACATATTTGGATATCAATTATTCCAGACAAGTTTTTTTAGTTTCTCATTCTTAGAAAAGCTTTCAAAACTAGATTACCAACTTTTTACTTCTTAAAAAACAGTTTTAAAAAACTGATAAATAAAATAGTTTTTTAAAAACTAAAAAACAGAAGTCATTCAATGATGGATTTAGAAACAAAAGTCATTTAAAAAAAGATTGCAATATTTGGACTTCCATGGTTGATATAATTGATGGATTTAGAAATTTTAAAAAGTGAGAATATATATATATATATATATATATATATATATATATATATAAAATAGCCTCGACTTGTTTTTAGTCTTCACTAAAAGATTCACAGTTTTAGATTATTTATTTCTCATGGAATTTTTCTTGGATGAATGTTTAATTTTTCTTGTTTTTAGTCTTCACTAAAAGATACACTTTGACATAAAGTAAGAGAAATTATATCAATTGTGTGTGTGTGTGTCTGTCGTGGTTTGTTCATGTATATACGTATGACACATATTCGAGGTTAAGTAGAGAATGGATCCCGTCTCACCAAAAGATACCAATGCAAGTACTAAAATCAAGTAAACCTTAGTAATAACAATAAGGTAAGTAATAGTAATAAACACTAAACTTTCAGGGGACTACATGGGGCATAAATAACATCCAAGATTAGAAATCTCACAACACAACAATAACATAAGTAAAGCATACACCATAACATAAATCCACGAGAATTTTACTAACGTTTTAGAATTGAATATCACAGAAAGATTATCAGTTACTTCATTCTCTTGAGAAGCCCAACCTATAAAGTTAATGTCACCTCTGATCTGATAATGAACACAGGTGAGATCACAATCATTTTTATTGTTGTAGTCTAGCTTACTCCCAATATTTATCATTCTCATAGACTCCTTCATCTAAGTCTCATCTCCTTTTGCATTTGTGACTTCCTTGATATAATTTTCAAGCAATGTTTCCTTAGAACCATCCTTCCTCCAATTCTGCTTCTGCTTGCCGCTCACGCGCCGCTTGATGGCGTTCCAATGGTTCTTAATGTTGTTCTCTGTGCGCCCAGGTAATATCTTTGCAATTTGTTTCCACTTGTTCCCAACTTGCTTGTGAGTTTCTACTAGTATTTTCTCCTCTTCTTCACTCCATGGATCCTTCTGCTTTCAATAACTCAATTTTAGTTGCTTGGAAAACGATTAATAGCCCTTAATGTATACAAATTAAATATGACTTTGATTGATGCATTGATTTCCATAAATAACGTGGACATATAAAAAACAAAGAGTAACCTTATTTTGAACAACTTTTTTTGTACGCAATAGCAAAAAAGTTTGTCACTTCTAGAGAATGATGGTGTGATTTAGTGACAATATTTTTTAAAGATAAATCATGAATGAAAGTTACATATGGAATACAAAAGATGGGTATGGAATAGAAACAAAATGAGTTTAAAACAAATTGTGAACTAAAGTTATTTATAGATTATTCATTATTCAATTAGCATTATAGCTCCAAATGGTCATTTATGTAAGAAGAATCAAGTACGAAAGTAATTATGAGAAAGTATAAACATGGATGAAATGATTTGTTTATAGTTGAATCGTGTAGCATTTATGTCGGATTAGTGTTCAAAGTTTCATGCCATTAAACATTGGTATATCATTTAACAGAATACACATGAAAAGATTAGTGTCAAAGTGAGCCCGGTGGAGTATATACGGGATTCATGTGCAACAATTTCTGATAAGAAAGAGAAAATAACCAAGCTTTTAGGAAAGGGCAAGGGCAAAATTTTTAAAATTTTTTAAAAATAAAAATATATATATATATATATATTTATAAATGTGTGTGTAAGAAAGATAAAAGCAATAAGGTATTGAAAGAGAAGAAACCCTAATGTTTTGTCGAAGATGATTAGTCCATCTCTCCCTACATTGTTTCCCATTCCTGCCATTTATAAACTTAGCAATTTTGGACCATTCCTTTTGACCATACTGGTCCACCAAATCAATAAGAACCCTATAAAAAAGTAAAACAAAAATGAAATATTTGTCAACCTCTAGAAACAAATTAAGCAAAAAATCAACTACATTCTTTAAATTTTAACCTCTTGGATCTACAAAGTACATAATTGGACTCAAATAAAAACATTGAGAGAGTATTAATTTTTGAATGTATTAATACCTGTCCTCATCCACTGTCCATTGCCCTTTGATTCTATTGGTATCACTATGGTGACTATCATTGTTCTTCGTTCCGAACCACCTTTGTTTTTTTTCGTCACCCACATCGAGTCTTAGATCAGTGTCAAGGAGATGGTTTCCAATCCCAACGATATGTGACAACTCATCTTTAAACATAGGCCTCACTGGCACCGATGCAAATGCATCATTAACTAATAGCGGTGAAAGAGAAAGACAAACCTGAGATTGGGAACTGGCATTATACTGAAGGGGATTTTTATTGACGAAATCCAAGTAGTTATTTCCATCGTTCAGGTAGTCAAGCATGACTTCTGTTTTATTATTGTTTGGTGAATAATCCATGGGGTCGCTAGATCTGAGAAAATCTGTCATGGATCCACTTGTGTGTATAGCCTTGAAGGAAGTCCCGATTGAAGTTGGGATCATACAAAATGGGTTGATGGAGGAAGGACCCTCCATAGAAAAACTTGAATAATTCTTATCCACATTCAGGGGATGTTGCTTAAAATTGTGGTAATTGCTATGGTATAAGAAAGCATTCTCATGTGATGGAGTATGAGAAAGAGTGGAGCTTGGTTGCACGGCAACCATAGTGGGGATCTCGTATTTTTTGCAAGGCTTTTCAGGGAGGAAAATACAAGAAATGTTGCTTATAGTTTCTTCAAAGCTTGGATCAAACTCCATTGCATCTAAAACACACACACACACACAAAACCAGTGAAGAAAGAAAGACTGATATTTTTTTAAGTATATTGATCATCTGAAAATGACTACTTATGAAGAAAGAAGTTGGGGTCCACAACTTTTTATGAAAGCTACTTCTAGGACTTGGAATATAGGTGAAAAAAATTAAGTTAGTCAGACTCAAAATACACGTGACCATCGATGCGATAATATCAAACGGTCCAGGTTCGTTTTTTATATGACTATTGAGATTCTACTTGAGTAAGTCTAGTAAAATATTTAGTTTTTATATTTGTTTTGTATTATTTTCTCTTTCTATTAAACCTTTTTCCTTAAAAATGAAAAAGTAATGATGAGGTTGTTACAAATTTTTTTTTTTTATGGAATGTTTTGGCCGAACATTAAGAGTACACGAGAGAGACATGCCTTTCTTTTATGACCGTTAAAACAAAGGCTAATTGATTTTTGTATCATAACATTTTCCATAGAAATTAGAGCCAAGTAGTTCATGGACGTATTATCAAAGACAATTTTCATATATGAATTACAATTACTTATTTTAATTACCAATTTAAAATTCGAAAAAAAAAATTGAGGGATAGATGTCGTAATTAAATAAAATAACTTGTTTATTACTCAAGGAAACAAATGTTTACCAAATTGTTTTATTAACATTCGTATCATGATATTGTCAAAAAAATCATTCGTATCATGATATTATAAAGTGAAATATTTATTTTTAAATTAAATTACTTTTTCGGTAAATTAATTTCAAGTTTCACATTTGTCATTTATTGTCCTTTTTTTCCAACTTCATCCTTTACGTTTTGGTAACTTTTCTGGGAAGCTCGGCTTGAGAGTATAAGGATGTATCAAAGGGGCGTGGGCACTTAGGTAACGATAAAGTGTGCCAAGGAAATATGAAACACAATTTGGAGGGTGCCTCGGCTAAAGGGTGACTCAGTTAAGAAACCAACGACCGAAGGCCAAGAAAGAAACATGGCCGAGGAAGATTGTGGCCAAGGCGAGGAAAGCTTTCTTGGAGCGCGAGTATTCAATGCACGTGGACAAAGCGTTGAAGCGGTTAAGGTTATCGAATAGAAGAACGCTGTCGAAATTGGAGTGAAGAGGTTTTATCCCACTAACCCTTGCTTGTGAGGTCGTGGAGGAGTGTCTCCAAATTTCTAGGTCTTAAGAGAAAATAGAGGCGTTGATCGTAATTGATCCAACAGTGAGCGATTGTAGACTTGAATAATGGCTAGAAAAAGCTCATAAGAGCATATATGTATATATAGTAGGTTGTACATTCCAAGAAACACACATTAATCAAATCAATCTACTATTTTCTGCAAAGTCTTTACTTTTTCTATCTTTACTGCATTTATTTATGTTTTATGCGTTGTAGACAGTACAACCACGCATCCGTTACACCTATCCTAACATTCTTTGGAGGAGTTAGCAAACTCATAATCGAGGGACAGAGTTTCAAACCGCAGGATGATCTCGCGGCTAGGAAAAAGAGTTTGAACGACATCCAAATTGGCACTTCCGATGGGACCAAGTCAGGTAGACAGACGTTAGATTTTGATACGTCTGGGTTGGATTATCATTGGTGTATGTACCTACTCTGGTCTAAACTTTAGTAAGGTCCTAGGTTCCGCGTCCAAAAAGACTTTTTTTTTTATCAAACAGGCAGACTATCCGAATTTATTATAAAAAAAGGAAAAATACAAAAAAGAGCGAGGGGGGGAATAGACCGACACTCAATCCAAAACAATACTAGAGAGCCCCTAACGGAGCCCCTAGAACACATCAGCCTGGAAGCTAGACAAAACACAAAAAAACCAATCTAACTAGTAAAAGTGGATAAACAATCGTGTGAACGGCAAACCAAAAAGCGCTAGCTAGAAAAGATAGACAGAAGATCGAGTAACCCTCAAATCAGATCAAAGAGAAACAGAGACAGAATTAGTCTTTGAGCGAGTGTTATACACTACAGTTTTCTGAACCGATTTCTTTTTTTGTTTCTTCTTTCGGGATGTGGATACCACGTAACTCGACTTTCTTGCAGCAGATTCGTGGGTCGTGTGGTCATTTGCATCGTCTGACACATCACCCAATGCTTTCCCGAAATGCTCATGTTGGAATCTACCACTGGAATATCATCAGACGTTGAGGCATCAAGCCTGGTTGTGGGAGGTTGAGTGGAATCACTACCAGGTCGGCTAGCTTCAGAGGTGGACTTCTTGATGACAGATGACTCGTGCATCTGCTGGACAAAATGGTCATCGGCATCCTCAGTAACCAAGGTTGGGATAATTAATTCATATGTAGAATGCGTGACCTCTTCTCCAGACTCAATCGGAGAAGAAGCCCATTGTTGTTGATGTATCTGAGAATGTTGCTCATTATTAGAGACCCCTTGTTGCTGTTGAGTCTGAGAAGGTTGCTCATTATTAGAATTCCCTTGCTGCTGTCGAATCTGAGGAGGTTGCTCCATATTACGAGCCTTATGCTTGGGGACATAAACCTGTTTTACCTGAAGAGTCATTCCTTTGCAACCACTAATGGTATGACCAACAGTGTTGCAATTTGAACAAAAGGAAGGCAAGTTTTCATACTCGATGCCAACGGAGAATGCATAGCCCGGCCTTTCAACAAGGATGTGATTCCTAAGTTCTGATTTCAGGTCTATATTAACCAGGACTCGAGCAAAATGACCAAAAGATCTATCAAATGAGCTTTTGCTTGTTGTGTCATCTAGTTTAAGCAGAGTTCCAACACAACTAGCAATTGCTAGTAGAATTTTGGGTCTCCAATATTCTTGAGCTAGTCCTGTTAGCCTAATCCAACATTGAACATTTGTATTTTTGATCTTGGAAGGATGAAAATCAGGCTGCCAGGGAAACAATCGAAGCAGACCTGGCTTGCACGGCTTAGAAGGCTGCAGTTGCATTCTTCGTAAATCATCAACACAAGAAAAAGAAAATTCATAGTATCATTTCCCTAAAGATACCATTCCTCACTTATCTGTTGGTGTCCAGAGATTTTAAAGTTTGGATCTCAAAGCATCTAACTTAATAGGAGTGTCTCCCTTTGCGAGTAAAATTCTACCATGATGGTGTGTTTTGCATTCTTGCAAACCTGTCCTATATTCCTCTTCCGGAATTGAGATAGATAAATCATCTCCTTTGAAACATGGATGAGGAAGTTGACTAATAGGAATATCACATGTCTTGTGTTCGGACCCCATCAAAGCTTGGGCAAAAGATTTGACAATTGTTGTCGCTTTGTGAGAGACATTCTGGTTGGAAGAAACAGGAACAACGGCAGGCATCAAGTCTGGGAACAAAGTCTGCAACTCGGTCAAAGCGGTGGTAGGGAACCGCGCCACACATTCTGATTGGACGTGAGGCTGAACGCGCCCAGTAGAGGCAACAACTTTGACAGGGGCGTGGTTAACACTAACTGGTTCCTGGTTTATTGTGTTTCCTGATCAAGTTCTTTGTTTACAGATCCAGTTGCGAGGATGTCGAGCTCAGCCACGGAAGATTAGAGGGGTTTCTCCGTCGGAGAGTTCCCCAGGAGGGGTTTTCACAGAGGGTTCGAACCGAGTCAGTACAACTGGGTTTCCTTGAAGGTGGTGGACGCCCGGTCCAAATTGGGTGGTGGCGAAGTGGCCGAGCTGGAGAAGTACGTCGTTGCTCCGCCGGAACAGAAGTGGAGGTTGGAGCATCCGGGGCAACTTCCTGCTTGCACCGTATTGCCGCCGAAGGAGATCAGGTACTTCTTCTACAAATGGTGCTTAGAGCTGATGGGGATCAAGATCCCGCTGTCGGAGTTCCAGCAGAGCGTTCTGGATCACTAGTTGTGGACTCCCTCCCAGCTGGCCCCCAATGCTTGGGGATATGTCAGAGCCTCCGAGGTCGTCATGGGCTACCTCGGGAGGACTCCGTCCGCCAGGGTCTTTTTTTCCGTATTTGATGTTTTCCATTAGCCGGATAAGGAAGACGCTTCTCGTCACGGCCACGTTTGTCTACGTGAGAGACAAGATCGGGCATACTTTTTCCCGGTGAACGATTCCAACAAGCGTTTTAAGAAGTCCTTCATTTTCATCCGAGCTGCAAACAAGAAAACGAACAAAGCCTAGGACGGTCACCACTACGATCATACGAACAAAGCCTTTTTTGTGAATCCGAAATCTCTTTGGGGTGAGGACGCAAAGAGCTTCAAGGTCCTCAAAGAGTGGGGTGATAAACTTCTGAGAGTCGGCCGCAAGTTCTGTTGATGTCATATTTTCGTAGCTAAGTCGGCCAGTGAGCTGAAGTCACTGCTAGGTACCTTCGGAATTTGCTCAAAGCGGTTTTCTTTATTTTACTTACCAAGCCTTTCTAATTTTCTAATTTTTGTGCATACGTCCTGGCAACCTACCCCCCTCCCGATCCCGCTGCCGAGGTTCAACTGAAGAAGTGTTCCTCCACAAGATAGAGGTGCAAAGGCTCTTCGAGGAGTCGACGGGTTTCTACGAATATAGATATTCTTGTCCGGCCTACGAAGAGAAACAAGGTTGCTGCTGATAAAGAGGTGGCCTTTTCCTCCGAGGTCACTGTGGAGCTGCCTTCTGAGGTTCCATCCGACGCCGACCTGGAAGCTTGTATTCGGGTGGCCGTGACCGCGTTGATGTTGTTCCGTGAATTGGAGGAGATGGAGGCGGACCCTGAAGTGCTTAAGCTTTCCCGAAGATTGGAGAGGGCCGAAGCTATCAACAGTGAGCTCGACGGGGATCTCTTGGATCGGAAGGACAAACTGGAGTATTTCCATGACGTTCAAATCCCGAAGATCATAGAGCAAAATCGGGTGCTCCGGGCTTCTATCGACTCCCTCGGTGAGCAGATTGCCGATCTCCAGCACCAACTACAGTTGGGCCGACCCGAGGCAGAAGAGGAGGAAAGGACCTCAGCTTGCGGAGGCCGAGGCAAGGGATGCTCGTGCTCTGGAGAAGATCGCCACCCTTGATGCCGACCTTGAAAAGCTTCGAGGGGATTGTACTTTTGCCGAGGTCAGGATGGAGAGCTCAGCAGCTCTAGGCTTTGAGAGATGCCACAGTCTTCTAGCTGTGGTGAGTCCTAACCTTCCGATGGACCTGTTCGTTCATCAGAATGACATTTTCGAAGGTAACCTGGTGATGCCAGTGTCGGGCGCTCCTTTGGATCAAGCGCTGCTGCTCTTTGTTGGCTCTGAGGCGGAAGTTTCTGATGAAGCCTTTCTTGTTTTTATCTTTTTGCTTTTGTAAACGTAAGGCCGTGGCCCTCCTTATGTAACCTTTTTTAAGATATCAATGAAAGTTTGTTTTTCTGCACTGTCATTTCAATTGTTTTATCGTTTTTATTTGACGTAGTGAGATGAGAGTGGTCGAAGCTGAGTCTAAGGTTACCTGAATGCCTTTTCCTGAACTGTCGTAAGTTCCCTTGGGTTGTTCCTGATTGGTGCGTGGAGGTCGGAAAACAAGAATATCTTTGTCCCCTGATGGAGCGTGGAGCTCGGAGATCAGGGAGTCTTTATCCCCTGATGGAGCGCGGAGCTCCGAGATCAGGGGGTCTTTCGCCTCTGATGGAGCGCGAAGCTCGGAGATGGGATCTCCCTTCGGCAACGGATGAAGCACAGGGCTCAGAGATCAGAGGGAAGGTCTTTGGTCGAAGCCGCGGGGGATTTCTTCCGTCGGCCTCTGATGGAGCTTTGAGCTCGGAGATCAGAGGGAAGGCTGCTCGCTTCCCGCGAGATAAGGGTAACTGTGGACCTGAGCCGCTGTGGGCCTTGGTGCGCCTCCCGAGTGAGCATTCGAGCTCGAAAACAGGAAGGACATGGGCCTTGGTGCGCCTCCCGAGTGAGCATTTGAGTGGCAAGCTCGGGTCGGACTCGGATAAGAGGGGCTTAGCCGGAGTCAGAACCTGCGAGTTAAAATAAAAATAGACTGTGAAAGTGTGTTTCTACAATCTTTTTATTGAAGACAGGAATCAAAGTTGGATACAATCTTGGTTCTTTTACTGTTCCTTTGTGGCGTCTGGGCCGGCCAAAGCGAGTGCTTCCTTCTCAACTCGGCGGTCCGACTTCAGACACAGGTCTTGGCATCTCTTTGTCCCGTCAAGGTCCACGGGGATGGTGATCACTTCTTCTTTTTCCGAAAGGAACCTCATTTCGAGATGAACCTTGGAGGCTACAACTTCGAGCTTCCCCAATGTCGGACGGTCGACGATACAGCGATACGGGGATGAGCAAGGTAACACTAGGAACCTAGTCTTGATGGTTTTGGAAAGTTTATCTTCTCCGTAGGTTACTCTCAGCTTGAGGTAGCCTAGAGGTCAGGTCCCTGCGCCGTTGAATCCCACCAGATCGGATCCTTCGTAGTTGGAGAGGTCCTTCTTGGTCAGGTCCAACCAGGATTCTTCGCTGGGTTTTCCTCGGAGGAGATCTTAATCGGCGAAGAACAGCGGGGGTCTGTCTATTCCGATTGCGAGAGAACCCGTGGTTGAGCTGATGCTGAGGACTTCCTGCTAATGTCGCTTGATGGAGCGCTTCGTTCATTGGACCTCCATGGAGTAGCCCCCACGATGACCATGGCCACGAGGCGTGGTCTCAGCGACCTCGGTGTTTCTTCAGCAGAATCACTACTATCAGCAGGGGACTTCGTCATTTCATTTACTGCGGCCTTAGACTTCCGAGGTGAGTGTTTTGGAGACCTCTCCCTTTTCTTGTTGTCCGTCCTTAGATACTGCTTCAGCTTTCCTCTTTGGATTAAGTCCTCTATGTTGTTCTTCAGCACTCTGCAGGCTTCCGTGTCGTGACCGCTGCTCTGGTGGTACTTGCAATAAGCCTTTTTGTTATTGTTTCCCAGCTGGGGGATCGGAGCTGGCCACTTCACGTCACGGAATTCAGTGCTTGCGCATTCGACTAGGAATTTTTCACTTGTGACGCCGGGGCTGGATTGGAAGTGTCCGCAACGTCGACCTCCTCGTAATCGATATAGTGTTGTGCTCGCCTAAGGAATTCGTAGAGAGTCTTTGGCTTACGCAGCCCGGCACTGATCTGGAAGAGGCTCCCTTTCTGGAGCCCGTGTCTCATGAACAGGACCCTGATGTCGTCGGAGAGTTGGTGCACCTAATCAGCTATTTGGTTATATCGTTCAATGTAGTCTCTTAGAGATAGCTTTTCCCCTGCCGGATCCTCTGTAGGACATCTTCGGATTTGGGCTTCACCCTGGAGGCAGTGAAGCATGATGAGAACAGCTTTGTGAAATGGTTCCAGCCAGATATTGACCCCGGAGGCAAGTCGCGGAACCATTTGAGGGCGCATTTGCTTAGCGAGAGGGGGAACAGCTTGCATCGGACATAATCTGAGGCATCACGATAATCCAACATCAGGTCAAAGGTGTCTACGTGCTCGTCCGAGTACCCCTTTCTATCGTACACGTTCAGCGTTGGAGGTTTCTTGAGAGATTTCGGGATCCGGCATACTGCGATCTCAGGAATGAAAGGACTCGCCCGGGACCCCTTGTTTTTCCCAGACTTGCCCTTACCGATGGCTTTTTTGCGGGGAGAAGGTTCCCAAGACGAAGAGGAGGAGTCAGAGGATGGACCGTCTGAGTTGCCCAGGGATTCTGACCCCCGCGGGGAGGGCGGAGTCTGAGGTTTGCCACGTCGCTTCTTCCTCCTGACCGGTGGGGAGGTGTTACTAGGAGCGTTGTCCCATGGGGGTGACGTGCGGTGCGTTCGAGATACCACGGTCTGAGGTGGAGACTGGGGAGGTCGATCCACGGGCTCGGGTTGAGCTGCAATGGCCCTGGCGATGGTAGCCATTTCTTGTTGCATTAAGCCTTGACTGCGCCGTTCCAGCACGTCGAGGAGTTGGCTCACGGCTTGGAGCTGTGCCGGGATGGCGTCGATCTGCGAAACCGGGAGGGTCGGTGGAAGCCGTCTCGAGCCGGGAATTGCCGGGACTTCCTCGGGAATAGTTTGCTAGTTACCCTCAGGGATATCCTGAGGATGGGCCCCAGAATTTGCGTTCTAGAGTCGGGACTGAGATCGAGTGGGCGGTCGTCCTCACGGAGCCATGGGTAGTCGAGTATGAAGTCGGATTGGAGAGATTGGTCTCCCACTGTGGTCGCCAATGTTTGGTACCGGAGTACAAGTAGTTACCTCGGATGAATGCACGCTGCGAGGACGGAAGGATGACTTCGGGTGGTTGAAACTGGACCTCGGATTATTGGAAGAGGTGTGCTTCTCCCGCGCCTCGGGTGGGGTACGTGCAAGCACGCTGATCCGTAAGTCAGC
The DNA here is from genome assembly GCA_963573325.1 of Astragalus glycyphyllos. Taxonomy (NCBI): domain Eukaryota; kingdom Viridiplantae; phylum Streptophyta; class Magnoliopsida; order Fabales; family Fabaceae; genus Astragalus; species Astragalus glycyphyllos. Next base: position 62,443,882 of record OY754312.1, on the reverse strand, counting down.
AAGTGAAGTGAAGAGGTAATAGAGACGGGAATGGAAAGCGTACCTGGAAATGGTGAGCGAGTCCCATATTTATTGAGCAGGGTGTCGTGCCCGCACCCTTGGATCAGATGAGCGGGTTTGGTTCGTTGGATACGGGTCCGGGCGCGGCAAAAGGCAGCATTGGGTTGGGCCCAAATGCCATAAGTTTGGCCCAGTCCGAAACAATTCATACTCTGGAACTCTAAAAGACTCAATAAATATAAAGGGTATAATTGCAAATTTTTGGTAAACTGTACATTGGATTTTTAAAAATAGTATTGTTTTAGAACAAAAGTAAGAAATCGAAAGTACCAAAGATTACGAATGGAGGGAGCTTGTCTTTTAACTGATGTCTTTTATTAAATAATTTTCTTTCTTTCTCTCTAATGTAATCTCTTCAACGTTTATATTTGTTGTTTTTTTAAAGTCTTGTGCTTATATGTAATTGTACAGACTTCTAAGTAAATGTAGAGTAGACCAAATAATTAATATAACGAAAGTAAAAAGTGACAGGGAACATAAAATGCATTATCGAGTCTATCAATAATGTTACTGAGCAAAAATAATAGATGCCCAGCAGAAACCCAAGTTGCAGTTGATTATCATCACACGAACTAAATACTCGCAAAACGGAAAAAAAAATAAGGATATTGTTATTCAAGCGCATACATACACAGATAAAAACCTAGTTGGACTTTATTGCTGAGTCGCTTTAAATAACAAAAAACTCATGCAAAAAAGATGTGCCAACTTAGAATAGGTATTTTTTTGTTTAAGATCACAAAATCACTAGGTGATGAGCAAAAATATTAGATGCCCAGCAAAAACCCAAATTGCAAAATTAAGGATATTGTTATTCAAGCGCACACATAAGTAGATAAAAACGAAGTTGGACTTTATTTGTGAGTCGTTGCTTTAAATAACAAAAAACCCATACAAAAAAATGTGCCGACTTAGAATAGGCATTTTTTTGATTAAGATCACAAAATCACTGGGTGGCCAGCAAAACTTAAATCGCAAATTACTATGATCATGCGTGGCAAGTATTTGTGAAATGGAAATAAAAAAAATATTGTTATTCAAGCAAAAACGTAAGTAGTTAAGAAGCAAGTGGGACTTTATTGCTGAGTAACTTAAAATCAAGTTATTGCTTTAAATAAACAAAAGTGATAGAAGAGACTAAATGGATAGCAAGATATTTTGAGAACGTTACTCAGAAAGAGAAGTTGATGCGCAGCAAAAATAAAGTTAGAATTGATCATAAAAACAATGGTTGAAAAAAACAATTAGAAGCACTAAGTGGCAATATTGGATAAGATTTTAAAGATAATGTTGTAAAATAATGACAAACGTGTCATTTGAAAATGAAGATGATAAAAACAAATGAAGATGATAAATAAACAAACGAATATGATGAACATGATAGAATAAAAACAAACGAACATGATAGAATAAAAAAACAAATGAGGTAAAAAAAATGGAAAAACATACGTGGCAGATGATAAAAACAAATGAACACGATAAATAAACAAATGAACATAATGAAATATTGTGGTAGAAAAAAAAATGAACATGATAGAATAAAAAAAACAAAAAATAAATGGTTTGAAAATTTTTTTGTTCGCACATGCGGGGAGTTGCATACGATTTGCGACTCCTCGCTTTATAGTTTTAGATATCCTTAAAAAAGTCTACGAGAGTATTCATGAATCCATCATATCTCCTTGACTTGAACCACCTCCTCAACTTGCTTACTCGACTTATCTGAAAACCACAACATATAAACAGTGCGATTTAAGAAAACCTCAATGAGTCCATCTTTGGTATCACACCTTACGTCTTCTTATGCCTAATGTAATTTACTTTTCAATTGTACTTCTGATTTAGACATTACCTCTCAATACTTCCTTCAAACACATCAATCAACCATAAAAGTAGAAAGCAATAACATTGTACATTAATTATAAGTCTACTATAATATAAACAGGTCCATCAAGTTCAAAAATTGAGTGCAATGTCATCCAATTCAATCCAATAGTCACATAATTTCAATTAGATATCACGGTTAACACAAAAGGACATATTCCCTTCATATCGAGAGTTAAGGATTAGGATAATTTAGAAAGATTTCTTGTGTGATCCAAAAGTACGTTTCAATAATTATCTATGGTCGTAGTTGTTTTAATTATCTTTCCAAAGCATCCAAGAATACTCAACTCGAATTTTCGGATTAAAAGTTACTTCAAAAACAGTAGGAAGGCTGTAGAAAAGATTCTAACAAACAGATAGTGACACGGGTGCCCGTGTCAGAGTGACGCGGCCCGTGTCAGCGTGACAGTATGCAGAAATGTCGTTTTTATGTTTTTATCTCTATTCTAAGTGCTCCTAACCAACCCTAACTAACATATAATGACCTTAAACATCACAAATCACCCAATTATAGCATATACAAGCATCGTCTTCTATATTATTCCAGTGAACATACATTGCATAATATGTATCTGCTGCTGGATGTTGCTCACAAGTTCTGTGGATCAAAAATCAGTTAGAGGACTACTGATTGAGGTATTCTTGTCTATTTATTGTGACAATACTAGTGCTATAAATTTATCAAAGAATCCCATCCAACATTCAAGGTCTAAACATATTGATATAAAACATCACTTCATTCGTGATCATGTTCAAAAGAAGGATGTGGAATTAATTTTTGATGATACCAACCATCAATTAGCTGATACTTTCACAAAGCCTTTGTTATAATGTCCTTAAGATTAGAAGAAATATGAAAAACCCCAACCTTCTCAAGGCTTGAGAAGGTTCACTTGAGGGAAATTTAATAGAGACGGTTGAAGACTTTGAGAACCGTTATCACACGTGTTTACTTCTCTTGGAAAAACGCTACAGTTATGTCCTATCATAACTGAACCTAGTCAAATCTTAACGGCTAGTGGTAACCTCTCTCCTCACCCACTCCCTCAACGCACAACATCCATAAACTCAATTCCTTCACTCTTTTCCAAAACTTGATTTTATTTCCCTCTATCTCTCTTTCTTCGCCACCGCACAAATCCACCCTATTTAATTGAAAAATGGCTACAACCAAAATCCCAAACGTGTAGAGAAACCCAAATCCTGAACCAAACATCATGAAACCTGTAATGGCCACCGAACCTATTCCTCCTCCATCAAACCCCTCACCTCACTATTCTATGACCTCAAAATCTTCTCAAACTCCTACACGAAGATCATCTAGGATCAGAAAAACCTCATCCAATTGCAAGTGAAATTCAACCTTCACAAGCATACAATCAGAAGACATGGTCAAAAAGAGGCACTTTGATAGGAAGAACTTCTCTGCTTGAGGAAGTAAAATTATCTGGTTGGGATTTCTTTCCATATATTGCTAGGCAAGGCTGGTACAAACTCTTAACTGAGGAAGAAATCATCTATCCAAACTTGGTTAGAGAGTTTTATGGAAGCATGGGGGTAAACGAAGAGAAAACAAGCTTTACCACCCAAGTGAAAGGAACAGTGATGAGCATCACTCCTAAAGTGTTGTCAAAAGCTTTAGGCATTTTCATGTCTGGTGTTTCAATCTATGGTGAAGATTATTTTAAGCAAACCACCTCACTACCATATGGATTGTTTCTCACCAAAATCTTTAGGCTGAACAAAATTCCTCTTGAAAATGAGGAATATATCAATGACAAAACTGTATTTTGGTCCATAAGCGTGAAACAAATGGGCATTAAACTATCTGAGACCAAACCTACTCCAAAGACTAAAGCCACAGCCAAACCCAGAACCAATGCAAGAACCACCAAACCTTCACAAAAGAAACCAATCCCAATCACTACAACAAATGATCCAATCCCCAAGGAAGATGGGAAAGAGAAAGCAACTACTCAGGGGGAGCAATTGGATAATGAAGAAACCATTGATGTTCAACCCTTGAATGTTCAATTTCCTGAGAATTACGAGGTTCCACAAACTGATCAACCTTCACAAGAACCCATCATGGAAACAAAAACTTCTCAAATCTGGAAGGAAATATTTGAGCATGAACCAACTCCAGATGAACAATCTCCTATTGTGCTTGAAGAAGAGATTGCTGAGAAACAAGTTTCTGGAAAATGATTGATGATCTAAATGAAGAGCCCTCTATTCAGGTTGATGAGGTTGAACTTTCACATGAAGGTAGAATTACTGAAGAGGCTATTCCAACTGAAAAAGAATCATATCCTGCAAAAGAGGTAAAGGATCAATCTTCTGATGTCATTCCTACAACTGAGGAAACACTCTCTCCTAGACATCCACCTCCTGCTGAAGAAAACCCTGTAGTTGCTGAACAACCTTCTGCTGTTGTTCAACCTTCTACTGCTGTTGTGCAAGTTCAAAATCCGCCTTCTCCAAGAAGCTCTCAATCAAGACCACAATCAACTATCTCCATTGTCTCAAGCTGTCCATGAAGTCTGTCAGGTCATTGACAATGAGTTTTACACCAGTGAATCCCCCTCTCTTTCAAGAAAAAAATTCTGAAATCCTAGCATCTGTGGCCCTAGTAGAACTTCACCACAATCAAGCTCTAGAAAATCTTCCACCACCTACTCATGACCACAATGATTGATGATCTAAATGAAGAAAATGAAGCTTATGGAGACCATCTGCTACTCAGCATTAGGATACTTCAACAAGAAAACAAAATTGAGGCTCAAAGGATTTTTTCCTATCAACAATGGGTTATGGAACATGTAATCCCTGCAGTCTTACCAGCCATTTCACCACAAAACATTCCACCTCCAAAGCCTTTCCAAGATGTTCCTCAGCCAGTAACTTCAACCAACTCTTCAGATGATTCTTCCCCTACCAAGTAGCAGCATTATTTCTGATTCTTCCTTCTTTTTTTGTTCACAAAAGGGGGAGAATGGAGATTAAGTTTTAATTAGGTACTTATTTAGGTGTTAAGTGTATTTTGGGGTTTATGTTGACAATCTAGGAATCTTTTTGGACATTTTGCCTTGTGTAACTTGTGAAGATTGTCACACTAACATGCCTATTTGAATTTCTGTTTTTTAAATTCTGTCTTGACTATGTAATGATAATTATGAAAACAATATGCTTATCATGATTGCTTGAATGATTAGTGATAATTATCTTTTGCTATATGATGTATGTGAAGGTTATATTTCTTTGAAATAATTCTGTTAGCATGCTTAAATGTCTATCCTTGAAAAGCAGAAAACTTAAAACTTACTCACAAGTTTGTCATCACCAAAAAGGGGGAGATTGTTGGAATGAAAATCTATTTCCATGTTTTGATGATACAAACTTAGTAAGGCATTAAGTTTTCTAGTTAATGTTTATTTAACATGTTTATTTCAAGTGTGAAGAAGAAGCCTCAAAGATAGCAAAATGTGAAACTACCTTGAACTAGAAAGAACATAAAAACACAAAGGTAGAAATGAGATGTGCAAGTTGACCAAGTCAAAGGAAGGTTGACCAAAAAGTCAACGCCAAAAGTCAAAGAAAAACTTTGACCAAGTCAACTAAATATTGACCAGAAGTCAAAAGAAGTGTGGTCCCACTTTTATGATGAAGATCCAGTAATGTGAAGGTTGGAGAACAAGATGAAGATCAAGATAAGAAGATTATGTTCATCAAAGCTTCTCAACATGACAAACATGTTTACCCTCATTAAATGAAGGAGGAATTCCTTGATTATTCCTAGACCAACCAAAAGGTGTATTAAGGTTCAAAGGAATGTGAAGGTTGGTGTACACCTGGCATAACTGAATTGAAATGACAAGCCAACTAAGAGAGAGTCAGAACACTGAAGGTAAAGGACTGTGTCAGCATGTGAAGGGTGAAAAGTGAGCAAATGGTACAATTGTCAACGAGTAAAGCTTCAAAAGCTGTCAACATTGGTTCCTTCCATCTAGTTACTCCTATGGACCAATGGACACATGATTTGAATCTCCTTCGGTTTTAAAAATCATGTCATCTATATATACTTCCAACATTCTTCCAATTCGGGCATGAATACTTCGTTCACCATCCTCTGATAGGTGGCACCTGCATTTTTGAGACTGAATGGCATTACCCGGTAGCAATATTTTGGGCATGAAGACTTTGTTCATCATCCTCTGTCCACTTCTAGGTTTATGAATTCGTCGTTGTTGAAGTAAAACTTCAATTTAAGGTCGGTAGTAGAGGTGAGGGCATCCAGCCTTCCTATCGTTGCTCTTCCAACTATACAGTCGCATACAATTAAGGTCGGTAGGACCTAGAAAGGTACGTTAATCGTACGATAAAGAAGGGTTTCCCCGAAAGTCATTGGGAGGCTAAGGTTCCCAAATGGAGTTGCTAGAGCTTCGTCGAGGCCGAATACTCGCTCGTCGAGGACGTCGTATGAGCTTCCATGATCGGATAGGACTCTACGGTCGCTAGGAGAGTGGGAGGTAAATAACATTGGGTTTCCCCGACTAGGTCCTCGTAATTAAAGGTCAGTGAGGGTTGGCCATTAGCGATCTCAATCTCTATCACGAACAAAGGGTAGGAGTGTTGGTGGCCCACTATGGTCGCCAATGATCTATTCTTGCTGTAGGCTTCAGACGAGATGAGGACCAAAATGCTCACCAAGCTGAGAAGCTGGCACACTTCGAGTTATTTCCGAGACAGTGTTGTAGTGATTGTATAGAGAATACCCGAGGTGCTTTTCTGGTGCCTAAGTCAGTATTGGGAATTGGTTATGTGAGGTAATAACTCGTACCAGTAGCATTGATAGGTGGTGCTTTTCTAGGGATTTTTGCCTACACATGGCACACAGAAATTGGTGCTTTCGTGCAGACACCCCAGACCGCTGGATGGCGCAGATGTATTCACGTCGTTGATTAGGGATGATTTTGGACTTTGCTAGACTGGGCCTAAATTTTATGCTAGACAACATCAGTTGGTTCAAGAACTTGGAGCAGAAATTTCTGTGAGCACAAAAGTTCAATTTCAAACTCCAACGTTCACGAAATGAAACCATCCAATCCTAGGATGATTCTTCTTGCTTGAAGCCATCACCGTTCTTATCTAGCTAACCTAAGCTCCTGTTTTTCATTTTCATAGGGATGCAACCAGTATTTTCTAAGGAAATATTATGCTTGCCGTCAAATAATTATATATTAAATATTACTTTATTTATTAATTTGTTTTTGTTCATAATAATATTATATGAAAAATACCTTTAACTATATTCAAACTAAATAACATATATTGAGCAATAACAATTATGAGTAAACATAAATATGTATATAAATATAATTTTATGTTTTCTAGTTTTTAAAACATATTTGGATATCAATTATTCGAAACAAGTTTTCTTAGTTTCTCGTTCTTAAAATACTTTTAAAACTAGATTACCAACATTTTTCTTCTTAAAAAACAGTTTTAAAAAACTAATATATAAAATAGTTTTTTAAAAACTAAAATACAAAAGTCATTCAATGATGGATTTAGAAACAAAAGTCATTTAAAAAAGATTGCAATATTTGGACTTCCAGTCATGGTTGATATCAATGATGTAGTTAGAAATTTTAAAAAGTGGGAATTTTTACTCTTCACTAAAAGATTCACAATTTTAGAGCATTTATTTCTCATGGAATTTTTCTTGGATAAATGTTTACTTTTGACGATTAAAACGTATACACTTTGACATAAAGTAAGAGAAATTATATTAATTGTGTGTGTCTGTCGTGGTTTGTTCATGTATATACGTATGACACATATTCGAGGTTAAGTAGAGATTGGATCCCGTCTCACCAAAAGATACCAATGCAAGTACTAAAATCAAGTAAACCTCAGGGGACTACATGGGGCATAAATAACATCCAAGATTAGAAATCTCACAACACAACAATAACATAAGTATAAAGCATACACCATAACATAAATCCACGAGAATTTTACTAATGTTTTAGAATTGAATATCACAGAAACATTATCAATTACTTCATTCTCTTGAGAAGCCCAACCTATAAAGTTAATGTCACCTCTGATCTGATAATGAACACAGGTGAGATCACAATCATTTTTATTGTTGTAGTCCAGCTTACTCCCAATATTCATCATTCTCATAGACTCCTTCATCTAAGTCTCATCTCCTTTTGCATTTGTGACTTCCTTGATATAATTTTCAAGCAATGTTTCCTTAGAACCATCCTTCCTCCAATTCTGCTTCTGCTTGCCGCTCACGCGCCGCTTGATGGCGTTCCAATGGTTCTTAATGTTGTTCTCTGTGCGCCCAGGTAATATCTTTGCAATTTGTTTCCACTTGTTCCCAACTTGCTTGTGAGTTTCTACTAGTATTTTCTCCTCTTCTTCACTCCATGGATGCTTCTGCTTTCAATAACTCAATTTTAGTTGCTTGGAAAACGATAAATAGCCCTTAATGTATACAAATTAAATATGACTTTGATTGATGCATTGATTTCCATAAATAACATGGAGATATAAAAAACAAAGAGTAACCTTATTTTGAACAACTTTTTTTGTACGCAATAGCAAAAAAGTTTGTCACTTTTAGAGAATGATGGTGTGATTTAGTGACAAAATATTTTTTAAAGAGAAATCATGAATGAAAGTTACATATGGAATACAAAAGATGGGTATGGAATAGAAACAAAATGAGTTTAAAACAAATTGTGAACTTAAGTTATTTATAGATTATTCATTATTCAAATAGAATTATAGCGCCAAATGGTCATTTATGTAAGAAGAATCAAGTACGAAAGTAATTATGAGAAAGTATAAACATGGATGAAATGATTTGTTTATAGTTGAATTGTGTAACATTTATGTCGGATTAGTGTTCAAAGTTTCATGCCATTAAACATTGGTATATCATTTAACAGAATATAACCAGACATGAAAAGATTAGTGTCAAAGTGAGCCCGCTGGAGTATATATGGGATTCATGTGCAACAATTTCTGATAAGAAAGAGAAAATAACCGGGCTTTTAAAAAAGGGCAAGGGCAAAATTTTTTGATAATAAATATATATATATATATGTATATATATATATATATATATTTATAAATGTGAGTGTAAGAAAAGCAATAAGGGATTGAAAGAGAAGAAACCCTAATGTTTGGTCGAAGATTATTAGTCCATCTCTCCCTACATTGTTTCCGTTTCCTGCCATTTATAAACTTAGCAATTTTGGACCATTCTTTTTTACCATACTGGTCCACCAAATCAATAAGAACCCTACAAAAAAGTAAAACAAAAATGAAATATTTGTCAACCTCTAGAAACAAATTAAGCAAAAAATCAACTACATTCTTTAAATTTTAATCTCTTGCAACTACAAAGTACATAATAAGACTCAAATAAAAACATTGAGAGAGTATCAATTTTTGAATGGATTAATACCTGTCCTCATCCACTGTCCATTGCCCTTTGATTCTATTGGTATCACTATGGTGACTATCATTGTTCTTCGTTCCGAACCACCTTTGTTTTTATTCGTCACCCATATCGAGTCTTAGATCAGTGTCAAGGAGATGGTTTCCAATCCCAACGATATGTGACAACTCATCTTTAAACATAGGCCTCACTAGCACCGATGCAAATGCATCATTAACTAATAGCGGTGAAAGAGAAAGGCAAACCTGAGATTGGGAACTGGCATATACTGAAGGGGATTTTTATTGACGAAATCCCAGTAGTTATTTCCATCGTTCAGGTAGTCATGCATGACTTATATTTTATTATTGTTTGGTGAAAAATCCATGGGGTCGCTAGATCTGAGAAAATCTGTCATGGATCCACTTGTGTGTGTATCCTTGAAGGAATTCCCGATTGAAGAAGTTGGGATCATACAAAATGGGTTGATGGAGTATGAGAAAGAGTGGAGCTTGGTTGCACGGCAACCATAGTGGGGATCTCATATTTTTTGCAAGGCTTTTGAAGGAGGAAAATCCAAGAAATGTTGCTTATAGTTTCTTCAAAGCTTGGATCAAACTCCATTGGATGTAAAACACACACACACACAATCCCAGTGAAGAAAGAAAGACTGATATTTTTGTAAGTATATTGATCGTCTGAAAATGACAGAATTTATGAAGAAAGAAGTTGGGGTCCACAACTTTTTATGAAAGCTACTTCTAGGACTTGGAATATAGATGAAAAAAATTAAGTTAGTCAGACACAAAAGCCACGTGACCATCGATGCGATAATATCAAACGGTCCAGGTTCATTTTTTATATGACTATTGAGATTCTATGAAAACATTTTCCTTAAAAATGAAAAAGTAATGATGAGGTTGTTACAAAATTTTGTTTATTATGGATTTTTTTGGCCGAACGTTAAGAGTACACGAGAGACATGCCTTTCTTTTATGACTGTTAAAACAAAGGCTAATTGATTTTTTTATCATAACATTTTCCATTCAAATTAGAGCCAAGTAGTTCATGGACGTATTATCAAAGACAATTTTCATATATGAATTACAATTACTTATTTTAATTACCTATTTAAAATTCGAAAAAATTTTTTGAGGGAGAGATGTCGTAATTAAATAAAATAACTTGTTTATTACTCAAGGAAACAAATGTTAACCAAATTGTTTTACTAACATTCGTATCATGATATTGTCAAAAAAGTCATTCGTATCATGATATTATAAAGCGAAATATTTATTTTTAAATTAAATTACTTTTTGGGTAAATTAATTTCAAGTTTCACATTTGTCATTTATCGTCTTTTTTTTTCCAACTTCATCCTTTACGTTTTGGTAACTTTTGTGGGACGATCGGCTTGAGAGTATAAGGATGTATCAAAGGGGCGTGGGCACTTAGGTAACGATAAAGTGTACCAAGGAAATATGAAAAACAATTTGGAGGGTGCCTCGGCTAAAGGGCGACTCAGTTAAGAAACCAACGACCGAAGGCCAAGAAAGAAACAATGCCGAGGAAGATTGTAGCCAAGGGGAGGAAAGCTTTCTTGGAGCGCGAGTATTCAATGCACGTGGACAAAGCGTTGAAGCGGTTAAGGTCAGCGAATAGAAGAACGATGTCGAAATTGGAGTGAAGAGGTTTTATCCCACTAACCCTTGCTTGTGAGGTCATGGAGGAGTGTCTCCAAATTTCTAGGTCTTAAGAGAAAATAGAGGCGTTGATCGTAATTGATCCAACGGTGAGCGATTGTAGACTCGAATAATGGCTAGCAAAAGCTCATAAGAGCATATATGTATATATAGTAGGTTGTACGTTCCAAGAAACACACATTAATCAAATCAGTCTACTATTTTCTGCAAAGTCTTTACTTTTTCTATCTTTACTGCATTTATTTATGTTTTATGCCTCGTAGATAGTACAACCACGTGTCCGTTACACCTATCCTAACATTCTTTGCAGGAGTTAGCGAACTCATAATCGAGGGACAGAGTATCAAACCGCAGGATGATCCCGCGGCTAGGAAAAAGAGTTTGAACGACAACCAAATTGGCACTCTCGATGGGACCAACTCAGGTAGACAGACGTTAGATTTTGATACGTCTGGGTTGGATTATCAATGGTGTATGTACCTACTCTGGTTGAAACTTGAGTAAGGACCTAGGTTCCGCGTCCAAAAAGACGTTTTTTTATCAAACAGGCAGACTACCCGAATTTATTATAAAAAATAGAAAAATACAAAAAAGAGAGAAGGGGGGAGTAGACCGACACCCTTGCCATCAGAAAATCTCAATCCAAAACAATACCAGAGAGCCCCTAACGGAGCCCCTAGAACACAACAGCCTGGAGGCTAGACAAAACACAAAAAAACCAATCTAACTAGTAAAAGTGGATAAACAATCGTGTGAACAGCAAACCAACAAGCGCTGGCTAGAAAAGATAGACAAAAGATCGAGTAACCCTCAAATCAGATCAAAGAGAAACAGAGACAGAATTAGTCTTTGAGCGAGTGTTATACACTACTGTTTTCTGAACCGAGTTCTTTTTTTGTTTCTTCTTTCGGGATGTGGATACCACGTGACTCGACTTTTTTGCAGCAGATTCGTGGGTCGTGTGGTCATCTGCATCGTCTGACACATCACCCAAATTCTTTCCCGAAATGCTCATTTCGGAATCTACCACTAGAATATCATTAAACGTTGAGGCATCAAGCCTGGTGGTGGTAGGTTAAGTGGAATCACTACCAGGTCGGCTAACTTCAGAGATGAACTTCTTGATGACAGAAGACTCATGCATATGCTGGACAAAATGGTCATCGGCATCCTCAGTAACCGAGGCCGGGATAATTAATTCATCAGTAGAATGCATGCGTGACCTCTTCTCCAGACTCAATCAGAGAAGAAGCCCCTTGTTGTTGATGTATCTGAGAATGTTGCTCATTATTAGAGACCCCTTGTTGCTGTTGAGTCTGAGAAGGTTGCTCGTTATTAGAATTCCCTTGCTGCTGTTGAATTTGAGGAGGTTGCTCCATATTACGAGCCTTATGCTTGGGGAAATAAACTTGTTTTACTTGAAGAGTCATTCGTTTGCAACCAGTAATGGTATGACCAACGGTGTTGCAATTTGAACAAAAGGAAGGCAAGTTTTCATACTCGATGCCAACTGAGAATGCATAGCCCGCCCTTTCAACTAGGATATGATTCCTAAGTTCTGATTTCAGGTCTATATCAACCAGGACCCGAGCAAAATGACCAAAAGATCTATCAAATGAGCTTTTGCTTGTTGTGTCATCTAGTTTAAGCAGAGTTCCAACACAACTAGCAATTGCTAATAGAATTTTGGGTCTCCAATATTCTTGTGCCAATTCTGTAAGCCTAATCCAACATTGAACATTTGTATTTTTGATCTTGGAAGGAAGAAAATCAGGCTGCCAGGGAAACAATCGAAGCAGACCTGGCTTGCACGGCCAAGAGGGCTGCAGATGAATTCTTCGTAAATCATCAACACAAGAAAAAGAAAATTCATAGTATCCTTTCCCTAAAGATATCAGTCCCCACTTACCTGTTGGTGTCTAGAGATTATAAAGTTTGGATCTCAAAGCATCTAACTTAATAGGAGTGTCTCCCTTTGCGAGTAAAATTCTACCTTCAAGGTGTGTTTTGCATTCTTCCAAACCTGTCCTATATTCCTCTTCCGGAATTGAGATAGATAAATCATCTCCTATGAAACATGGACGAGGAAGTTGACTAACAAGAATATCACATGTCTTATTTTCGGACCCCATCAAAGCTTGTGCAAAAAGATTTGACTTTTGTTGTTGCTTTGTGAGAGACATTCTGGTTGGCAGAAACAGGAACAGCAGCAGGCATCAAGTCCGGGAACAAAGTCTGCAACTCGGTCAGAGCGGTGGTAGGGAACCACTCCACGCATTCTGATTGGACGTGAGGCTAAACGTGCGCAATAGAGGCAGCGGCTTTGACAGAGGTGTCGAGGTCAGCCGCGGAAGATCACAGGGTTTCTCCGTCGGAGAGTTCCCTAGGAGGGGTTTCCACAGAGGGTTCGAACCTAGTCAGTACAACTGGGTTTCCTTGAAGGTGGTGGACGCCCGGTGCAAATTGGGTGCTGTCGAAGTGGCCGTGCTGGAGAAGTACGTCGTCGCTCCGCCGGAACAGAAGTGGAGGTTGGAGCATCTGGGGCAACTTCCTGCTTGCACCGTGTTGCCGGGAAGGAGATCGGGTACTTCTTCTACAAGAGGTGCTTAGAGCTGATGGGGATCAAGATCCTGTTGTCGGAGTTCCAGCAGAGCATTCTGGATCACTTGTTGGTGGCTCCCTCCAAGCTGGCCCCCAATTCTTGGGGATATGTCAGAGCCTTCGAGGACGTCATGGGCTTCCTCGGGAGGACTCCCTCCTCCAGGGTCTTTTTTTCCGTATTTGAAGTTTTCTATCAGCCGGATAAGGAAGACGCTTCTCGTCACGGCCACAATTGTCTACGTGGGAGACAGGATCGGGCATACTTCTTCCCGGTGAACGATTCCTACAAGGGCTTTAAGAAGTCCTTCATTTTCATCCGAGCTGCAAACAAGAAAGCCAAGAGGCCAATTGTTGATTTCGAGGTGTCGGAGTCGGCTAGATCCCACTTCCCGCTGTCTTGGGACGGTCACCGCTACGATCATACGAACAAAACCTTTTCTGTGAAACCGGAGTCTCTTTGGGGTGAAGCTGCAGAGAGCTTCAAGGTCCTCAAAGAGTGGGGTGATAAACTTCTGAGAGTCGGCCCAAGATCTGTTGAGGTGATATTATCGGAGCTAAGTCGGCCGTGAGTTGAAGTCACTGCTAGGTACCTTTGGAATTTGCTCAAAGCGCTTTTCTTTTTTTTGCTTACCGTTCCTTTCTAATTTTCTAATTTTTGTGCAGACGTCCTGGCAACCTGCCCCCCTCCCGATCCCGCTGCCGAGGTTCAACTAAAGAAGTGTTCTTCCACAAGAAAGAGGGGCAAAGGCTCTTCGAGGAGTCGACGGGTTGCTGCGAATACTGATATTCCTGTCCGGCCTGCGAAGAGAAACAAGGTTGCTGCTGATCAAGAGGTGGCCTTTTCCTCCGAGATTACTGCGGAGCTACCTTCTGAGGTTCCATCCGACTCCGACCTGGAGGCTTCTATTCGGGTGGCCGAGACGGCGTTGTTGCTGTTCCGTGAATTGGAGGAGATGGAGGCGGACCCTGAAGTGCTTAAGCTTTCTCGAAGATTGGAGAGGGCCGAGGCTATCAACTGTGAGCTCGACGGGGATCTCTTGGATCGGAAGGACAAACTGGAGTATTGCCGTGACGTTCGCATTCTAGAGACGATAGAGCAAAATCGGGTGCTCCGGGCTTCTATCGACTCCCAGGGTTCGGCTGATGAGCAGATTCGCGATCTCCTGCACCAACTGCAGTTGGGCCGACCCTAGGCAGAGGAGGCTGAAAGGATCTCAGCTTGTCTTGCGGAGGCCGAAGCAAGGGAAGCTCGTGCTCTGGAGGAGATCGCCACCCTTGATGCCGACCTTGAAAAGCATCGATGGGATTGTACTTCTGCCGAGGCCAGGATGGAGAGCTCGGCAGCGCTAGGCTTTGAGAGATGCCGGAGACTTCTAGCTGTGGTGCGTCCAAACCTTCCGATGGACCTGTTGGTTCATCAGAATGTCATTTTCGAAGGTAATCTGGTGATGCCAGTGCCGGGCGCTCCTTTGGATCAAGCGCTGCTGCTCTTTGTTGTCTCCAAGGCGGAAGTTTCTGAATGAAGCCTTTCCTGTTTTTATCTTTTTGCTTTTGTAAACGTAAGGCCATGGTCCTCCTTATGTAACCTTTTTTAAGATATCAATGAAAGTTTGTTTCTCTGCACTATCATTTCAATTGTTTTATCGTTTTTATTTGAATGCCTTTTCCTGAACTATCGTAAGTTCCCTTGGCTCGTTCCTAATTGGTGCGTGGAGGTCGGAAATCAGGAATATCTTTGTTCCCTGATGGAGCGCGAGGCTAGGAGATCAGGGATGTCTTTATCCCCTGATGGAGGGCGGAGCTCGGAGATCAGGGGGGTCTTTATCCCCTGATGGAGCGCGAAGCTCGAAGCTCAGAGGTCCCTTCGGCAACTGATGGAGCACGGGGCTCGGAGATTAGAGGGAAGGTTTTTGGTCGAAGCCGCTGGGGATTTCTTCCATCGGCCTCTGATGGAGCTTTGAGCTCGGAGATCAGAGGGAAGGCTGCTCGCTTGGCGTGAGATAAGGGTCACTGTGCACCTGAGCCGTTGTGGGCCTTGGTGCGCCTCCCGAGTGAGCATTCGAGCGCAGAAACGGGAAGGACCTGGGCCTCGCCTCAAACCGTTGCCCGTCAAGTGGCCAGCTCGGGTCGGACTCGGATAAGAGGGGATTCGCCGGAGTCAGAACCTGCGAGTTAGAATAAAAATAGACAATGAAAGTGTGTTTTTCTACAATCTTTTTATTGAAGACAGGAATCAAAGTTGGATACAGTCTTGGTTCTTTTACTGTTCCTTCGTGGCGTCTGGGCCGGCCAAAGCGAGTGCTTCCTTCTCAGCTCGGCGGTCTGACTTCAGACACAGGTATTGGCATCTCTTTGCCTCGTCAAGGTCCACGGGGATGGCGATGACTTCTTCTTTTTCCGAAAGTAACCTCATTTTGAGATAAACCGTGGAGGCTACAGCTCCGAGCTTCCCCAATGTCGGACGGTCGACGATACAATGTTACGGGGATGAGCAAGGTAACACTAGGAACCTGGTCTTGATGGTTTTGGAAAGTTTATCTTCTCCGTAGGTTACTCTCAGCTTGAGCTAGCCTAGAGGTCGGGTCCTTGCGCCGTTGAATCCCACCAGATCGGATCCTTCGTAGTTGGAGAGGTCCTTCTCGGAGATTTTAAGCTTGGGGAGCAGTTCTTTGAAGAGAATGTCCACCGAACTCCCTTGGTCAACCAGGATTCTTTTTACATCGACCCCGGCCAACACGGCAGAAATGACTAAGGGGATCTCTTCGTTGGGTTTACCTCGGAGGAGATCTAAATCGGCGAAAGACAGCGGGGGTTTGTCTTTTCTGATTGCGGGCGAACTCGTGGCCGAGCTGATGCTAAGGACTTCCTGCCAATGCCGCTTGATGGAGCGCTTCGTTCTTCGGACCTCAATGGAGTAGCCCCCCATGATGACCATGGCCACGGGGCGTCGTCTTTTTGGCCACGGGACCTCAATGGAGTAGCCCCCCAGAATCGCTGCTATCAGCAGGGGACTTCGTCACTTCATTTACTGCGGCCTTAGACTTCCGAGCTGAGTGATTTGGAGACCTCTACCTTTTCTTGTCGTCCGTCCTTAAATACTGCTTCAGCTTTCCTCTTTGGATTAAGTCCTCTATGTCGTCCTTCAGCACTCTGCAGGCTTCCGCGTCGTGACCGCTGCTCCGGTGGTACCTGCAATAATCCTTTTTGTTGGTGTTTCCCAGCTGGGGGATCGGAGCTGGCCACTTAACGTCGCGGAATTCAGTGCTTGCGCATTCGACTAGGATTTTTTCACTTGTGGCGTTTAGCTCGGAATATTCTGCGTGTCTTCCGCGCCACTATTTGGTTTCGACCCCGGAATCCTTCTTATTTTTCCCTTTGCCCGACGCCGGGGCTGGATTGGAAGTGTCCGCGGCGTCGGCCTCCTCGTAATCGATATAGTGTTGTGCTCGCCTTAGGAATTTGTCCAGTGTCTTTGGCTTACGCAGCCCAGCACTGATCTGGAAGAGGCTCCCTTTCCGGAGCCCGTGTCTCGTGAATAGGACCCTGGTGTCGTCGGAGAGTTGGTGCACCTAATCAGCTTATTGGTTATACCGTTCAATGTAGTCTCTTGTGAACTGCTTCCAGCCCGATATTGACCCCGGAGGCAGGTCGCGGAACCATTTGAGGGCGCATTTGCTTAGCGAGAGGGGGAACAGCTTGCATCAGACATAATCTGAGGCATCACGATAATCCAACATCAGGTCAAAGGTGTCTACGTGCTCGTCCGGGTCCACCTTTCCGTCGTACACGTTCAGCCTTGGAGGTTTCTCGAGAGATTTCGGGATCCGGCATTCTGCGATCGCAGGAATGAAAGGACTGGCCCGGGACCCCTTGTCTTTCTTCGACTTGCCCTTACCGGTGGCTTTTTTGCGGGGAGAAGGTTCCCCAGACGAAGAGGAGGAGTTAGAGGATGGACCGTCTGAGTCGCCCGGGGATGGACCGTCTGAGTCAGAGGATGGACCGTTAAAGTCAGAGGATGGACCGTCTGAGTCGGACAGGTGGAGAGGTGTTGCTAGTAGCGTCGTCCCGTGGGGGTGACGTTCGGCACCTTCGAGATACCTCGGTCAGAGGTGGAGACTGGGGAGGTCGATCCACGGGCTCGGGTTGAGCTGCAATGGCCCTAGCGATGGCAGCCATTTCATGTTGCATTAAGCCTTGACTGCGCCGTTCCAGCACGTCGAGGAGTTGGCTCACGGCTTGGAGCTGTGCTGGGATAGCGTTGATCTGCAGAACCTGGAGGGGCGGTGGAAGCCGGCCTGAGCTGGGAATTGCCGGGACTTCGTCGGGAATAGTTTACACGTGACCCTCAGGGGTATCCTGAAGATGGACCCCAGAATTCGCGTTCTGGAGTTGGGTTGAGATCGAGTGGGCGGTCGTCCACACGGAGCCATAGGTAGAGCTGTCAAAATTAGCCCAACCCGACGGGCCAGCCCAACCCGCCCGACAAAATAAGTGTTTGGGCCCGCCCGAAAAGGGGTTATAACAAATTTGGCCCACCTCGGGCCCGCCCGAAAGTTTATCGGCCCGTCATGGGCCATCCCGCCATGGGCTGGGCTAGCCCGCTGGCCCGACAATTTAAAAAAAAGAGTGTAATTACATATTTTTTAAAAAATCTGACCCAATTTGAGTCCAAAAAAGAAGATTCAGTTTGGGTCAAAAAAAATAAAATCTGACCCAGTGTATTTAGGCCCAGTTTCACATGCCTATTGCCTTGCCCAACTTATCCTAACCCTTATAAGAAAGAAACCACCGTTGCCGTGAAAGAGAACAAACAAGAAAGAAACCACCGTTGCAGCTTCACTCTTTCTGCTTTGCCGTGAAACCGCCGTTGCAGCAGCTGCCAATGTCACGTCCTCCGCGTTCTCCTTCTCCACGTCCTCCGTGTTCTCCACTTCTTCCGTTGCATCCTCCATCCCCACAACCACAGGTACTCTTTTGAGTAATGCTATTTCTTTTAGACATTTTATCAATGGCTTTAAATAATGTTGGGTATGGTTGATTTTCTTGCACCAAAATTGTTTTCCTGCAGAATGATTATAAAGACATACTTTGTTGCATAACTTTGTTGCTCCAAAATTTTTTATTCCACATTATGCATAAAAGGTTTTAATTTGTTTTGATTAAAGAAAATAAAAACTAAAGTACATGCTTCTGACTTTTGTTAATGAAATGCTAAACGATAACCAGCATTTGTGGCTTTTGCTTTTCACATTGAATAGAACCCCCCCTTTTGTTTATGATTGTCCTGTGGTATTTGACCTTTGAGTTTCATACTGGTTGAAATAATTGATACTGATTATTTACTCACATCTATTTGTTATAAACATCTGATTGTGTATTTGTAAAAACGATGCAGAGTTTGAATAACGCTTCTGGTGTTAATATTGATGTTGGAGAGGACTGTGAAATTTTAGAGAACGATGATTTACAAGCATGTATCAAAGAAGAAGATGAGCCACCAAAGAAAAAAGGTAGAGGTTATACCTCTGATTGTTGGAATCATTTTGATAGACTTCCTGTTCCTAAAGGTGGAAGAGCAAGGTGTAAATGCAAAGGTTGTGGGCAGACGTACGGTTGTGCGACAAAGGGAGGTACGACTCACTTAAACCGTCATGTTATAAGTTGTGAAAAAATTGAAAAACCTGAAAATGTTTGGTTAAGAAAACTTGATGATAAAGTTGTTCGCGACTTGATTTCACAAATGATTGTATTGCATGACCTTCCATTTCAATGTGTTGAGTGGCGAGGATTTCGAGCATTTTCACATTATATTTCTTTTGGTGAGATAAATACTGTTTCAAGAAATACTATTACTGGGGATGTGATGAAGGTCTACTTGCATGAGAAAGAAAAGTTGAAAAATCAATTAGCTAGGCATAATGGTAGAGTGTGTTTAACCTCAGACTGTTGGACTTCTTGCACTACTCGTGGTTATATGATATAACTGTGCATTTTATTGATGAGGATTGGAAGTTGCATAGTAAGTTGTTGAGCTTTTGTCGTTTAGAACCCCCACAGGGTCATGAGCTATCAAGAAAGATACTTGAATTATTGAAGGAATGGGGAATTGAAAAAAAGGTTTTTTCAGTTACTTTAGATAATGCTTCTAACAATGATAGCATGCAAAATATAATGAAAAGTCAACTTTGTTTGTCAAAAAGCTTGTTATGCAATGGAGATTTCTTTCATATTAGATGTTGTGCACACATTTTAAATCTCATAGTTCAAGACGGATTAAAGGTAGCAACCGATGCATTGCTCAAAATTAGGAAAAGTATAACATACGTGAGGATTTCCGAATCAAGAAAGAAACTATTTGATCAATGTGTTGAAGAAGTTGGGGACATTGATTCAAGTGTGGGTTTGCGTATGGATTGTCCCACTAGATGGAATTCTTCTTTCTTAATGCTTGAGAGTGCACTTAGGTATAGTCGTGCTTTTGTATGCTTGAGTTTGAAAGATGAGCATTTTAAGCATTGTCCAACAAATGAAGAATGGGAAAGAGGAAGAAAGATTTGTGAATTTTTAGAGCCTTTTAATGAAATCACCAACATGTTTTCTGGTTCTAAATATCCAACATCCAATTTATACTTCATGCAAATATGGAGAATTGAAGTTTTGTTGAAAGACAATAGATTAAGTGAAGATGTTGTCATCAAGGACATGACTTCAAAAATGGTGGAAAAGTTTGATAAGTACTGGAATGAATATAGCTTAATTCTTGCTTTTGGATGTGTTCTTGATCCTAGAATGAAGTTTCAAATTTGGAAGCTCTCATTTGCACTCGCAATTGGTTACTTGGGTTCTCACAAGATGGTAAGTTCATACTTAGACTTTTATTTAATGTTATTTTTTTTATACTCTTACAATTATGTGCTATCTATTTGACATTGTTATTGTTAAATGTTTATTTTAATGTGTTAGGAGAATTTGATTCTATTGATGTTGCTATTGATGGTGCGAATGAAAGGACAACCCAAGTTGATGAAGACAAGAATCATCCAAATATCATCATTTTGAATGAGCAAGAATGATGTGGTGACTAATCTTATTTTGAGAAGGAACTTGTTTTTGTAATTGGACCATTTTGGTTAATGGACAATGAACATTGCAATTGCTGGACAATGAATGTAGTGGAATTGTGTATCTTTTGGACCTTGTGTACTAGTGGCCTTGTTGCCTATTTTGAAGTAATTATGCTAATTGTTAAAGTTTAAGAGATGTTCAAACTGATTATGAGTAACTAACTATTTTGAGTATTTAACTAGTTCAAATTGATGTTGCCTATTTTGATGTAATTAACTAGTTCAGACTGATTATGAGTATTTTGATATTCATAATGATTAAGTTAGTTACTCATAATATATCTGATTATGAGTATTTTGATATTCATAATGGTTGATGCCTATTTCTCAGATATTAAATTGATGTTGCCTATTCAAATGATTAAGTTAAAGTTTGAAATTCTAACAGGGGAATATATCTATTTGTCTAACAAGATATATTATGAGTATTTAACTAAGAATTTCAAATTGATAAATCCATTTTTAGCTAAAAAAATTGAATTAAAGAGCCCATGGGCCAGCCCGTTTGGCCCACTGCCCGCATGGGCTAGTTATTTATGAGCCCGAAATAAATTTGGTCCAGCCCGCCCGAGTCCGAAATTGACCTTGGCCCGAATGGGCCCGGCCCGCCCGAATTGACAGCTCTAGCCATGGGTAGTCGAGTATAAAGTCGGATAGGAGAGATTGGTCTCCCACTGTGGTCGCCAATGTTCGGTACCGGAGTACAAGTAGTTACCTCGGATGAATGCACGCTGCGAGGACGGAAGGATGACTTCAAGTGGTTGAAACTAGGCCTCGGATTATTGGACGAGGTGTGCTTCTCCCGCGCCTCGGGTGGGGTACCTGCAAGCACTTCGATGCCTAAGTCACCAAGGGAAGTGAAGAGGTAATAGAGACGGGAATGGAAAGCGTACCTGGAAATGGTGCGCGAGTCCCATATTTATTGAGCAGGGTGCCATGCTCGCACTGTTGGATCAGATGAGCGGGTTTGGTTCGTTGGATACGGGTCCGGGCGCGGCGAAAGGCAGCAATGGGTGAGCCCAAATGCCATAAGTTTGGCCCAGTCCGGAACAACTCATACTCTGGAACTCTAAAAGACTCAATAAATATAAAGGGTATATTTGTAAACTTTTGGTAAACTGTACATTGGATTTTTAAAAATAGTATTGTTTTAGAACAAAAATAAGAAATCGAAAGTACCAAAGATTACGAATGGAGGGAGCTTGTCTTTTAACTGATGTCTTTTATTAAATAATTTTCTTTCTTTCTCTCTAATGTAATCACTTCAACATTTATATTTGTTGTTTTTTTAAAGCCTTGTGCTTATGTGTAATGGTACAGACTTCTAATTAAATGTAGAGTAGACCAAATAATTAATATAACGAAAGTAAAAAGTGACAGGGAACATAAAGTGCATTATCGAGTCTATCGATAATGTTACTGAGCAAAAATATTAGATGCCCAGCAGAAACCCAAGTTGCAGTTGATTATCATCACACGCACTAAATACTCAAGAAACGAAAAAAAAATTAAGCATATTGTTATTCAAGCGCACACATAAACAGATAAAAACCTAGTTGGACTTTATTCCTAAGTCATTGCTTTAAAAAAACTCACGCAAAAAAGATGTGCCAACTTAGAATAACTATTTTTTTGTTTAAGATCACAAAATCACTGGGTGGCCAGCAAAACTGAAGTCGCAAATTACTATGATCATGCGTGGCAAGTGATCAGTACCTTGAGGTCAGTTGTAGAGCTGGTCAAGGGACTGGTCCTCTGATGCTGTAGAAAGTGGTCGACCTGATGTCGTTGAGGTAGGTCTGGACGCGCGGGGGGGGGGGGAGGGTGGGTGGGTGGGGTCGGGGTCTACCTTCGAGTACACTCCGACACTCAAGTCAGCTAGGTCGAGCACTATAATATCGAGTGAGAATTAGAATAGATTGTGTACGTGGCATCTTGGTGCTTAGTGCTATTTATAGTGGCTGAGAGATTCGAGAGAGCCGTCAGATTCGAGTGGAGTGATCCGGATCGTTGATTCTGATGGCCCATTAATCTGTTGGACTGATCCACTAATGGGTTGGGCCTGGCGACTGGTCAAGTCCAAAATAGTTCCCCCAAGCCAAGGTCGATCGTTGAGCAGGCGTAGGCTTGATGTGCCGTCTTGACAGTCCTGCCCCCCAGTTATCACTTAGTAATGTTCGGGATAACAAAATAGGGGATGTGCTTAGTGCGTTCCACCAGAACATCATGTTGTTTCGAACGTTTCTAACACTTTGGGCTTGTATGTATCTGTATAGGAGAGGTCTTTCCCATTCACTTATCAAGTAGTTATTTTCATTCAAAGTTCCTCAGGGGTCTCTCACGCACGGGCGGTCAGAGGAATTTTTGGAGGAGCCACCCCTCGCTTACGCGCGCGAGCGACCAACTACGTGGAGCGACCTCTTTTCTTTCTCGCACGCGGGTGACCTGAATCTTGAAGCGGCCGCTCGCGGGCGGCCAAGGGTTTATTCAGCGGCCGCATCTTTGGCGGCCAAAGTTTTGTTGGGCGGCCACTTCTTTCCGGGCGGCTAGAGTATTTCGCGTGGGATCATCATCATCTTGGGCGGACGGGGTTGCGCGCGGGCGACCAAGAATCAAGGGTCTCAGGCACGAGTGAGCTTGGGGCGGCCATCATCTTTTCACGGGCGACCTGCATATATCGAGGGTGACCGTCTTCGTACTGTGGGCGCCCCGATCTTGGGCGACCAGCACACACTGTAAGCGCCCCAGCTTGGGCGACCTCTTCATGTGTTGTGGGCGCCCCAATCTTGGGCGAGCAACACACAGTGTAAGAGCTCCAATCTTGGGTGAACCATTGTTGCTTGGAGCGTGCGTTGTTCTTCACGCGTTGTCGGCACCCCACCTTGGGTGACTTAGTAGGACTTGTAGCGTGCTTTTCCCTCTTTTTCCTTCTGCACCATCCTATTTGATGTAGTGGTGACTTAGAATATTTTTTTGACGTTCTGGTATTCTAGGTGGTGCTCTTTGTCTTTCTGAGGCTTTGGTGGTTTGATCTTCACGGCTACTTGATCAATATTTCAATGTACGCGACCTCGATTTTTACTAGTTTGTAATACGCGGTTTTTTTCTGACCTGTTGTGATTTATATGACTTTTTATCTTTTCTTAAGAATTCCCCCCGGGTCGGTCAGGCGATTATTCCCTTTCTTTCTCTGGGCGATCACTTCCCTTCTTTCTCTAGACGATCACTTCCCTTTCTCTGGGTGATGACTTCAGTTCCCTTAAGAATTCCCCTACTTGGGCGATCACCCTATCTTTGGGGTGACGACCTGAAGCTCTCTCGTGAGCGTTGAACAGGAGGCGACTAACTGCCGGAGTGGTCACGTGTGTGGGGCGGCCACGGTTCTCTTTGCGCGATCACCATCTTGGTCTTGCGTTCAAAATTCTACGCCGGGGTGGTCTACGAATGGTAATAACCCTTCTTTTTCCTTTTGTATTACCCTATTTCGATGTAGCGATTTGCTAAGGATCTAAAGTGACTTAGAATAACGTGAACAAGAAGCTTGCTAAGGTCGAGGACTTGAACAAGAAGCTTGTTGATGTCGAAGGGGAACGTGACAAAGGGGTTGGAGATCACGCAGCCTTAAGGGACCAGATCGGGGGTTATTGTGACGAGCGCTTTGGGATCGAGTTTGATCGACCCATTTTGTGGAGGGCGGCTGTAACATCCCAAAAAAAATGAATAATTAGTTTTTGTGTTATTATATATAGTACGCCAGAATAAGGAAAAATAGGCGCTACCTTAAGCAGCGTTTATTAAAAAGAGCTAGGTAAGGTGAAACGGTCAAAGGGTAGGCAGCGCTTATTTAGAAAGCGCTGGTTATTGATAAAATGCGCAAGGCAAAAGGCAGCGCTTATATAGGAAGCGCTGGGTATTCGTAAAAACACGCAAGGCAAAAGGCAGCGTTTATATGGAAGCGCTGGGTATTGGCAAAACACGCTAGGAAATGGGCAGCGTTTATGTGGAAGAGCTGGGTATTGGTATAGGCAATGGGCAGCATTTATTTGGAAGCGCTCGGTATTGGTAAACCACGCTAGGCAATGGGTAGCGTTTATTTGGAAGCGCTGGATATTGGTAAACCACGCTAGGCAATGGGCAGCGTTTATTTGACAAGCGCTGGGTATTGCTAAAAAGCGCTAGGCAAAGGGTAGCACTTCTAAAGAAAACGCTGCCCATTGCTATTGTTTTTATTTTTCGTTTTCCACGCATAACTCTCTTTCTCTCTTTCTTTCTCGCGCTCACTCTAGCTCTCACACTCTAGCTCACCATTTTTGTTCTCACTCTCACACTCTCACCATTTTGTTGTCACTCTCACTCGTACGTGGCTCTCATTTTCATTTCTCCAAAGCTCATTTCTTCCCATTTTCGTTTCTCTTCCACACTTCTCCATTTTCGCACACTCACACTCTTCCACACTTCTCCATTTTCGCAAAGGATTTCGGACTTGGAAGCTCATTCCTTCCTCATTTTCGTTTCTCTTTCACTAAGGTTAGTATTATTACATGTTGTTCTAATTATTTCATGGCATTGGTACTTTAGGTTAGATGATTGAAAATTGATGCTTGATGATTTGTTCTTTGAAATGGTGTTTCTAAACTTGAGGGAAAATGTAGTTGTAGTGTTTGTTGAAATGTCCAAATGAAATGCTTGTTAATTTAATTTGATGTAGGTGTAGCGTTTGTTGAAATGTCCAAATGAAATGCTTTTTAATTTAATGTTGCTCTAGGTTAATGAAATGCTTTGATGTTGCTCTAGGTTAATTTGATGTAGGTTAATGATTTTACTCCATTAAACTATAGGTTGTGATGATATTAATGAGTGAACTAGAAAAAGTCATAGAGAGAAAAGTAGTGAAAGAATCAATACATTAAATATTCTTATTCAATTTCAATGAATGAACTAGTTAGACGTATAGAAAGTATATATAATACAAGTGACTTAGGAATAATAGTGACTTATGAATGAATTAATTTCACAAAAATTGATTGTATGTTTGTCTTTATTAGGTATAGAAAGTATATATAATACAAGTGACTTATGTGATTGAGCTATTCTTTAAACCCCTATTTTAATATATATGGCTAATTAACTTAATGAATGTTTATAGGAATTGAAAATACTTCCTTCGAGTTCGTGTTCGTTCGTGAGTTCATTATAGTTCGAGTTCGAGTTCGTTTCCTTCGTATCTAAGTGGTTCGAGAGGTCGCTTCATTTGTTAGTGTGTGGTTCGCATTCGTTGGAGTTCATCGTTGCTTCCATTTGTTCAGGTACTTTTGTTGTTTTCTTGTATTTATTATATGAAGAATGACAATATAGAAGACACCAAAGTCTTTGATTTCTTTAGTTTAAAATAGTTGACTGTATTAGCTTCAGAAAAATTGTTTTCTTTAGTTTGATTTCTTTGATTTCTTTTGTTTGTTTTGAACCATGATGATTTATTTCTTCATAGATATTGCATTGATATGTAGGCTTTGTTTTCTTGATACCCTATCAAATATAAGTTATGCAAACTCTTCTATTACTATTTTTTAGAAAAATAGATCACCTTTTTTTATATTATATATATTATACTTGAACAAGAATATAAGTTATGCAAAGTTGTATATGTGTGGTGAATGAAACTAGCAAAGTAAAATCGAATATGCCTAAATATGCGATCATGAGTGTGATCATAGTGATCATAGGGATCATGACAGTGATCATGACAGCGATCATGACAGTGATCATGACAGCGATCATGAGTGTGATGTTGAAAAGTATATCAGAAAGCAGGCTCGGGGAATGACGGTCAAAAAAAATATCATCAATCGAGTAAAAAAAGGAAAAGGAAAAGTACAAGTAAGTTACTAATTACTAATTAACTTATTAATTCAACACTTAGTTTTAATTGTTTGTTAAGTAATTTACTAATGACATAATGTAGGTGGTGTGGAATATTAAGGGTCAGCCAATTGGGGATAATAGTGCAGATTTGGTTACCTTCCTCGGTAGTAAGGTAAAACAAATGATACCAATTACAATCAGTACTTGGAGTGAGAAAAGTGCTGTTTTGAGGAAACACAAAGAGGAGTTTTGGTTAACAATACAGGTATATAATTTTACATCTCTTTTGTAATCTTATGTAATAAATTTGTAACCATATATATTTATATAATTTTCATTGAATATGTGTATGCAGAAATATTTTGATGTGGATGAGTCCCGAAAAGACTGGTTTATGAAGGAAGCTGGAAAGCTACATCGGAATTTCATGGGTAGTCTAAAAAAAATGGTAGTTTGATAATAGTGGAAACCTCAGATGGAAGCCATTTTCTGTGGGTAGCAGCCAGACAAAAGGATGGGGAGGTTGTGGATCCCAAAACTAAGGAGGTGACCGACAGAATTGTATGTATTTCCAAAATTCGAATATTGTTTTGAAACTTTTATGATCTATAAAATGTATAATAATTTTATTTATTATACTTTTGTTAGTGAATCAGGAAACCATATCAGAGTCTGTGTCACAGGGAGAGATCATTGATTGCTCTAAAAAGGAAATCCTTACTCGTGCCTTGGAAAAGGAAGAATACACAGGTCGTACAAGAGGTTGTGGATTTGGCGTTAATTCATCCAACTACCTTGGATCAAAGAAGAGAACTTATGATGAGCATCATTATTGTAAACAAAGTAGAGAGTTGCGGGTATTGTATGAAGGTCCAAGGTCTGAACTTAGTCAAATCAAATTGCACTATGGGTTGGTTTCTCCTGCAGTACCATCCCCTGCCACAGATAGCGCACGAGATAGCTGCACTATTCTGTCAACTAAGGTATTAATTATTTTTTTGACGATAAATAAGAAATTAATTATTAAACTCTCTTTCTTCTACGCAATGTATTTATTAATTTTTGTTTATAATTGATTTAGGACAACAATGAGTGTGAGTGTGAATTGTATATCTCAAACTCACACCAAATGGTTGCAATAGGCTTCACATGTGACCAATTGGGAACTTTGATGCACAATTTACCCATACCTCTGTCATACCCTAATTTTGTCCGCCTAGGTTTAAAACCCTAATTTTCCGCAAAAAAAAAATAAATAAATAAATTGAGAAGTGTGGTTTTATTTTGAAGAGTGAAGAGCATTGTGCATGCATTTTTGGGTTTTAAAAGTCATTCTAGGGCTTTTAAATTCATTGTTAGAGTGGAAATGCATTTGTTGTTAAAAAACAAGGTTTTTGGGGCAAAAGGGTATTTTGGTCATTGTCAAAAATAAGATAATTTCTCATCAAGAATCGTTGTGCAATTTTAGAGAAATTTATTTGAGGCAAAACATTTTTGGTCATGTATGTATGTATGCGCATGCATGCATACATTGTGCACAAAATTCAAATTCAAAAAAGGCATCAAAAAGGAATATTCTACAAAAAGTTTCAAGATGTGATTTTTATGACATTTTTGGTCATGGTGATCACATAAAATGGCATATTCCTCAAGATACCTTGTATGTGGCCTAAATTGGGTGCATTTTTGTACAATTATCCTAAGAAGAATAATCAAAAATGAAGGGATAATGGAATGGTCATATAATAGTACAATAGTACAAGATGACAACTAGCAAAACTTGGTCACCAAGGACCCCTCCCTTGCTATTTCGAATTTCTCCTCTCTATTCTCTCATTTTGTGTTTTCTCAATGTCCTCAATCCATGTGAGCCTCAATCCTAGCCTTTGATTCAAAATTAAAATCAAATCCTAGAGCACAACTAGTGCACAATGACCTAACCACCCTTAAACCTAATTGCTTTCTATATATACCCTATTCACCTCACAAGGAGAAGAGACTTTGGCCTCATCATTCACTCACAAACCCTAGCACACAAAACCCTCCTCACCTCCTCTCCATTTTATGCGCCACCCCCTCTCCCTCCTCTCTAACTCACTTCTTCATTTCTCATCTACCCACACACATTCAATCCATTTTCCAAGCCTAAAACACTAATTTTTAACCATCAATCCTTCATAAAATCACACAAAAGTTCAACATCAAGGGTCATTTTTTGGAGATTGGAGACCAAGCTTGAAGATAAGTTTATTTGGTTGATTGTTTCTTCATCTATTGTGTTTATTTAGAGCTCATCTTAAGGTATGTGATTCTTAGACCCCTTCTCTTGTAAATCCTTGCATAAAGTCATCATTTTTTGCATATTTGTGAGATTTCCACTTCCAAAAATGTAGATCCTCTCTTTTAACTTCATTTTTATGCTTGTACATATTTTAATCTCATGAATCTTTGTTTTGATGCTTTGATTTTGGGGTTATATGCATGATTTTGTTGTTTTAGTTGAAATAAAATGTTATTGGCTTTGATAATAATTTCGCATGTTTTAAATAAATATGTGTTTTATGATTTTTGTTGGTTATCATGGTTGAATCTTGTGAATAGATGCATCTATGTTTTGGTTATGTCACTCGCTTGCTTGATTTGGTTGGCTTGTTAAAATAAATTGATGATTGGCCATTAAACTTGCAAATATTCAAACCTATGTTGTTAATTGTGAAGTTTGTGATTTGAGAAAAATGAATTTGGGTTTTGGTTCATTTATGATCCACAAATGATCTTGGGTTATGCTAAGTTGGCAAGAGATAGGTTACTTCAACCTTGATGCCTATGCTTGTAAGCATTTAAAAATTCAATTCCCATTTGATGTGCTTGTGAAATGTGAGCAAAAAGGGGTCTATAAACCATTGAATTTGCGCACATGATTGGTCTCCAATGACCTTGATGCATCCTCAAGTTTAATCATGTTTTCTTTTCTCTTTGAGTCTAATGTAAATTGTTGTTTGAAGCTTGTGAAGTTTTGGCAAAGGATAGGCCACTTAGAGCCTTGATGCATTAAATTGTTGTGGTGCATTAAAATGTTGAATTGGTGTTCACAATTTGCTTGTTTTGATTTCCACCAATTGTTACTCGTTAGTAACTCTCCAAAACTTCAAAACCATTTTGCATACAAAGAACAACTTGTTACTCGTTAGTAACGTTCCAACTTCAAAACATTTTTTTGCATTTACATAATCATTGATAAACAACTTCACTTCTTCTCAAAACAATTTCAAACTATTTTTCACAAATCTAACTTTGTTGAGGATAATGCGAAGCCTTTGCTTGCACGATTGTCAACAATGGGGTGCTAGTGGTGATCACTTGGAGTCTTTGCTCAATTGATTATCATGAACACTCATTTTTCAAAAGAACTCTCATTTCACAAATTAAAAACTTTGTTGAGGATAATGCGAAGCCTTTGCTTGCACGATTGTCAACAATGGGGTGCTAGTGGTGATCACTTGGAGTCTTTGCTCAATTGATTAGCATGAACACATATTTTTCAAAAGAACTCTCATTTCACAAATTAAAAACTTTGTTGAGGATAATGCGAAGCCTTTGCTTGCACGATCGTCAATAATGGGATGCTAGTGGTGATCACTCGAAACCTTTGTTGTTTGATCACTGTGAACATTCAATTTTCGCAATTAAACAACTAAAAAAATAAAAACCTTTTCTCGACAACTGAGAACTACGTAAGCTTTGAATTCTCCATCGCACTGGGAGATACGTAGGAGCGGGTCACATTCCCGTCAAGCACGACAAATAAAAACCATTTTCTTTTCAAAAAAACAAACCCTTTTCCAAAAACAAGGCAATTTCTAAAAACAAAACAATTTTCGAAAACAAGAACTACGTTGCTTTGATTCCCTCCCCAGGATACGTAGGCACGGTGCCCTCTCGTCAAGCGCAAAAGATTAAATTTTCCTTATGTTTTTTTTCCATAAAGTAAGGAGAGATAAAAAGAGATAAAAACAAAGCATTTCTTAAATCAACCTTTTAAATCACACGTCAAATCGAGGTTCCCTTTCAGTAGAAAGGATGTGTGGGGTGCTCGTACCTTCCCATGCATAACCGACCCCCGAACTCCAATCTCGTGGTTCCAAGGACCATTGTCTTTCAAGAAAGGTTTTTTTCAATGTTTTACCTCTAAAAAAATATTGGTGGCGACTCCAATTCATGTTGTGCGAAGAGAAATCCCTCCAAAGGATTTTTCGGGGTGCAACAACCTCCAGATCATGTTAGAGTTAGAGTTGACTGTGCAATTGTAGGGGATGCACCATTGCCTGCTCCAATACCCACTATAGATTTACTAACTGTGCAAGATGCAGTTGGTACATTTGTGGCATGGCCAGCACACCTTATTGTTGTAAGTGACAATATATTTGTAACTAACTAATTCTTTTATTTTGTCATTTATTGTGTGCTAGCTAACGAATTATTTTATTTATATATAGGTACGCCAAAATGCAAAATCTAGGGGCAGAAGTGTTAGCAAGGCAATATCTACTAGCAAGAAAGTTTATCGGTCCGGCCCTTCAACACAAGTTTCTTTGCCTGCCCCTCAAAAAGTGACTCGGCTCTCTCCTCCTCCAACATTGACTCAGCCCTCTCCTCCTCCAACAGTGACTCAGCCCGCCCCTCCTCGAAAAGTGACTCGGTCCTCCGTTGCTCCAAAAGTGACTCAGCCCGCCCCTCCTCCAAAAGTGGCTCGGCCCGCCCCTCCAAAAGTGACTCGGCCCGCCCCTCCAAAAGTGACTCAGCCTACCCCTCCTTCAATAGTGTGTCAGCCCTCCGCCTCTTCCATTGATGATTCTAGGATTATTTTGTATACTGAAATGCATGCGCAATTCAAGATGGATGATGGAACCCCGCTTGTATTATAGATGGATGACAACATTTTTGGAAATCCCGATCAACTATTGATAATCACAAAACAGGATATTAATGATTTATGTCAGATGAATTGGGCAACCAGTGTTTGTATTAGAGCATATATCAGGTACGTATGTAATTTATTATTTAACATCATTAAGTTTATTTTATTATATCGTTAATTTAATTTGTATATATATATACCTCTAATTGTAGGTGCTCGTACGATAATATTTTGGTCCCTTCGGAGTAGACACAGAGATATGTGTTCTTGTGTCCGGATAGTACACACCTCCGTAATGTTAGCGAGGATCTGTCTAATTATAATGACCTTGTGAAACAAAACAAGACAGATGTTACAAATTATATCACTCGACGCTTATTGGATGCTTAACATACAGGCGTCGATACCATGTTTTTGGCACCGTGTCTCGTAGGGTGAGAGATTTAATCTATTCTTATATAACATGCATTTTTTAAATACTAGTCAATTACTTATTCAAAGTTTTATTTTGTAGGGATCATTGGATTTTGCTTGCAATAAATCCTAAGACAGATACGGTGTACTACATTGATACTGTGCATGGTCATTTCAACACCCACCCAGACTTGGTTGTGATATTTAATAGGTGTGTGTATTTCGATCACTCTGCATATTTCTTTGTTTTAGTTGTTAACTATATGTATTTTTAATAATATAGTTATATCCAGCTGTGTTCAGTTGTTTGAAGGAATATTGGGGATTGGAACAATCACAGACAAAATGGGTGCCAATAGAGGTAAGTTTGTAATCAATCTTATAATATATTTATTTACATTATTGTTGTCAAAAAAATGTATTAAATTAAATTTCACAATTAACTAATCTTTTGTTTTGTAGTGTCCGAAACAACCAAATACCAATGATTGTGGGTATTACGTAATGAGATTTATGAAGGAAATTATTACCCACAACCAAATGGTTATCCCCAGACAGGTATCTTTACAAAACTTTTTTTTATTAAGATTTAACCATATATTTCAATTCTAATTTTATTTAATTATATAATTTCGGTATTTTCCCGATTGTCGGTGGAAGACATACTCTACTGCACAGATTGATGAGCTTAGAGGAGAGTGGTGCCATTATGTCTCGCAATTCTTTTGATTTTAGATAGATTGTAATTTTGTAAATTGTTAGAGTTTTATTTGGATACATGCATATGAATTGGTTCACGAATATGTAAGTTGCTAACTTGTTTTAATTTAGATACATATTGTAAGTAGCTTGCTAGTTTTGGATACATGCATATGAATTGGTTCATGCATATGTAACTTGCTAACTTGTTTTAATATAGATACATATTGTAAGTAGCTTGCTAGTTTTTGGATACATATTGTTAGAGTGTTTGATTTGGATACATATTAATTTGTTAATATTGCAAGTTGCTAAGTTTTGGATACATATAATAACTTGTTAGCTAGGTTGTTTTGGTTTGTGATCATATTGGTGCATTTGGATATATAACTAGTTTATATATACATATGTTGTTAGTATATAATGGATTGGATTGGTATTAATTGGCTGTATATGACCAGGAAATTATCAAATGTAAAAAGGAAAATACAAAAAAACAGAAAAAAAAAAGAAAAAAAAAATTAAACAATGGGCAGCGCTTGGTGGGAGAAGCGCTGCGCATTCACCTAGTGCGTATAGCAAAGGGCAGCGCTTGGTAAAGGGAAGTGCTACCCACTGCTAAACGTGCTAGGTGAATGAGCAGCGCTTGGTGGGAGAAGCACTGCTCATTCACCTAGCGCGTTTAGCAATGGGCGGCGCTTGGTAAAGGGAAGCGCTGCCCATTGCTAAACGTGCTAGGTGAATGGGCAGCGCTTCCCTGTACCAAGCGCTGCCCATTGCTATACGCGCTAGGTGAATGAGCAGCGCTTCTCCCACCAAGTGCTGCTCATTCACCTAGCGCGTTTAGCAATGGGCAGCGTTTCCCCTTACCAAACGCTGCCCATTGCTAAACGCTTTAGGTGAATGAGCAGCGCTTCTCCCTTCAAACGCTGCCTATGGCTATTAATGAGCAGCGCTTCTCAAACGCTGCCCATTTTTGGGGAGGAATCACCAGCACCAAATTTAGCAGCGCTCAGAAACGCTGCCCATGGCTAAAAAAAAACGCTGCCCAACTCTTTCAAATTGGGTTATAGGAATGATTTTGATAACAACCCAACTCTTTCAAATTGTTGTTGTTGGTTATCCTTCTTGTAAATTTTATAGCATAAATCCTGGAACGGTTAATAATAGTATGTGCCGAATGATGATTTCGTAAGTTTTATATCACGCTTCATGCCCTTTTCGTTTTCGAGCTTCGAGCTCCACATGAATGGGTCTGGGAACCCACATTAGAAAAGCTGGTGCTCCATATATTAGACGAGCCTCGAGCTCCACATGGATGGTTCTGGGACCCCACATAGAAGAGCTAGTGCTCCATACAGATGGGTCTTGTAACCCAAATTAGACGAGCTTCGAGCTCCACATGGATGGGTATTCTAAATTAGTGATTTTTAGTGGATGGTCTCTTTTTGTGTATTCTAAATTATTATTTTATTGTGAAAAATTGTTTCAACTTCTCATTATTTTACAACTGTGTGTATTATTCACTGGGATTTCATATCTCATTAGAGTGTTGTTTTCAGGTAATAAGATTGAGACTATTGAGGACATGAAGTGTTTACCGATGCTAGAGGGGTTTAATTATTTTTTGGGATATTTAGAAGACTCCCAATTTTGTAAAAACTTGTATATATTATTGTAGTTTTTTTTTGTGATTGGATTTGTTATCTTTATTTAATTTTTATAAAGGTTATTATCAAACTACCAATTACAAATTGTGAAATATCTACTGTTTTCGAACAGCAAAATCAGGGTGTTACAGTGGCCGCATCGTCAGGCCCGAGCAGTTGGACGAGGAGGGAAAAGTCTTTATCGAGGAGGCGGTCGTTTGGGCTCCTCTAGCATGATCATGTTTTTAATTGCTTCTTCGCACTTTATTTCTTTTGCTTTTGTCTATGTAATGTTTAACGGGGCGACTTCCAGGTCGTCTCTCTCTTTGGACCTCGTATGCTAATGGGGCCCGGTCTTCTCCGGGGTGACTTGTTTTAATTGAGCTTTCTTTTGGTCGTTTTCACTTTATACTTGCTGCTCGCTTTATTGTCTCTTACGTCCTTTGTGCTTGGGTGAGGTCATTTTTTCTCTAAGCCGGGGGCTTTCGCTTCTGCCAAGAACTGGCTGTCCCCCATGGCTCAAGGTGTGGTCGCCCCTGAGGGCTCACAAAAAAGGGCGGGTGCTCGCCTTGTTGATCTTTCCACACGGAGTGGTCGCCTTTATTCATTTAATCATTTTTGACTGGTCGGGTCTCGGCCCTACCCCTTAGACAGCTTATCAAGTTTCTACTTGGAATTAGGTCGCCTTAGGGGGTGCGACCAATCTTAGGTCTCTTCGTTTGTACATAAATTCGTTTAAGTGCCTTTGGACAATTTACCAAGCTTCTACTCAGATTTAACCCACCCTCAGGGGTGCGACCAATCTTAGGTTGCTTCGTTTATACTTAAATTCGTTTGTACTTAAATTCGTTTAAATGCCTTTGGACAGTTTCCCAGGCTTCTTCTTGGATTTAACTCGCCCTCAGGGGTGCGACCAATCTTAGGCTTCTTCGTTTGTACTTAAATTCATTTAAGTACCCCTCGTGGGTGAGATTTCCCCCATCAATGAATGTTGGGATGAGACATCCAAGCTTTACACCCTCTAGGCGTCAGAACTGGCTGTTAGGCTCAACACGAGAGTTATATCTCTTCTTTTTATCTTTCCAAATCATATTCACATGTCTTAATCGGACGATCAGAGCGCAAGTTACGACTTGTTAAGAGGAAACACAAGTTTCACAGAGAGAGAAAATGAGATTCCCTCTTTCAATGAGTGTTAAAGTGAGATATTTCTCTTCATGAGTGAAATATCCTTCAAGGCTGAAAGGAAGGTGGGATCTTACTCCCTCAAGGAGTAGAGGACGAGATCTCCTTCATAAATGAGAGGCTGTACGAGATCTGGCTCCTCGTGGGCGAGATCTTCCCCCGAAATATTTGGATGAAGTTTGATCGTAGTTTTGGGCCATCTAGACACCATCATTTGACTTTTAATTCAACTTGAAAGTTGTAGGTATGCATCTTAGCTTTCTAACACTTATTCATATGCTTCAATCGGGTCACCATTGCCAACGTTGTGGCCTGTGGGATAGGTGAGGGCGAGATACATTCCCCATTAGGCAGGGAGGGCGACTTGCACCACTCAGCAGGCAAGGAGGGCGTCTTGTACTCCCTCAACAGGAAAGGAGGCCGACTTGTACCCCTCAGCAGGCAAGGAGGGCGACTTGTACTCCCCAAGCAGAGTAAGATGCATCGCACTTTAGACCTTCTAGAATTCAGTAATGGGCTTCGAGATCAACATGAGAATTGTAGTTCTGCTTCTTTGCTCAACATAAGGATTGTAAACATAAGGTCTGTAGTTCGATCCTCCGTGAGGGAACCATTAAATCCGGTAAAGATTGTTCCTCTATAAGGTCTAAAATCTCCTTTTGATATCTTCAGATCATCAAAAACAATATCTGCAGAGCTCTCTTGGTCGATCAGTATTCCTCTGACATCCACGTTGGTCCTGACAGTGACCACCACGAGTGGTACACCATTGTTGGGCGTCCCGTCAATAAGGTCCTCGTCCCCGAAGGAAATGTGCGGCCTCTTCAAGGGGGCCAGGGGCGGACGTTGATCCGACGCTCATGATTGCATCCAACTTTTTTCTATCGACTTGTTTGTTGAAGCATCAGTGGGAATGCCTCTTGTGATTACCATGGCAACTGGCTTCCCCCTTGATTTTCTAGTATATAGCTCTGCGCCAGAGTTTCTATGTTGTGCAGCTGAAGATCTGTGCAGCAGAATTTGAGTTTCCAGCTTCTGAAATGGAGTTTTAGCACTAATAATGGTGGAAGGATGGTTGGGGAAGATGAAGGAATAGTGGAATCGGCGATTGGTGTGTACTCTCTGACCTAGGGAACAGTGGAGGCTGATGTTGTATGCACTTTTAGGGTAAAGTACCTAGTTATACTCTTTGTCTTTCCAAGTACCATTGGGCCTCTATTTTTGTGCCACACTGCCAGGTGCTGCCTACCCTAATTACAAGGACATTTTGTCTTCTAGCAGTCCACAAAATGCGCTGATTTCAAGATGCCTTTCTCACTAAAGACAAAACACCTATTTCTTGCTTATACCACCTGTGATGCCTTTTAATCCGTACCTTTCACCAGCTGTCTGTCACGATGCTACCATAGCACTAACCACAGCAGTGAACTAACTAAAAATCCTGCACACTAGCACACAAGTTAAGTCCCACAAAAATGGCACTTTCGTGCCCAAATTAACCTTTTTCACAATTAATGACACTTCAACTAATTATGTACAGTTTGTACACTTATTAACATTAATTGCTCTAAGACAACGGTAATTCTTGTTTGTTTTGGATATAAATAATTCACATTTCTGTGAGTTATCATGTATTAGTTAGCATATTCGAGGAACTAACACCATGTATGTTTGTAATAATTTATCCTATATTAATTTAAGATATTCTAGTATATTATTTTCTTGTGTTTTCTATATTTAGTTTTCCTAATTGATTTCTTGTTTTGGTGCTTCTAGATACTTCTTTGACTCACAATTAAGGGAAAATGAATGTTTTTATTTTATTGCGACTAAATATATTATAATTCTTTGATGTTATTCATAAATGACTTCTAGAATCTTAACGTTAATTTTTTTCGATTTTTGGTCTTATTTGAGACTTTTAAGCGTTTAAGTTTGGCCTAACTAGTTTAAAATACCCCCAGATTCGGGTGGAATTTACAAAAAAGAAATTTAAATTTTATCCTAATATGATATTTAAGGTTCTAAAGTTACATGTGTTTTCATCAAAATTACTATTTCCTATTTAACTAAAATTCACACGAGCTACCATGAAGAACATATGCTTCAAGGGTAAATTCGGAACCTTGTGTGATTCATGATGCATGTATCATCCATAGACATGAGATATTTACGCAAGGTTTTTGGAAATTATATTTTGATCACCAAATTGACTCATTCGGAACCATGTGTGATTCATGACACATTATTTCAAAATTACTCGCCATGTTGAAAACCAACCTTTTTGTTGACTCTTCTAGGACCCAAGTGTATGCTTAACCGGAGGAGAATTGTTGTGATGTGAGAGGAGGGGAAGAGATGGAGTATGTTACATGTAACACCCTAATATCTCTAACAAGTAGAAACATTAGAATGCACAATTTAGCATACATCAGATATAGAAATCATGTTTAGATAATGAAAACAACTAAAATTTGTCGATAATAAATATCGAACTGTCAAAACCTGTCTTAACTTAATTTAATCAAATTAGTTCCACGACATTAATAACCTCAAATCCTTCGTGTTCAATATCATCACAAGAAAAGCGAAAGCGATTACATAGCTTAAAAACAGTTCAAGTCACGTTATAGAGTACAAAGACAACACGAGAAATATATCATAAATATTGAAGAACTAAATCTTCAATCTCCATCTTGAGTATATCCTCTACTCATGCCTCTTAGCCGTCCTATTTCACTGTTTCTTTGTAAAAACATCAACAACATAAAGGGTGAGATACAATCTCTGTGAGTTTTACGATGACCCCTATCTACACTCTCGGTTCAGTTATGAAACCTTTTACCATCGTTTTTTAATCTATAAACTACGTGCCTCTTAACCTTTGCACGACACCGACTGCCCCTAGGCTAATCCCGGTGAATCGTACGTTTAATCTTAGCGTAACATCGACTTCCCCAAGGCTAATCCCCGTGAATCGTTGATAACTCTTAGAAATAAGAGGTATTAGTGCCCTTTTAATTTGAATTATGGTCATCTAAGAGTATTTTGTGTAAATAATTAAGGTTTATGCTTAGGAAATTTAATTATATTGTTCTTAGTAGTTAAAATGTGTTTTGGGCACTATTCCAGACTGGGCCAAACTTATGGCATTTGGGCCCAACCCATTGCTGCCTTTCGCTGCGCCCGGACCCGCATCCAACGGACCAACCCCGTTCATCTGCTCCAACGGTGCGGGCACGACACCCTGCTCTATAAATATGGGACTCACTCACCATTTCCAGGTACGCTTTACATTCCTGTCTCTATTACCTCTTCACTTCCCTTGCTTACTTAAGCATCGGAGTGCTTCCGGAACACCACCCGAGGTGCGGGAGAAGCACACCTCGTCCAATAATCCGAGGTACAGTTTCAACCACTCGAAGTCATCCTTCCGTCCTCGCAGCGTGCATTCATTCGAGATAACTACTTGTACTCCGGTACCGAATATTGGCGACCACAGTGGGAGACCAATCTCTCCAATTCGACTTCATACTCGACTACCCATGGCTCCGCGATGATGACCGCCCACTCGATCTCAGTCCCGACTCCAGAACGCGAATTCCGGGGCCCATCCTCAAGATACCCCTGAGAGTCACGTGCAAACTATTCCCGAGGAAGTCCCGGCTCGGGTCGGCTTCCACCGCCCCTCCCGGTTCCGCAGATCAACACAATCCCGACACAGCTCCAAGCTGTGAGCCAACTCCTTGACGTGCTGGAACGGCGTAGTCAAGGCTTAATGCAAGAAGAAATGGCTGCTGTCGCATGGGCCACTGCAGCTCAACCCTTGCCTGTGGATCGACCTCCCCAGTCCCCACGGGACGACGCTCCTAGCAACACCTCCCCACCGATCCGGAGGAAGGAGCGACGTGGCAAACCTCAAACTCCATCCTCCCCGCCGGGGTCAGAATCCCAAGGCGACTCGGACCGCCTATCCTCTGACTCCTCCTCTTCGTCTCGGGAACCTTCTCCTCTGAAAGAAGCCACCGGTAAGGGAAAGTCCAGGAAAGACAAGGGTTCCCGGGCTAGTCTTTTCATTCCCGAGATCGCAGAATGCCGGATCCCGAATGTGTACGAAGGAAAGGGGGACCCGAACGAGCACGTAGAAACCTTTGACCTGATGTTGGATTATCGTGATGCCTCAGATTATGTTCGATGCAGACTGTTACCCCTCTCGCTAAGCAAATGCGCCCTCAAATGGTACCGCGACCTGCCTCCGGGGTCAATATCGGGCTGGAAGCAGTTCACAAAGCTGTTCTCATCACGCTTCACCGCCTCCAGGGTGAAGCCCAAATCCGAAGATGTCCTACAGGAGATCCGGCAGGGGGAAAAGAAATCTCTAAGAGACTACATTGAACGGTATAACCAAATAGCTGATGAGGTGCACCAACTCTCCGACGACATCAGGGTCCTGTTCATAAGACACGGCCTCCGGAAAGGGAGCCTCTTCCAGATCAGTGTCAGACTGCGTCGGCCAAAGACCCTGGAGGAATTCCTAAGGCGAGCACAACACTATATCGATTACGAGGAGGCCGACGCCGCAGACACTTCCAATCCAGCCCCGGCATCGGGAAAAGGGAAAAATAAGAAGGATTCTGGGGCTGAAACCAAAGAGTGGCGCGGAGGACACGCGGAATATTCCGAGCTCAATGCCAAAAGGGAAAAAATCCTAGCCGAATGCACAAGCACCAAATTCCGCGACGTGAAGTGGCCAGCTCCGATCACCCAATAGGGAAACACCAAAAAAAAGGCTTATTGTAGGTACCACCGGAGCTGCGGTCACGACACGGAAGCCTGGAGAGTGCTGAAGGACGACATAGAGGACTTAATCCAAAGAGGAAAGCTGAAGCAGTATCTAAGGACAGACGACAAGAAAAGGGAGAGGTCTCCAAACCACTCACCTTGGAAGTCTAAGGCCGCAGTAAATGAAGTGACGAAGTCCCCTGCTGATAGCAGCAATTCTGCAGAAGAAACACCGAGGTCACAGAGACCACGCCCCGTGGCCATGGTCATCATGGGGGGCTACTCCATGGAGGTCCGAAGAACGAAGCACTCCATCAAGTGGCATTGGCAGGAAGTCCTCAGCATCGGCTCGGCCACGGGTCCTCAACATTGGCAGGAAGACCCTCGTTGTTCTTCGCCAATTCAGATTTCCTTAGAGGTAAACCCAACGAAGAGATCCCCTTAGTCATTTCTGCCATGTTGGCCGGTGTCGATGTAAAGAGAATCCTGGTTGACCAAGGGGGTTCGGTGGACATTCTCTTCAAAGAACTGCTCCCCAAGCTTAAAATCTCTGAGAAGGACCTCTCCAACTACGAAGGATCTGATCTGGTGGGATTCAACGGCGCAAGGACCCGACCTCTAGGCTACCTCAAGCTGAGAGTAACATACGGAGAAGATAAACTTTCAAAAACCATCAAGATCAGGTTCCTAGTGTTACCTTGCTCATCCCCGTATCACTGTATCGTCGACCATCCGACATTGGGGAAGCTTGGAGTTGTAGCCTCCACGGTTCATCTCAAAATGAGGTTCCTTTTGGAAAAAGAACAAGTGATCACCATCCTCGTGGACCTTGATGGGGCAAAGAGATGCCAATACCTGTGTCTGAAGTCGGACCGCCGAGCTGAGAAGGAAGCACTCACTTTGGCCGGCCCATACGCCACGAAGGAATAGTAAAAAAACCAAGATTGTAGAAAAGATTGTCTATTTTTATTCTAACTCGCAGGTTCTGACTCCGGCGAAGCCCCTCTTATCAGAGTCCGACC
Organism: Astragalus glycyphyllos; assembly: GCA_963573325.1. Classification (NCBI taxonomy): domain Eukaryota; kingdom Viridiplantae; phylum Streptophyta; class Magnoliopsida; order Fabales; family Fabaceae; genus Astragalus; species Astragalus glycyphyllos. The sequence continues at coordinate 62,402,514 of OY754312.1, read as the reverse complement.
CGACCTGGCCACTCGACGAACAACGGTTTGAGGCAAGGCCCATGTCCTTCCCGTTTCCGAGCTCGAATGCTCACTTGGGAGGCGCACCAAGGCACACAGCGGCTCATGTCGACAGTGACCCTTCTCTCGCGCCAAGCGAGCAGCCTTCCCTCTGATCTCTGAGCTCAAAGCTCCATAAGTGGCAGAAGGAAGAAGTCCCCAGCGGCTTCAACCAAAGAGCTTCCATCGGATCTCCGAGCCCCGTGCTCCATCAATTGCTGAAGGGACCTCTGATCTCCGAGCTCTGCGCTCCATCAGAGGATAAAGACCCCCTGATCTCCCAGCTATGCGCTCCATCAGGGGATAAAGACATCCCTGACCTCTGAGCCTCGTGCTGCATCCTGGAACGAAGATATTCCTGATTTCCGACCTCCACGCACCAATCAGGAACAACCCAAGGGAACATACGATAGTTTAGGAAAAGGCATTCAGGTAGCCTTAGACTCGGCTTCGGCCACTCTCATCTCACTACGTTAAATAAAAACGATAAAACAATTGAAATGACAGTGTAGAGAAACAAACTTTCATTGATATCTTAAAAAAGGTTACATAAGGAGGGCCATGGCCTTACGTTTACAAAAGCAAAAAGATAAAATACGGAAAGGCTTCATTCAGAAACTTCTGCGTCGGAGCCAACAAAGAGCAGCAGCGCTTGATCCAAAGGAGCGCCCGACACTGGCATCACCAGTTACCTTCGAAAATGTCATTCTGAGGAACAAACAGGTCCATCGAAAGGTTCGGATTCACCACAGCTAGAAGACTGCGGCATCTCTCAAAGCCTAGCGCTGCCGAGCTCTCCATCCTGGCCTCGGCAGAAGTACAATCCCCTCGAAGCTTTTCAAGGACGGCATCAAGGGTGGCGACCTCCTCTAGAGCACGAGCTTCCCTTGCCTCGGCCTCCGCAAGACAAGCTGAGATCCTTTCCGCCTCCTCTGCCTCGGGTCGATCTGCTCATCCGCCAAACCCAGGGAGTCGATAGAAGCCCGGAGCACCCGATTTTGCTCTATGATCTCTGGAATGCGAACGTCACGGCAATACTCCAGTTTGTCCGTCTGATCCAAGAGATCCCCGTCGAGCTCACAGTTGATAGCTTCGGCCCTTTCCAATCTTCGAGAAAGCTTAAGCACTTCAGGGTCCGCCTCCATCTCCTCCAATTCACGGAATAACAGCAACGCGGTCACGGCCACCCGAATACAAGCATCCAGGTCAGCGTCGGATGGAACCTCAGAAGGTAGGTCCGCAGTGACCTCGGAGGAAAAGGCCACCTCTTGATCAGCAGCAACCTTGTTTCTCTTCGCTGGCCGGACAGGAATATCTGTATTCGCAGCAACCCGTCGACTCCTCGAAGAGCCTTTGCCCCTCTTTCCTGTGGAGGAACACTTCTTTAGTTGAACCTCGGCAGTGGGATCGGGAGGGGGGCAGTTTGCCAGGACGTCTACACAAAAATTAGAAAGTCAGAAAGGCGCGGTAAGCAAAATAAAGAAAAGAGTTTTGAGCAAATTCCAAAGGTACCTAGCAGTGACTTTAGCTCACCGGCCGACTTAGCTCCGATAATATCACCACAACGAAACTTGCATACGACTCTCAAAAGTTTATCACCCCACTCTTTGAGGTCCTTGAAGCTCTCTGCGTCCTCACCCCAAAGAGATTCTTGATTCACAGAAAAGGCTTTGTTCGTGTGATCGTAGTGGATTTTAAGCTTAAAATAAGAATTGTAGCTCTGCCTCTTATATTTCCAACTCATGCTCACACGCCTCCATCGGGTAAACATGGACGAACTTATGGTCTGCAGACTAGACAGCCCTCCAAGGTGCCGGATTACAAGGTGTCGGGATACAAATCATGGTCCCGGGGTTGGTCCCTCAAAATTGGATTTTGAGCTTAAAATAGGAATTTTAGCTATGTCCCTTAGCTTTCCAACTCAAGCTCACACGCATCCATCAGATAAACATGGATGAAGTTATGCCTTGCAGACTAGACAACCCTCCAGGGTGCCGGGTTACAAGGTGCCCGGATACAAATCATGGTGACGGGGTTGTAGACGTCAGAATTGGATTTTGAGCTTAAAAGAAGAATTGTAGCTCTGCTTCTTATCTTTCTAACGCATCTCACACGCCTCCATCGGATAAACATGGACGAAGTTACGGTCCGTGCATAAGTTGTGCCTTACGCATCTGAGTATATAATACCGTGTCACCTTGTGGTCAAGTATGTTCACCCAAGGGATTGAGACTGCCAAGGTCAGCTTTAAGTCAGCCCTTGACACATTTTACTAGGACTCAGCCCAGATAGAACTTGCCCAAGGGGTTGTGACCACCAAGGTCAACTTGAAGTATACCCTTGGCACAGTTCACCGGGACTCGGCCCAGATAGAACTTGCCCAAGGGGTTGTGACCACCAAGGTCAACTTGAAGTCTACCCTTGGCACAGTTTACCGGGACTCGGCCCAGATAGAACTCACCCAAGGGGTTGTGACCACCAAAGTCAACTTGAAGTTTACCCTTGGCACAGTTTACCGGGACTCGTCCCGGATAGAACTTGCCCAAGGGGTTGTGACCACCAAGGTCAACTTGAAGTCTACCCTTGGCACAGTTTACCAGGACTCAGCCCAGATAGAACTCGCTCAAGGGGTTGTGACCACCAAAGTCACTTAGTGGGAAGTCTTAAGAGATTCCTGCTTCGGTATATATGAAACATGCAAATGATCCTGATGTGTCTCTTTGATCACTTTTAATTGATAATCTTTAATTGTTTCAGTGTGCCATAGCACCCTTGACTTTTTTACGTGAACATTCTTGCCAGTTGTCCCCACGAAGAGATGGAGTTTGACTTCAGCTCTTGAATCCACTCTAATGCGAAGTCCTCAAGGGTAAGAGGGAAGATCTTGCAATGAACAGGTTCCCAAGCGCCTCTATAGCGCATCATCAGGGAGAAATGTGCTAAGTGTCGATCCGGATCTCCGGTCCCATCTTACATCTTGAGGGTTGTTAATTTCTCCAAGGTCCTTGGTATCAGACATTCATCCACCTTCCGAGTGAAGAGTCCTTCATCTGAAAACCTTCTTGAGTTACGAGGGGGGAAGTCAAGGTCTTGATATCCATGTTTGTCGGGGGATCTCCTCGATGGCGATCCTTGGTGACGTCTCTTGGGAGTCTTAGCCCTGCTCTTTGACCTTTCGCGCGAATCAGAGGAGTCACGTGAAGAGGCCCTGGAGTAGGTGTCGTTGGGCCAATAAGTCCCATCCGGAGAGGATGGAGGTGCCCTTGGTGGTGAGTCTGATCCACGATGTTTCTGACCCCGAGGGGGAGAACGATGCGCGTGCCTACGCCTTGGTGGGGAACGATGGGCATGATGCCTTCGAGGGGGGATCGGTGGTGCCTTGATCCCATAGTTGTTTGAGGAGGAGTTCCGCAAAACGGAGGAGGTTTCTCAGGCATGGAGGCCACACGCCTCTCAATTTGCCTAAGGCATGCTTCTTGTTGCAGCATAGTCTGAGTGCGGTTGGCCAGAAGATCCAACAGCTGGTTCACGTTCGGGGGTTGAACCCCTCCCTGTGGGGAGTCTTCCTGCGAAGCCTGAATGGGGGTATCTTCATGCGTAGCAACATTGCCCTCAGGAGTGCCTTCAGGCTGGGGTGCAGGCACAGCAACGCTCTTAACCCGGGGTCTGCCTCTGGGAGCCATGAAAGTGCAAGAGAAAAAGTTCTAAGAGTAGAGATGATGTGGAAGGTAGAAACCTCCCACTATGGTCGCCAATGTTCTGTACCTTGCAGTGACGGGTGGACTACAGTTGGTAGTCTCTTGCTGTTCGGTCGTATATCAATGTGCACCCGGGAGGGGTACCTGCGAAGCCACTCCGACGCTCAAGTCAGTATTGAGAGTAGGTGAGTATTTTAGCTAGGAATGAGGGTGTACCTCATTATGGTAATGTGAGCTAGTGTTTATAGGAAAGCGTGCCCATTGTGAGCCGTTGGATTGAATGAGTCGATCAGAGCCCTCCAAATATGAGAGTCATAATTGGGCTTGTAGATTGTGGATATGGACCAAAGTGATTGGGCCAATCCATGTTCAATTGCTGAATGGGCCTCCTGCCCAGTCCAGAACAGATGATTTGGAGTAAAATAAAATGAATGACAGAGAGTGAGAGAGGGGGGGTGGGGGGGGGGGGGGATACGAATCCGTAGCCTATAGATTTTGTTGTGTTATTATCAGTGATAATGACAGGTTCAAGAATATCACCAAACCTTTCAAAAAATTTGCGCCTTCGATCAGTTGGAGTTTCCCAATCCATTGGGAGAAAACTGAACTAAATAACTTATGTATGAAAGATCAATATTAACATGACCTCCATAACCTTGATATACAAAATAAAAAAATAATTAATCAAAATGAGACATGCAGAAACTAAAATATGTGGTTATTCAAATGTAATAGAAAAATAAATTAGTATCTTCAATTTAAAAACATTGTACATGATGAGACATGCAGAAACATTGTAGCACGAAAACTTCAAGTATAGAAAAAGATCCATGGTCAAATCACACCTAAATGTAGCATAAAAGCTTCTAGTACGCTAAATATCCATGGTCATATCACTGAATAAGCAGCATTAGAATTAAAAGAACAAAATATGAGATTGTTCTCTGTTGCTTCCATCTCACATGTATAATCATAAACAAGAATGACCTTCTAAAAGAAGTGCTGTCACTCTCTTTTTCCATATCTGATGTTGTACCAAAATCATGCAATTAAGCAGGCATAATCAATTTTCTAATGTCTTCCATCTACATGTAATCAAGAGACACAAAATCAATTTCCTGGTACATAAGAAAAGAAGAAACAAACCAATACTGAACAATTAAATGTGTTTGAGCCAAAACTCACAGCCTCAAACCATTAGAGAGGTATTATATCTGCCATACAACCACATCAAAGTCTATCTAAACTCCAACTAATGTTTACCTAAATAGCAAATTCACTACAATAGAATATTATATATTTGAAATTCTGATATTTAGGCAAATAGCAAAACTTTGTATTGAAGGAGTTTAAACAGTGATTCACAACAATAAGAAACGAATAAACTAAAGCAAAAACTAACTTAGAGGATCATGTGACTGTCTATGATGTTAAACAAAACTGTCCATATTTAAATAAAAAATCAGAAGTCCAGAACCAAAAGCTACCAAAATTGGAAACAAAATGTAAATGAAACTCATAAAGCAAAGACAAACCAGAAACAAAAATCCCAAAAATAAATTTTCAAAACAAGAAACCTAGAACAACCCAAAATGATACTGAACTACATACCTTATGGTTGAATAAGCAGTAAATAGCATGACCAACAACCTTTCAGTTCTTAGATACCCTTTCTTTCCGCATTTCGCAAAACTTCATATGTAATCGACCTGTCACATAGTAGAAGAAGACTACACATGTTAAAATAGAGAAAATTAAACTGAATTGGTGAAGCGTTAAACAGAGAAAATGGCCTTAAAAAAGAGGGTATCGCGAATGACGACACGATAATCGACGAAGACGACAATGAAACGAGCATTGGGAGAGAAATAACAGGGTCCACAAACGTTGAGGAGACTGGCGATGGAATTAACAGACGCACGTAACCTTCTCGCCAAAGATGGCCAGGGAAGTTCAAGCCCTTACGTCGTCGCTAATTTCGATGGACAGAGGAAATGAACAACCACTTGATTCAAAGAGCTTAGCCCGATTTGGAACGATTCCCTCGAGTTCATCGTCTCCGACCCTAAAAACATGAAGCTCGAGGAGATTGAAGTTGTGATACTATAGTGAGGTCAGCCGTGATTTGTTTAAAGATGTAGGACGAGGAGAGTTGTAGGGGATCAAGTGTAGAGGGAGAGAAGAAAGGTGTTTGGGAGGAGTGGAAGTGACAAAAGTAAAAAGTTAGTAATTGTAGAAAGAAGTTGAAGGATAGGTAAAGTGAATGAAAATACCAGGGCCATGGCTTCCAGCGGCCTTCATGGTGGTCACCCTGTTTATTTGGTTTGATGGTTGATGAAGGAGACAGAGACACTGAGACACAGAGGTCATTGCGGAGAGGATGATAGCCAGTAACAAGGTGGGAGAGAAAGGAAAGGACGGTGGGAGGAAGACACAAAGTAAAATAAATTTGAATTTTGAAATGAGTCTTTGTGAGGTTGCTTGGTTGGTTGTAGAGCCTGTACAGTCTGCACAACTTGCTTTTGGAGAGAAAGTCGACAGAAAAAGAGAAGAAAAGATGTACTCTTTAATGTAGAAGCACAGAGAGAGAGAACAAAAGAGGAAAAATTACAGGTTTCGGGTACAATCCAAGTAATGTAAAGGCAGGAAAGTGGTTGTGGAATGGTCCCTTTAGTAAAAAAAAAAAACCAGCATTAGTGCTAACTTAATGCATCCCTATATTGTATTTGTAGAAGAATGTTAAATTTGGGAATCAACTACGTACATGGTGTATATTCCTGCTTAAAGAGCAGAAAATAGATGTAAATTTTGTGCATGGAGGGATTATTCCCGCTTGTTACACCTGTTGGAATAGATGACACTACAGCATCAGCCGCTATAGCGCCAGACTCGGCGGCTACTTCTTTTATGGGTTATTGCTGTGGTGGCTCAGTAACTGTTCTCTCTTGGTTAGGAGGGGGAGATGGTGGTTGGTTTTCTAGAATGGTGGGTTGTGGATCTTGTTGTGGTTCTGGGATGGGTGAAGGGCTCTTTGTTTGGTCATTTTGGGGTTGGGTGTTTTCTGATGTGGGTGAGGTCAGGATGTTGGCTTGAGGGGGTGGTGATTGAGGGGTTTCAAGGACAATGGTTGGTTCTGATGAGGGTGTTGGGATTTTTGCTGGTCAATTTTGGGTTTGGTGTGGGCTGGGTGTGGGATCACATTGTATCTCAGTAAACTGCTCACTCTCAGATTTTCCCTCAGATGATTCTTCACTTTCCTCATCACTGTTGATCTGCTTCACTATCTTTTTGGTTTCCTCTTCCTCATTCTCACTCAAACTGTCGAACCCCTCAGAATTCAATTCTTTTATTTCACCTTCTAATGTTAAAACAATTTTATAAACTATTGCAATTCCTTCAGATTTATAAAATTGTAATGTATTAATTACGTGATTTTTAATGAAGATACTTAGGTTCTGCTGGCCATTGGCTTCTCATGCTCAGCAACATAAGTTGTGGGGTGCAATTAATATAATTTTTAGAGATTATTCACACAGAACATGTTTCCTAAGTTTATCACATATTACTTTGACCTAATTTTTTTACTTAGTCAGCGTGTAGGTCTAAGTACAACGAGTTCTTTTAGTTTATCGTCTATACAAGTATATGCAAGGTGCGTTGCAACCATATTCCTTTGGCTGTATAAAATTGTAATGTGTTAATTACGTGATTTTTAATGAGGATGCATGGGTTTTGCTGGGCATTAGCTTCATATGCTCAACAGCATGCTTCGTAATGTAGCTGGTTTTCCCCATTATTTTTTACTTTTCTTATATTCATTACTTTCTTTACTTCGCATTTTCCTTTTATTTAACATGAGTTGTCATAATTATACTTAAGAATAATAATGTGTATTCAGTTGTAATGTGTTAATTACGTGATTTTTAATGAGGATGCATGGGTTTTGCTGGGCATTAGCTTCATATGCTCAACAGCATGCTTCGTAATGTAGCTGGTTTTCCCCATTATTTTTTACTTTTCTTATATTCATTACTTTCTTTACTTCGCATTTTCCTTTTATTTAACATGAGTTGTCATAATTATACTTAAGAATAATAATGTGTATTCAGTTGTAATGTGTTAATTACGTGATTTTTAATAAGGATGCTTGGGTTTTGCTCGGCATTAGTTTCATATGCTTAGCAACATGCTTCGTAATGTAGTTGGTTTTCCACATTATTTTTTAATTTCCTTATATTCATTACTTTCTTTACTTCGCATTGTCCTATTATTTAACACGTGTTGTCGCAATTATACTTAAGAATAATAATGTGTATTCATTGCAGGTAGTTACGTAATTTTGTTTTTTGTACTCATGCCTCCACTTGAATAAAAAGATCCTCTTTTTTTTTCGGCCAATGTTGCAAGCGTATTCACCTTCCACCTTCTAATGTTAAAACAATTTTATTCATATTACAATTTCTCCAACTTGATAAAATTGTAACCTATATTACTCCTAACTTTTTTATCCACTTTAATTACACTTAATATTTTTCTTAAAAACATGTATGTAACTATATATTAATTACAGGTGACTCGTTTTTTTAACCTATGTATTCACTTCAAAATTTCAATTAAAAAAGTAACGTTATTTGCAATTGTTTGATTTATGTGTTTTGTCATTTGTTTTGAGTGACACGTATTTTTTTTTGCTGTTTCATTTTATTTCTCATTTAGGTTTTAATTTTTTTACTAATCGTGTGTTTATGCATGTTAACAGTGTTTTTTTATTATGTGTCAACGTTTGGGTTTGCCACCATTGTCATTACATTTGTTAGTGGGGTTAGGTATAAGAATTAGTCTGCGCTTTGGCCACGTTTATATTTTCACTGTTTTTACTGGCCATTGTGTATGTTTATTGCATTATTTTTTAAAAGGATATGACGAAACTCACTTTTCTCTGTTTTTTAGATCATCTCCTTTGAATTCCTTGGTTCTTATTTTCTTTAAGTTTTGCTATGGCTTCCACGGGTCCATTGGTTCCAGAGGAAAACCAAGTACTGTCTCCCATTTTCCTTTTTGTCTCATGCCAACATTCTTCTTTAAGTGTTCTTTCTTTCTTTATACTTTATGCTTCTTTTGTTTGATTTACGTTTAAAAGTCTTTGTGTGTCTTTATACTTTACTTTCTTTGCCTTCGCTTTCTTGCTTTTCTCTTTTTATTTTACTATCTTTCTTATTATTGCATGCATCACCTTTTTCCTCATGCTATTGTGATTTTTGTGTTTCGTATCTTTCATTGAATACAACTATATATTTACTGTTCTCTTTCTCTATTCTATTTCTACTCCATGTATTCACTTTTATATCTTTCATTGTCATTGTTTGTTGTTCCTATCTTTTGTTTTCATTTGGCTTTGTTTGTGTTTGCCATTGTCTAGTTGATTTCTTTTTAGATTATGGTGTATGCATGTGTAACAACTATGTTTTGAGGGTTTAGTTTGTTTGTTGGTTACTATTTGATCCTGTTCTAAGTTCTTGATTGTTATTTGCTATGCTCTATCGTTATGATTCTAGAAATGTATTTGAAAATGTTTATACGCATGCACTATATTCTTCTTCATTATGTTGATATTGCTCAGCAATATCAACATGTTTTCCTCTTTTTTTACCCCCCTTTCCAAACATTAATTATGCATGTCATTCTTTCGTATTTTGTTTGTTTTGTTGCCTTATCTCGCTGGACACCTATTACTTTTGCCCAGCAATATCGAAAAATTGTTCTGTTTTTTTACCCACCCTTTTCCAAACATTACTTACTTAGTGTCTTTCCCATTTACCTAAAAGTTTACATCTCAAAATTTTACCCTCTGTCATTTTATTTGTTCTGTTTTGACCTTCCTATCATCATATTGATTGTTTGCTATCTTTGCATGAGCTTATTTAAAAATCTCTTTATTTGTTCTGTTTTTTTTCCTCCTTTTGTCTTATTAATTAATTCATTTACTTTTTCCCTTTTATTTAAATATATCCATAGGATCATGAACCTTTATTTTCCAAAGATGCTGTGCCTCCTTTAATGGTGGATTTGGATCCCAACGTCACTCAAGTAATGTTTTGCAGGCTTACTTATTTGAAGATTTTGGAATTGTAATTCATGCATGTATGAGATTAATGTTTATGTGCATGCATTGGGTTATTTGTCACTTTCTTTGTTTTGTTTTTTCCTTTCTGTTGTCATCCTAATTATTTCCATTTTCTTTATATTGTGATATAAATTATTTGTTTTGTTTTTTGTTTTTAATTATTTTGTTTTCATTTTTTCCATTGTACTTAATATTTTCCTAGGATCCTGCACCTCCATTTTCTGAAGATATTGTTCCTCCATTACCAATGGATTTGGATCCCTATGTTACTGAAGATTATCCAAGACTTAATTCATATATTTGTGGCTTAGACCCTGATGCAGTTAGGTTTTTTCCTTTCCTATTTTAATTCTAAATTATGTCTCTTTTAATTTTTCCACTATATTTGGTTGACTTTTTCATTTTTACGGGAATTTGGTGTTGTGGCTTTTCTCAGTGAACACTTTGATAATCAAGTTCGTGCAAACTTGTGAATGATTGATGATGCTAATAATGAATTCCATGTTACAATTCGAGTTCATAAGGGTAACATGTATCTTTTTCAAGGCTAGAAGAACATGGGGAGGTACTATGGATTGGCATTTGGTGGTTGGGTTTAGATGACCATTGTTTCCACTACTCCGGTTGACATTCGTGTTATGGATAGGGGGTTTAATGATATTGTTCCTCCATTGCCTGGAAAGACCTTTTTCCTTGGCACTGATGAATGTCTAGTTGTTTTTTTGTCCTGAAGAGGTTTGCATTAATTCTATGATTCCTCATCCTTCTGAATGCTTTAAGGATTCTGTGCTGACTAAAATCTCCAACGCTGATCTCAACTGTTTGGTCAGTTTATACATGTTTTGTTAACTTACTTATTCATGGTTTTTTGTGTTTGTGTTATTGCTATGGATAAACATAATCTAACTTACTTCTTTTTCTAAGAATTCTGTTCCACGCACTCTTACTACTATTGCTGTCATAGATGAGTGGCAGCGAGCTTGGAATTGTGCGATTGAACAAACTACATACTTCCCAACTGGTCGTGGTAGAAAAAGAGTGTGGATAGAATGTTATCTTGGAGGTGAGTGGTCCTTGCTATGCAAATGCTTGGGTTTGAAGGCAGGTGATCCAGTTCGTTTGGGTGTGAACAAGGATTTCCCTAGCTGCATGTTCCTAAGTCTGCATTGAGATAATTAGCTACCTATGAAAATGGATGCCTTTTGTGCTTCATAACTTGGTTTTACCTCTCTGTGTTACTTTTTATCTATATTTTGTGCATGCGACTATATAGTTTTATGATATATCTAACTGTGTCTTTTTTTTGTTTCTTTTGTTATTTGGATTTGTGATTATATGGAACTTTTTGATATAAATAGATATAGTACACATGTTTTAGGATACACGTCATTATGTTTGCCACATATTATTCTGTTTTAAAAACGCAGATGCCACGTTTTTTGGTTGCTTTCTCGCATCATTACTATATTATTATTTAATGTTATTTATGTATTAAGCATAATTTTATCGGCTCTATATAAAGGAGGCTCCGTTGTTGAACCTACGATTGCATCTTTTGTTTGGTTTCTTTCTTACTCCCTTATCTTTCTCTCTGCATCCACCCACACAAATATATGTATCATTTTTCTGCAATTTTCTGTGGGAATTTTGTTAATCTCACAGCCAGCTATGTTTTTTCTCTGTTGTTTTGTTCAACTTTCCAGATATTTGCCTTATGCTTATTATTTGTGACAAACAGCTGAACTACAAAACGAAATGAATTAATCCTTTTTTAATGTTTTGTTTTGGATATTGTTTCATCTTACAAACACCTATGCATTTTTTTCTCTTGATTCTCTCATCTTTCAACATTTCTTTTAACTACCTTATCTCATCAATTTTTCAGGCGTTTTTTGTTTCTATTTATCTATTTTTTAGGCCTTATCTTCTTTTATTTTCTATTTATCTTTTTTTTCCTCATACAAATTAGTGACCATGTCACCTTCATTGGCAATTGAAATTTTGAGATTACAAACAAATGCGTATTATTTTTTATACATATTTAGATACTTATTCCTTTTTTTTAAGATACCATGCAAATAATTCATGATTTCACTACAACATTTAGACCCTATGGCAACGCCTAAAATTGTAACACCCAAAAAAACGTTGCCATATCCAACAATTGGCAACGGTTTTTTGAACCCGTTGCTGATTCATTTTTTTAAAATTTTTTTTATTGGCAACGGCTGAAAAACGTTGCCATAAGGTCTACGGCAACGTTTTTTTGTTTAAGCTTTATCCAACAGTTCATAAACATTGCATTAAGGAAAATTATTAAAAAATAAAAAAATTAGGCACTCTCAGTGCACACTCAGCGTTTTCTGATTCTCCTCAGCGAACCCTAAACCACTACTCTCTCGCGAAGCAAGAATGGTTTCCAAACACTCAGCGTTTTCGTCAACAGCATACTCAGCGATTTCATCAAGTTCATCTCAGCGATTTCTGGTTCTTCTCAGTGAAATCAAGTTTCTGGTTCTTCTCTCTCAGCGATTTCGTCAAATTCCTCTATCTCAGCGTTCAAGATTCATTTTCGTTTCTCTCTCTCTAACCCTCTCCCTCAGTGATTGTGTTTTCAGGTTTGCCACTCTCTCTCTCTCTCTCTCTCTCTCTCTCTCTCTCGTTTTAGTGTTTACAAGATTTGAAGATTTGTGTTTAGGGTTCGAACTGAAAATCAGAGTTAGGTTTTTTAAGCATCAAATTAGGTTTGTTAGGTTTAGGGTTTCAGTATATGTTCATTTGAAGATTTTTTGAAGTTCTCACAAGGAGATATGTTCATTTGAAATTAGGGTCGTCTAATGTATCTCTGTGATGAGTTATTGGATTTTTTATTCCGTATTAGGAATCTGCTGTATAGCTATGCACCGGAATGATCTCTTAACCACTTGGTTTTAAAGGCTTGGATATCATGGTAACATATTTGAGTATTTGGAAATGTGAAGATGTTATACTATTTTGTCTAGTCATGAAGTTATAAATCTGAAATGTTGTGTACCAGTAGCAGTAATTAATAATTACGCACAAAGAGGATAATCCTTAGGAAATGACATTAGGAATAAAATCTTTTGGCTTCTTCTGTCTCTTTATGTTTGCTCCTTTTCAAGTGGCTTATTTCTCACTATATAGCTCTGATTTTTTTAAGTAAGTATATATGTTTATGTGTGTGTGTGTGCCTTTATATATAATAAGTATGAATCAATCTCTTAAATATCACAATTATTTAATTTTGTCATGTTGTTTGGAGTTTCCTTGAAGCACATGTTGCTTACCTTCAGTTTTCACTTTTGCTCATATTTTACATTTTCACTTTTGTTCTGGAGATTGGACAGATTCTTTCTCGTAAGATATTCAATAGAGATATGGAAAACTAATCTCATTTAACTGCTTGAACAATAAAAAGACATATCGTTTCTTCTTTTGTGATGTAATCTCTTCTTTCAGTAGTTAGGGTATCAATTGTGAGTGATCATCTTTTTTTGTTTTCTGCTTCCTGATTACATTTATTATTTTGTTGGCTCTTGGTGTGTGGCAATATTAGTTTTAATTTGCTTCTCATTGATGGAATATAATCTCAGCTAGCATTTTCGCATATGGGCAAACAAGCAGTTGAAAGACATACACCATGACTGGAATTACTGAACAAGCAGTGAGGGATATATATGAATACATAGAGAAGGTATGAAACAATTCAAATATAAATAGATGCTATTTTTTATTTTTGCTAGAAGATGACATTTCTTGTAATGTCTCAGCATAAAGAAAGAGAATTTGTGGTGAAGTTCTCTGCAATGGAGATCTATAATGAAGCCGTGAGAGACCTTCTCAATTCAAATGCTACCTCACTAAGACTTCTAGGTAAACTGGATTGCATATTTTCCTGTCTGTTAAGAGTTAAGAGTTAAGACTTTTTGGCTTTAGTTATTTTGAATGGTTGAGAATCTATGTACCTCCAGCAGAAAGGGACTGTTGTTGAGAAACTCACAGAGGAAACTCTGACAGAGAGGAGCAAGTTGCAGCAACTTCTTTCCATATGTGCGGGTATTGGGGGTCTTGTGTCTAACTATGTTTTACCTTTGCTGTTTTTGATTCCTTCTGGTGCTCCATTTCAAGTCATATATGGGTATGTCTTGCAGCTGAAAGGACAACGGAAGAGACTGCCATGAATGAAACAAGCTCCAGATCTCATCAAATTTTCCGATTGGTATTCATCACAAAATAACCTAGTAATTTAGTTAAAAATTTCTTAATTTAGTTTACATTTGGAAGAGCCTATTAAGGCTTATATTATCTTATGGCATGTTAAAAGTACTAGTGCAATTGTTTGGAACAGTTTATGAAAATACCACATCGCATATCCACAAATGATTTTTATAGTATTTCAATAAACTCTTCCAGATAGTTAAACCAAACGGCATGTAACTAATATGATTGAAAACAGCTTAACTTCATTCCCTCTTCGATTATAAAAATTGTTTATACATGATTGTCTATATAATAAACACTTGCCCAATAAATGTTTTATTAAGTTGCTTATCCAAACACACCTATTTCTAAATCTTCCAATAATTATGAGTTTATGGCTTTCTGCAAACAGTTGAAAGTAATCCAAGTAATTTTGTTGGCACAAGATCTGGCACTCTTGTTGCTAGTGTGGTATGATCTCATCATTCCTTTTTATCTTTTACTAGAGGAGATATGCATTTGTGTAAATATGTAAATTATTTGGCAGCCGAAATAAACCAGAGTTAGTTTCTTTGTACAGAATTTTGGGTCATGTAGAATATGGAAACCTCACTCACTACACGCATTCTGATTGCTATCTCTCAAGATAGGTATCCTAGTATTAAATCTAAACATCTAAACAACAATTTTAAAACATTCTTTGATTTTAGTTTCTTATTTTGAAAAGTTTATGACTTAGCTGTCTTCTGTGAGGGCAGAAATGTAACATCCCCAAGTGTTTTGCTCATTTAATAGATTGTTAATTTAAGTAATTGAGTAAAGTTTAATTTAGGATATCAAATTTAATTGCTAAATGAAGTAAATTGATTATTGTTCGAAATAAAGATTGATTATCTTATATCCCTTGAATGCATGACTACGTGATTTTGTTGAATGATTGTGTGCTTGATTGTTAGTTTAAAGTAAATGGTATTGGGTAGTGTATGAGTAGAAATGGGTTTGAACAGTCTAATGGGGTAAAGTAGGAATTTCACTCATTTTAAGTACACCCTCATTTGACCCAACATCTTTCCCACACTTCACTAACTCACACAAAAACATTTTAAAATTCACACAACACACACACTTGGGAAAAAAAAAAAAATCAGATTTTGGGAAAGGGAGAAACCGAGAGAAGGGAGAGGAAGAAAGACAAGAGGGTTTCTCACAAAAACACTGCCTCTCACTATTAACTCAGCTTCACTTTCCCTCAGTCTTCATTTCATTTAACAAAGAAAGAAAAGAGAGAGTGTTGAGAGAAAGAGAGAGAGTTCGAAGGGAGAGAGAGGGAAAGAAAAGAGGAGAGTTCCAACTCCACTTGAAGATTCTTTGATTTCTCTTCATCTACATTGTTCTTCTCACCAACATTTACTGAAATTTCTACTCAAGAAACTCAGCTACATCATTTCTCCCACACTCCTCTTCAATTTCGAAAAAGGGTCAAAAGTGAAGTGAATGACTTAGAACTTGGCTTGCATGTTGGTTTTAGAGATGGATTAGGCATTCCTAGAAGTCACATTGTGGATTAGAACCATCAAGAAGGGGATTTGAAGATTGGATTTCGAGTTGGGGGTGCATTGGAGCTTGTTTAGTGCTCAAAGTCCTAATTTCTTGCTTGTTGTGGTGATTTCAAGTTCATCTCCTTGCTTGCTTGGTGTAATTTCGTCCGTCAAGGTGAGTTCTTCGATTGTTTGTGTGCTATGTGATGTTTCAGCTATTGCATGTTTAAAACCTCTTATTTTGATATTCTATGTTTGCTGAAATTGTTTGAGAATGTAGAGGTTTATTGGGGAAGTTTTGTGTTGTTGATATTGAATTGTAAATGATGATATGTTTATTGAGCTCATGAGATGTATGGTTTGCATAGCTTCTTGGATGTTTGTAATTGCTTTAAAATATGCCTAAATTGTAGTTTAGAATCTGTTTTTAAGAAGGAAATGAAATGGGATAGCTTTGGGTACCAAAAACATTGAAAAAGGAACATTTTAAATCACGTACAGCAGGCAAAAGCGCCCCAGACGCATCACCGTGCGCCCAAGCGCACGAGAGACAGAACCTAAATGTCCAAAAGCGCTTCAAGCGCTTGGCCGTACGCCCAAGCGCACGAGAGACAGAACCTAAATGTCCAAAAGCGCTTCAAGCGCTTGGCCATGCGCCCAAGCGCACCTATCAGTTTTAAAACTTATTTTTCTCATTCTTTTGTGTACCAATGGTGTTCCAAACCTCTCCCAATTGTATTTCCAACCTTCCCCAATGCTAAACGAATAATTATACTCCACTTATGATTATGTTGACATGTAAGGTTGACATTCAAGTTATCAATGTTATTATAAATCGATTTAATCTTTTCACGAGAGAGAAAATATGGCCAAGGCCGAGTAAAGGACACAAGTGTAACGCCCTAAAATAATTTAATCATTTATTTAATTGAATTATTTAAGGCTTACAATAATTTATTAAGTTAAATTAATAATCCGATATTTTAATTTATTCAGGAGGTGTTATGAGTAATTAATGGAGTGGGAATAGGAGGCCCATGATCCATTAGCTAGGCCCAAGAGTCTAATTATCTAGTCTAGGGGTTATGAGATGGTGCTCATTTGAAACAAATCAAAGAAAGAAAGAAAGAAGTGAGATAGAGAGAGAGAGAGAGAGAGAAAACGCGAAGAAAGAGGGAGAGGAGGAGAAGAAGAGCTCGCAATTTTCAAGGAGAAGGGAAGAGGAGCTTGCTTGCTTGCTTTTGCTTTGGGGTTTTGTGGAGAGTGCTTGTCTTCACCAAAATTCAAGGTAAGGGTGGGTTTTCTTCATTTATAATGGGATTGTATGATGGTTATTATGTGGGGTTTTAGGATTTAAGTTGTTGTGAATTAATTGATTTGGTGATTGAATGAGTGATGATGTTGTTGATTTCATTTTGATGAAATTTGGTATGCTTGGTGTTTTGTTGGAATAATTGATGAAATTAATGTTGCTTGTAAGGTGTTTGATGAAATGATTCAATGATTTTGAATGTAAATATATGGTGCTTGTATGGTGTTTGATGATATGCTTGAAAGAGTCATGAACAATGATGTTGAAATTTGGTGGTGGAGTGTTGGGTGTCTCAGTGTTATGCCTGTGTTGTGCTGGCGCAGTGTGCTGCCAGTGTTGCCCAGTGGCGCCAGTGCTGCCTGCCAGTGTTGCCTGTGTGCTGACGCAGTGTGCTGCCAGTGTTGCCTGTGTGCTGGCGCAGTGTGCTGCCAGTGTTGCCTGTGTGCTGGCGCAGTGTGCTGCCAGTGTTGCCTGTGTGCTGGCGCAGTGTGCTGCCAGTGTTGCCTGTGTGCTGTGTGCAGTGTTGCCCAGTGTTGCTTGTGTGCTGTGTGCAGTGTTGCCTGTGTGCTGTGTGCAGTGTTGCCCAGTGTTGCCTGTATGCTGTGTGCAGTGTTGCCCAGTGTTGCCTGTGTGCTGTGTGCAGTGTTGCCCAGTGTTGCCTGTGTGCTGGCGCAGTGTGCTGCCAGTGTTGCCTGGGTGCTGTGTGCAGTGTTGCCCAGTGTTGCCTGCGTGCTGTGTGCAGTGTTGCCCAGTGTTGCCTGTGTGCTGTGTGCAGTGTTGCCCAGTGTTGCCTGTGTGCTGTGTGCAGTGTTGCCCAGTGTTGCCTGTGTGCTGTGTGCAGTGTTGCCCAGTGTTGCCTGTGTGCTGTGTGCAGTGTTGCCCAGTGTTGCCTGTGTACTGCGGGGCGCCAACTCCGGTGACTGTCCCGTGTCTTGGACTTATAAAGTAGTCTATATTTTTGGTGTTGGTGTGTCCGGCGAGTTTGGTGTTAGCCATAGAGCTATGATTGGTGATGTACTTGGTGAATTTAAATACGGTGACAGGTGATGGGTCTATGACCACTTATGGTGATGGTGAATTTAATGACGGTGATGAATCTAATGATTATTGGTGATGTTGTATTATACATATAATACTATGATTGTGGATTGTTGTTGGTGCATTGTTCATGGAGTCGCATACTTCATATGCATTTACCGGTGATGTAGGCTTCGGCCTTATGATTAATTATAGGTGATGATGCCCGAATGGCAATTATTGGTGATGATGGTACCACATGCATATGCCCGTTGGTGTGGGTTGCATCTCATGCATATACTCATGCAATTGGTGATGTTCCTTGATGCTTATGAATTGATGTTGTATAATGATGCCGTATGTTCGTAGTGTTGTGAGGCGGTGTTTACGGTTGCCTTTACTCTAACATATTGCTTATCATACATGCTATTGTATTTGTTAGAGACTCACCCCTTCTGCTTTATATGTTGCTTCTTATGTCGGCAACGTGCAGGTGATCCCGAGGGAAGGTTCTTCTACCTTCCTTAGTCTGGTCTGTGTCGTTTGCTCTGATACGTAGCACCTGGGGGGGGGGCGATCATTAGTTTTGTTGTTGTTTTATCTATTGATTTCAAACTATTTATTTGGGATGTATGAATTATATTATGAGACTTGTCTTTATTCCGCTGCGATGGTGATTATAATAACTGTGGTGTAGTCGAACAGGTGTTTTGAGGGTTCGTCCCGATCGATGTGCTATGTATCACATTTCTCTATTTTGATGAATTTTAAATATGGTTATTTGTTGTATGGTGTAAATGTAGCACTCCCTTGTGGGTGTATCGAAAAGGTTTTTGAAAACTCTGATTTTTATATTACTTTGGACGTGTTAGAAAGGGGGTGTTACATTAGTGGTATCAGAGCAGTTCGGTCTGTCCGACCAAGTGTCCGGTCGTGGTGTCTCTTAGTTCTAATTATATCTTATGGTGAAGTGTTTAGCTGAGATTAGAAGTTTTCTGGGGCTAGCTGGTTATTATAGAAAGTTTATTGAAGGTTTTTCTAAGTTGGCACTTCCGTTGACTCAGTTGACTTGTAAAGGGAAGGCGTTTGTTTGGGACGCTCGTTGTGAGGAAAGTTTCAATGAATTGAAGAAGAGATTGACGACGTCTCCTATTCTGACGTTGCCCAATCCGGGAGAGCCTTTTGTGGTGTACTGTGATGCCTCTAAGATGGGTTTAGGAGGTGTGCTTATGCAAAATGGTAAGGTAGTTGCTTATGCGTCGAGGCAGTTGAGGACTCATGAGAAGAACTACCCTACGCATGATTTAGAGCTTGCTGCAGTTGTGTTTGCATTGAAAATGTGGAGGCATTATCTTTATGGTTCTAGATTTGAAGTGTTTAGTGATCATAAAGGCTTGCAATATCTGTTTGATCAAAAGGGGTTGAATATGAGGCAAAGGAGGTGGTTAGAATTGTTAAAAGATTATGATTTCAGTTTGAATTATCATCCGGGGAAGGCTAATGTTGTAGCCGATGCTTTGAGTCGGAAGGCTTTGCATATGTCAGCAATGATGGTTAAAGAACTTGAATTGATTGAGCAGTTCAGAGATATGAGCCTGGTTTGCGAAGTGACACCTCAGAGTGTTAGATTGGGATTGTTGAAGATTAATAATGAATTTCTGGCTAGCATTAGAGAAGTTCAGAAGTTGGATGTTAAGCTGGTGGATTTGATGAGTGAAGCCGGTCAGGCTGAGGATAATGATTTTAAGCTAGATGCGCAAGGTGTGTTGAGGTACCGTGATAGAATTAGTATTCCTGATGATGTGGAGATAAAGAAAGCGATTCTTGAAGAGAGTCATAGGAGTAAGTTGAGTATTCATCCGGGGGCTACAAAAATGTATCAAGACTTGAAGAGGCTGTTCTGGTGGCCTGGGATGAAGCGATATGTGGCTCAGTGTGTGTATGCATGCTTGACTTGTCAGAAGTCGAAGGTTGAACATCAGAAGCCTGCAGGGTTGATGCAACCGTTAGAGATTCCGGAATGGAAATGGGATAGTATTTCAATGGATTTTGTGACGGGACTGCCTAGTACTGTGAGAGGGCAAGATGCCATCTGGGTGATTGTTGATAGGTTGACGAAGTCTGCTCACTTTGTACCGATTAGTATTACTTATCCGGTTCCAAAGTTAGCTGGGATTTATATCCAAAAGATTGTGAAGCTGCATGGTGTTCCTCTGTGTATTGTGTCAGATAGAGATCCTAGATTCACTTCTGAGTTTTGGAAAAGTTTGCAAGAAGCATTGGGTTCTAAGTTGAGATTGAGCTCAACGTATCATCCGCAGACTGATGGTCAGACAGAGAGGACTATTCAATCCTTAGAGGATTTGTTGAGGGCTTGTGTTCTTGAGCAAGGAGGTTCGTGGGATACTCATCTTCCATTGATAGAGTTTACCTATAACAATAGCTACCATTCTAGTATTGGGATGGCACCTTTTGAAGCATTGTATGGTCGGAGATGTAGGACTCCTTTGTGTTGGCATGAATCTGGGGAGAGTGTGGTACTTGGACCTGAGATTGTTCGCGAGACCACTGAGAAAGTGAAGTTGATTCGTGAGAAGATGAAAGCTTCGCAAAGTAGACAAAAGAGTTATCATGATAAGCGGAGGAAGGATTTGGAATTTCAAGCTGGTGATCATGTGTTCCTGAGGGTCACCCCTATGACCGGTGTTGGGCGTGCTTTGAAGTCTAAGAAGTTGACCCCTCGTTTTATTGGCCCGTATCAGATTTCGGAGAGAGTTGGGAATGTTGCCTATCGGGTAGCCTTGCCACCTAACCTTTCGAACTTGCATGACGTGTTTCATGTGTCGCAGCTTCGGAAGTATGTCCCCGATCCATCTCATGTGATTCACATGGACGATGTGCAGGTGAGAGATAATCTCACTATGGAGACGATGCCGGTGCGGATTGAAGACCGTAAAGTGAAGATCTTAAGGGGCAAGGAGATAAATTTGGTGAAAGTAGTTTGGTTGGGAGCTGCTGGTGAAAGCATGACGTGGGAATTGGAGAGTAAGATGCGGGAATCCAACCCAGTGCTGTTTAATTCAGGTAAAATTTCGAGGACGAAATATTCTAAGTGGGGGAGAGTTGTAACGCCCTAAAATAATTTAATCATTTATTTAATTGAATTATTTAAGGCTTACAATAATTTATTAAGTTAAATTAATAATCCGATATTTTAATTTATTCAGGAGGTGTTATGAGTAATTAATGGAGTGGGAATAGGAGGCCCATGATCCATTAGCTAGGCCCAAGAGTATAATTATCTAGTCTAGGGGTTATGAGATGGTGCTCATTTGAAACAAATCAAAGAAAGAAAGAAAGAAGTGAGATAGAGAGAGAGAGAGAGAGAAAACGCGAAGAAAGAGGGAGAGGAGGAGAAGAAGAGCTCGCAATTTTCAAGGAGAAGGGAAGAGGAGCTTGCTTGCTTGCTTTTGCTTTGGGGTTTTGTGGAGAGTGCTTGTCTTCACCAAAATTCAAGGTAAGGGTGGGTTTTCTTCATTTATAATGGGATTGTATGATGGTTATTATGTGGGGTTTTAGGATTTAAGTTGTTGTGAATTAATTGATTTGGTGATTGAATGAGTGATGATGTTGTTGATTTCATTTTGATGAAATTTGGTATGCTTGGTGTTTTGTTGGAATAATTGATGAAATTAATGTTGCTTGTAAGGTGTTTGATGAAATGATTCAATGATTTTGAATGTAAATATATGGTGCTTGTATGGTGTTTGATGATATGCTTGAAAGAGTCATGAACAATGATGTTGAAATTTGGTGGTGGAGTGTTGGGTGTCTCGGTGTTATGCCTGTGTTGTGCTGGCGCAGTGTGCTGCCAGTGTTGCCCAGTGGCGCCAGTGCTGCCTGCCAGTGTTGCCTGTGTGCTGGCGCAGTGTGCTGCCAGTGTTGCCTGTGTGCTGGCGCAGTGTGCTGCCAGTGTTGCCTGTGTGCTGGCGCAGTGTGCTGCCAGTGTTGCCTGTGTGCTGTGTGCAGTGTTGCCCAGTGTTGCTTGTGTGCTGTGTGCAGTGTTGCCTGTGTGCAGTGTTGCCCAGTGTTGCCTGTATGCTGTGTGCAACGTTGCCCAGTGTTGCCTGTGTGCTGTGTGCAGTGTTGCCCAGTGTTGCCTGTGTGCTGGCGCAGTGTGCTGCCAGTGTTGCCTGGGTGCTGTGTGCAGTGTTGCCCAGTGTTGCCTGCGTGCTGTGTGCAGTGTTGCCCAGTGTTGCCTGTGTGCTGTGTGCAGTGTTGCCCAGTGTTGCCTGTGTGCTGTGTGCAGTGTTGCCCAGTGTTGCCTGTGTGCTGTGTGCAGTGTTGCCCAGTGTTGCCTGTGTGCTGTGTGCAGTGTTGCCCAGTGTTGCCTGTGTACTGCGGGGCGCCAACTCCGGTGACTGTCCCGTGTCTTGGACTTATAAAGTAGTCTATATTTTTGGTGTTGGTGTGTCCGGCGAGTTTGGTGTTAGCCATAGAGCTATGATTGGTGATGTACTTGGTGAGTTTAAATACGGTGACAGGTGATGGGTCTATGACCACTTATGGTGATGGTGAATTTAATGACGGTGATGAATCTAATGATTATTGGTGATGTTGTATTATACATATAATACTATGATTGTGGATTGTTGTTGGTGCATTGTTCATGGAGTCGCATACTTCATATGCATTTACCGGTGATGTAGGCTTCGGCCTTATGATTAATTATAGGTGATGATGCCCGAATGGCAATTATTGGTGATGATGGTACCACATGCATATGCCCGTTGGTGTGGGTTGCATCTCATGCATATACTCATGCAATTGGTGATGTTCCTTGATGCTTATGAATTGATGTTGTATAATGATGCCGTATGTTCGTAGTGTTGTGAGGCGGTGTTTACGGTTGCCTTTACTCTAACATATTGCTTATCATACATGCTATTGTATTTGTTAGAGACTCACCCCTTCTGCTTTATATGTTGCTTCTTATGTCGGCAACGTGCAGGTGATCCCGAGGGAAGGTTCTTCTACCTTCCTTAGTCTGGTCTGTGTCGTTTGCTCTGATACGTAGCACCTGGGGGGGGCGATCATTAGTTTTGTTGTTGTTTTATCTATTGATTTCAAACTATTTATTTGGGATGTATGAATTATATTATGAGACTTGTCTTTATTCCGCTGCGATGGTGATTATAATAACTGTGGTGTAGTCGAACAGGTGTTTTGAGGGTTCGTCCCGATCGATGTGCTATGTATCACATTTCTCTATTTTGATGAATTTTAAATATGGTTATTTGTTGTATGGTGTAAATGTAGCACTCCCTTGTGGGTGTATCGAAAAGGTTTTTGAAAACTCTGATTTTTATATTACTTTGCATAGCTTCTTGGATGTTTGTAATTGCTTTAAAATATGCCTAAATTGTAGTTTAGAATCTGTTTTTAAGAAGGAAATGAAATGGGATAGGTTTGGGTACCAAAAACATTGAAAAAGGAACATTTTAAATCACGTACAGCAGGCAAAAGCGCCCCAGACGCATCACCGTGCGCCCAAGCGCACGAGAGACAGAACCTAAATGTCCAAAAGCGCTTCAAACGCTTGGCCGTACGCCCAAGCGCACGAGAGACAGAACCTAAATGTCCAAAAGCGCTTCAAGAGCTTGGCCATGCGCCCAAGCGCACCTATCAGTTTTAAAACTTATTTTTCTCATTCTTTTGTGTACCAATGGTGTTCCAAACCTCTCCCAATTGTATTTCCAACCTTCCCCAATGCTAAACGAATAATTATACTCCACTTATGATTATGTTGACATGTAAGGTTGACATTCAAGTTATCAATGTTATTATAAATCGATTTAATCTTTTACCGAGAGAGAAAATATGGCCAAGGCCGAGTAAAGGACACAAGTGTCCAAGTAAACATAAGACATTAAGCGGATGACGATCCCCAGTTATAGCACACTTGGCGAGGGGAAGTCATGCACCCTAAACCAAGGCCTTCTTTAGTTGACTCGACAATAATTATTGTTGGGTGGGTTTCCCGTGGTATGAGGCTTGCAGTACCTGGGTTTGTGCTAAGAGAAAGATAAGTTAAATCACCGAGAGTTTAAGGTGAGGGGTCGCGAAAGAGCTCACTGAGATTTGTAATCTCATCCCTCATATTTATTGTTTTTCAGATAAGCAGGTGAAAGAAAGCGCAGTGAAGAAATCCGATAAGGAGCGGATTACAAGTTACGGAGTTAGCTAAGGTTTTGGTTAACTCTAGTAGTAGGATCCTTGAGATTGTCTTAGTTAAGACAATATTTTGGTTGTATCAAGTCTTTAAGCACTTATGCATTTAAATTGGATTAAGTTAAGAGTCGGCTCTGATAGGTGATTTTTAGACTAAGTTTCTATTTTGTTGAAAAGCCCTATCATTATGAGTTCTATAAGTTAGTTGTATTAAACCAATTTTAAATGCGTACTCTGAATGATCTAAAAAGTAATGTCTAAGATTTTTATTACCGGTTAAAAATCTACGATGTTACAAGAAACTTGTTTATTCGTAGGTGGCTGAAATAATGGAGCATTAGCAAGCTGATAAGGATGAATTGATATGATTTACGGGTCTGTTGCGGATTGGGGTTGGCTAAGCGAGTTGTGGGACTGCATGTGTGTGTAATAATTTGGTCCTGTTGTGAGATGGAGCTTAGATATTCCTAGTGCATGCCAATTGTAAGATATATTTCTGCAGATGTTTGGCAGCCTATTTGTGGCTTTGGTTTTGTATTGTTTCATGAGATTTTGATTATGAAAGGATCATTTTGATTGTGCAATCTTTTAAATTGTTGTCGTTAATAGCAACGTTTTTTTGGTGTTGTCATTAATAGCAACGGTTTTATACGTTGTTGTTGACATATACTGTAAATTAGTAGGGAACGGGTTTAGGTCGTATTATTTGAAATTATTAGGCAACGGTTTTCCAATGTTGCCAAATTTGGCAACGGTTTTTGGGTGTTGCCAAATTTGGCGACGGTTTTTAAGTGTTGCCATAACTGGCAACGGTTTCAGCCTGTTGCCATTCCGTGAAAATCAAAACCGTTGAGTTTAACTTATCAATGGCAACGGTTTTTGGTTTGCGTTGCCTTTGGTGGCAAAAAACCGTTGCCTTTAGTTTAGGCAACGTCCGAGAAAACAATGGTTTAAAAACCGTTGCCGAAAGTAAAGGCAACGATTTTTTGGCTTTACGCAATGATTTTCAGGCGTTGCCTTTGGTTCAAAATGTTGTAGTGTTTCTCTCTGCTTTTTCACTGTTTTATTTTCATAAGAATAATATGAACATTTCAGTAATATAGGTGATTGACAGCTATATTCTTTTGTATATCATTCATTAAATTAGATTTTGATATTCTAGATTTCATTTTAACTGAAATTAAATTACTAGCATTTTCATATTCATTGCGTTGAATATGTCATACCATATGTTGATTATTCCTATAGAACATATGTTTACTTTGAATAACGACATCTGTCTGCAACGTATTTCCTATGCATCATGTGTTTAGTTTCGACATTAACACATCTCATCGACAATAACACATTTTGACCTTTACTAAATGACATGTACATTACACGCGTTTTTCCATGGCTTTGTATAGAATTAGCAAAGTTATTTGATGAGATACGTGTCATTTTGTTATACAGTTTTCCAATCTTTATCCTGGTGTCTACACTTCATTTATTTTACCGTTTATTACCACATGTTTTATAACGACTTTATCCACATGTTTAATCTATGAATATGCATGTGTTCTGCACGTTTCAAATTTCCCATTAGCCACGTTTATATGTTTTATCTTTGACAGCAAATCATAATGCATGCTTTCTTAGAGGAAAAACATAATTTTACATTTGTAGTTTATGTAACTTAAGGTGGGGCGACTTTTCTTTCAAGTCAGCTACAAATACTCTATGTCTTTATAATTTTTATTTGCACTGAAACAATATTCATTTCCCCATAGTTTTTTTTTCTAGTTTTCCTTCTTCATATTGTTCCGATCGTGTGTAATTGTTATGTTTTATTTTTTTTACAGGAGTTCATTACGTAAACGATGGATTATATTAGTGATATCGTTGCAGGTAAAGCAAATTGGAAGATAAAAATAATGGTCATGTTTTTGTGGAGAATCCCTCAGTTCAACAAATCAAATCTAACTAAATCCATGAAGATGATTCTCATTGATGAAAAGGTGACTCAACTTAAT
Organism: Astragalus glycyphyllos; assembly: GCA_963573325.1. NCBI lineage: Eukaryota > Viridiplantae > Streptophyta > Magnoliopsida > Fabales > Fabaceae > Astragalus > Astragalus glycyphyllos. The sequence continues at coordinate 62,376,322 of OY754312.1, read as the reverse complement.
AAATTGTTTGGTTTTAGCTTTTTACCTAACTTTATGTATTGACTAAATCTTTTGCATCCTATAGCTTGATAAAATCCATGCATCTATTACAAATTCGTTGTTTGCGCGTTTTGATCGTGTTATTCGAGAAGGTTTCACATACATACTAACAAACCTAAGAGTGTCTGCAAATGATGTTATCTTCAACACCACTACTCATAAATTCAAGCAGTCTTTTATGGATACAACAATATGTGACCATGTTGATGTTCCTGAAATTCCTTTCCACCATTTTACCTTTTTTGCGATTCTATATCTTTTCATTTATCTCATTTTAAGTCAAAACTTTTCCGATCACAGATGTTATTGGCCACCTGGTGTTAGCCTGTAATTTCGACAGGCTTCATTAAAGATGGTCAACATGGCCTGACTTATATTTCGACGAAGACCAAATTATTTCGACAAAGAAAATGGTCATACGCAAGGTAAACTCAACAAGCTTACGGGGAAGCAAAAGCAAGAGAGAGGAAAATGGACACAAGCTTTCGACAGACAGAAAACAGAGCAGTTATACGCTGAAGGCTAGCAGTTGGTCGAAGCATGACAGAGCGGTTCTGGTCGAAAGTAGGAGTAGCAGTTACTTATTTTCGAATTTCTAGGCAGTTACTTAGTCAGTTTTTCCCCCTCTTTTCCTTTGTATAAATAACTGTTTCTGAGAAGAAACAAGGGTCGCGAAAATCACAATACACACCCGATTCCTGAAACTCTAACTTCCAAGCCAGAGCGAAAAATGAGTGGAAGAATCGCTGTACGTGATCGTGTACCATTTTTATGATTCAATGCAATTTGCTTTTCTTTTCTTTACAATTCCTGCACCATTTACTGCTTCTTTTCTTTTCAATTCTGTTAATCATTTGCAAATCGTCCCCTTTTCTACGTTTTCTTCAACAAAAACCATGAGCAATTCAAAGGCAATTGCTTTGAGATTTTTCTAGTTTGATCTCACAAACCTTCTAATAAAACTAGTGATTGTTTGCTAAAAACACCAGCAAACAAATTGGCACGCCCAGTGGGACCTTGCCTTTGATTTTGTTCATTTTCGTACTCTCTTATTTGTATTCGCTGTTGTATGCACTTAAGTAGTGGTAAAATGGTTCGTTCTGGTACGAATAATGCATCTAGTTCCAACCCTGTGGTTTCACAAGGGCAAGGGACAACAATGGATTCTGCAAGCATTAGCGCAGGACCATCATCGTCGATAACCGTTCCTTCATTATCAATGACTAATGTTGGTTCAACGCAGTCAGAAATGGCATCTCTGCCTATGTCTTTGCCGTTAAGTGCAGGGCTTCATAGCCCTTACATGGCAATGGAAAACGGTTTAGACCCACGTTTGAATAACGTACATCTACCCCCATTTCCTCTGGGAATGTATGGCATGCCTACTGGAATGCCACATATTTCGACCTTTTCCCCTACACATGTCTCTTCTGAGAGTGTTTTTGGTCGAAATCCCCCAGCATTAACCAATACGTCTTTGTTGGCCTTAAGACAGCAAGTAGACGAGAGTAATCACGATATGGTTAATATGCTTACCCAACAAATTGGTACAGTTTTCAATCCATTGATTCAAAATACCAATAACAGTTACCAAATGTTGGCAAATCAGATGAGTAGGATTGCAGACTTTTTTGGGGTTCCAGCGGTTAATAATAGGCACGTTCCTATTATTGCGGGTAATGCGTCGCCAGTTAACCCCCAAGAAGCAGTTGCAGTCGAAGCGTCGACAGTTGTAGGCGAACTACAAGGGGCAGTAAACCACGTCCCTGAAGTAGTTTTGGTAAATAGACACCAGAACGCTGATGAAGTTGTTCGACAAGTGCAACAACACAATGTTGGCGCAGAAAACAATATAGCTACTTTAGTCGAAACAATTTTGGCTCAAAATGGCCTTAACATAGGTTTACAAAGGCCTAACTTCGTATCACCATTACGTGAATACGTATTACAAACTGAGTTACCAAGGGGATGGAATGTTCCCAAGTTTACTAAGTTTGGTGGTGATACAAATGAGTCCACAGTCGAACACATTGCTCGTTTCTTGACTGAGGCTGGGGACTTAGCACAAAATGAGAATTTGAAGATGAAATACTTTCCAAATTCTCTAACTAAAAATGCTTTTACTTGGTTCACGACCTTACCCCCTGGTTCTATGTTCACATGGGGACAATTAGAAAAGGCATTCCATGCACAGTTTTACATGGGCCAGTCGAAAATTAGTCTTAAAGAATTGGCTAGTGTTCGGCGCAAAATGCCTGAAACTATTGATGATTACTTAAACAGATTCAGGTTGTTGAAGTCTCGTTGCTTCACACAAGTCCCTGAGCATGAGCTCGTCGAAATGGCTGCTGGTGGCCTTGATTACTCAATTAGAAAGAAATTAGACACATCTCATTTGCGAGATATGGCTCATTTGGCTGATAGAGTTCGACAAGTTGAAAGGCTTAGAGAGGAAAAATCTAGGTCGAATAGGTATCATAAAAAAGAAAAAGTGGCATATGTCGAAGAAGAATTTGACGTTACATATAGTAATGTCGAAGAAGAGGAGATAGACGTGGCTGAACTTAAGCCTGGTCCTCCTTATACCTGTAAATTATTAAGGCCTGCGAATGGGAATAACCCTGTAGAGCCTAAGAATGATAGATTTATGCCTAAGACTTATACTTTTGATGTTACTAAATGTGATGAAATTTTTGATCTTTTAGTAACTGATGGTCACATATTAGTGCCTAAAGGCCTTAAAATACCAACTCTTGACCAAAGAAAGAAAAAGGGTTATTGTAAGTTCCATAATTTTTTGGGACATAACACTGACCGTTGTGTGCTCTTCAGGGATATTGTGCAAAAAGCAGTTGACGAAGGAAGACTCAAATTTGCTGATAAGAAAATGAAAGCTCCTATGCAGATTGATGTTGACCCATTGCCTAAGGCTGAAGCTATGTACTCTGAACCTGTCGAAGCTGATGTAGGCATGGTGGATGCTCAAATGGCGGACCCTCCTAAGTGTGTCAAGACTGCCACCGAAAAATTAAAAGGTTTTATGTATGCTGAAGGTAAGAAACAGGAGGTGACCCTAAAAGAATATGATGGGAAGATACACGCTGTGTATCCAAAGGCTGAGGAAGAATTGATAGATTTCCTCAATCGGTGTAAGTGGAATAATTCTGAAGTTATGCTTTGCCCAAGGTGCAGTGCTGTCTTCGATAAAGAAGCAGCTAAAGCTGTCGAAGGTTATCAGGATCAACAACAACGCAAAAGAAAGTGGCTTGATAACAGGCCAAAATTTGACTTTGCAAAAGGAGATCTTCCTGGCTATGAGGCTAATGTGTCAGCAAAGCCTTCAACAAGTAAACGACAATTTGCTAAGGAGAAGTCCTCAGCAAAAGGGTATTTGAAGCTGTCAACAGGTAAATCCTTTGTCCCAAGTGCTAGTGCTCCTGTTGAAGCGTGGGTGTCCAATAATCAACGTGCTAAAGCTGTCAAGCCAGGTACCGATGCTTTTAAGTTTAATTATAAGAATAACTATAAGGGTAAGAACCCTATGACTAGAACACAGTGGCGTCGTTACCAAAGACAACAGAAGAAGAAGGCACACTTTGACATTAACCAGGTTCCAAGTCATTTGGCTAATAATCAAGTTCCACACAGCATGATAGTGGCGAAGAGTGAGGTTCACAAAGCTGAAGTTGCCACAAAGAGGAATGCTGTTGTTGCTAGTCATGTGTGTGCAGCTAATAAGGCCAAAGGCAAGGCTGTGGTAACAGAAAAGCCAAGAAGGCCTGCTCTTGAAAGAATATTTCCTCCATTGTCAACAGTGAAAGAAAGAAATGCTGATTTCGACATGGATGAAGACATGGAGTCTGATTTTAATGATTCTGAAGATGATTTCGACGTTGTTTGCAATGTGGTATCAATACTGCCTCTTGAGTACGATGTTATCACAGTACCAAATGACGTTGAAGAGGATTTCACAGAGGATATGGCTCATCATAAGCCAATGTGTTACTATGTGATGAACAATGGTTGTGTCGAAGACCAAATGGCTACCTTCGAGAAGCCAGATATGAGTATGCAAAACCATTTGAAACCCCTGTATGTCCAAGCCAAAATCAATGGTGTTGGAATTAACAAAGTGTTAGTGGATGGTGGAGCTGCAGTGAATTTAATGCCACATGGTCTTTTGAAGAAGATTGGTAAGTTCGATACTGACCTCAGGCCACATAACATTGTCTTAAGCAATTATGAAGGCAAAACTGGCCATTCTTTGGGGGCCATTGAGGTGGATTTAATTGTTGGTTCCATAAAGAGGACTACATTGTTCTTAGTGATAGCCTCTAAAGCAAATTTTAATTTACTCCTTGGTAGAGAGTGGATCCATGGAGTTGGTGCTGTCCCTTCAACTTTGCATCAACGTTTAGTAATGTGGAAGGAAGATGGTTTGGTAGAGTATGTCGAAGCAGATCAGAGCTACTTCCGTGCTGATGTGAACCAAGTTACCAAGGAAAATTTTGAGAAACAAATGGCGAAGATTGCACCATGTTCATCTTCTAATGAGGCATATGTTCCTGCGGCTAATGTTTTTGCCTCAGTTCATCTTGACCCAAATTATGGTTTTGTTTGGGAAAGAGAAATAATGGGAGATGATAGTGTTTATCCTGATGGTGTTTTTCGACCAACGGGGTGGAACACTGGTTCTTGAAAGTGTTCTTATGTCAGTGCCCAATGCATGGGACAAACTTACGGCTTATATGGCCGAAAACAAGTTTAAAGCGGCTATGGAGGCCGAAATTAATCAACAAACAATGGCTGTCGAAGCCAGTGAGTTACATGAAGAAAATGGCATAGTCATAGATGAAAGACTTGACTGTATCTATGATAACGATCCATTAGGTTTTGAAAAGGATCCTAGAGATTTGACAAAGCATATGCAAGCTCAAGACCCGTTAGAAGAAGTTGATTTGGGAAATGGCTCAATAAAAAGGCCAACTTATATTAGTGCAAATATTGATATTTCTCTAAAAACCCAAGTCATTACATTGCTAAGGGAGTTCAAAGACTGCTTTGCTTGGGATTACGACGAAATGCCTGGGTTAAGTCGAGAAGTAGTGGAAATGCAATTACCAATTCAACCAGGGAAGAAACCAGTGAAGCAAGTGCCAAGAAGATTTGCTCCTCAAGTGTTGGCTAAGATCAAAGAGGAAATCGAAAGGCTATTCAGAAACAAATTCATCAGAACTGCCAGGTATGTCGAATGGTTAGCCAATATAGTTCCTGTAATAAAGAAAAATGGGACTCTTAGAGTTTGCATAGATTTTAGAGATTTAAATAATGCATCTCCCAAGGATGAATACGCAATGCCTGTGGCAGAAATGCTAATAGATTCAGCAGCAGGATTTGATTATCTTAGTATGCTCGATGGTTATTCTGGGTATAATCAAATCTTCATTGCTGAAGAGGATGTGTCGAAAACTTCTTTTAGATGTCCAGGGGCATTGGGTGTTTATGAATGGGTAGTAATGCCCTTTGGCTTAAAGAATGCTGGTGCTACATATCAGAGGGCCATGAATTCTATGTTTCATGATTTTATTGATGATTTTATGCAAGTATACATTGATGATGTGGTGGTTAAATCTTCCTCAGAAAGTGGTCATTTAGACCATCTTCGCCGTTCTTTTGAAAGAATGAGGAAATATGGATTGAAATTAAATCCATTAAAATGTGCCTTTTGTGTGCGTGCAGGTGATTTCTTGGGTTTTATAGTGCACAAAAAAGGCATTGAAATCAATCAAAATAAGACTAAGGCAATTATGGAAACGAAGGCCCCTTCGACCAAAAAAGAGCTTCAGTCGTTGCTGGGGAAAATCAATTTCCTTCGAAGATTTATATCAAATTTAAGTGGCAAAACACAAGTTTTTTCGCCATTGTTAAGACTGAAGAAGGAAGAAGAATTCAAATGGGAACCAGTGCATCAAGCAGCCTTTGATGAAATCAAGTCTTATTTGACCAAACCACCAATTTTGTTGCCTGTTATTAAACACAAAGTGCTCAAATTGTATATAGCAGCTTCTGATAGAACAATAGGTAGCATGTTAGCACAAGAGGATGATAGTGGTGTCGAAAGAGCCATTTATTACCTCAGTAGGGTCTTAAATGATGCCGAAACGAGGTACACTCCTATAGAGAAGTTGTGCCTTTGTTTGTATTTCTCGTGTACAAAGTTAAAGCAATATATAAAACCAGCTGATGTTTCTGTTTATTCGCATTTTGATGTTATTAAGCATATGCTGTCGAAACCAATAATGCATAGCCGAATTGGTAAATGGGCTTTGGCTTTGTCAGAATACAACTTAACTTATCAACCTCTAAAATCAATTAAAGGACAAGTGGTTGCTGATTTCATAGTAGACCATTCTGTTGTCGAAGAAACATTAAGTTTTGTAGACGTATATCCTTGGAGGTTGTACTTTGATGGTTCAAGCCATAAACATGGAGTTGGGATTGGTATTTTAATAATATCTCCTACTAACATTCCAACGAAGTATAAGTTTAAAATTCGAGATGTTTGCTCCAATAATGAAGCTGAATATGAGGCTTTAATAGTAGGCCTTGAAATTTTACTTGAGCTGGGGGCAAGTCATGTCGAAATAAAAGGTGACTCTGAGTTGGTTGTCAAACAATTGACAAGAGAGTACAAATGCATTAAAGAGCACCTTATCAGATACTTTGTTGTTGCCAATGCTTTGTTAAAAAGATTTGAGTCTGTTCACTTAGAACATTTACCACGAATTGATAATCAAGTGGCAAATGAATTGGCACAAATTGCTTCAGGCTATAAAGTTTCAAAACAAAGCCTGGAATAGTTAATCGAAATAAAAGATAAAATCATTTCTAATGACTATTCTTCGTCACTATTGTCAACACCAAAAGTTGGGGGCGCAACAAACGCAAACGAGGAACTAGTCGTTGTCGGAAAACGTCAATTGTTTGGTGACTTTGACTTAGCAGAAATTTTTGCTCTTGACAATATGACCAATAATGATTGGCGAAGGCCTATTGCGGAATATTTGCAAAATCCCACAAGAAATTCCAATAAAAAGGTAAGATACAAAGCTTTGAGCTATGTGATAATTGGAAACGAATTGTTTAAAAAGACTCCTGAAGGAGTACTATTAAAATGTCTTAGTGAAAATGAGGCATATTTAGCAGTTTCCGATACACATAGTGGAGCATGTGGTTCACACCAAGTAGGCCACAAAATGAAGTGGTTGTTATTTCGACAAGGAATGTATTGGCCAACTATGCTGAAAGATTGCATAGAGTTTGCTAAGGGATGCCAAGAGTGTCAAAAGCATGCTGGGATACAACATGTACCTGCAAATGAATTGCATGCCATAGTCAAACCATGGCCATTTAGAGGTTGGGCTCTAGATGTGATTGGAGAGATAAAGCCAACTTCGTCGAAGGGCCATAGATATATCCTTGTGGGAATTGATTACTTCACCAAATGGGTTGAAGCTATACCTTTAGCCAATGTTGATCAAGAAGCAGTGATAAGGTTTATTCAAAATCATATCATTTATAGATTTGGAATTCCAGAAACCATTACTACAGATCAGGGATCAGTTTTCACTGGTAAAAAAATGGTAGAATTTGCTTCTGAAATTGGTTTTAAGTTATTAACTTCGACACCATATTATGCGCAAGCCAATGGTCAAGTAGAAGCTGCCAATAAAGTCATTATTAATTTGATTAAAAAACATGTTGGGCAGAAACCAAAAAATTGGCATAATACCCTTGATCAAGCATTATGGGCTTGTCGAAATTCACCCAAAGAATCTATCAACACTACTCCTTATAGGCTAACATTTGGACACGATGCAGTGTTGCCTGTTGAAATTTGTCTACAATCAACAAGAATTCAAAGACAGTGGGAGATTCCCTCTGATTATTATTGGAATATGATGCTTGATGAATTGGTTGATTTAGACGAAGAAAGGTTATTAGCTTTAGATACGCTTATTCGACAGAAAGAGAGGGTAGCTAAAACTTATAACAAAAAGGTTAAGTCTAAAGCCTTTAATTCAGGTGATCTAGTGTGGAAGGTCATATTGCCTATGGATAAAAAAGATAGAGTCTTTGGTAAATGGTCCCCAAGTTGGGAAGGACCATTTAAAATTTTACAAGTTTATTCAAACGGCGCATATGAGGTCGAAGAGATCGGCGCTGATGAAAGAATTTTGCGTATAAATGGCAAATACTTGAAAAAGTATAAGCCAACGTTGCACGAGGTTAAAATAACGCTGGAGTAAATATAAAGAAAGCGTATAAACATGGCACTTAAGTTGCCAAAACATTGCCGAAATTACAGGCTGTTCAAGTTCAAGGCTTGAATATGGAAACAACACTTAACAGTGGTGACATCAGGTAAACAGCTATTTTACTCAAGTGCAAAGTTATTTCGATGGTGAATTCAAAAATGTCTTTCTCTTCTTCCTCCTCATGTTCAGTCGAAAAAGACATTTTTGGGGGGCAATTTGTTAGCCTGTAATTTCGACAGGCTTCACTAGAGATGGTCAACATGGCCTGACTTATATTTCGACGAAGACCAAATTATTTCGACAAAGAAAATGGTCATACGCAAGGTAAACTCAACAAGCTTACGGGGAAGCAAAAGCAAGAGAGAGGAAAATGGACACAAGCTTTCGACAGACAGAAAACAGAGCAGTTATACGCTGAAGGCTAGCAGTTGGTCGAAGCATGACAGAGCGGTTCTGGTCGAAAGTAGGAGTAGCAGTTACTTATTTTCGAATTTCTAGGCAGTTACTTAGTCAGTTTTTCCCCCTCTTTTCCTTTGTATAAATAACTGTTTCTGAGAAGAAACAAGGGTCGCGAAAATCACAATACACACCCGATTCCTGAAACTCTAACTTCCAAACCAGAGCGAAAAACGAGTGGAAGAATCGCTGTACGTGATCGTGTACCATTTTTATGATTCAATGCAATTTGCTTTTCTTTTCTTTACAATTCCTGCACCATTTACTGCTTCTTTTCTTTTCAATTCTGTTAATCATTTGCAAATCGTCCCCTTTTCTACGTTTTCTTCAACAAAAACCATGAGCAATTCAAAGGCAATTGCTTTGAGATTTTTCTAGTTTGATCTCACAAACCTTCTAATAAAACTAGTGATTGTTTGCTAAAAACACCAGCAAACACCTGGTCATGTTTGTTTTAGAGGACTTAAAGTAAGATTAATATACTCTTTTTAGGTCAATCAGCTCAGCGTCCACTACATTAGTCATGTTTGATCGTGTAGTTGAGCTCTTTTTAGGTCAATCAGCTCAGCAATTGCTTGATGCAGGGGCCCAATTTGAGTCATTCCCAGCCTTACTTGACACTTTTTATGACAAGCAACACCTTTTTAAAGTGACCATTATAGAGGGTAGTTTGTATCTGAATTGGCAATCTTATACAGTTAGAAAATTCATATCCGATGTAACACCCTAATATCTCTAATCAATAGAAATACTAAGAATGTACAATTTAGTAAACATCAGAATAACTTTCCTGCTTATAATAAGGAAAAAGTGGAAACGATATTGATAACTCAAATATTTCAAGTCATATATCGACTACAAAGACAATCAATGAATAACATAATTATAGACTGAAGGCCTAAATCTTCAATCTTCTCTTCGGGCATGCACCTACTCGCGTCCTTTAACCTTCTTCTTTCCCTGTTTCTCTGTAAAACAACAAAAATATAAAGGGTGAGATAACACATCTCAGTGAGTTTTACCGTGACCCCTAACAATGCTCCCGGTTCAATTATGAAGCCTTTTATCAATCGTAGTTTAATCTATAAACTACGTGCCTTTAATCTAATCACAACACCGACTGCCGTAACGGTAATCCCGATAATTGTGCCTCTATACTTAGCACCTCACCGACTGCCATAACGCTAATCTCGGTGAATCGTGCCCTATCTTTAGCATAACACAGACTGTCGTATCGCTAATCTCGGTGAAACGTACATCTTAACTTTTAGCATAACACCGACTGCCGTATCACTAATCCCGGTGAACCCCCTTCCCATTAGTATTTTCCTTAATGGTTAAAGGCCTAGGTTAGGGGCTCATGACCTTCCCTTCCTAGTATGCTAACCTTTTAGGGTCGTCACCCCGACTCGATATAATTTATATATCCACCCGCATTGAGCCGTCAACTATACTCGATATAATTTAATATCGTGAACCTATATCAATGTTAGATGAATATATAATCATCCTATGTCAGTCAAACAATAATAAGTTGAACATATAGTTCGTTTACTTTTCAAAATACATGTCATCTCACGTGTACTATGACAATTGTGCTTAAAAGACCACTTGTTGTGAAGCTACGGATGTCTAGTTTCTGAATAAGCTTTTATTTTTGCAAAATAATGAGCCAATTAGTACAGGTTTCAAAAATGGACAGATTCGTTCCCAGATTTGGACAGAATCTTTCCCCTGAGTTAGACAACTCCAATTTTGATGAAACAAGTGCTAAATAAAGAGCTTTAAGTCTAGTTTTCAAAAATATAGGATACGGAATTGTATGATTACCAGAACTCACGAAACAACCAAAACACTGAACACATATCCAGAAACATTCCAACAGTGAAATCTTATCAACAATTTTTCTAATTCCCAACAACCATTAAATCAAAACAAGCACACAATCATGTCAATTCCAGTCCAACCCATTCAATAATCAGTACACACATCAATTCATAAATTGATCAATAAACCATAACACGTAAAGGTTTTTGAAAACGGATTCCGACTCATAAAATTTTCAAAAACGAACGAACGAACGAAACAGACCAACAATTAGAGCAGCACATTCAGAAATCAAAACCCCTAAACGTGAGTAAAACTCACCCGGAATGTCGAATTCACAAATACTCGAATCTTCACGCAACGAACGAGACCAAAAACCACTCCAACGTTCCACGTAATAGTTTCGAAGCCCACGAATTTGGAATCCACTTCAACTTCGAATTTAGCACCTCCCACTCCATGAACTCAGAATGTGGTTCAGTTGTGCACTCTAATATGGTTGTAACTTCATAAAAGACTTAGGGAGTTTCCAATTGGTGACATGTGTAACACCCCCCTTTTACTATTACAATTAAATAGGCAATTATCAGAGTCACCTCGAAGGGCGCTACATTTTTCACCATTTTAAAAAAAAGAAAATCTCCAAAATAATTTATATAAAAGAAATCACCAAGCAGCGGAAATATTAACCAGTTTAAACATCTCCAGAATTAACAATTAAAGACATCTCCAAAATAAATTAAAACAATTTCCAATAACTAAAATAATAGTTCAAAACGATAACTAACGACTCCCCGGTGCTACATATCAGAGCTGACACAGACCCAAACGAGAGAGGAAGCAAAACCTAGCAATTCCTCCACGAGCACTAGCGATCACCTGCAGCGTTGCCGCATGAGAGCAACATTCCAAGCAGAAGGGGTGAGTCTAACAGAGATAATAAGCAGATGATAAAAATATGCTAGCATCAGGTAACTACAGCAACACAATACAATTACACCCTATCACAGAACCAGATACCAAAGGAAAAATCCATTTGACAGTGAACCACCAAAATTATAACATTCATAGACAATGGAATGATATGCAACCCCTCCAGTGGGCATATGCATGCGGTACCGATCACCAAAATGAGCCACGACGGGCATATCACCAATAAACACCAGAGGCAGAGCCTATATCACCAAAACATGCATATGACAATGCGACACCATGATTATGCACCAACTCACCATAACAAGTATTTAAAATAAATACTATATCACCAGAATCAAAACAAATGATTTCACCAAAAATAGCACCAAGTTGTAGCATCACAGCTACCACTAAACTCTCCTGAGCATACCAGCACCGCACCTGAAATATTAACACCAGACGGCTCCACAACGCGGACATAACGCACGCACACCACGCACAAGACTGGCGCACAGCGCCTAGGCACATCGCACCTACTTCAGCGAATTAATTAAAATAGCAAACGACATCGGATTTCAACAAATAAATACTTGTTGGAAAGCCCTATGGGTCTGTTAGCGTGTAATTTCGACAGGCTTCATTAAAGATGGTCAACATGGCCTGACTTATATTTCGACGAAGACCAAATTATTTCGACAGAGAAGATGGTCATACGCAAGGTAAACTCGACAAGTTTCCAGGGAAGCAAAAGCAAGAGAGAGGAAAATGGACGCAGGCTTTCGACAGACAGAAAACAGAGCAGTTATATGCTGAAGGCTAGCAGTTGGTCGAAGCATGACAGAGCGGTTCTGGTCGAAAGTAGGAGTAGCAGTTACTTATTTTTCAAATTTCTAGGCAGTTACTTAGTCAGTTTTTCCCCCTCTTTTCCTTTGTATAAATAACTGTTTCTGAGAAGAAACAGAGGTCGCGAAAATCACATTACACACCCGATTCCTGAAACTCTAACTTCCAAGCCAGAGCGAAAAACGAGTGGAAGAATCGCTGTACGTGATCGTGTACCATTTTTATGATTCAATGCAATTTGCTTTTCTTTTCTTTACAATTCCTGCACCATTTACTGCTTCTTTTCTTTTCAATTCTGTTAATCATTTGCAAATCGTCCCCTTTTCTACGTTTTCTTCAACAAAAACCATGAGCAATTCAAAGGCAATTGCTTTGAGATTTTTCTAGTTTGATCTCACAAACCTTCTAATAAAACTAGTGATTGTTTGCTAAAAACACCAGCAAACAAATTGGCACGCCCAGTGGGACCTTGCCTTTGATTTTGTTCATTTTCGTACTCTCTTATTCGTATTCGCTGTTGTATGCACTTAAGAAGTGGTAAAATGGTTCGTTCTGGTACGAATAATGCATCTAGTTCCAACCCTGTGGTTTCACAAGGGCAAGGGACAACAATGGATTCTGCAAGCATTAGCGCAGGAGTATCATCGTCGATAACCGTTCCTTCATTATCAATGACTAATGTTGGTTCAACGCAGTCAGAAATGGCATCTCTGCCTATGTCTTTGCCGTTAAGTGCAGGGCTTCATAGCCCTTACATGGCAATGGAAAACGGTTTAGACCCACGTTTGAATAACGTACATCTACCCCCATTTCCTCTGGGAATGTATGCCATGCCTACTGGAATGCCACATATTTCGACCTTTTCCCCTACACATGTCTCTTCTGAGAGTGTTTTTGGTCGAAATCCCCCAGCATTAACCAATACGTCTTTGTTGGCCTTAAGACAGCAAGTAGACGAGAGTAATCACGATATGGTTAATATGCTTACCCAACAAATTGGTACATTTTTCAATCCATTGATTCAAAATACCAATAACAGTTACCAAATGTTGGCAAATCAGATGAGTAGGATTGCAGACTTTTTTGGGGTTCCAGCGGTTAATAATAGGCACGTTCCTATTATTGCGGGTAATGCGTCGCCAGTTAACCCCCAAGAAGCAGTTGCAGTCGAAGCGTCGACAGTTGTAGGCGAACTACAAGGGGTAGTAAACCACGTCCCTGAAGTAGTTTCGGTAAATAGACACCAGAACGCTGATGAAGTTGTTCGACAAGTGCAACAACACAATGTTGGCGCAGAAAACAATATAGCTGCTTTAGTCGAAACTATTTTGGCGCAAAATGGCCTTAACATAGGTTTACAAAGGCCTAACTTCGTATCACCATTATGTGAATACGTATTACAAACTGAGTTACCAAGGGGATGGAAAGTTCCCAAGTTTACTAAGTTTGGTGGTGATACAAATGAGTCCACAGTCGAACACATTGCTCGTTTCTTGACTGAGGCTGGGGACTTAGCACAAAATGAGAATTTGAAGATGAAATACTTTCCAAATTCTCTAACTAAAAATGCTTTTACTTGGTTCACGACCTTACCCCCTGGTTCTATGTTCACATGGGGACAATTAGAAAAGGCATTCCATGCACAGTTTTACATGGGCCAGTCGAAAATTAGTCTTAAAGAATTGGCTAGTGTTCGGCGCAAAATGCCTGAAACTATTGATGATTACTTAAACAGATTCAGGTTGTTGAAGTCTCGTTGCTTCACACAAGTCCCTGAACATGAGCTCGTCGAAATGGCTGCTGGTGGCCTTGATTACTCAATTAGAAAGAAATTAGACACATCTCAATTGCGAGATATGGCTCATTTGGCTGATAGAGTTCGACAAGTTGAAAGGCTTAGAGAGGAAAAATCTAGGTCGAATAGGTATCATAAAAAAGAAAAAGTGGCATATGTCGAAGAAGAATTGGACGTTACATATAGTAATGTCGAAGAAGAGGAGATAGACGTGGCTGAACTTAAGCCTGGTCCTCCTTATACCTGTAAATTATTAAGGCCTGCGAATGGGAATAACCCTGTAGAGCCTAAGAATGATAGATTTATGCCTAAGACTTATACTTTTGATGTTACTAAATGTGATGAAATTTTTGATCTTTTAGTAATTGATGGTCAAATATTAGTGCCTAAAGGCCTTAAAATACCAACTCTTGACCAAAGAAAGAAAAAGGGTTATTGTAAGTTCCATAATTTTTTGGGACATAACACTGACCATTGTGTGCTCTTCAGGGATATTGTGCAAAAAGCAGTTGACGAAGGAAGACTCAAATTTGCTGATAAGAAAATGAAAGCTCCTATGCAGATTGATGTTGACCCATTGCCTAAGGCTGAAGCTATGTACTCTGAACCTGTCGAAGCTGATGTAGGCATGGTGGATGCTCAAATGGCGGACCCTCCTAAGTGTGTCAAGACTGCCACCGAAAAATTAAAAGGTTTTATGTATGCTGAAGGTAAGAAACAGGAGGTGACCCTAAAAGAATATGATGGGAAGATACACGGTGTGTATCCAAAGGCTGAGGAAGAATTGATAGATTTCCTCAATCGGTGTAAGTGGAATAATTCTGAAGTTATGCTTTGCCCAAGGTGCAGTGCTGTCTTCGATAAAGAAGCAGCTAAAGCTGTCGAAGGTTATCAGGATCAACAACAACGCAAAAGAAAATGGCTTGATAACAGGCCAAAATTTGACTTTGCAAAAGGAGATCTTCCTGGCTATGAGGCTAATGTGTCAGCAAAGCCTTCAACAAGTAAACGACAATTTGCTAAGGAGAAGTCCTCAGCAAAAGGGTATTTGAAGCTGTCAATAGGTAAATCCTTTGTCCCAAGTGCTAGTGCTCCTGTTGAAGCGTGGGTGTCCAATAATCAACGTGCTAAAGCTGTCATGCCAGGTACCGATGCTGTTAAGTTTAATTATAAGAATAACTATAAGGGTAAGAACCCTATGACTAGAACACAGTGGCGTCGTTACCAAAGACAACAGAAGAAGAAGGCACACTTTGACATTAACCAGGTTCCAAGTCATTTGGCTAATAATCAAGTTCCACGCAGCATGATAGTGGCGAAGAGTGAGGTTCACAAAGCTGAAGTTGCCACAAAGAGGAATGCTGTTGTTGCTAGTCATGTGTGTGCAGCGAATAAGGCCAAAGGCAAGGCTGTGGTAACAGAAAAGCCAAGAAGGCCTGCTCTTGAAAGAATATTTCCTCCATTGTCAACAGTGAAAGAAAGAAATGCTGATTTCGACATGGATGAAGACATGGAGTCTGATTTTAATGATTCTGAAGATGATTTCGACGTTGTTTGCAATGTGGTATCAATACTGCCTCTTGAGTACGATGTTATCACAGTACCAAATGACGTTGAAGAAGATTTTACAGAGGATATGGCTCATCATAAGCCAATGTGTTACTATGTGATGAACAATGGTTGTGTCGAAGACCAAATGGCTACCTTCGAGAAGCCAGATATGAGTATGCAAAACCACTTGAAACCCCTGTATGTCCAAGCCAAAGTCAATGGTGTTGGAATTAACAAAGTGTTAGTGGATGGTGGAGCTGCAGTGAATTTAATGCCACATGGTCTTTTGAAGAAGATTGGTAAGTTCGATACTGACCTCAGGCCACATAACATTGTCTTAAGCAACTATGAAGGCAAAACTGGACATTCTTTGGGGGCCATTGAGGTGGACTTAATCGTTGGTTCCATAAAGAGGACTACATTGTTTTTAGTGATAGCCTCTAAAGCGAATTTTAATTTACTCCTTGGTAGAGAGTGGATCCATGGAGTTGGTGCTGTCCCTTCAACTTTGCATCAACGTTTAGTAATGTGGAAGGAAGATGGTTTGGTAGAGTATGTTGAAGCCGATCAGAGCTATTTCCGAGCTGATGTGAACCAAGTTACCAAGGAAAACTTTGAGAAACAAATGGCGAAGATTGCGCCATGTTCATCTTCTAATGAGGCATATGTTCCTGCGGATAATGTTTTTGCCTCAGTTCATCTTGACCCAAATTATGGTTTTGTTTGGGAAAGAGAAATAATGGGAGATGATAGTGTCTATCCTGATGGTGTTTTTCGACCAACGGGGTGGAACACTGGTTCTTGAAAGTGTTCTTATGACAGTGCCCAATGCATGGGACAAAATTACGGCTTATATGGCCGAAAACAAGTTTAAAGCGGCTATGGAGGCCGAAATTATTCAACAAACAATGGCTGTTGAAGCCAGTGAGTTACATGAAGAAAATGGCATAGTCATAGATGAAAGACTTGACTGTATCTATGATAATGATCCATTAGGTTTTGAAAAGGATCCTAGAGATTTGACAAAGCATATGCAAGCTCAAGACCCGTTAGAAGAGGTTGATTTGGGAAATGGCTCAATAAAAAGGCCAACTTATATTAGTGCAAATATTGATGCTTCTCTAAAAACCCAAGTCATTACATTGCTAAGGGAGTTCAAAGACTGCTTTGCTTGGGATTACGACGAGATGCCTGGGTTAAGTCGAGAAGTAGTGGAAATGCAATTACCAATTCAACCAGGGAAGAAACCAGTGAAGCAAGTGCCAAGAAGATTTGCTCCTCAAGTGTTGGCTAAGATCAAAGAGGAAATCGAAAGGCTATTCAGAAACAAATTCATCAGAACTGCCAGGTATGTCGAATGGTTAGCCAATATAGTTCCTGTAATAAAGAAAAATGGGACTCTTAGAGTTTGCATAGATTTTAGGGATTTAAATAATGCATCTCCCAAGGATGAATACGCAATGCCTGTGGCAGAAATGCTAATAGATTCAGCAGCAGGATTTGATTATCTTAGTATGCTCGATGGTTATTCTGGGTATAATCAAATCTTCATTGCTGAAGAAGATGTGTCGAAAACTGCTTTTAGATGTCCAGGGGCATTGGGTGTTTATGAATGGGTAGTAATGCCCTTTGGCTTAAAGAATGCTGGTGCTACATATCAGAGGGCCATGAATTCTATGTTTCATGATTTTATTGATGATTTTATGCAATTATACATAGATGATGTGGTGGTTAAATCTTCCTCAGAAAGTGGTCATTTAGACCATCTTCGCCGTTCTTTTGAAAGAATGAGGAAATATGGATTGAAATTAAATCCATTAAAATGTGCCTTTTGTGTGCGTGCAGGTGATTTCTTGGGTTTTATAGTGCACAAAAAAGGCATTGAAATCAATCAAAATAAGACTAAGGCAATTATGGAAACGAAGGCCCCTTCGACCAAAAAAGAGCTTCAGTCGTTGCTGGGGAAAATCAATTTCCTTCGAAGATTTATATCAAATTTAAGTGGCAAAACACAAGTTTTTTCTCCATTGTTAAGACTGAAGAAGGAAGAAGAATTCAAATGGGAACCAGTGCATCAAGCAGCCTTTGATGAAATCAAGTCTTATTTGACCAAACCACCAATTTTGTTGCCTGTTATTAAACACAAAGTGCTCAAATTGTATATAGCAGCTTCTGATAGAACAATAGGTAGCATGTTAGCACAAGAGGATGATAGTGGTGTCGAAAGAGCCATTTATTACCTCAGTAGGGTCTTAAATGATGCCGAAACGAGGTACACTCCTATAGAGAAGTTGTGCCTTTGTTTGTATTTCTCGTGTACAAAGTTAAAGCAATATATAAAACCAGCTGATGTTTCTGTTTATTCGCATTTTGATGTTATTAAGCATATGCTGTCGAAACCAATAATGCATAGCCGAATTGGTAAATGGGCTTTAGCTTTGTCAGAATACAACTAAACTTATCAACCTCTAAAATCAATTAAAGGACAAGTGGTTGCTGATTTCATAGTAGACCATTCTGTTGTCGAAGAAACATTAAGTTTTGTAGACGTATATCCTTGGAGGTTGTACTTTGATGGTTCAAGCCATAAACATGGAGTTGGGATTGGTATTTTAATAATATCTCCTACTAACATTCCAACGAAGTATAAGTTTAAAATTCGAGATGTTTGCTCCAATAATGAAGCTGAATATGAGGCTTTAATAGTAGGCCTTGAAATTTTACTTGAGCTGGGGGCAAGTCATGTCGAAATAAAAGGTGACTCTGAGTTGGTTGTCAAACAATTGACAAGAGAGTACAAATGCATTAAAGAGCACCTTATCAGATACTTTGTTGTTGCCAATGCTTTGTTAAAAAGATTTGAGTCTGTTCACTTAGAACATTTACCACGAATTGATAATCAAGTGGCAAATGAATTGGCACAAATTGCTTCAGGCTATAAAGTTTCAAAACAAAGCCTGGAATAGTTAATCGAAATAAAAGATAAAATCATTTCTAATGACTATTCTTCGTCACTATTGTCAACACCAAAAGTTGGGGGCGCAACAAACGCAAACGAGGAACTAGTCGTTGTCGGAAAACGTCAATTGTTTGGTGACTTTGACTTAGCAGAAATTTTTGCTCTTGACAATATGACCAATAATGATTGGCGAAGGCCTATTGCGGAATATTTGCAAAATCCCACAAGAAATTCCAATAAAAAGGTAAGATACAAAGCTTTGAGCTATGTGATAATTGGAAACGAATTGTTTAAAAAGACTCCTGAAGGAGTACTATTAAAATGTCTTAGTGAAAATGAGGCATATTTAGCAGTTTCCGATACACATAGTGGAGCATGTGGTTCACACCAAGTAGGCCACAAAATGAAGTGGTTGTTATTTCGACAAGGAATGTATTGGCCAACTATGCTGAAAGATTGCATAGAGTTTGCTAAGGGATGCCAAGAGTGTCAAAAGCATGCTGGGATACAACATGTACCTGCAAATGAATTGCATGCCATAGTCAAACCATGGCCATTTAGAGGTTGGGCTCTAGATGTGATTGGAGAGATAAAGCCAACTTCGTCGAAGGGCCATAGATATATCCTTGTGGGAATTGATTACTTCACCAAATGGGTTGAAGCTATACCTTTAGCCAATGTTGATCAAGAAGCAGTGATAAGGTTTATTCAAAATCATATCATTTATAGATTTGGAATTCCAGAAACCATTACTACAGATCAGGGATCAGTTTTCACTGGTAAAAAAATGGTAGAATTTGCTTCTGAAATTGGTTTTAAGTTATTAACTTCGACACCATATTATGCGCAAGCCAATGGTCAAGTAGAAGCTGCCAATAAAGTCATTATTAATTTGATTAAAAAACATGTTGGGCAGAAACCAAAAAATTGGCATAATACCCTTGATCAAGCATTATGGGCTTGTCGAAATTCACCCAAAGAATCTATCAACACTACTCCTTATAGGCTAACATTTGGACACGATGCAGTGTTGCCTGTTGAAATTTGTCTACAATCAACAAGAATTCAAAGACAGTGGGAGATTCCCTCTGATTATTATTGGAATATGATGCTTGATGAATTGGTTGATTTAGACGAAGAAAGGTTATTAGCTTTAGATACGCTTATTCGACAGAAAGAGAGGGTAGCTAAAACTTATAACAAAAAGGTTAAGTCTAAAGCCTTTAATTCAGGTGATCTAGTGTGGAAGGTCATATTGCCTATGGATAAAAAAGATAGAGTCTTTGGTAAATGGTCCCCAAGTTGGGAAGGACCATTTAAAATTTTACAAGTTTATTCAAACGGCGCTTATGAGGTCAAAGAGATTGGCGCTGATGAAAGAATTTTGCGTATAAATGGCAAATACTTGAAAAAATATAAACCAACGTTGCAAGAAGTTAAAATAACGCTGGAATAAATATAAAGAAAGCGTAAAAACATGGCATTTAAGTTGCCAAAACATTGTCGAAAGCACGGAATAAGAAATTGCCCTAGAATAAAATGGAAGAAATTGCCAAGTTACATGTGCCAAGATAGTCATTCGTGAGTTACATAGTGCCGAAAAGGTAAATAAACTAGGCATAAAATGAACGCTGAATTGCAGTTGGTCTTTTAAGACCAAGTAACTTCTCTTTTGGGTGGTCTTCTTCGACCACGTTGTCGCTTCCCGTCGTTCAGGGGGTCATTCTTTCGTCTGCGCGTTAGGCTGGTAAGCCTTTCAACAGGGCGTTTCCTTGCTTGGTAAACCTCAGGAAGCCCTTCAGAGAGAAGATATTGACGTCCCAAGGAAGACAGTCATCATCAAGGCAAAACACCTGATGAATCTTCCTGCTCCCACTTTGAGTCTCCCGCATAAACCCAGAAAGTTGCAAAATCAAGTGACATGAAGAAAAAAGGAGTAAAGCCATAATTCGCAGAGATCAAAAACCATCACTTTGAACCTCCAGGCAACATCACCGTGATTATGAGGGATGAGGTTACGCGGAAGACTCAAAGCAAAGGGAATGATCTTGGAACGGGAAAGGCAAAAGAAGAAAATATGGAGTGGTGAAGATGAGAAACAAAATTCTTCTATTTATAAGGAGAAGTATGAGAGAGCGTCAGTTGGTTACGAGTTTGGCGTTCCGAGAAGTGAGGCATCACTTTAATTACGGCGTTATTAACGTAACAGAAAATGTTGGAACCACTCAAAGGTAGAACAGAGAATCAGTAAACATGGTCAAAGGCCGAATTTACAGGCTGTTCAAGTTCAAGGTTTGAATATGGAAACAACACTTAACAGTGGTGACATCAGGTATACAGCTATTTTACTCAAGTGCAAAGTTATTTCAATGGTGAATTCAAAAATGTCTTTCTCTTCTTCTTCTTCAAGTTCAGTCGAAAAAGACATTTTTGGGGGGCAATTTGTTAGCCTGTAATTTCGACAGGCTTCATTAAAGATGGTCAACATGGCCTGACTTATATTTCGACGAAGACCAAATTATTTCGACAGAGAAGATGGTCATACGCAAGGTAAACTCGACAAGTTTCCAGGGAAGCAAAAGCAAGAGAGAGGAAAATGGACGCAGGCTTTCGACAGACAGAAAACAGAGCAGTTATACGCTGAAGGCTAGCAGTTGGTCGAAGCATGACAGAGCGGTTCTGGTCGAAAGTAGGAGTAGCAGTTACTTATTTTTCAAATTTCTAGGCAGTTACTTAGTCAGTTTTTCCCCCTCTTTTCCTTTGTATAAATAACTGTTTCTGAGAAGAAACAGAGGTCGCGAAAATCACAATACACACCCGATTCCTGAAACTCTAACTTCCAAGCCAGAGCGAAAAACGAGTGGAAGAATCGCTGTACGTGATCGTGTACCATTTTTATGATTCAATGCAATTTGCTTTTCTTTTCTTTACAATTCCTGCACCATTTACTGCTTCTTTTCTTTTCAATTCTGTTAATCATTTGCAAATCGTCCCCTTTTCTACGTTTTCTTCAACAAAAACCATGCGCAATTCAAAGGCAATTGCTTTGAGATTTTTCTAGTTTGATCTCACAAACCTTCTAATAAAACTAGTGATTGTTTGCTAAAAACACCAGCAAACAGGGTCTGGTTATCATCCCTAAGTTCAGTTTTTGAAGGAGAGTGTCCAATAGGTACAGTTTTCGAAAAGCACACGGGCTAGTTGCAAAAGAGGACAGTTTCTGTCCTTCAAATTCAAGCAATTCCAAAGTGACCAAAACTCAATCAAATTGCATGAAACTTGTGCATAAACTGGGGCAAATTTTGTCTAGTTTTCAAAGAAATTGGATTCGTTCGAAAAGGAGTTCTTTTGAAAACGTGGTAACCAAAACACTGACCCTGTGTCCAGATTGTTTCCAGAATCTTACTCTAACTTGTGGAATTCATATCTCGAGCTACACAACTCTAAACGCAACCAAACCAGTGCAAAATTAACAAGCATTAAGTCTATTTTCCAGAAAAATAAACCACATAATTTTTCGGTCAATATAACGTTCCCAGTCACCGAAATACCGAATCTATACCCAAATCGTTTCCAGAATTTTAACCTAACTTGTATCGCCTATAACTCGAGCTATACAACTCCGAATTTAACGAAACCAGTGCCAAAACGACCGGAGTTAAGTCTATTTTCAAAAAAAATCAACCTCATAATTTTTGGATCAACCAAACAGCGCCAGTTTTAGAAAAACCGAACCTGCGTCCAGAATCGCTAAATTGCCAAACACCAAACCCTAACGGCAACGACACCGCAACCACCACAACAAAAACGACAATTCGACAACGCAACAACAACAATCAACCACGCACAGCAACAACAAAAACACGAACAATAACAACACCATCATCGTGATACAACAATCACGCAACAACAAATAACGAAACAAATCACAATAACGTGCAATAATCATCAAAGCACCAATCTCAACGAAAACACGATATGCAACAACACGAACAATTCAACAAAGCCCTAGACTACCCACACATAATTATCATCAACCCATTATCAAGGTTAAGCCCACCCTTACCTCGAATAACGTAAGCTCCGGAACGCGACGAACGAGACACGAACAAAACCACAGCAACACGAACGATCTCCTTTTGAAATTCTTCGCGAAACCCTCCTCTTCTCTGCCTCTTTGCGCCGCGTGCTCTCTCTCTCACTCTCACTTTCGTTTTTCTTTTGCTTGCTGCGAATGAGGGTTTGGCTTAAACCCCCAGGGTTTAAGTTGAGGGATCAGTAAACACTGGGCTCTCTACGTCACCACCTCCTTTACTCGTTTCACCTCCTACGCATATAAAATATTAACCTTTTAATTTATCTATATCCCGCCTCCAAATTATTTTAATAATTCAATCAACTATTTTAATTAAATTATTTCCGGGGTGTTACAACCCTCCCCCACTTAGAATCTTTCGTCCTCGAAAACATACCTGATTCAAACAGCTCCGGATAGGACTCTCGCATCTTGCTCTCCAACTCCCATGTCATGCTTTCACCAGCAGCTCCTAACCAGACCACTTTCACCAGGTTTATCTCTTTGCCACGTAAAGTCTTCACTTCACGATCTTCAATTCGCACAGGCATTGTCTCCACAGTGAGATTATCCCGCACATGCACATCATCCATCGGAATCACATGGGACGGATCCGAAATATACTTCCGAAGTTGCGACACATGAAATACATCGTGCAAATTCGAAAGATTAGGCGGCAAGGCCACCCTATAAGCAACATTACCAATTCTCTCAGTGATTTGATACGGTCCAATGAAACGAGGAGTCAACTTCTTTGTCTTCAATGCACGCCCAACACCAGCCATAGGCGTGACTCTCAAAAACACATGATCACCAGCTTGGAATTCTAAATCCTTCCTTCTCTTATCATGATAGCTCTTCTGTCTACTCTGCGACGCTTTCATTTTCTCACGGATCAATTTCACCTTTTCAGTAGTCTCTCGAACAACCTCGGGTCCAAGAACAATACTCTCCCCAGATTCATGCCAACACAACGGAGTCCTACATCTCCGACCATACAATGCCTCGAACGGTGCCATCCCGATGCTAGAATGGTAACTATTGTTGTAAATAAACTCGACCAATGGAAGGTGAGTATCCCACGCACCTCCCTGCTCAAGAACACAAGATCTCAACAAGTCTTCCAACGACTGAATGGTCCTCTCTGTCTGTCCATCAGTTTGAGGATGATAAGCTGAACTCAACCTCATGTTAGAACCCAACGCTTCTTGCAAACTCTTCCAGAAATCAGAAGTGAACCTAGGATCTCTGTCAGACACAATGCACAAAGGAACACCATGCAACTTCACAATCACCTGAATATAAATCTCTGCCAATCTCGACACCGGATACGTGATATTGATAGGAATAAAATGAGCAGACTTCGTCAATCTATCCACAATCACCCAAATCGAATCGTGCCCCCTCACAGTATTAGGTAACCCTATCACGAAATCCATAGAAATACTATCCCACTTCCATTCCGAAATCTCCAACGGTTGCATCAACCCAGCAGGCTTCTGATGCTCAACCTTCGATTTCTGACAAGTCAAGCAGGAATACACAAACTGCGCCACATCACGCTTCATACCAGGCCACCAAAACATCTTCTTCAGATCCTGATACATCTTTGTAGCTCCCGGATGGATACTCAACTTACTCCTATGACCTTCTTCTAAAATTGCTCTTTTCATCTCCTCATCATCAGGAATGCAGATTCTCCCACGGTACTTCAATACATTCTGCGCATCCAACTCAAAGTCTTTATTCTCGGATTGATCAATCCCAACCATCAGGTCAACTAATTTAACATCTAACTTCTGAGCTTCTCGAATGCTAGCCATGAATTCATTATCAATCTTCAACATCCCCAATCTGACACTCTGAGGCGTCACTTCACAAACCAAACTCATATCCCTGAACTGCTCAATTAATTCGAGTTCTCTAACCATCATTGCTGACATATGCAACGTCTTTCGACTTAAAGCGTCAGCTACCACATTAGCCTTTCCCGGATGATAGTTCAAGCTAAAGTCATAGTCTTTCAGCAACTCCAACCATCTGCGCTGTCTCATATTCAACTCTTTCTGATCAAACAGATACTGCAAACCCTTATGATCACTGAACACCTCAAACCTCGAACCATACAGATAATGTCTCCAAATTTTCAACGCGAACACAACTGCAGCAAGTTCTAAATCATGGGTAGGGTAGTTCTTCTCATGAGTCCTCAACTGTCTCGACGCATAGGCAACTACCTTACCATTCTGCATAAGCACACCTCCCAACCCCATCTTGGAAGCATCACAATACACCACAAACGACTCTTCCGGATTAGGCAACGTCAGAAAAGGAGACGTCGTCAACCTCTTCTTCAATTCTTTGAAGCTCTCTTCACAACAGTCATCCCAGATGAAAGCTTTACCCTTGCAAGTCAACTGAGTCAACGGAAGTGCCAACTTCGAAAATCCTTCTATAAACCTCCTATAGTAACCTGCCAGACCCAGAAAACTTCTAATCTCAGTAACTGACTTCGGAGACTCCCATTGTAACACGGCATCAACCTTAGACGGATCCACGGCAATTCCATTCCCCGAAATAACATGACCCAGAAAGCTAACCTCTTTCAACCAAAACTCACACTTAGACAGCTTCGCATATAATTTCCTGTCCCTCAGAATTTCCAATACCAATCTCAGATGTTCTGCATGCTCCTCTTCTGACTTAGAATAAATTAGGATGTCGTCAATGAATACCACCACAAACCGATCCAGATACTCACGAAAGATACGATTCATGTACTCCATGAACACTCCCGGCGCATTAGTCACACCGAAAGGCATCACGGAATACTCATAATGCCCATAACGGGTTCTGAAAGCTGTCTTCTGAATGTCTTCGTCTTTCACCTTGATCTGATGATAACCCGATCTCAAATCTATTTTACTGAACACCTGAGCACCCACCAACTGATCCATTAAGTCATCAATCCTCGGAAGCGGATACTTGTTCTTAATAGTCACCTTATTCAGCTGCCGATAGTCTACGCACAACCTCATACTACCATCTTTCTTTTTCACCAACAACACTGGAGCTCCCCACGGCGACACACTTGGCCTCACAAATTTCTTTTTCAAGCAGATCCTCGAGTTGCTTCTTCAGTTCTGACAATTCAGATGCAGACATTCTATGCGGTGCCATAGACACAGGTTTAGTATCAGGTACCAGATCAATTGCAAACTCAACCTCTCTCTCTGGTGGTACATCCGGAATCTCGTCGGGAAAAACCTCAGAAAACTCTCGCACCACCTGCAACTCATCAACCTTCGCTTGGCTCTCAGCAGACAATGACGCCATTAATGAAAACAACTGGACGTCTTCCCTCATTACCCTATGCAACTGACCAGCAGACAACAAACCAGACTCTTCCTCTCCAGGAGGAAAGAAACTCACAGACCTTTCATGACAGTTGATATGAACATGGTTATCAACTAACCAGTCCATACCTAGAATAACATCCATTCCGCTCAGCGGCAAACAAATCAAGTCAACGAGAAAATCATTACCGAATATCGATAAAGGGCATTTAGCACAAACAACCGAGGTAGTCACCGAACCCTTAGCCGGAGTATCGATAACCATCTCCCTCAACATAGAAGATAAAACAAGATCTAATTTCTCAACACATGCAGTAGCAATAAAACAATGGGTAGCACCAGTATCGATAATAGCAATAAGAGGAGAATTATTAATATAGCATGTACCTCTGATCTCATTCACTGCATCTGACCCCGCCAGAGCGAACACCTTCCCAACGGACCTTTCTTTCTTCGGTTTAGGACACTGAGTGCTGATATGACCACCCTCACCACAGTTGTAGCATAACACATCCTTTCGATCACAGCTAGACGCCATATGACCCTCTTTACCACACTTGTAGCACTTCTTCACATCACCTGGACAGTCAGGACGCTTATGACCGGGTTTACCACACTTGTAACATACCACACTAGCAGCAGCATCTCCCCCACTAGGTCTCTTACCCACAGCAGTTCTCTGATTGCCCTTACCAGCTGGAACCTCATACGGCTTCCCACGACTCGAGAAATTCTTCTGCCTATCCCTCATGACTCTAGAATGAGCATTACTGTCTTCCTCGAAGATTCTGCAGCTGTCAATCAACTCCGAGAACACCCGAATTTTCTGATACCCTATCGCCTTCTTGATATCAGCCCGCAACCCATTTTCAAACTTGATGCATTTGGAGAATTCAGCACCAGCCTCACCATAATGTGGATAGAACTTCGCCAATTCAATGAACTTGGCAGCATACTCAGTCACCGACATATTACCCTACTTCAGCTCCAGAAACTCAATCTCTTTCTTCCCACGGACATCTTCAGGATAATACTTTCTCAGAAATTCTCTGCTGAACACAGCCCAAGTGACCTCTTCATTCACAGTCGCCAACCTCTGCCTCACCTCCAACCACCAGTCATCAGCCTCCTCTGCCAGCATATGAGTACCATACCTGACTTTCTGCGCCTCAGAGCAATCCATAACACGAAAGATTCTCTCCATCTCTTTCAGCCACGCCAAAGCACCATCAGGGTTATACTTGCCCTTAAAGGTAGGAGGATTCTCCCTCTGAAACGTAGCCAAACTGCGCGACCCAGCATCACCAGCAGCACCTGGGTTATTCTCCACAGCTTGAGCCACAGCCTGCAAAGCAGCAGCGAGTGCAGCATCGTTCCGTCCTGCCATCTCAACCTAACACCGCAACAGAAACTATAATCAGAAACGAGTAACAATTACTCAAGTGTTACTCGACTCGACGACTCGACAACTTGGCCGGACAGACCGAACCTGGCTCTGATACCACTAATGTAACACCCCCCTTTTACTATTACAATTAAATAGGCAATTATCAGAGTCACCTCGAAGGGCGCTACATTTTTCACCATTTTAAAAAAAAGAAAATCTCCAAAATAATTTATATAAAAGAAATCACCAAGCAGCGGAAATATTAACCAGTTTAAACATCTCCAGAATTAACAATTAAAGACATCTCCAAAATAAATTAAAACAATTTCCAATAACTAAAATAATAGTTCAAAACGATAACTAACGACTCCCCGGTGCTACATATCAGAGCTGACACAGACCCAAACGAGAGAGGAAGCAAAACCTAGCAATTCCTCCACGAGCACTAGCGATCACCTGCAGCGTTGCCGCATGAGAGCAACATTCCAAGCAGAAGGGGTGAGTCTAACAGAGATAATAAGCAGATGATAAAAATATGCTAGCATCAGGTAACTACAGCAACACAATACAATTACACCCTATCACAGCACCAGATACCAAAGGAAAAATCCATTTGACAGTGAACCACCAAAATATAACATTCATAGACAATGGAATGATATGCAACCCCTCCAGTGGGCATATGCATGCGGTACCGATCACCAAAATGAGCCACGACGGGCATATCACCAATAAACACCAGAGGTAGAGCCTATATCACCAAAACATGCATATGACAATGCGACACCATGATTATGCACCAACTCACCATAACAAGTATTTAAAATAAATACTATATCACCAGAATCAAAACAAATGATTTCACCAAAAATAGCACCAAGTTGTAGCATCACAGCTACCACTAAACTCTCATGAGCATACCAGCACCGCACCTGAAATAGTAACACCAGACGGCTCCACAACGCGGACATAACGCACGCACACCACGCACAAGACTGGCGCACAGCGCCTAGGCACATCGCACCTACTTCAGCGAATTAATTAAAATAGCAAACGACATCGGATTTCAACAAATAAATACTTGTTGGAAAGCCCTATGGGTCTGGTTATCATCCCTAAGTTCAGTTTTTGAAGGAGAGTGTCCAATAGGTACAGTTTTCGAAAAGCACACAGGCTAGTTGCAAAAGAGGACAGTTTCTGTCCTTCAAATTCAAGCAATTCCAAAGTGACCAAAACTCAATCAAATTGCATGAAACTTGTGCATAAACTGGGGAAAATTTTGTCTAGTTTTCAAAGAAATTGGATTCGTTCGAAAAGGAGTTCTTTTGAAAACGTGGTTACCAAAACACTGACCCTGTGTCCAGATTGTTTCCAGAATCTTACTCTAACTTGTGGAATTCATATCTCGAGCTACACAACTCTAAACGCAACCAAACCAGTGCCAAATTAACAAGCATTAAGTCTATTTTCCAGAAAAATAAACCACATAATTTTTAGGTCAACACAACGTTCCCAGTCACCAAAATACCGAATCTATACCCAAATCGTTTCCAGAATTTTAACCTAACTTGTATCGCCTATAACTCGAGCTATACAACTCCGAATTTAACGAAACCAGTGCCAAAACGACCGGCGTTAAGTCTATTTTCAAAAACAATCAACCTCAAAATTTTTGGATCAACCAAACAGCGCCAGATTTAGAAAAACCGAACCTGTGTCCTGAATCGCTAAATTGCCAAACACCAAACCCTAACGGCAACGACACCGCAACCACCACAACAAAAACGACAATTCGACAACGCGACAACAACAATCAACCACGCACAGCAACAACAAAAACACGAACAATAACAACACCATCATCGTGATACAACAATCACGCAACAACAAATAACGAAACAAATCACAATAACGTGCAATAATCATCAAAGCACCAATCTCAACGAAAACACGATATGCAACAACACGAACAATTCAACAAAGCCCTAGACTACCCACACATAATTATCATCAACCCATTATCAAGGTTAAGCCCACCCTTACCTCGAATAACGTAAGCTCCGGAACACGACGAACGAGACACGAACAAAACCACAGCAACACGAACGATCTCCTTTTGAAATTCTTCGCGAAACCCTCCTCTTCTCTCCCTCTTTGCGCCGCGTGCTCTCTCTCTCACTCTCACTTTCGTTTTTCTTTTGCTTGCTGCGAATGAGGGTTTGGCTTAAACCCCCAGGGTTTAAGTTGAGGGCTCAGTAAACACTGGGCTCTCTACGTCACCACCTCCTTTACTCGTTTCACCTCCTACGCATATAAAATATTAACCTTTTAATTTATCTATATCCCGCCTCCAAATTATTTTAATAATTCAATCAACTATTTTAATTAAATTATTTCCGGGGTGTTACAACATGCAAGACTCACAAGTCACAAAGCTCCCACTTTGAGCATCCAAGACCAACAATGGCAAGAAGAGATTTAAGAGGAATTAGATTCTCAATTTGGTACTAATGGAAATAGAATCAAAAATGGAGTGGAATGGAGGTAGGGATACTTACATGCAATGGAGGAATCCAAGCTTGCCTTCCTCTTCTTCCTCTTTTCTCTCTCTCGGCCTCCCTCTTTCTCTCTCCCTATGTTTTATAAATTTCAGAATTTAAGAAATGAAGATGTGTTGGCTGGTGATGTGTTATTTGAGCTGAGGGATTAAAAGGTATGGAAATGACCAAAATGCCCTTACTCCTTAACCCTCACTTAACTCCATTTTAATTAGTCAAACCCCCATCAATTTGTATTACTTAGGAATTTAACTACCATTCCCATGATCATACCATGTCTCAGACCCAACCTATTATTTCATCGAATAATAAATCTTCAGTAGGAGGAGAATTGACAATTTTACCCTTCTGCTCTAATTCCCACAACAACTCACACAACTCAAATAAATTGCATGTAATTCATATGATTGAGCAATTAAATATTGCTTTTGCGACATAATAATATTATTGACTCGATTAATCATTTAATCGAATAATAAATCGCTAGTTAATTTCGTAAACCGAAATTAACAAACTAGGGATGTTACATCCGACAATACTATGATTGCTGAATACAAGGACAGATTCCCAGATGAGGTATTCTTTCAACAAAATTTCTAATGTCTTTGTCAGTATGCCTATCTATTGAATATTATGTTTTAGAATGCCTTTTAATTTGTCATTGAATGTTGTGAAGACGCCTAATTAAGCTTCTCCTCTTTTATTAAGGCTTATGATGTTCATGTATTGAGAATTTGTATGTATTCTAATACATTTTACATTTTTAGGGACTTGAAGCTACTTCCAATGTTGCTCAGATTACTAATTCCCCTTCTTCTGTTTTGGTTAGAGTCATAATGCCCATATATTAATCATTTCCATCTATTCTTATAGAACCTCTGTCTATTGAGTTACCAACAATGTAATTAACATACATAGTATTATTTCACAGGAATCGATAGCTTCACTGGTTGATTTAGAAGATCTTGTTAATCATGACCACATAGGTGTTGCTAACAATGATTCCTTGCAACAATGATCTCCTTTGCAAGGAATCATTGATCAACAATCCCCTACATCTTAATGGAAATCCCACCATTGTTTCATCTTCTAACATCCCAATCAATGTCATGGATAATACTGTGGGCACCAGAATTCCTCAAGACCATAACTCTGTGTTCGACAATACAAGAAATACAAAAAACAATCATTTGGTGATTGACCTTGAAACTCCAAGTTCAACAGCATCTGGCAAATCTCCTGTTAGTCTACGTGCAAAGAATGTTGGACCTACAAAAACTAGGAAGCTGGTTCCAGTAAAAAAGGAACCAAAGAATTGAATAGAAAAAACAAAGAAAAGAATTGAGCAGCTACTGAACTATGTTACACTCATCCTTTCAGAATTCCTGCGTATTAGAAGTCCAACTAATATGTGTGTTTCATGGTTTTCTACCCCATGTTATTTACTTATTAAGTTATTATCCTCTTAGACAATATCTACTTATGTTATCTATTAATCCATCTGTATAATTCCCACACTATATATGTATTATCTTAGTGCTTTTATGTTTTTTTTAAAAACCATGTATATTCCCTCTGCCTAGTCTGCTTAGATAATACCTACTTGAATGCAACTTTTTATATGTATTCCACCTGTATAATTGCCATCATATATTTTGATAAATTTTATCCATTTTTTGTATTAGGTAAAATTTATTTTCATTCCCTTTTATTTTCACCAGAGATAAATAGACTATTGCTTAAAACTTAATCTTTAACATCAACCGATTGAAATCAACAAAAAAAATTGATTTAAATAATTATGCCTTATTAAATATAAAACTGGAAATTTTGTAAAACGACGACACAAAATTTTATTGTTTTTAAATTTACACATAGTTTACAATTCCTTGCTGCCATGGACCCCCGAAAAATTTTACGGTATCTAGGTCTTCAGAACATGACACGACCACACAAATACATATTCGATTTTAAATTCCTATGATTACTTATGCTTAATAAACAGTTAATTAAAAATTTTGGTTGAGTTAAACAAACATAGCTAAATGGATTGCTAAGTTCAGTTGTTAGTTTTATAACAACTACTAATAGAACAAAAAAAATTCATGTGATTAAGAAATAGACATATCTTTACACACCTCTATATGAACCAATAAGAATTATCCATGGAGATTACAAAATCCATTTGAAAACTATATTTTATGTGTTACATTTCAACCAACGGTTAGAAAAAGTAGTCAACAATATTTATTGCACATATTTAATACAATTGCACCAACCACACAACCATTTAAATATCAAAGTACTATAAAATTTAATATGCCCTATTATAAAATCTTATGTTCACTTAGCATTTTTACATCTGGCTTACTTGATTTTACAAGTTCTATCTCCAATCTAAACCTAATTTTTTTCAGCTGCGACGGATTCCTCATCAAAAAAGTATGTCTTCTAGAAATATAATTTATTTACAATTTTAAAATTTCTCTTCTTCTTGTGTTAGATATTTGTACTCTGTGACACATTGAGTAATAAAAAAAGATATTTTTTATGACTGTTTAAAAATATTTTTGTTTTTTTACCTGTGTAGTCATCTTAACAGATTTTCTTCAATTATGTTGTGCTATAACTTTTTTTGCTTTGATAATTTTGGACCTCATCTTATTCAATTCTGCAACATTTAATTTTATTTTAGGTTTGAAGTCATTGAAATAAGCTCAAGTTCTACAAAATCTTAAGAGACTGAAAATTTCACAGGATCTTGCAGTGATCCAATTTGGGAACTAAGAATATCAAATCACATTAAACATAAATCAGGCGTAATGGTATGTTGATAACAATCATTTACGATGGTTATTACCTCTTATTTCAAGCTTAAATCGTTGTGTTTGCCGGTGTTTTTAGCAAACAATCACTAGTTTTATTAGAAGGTTTGTGAGATCAAACTAGAAAAATCTCAAAGCAATGCCTCTGAATTGCGAGTGGTTTGTGTTTCAGAAAATGTAGAAAAGGGGACGATTTGCAATGATTTAACAGAATCTAAAAGAAAAGAAGCAGTAAATGGTGCGTGAATTGTAAAGAAAAGACAGATAAATTGCATTGAATCATAAAAATGGTACACGATCACGCACAGCGATTCTTCCACTCGTTTTTCGCTCTGGCTTGGAAGTTAGAGTTTCAGGAATCGGGTTGTGTATTGTGATTTGCGACCTCTGTTTCTTCTCAGAAACAGTTATTTATACAAAGGAAAAAAGGGGGAAAAACTGAACTCAGTAACCGCCTAGCAATTTGAAAATAAGTAACTGCTCCTACTTTCGACCAAGTAACTGCTCCTATTTTCGACCAAAACCGCTCTATCACGCTTCGACCAACTGCTAGTCTTCAGCGCATAACTGCTCTGTTTTCTGTCTGTCGAAAGCTTGTGTCCATTTTCCTCTCTCTTGCTTTTGCTTCCCTGGAAACTTGTCGAGTTTACCTTGCCCATGACCATTTTCTCTGTCGAAATAATTTGGTCTTTGTGAAATAAATATAAGTCAGGCCTTGTTGACCATCTTTAATGAAGCCTGTCGAAATTATAGGCTAACAAATTGCCCCCCAAAAATGTCTTTTTCGACTGAACTTGAGGAGGAAGAAGAGAAAGACATTTTTGAATTCACCATCGAAATAATTTTGCACTTGAGTAAAATAGCTGTATACCTGAGGTCACCACTGTTAAATGTTGTTTAACGTTACTCCTATATTGGTGTATTATGTGGCCTTCAAAGTTTTACTTCTCAGTAAATGCCTTATCTCACCATTTCCTATAAGGCTTCTCCAATTGTTCCACTTCTTTTGCCTCATAAGTTGCCATCAATAATCCATATTCAAACCTTGAACTTAAACAGCCTGTAATTTCGGCCTTTGACTATGTTTACTGATTCTCTGTTTTAACTTTGAATGGTTCCACCATTTCCCTTTACATTAATAACGCCGTAATTAAAGTGATGCCTCACTTCTCGGAACGCCAAACTCGTAACCAACTGACGCTCTTTCATACTTCTCCTTATAAATAGAAGAGTTTTGTTTCTCATCTTCACCAACTCCATGATTTTCTTCTTTTTCCTTTCCCGTTCCAGGATCATTCCCTTTGCTTTGAGTCTTCCGCGTAACCTCATCTCTCATAATTGCAGTGAGGTTGCCTGGAGGTTCAAAGTGATGGTTTTTGATCTCGACTAATTATGGCTTTGCTCCTTTTTTCTTCATGTCACTTGATCTTGCAACTTTCTGAGTTTATGCGGGAGACTCAAAATGGGAGCAGGAAGATTCATCAGGTGTTTTGCTTTGATGATGACTGTCTTCCTTGGGGACATCAATATCTCCTCTCTGAAGGGCTTCCTGAGGTTTACCAAGCAAGGAAACGCCCTGTTGAAAGGCTTACAAGCCTAACGCGCAGACGAAAGAATGACCCCCCGAATGACGGGAAGTGCCAACGTGGTCGAAGAAAACCACCCAAAAGAGAAGTTACTTGGTTGTAAAAGACCAACTGCAATCCAGCATTTTATTTATGCCTAGTTTATTTACCCTTTCGGCACTATGTAATTCACAAATGCCTCCTTTGGCACATGTAACTTGGCAACATTATAATGAAATTTCTTCCATTTTATTCTTGAGCAATTTTTTATTCTGTGCTTTCGACAATGTTTTGGCAACTTAAATGCCATGTTTTTACGCTTTCTTTATATTTATTCCAGCGTTATTTTAACTTCGTGCAACGTTGGCTTGTACTTTTTCAAGTATTTGCCATTTATACGCAAAATTCTTTCATCAGCGCCGATCTCTTCGACCTCATATGCGCCGTTTGAATAAACTTGTAAAATTTTAAATGGTCCTTCCCAACTTGGGGACCATTTACCAAAGACTCTATCTTTTTTATCCATAGGCAATAGGACCTTCCACACTAGATCACCTGAATTAAAGGCTTTCAACTTAACCCTTTTGTTATAAGTTTTAGCTACCCTCTCTTTCTGTCGAATAAGCGTATCTAAAGCTAATAACCTTTCTTCGTCTAAATCAACCAATTCATCAAGCATCATATTCCAATAATAATCAGAGGGAATCTCCCACTGTCTTTGAATTCTTGTTGATTGTAGACAAATTTCAACAGGCAACACTGCATCGTGTCCAAATGTTAGCCTATAAGGAGTAGTGTTGATAGATTCTTTGGGTGAATTTCGACAAGCCCATAATGCTTGATCAAGGGTATTATGCCAATTTTTGGGTTTCTGCCCAACATGCTTTTTGATCAAGTTATTAATAACTTTATTGACAGCTTCTACTTGTCCATTGGCTTGCGCATAATATGGTGTCGAAGTTAATAACTTAAAACCAATTTCAGAAGCAAACTCTACCATTTTTCTACCAGTGAAAACTGATCCCTGATCTGTAGTAATGGTTTCTGGAATTCCAAACCTATAAATGATATGATTTTGAATAAACCTTATCACTGCTTCTTGATCAACATTGGCTAAAGGTATAGCTTCAACCCATTTGGTGAAGTAATCAATTCCCACAAGGATATATCTATGGCCCTTCGACGAAGTTGGCTTTATCTCTCCAATCACATCTAGAGCCCAACCTCTAAATGGCCAAGGTTTGACTATGGCATGCAATTCATTTGCAGGTACATGTTGTATCCCAGCATGCTTTTGACACTCCTGGCATCCCTTAGCAAATTCTATGCA
The DNA here is from genome assembly GCA_963573325.1 of Astragalus glycyphyllos. NCBI lineage: Eukaryota > Viridiplantae > Streptophyta > Magnoliopsida > Fabales > Fabaceae > Astragalus > Astragalus glycyphyllos. The sequence continues at coordinate 62,340,523 of OY754312.1, read as the reverse complement.
ATCTTTCAGCATAGTTGGCCAATACATTCCTTGTCGAAATAATAACCACTTCATTTTGTGGCCTACTTGGTGTGAACCACATGCTCCGCTATGTGTATCAGAAACTGCTAAATATGCCTCATTTTCACTAAGACATTTTAATAGTACTCCTTCAGGAGTCTTTTTAAACAATTCGTTTCCAATTATCACATAGCTCAAAGCTCTGTATTTTACCTTTTTATTGGTATTTCTTGTGGGATTTTGCAAATATTCCACAATAGGCCTTCGCCAATCATTATTGGTCATATTGTCAAGAGCAAAAATTTCTGCTAAGTCAAAGTCATCAAAAATTTGACGTTTTTCGACAACGACTAGTTCCTCGTTTGCGTTTGTTGCCCCCTCAGTTTTTGGTGTTGACAATAGTGACAAAGAATAGTCATCAGAAATGATTTTATCCTTTATTTCAATTAACTCTTCCAGGCTTTGTTTTGAAACTTTATAGCCTGAAGCAATTTGTGCCAATTCATTTGCCACTTGATTATCAATTCGTGGTAAATGTTCTAAGTGAACAGACTCAAATCTTTTTAACAAAGCATTGGCAACAACAAAGTATCTGATAAGGTGCTCTTTAATGCATTTGTACTCTCTTGTCAATTGTTTGACCACCAACTCAGAGTCACCTTTTATTTCGACATGACTTGCCCCCAGCTCAAGTAAAATTTCAAGGCCTACTATTAAAGCCTCATACTCAGCTTCATTATTGGAGCAAACATCTCGAATTTTAAACTTATACTTCGTTGGAATGTTAGTAGGAGATATTATTAAAATACCAATCCCAACTCCATGTTTATGGCTTGAACCATCAAAGTACAACCTCCAAGGATATACGTCTACAAAACTTAATGTTTCTTCGACAACAGAATGGTCAACTATAAAATCAGCAACCACTTGTCCTTTAATTGATTTTAGAGGTTGATAAGTTAAGTTGTATTCTGACAAAGCCAAAGCCCATTTACCAATTCGGCTATGCATTATTGGTTTCGACAGCATATGCTTAATAACATCAAAATGCGAATAAACAGAAACATCAGCTGGTTTTATATATTGCTTTAACTTTGTACACGAGAAATACAAACAAAGGCACAACTTTTCTATAGGAGTGTACCTCGTTTCGGCATCATTTAAGACCCTACTGAGGTAATAAATGGCTCTTTCGACACCACTATCATCCTCTTGTGCTAACATGCTACCTATTGTTCTATCAGAAGCTGCTATATACAATTTGAGCACTTTGTGTTTAATAACAGGCAACAAAATTGGTGGTTTCATCAAATAAGACTTGATTTCGTCGAAGGCTGCTTGATGCATTGGTTCCCATTTGAACTCTTCTTCCTTCTTCAGTCTTAACAATGGCGAAAAAACTTGTGTTTTGCCACTTAGATTTGATATAAATCTTCGAAGGAAATTGATTTTTCCCAGCAACGACTGAAGCTCTTTTTTGGTCGAAGGGGCCTTCGTTTCCATAATTGCCTTAGTCTTATTTTGATTGATTTCAATGCCTTTTTTGTGCACTATAAAACCCAAGAAATCACCTGCACGTACACAAAAGGCACATTTTAATGGATTTAATTTCAATCCATATTTCCTCATTCTTTCAAAAGAACGGCGAAGATGGTCTAAATGACCACTTTCTGAGGAAGATTTAACCACCACATCATCTATGTATACTTGCATAAAATCATCAATAAAATCATGAAACATAGAATTCATGGCCCTCTGATATGTAGCACCAGCATTCTTTAATCCAAAGGGCATTACTACCCATTCATAAACACCCAATGCCCCCGGACATCTAAAAGCAGTTTTCGACACATCCTCTTCAGCAATGAAGATTTGATTATACCCAGAATAACCATCGAGCATACTAAGATAATCAAATCCTGCTGCTGAATCTATTAGCATTTCTGCCACAGGCATTGCGTATTCATCCTTGGGAGTTGCATTATTTAAATCCCTAAAGTCTATGCAAACTCTAAGAGTCCCATTTTTCTTTATTACAGGAACTATATTGGCTAACCATTCGACATACCTGGCTGTTCTGATGAATTTGTTTCTGAATAGCCTTTCGATTTCCTCTTTGATCTTAGCCAACACTTGAGGAGCAAATCTTCTTGGCACTTGCTTCACTGGTTTCTTCCCTGGTCGAATTGGTAATTGCATTTCCACTACTTCTCGACTTAACCCAGGCATTTCATCGTAATCCCAAGCAAAGCAGTCTTTGAACTCCCTTAGCAATGTGATGACTTGGATTTTTAGAGAAGCATCAATATTTGCACTAATATAAGTTGGCCGTTTTATTGAGCCATTTCCCAAATCAACTTCTTCTAACGGGTCTTGAGCTTGCATATGCTTTGCCGAATCTCTAGGATCCTTTTCAAAACCTAATGGATCATCATCATAAATGCAGTCAAGTCTTTCATCTATGACTATGCCATTTCCTTCATGTAACTCACTGGCTTCGACAGCCATTGTTTGTTGAATAATTTCGGCCTCTATAGCCGCGTTAAACTTGTTTTCGGCCATATAAGCCGTAATTTTGTCCCATGCATTGGGCACTGACATAAGAACATTTTCAAGAACCAGTGTTCCACCCCGTTGGTCGAAGAACACCATCAGGATAACAACTATCATCTCCCATTATTTCTCTTTCCCAAACAAAACCATAATTTGGGTCAAGATGAACTGAGGTAAAAACATTATCCGCAGGAACATATGCCTCATTAGAAGATGAACATGGCGCAATCTTCGCCATTTGTTTCTCAAAATTTTCCTTGGTAATTTGGTTCACATCAGCACGGAAGTAGCTCTGATCGGCTTCAACATACTCTACCAAACCATCTTCCTTCCACATCACTAAACGTTGATGCAAAGTTGAAGGGACAACACCAACTCCATGGATCCACTCTCTACCAAGTAGTAAATTAAAATTCGCTTTAGAGGCTATCACTAAGAACAATGTAGTCCTCTTTATGGAACCAACGATTAAGTCCACCTCAATGGCCCCCAAAGAATGGCCAGTTTTGCCCTCATAGTTGCTTAAGACAACGTTATGTGGCCTGAGGTCAGTGTCGAACTTACCAATCTTCTTCAAAAGACCATGTGGCATTAAATTCACTGCAGCTCCACCATCCACTAACACTTTGTTAATTCCAACACCATTGACTTTGGCTTGGACATACAGGGGTTTCAAGTGGTTTTGCATACTCATATCTGGCTTCTCGAAGGTAGCCATTTGGTCTTCGACACAACCATTGTTCATCACATAGTAACACATTGGCTTATGACGAGCCATATCCTCTGTAAAATCCTCTTCAACGTCATTTGGTACTGTGATAACATCGTACTCAAGAGGCAATATTGATACCACATTGCAAACAACATCGAAATCATCCTCAGAATCATCAAAATCAGACTCCATGTCTTCATCCATATCGAAATCAGCATTCTTTTCTTTCACTGTTGACAACGGAGGAAATATCCTTTCAAGAGCAGGCCTTCTTGGCTTTTATGTTACTACAGCCTTGCCTTTGGCCTTATTCGCTGCACACACATGACTAGCAACATCAGCATTCCTCTTTGTGGCAACTTCAGCTTTGTGAACCCCACTCTTCGCCACTATTGTGCTGCGTGGAACTTGATTATTAGCCAAATGACTTGGAACCTTGTTAATGTCAAAGTGTGCCTTCTTCTTCTGTTGTCTTTGGTAACGACGCCATTGTGTTCTAGTCATGGGGTTCTTACCCTTATAGTTATTCTTATAATTAAACTTAGTAGCATCAGTACCTGGCTTGACAGCTTTAGCACGTTGATTATTGGGCACCCATGCTTCAACAGGAGCACTAGCACTTGGGACAAAGGATTTATTTGTTGACAGCTTCAAATACCCTTTCGCTGAGGACTTCTCCTTAGCAAATTGTCGTTTGCTTGTTGAAGGCTTTGTTGACACATTAGCCTTATAGCCAGGAAGATCTCCTTTTGCAAAGTCAAATTTTGGCCTGTTGTCAAGCCATTTTCTTTTACGTTGTTGTTGATCCTGATAACCTTCGACAGCTTTGGCTGCTTCTTTGTCGAAGACAGCGCTGCATCTTGGGCAAAGCATAACTTCAGAGTTATTCCACTTACACCGATTGAGGAAATCTATCAATTCTTCCTCAGCCTTTGGATATACAGCATGTATCTTCCCATCATATTCTTTTAGGGTCACTTCCTGTTTCTTGCCTTCAGCGTACAGAAAACCTTTTAATTTCTCGGTGGCAGTCTTGACATACTTAGGAGGGTCTGCCATTTGAGCATCCACCATGCCTACATCAGCTTCGACAGGTTCAGAATACATAGCTTCAGCCTTAGGCAATGGATCAACATCAATCTGCATAGGAGCTTTCATTTTCTTATCAGCAAATTTGAGTCTTCCTTCGTCAACTGCTTTTTGCACAATATCCCTGAAAAGCACACAACGGTCAGTGTTATGTCCCAAAAAATTATGGAACTTACAATAACCCTTTTTCTTTCTTTGGTCAAGAGTTGGTATTTTAAGGCCTTTAGGCACTAATATTTGACCATCAGTTACTAAAAGATCAAAAATTTCATCACATTTAGTAACATCAAAAGTATAAGTCTTAGGCATAAATCTATCATTCTTAGGCTCTACAGGGTTATTCCCATTCGCAGGCCTTAATAATTTACAGGTATAAGGAGGACCAGGCTTAAGTTCAGCCACGTCTATCTCCTCTTCTTCGACATTACTATATGTAACGTCGAATTCTTCTTCGACATATGCCACTTTTTCTTTTTTATGATACCTATTCGACCTAGATTTTTCTTCTCTAAGCCTTTCAACTTGTCGAACTCTATCAGCCAATTGAGCCATATCTCTCAAATGAGATGTGTCTAATTTCTTTCTAATTGAGTAATCAAGGCCACCAGCAGCCATTTCGACAAGCTCATGTTCAGGGACTAGTGTGAAACAACGAGATTTCAACAGCCTAAATCTGTTTAAGTAATCATCAATAGTTTCAGGCATTTTGCGCCGAACACTAGCCAATTCTTTAAGACTAATTTTCGACTGGCCCATGTAAAACTGTGTATGGAATGCCTTTTCTAATTGCCCCCATGTGAACATAGAACCAGGGGGTAAGGTTGTGAACCAAGTGAAAGCATTTTTAGTTAGAGAATTTGGAAAGTATTTCATCTTCAAATTCTCATTTTGTGCTAAGTCCCCAGCCTCAGTCAAGAAACGAGCAATGTGTTCGACTGTGGACTCATTTGTATCACCACCAAACTTAGTAAACTTGGGAACTTTCCATCCCCTTGGTAACTCAGTTTGTAATACGTATTCACATAATGGTGATACGAAGTTAGGCCTTTGTAAACCTATGTTAAGGCCATTTTGCGCCAAAATAGTTTCGACTAAAGTAACTATATTGTTTTCTGCGCCAACATTGTGTTGTTGCACTTGTCGAACAACTTCATCAGCGTTCTGGTGTCTATTTACCAAAACTACTTCAGGGACGTGGTTTACTGCCTCTTGTAGTTCGCCTACAATTGTGGACGCTTCGACTGCAAATGCTTCTTGGGGGTTAACTGGCGACGCATTACCCGCAATAATAGGAACTTGCCTATTATTAACCGCTGGAGCCCCAAAGAAATCTGCAATCCTACTCATCTGATTTGCCAACATTTGGTAACTGTTATTGGTATTTTGAATCAATGGATTGAAAACTGTACCAATTTGTTGGGTAAGCATATTAACCATATCGTGATTACTCTCGTCTACTTGCTGTCTTAAGGCCAACAAAGACGTATTGGTTAATGCTGGGGGATTCCGACCAAATACACTCTCAGAAGAGACGTGTGTAGGGGAAAAGGTCGAAATATGTGGCATTCCAGTAGGCATGCCATACATTCCCAGAGGAAATGGGGGTAGATGCACGTTATTCAAACGTGGGTCTAAACTGTTTCCCATTGCCATGTAAGGACTATGAAGCCCTACACTTAACGGCAAAGACATAGGCAAAGATGCCATTTCTGACTGCGTTGAACCAACATTAGTCATCGATAATGAAGGGACGGTTGTCGACGATGATAGTCCTGCGCTAATGCTCGCGGAATCCATTGTTATTCCTTGCCCTTGTGAAACCACAAGGTTGGAACTAGACGCATTATTCGTACCAGAACGAACCATTTTACCACTTCTTAAGTGCATACAACAGCGAATACAAATAAGAGAGTACGAAAATGAACAAAATCAAAGGCAATGTCCCACCGGGCGTGCCAATTTGTTTGCCGGTGTTTTTAGCAAACAATCACTAGTTTTATTAGAAGGTTTGTGAGATCAAACTAGAAAAATCTCAAAGCAATGCCTCTGAATTGCGAGTGGTTTGTGTTTCAGAAAATGTAGAAAAGGGGACGATTTGCAATGATTTAACAGAATCTAAAAGAAAAGAAGCAGTAAATGGTGCGTGAATTGTAAAGAAAAGACAGATAAATTGCATTGAATCATAAAAATGGTACACGATCACGCACAGCGATTCTTCCACTCGTTTTTCGCTCTGGCTTGGAAGTTAGAGTTTCAGGAATCGGGTTGTGTATTGTGATTTGCGACCTCTGTTTCTTCTCAGAAACAGTTATTTATACAAAGGAAAAAAGGGGGAAAAACTGAACTCAGTAACCGCCTAGCAATTTGAAAATAAGTAACTGCTCCTACTTTCGACCAAGTAACTGCTCCTATTTTCGACCAAAACCGCTCTATCACGCTTCGACCAACTGCTAGTCTTCAGCGCATAACTGCTCTGTTTTCTGTCTGTCGAAAGCCTGTGTCCATTTTCCTCTCTCTTGCTTTTGCTTCCCTGGAAACTTGTCGAGTTTACCTTGCGCATGACCATTTTCTCTGTCGAAATAATTTGGTCTTTGTGAAATAAATATAAGTCAGGCCTTGTTGACCATCTTTAATGAAGCCTGTCGAAATTATAGGCTAACACATTGTTAATTCTCAAACAATATTGTAAATATGGTAGATTAGAGTTTGTTTAAGGTGCATGCTTTAATTTGTTATATTTGGCACTTTGGTGCCCAATTGTGGGTTTAATGTGTTTGCCTAATTGCTTCAGCATCTAATGTGGCAGCAATGCAAAAATGCACAACATGAGAGAGACTGCTGAAGGAAACACGGAAATTCATGAAAGGACAGCTGTCAGTCAGTACCTAGCGTGTGTGTGCATGCTAATCATAGAATATTCGCTGATGACCTAGGAGTGTGGGCAAAAGGGACTTTGTGTGCTCATGAAAGGACAAAAAGGCGCCCCCAATTTAGGGTTACCATTGGATCTTGGGCCTCATCTATAAATAGGACCATCATTTCTAGATTAGGGCAAGCCGAAAAACGAGGTACAGAGATAGCCTCCAATTCGTGCCTTCTCAAACTCACCAAAAAGATCAAGTGCTGGAATTGTTATTGCTGTAGCAACACTGAAGCTTCATTTCTTGAAGAAGTTACAATTGAAGAGTTGGAGTGTGCTTCATTGATCTTCTTTGGAGCTTTATTCCCATGGTTCAATGATTTGTAGTGTAAACTCTCTTCTCGGATTTGTAGCATGACTTTTTCATTTATGTTTAAGTTATTTTTCTTGTTGTTAAAGCTCAACATGAGCTAACTTCTTATAGTTGGGATGCAAACTTGATGTAATGAATTTATTGTGCTATTAATGAAGTATGTTTAAGTGTTGAGCATTTTATCTTGTGTGTTTTAATATTTCCATCTTAGATTACGATTGGCTGTCCAATCTAAGTAGCATTTATGAAGTCAGAGATGGTTTGTAAATTTACCTCACAAGATAATATGGCTTGTTGCATTAATAGAGATATTAGTGTTTCTCGCTTAAACCCTAGAGATAGGGAGGGCATAAGCCATAAGGTGAATACTGCGGGTGCCTAAGCAGCCTAGGGCCTAAATTTTAAGGTCTAGAGATAAACTTTGAGAGCCAAATCCTAGTGAGAAGTATTTGAGAAAATACATCCATTGCTGCAGCACTTAACATACCATTATGTGCACTTTAATGAAGTTACTGAAAGTAAATGCATCTCAACTTGTTCCAATCATCTGATCTTTATTACCCTGATACCTTTTATTATTTTGCATGTTACCAAACAATTGTCTCATTTACTTTATTTTTACCATCACTAATTTGTTGATTCAATTAAGCTTTGTTTAAGTGCTAATCCTCGTGGGAACGAACTTTACTTTCACTTTATTACTTGTTGATAGTGTATACTTGCACTATCACGTTTTTTTTACGCATCAAGTTTTTGGCGCCGTTGCCGGGGATTACATAGCCTAAAACACTATTTAATTAATTGGCAAAGTAGTGATTTTCTTGTTGCTAAGTTTGGTGCTCTGTTTCTGTTTGTTCAGTATTAGAATTGCTACGGCAACTGTTGCTGCAGCATATGCACAGGCGCAGTTCACCAGAATTCCAACTTCATCCTGAAATAGAAAGATTGTTTAGGGCTTTGAGAAGGGATCAAGATCACTCAGGACTTATTTCATTGGGCAGAGCTGTCAATATGGCTACACCACCACCTTCTAATCATGGGGAAACACCACCTCCAAGCAACCATGGTTCTGACAGACATACTATAGTTGCCACTGAACACCGTGAGCAACCTGAACATGTGAGACAAGTTTTGAATGAAACAGTCATAGGCATGGCTAATGACAAGAACAGACCTATGAGGGATTATGCAATTTTTGACCCTCACAGTATGCAAACTAGCATAGTAAGGCCTGAACTTGCCACAACTCATTTTGAATTTAAGCCTATGATGTTTCAAATGCTTCAAACAATAGGGCAATTTGGTGGAGGACCCACATTTGCATTTAAAACAATTTGTAGAAGTTTGTAGTAATTTCATTCTCCCTGGTGTAAGTGATGATGCTTTTAAACTTCAACTTTTCCCTTATTCCTTGAAGGATAGAGCTAAGGTTTGGTTAAATTCCTTGGAACCTCGCTCTATCACTACTTGGAATGAGATGGCTGAGAAATTTATGACAAAATACTTTCCACCTATCAAGAATGCCAGGATGAGAACTGAAATTACATCTTTTAGACAAACTGAATTTGAAACTTTGTTTGAAGCATGAGAAAGATTCAAAGAGTTGTTAAGAAAATGTCCACATAATGGGTTGCCTGTGGTTGTTCAAATGGAAACTTTTTACAATGGTTTGGAACCTCAAACTAGACTGATGCTTGATGCTTCCTCTAGAGGAGTCTTGCTGAATGGATCTTACCAAGATGCTTATAATCTTATTGAAACCATTGCTGCAAACAGTTATCAATGGCCAACAGCCAGGGCTAGTGCTCAGAAGAAAGTTGCTGGTATGCATGAAGTGAGTGAAGTTTCTGCTTTATCTGCTCAGGTTGCATCTTTGTCCCAGATGATCAAAAATATGAATGCAACACCTACTGCAGCAACACCTGCTGCAGCAACTGAACCTGTACCAGAGACTAAGGTAGCAGCAATTGAATAAGTATCAGTGGGTTCTGCTAGTTGTGTGTATTGTGGAGGAGGCCACTTGTATGAATAATGCCCTGCAAACCCTCTTTCAGTCAATTATGTGGGATATGACAAGAACAATAATCCATATTCTCAAACCTACAATCCTGGGTGGAAGAACCATCCTAATTTCAAATGGAGCAACAATGCAACACCTGCTACAGCTTCTGCAACACCACCAGGATTCACTGCTCAACCCAAGGCAACAGCACCAGCAATTGAAAACTCTATGGAGACCATGCTCAAGGCCTTCATGAAGGAAACAAAAATTCAGTATCAAACTCAAGGGGCTCCAATCAAGAACTTGGAGAATCAAATTGGCCAAATAGCCACTGCTCTTACCCAAAGACCTAGTGGAGCTTTACCTTCCACTACTAAACCATCATCATCAAAAGGGAAAGAGCATTTCAAGGCTATATCCGTAAGGAGTGGGAAGGACTTGAATGGACCATCTACTGATCCTAGTGATGGCACCAACAAAAACCAAAAAAATCAGAAAAATGAGTAAAAGAAGGCAATAGATGCTGTCACAGTTGATGCTGCAGCATTTGATGCTGCACCAATTCCATCACCAATTGCTGATCAATCTGTTCCATCTCCACCTTTTCCTCAAAGGTTGAAGAAGGCTCAGCAAGACAAGCAATTTGGCAAATTTATAGAGGTGATAAAACAACTTCACATCAATGTTCCTCTAGTAGAAGCACTTCAACAAATGCCCAACTATGCAAAGTTTATGAAGGATGTGCTCTCTAAGAGGAAGAGACTTGGAGAATTTGAAACAGTGGCTATGACAGAGGAATGTAGTATGATCATGCAAAGCAAGATTCCAAGCAAGTTGAAGGATCCAGGCAGTTTCACTATTCCTTGTTCAATTGGTGAAACCTATACTGGCAGAGCTCTTTGTGACTTAGGTGCAAGCATCAATTTTATGCCTAAGTCTGTTTTCACTCAGTTGGGTATAGGAGTTGCCAGACCTACAACTGTTACTCTCCAACTTGCAGATAGATCTATTGCATACCCAGAAGGAATCATTGAAGATGTCTTAATAAAGGTAGATAAATTTGTATTTCCTGCTGACTTTGTGATTTTAGATTTTGATGCAGATAAGGAAGTGCCTATAATTCTTGGAAGACCTTTCTTGGCTACTGGCAAGACTCTAATTTATGTACAAAAAGGAGAATTGACTATGAGAGTCAATGATCAAGAGATAAAGTTCAATGTGATGAATGCTCTCAAGTTTCCTGACCAAGGAACTGAGGAGTGTTCCTTTGTGGTGTCTCTTGATTCTGTGGTTCAAAAACACTTCCACAAGCAAAGTGACCATTTCGTGAAGGCTCTTGCTGAAATTGACAAAAGTGAAATTGTGGAAGAAGGTATGTTGCATGAGGAGGCCACTGTGAAGGAAATTTGGAGTAGACAGTATGAATCTCTTGAGCTTGAGGATTCCAATCTTAGAAGAAATTTGCCTTCCATTGAGAAACCTCCTGTGGTTGAGTTTAAAGAGTTACCCAAGCATCTTAAGTATACCTATTTAGGGGAAAATGATACATTGCCTGTGATCATTGCTTCTGACCTATCCAAAAGTCAAGAACATGATCTCATTACTACCCTAAAAAGGCATAAGAATGCAATTGGTGGCAAATGGCTGACGTAAAGGGGATTAGTCCTACCGTCTACATGCATAGAATTATTCTTGATGAAAATGCTAAGAATAGCATTGAAGGGCAGAGGAGACTCAATCCCATCAGGAAGGAAGTTGTGAAAAAGGAAATTATCAAGTGGCTTGATGCTGGGATTGTGTATCCTATATCAGACAGTGCATGGGTGAGCCCTGTGCAATGTGTTCCAAAGAAAGGAGGGGTCACAGTGGTAGCTAATGAGAAGAATGAGTTAATTCCTACAAGAACAGTAACTGGGTGGAGGATTTTCATGGATTATAGAAAACTCAACAAGGCCACAAGAAAAGATCATTTCCCCTTACCATTCATAGACCAGATGCTTGATAGACTTGCTGGGAAAGAGTTCTAATGCTTTTTGGATGGATACTCTGGTTATAATCAAATAACCATAGTACCTGAAGATCAACAAAAGACTACTTCCACTTGTCCTTATGGTACTTTTTCTTTTAGGAGAATGCCATTTGGGTTGTGTAATGCACCAGCAACATTTCAAAGGTGTATGATGTCAATCTTTTCTGAATTCATTGAAGCAGTTGCTTTGCCCAACAATGATGCAAAATCTGTCAGCAAGTTCTTATATATAAACATATATACAAGGTTTGGAACTCCTAGAGCAATAATCAGTGATGAAGGATCTCACTTCTGCAATAGGTTGATTGAAACTCTCTTGGCCAAATATGGGATAAAGCACAAGATTGCTACTGCATATCATCCTCAAACCAGTGGTCAAGCAGAGTTTTCCAATTTAGAGATCAAGAGAATGTTAGAGAAAATGGTAGGGCCTACTAGAAAGGAGTGGTCAAATCATCTTGATGATGCTTTATGGGCTTACAGAAATGCTTACAAGACTCCTTTGGGAATGTCCCATTATAGACTTGTTTATGGCAAAGCTTGCCACCTGCCTTTGGAGTTTCAATACAAATCTCATTGAGCAATCAAAAAGCTCAATTTTGATCATGCTAAGGCAGGGGAAGCTAGGCTATTACAATTGAATGAATTGGAAGAAATGAGGCACTTTGCATAAGAGAGTTCTGAATTGTATAAGGCAAAGACCAAGGCTTGGCATGATAAAAAGATTCAGAAGAGGGAATTAGTTAAAGGTGATCAAGTTCTATTGTTCAATTCAAGATGCAAGCTATTCCCTGGGAAGCTCAAGTCTAGATGGTCTGGGCCATTCAAATTGATGAAAGTATACCCTCATGGAGTTGTGGAACTGTATGATGATGTGAGAAAGCAAACGTTCAAGGTTAATGGTCAAAGGGTGAAGCAATACTATGGAGAACCAGTGGTGAGGAGCAAAATCACCACTGAATTGAAAAATCTTTGATCTTGGAAGGAAGTCAGGCTGAGGACTCTTAAACCAAGCGCTACTGGAAGGCATCCCACGGTTTTATCTAATAAATTAGTGTTTTTGTTTGTCCTAGTGTTGTTTTGCAGGAAATAATTCTTGGCAATTTGAAGTTTGACGGTGTGACAGCAAAGGTTGCTGCAGCATTGCTTCGAGCAACACTGTTGCAGCAGTGAATGGCAGTTGAGGAAAAAAATAAAATAATGGCTGTTATTCTCCCCAAGGTCTGACGCGCCATCAGCGCTTTGTCTAATCAATCACTTAACCGTCTCATCATTAACCCTCCACCATACACCTCACCCTAATCTCAACGGCTATCTCATTAATTGAGATTAGCAATTGCCAAAACCGTCTTCCCTCACCTTTATAACCACCCACTCTCATCCATTCCACCATCACTTCTTCATTGCGAGTGAAAACTGAATACCTAATCCTCAACCAGTAACCTCTCCAATCAAAGCAATCTCAATTCGCTCTTAATCCCCCTTTGCAACCCAAAATTCTGTGTAACGATGACAAGAACTAAGATGAGTGCAACCAAATCCTCTGGAAAGCGCCAATCAACCACTGGGCGAGGAGAATCCAGTCAAGCAAGGCGCAAGAATGTCAAGAATCAGGATGTCAGTGATGCTGAGAAGTTCCAGTCCATGAATTTCTGGGCAGAAAGGGGTTTTGTGTTGCAAAACGCCCTTAATGCATTCACATCCACTGTGAAAGCATTGGGGTGGGAGCAATTGGTGTAGCACCCATCATTTTTCTTCCCCTCTTTTGTACAAGAATTCTATGCAGGAATTGTACCCCAAAAAGAGGGCAAGCCCCTGTATATTTCTGAAGTCAGAGGAGTGCATGTCAAATTTGATTCCAAGGAAATCAATGAAAGCTTGGGCTTAGGCTATCATGGCTTAACCTTTGCAAAGAACTTCATCAAATGGGGCAAGAGAGAAATGAAGTCTGTCAAGAAAGCAATCACCATTCCTGGCACACCTTGGGAGCCCTGCAGTTCAAACGAGTTTAAAGTCAAGAGAATTAGTCTCAACCACGATGCCATGGTCTGGTTCAATTTCATCAAACACTCTCTTCTGCCCACATCCCACACAACCAATGTGGAGAAAGAAAGGATGATGCTCCTGGATGTCATTTTGGGAGTAAAAGATGTGGATGTAGGAAGGTTGATCTGCACTGAAATTCTGATATGCCATGGGAAAACTGCTGGGTATTTGTTCTTCCCTTGTCTTATAACTGATCTGTGTATTAAAGCAGGAGTTGAAATCAATGGAGAAAAGAAGGGGTATTCTCTTGCTGCTTTCCCAACTGTTCTAAAAGCAAAACCAAAGGCTGCTGCAGCATTTGGTTATTCCACCATGCTGCCACAATTCATGCTGCAGCAACGCTCTGTTGGGGAGTTTATGAGGAAGCAGCAAGAATGGTTGACTGCTGTGTTTGCAACCAATTTGAAGGAGATTGCAGGAGTAGAAGCACCTATCTTCCTAGAATGGGTGTTAGATGAAGAAGTGATTGATGCAACAATGTTTGATGAGGCAGGTGAGGATGATGGAGAAGAAGAAAGAGTAGTTGAAAAGAAAAGAAAGAGAATGGAAGTGAAGAAAGGCAGGAGGAAGATTGGAGAAGAAGAGGAAGACCTGCTTGAAATTGAAGATGAAGAATCCCTCAGTGAAGGGGAGAAGTAGGAGAACAAGGAAATAATGGCTCAACTGAGTAGGGAGGATGATAGTGAAGATGATGATTCTGTGGCTGATGATGGAAACAACAAAAAGAATGATAGTGAACCTGATTGGGATGATCTCACTGACATAGAAATGAACCCACCACCAACCCACAATATCACCAAAACCACCAACATACCTTCCACCTCCACATCTCAACCCATCCTAACCCCTGTTAACCAAACAACCAATGAAACACCAAACCAATCCACTCCCCAACAAGAAAATCAACCAGAAAATCCACCCATGACCACCACAAATCCACCCCAAGAAAAAGAACCTGAATCAGTGCCAACCAATGCTGCCAATTCACCTGCTGCAGCAATTGATGCTGCTAATAGTGAAGAAGAAGTTGCACACCTTCCAAGAAACAAATATCAAAGAGAATGGCAAGAAAGAGCAAGCTTGATGAAGTGCCAGAGGAAGAAGAGCTGGATGCTGCTAAGGAGACTGAGAAAGAAGATGCGCAGTCTGATGCTACTATTGTTGCTGTGGTCAAGGGCATTGCTAATGCTGCAGCTTCTGATGCTGCAGCACTAGAAGAGCAGAGGAGAGCAGAGCAGAAGAGAGTTGAGGCTGAGAGAATTGTAAGAGAGGCTCTTGAGCTTGTGGCCGCATCAGTGACTGCCCAAAAGAAGGCAGGTGTTTCTGATGCTGGTGGTGTTGTTGCATATACACCACCAGTGCTGTAGCAATCTGGTGGTGCAGCAACAGAAACTTCTGATGCTGTTATAAGCCCAAGAACCAAAAGATAGAAGCCTTACACTCCAAGGACCAGAAGAGGAGGAGCCATAAGACAAAGCCCAAAGACAAAACCAGGGGCCTCTGCACCTTAATCTTTTAGTTTATGTCTTTTTAAAATTCTGTGTTTAACGTTTTCTTTGAATAAACTTATTGAGTGCTTTTGTTCTATGATAGCACTCAACAATTGTGTTAGTTGTTGTTTTGCTTCTGTTTTTGCTTTTTAATAGGCCTCCCCTTTAGTATGCATGAGCAGTGAGGACACTGCAAGGTCTTAAGTAGGGGGGAGGACCTATGGTCTATGTATTGTATTAGCAAGCATGTTAGTTAGTTGAATGAAATTTTAAAATTTTAGAAGTTAAGTTGAGCAAAACTTAGTGATGAAATGGTGAGAATTGAGTGATTAGTGCCCCTGTTTGTGAGTGAACTCTATTGCTCCTGTTTGCTACACTTTTGCATGAAACTCAGGTAGGACTTAGTGAATATTTGTAATTGTTGTCATTCCCCAAGCTTATATAAAAAAAATAGAAAAAAAGAGAAAAGCAAAAAGCTATGAAAAAGAAGTTCAAAGAATAAGGGCAATGCAACACAAGTGTTAAGTATTGTTGTTGTTGGAATTCTGTTCTAGTGTGTGTTGCTGCAGCACTTAAGTTGAATTGTAATAAGTGCACTGATCTAGAGTTCTGAATTGCTGCATCAAAGACCTTGGTCATGCTTATCCCCCCTTTATGTGCTTGAATTGTTCGTCTACCCTTAGTTTTGAAACATCTTTGGTACCGGAGTACAAATAGTTACCTCGGATGAATGCACGCCGCGAGGACAGAAGGATGACTTCGGGTGGCTGAAACTGGACCTCGGATTGGCCGAGGTAACCTTCTCCCGCGGCTCGGGTGGGGTACCTGCAAGAACTCTGATGCCTAAGTCAGCAAGGGAAGTGAAGAGGTGATAGAGACGGGAGTAGAAAGCGTACTTGTAAATAGTGAGCGAGTCCCATATTTATAGAGCAGGGTACCGTGCCCGCACTGTTCGATCAAATGAGCGGGTTTGGTCCGTCAGATGCGGATTCGAGCGTGGCGAATGGCAGCAATGGGTTGGGCCCAAATGCCATGAGTTTGGCCCAGTCCGGAACACTACCAGAGTGCATAAAGGGATTATGTACTTATATCAAGATTGGAAGAACCTAGGAAACTATTATGGTCTTATTGATGGTCGGTGGATAGAGATAACTTTTGCTTCACTAACTCATCTTTATATCCGCATTATGGATAGGACTTTCTCACAACTCATTTATCCTATTCCAGCTAGAACTTTTTATCTTGATCCTATTGAGGTGCCTATTGTGTTCTGCAAGGAAGAGTCATGTAGCTATGCTATGGTTCTTTATCCTAGACATTACTTTAAAGAGTCTGTCTGTACCAAAGTGCCTTCAGGAGAACCAACCCGTTTGGTAACATTTATTCTGTCAACTGTCTTTGATTAATATTTTTTTTGTTCATTGTTTACAGACGTTTTCCTATTACTTATGCAGGACCTCCACTCTGAATTTTGTAAAACTGCTGTCCCACGTCAATTAGTCAACGTTATTGTTATGGATGAATAGCAGAGAGGCTGGATTTGTTCTACTGAGAGAACAACACACTTAACATCACAAACCAAGAGTGCCAACACTGAATGTTATCTTGCTGGAGAGTGGGTTCTTGTATGCAATGTTCTTGGGCTGAAAGCAGGTGACCCAATTCGATTGGGAGTCAACAATGACTACCCAAACATCATGTTCAAGTTGGTTTGATAAGCTACAATACCTTAGGCTAACGAAAGTATGATATTGAACCATGACAGTTTTTGAAGTATCATATCAGATATTTTATAATGTATAATAGTTGAAATATCATTATGAAGCACGGGTTGGACAGTATAAATATCTCTATGACATCATGCTTAGTCACAAGTCACATGGAGGCACCATGGCAACTTGCAAAAGGATGCACCTGCATCGCATGCAGCTGCACTACATGCAGCTGCACCATCCTGAAAGGGAGGAAAAATGCCAACACCGGAAGCACCTCAAACTGAAAGAAGATAAAGACACCACAAGATGACATCATAATTGGTCACAAATCACATGGGTCACACGGGAACCTTTCAAAGGAGGTGCCTACAATATATGACCATTTGAAGAGTCATCTTATAAAGGACACATGGCTACACCTAATTGGACCATTCTTTGCACTTGAGTATAAAACTCAAATGGCATCATCAACTTCTGAAAAGTAACCATGGTTAAGTTAACTTTGTCTCCAAGCAAACCCTCACTTGAAGGAAATCTCAAGGCCTATATAAAGGACTCAACTCTTCACTTGAAAGATATATAGATTTTTACATACTTACTTCTTGTTCTTTCTATTTTAGTTTTTCATAGTTTTCAAGTTTATTTTCTTGTAGTTCTTTTTATATTTTCTTAGTGTTAGAAATTAGTTGTAAGCAAATATATGCAAGAGTCTTTCAATTGTTGTAATTCTTACTCTTTTGAATTGTCTTGTACTTTCCTTCATTGCAACATGTTTTCATTCAATTATATTTGCTTTGATATGCTCATCATGAGCTAATTCCCTTAAGTTGGGATGTTCTAACTTTCCAATGATCTTTTGAGGAAAGTTATTGAGTTTTCAAGTGGTGTAAGTACTTTAGTTCTTGTGTTTAAATACTTAATCTTGTTTAAGGTTGATTACTTAGAACAAGTAGAGTTATATTCACTTAATTGGCTTATAACTAGAAATCAAGGACTAAGTAAGGATAAGTGTTTAATAAAGCTTTTTGTTAAACTAGTTTTAATGAAGTTAGCTTGTTAATTCCATGTTAATTCCTAACCTTAGGTTAACATAGTCCTTACAAGAGTGTAGTAAGATCTTAAGATACAAGAGTGTACTTATTTAGCAAATTGGATTATCTGTAAGGGGGCGAGAGAGGCACTGACAACCCTACTCTTTACCGCAAAAAAAACAGGATCATAAGAGCTTGTAACGAAACTCTGAAGAAAGTAGCTGACCAGCACACACTGATGCAACTGCACCACAAGAAAACACAATACACTCAAAAGTGATTTAGCTTGTGAAGACATCTCAACTTTCATTCTCAATTGATTTCTTACACAATTTACTTGCTTTCATTTATTTTAACATTTCAACTTTAATCAAAACCAAAATCTGAATAGTGTAGTTGCACTAATTTTCATTTCTTTACAATAACATGTAAGAGTTGATTCAATCTCTGTGGGTTCGATCTTTTATACTATAACTTGTGACTGTGTATACTTGCACACGTATTTTCACACACCAGTAGGCCCAGTGGGAGCTTTCTAGGGGGGGCACTTCTGGGGGGTTCTATAAAACACGGGGGTACCCTGACAAGACTCTAGCTATTTCCCGGGATGTGAGGGCACTTGCATCTGCTTACCTAGCGTTAGATGGATCCAGGTTTATCACGGAGTAGTGGGTTGGATCTTCTCGACGTTGTACCTGATTCAGAAGGACGACATTTGTTGATGAATGACCGAGCACGTGTGGCAGGTTCGTTGGATTCCCTGGTGTGATATTTCTACGTTCCTTGAAGATGATGATCTCAGCTGATGGTTGACTGAGTATTCAGGTTATGTTTGTCTTATATATTGTGTTTTTTTTCGTTGTGTGATGTGACCTCATCACTTTTATGTATGACCCTCTGTGGCTCCACTTTGTGACATTTCTGCTGTATAGACTTGTTGTGTTGTCACTCTTTAGGGATTGACGCTCTTTCTCAACCATGCACTATTTTTTTAGATTGAATTTCAGGTGTCTATGGAGTAGCCTTCTACACTCGTGAATCAGTGGAGATGTGATCATTACGGATCACGTAGTAGCTTGTAGTATGATACTATGCATTGATTTTACCTTTTTTTTGGCTTAATTACAGTTTTGGTCCCCTATTTTCACCAACTCACGATTTTAGTCCCTCTATTTTCACCAACACACGACTTTAGTCCCCCAAGAATTTTTTTGACGAATTTAGTCCCCCTATTTCCCACATTTTGTAAAATCAAAGTCCACCTACCCCTATAGTTTGGTCAGAGTTGGCGCTGAGTTGTTAGTCACATCACCTATCCTACGTGGCTGACACGCTAGCTTTCTTTGTTGGAATTTAAGCATAAAAATAAAAAAAGATTAATTATTATTATTACAAACTTATTTTTTAATTATAATATTTAATAAATAAAAATTTCATCTTCTTCATTCGATATTTCATCTCCCTTCGTGAACCCATTCAATATTTAAAAAATAAAAAATTCATGTTCACAAATTCCAATTGGTTTGCGTCAATTTTGGCCAAATTATAGGGGTAGGGAGACTTTGATTTTACAAATTGGTAAAATAGGGGGGACTAAAATCGTCAAAAAATTTCTTGGGGGGCTAAAATCGTGAGTTTGGGAAAATAGGGGGACTAAATTCGTGAAAAAAATCTTGGGGGACTAAAATCGTGAATTGGTGAAAATAGGGGGACGAAAACTGTAATCAAGCCTTTTTTTAATTTAATTGTTTTAAAGGATAATTGCACTGATTATGTGACATCGGGATTTGAGTTGTACTCTTATTGTTATAATTAAGATTATTATTGTTATTATATTGAAAGGAATGTTTCATCGCTTTAGTAATTGATAATTTTACAAATCTTGTTTTTATGATTTTATTGAAGAAAAGCTTTGACACATAGTCTTTATTGTTCCGGATTGGGCCAAACCATCACTGGCTTGGGCCTGGCACACTTCCGCATTCCAGAACTTCTGCGTCCGCATTCCAATCGTACCCATCGGTCAGGATCTTTCCCACATATCCAACGGCTCAGGTACGGCCCCCGTCTATAAATAGAGGCTCCGCCCTCTATTCCAGGTATAATCTTAACACTTCCTGCATTCACGCAACCACACGTGTTCCACACATTCTCACACATACACCCTTGAATCAACTATGGCACAACGCCGTGCTTGTATCCCTCATGATTCTCTCTAATCTCTCCACTTTTATTCATTTCTACCTCTTACTGACTTGAGCGTCGGAGTGTCTTGCAGATACCCCCCACCTGACGTAGACAGAGGATCACCTCGGACGGTCCGAGCTCCAATTCTTATCCATCAAACTCAGCCTTCGTCTTAGAAGACCAACTCAACTGGAAGCACGCAAGTATCCTGAGCCCCGGATTCGGCCGATGCTAGGATCCAGGTTCCTTAGGCCCGTACTCCGATACCAAACATTGGCGACCACAGTGGGAGACATCATCACTTGCTTCCGGACTCCATCGTGTCTACCTTGTTTTTCCTTATTTACTCGGATTCTCTTCAAAGGAATTAACTCCGGCACCCTCTAAACTAGCTCTCCTCCCCGAGGTATGTCCCAACTCCCAATGATTGCATCGTGTGCTACATTCTCTCTGTCTGCAGGTCCCGCTCACCTCTGACACGGCTTGAGCTCGTCACCATGACAGGAAACAATGGACCTTTGTCCTATTTTGGCTAGCTCCATCCGAATACGGACTTCCCTGGATTTCCTCTAATCTTGGATTCTCGTACAGTTTTGTTCGCCTCCCAAGCACAGCTTGAGCTCTCAAAGTTTCGCTCGCCTCCCCATCATCCCCGGATCTCGTCATCAGAGTGGATATCTTGGAATTCTTGAATCTGATCTCGAATTTCTATCTCTAATTGGATCTTCATCCAATTCTTTACAAGATTTTTCTGCAGGTTCGTCTGTCCGACCTCGTATCTCTATCTTGCTACTGGCATCCAACAAATAGCCCACAGCGGCTACAATAGCTCTCTGATCTCCGAGCTCCGCGCTCCATCAGAGATTCCGACCTTTCCTCTGATGTCTGAGCTGACGAGCTCCATTAGAGGCCGAAGGGTTCCCAATTTCGCCTCGCGCGAGCCGACCTCCCTCTGATCTCTGAGCTGACGAGCTCCATCAGAGGCCGAGGTCTTCCCAATTTCGCCTTGTGCGAGCCTGCAGCACCTCCCCTCTCCGAGCTCGACGCTGCATCAGAGGCTGAAGGGCGGGGGTCCACAGCCATCTCCGTTGGAGGAATCTCGAGAGAGAGGAGCCCGTAGCGGCTTTCTCATCTACCAAGACTAAGGCCCACGGTGGCTCTATTTAGCCAATCTCGCTACGGAGAGGGGGGGCCGCAATGGCCTTCCCATCTATGAAGTTCAGCCTTCAGCGGATCTCTTAAAATCTTATTCTAAATTGCAGGGATCCCACAAGTGTCCGAATTTCTACTATCAACGTCAGAATTCCACTCTATTATCCGTGAAGGAGTTATGTTATTTTACCTACGCAAGAGCTTGGCCGTTCTACAAATTTTATTCCCGCATCTCGGCAGTGGGTTTCTACTCTACCGAAAGCATTTAATCAAAGTGTGCCAATGATTCAAAGATACGTAAAAGTAAAATTAATGAAGTGCAGGATGAATTAAAGCCGGAAAAAGGGGACGGTGCCCAATGTACTTTACAAACAAAGATTGGCCCCAGAAATGCCAGAGACCAATCAGTAAAAATCAAAAGAAAAAAATTAAGAGTCAGGCAGCTTTCTCGGTCTCCTTCTCTTCCCCAGCCTCGGCTACCTGCTCTGGATTGGTTGGCACGGTGTCATCATCAGGAGTGGGAGTTGCAGCAGGGTCATAAATCACTGCCCCCTGGAAGACAATCTTCCTGTTCTCTGCCTTGTACTTGGCATCCAACAGGTTGATATTCTGTCCGGGCTCAAGGACCAAAGCCATGTTGAGATAGCGATCGAAGCCAGACATAGCCGCCCTCGCCATCTTCATGGTGAGCTCGGTTTTGTCCTTTTTCAGCTGCTCCTCCAGCTTGGTTTTCTCCTCCTTCTCAGCCTCGGCAGTCTCCAACCTCTCTTGGACCGACTTCAGATCCGCCTTCAACTTTAGGAGTTCGGCAATGGCCTTCACCTGCTGACTGACCTTGGCATTGGCATCATCAAGCTGCAGCTGGACACCCTTTAGTTTCTCAATCTCTTCTTTCAGATTTCGATTGTCTTTAGAATATGTTACAAAGGTATGGTCTCGGTAAGTACTCGACTCGCGGCATGTATGAATTAACTTGGAGGCATTGATTCATCTTGTCTGCCGCCAGCTTCTGTAGCTCTTTGATGATCGTAGCACCAGTCTGGCCTACCCGGATGCTGGCCTCAAAATCAGTCAGGGAAGCCTGGACCTTCCCCTTTTCCATGCTCTTTTCTTGCTGTGTTGGTTTTTGATTTTTCAACAGAGCAGGTTCATTAGAGGCGGCCTCAGCATTGCCCCTTTTGCGGTTGTCCTTGCTGCCAGACCCTGAGCTCGGCTTCAAGACAGAGGGTTGAGCTGTCGGAGACTTTATTTGAATTTGTGATTTTTGTTTTTCTCGGATGGGTTCGCCCCCGAGGCCGACCCAGAAGCTTTCTTGTCTATAATTTTCTTTGCAGGAATGTTTTTATCTATCTTGGTTGTAGTGTCCAGCCTAGACTCGGCAAAAACGGCATCAAGGTCCAACTCTTCCATTTTACCTGCGGCAACAAAAAAGAAATCAGCAACAGTGACTTGCCGAAGCCGGCGTAAAACAAATCAACACGAAAAAACGAAATAAAAAGCAAATTACAAGTATCAAAGTATCTGTTCAGTTTGGCTTTGGACTCGGCCACGGCTTCTATCATAGAGCCGTAGCGAAATCTCAAGCCCTCCCCCATTTATTGATCAGTTCATATGATTTTTTGTTCTCTCCCTCCAGATGGTCAGGGTTCATCATATAGCTCTGGGTCCCGATCTCCACTCCATCCCGGACAAAGTGTCGTTGATCCCAGAACAGTGAGAAGTGTTCCTTCGTTAACTTTCCATCCTCAAAGTCTCCAACTGAAAGCTTGGAAGCACTGCTTAGACCCCGGACGAAGAAGAAGTTCGGCTTGAAATCCCGGTTGGAATCGTTGGCTGGCATTGCACCTAAGTCCAACGTGTCCTTGCCTTTTGCCTTCCGTTCCAGCTTCCGGAGAACGGAGCACATTGAAGAAGTAGAAGAAGACTTCCGTAGTGGGAACCCTCCCGAGGCGCTCCATGACCATCTCGAAACCTCGGACAAATCCCCAACCATTAGGCTGCAGTTGGGAAGGAGCCACGTGCAGAAACTTCACCACTCCCTTCTGGAAATCAGTAAGTGGAATCCGGACCCCCATGGTCTCTAGGACGACCCCGTAGAAGAAGAACCCTACTCTATTTTGCTCCGTGCACACTAGACAGTTGTCGGACTCGATCAGCTTCCACCTTTGTTAAGCAGGGGCGACAATAAACTTCTCGTAGTAGGATAGGGGCTTATCCGCCCTCAATCTTGCAGCAGTGTTACAAATCCTCTTGGTGACCCCATCATACAGGTCCTCGGCTGCAACTTCTTCTTCCTCCGCCTCGGTCTCGACTTCAAGTTCGGCTTCGAGTTCTTCTGCCCAAGATCCGACTTCAGCATGTCCCATTTCTGGATCCTCCTCAACTGTGCACTCAGAAGTCTGACGAACTAGCTCCCTAGTCGAAGCGCCCGATGCCGCAGCGGAAGGGGCATATGTCGAAGACATCAATGACTGGGCTCCCCTAGGGGTCGGCAATGGATCTCCTGTTGTCGATTGCTGCAAGATCGGATTACTGGGTGGTTTCCCAGAAACCGGTTGTTCCTCACTCCTAGTTCGGGCCATTATCTGCAAGGGGAGGACTGAGCCATCAATAACTAAATCTATCTATATCAGGCTCCCTAAAGTTTTAGCGGTATAAGTCTGGGCCTCAAAAACTCCCGAGGCCGGACTACCTCCCCCTTGGAGTGAGCAGCGACGATCGCCGAGGCGACGTCGGTCGCTGACAAAGTACTAAAGCATTTAAAAGTTTATACAGAGAAACTAACCTTTGTGCAGAAACTTTCGGATGTCTAACTGAATTGTGATCTCGCTAAAGAGTAAACCTAGAAAATGACGTCGACAGATGAAATGTTGATCTCGCGCGCCAATAAAAAGAGTTCGCTTTGCAGAGCTCAGGATAACGAAATATGCAAGAATGATCAAATGAACCTCCACCTCGCCTTTTATAGAGGCAGGAGGTGAAGCGTCACAACGAATTAATGCACGCCTCTTCGACTATGTGCGAACAGGTACCCGAACTCCCCAAAGCATTGCATATTTATCTGACTTACCTCTCTGGAAAAAGCAGGACTCAACAAGTCCCCACCTCGGAAGGCAAATAGAAAACAAGCCGAGGCCGAACTCATGCTGCCTTCGCCCTCGACTTGAGGGGCCACTGTTCCGGACTGGGCCAAACCATCACTGGCTTGGGCCTGGCCCACTTCCGCATTCCAGGACGCCTGCATCCGCATTCCAATTGCACCCTACTGTCAGGATCTTTCCCACACATCCAACGGCTCAGGTACGGCCCTCGTCTATAAATAGAGGCTCCGCCCACTATTCCAGGTACAATCTTAACACTTTCTACATTCACGCGACCACACGTCTTCCACACATTCTCACACATACAGCCTTGAATCAACTACGGCACAACGTCGTGCTCGTATCCATCATGATTCTCTTTGATCTCTCCACTTTTATTCATCTCTACCTCTTACTTGAGCGTCAGAGTGTCTTGCAGGTACCCCCACCCGACGTGGACAGAGGATTACCTCGGACGGTACGAGCTCCAATTCTTATCCATCAAACTCAGCCTTCGTCCTTTAAGACCAACTCAACTGGAAGCACGCAAGTATCCTGAGCCCCGGATCCGGCCCATGCTAGCATCCGGGTGCCTTAGGCCCGTACTCTGGTACCAAACATTTTTTATTACTATAAATTATTTTATATGATTTTAGGATTTTGACGACATCTTTTACTTGTGAAAGGATTTCGAAAATAAAGTGGAAATCATATTTGAAAAGCAAATTCACTCATTTTTATACTTTTTCAATTATAATTATTTTCGGGGTAAAGGGTGTCACAATGGCTGCACCTGTGAAAGATATTGAGATCAAGCAACATTTTTTATTACTATAAATTGTTTTATAAGATTTTAGCAATTTGATGACATATTTTACTTGCGAAAGGATTTCGAAAATAAAGTGGAAATCATATTTGAAAAGCAAATTCACTCATTTTCATACTTTTTCAATTATAATTATTTTCAGGGTAACGGGTGGTTCAATGGCTGCACCTGTGAAAGATATTGAGATCAAGCAAGCAGTTTCCACAAGAATCTAGGGTTATTTTAGACTAGCTAGGCCAAATTAAAACGCTTAAAAATCTCAAATATGACCGAAAATCGAAAAAAAATTAACATTAAGATTCTAGAAGTCATTTATGACTAGTGTAGAAGAATTATAATATTTGAAGTCGAAACAAAATAAAAACATTCATTTTGTCCAAATTGTGAGTCAAAGAAATATCTAGAAGCACTAAAACCAGAAATCGATTAGGAAAACAAAATATAGAAAATACTAGAAAGCTATATACTAGAATATCTGAAATTAATATAGGATAGATTATTAAAAACATACATGGTGTTTGTTTCTCGAATATGCTAACTAATACACTATTGTATAATACTAATAATAATAATAGTTATGATAATAATGATATATTAATAATTCCCAAGATATTTTTGTTGATTCCTTAATCACTAAGTTTATAATTAAATTAAATCAAAATTAATTCTCCCTCCCTATAAAAACACCTACCTAACCTGCCCCTCTCTCATTTTAACTTCTCCAAATATTTTATATATTTTATTGTAATTTCCTCATTCTCTTCTTTTTCACTTTAAAATTCTCTCCCAGTCTTCAGCATTTCTTGTCCTCCCAACTCTCCACCACTTAGGTGAATCCCCTCCCCCTATTCCTTATTCATTAATTTTCCATTGGATCTTGGTAGAGGAGTTTTTGAAATGTGAAGGTAAAGGGTTGATTTTGAAGGAAGTATTGGTGCTCATGTCAAGTTCTTTATCTCCTCCTTCTTCAATAGATGGCCTCCCCTTTGCCATATTTTGGGTAAATTTTTTCTCTTCATCTCCATCCATTTTTCTTTTCACATGATTATATAGATAGTTTGCTTAACTTGATGATGATTCTAAGGTTTCATCATCTTATTTCTACACCAAAAAAAGATTAATTTACTAAACATGTTTCAAAGAAAGTATTTAAAGAAAATCACATGTATTCTTCTTTTCAAAAAGTGTGGGCTTTAGGTGACAGTTAATCCATAAATAAATTTGGATTAAAAGGTTTGAACTTTTAGCTATGAGGAAGATGGAGAAAATGGATCCTAAAAGAATCTCTCTTTTTGATGCAACTTTTAGTTGTTTTCATATAGATCTACCTTGTTTAGCTAAATATCTCTTAGATCTACCTTGTTTTGTTAAAAATCATGGAACTTTTAGTTGTTTTCACTTAGATTTACCTTATTTAGTTAAAAATCACGTAGATCTACCTTGTTTTTAAAGTAGTTGAAATGATTACAAATTTTTGTGAAGCAAAATGAGCAGTATTTAAAGAAAAGTTTGGATTTTGACAACATGATAGGTTTTTCAAGGTTAAAGTTTCAATTTTTATGCAGATAAATAACGTAAAACATACTTAATATTCAAATTGAAAGATTGTAACATGTATCCTAACCTTTTTTAATATATAACCACAATTTATTATTATTCTTTTTAGAGTAAATATATTATTTTACAAAACCTAAATATGAATATTCATTTCATTTTTGTTATCTATTTTATTATTTTTGTTTAGATTTAGTTTTTATTTATGAACACGGAAGTTATTATGCTATTATCTATTCATTTATATTTTTTGTTTCTATGCCATTTTTTGTTAACTTCATATCCACAAGGTATAAATACCTAATTAATGGATCATTATTATAGGTCTGATGAAATAGAAGTCTTTGATGATATCGTATGCACCTTCACATTCTCTGATACGTGTTGCTCTAATGCTCTTCTTGGAAATGACACCATCACTCTCCAAACAACTGTGATTTCAATGATTAAGGTGCCTTTGCTAGAATTTATCTAATGACTATGTTGTTATAGTTGTTAAACATTTTGTTGAGCTAAAGATATAATGATTAATCTCATTTTGAATAGCATAGAACCTTTACTGTTACATTAGTATTTAAAGACCAGTATTTTCAATTAGTGTCCAATATGCTACTAAAGTTTTGTTACGTTGTAGATAACTACATTCTGTTCACTCTTTCTTTCTCTAGGGATATATATTAATTGTTGCTTTTATCTACAGCAAGAATGTGTGGAGTTGTGGCAAAAAGTGAAAACCAGCTTGCTCCCAAAATTAACTGTTGTAAGTTGTTTGAGACATATAAAAAAACTGTTCTAGCTTTTGAAGGACACCATTGAGATAAGTAGGAATTAAAAATAGTGTAATCGAAAATCTCATTTATACTACTTGTTATTGTAGCACTATGACTGTTAAACTTTAAACCTTGTTGGTATAGTTTTAACTAAAGCTATTCTTTAACCATATCTTTCTTAACATGACATAGAAAATCTAAATTGATTTTTGCTTCAATATATATAGCAGAAACTTTTAACTACTTTGTAATTTCCATTGAGTTGCAGGGGGAGGTTCAAGAGGATATAACAAAACATGTAATCATCCTTGAATCTGCTAACATAGTCTTAGATACTTGTTGTAACACTAAGGGATTATTGGAAAATTAGAATATAACCGCACTCAATCTCATTCACATGTTTTCTTTATCAAATTGAATAAAACTAGTTTTATCAAATTGAATAAAACTAATTTTATTTTGCAAGAGTATTGATGGAGCAACATGGAAATTTCCCAGGAAGGGATGTTTATCGTAGTGTTCATCGAGAATGAACCTGAACCATCTATCTCCCAATTAGTGTTCAGAACAGGTAACGGCTAATTGTACTCTCAATTGGTAATACTTATCTTACAAACTCAACGCTCTTTTGAAAATCTTGAAAGAGTCATTATTGAAGTCGAAAGACCATACTCTGAGTCTAATATAAGTTCCATTTGCCTTGTAGATCTTCCAGTCGGGTTAGAAGAAATTGGCTTGCCCAACTCGTGTTCTCATATATATCATGAAGATTGCATTAATAGACGGTTGAAGAAGTCAAACAAATGCCCCATGTGTCGCAGGACTGTCTGACAATGGTCTCGATTCATCCCTGTTTATTTATTTCATAAAACCAAACTCAAATGCCAGAGTATTAATAGCCTTTTCATTTTGAAAAACTGAAGTCAAATTCTCATGTATTAATACCTTTCTTGTTAGTTACCTCTACCAACATATTTTATACAAAGTCAAATTATGTTAACGCCTATTCTTACTCTAGGTTTAACTTTGTTTATTCTTTTTAGATCATCGAATTTTCTTATTTTTTCATAATGATACACAATTTATATATAAATAGACATGTAAGAAAATAGATTCTTTGTCGATTCACTAAAATTGTATTTACTAAAATAAAATAAAAATTTCTATTGTATGTAATCTTTCAAGTATCTTAGTGTTATACTCAATTTTAAGGAAATGATCAGTTTTATCAATTATATCTTTTAGAATTCATATAACTAAATACAAATTATGTCATGAACAATGTAATTAATATATATATATATATATAAATATATATATATATATATATATAAAAACTGTCGCTTTTCATATTACTATCTGAATGTTGACATTTAATAAAATAAAACAAAACTACTATCAGGGTCTAATTCATTAAAGGAAGGTAGGGGAGGGGAGGAACATCGGGAATGATATTTATCTATGTTTTGTTTTGTTCAACAAGGGGTGGGGGAAAGATTTAAATGGAAGGAAATTGTAAAATTATGATTTACAAGTGTGTAATATTTAAAGGTCACAATTGTAATATCCCTAAAGTGGTAGTGCTAGTTATTATGATTAGTGACTAATTTTAAATTAATTGTTGCTAATCGAGTTGGTTAATTGTGGTTTGAGTCCCTAAGTGATGATTTAGTTTGCTTGAATACATAGCTAAATGAAATAATTATATATGTTTGTATGCTTGACTGATTGTGGGACTAGTTGAATTAAATTGTGTAGCGTATGAGTAAAGAAGTGAGGTGCACTTATCATAAGGGTACAATAGTCAGTCCCACTTTAAATTATCACGCTCACTAAAGCGCTCAGCTGAAATAAAACAAAAGACATTCCCTTCAAAGAGGGAGAAAGAGCTCGAAGGATAAGAAAGAAAAGAGAGGAAAAACCATCAAACTCTTCTCACAACAATTTCTCAAGCTGAACTTCTTCTCCTTTTGAGTTTCCTCCTTTGAGTTTCAATCTCACCATAGAGCTCTATTAGAGGCACAAAACTCAACTTGATCCACTATTCTTCTCACATGGAAGTTTTGGGGTTTAGTTAGTGAAGAACTCTTGTTGCATGTTTGTTTGGGAGGTTCCTATAGGCTTAGTTTTACCTACATTGTGGATGGGGTTGCTCAATGAGTGGATTTAGAGGCTGAATTCGAATCTGAGAGAGCTATTGGTGGATAGGAGATTGTTTGGTGTTCAAAGGTTTTACTTCTTGTTGATTGTAGTTGTTTAATGCATTTGAGGTGAGTTCTTCATTTGAAAGTCGTGTTTGATTGATATTCTGGTTTATGTATGTGTTGTGTTGTGAGATATCAGTAATGCATGTGTCTTTGAAGTATTTACTCAAGCTAGAATGTTCAGTGGGAAGACATTGTACAGAAATTGTTTTAAAGTAATTGTTTGGTGTTGAATGTTCATGACTAGGATATAATTGAATGATTGATTGCTGGAAAATTGATTGTTTGGATGTCATGGTGTTGTTCAATTAGGAGTTAACACTACAACAGAAAAAGGCATCAGGGACGCTTTTTTTTATCCATTGGGGGCGCTTTCGGGCGCCCCTAAATTTGGCGCTCCTGTTGCCAAACACTCTACAGGAGCGCGCAAGAAGCGCCCCTAAATGTTAGGCAACAGGAGCGCTTGTAGGAATCGCCCCTGATGGTCTTACGCGCAACTAACAATCAGGGGCACTTTCTGTTAGAAGCGCCCCTCTTGTCTTGACCAACAGGAGCGCTTTTTTAAAGCGCCCCTGATTGTCAAGTACTCTAAGAACATCAGGGGCGCTTGTAGAAAGCGCCCCTGATTCTATGTTTTTTTTAAAAAAAAAAATTGTGTTTCTAGTATATCCAATATTTGGCAGCACTTCCCTACTCTAATTTTCATCAACCAACAACAACCTATATTTACCAAATTTCAAATCAACTGACCAATTGTAAATCAAATTTCAAACTAGCCAATTGAAAATCAAATTCCAACTAATAAACCTATAAATCCATCTAATACAAGCTAGCCAATTGAAAATCAAATTCTGAATGTCAACATAGACAACAAAAATGATATGACATCCAATACAAGCTAACCAAAATTACTTGAATTTCGATTTTCATTAATCAAACAAGCAACATGACGACACTACTTTCCTTTGATCTCAGTAAGTTGGTCATCAGAAAATGGAGCTCCAACCACGTGTCCTGGAAAATACTGTAAAAATAAAATAAAATAAAACAAACTTAGAACTAAGTGGTTAAATGCTAGATATGGGAATACTTATCAAAAAACAAACTATAAAAAATTGAAATTACATACATTTTGGGGAATTTCCATTTGATTGTAAGTGATTGTGTCCTTCATAAACTTCATAACATAATATCCGCAATCATCATTGTTGGGTTGTCTCGGACACTACAAATCAAATAACAATTAATTATTAAAATGCGAGCAAAATTTACATGGATAAGAATATTGATTATAAACTTACCTTTATTACTATCCATTTTGTTTTATTGTTCCCACCTCTAGTCCTGACCTCATTCGATGCCCAATAAGTTGCCACACAACTGAAACATCATACATATAACTATATTAATTAATCGATATATATATATATATAATTTATATGATGAAATATGCGATGTATCTAAATACACACCTTTCAAACATTCCTCTCATCATGGTGTGGTTGCTATAATGACCGTGACACGAATCCAAATAGAAAATTCTATTTCTCCTAGGATCAACTACCAACAATATCCAATGCATCCTACAAAAAAATTGGATAACCAAATAAATAACACATGTTTCAAAAACACGTTTTATATATATATATATATATATATATATATATATATTATATATATATATAGAGATTAAATTTCTTACCCTAAGTTGATGGGTGCCAAAAACAAGCAATCACAGATGCTTTCACGTGCCAAAGCCAAGCGACTATTGATATATGCTTTTACCGCTTCCTTGTTTTCTTTAACCGCTTCCTTCAATTCCCCAACTTTTTCTTTTGACATGTCTTTATCAATGCGGACGTTGCGTAGAAAAATACGTTGGGGGCACAAGAATATAAATCTTTTTGTTTGTTCCATGGTGCTCATAATCTCATGGTACAAATACCTATAGTTAAAATGCATACAAATAAATTAACATATAATAATAGTAGTAGTAGTAATAATAATAATAATAATAATAATAATAATAATAATAATAATGATAATACCTGATGTACATTGTAATAGTAGCCACAGATGCCCACTTGTGCTCATATACCTCTTCAAGTTCATCATTTGAAAGGGAAATTTGGTGGTCAACTCCAAAGATGTCTGGATCAATCAATACATTTATCAAATCAGCACTCGCCATTGTTGAGGCATGAATCTTTAGATAAGTGATGAATTCCTTAGAAGAGGGTGGTTGGGATTGAATCTCATTCCCGCTAGCTTCTCCCCTATACACATGCTTCTTGCGACCAATAGAAGGGGAGGGTTGGGATTGAATCTCATTCCCGCTAGCTTCTCCCCTAGACACATGCTTCTTACGACCAATAGAAGGGAAGGGTTGGGATTGAATCTCATTCCTGCTAGCTTCTCCCCTAGACACATGCTTCTTGCGACCAATAGAAGGGGAGGGTTGGGATTTGCCAACATGCCCAGAAATCTGAGATCTTGCTTTCCTTACCTATATATTTAGAAATATAATTAGTTATCAATATATGAGACAATAAGGCAATGATTTATTAACAAATATATTAATTGCTCCTTACATTGACAAGATTTGATGGCCATGCCACCAAGGTGCCAAGTGCATCATTCACAGTTAACAAAGTCATCTCTGCAGTGTCAACTGGTACCGGCAATTCAGCATCATCCACAACAACAAACTCAATTCTGACTCTCGCATGATTCGGAGGAATAGGAAGATTGTGCAAGGTGGAGTCCTCATTGTTACAAACAAAGCCCTTTGCGACCAACGTAAGCGGGTTTGATAAATATAATTCACAATGACAATTGTTAACCTAAATTAATTGATAACCAAATATTAATACTTATAAGTTATTGTAAAATATAAAAACTAAAAAAGAGGTCCAACGTTAATTACCTCATTGGACGCAATATTGCAACTATCCCTGAAGCTATCTGGGTTAGGAGATGGTACATCATTAGTCCTTGGACCAACTCTTTCTTTAAGTTCATTAAGTTCATTTACTAGCATCAATACAGTGGCTTCAACCTGTCTTTCTCTATTTTTTCGTTCCTCTTCTTTTTTTTGCCTCTTTGAACTCGAAAAAGTCGTTGGAGAAATGCCAAATCCCAAACCCCATAGAGGTCCTGGATACTCTTCAGTTCCCAATGCACGACCAAGGATGTCATTTGGAAAATTACAATCAATAATCTCTCCTTGTGATACTGATTGAGATATTGACTCCTGATTCACAAACATTATTAGACATTACAAAAAGATAAGAAGTTTATTTACCTTCAATGAAAGATTCTTTTTTAATTTTATCATACTTACAATTCTTTCATACACCTCTCTCGTTTTTGGGTGGTCAATGACACCATCTTTATTTTGTCGGGCTTCTAACCACAAAACTTGTCGGTCAATAGATTCATGAGCAGAATCTTTTCCGACCTCTCGAAGCTATTAAAATTTACCATTAATTAGTAAATAAATCAGTATATTAATTTAATAAATGAAAGATAAAATATAAGATAATGTGCCTACCAATCGTTCTTCAATCTCGGGATAACTAGTAACACCGGCTCTATAAGGGTATTCAGGACTTGTCGCTCTCTCGCGATTTTCATTGCTTAATCTCTATAAAGACACATCTATTTACATTAATACCTCATAATTGTCTAATATAGGTATATGTATGATAAGTAATTGTACAAACCCAGAATTCCTCATCTTCGCGTGAAATAACAAATGCAGTCCAATCCTCCAATGGTATAATCCCAGCATACTATGGTGGAGGATGGCTTCTGGTGTCCCCTCTTCATCTTTCACCCACTTTGTTAGAATTGATCTGAATTTTCTATGCGCCTTTCCAGCTTTCATAAGACAATAGTCTTTTCGAGAGTCATCCACATCAAAGTATTTCTGTTTACATTCAACAAAATGATTATAAATATACTTACATATTTAATTATAAAATAACTGAATAGTCAAAAATAAGACTCATACATGTATCATATGCCATAGCTCATCTTTATGCTTCTTGATAGAGGCATCTTTTTTACTATTCCAACTGCTGATTGTAATTGGTATATCCTGCCTTGATCTGACACCAATGAAGATTCTCAACTGTTTACCATTGCCACCAATCGCTTGGTTTTAACATTCCATTCGACCTGCATTATTACTTAGGTAAATTAGATAACAAACAATTAAAAGTATGTAACAAAGTTAATTAATTAGTAAGTATCATACTATAAGTTTAGGAAGCCCTTTATTCCCCCGATTGATGATATTCTTCTTAACTGTCATTCCACGAGGAGTGAACTTTTTTTAGGGCTGATGTTCACTCTCATGACCACTGTCATGTGCACTATCATCACTGTGGGAAGTCATCTCACCTGCAACATAATATAATCATTGTTATTAGGCTAAATGTTATTTTATAATAACTATAAGTTAGTTAATTTTTACAATATGAAAAATGAATAAAAAAGAAACTACGCATGATATATTACCTTTTCCTTTTCCTCGATCTAACGTTACTAGCTACATGTTTATTTGTATGATATTTTGTTTTTTGCTTCTTGGTACTTTGTTTTCGACGAAATGTAATTCCATCGTTATGATCCTTTCTAACATACAAAATATCGTCATTAGAAGTACTTTCCCCTATTATTGGTTGCAATGTCCCGAAGAAAGGGTCATCCTCAATGTCAACATCTTCGTGCGCTTGATCCCCAATGTCATTCACCAATAACTTTTTGTTTGTCAATAAAACAATGAACCAATTGATATCAACTGGATCAGTGACATAAAACACTTGTTGGGCTTGCGAGGCTAAAATAAAAGGTTCATCTTTATACCCTAACTTGTTGAAATTCACCCGCATGAAACACAAGTCATCCATCTGTACACCATTATTATTGTCAACCCAATTACATTGGAACACAGACTCCGAAAACATATTGTAATTCAACTCCCATATGTGTTCAATAACACCGAAGTATGACATATTCGCGTAAATGGGATTTCTGTCTTTGGCACTTGATGTATGCATAGATTCAGCTACAAGAGTCACCCCACTATTTTGCATTTTACTCTGATCATCATGGGATTTGGTATAGAACGTGTACCCGTTTTGTAGATAACTAGTGTAAGAGAAAACATGTATATTTGGACCTTTTGCTAACCATCTCAATTTTTCTGAAATCGAGGTGGGATTCGAAACAAACTCAATATCAATTTGATTTTTTAGCCACAGTATGAAACTCCGATTATGTTCTTTTTTTAACCAAACTTCACTCTTAGTTGGGTGATCACTCTTAAGAATCTCCATGTGTTTGGCAATATATGAATCAACCTGACTATTATTGTGCAGAACATATAAGTGTGCTTGCTCTAGTTCTTTCCTAGATACCATCACTATTTTCCTTCCTGTCATCCCTTTACCAACACTTCTTGTGTGACGCTCCCTTGGCATCCCAACAGAATATTCAACACTAGATAGATAGTCGGTGGAGAACTCAATAGCTTCTTCAACTATGTAGCGCTCAGCAATGCAACCCTCGGGTCGTGATCGGTTTTTAACATATCCTTTTAATATCTTCATGTACCGCTCAAACGGATACATCCATCTCATGTAACATGGGCCACACAATTGTGTCTCTCTAACTAGATGAACTATTAAATGAATCATTATGTCAAAGAATGAAGGCGGAAAAAACATCTCAAGCTCACATAAAGTGACAGTAATTGATCTTTTCAGAGCTGGCAACTTTCCAGGGTCAATCACCCTACTACAAATCGCCTTAAAGAAGAAACAAAGTTTAGTTATGGCCTAACGCACTTTATTGGGCATAATGGATTGTATACCAATTGGTAGCAAATTCTCCGTGAGAACATGACAATCATGAGACTTTAGAGACTTTAACTTGAGGTCTTTCATCGATACAAGGTTCGTAACGTTTGAAGAGTACCCCTCTGGAACTTTAACTCCATGAAGAAACTTACAAAAGACAGTTTTCTCCTTTCTAGATAGAGTATGAGCTGCCGGAGGTAGATATTTACGTGTACCCTTCTTAATCGGACCCAATTCTGGTCTCAACCCCATACTAACCAAATCCAACCTTGGGTTGATGGTATGTTTAGTCTTCCCTAGCATATTGAGTAAGGTACCAATGACACTTTCGAATACATTTTTTTCAACATGCATCACATCAATGAAATGCCTTACATGTAATGACTTCCAGTATGGCAACTCAAAGAAAATCGATTTTTTCTTCCACCCTCGTTTGGCAAGCTCTCCTGCAAAAGGCTTCCCAAACTTAATGTCCAAATCTTTCACCTTTTCAAATAGTTGTTCAACGGTCAAAGGCAGAGGAGCTTTACGAGTTTCTCAATTCCCATTGAATGCCTTTCTCCACACGCGATAGTGATGAGTTGGAGGCAAAATCTCCGATGGCCAAGATATATATTCTTCTTATCATGTTCCAACCACATCCAATCTGTATTATCTTCACATATAGGACATGCACATTGACCTTTGTTACTGTACCCAGATAGATTGCCGTATGCTGGAAAGTCATTAATGGTACCAAAAATCATAGCCTTCAGAATGAAACTATCTTCTCTGAACCCATCATACACCTCTACCCCAAGCTCCCATGTTTGCTTCAAGTCTTCTATTAAAGGAGCCAAGTATACGTCAATATCATTTCCTGGTTGTTTGGGGCCAGAAATTAACAAAGACAACATCATATACTTGCGTTTCATGCAAAGCCATGGAGGTAAGTTATAAATCGCCAAAATCACAGGCCATGTACTGTGGGAGCTACTCTGGATACCGTGCGGGTTAAATCCATCAGCAGACAATGCAAGGCGTAGGTTTCTTGGGTCATGCCCAAAATCGGGATAATCAATATCAATCTTTTTCCACTGCGGAGAATCTGCCGGGTGTCGTAGCATACCATCTTTAATCCTTTCATCGTCATGCCAAGTCAACTGTTTTGCGTCTTCCGAACTACGGTACATACGTCTAAATCGAGGAATTATGGAAAAATACCACAATACCTTTTCTGGAGCAGATTCTTTCTTATTATACCGCGATGCATTACATTTAGGGCAAGACTTTAACAACGCATGTTCATTCCGAAATAAAATGCAATCATTCGGACAAGCATGTATCTTCTCATAGTTCAAACCAATGGTGCCTAACATTTGTTTTGCATCATACGTCCGAGAAGGGAGCACATTGTCTTTTGGCAACATATCTTCCAATAGTGCGAGTAATTCCGTAAAGCTCTTATCTGTCCATCCGTGGCAAGTTTTCAAGTTGTACAGCTTTATCACAGCCAATAACTTTGTGAATTCAGTACAGCCCACATACAATGGTGTCTCCGCATCGGTTATCAACTTCTCAAACATTTGAGGACAATCATTAAGATGGTCTTCAACCGCCTTTGTCATCTCTTCAAATTGGTCGCCATCAAACGTATGTGTTTCAGAATAATCAACCGGATCACATCTCTGAGTACTATTATCCATATTTGAAGGTTCACCTCTTTCCTCACCATGCATTGTCCAACAAATATAACTTTGATCGATTCTGTTGGCCTTTAAATGTCTTTCCAACTCAAGTGCAATAACTCGATTGGCGTAACAACATCTTAAACAATGACACTTGAACTTACTAGAAGTTCCTAAACGTCGAACGGCAAAGTTCACAAAATAATTCACTCCATCGACATATTTTTTCGACAGACGATTGGCAGACATCCACTTTCTATCCATATTAGACCGAAATTTATTATAAATTCCTGATAAGAGAACTTAAACATATTAATGGTGAAAAACACACAAAGTACAATTTTTTGAAACTAAGAAATTGCACTTTGTTCTTTTATACTTTCACTTAAACACTGTGTTATATTATCAATCCCACTTCTTAGGAAAATCCTATAATTCAACTATTTTCAAAATAGGGCCCCCTAGTATATCATATATAATAGCCAATAATATTCTTGAATCCATTCTTGAATCCTTTTAACTGGCTATTCAGTGTTGACATACACCATTTTATAAAAAAATTCCTAATAAGAAGTGTACATAGTATATTAAATTATAATGACAAATTATCATTAGTTTCGAAATTATCATTTATTTGTTTCATCAGTTGCCAAATTATCATTACATCACGCAAGCTTATTTTCTTTCAAACAGAACCAAGGCCAATTCCTAATTCCTAATTCCCAATTCCTAATTCCTAATTTCTAACATCAACATTAGTTGCCAATTCCTAATTCCTAATTCCCAAATCACACAAACCCTAAAAATAGGAATCAAGAAAAAGTAAAACAGACTAACTGACTGAAACAATGAAAATGAAATCAAAGAAGCAATGAAATAGAAATGACGAAGTAAAATAGATTGAAGAAGGGCTGGTAAAACGGATTGAATCAAAAAACCCAAAATCAATATTGATGCATTGTGGAAATCTAACCTTGAAAGTAGAGAATGACTGACTGAGAAAGAGCAGGGACGACGACGGAACAAGTGGAGACGGCGGCGGCGGCGGCGGAGCACGACAGAGGGTGGTGGTGGTTGACTGGCGTCTGGCGGTGGCGCTGGTGCTGGTGCTGTGTGGTTTTGACGTTTTTCGTTTGGCGTATTTTTAGTTTTCACGTGTTGGTGAGTGGTGACTTAGTGTTGTGTTTTACGGTTAAGTGAGTGAGTGGAGAGTGATAAGTTTTTTTATGGAGCTAATGAGAAGAGGGAGAGAAGAGGGTTTCAGGTAAGAGAGGCTGAGAGACTGATGAGAGTGTGAGAGAAGAGGGTTTCAGGTAAGAGAGGCTGAGAGAAGAGGGAAAGAGACGAGTATTGAGAGTGAGAGGGAGTATTGAAACAGTAATATTAGAATATTAGGCATCAGGGGCGCTTTCTGAAAAGCGCCCCTGAAGGCCCTCTGTGTTTTGGGCATCAGGGGCGCTTAAAAAAGCGCCCCTGATGCCCAAAATACGGAGGGCCTTCAGGGGCGTATTTTAGAAAGCGCCCCTGATGCCTAATATACAGAAAGCCTTATTTTGGGCATCAGGGGCACTTTTTAGAAAGCGCTCCTGAAGGACCTCCGTATTTTGGGCTTCATGGGCACTTTTTAGAAAGCGCCCCTAATGGGTGCGCCCTTTTTTAACAATTCTGTTGTAGTGTAAGTGGAATGAGCATAAGAATCAAAACAAAGAGAAAATTAAATCCATTGTTATAAAGGAAAGTTTCTCAATCATAAAAACCAAACCAACTGTCCATGATTCCATAACCAATCAATAATTCTCAAAATATTCCAACAAAATCCATGTATTTAAATTTGCAAACTATATGATCATAATACCATGTCCCCCTAAGAAAATAAAGTGTTCAAGTATAAAGGAAAGTTTCAGTCAAATGAGTGTAAAATAAGTCAAGAGAAGTACTTAGGACTTGTTATAGTCCACATTATTTACTCAC
This sequence comes from Astragalus glycyphyllos, assembly GCA_963573325.1. NCBI lineage: Eukaryota > Viridiplantae > Streptophyta > Magnoliopsida > Fabales > Fabaceae > Astragalus > Astragalus glycyphyllos. The sequence continues at coordinate 62,301,345 of OY754312.1, read as the reverse complement.
CGACTTCCTATGCCCGGAGAGAGAAGAGTCGAGAATTGAGACCGATATGATAGCTTCTCTAAATCTAGATTAGGATAAAACTTAATTAGCACTTTAGATAATGTGTGTGAAATTAAATCAATTGTTAACCCCATTTATATTATAATTTTGATGACAAACCTAGTATATATATTTCTTATACCTTTCAATATATTAAACTCCTATGTTTAGTTTTAACTTGACCACTTGCAGCTTGAATATTATTTAGATATGCTAATCCACAACAATGAACTCTCTATTTCTCCTTGGTCCCAGTGAACTTCATTTATAAACTATAAAACTTCTTATTACTTTATTTCAACTAATTCTTGCATTTCTAAGTCACTATATAATCATTTATTATCAACCTTTACCAGATCATACACCATCAAGCTAAGAAACCATCCAAACTATCCTACTTTCTTACATACAACTTAGTGAAATTCCTAATTTACCTACTACCAAATCCTAACATAAAAGTCTCTATAACAAAATAGATGAGATTCTCCTTACCTCAAATAGGAAGCTCATCAATTAGCTGTGTCTTTTTCCTAAATTCCCTCCAAAATTTTGAATATTCACTTTCTCCCTAAATCAATTTCTTCCTTGCATTATTTCCCTCACTGATGTGCGGAGTAATAGTGTATCCTACCACATACTTGTTGTTATCTTCTTCCTCTATGCTTATTCACGATTCTATGTTTGATTAGCACACAATTTCACCTTTGTTCCCACCCTTTACGTCTCTCCCTCTCAATTTCAATATTTTTGTTCTAATCAATTTGACACTGTTGATCTCCTTTTGAAGAGAGAGTTTTGGTGTGTGGCTGTTGTTTTTCTTACTCTTATTCTATTAGTTTGCCTATTCTAAGAAATGCTAAAATGGACTCTTCTAGAGAAGTCTAGCCATATTATTAATTATTTTATTATCAATCATCGCTTGCTAACTCATTTATTCACACATAATAGTTTATTATATTCTTAAAATTTTACCTCTAATTACTCTTCTAAAATAATAGAAAATCTTAGTTCTATACTATGCCTCTCTATAATTTATCTATTTGAGTCTAAATCCATACTTAAAAATTTGAGAGCATTACAAAAAAAAAGTCACACTTATATTTACCTAACGCTTCAAACAAATGTGGATATTTCGATTGCATAACATTCTCTGACATCCAAGTTAACTCCTTTAAAGAATGTTTCCTCCACTTCACCTTAACAAAAGCAATTTTCTTATCACACGATTTTTTCACTTGTCAGCCTATGATAGCTTCGATCTCTTCTTAATAAGACAAAACCTTCTCTACCCTAATTGATTGTAGTTGGGGGCACATGAGATTGATTAGTTACATATTCTCTCATCATAAATACGTTTAAAACTGGGAATAAATCCAAATTTTCTGTGGAAGCACTATTCGGTAAAGCAATGTACCAACTCACTGAAGAATCTTAAATGGGCCAGCACAACGTTGACTAAGTTTTCCCTTCCTGCCGAACCTCTTCGCTCCCTACATTGGGGAGACAAACAAAATTACTTGGTCACCCTCCATAAACTCTAATTCCGGATAATGATGGGTCAAGTAAGCCTTTTGCCTATTCTGTGCAGCTAATAAATTTTTCTCGAATAACCCTAAACTTTTAAAAGATTCTTGTACAAAATCTAGGCTAACACAGTTATCTTCACCTAACTCACAATCCATTCGACTATAATAATACATGATCTCTTCATTAATAAATATACAAGATTTCATCCTCTATCCATAACTTAATGTCTATCACTACGTAAACAATCCTGAAAATGTCCTATCAAATATTATCCAAGTCAATCCACCATGTTAAAGTTTTTCCAATATCTTAAAACTCGGTCTCGAGTAATCAAAACTATATTCCCAAGCCTAAAGCCAATGATATAGCCTTCACAAAAAAAATTGGTGAGATAATCTACAAATATATTACTACAAACTTCCTGCAAAAGTCTTTTGATTTTTTTTATAGCCCCATTGAACAAATTACTTCTCCTACTACTTCAATTGAAGAAATGACTGTGTGGTGCATTTCCTTAATATTTCCTCTGTTATCAAGCTATATCATCGCAAGAGATCATTCTCATGTCAATTGAGTATAAATCAACCAAGAAATTTAATCCAATCTTCCTCAAACAACTTGATGGATGTTAAACACCAAACTATCCCCAAATGCCTAGACGTACACAAATTTACCATTAAAATTACTTCCAAGATAATTTAGCTATAACTTAAGGGTGGTTTTAAAATTATCACTAAGATAGTTTCTCTGCTCCTATTTTACCATACTAGCCCAAAGGAATTCTTTTCGATATTGCTTTGAGAAATATTAACTGATGTATTAATACCCTCTGACCTACACTCTTTCAGCCTAATATGTTTCCATCACACTTTCTCCTTAACTAGCTTAACCTAAAGTAACAAAGTACATATGCCAACTCCAAGAGTCTCAACTTTGCCTATATGCTAAAACCATAGCGTAAAATCTCATTCTTATTGCAACCGTGATCTCTAATACTATCATACAAAAGTTATATAATACCTAAAACTCATTCCTAATATACCAGAAATTAATCCCAACTTTAAAGTCATCAAAATAGATTAGCGATAATTTACAACCTCTCAAAATGTTCCTCTACTTTATTTTGGCAACACCTACAATTATATATTTAAAAGTTCCAATTACTATATTGAAGTTTCCATATCTAAAACACGAAATAACATATTACATACATTTTTCTTTTCCCCTTAGTATTTTATCCACGTTCAAACATTACTATTGATAACCTATAACTAAAGTTCTTTAATGATTGCTTCGACACTCACATTTCCACCAGTAAATTATCTTTTATCACGATTTCCCTTCTCATCCATTCGTAGTATACTCTTTCTATAGTGGATCACATCGTTTTACTATTATATTACATCTCTTATCAGAAAACACTAACATAGATAATTGTCCCTTACTGCTCGTTTCCATATCTTTAACTTGTACAACTTGGAATCTTATGCCTTTCTTATCTACGTCTCACATCTTTTATGTAGCCTCTACATCTCTGACAATGCAATTCTTCCTCATAATTCACGCTTGTTGTGACATATACCAAATTTGATCCAATTCCTAAATTATCTTTCAAGCCCATAAATTCTCGACCTCCATAACACACAACTTCGCCATTGTTGTTTCTCAATTATGTATAGCCAAACTAGAATTTCTTATTCTCACTTCCAACCCTCATGTAGAAAATGAATCTCGGGTTACAACCTTTGCCAATAACAAAACATATACAAAACCATTAAAACCAAATTTTACAGCAATATGATTCCTTCCCGCACTAAAGAAAAGACTCTTGACTTAAAGAAACTAATTACGAAACTCACCTGCCCCTATAAATCATAGCCTTAACAGAGTAAGAAATATGTAACTAACTTCAATAATTAATGTCTCTAGGTTACTTATAACCAACTTATCTTATATCCTATACATATAATCCCACTTAACGAGCTCCTAGGCCCTTTAAGCATTTCAAATATAATTTTCCATCTAATATTTCTCCATTCAATTCTGGTAACCTAGAGACTCCTCACATATAACTATATCGAATGAGTTTATTTCCATCTTAACATAATTCATTTTCTTTGACTAAGATCAAGTGCACCATTACCAATCTTCTTTGAAAATACTTTACCATCCAAGTCACCCTTCCGGTAAAAACATCATCAATATAAAATAATAAGTTTACTTTTCCTCCTTCAAAAGTTGTCTATTAGGTCTCTAATTACACTAGATTGTCTTCTATACATCCTTAGAATCTATTACCCTTTTTTTTTTCATCACGATATTTAGTCCATAGTAAAATAAACAATCACTTTCAAATCAACGCTCCCCACTATGACCTAATCCAAACTTAAGAACCTCCACTAATCATTCATGAATAATTTTGGTCAAGTCCTAGAATTACAAAAAAATTAATATATGATCCAGATCCAAAACTAATACACAAGAGATGCTTTGGGTACTTGTAGGAATGGTTATAATTTCTCAATAGTTCCCAACTATGGTATCTAGCTTCATCTAATATACCAAAATTCATCTTTTGCTAATTTCTCAATAGTCCGCAACATGTTCGAATTGATCGAATATGATATACCAAAATTCATCTTTTGCTAATTGCATCCATTTTATAGTATCCAAAAACTAGTCACCCTTAAAATCAATCTCCCTATGTACAAATAGTCCTCTCACGAATCAGAATTTCAATCATCAACTAAAATTCATCTATTAATCATAACCATAAGTGTAGACATGCACCTTTCTAAGTCAAGGGAATTTCAAATGGTATCTATTCTTGAAACTCCATATGCCAATCATGTGAAAATAATAGGGGATGAAGTCTAACTAGAAGTCACATGAGATCATATCTTCCTCACATGCATTTCTACCCAAAGATTTCCCTAAACTTCAAAATTCTAAAGAACTCATTTGTATTTTTTTAAAATGATGGTTCCTCACTTACCTAAGGTATGACTATACTAATTTACTAAGAGTTTTTATTATATATAATAACTACAAGATGAATAGGCCATTGAATTAACATGTTATCTTATGTTTCACGTTAAATTCATGAATCCAAATGGTTTTCTACAATCAAACTTTTTTTTTCTTTCTAGATATTACTAATTGTTCTAGTCCCAACTCTATTCCACTACAGTCTTAACGATAAATTCAAGCTTAGGATCGTTGAAGAGAGATTTTCATGACCAATTCTTTATTACAACTTAGTCAAAACAATCATAAACCTTTTATCCTCATGGATTTATCCATCTGCATCCATATCTATTTCTTATAATCAACTTAGTATAATATTCTCATTATTATACACACGTCAGTAAATCCAAAACTTCAAAGTCAAGAACCTCAAATTTCTATGTAACAAAGACAACATTCTACTTATTGATATCTTTACACCTTAATTAATTATTCGAGCAAAATTAAAAGAGAATTTTCTATCATATTCTACGACCTTCAATCTAACTAATGACAAGGGCACGAGAATTATCGGTGACTCACGAGATGAGGAAGAATTTAAAAGACTTTGGAAGAGGAATGGACAATCCTAAAAAGGTCTTTAATAGGGTCTTGTGTGTCATAATGCCCGGGTTCATTATCACACGCACGACTCTACTAAAGTTCCTCGGCTCTGTACATACTTAACAAAACCTAAGCTCTGATACCAACTTTGTCACGACCTAAGTTGGACCATGACCGGCGCACAGACGACTACTCAAATCTGGCAAGCCTAAACAGAATCAAGTCGACCTAAATAACAGTGATCATATGACAATCTATATTTGTCTATATTTCAAAGAATTTTCTAAAAAAAATTAGCAAAATCTCGTCTGAAATATGGACATTCCAGAATAGCATATAAACCTGTTTAAGAACAAAACAACTATACTAACCGATATAGGTCCTCATAGGGTCTAACATAATCACATCTAATTGATGTCTGACATCTCAACCATGTAACAGAGCCACTACCGATTTTTCCAATATACAACTACATAAGGATACAAAGGGAATCAAAAGTAACGTCACTAGCGACCTCAGAATCAAGAGTGAGCACAACCTACACGTAAGATATTAACCTCTAACAAGGATGATCTGTTCGACACGAGCCTAGAGATCTGAAACATATAAGAGAGACAATGTGAGTCCCTACTCATTGAGCAAATAATGAAGATCATAACAAGCGAGACACAGTAATCAGATCATAAAGTGATTTCCACAAAAACCATAGTTAAATAAGTAAATCATAAAAAATCGTAAATGGGGTAATACTTATGCAGAACTGAAACAGGCTCCCCGCCTGCAATATCAATAATAGGCTCCCCGCCTTGAAATGTCAACAATAGGCTCCCCGCCTGAAAATCTCAATAATAGGCTCCCCGCCTCAAAGTATCCATAACAAACTCCCCGCCTCAAAATATCAATAATAGGCTCTCCGCCTAGAAATATGAAAGTAGGCTCCCCGCCTAAAGGTAAATAATGGCGCACCAAGGCTAACACATACTGCTGTTAGCATGCAGTGTTCTCTCAAAGTTTTACCCCAGAACGTTTTAAAATCACGATATCATAACTCATATTGATAAAAGTTTCTCAATCATAAAAACCAAACCAAATGTCCATGATTCCATAACCAATCAATAATTCTCAAAATATTCCAACAAAATCCATGTATTTAAATTTGCAAACTATATGATCATAATACCTTGTCCCCCTAAGAAATTAAAGTATTCAAGTATAAAGGAAAGTTTCAGTCAAATGAGTGTAAAATAAATCAAGAGAAGTATTTAGGACTTGTTATAGTCAACATTATTTACTCCCCGACTTCCTATGCCCGGAGAGAGAAGAGTCGAGAATCGAGACCGATATGATAGCTTCTCTAAATCAAGATTAGGATAAAACTTAATTAGCACTTTAGATAATGTGTGTGAAATTAAATCAATTGTTAACCCCATTTATATTATAATCTTGATGACAAACCTAGTATATATATTTCTTATACCTTTCAATATATTAAACTCCTATGTTTAGTTTTAACTTGACCACTTGCAGCTTGAATATTATTTAGATATGCTAATCCACAACAATGAACTCTCTATTTCTCCTTGGTGCCAATGAACTTCATTTATAAACTATAAAACTACTTATTATTTTACTTCAACTAATTCTAGTATTTCAAAGTCACTATATAATCATTTATTATCAACCTTTACCAGATCATACACCTTCAAGCTAAGAAACCATCCAAACTATCCTACTTTCTTACATACAACTTAGTGAAATTCCTAATTTACCTACTACCAAATCCTAACATAAAAGTCTCTATAACAAAATAGATGAGATTCTCCTTACCGCAAATAGGAAGCTCACCAATTAGCTGTGTCTTTTTCCTAAATTCCATTCAAAATCTTGAATATTCACTTTCTCTCTAAATCAATTTCTTCCTTGCATTATTTCCCTCACTGATGTGCGGAGTAATAGTGTACCCTACCACGTACTTGCTGTTATCTTCTTCCTCTATGCTTATTCACGATTCTATGTTTGATTAGCACACATTTTCACCTTTGTTCCCACCCTTTACGTCTCTCCCTCTCAATTTCAATATTTTTGTTCTAATCTAATTGACACAGTTGATCTCCTTTTGAAGAGCGAGTTTTGGTGTGTGGCTGTTGTTTTTCTTACTCTTATTCTTTTAGTTTGCCTATTCTAAGAAATGCTAAAATGGACTCTTCTAGAGAAGTCTAGCCATATTATTAATTATTTTATTATCAATCATCGTTTGCTAACTCATTTATTCGCACATAATAGTTTATTATATTCTTAAAATTTTACATCTAATTACTCTTCTAAAATAATAGAAAATTATATTTATATACTATGCCCCTCTATAATTTATCTATTTGAGTCTAAATCCATACTTAAAAATTTGAGAGCATTACAAAAAACAAAATCACACTTATATGTTTTTGAGAGTGTTACATTAGTCCCCCTATTTCCCACATTGTAAAATCAAAGTCCCCCTACCCCTATAGTTTTGTTAAAATTGGCGCTGACTTGTCAGTCAATTCGCCTATCCTACGTAGCTGACACGCTGACTTACTTTGTTGGAATTTAAGCATAAAAATTATTATTATTGTTATTATTATTACAAAACTTCTTTTTTAATTATTATATTTAATAAATAAAAAATTCATCTTCATCTTCGTGAACCCATTCAATATTTAATAAATAAAAATTTAATGTTCACAAATTCCAATTGGTTTGCTTTTGAAGGAACGATGCTTTGGAATTAGGGTTCGCAAAGGGAGACGAAGTGTCGAATGAATAAGAAGATTGAATTTTTATTTATTAAATATAATAAGTAAAAAATAATTTTTGTAATAAAAATCATAATTTTTATGTTTAAATTTTAACAAGGCCAACCAGGTGTCAGTCACGTAGGATAAGTGAAGTGACTAACAACTCACCGTCAATTTTGGCCAAATTATAGGGGTAGGGGGACTTTGATTTTACAAATTGGTAAAATAGGGGGGACTAAATTCTTCAAAAAATTTCTTAGGGGGCTAAAATCGTGAGTTTGTAAAAATATGGGGGACTAAATTCGTGAAAAAAATTCTTGGGGGACTAAAATCGTGAATTGGTTAAAATAGGGGGTCGAAAACTGTAATTAAGACTTGTTTTATTTAATTGTATCAAAGGTTAATTGCTCTGATTATGTGACATCGGGATTTGGGTTGTACTCTTATTGTTATAATTAAGATTATTATTGTTATTATATTGAAAGGAATGTTTCATCGCTTTAGTAATTGATAATTTTACAAATCTTGTTTTTATGATTTTATTCAAGAAAAGCTTTGACACATAGTCTTTATTATTACTATAAATGTTTTTATATGATTTTAGGAATTTGATGACATCTTTTACTTGCGAAAGGATTTTGAAAATAAAGTGGAAATATTATTTGAAAAGCAAATTCACTCATTTTCGTACTTTTTCAATTATAATTATTTTCGGGGTAAAAGGTGTCACAATGGCTACACCTGTGAAAGATATTGAGATCAAGCAAGCAGTTTCCACACGAATCTGGGGTTATTTTAGACTAGTTAGGCCAAATTAAAACGCTTAAAAATCTCAAAATTTAACGTTAAGATTCTAGAAGTCATTTATGACTAGTGTAGAAGAATTATAATATTTTAAGTCGAAATAAAATAAAAACATTCATTTTCCCCAAATTGTGAGTCAAAGAAGTATCTAGAAGCACCGAAACAAGAAATCGATTAGGAAAACAAAATATAGAAAATACTAGAAAGTTATATACTAGAATATCTGAAATTAATATAGGATTGATTATTAAAAACATACGTGGTGTTTGTTTCTCGAATACACTAACTAATACACTATTGTATAATACTAATAATAATAATAGTTATGATAATAATGATATATTAATAATTCCAAAAATATTTTTGTTGATTCCTTAATCACTAAGTTTATAATTAAATTTCCTCAAAATTAATTCTCCCTCCCTATAAAAACACCTACCGAACCTGCCCCTCTCTCATTTTAACTTTTTCAAATATTTTATTTATTTTATTGTAATTTCATCATTCTCTTCTTTTTGACTTTAAAATTCTCTCCAAGTCTTCAATATTTCTTTTCCTCCCAACTCTCCACTACTTGGGTGAATCCCCTCCCCCTCATCCTTATTCATTAATTTTCCATTGGATCATAGTAGAGGAGTTTTTGAAATGTGAAGGTAAAGGGTTGATTTTGAAGGAAGTATTGGTGCTCATGTCAAGTTCTTTATCTCCTCCTTCTTCAATAGATGGCCTCCCCTTTGCCATATTTTGGGTAAATTTTTTCTCTTCATTTCCATCCATTTTTCTTTTCACATGATTATATAGATTGTTTGCTTAACTTAATGAAGATTCTAAGGTTTCATCATCTTATTTCTACACCAAAAAAAGATTAATTTACAAAACTCTTTTCAAAGAAAGTATTTAAAGAAAATCACATGTATTCTTCTTTTCAAAAAGTGTGGGCTTTAGGTGACGACTAATCCATAAATAAATTTGGATTAAAAGGTTTGAACTCTTAGCTATGAGGAAGATGGAGAAGATGGATCCTAAAAGAATCTCTCTTTTTGATACAACTTTTAGTTGTTTTCATATAGATCTACCTTGTTTAGCTAAATATCTCTTAGATCTACCTTGTTTTGTTAAAAATCATGGAACTTTTAGTTGTTTTCACTTAGATTTACCTTGTTTAGTTAAAAATCACTTAGATCTACCTTGTTTTTAAAGTAGTTGAAATGATTACCAATTTTTGTGAAGCAAAATGAGCAGTTTTAAAAGAAAAGTTTGGATTTTGACAACATGATAGGTTTTTCAAGGTTAAAGTTTCAATTTTTATGCAGATAAATAAGGTAAAACATACTTTATCTTCAAATTGAAAGATTGTAACATGTATCCTAACCTTTTTTAATAGATGACCACAATTTATTATTATTCTTTTTAAAGTAAATATATTATTTTACAAAACATAAATATAAATATTCATTTCATTTTGTTATCTATTGTTCGGTACCGGAGTACAGGGTTGAGGCTCCCGACGCCGGATAAGGTCCAAACCCGGGGCTCAATTGCTTGAGTGCTTCCAATAAGGCAGATCCTTGTGAATGAGTGCTGGACTCAGCTGGTACAAACTGGGGCTCGGATTGTCCGAGATAGTATTCCATTCACGCCGGGTGGGGGGTACCTGCGAGACACTCCGACGCCCAAGTCAATACGAGAAAGAGATGAAACGTAATAGAAAAATCAGAGAGATGTAAAGTATATAAGCTCGGAGGGATGCCGAGGCGCGTGATGAGGAGTCTGAGCTCCATGTGCCCGTGCGCACACGAATGTGGACGTAGCGTAGCGTAACATGACGTACCTGGATTGGAGGGCAGAGCCTCTATTTATAGGTGAGATGTCGTACCTGAGCCGTTGGATGCGTGGGATAGATCCTGATAGTTGGGTACGTTTGGGATACGGATTCGGTCGTTACGAGGTACGGAAGTGGGCCAAGCCCAAGCCAGTGAAAGGTTTGGTCCAGTCCGGAACAGTGGCCCCTCAAGTCTAGGGCGGGGTGGCACGAGCTCGGTCTCGACTTGTTTTCTACCTGTCTCCCGAGGCAGAAATCTTGTCGAGTCCTACCTTTTCGTGAAAAGTGAGTTGAATTTATATACAACGTTTCAGGGAGTTCAGGTACCTGTTCGCGCAAATTCGAAGAGTCGCGCATTCAATTCATTGTGACGCTTCACCTCCTGCTCCCATAAAAGGCGACTTGGAGATCCATTTGGTCATTCTTGGGTATTTTGTGGCTGTGAACTCTGCAAAGGCGAACACTTTTCGTAGGCGCGCGAGATCAATTGTTCAACCGTCGACGTCATTTTCCGGGATTCTTATCCGCGAGGACAATATTCAGTCCGACATCAGCAATTCCTGCGCAAAGGTTAGTTCTCTGAACAAAACTTTTTTAAGTCCTTTAATGCTCTGTTAGCGGCCGACGTCGCCGTGTTGGCGGCCGTAACTGCTCACTCCAAGGGGAGGAGAATATCCGGCCTGGGGGATGCCCGGGGCCTAGACATATACTGCTACAAATTAAGATAGGGAGTACGATACGAATAGATTTAGTGATAGCGCTGTCCTCCCCTTGCAGATAATGGGCCGAACAAGGAGTGAGGAGCGACAGGTCCTAGGGATACCGCCTGGTAAACCAATTCTGCGGAAGTCGGCTACAGGAGACCCGATGCCGGCCCCTAAGGGGGCCCCTTCTCTGGTGTCTTCGATCTACGCTCCTTCTCCAATAGCGTCAGTTACTTCGGCAAGGGAGCCGGTTCGGCAGACTTCGGAGTGCACTGTTGAGGAGAACCCAGAAATGGAGGATGCCGAGGTCGCATCTTGGGCGGAAGAACTTGAAGCTGAGCTGGAAGCTGCGGCCGAGGGGGAGGAGGCTGAAGTCCTATTATGAGAAATTCATAACGAGTACTGCCGAGCAGAGATGAAAGCTGCTTGAGGTTGAGGACTTCGCGGTGTTCCTGGAGCACAACACAATAGTATTTTTCTTCTACGGAGTTGCCTTGGAAACCATGGGGGTCTGCATCCCACTGCCCGAGTTCCAGAAAGGAGTGCTGAGGCTCCTGCATGTGGCCCTTTCGCAATTGACGCCAAATGGTTGGGGCTTCGTCCGCGGCTTTGAGTTGGTTATGGAGCGCCTCGGGAGGGTTCCTACCGCGGAGGTCTTCTTCTGCTTCTTCAATGTGCTCCGTTCTCCGGAGGCCGGGACGGAAGGCAAGAGATAAGGGCACGTAGGGCTGAGGTTGAATGCGAATCGGTCTTACTTCTTTCCGGCCAATGATTCGAACCGGGATTTCAAGCTGTTAACACCCAAAAATAAATAGGTCGTAGGTCGAGGACCAAAAAGGAAAAAGGGAGTATGGCGTGTAGGTAAGCCGTATGACAAGGGGCAGAAAAGGTATTTCGCTAAAGGAAGAGTGAACCTAATAGGGTCCTCGGGGTGTGTTAAATGGAAGGAACCCCCGAGGGAGGGTTATGCCCGAGGACCAATAAGCTAAGCCGAGGGAAAGTGACCATTTCATAGAGTGCCAAGGCCTCGGTGGCTCGGACTCTCGGACCGTTACCTAAGGTAGGGCCAGGATAGCCGAGCCACCATACGGCAGAAGAAGGATGGGGGTTACTTGGAAGGCAGGACACGACACGAAGGAAGAACGTGGGAACTGTTGAAGTTCAAACGAGAGAGCGAGGCCGGAAAATCTGGAGTAACGAGCACTCACCCCACTAACCGTGCCAGTGGGGATCGTGGGCAGTTATTTCGCTGCGTAGAAGGCCTAGAAAGCAATGAGAATCGTTGATCTTAGATCGATCCAACGGCAGGCAAATGTTGGCTAGCTTAGTGGCCGACGAGGGCCTGTGTATATATATAGCATTAGAGTGAATTGTAAAGACACACATCAATCAAATAAAACTCTACGTTTAATTCATTTATCTTCTTTTATCGCATTTCCTGCTTTTACTTTATTTTTATGCATTAGCCGTTGTAATCCAACACTCGCGTCCCTTCTCACCTTGCCTGACCCTTTCTTGAGGAGTTAGGAAACCCATAGTCGAGGAGCAAAGTTCCCTCCTCGACCCAATTGCTTGAAGAAAAGGAATCAAAGACTGTCCAAACCTCTGGCCGACACCACGGCTAGGACCTAAGAGTTTGATGACAACAAAAATTGGCACGCCCAGTGGGACAGGAAAAGGTGAGCAAACGTATCCGTTTGATTCGCCTGGACTGAATTACGGTTGGCGTATGCACTTGTGTATGGAGCCAGCATCGGCATCAAAAAAGGTAACTGCCACGAAAACGAGAAACACTGAGCCAACGAGTGTTTCGGAGGCAACACCCCTCAGGCTTAGCGCTGAGTCTAACGACGGTTCCCCACACCACGATGAAGAACCTGTGGTCATGACCACGTCGTTTATCTGGCAGCAAATCGACATGGGGATTCAGGACATCATGTATCAATTGTCCCACCAATTGGCTGACATAGTGAAACCTACGGTACACAATGAGGTGCAACAGGCCAAAGAAGTGGAACAAAGATGTGCTGCGCAAGCCAGTAGTACCATGAACTACGTTGTCTCCAGCCAATCACAGGGAGGACAACCTTCTTCTCTGGGAGGACCGCATCATGCACCGTCAAACACCATCTTTGCTGGACCTCAGCAGGCATCTTCTTATAATCCTATCGGAGGTATGCATCAGTGTCCACCGAGTGGGAGCATGACGGGGACTCAGCAGGCGTAGTCTCATCAGGTAATTTCTAACCCTGCGATTCCTCAGCCGAGTACTTTGGTGCCACTGCCAACACTGGGGGGCAGATTTTAGCGAATGGCACTAACGCGGCTTCTCTTCAGCAGGGACACGTGCAACTGGCCAAAAGGCCGCCCGAGGCAGCAGGCCTGGTGGGTCTGCCGCAAGGATCATCCTATGTATGTTCTACCGCGGCTAACTATCCGGCTTACGCAGGGGGGCAAGCCTTCGCCCCGGAATCAGGAATTGGCAGGAACGGTGGCCTTTGCCTAAGTCAGCAGCCATGGGTCCCGAACCCACCTGGCTCAGCAGGTCTACCTCCTAGTCAGCCGTACCCCGGTGCACCCAGTACCTACCCGGCGGGTTCCTATATACAGACACAGATGAATGTCACCCCGGTGGAGCAGCCATGGAATCAAGTTCCACCTCTCCGACCCAAGTAGTACCTGGGCAGCCATGGACAGATGCTCCACCTCAGGTACCACCGCAGCCAGGGGCGCAGGGTCCCCCAGACACACTGTGGTGCCCAACGTCTCCATCCGGATAATCGGGCCCCCAACTCCTGGACCCTAATCTCATTGCCGACACCATCAAGAAGTTCTTTGGTGTGCAGTTGAAACCGCTCGATCGTCGAGTGTATAGGAAGCCTTACCCCGAATGGGTGGACCGTTTGGTGCCTCTGCCCAGAGGATTCAAGACCCCCGATTTCTCCACGTTTTCCGGGGACGATGGAGCACATCGGCCGATTCACAGCCCAATGTGGGGAAGGAAACCAGAATGAGTATCACAAGTTGCAGTTGTTCCCTCTGTCCTTGACAGGGACTGCCTTCTCGTGGTATTCTCCTCTCCCTCCTGATTCTATACAGAGCTGGCAGACATGGAAAGGTGCTTCCCTGGAATGCACCCTCAATCGAAGGAAAAGCTTGTGGGACAAGCTTGCAGTGATCTCAGTGGCTTAGCTTCCCGGGCGGTTCAAGTGGAACAATACGTCCAACAGAGGGAAAGGAAGAGAGCCACAAGGGGCCGCAGTTGGTATCGTTGGTGGACGCAGCCGAGGATTCAGACTATGATGAGTCAGCCGATTATACGACAGATATCCTAGTGGCCGAGATAGTTAAGGGAAAGGCCTACCTCTGTTCAGCTCTTAGGCCTGCCAAAGGTAAAGAGAAAGACGAGGAAAGGGTTGAATATTCCTTTGACATCTCCAAGGCTGACCAAATCTTTGACTACATCCTCAACGACAACCAGATCATGCTCCTTGACGGCCATAAGATTCCCCCGCCTGAGGAAATAAAGGGGAAGAAATACTGCAAGTGGCACAACTCCTTTAATCACGCCACTTCGAACTGTATTATCTTCCGCCGAGCCATTTAGGAAGCCATCAGGAAGGGAAGGATTAAAATGGCTGACAAAGTGGCCTCGGAGATGATTGTCGACACCGATCCTTTCCCCAGCATGAACGTCTACATAGTCTCCTTCTCAGGGAGTGACCGGGGGAAAGGGAAGAAGAAGTATGTGTGGGTACCGAAGGGAGAGGTTTCCCCACACAAAGAGTCATCCGTGTTCCGCCGTTTGGGCTCACCCCCGCGGGGATCCACAGTTGGAGAACGAAAGGCCCTACTGCAAGAAAAATTACAGATAGGGGCGCCGAGTCAGCCTCAGAAACCACAGAAGAAGCTTCCTAAGCCAGGGAGGTTTGTCCACGAGCTTAGGGAGTTGCATTTATCCAAGCTCAACCCCGACAGGCATGTATCTAAAACAAGGGACTTGAGGGAAAGACTCGAAGCTACCCCGTATGGGGGGCAAGGTAGGCCCGCTGACAGTGCCGTCGAGCCGACCACCCTGCCAGCCCCAGACCAGGAAACTCGCCCCCAGAGAAGAGAAAAGGGTAGCCCAAGTCACGGAGACTCAGAACTCAACTTCGGTCAACATCACGGTACTCAATGACCAGGAGTTGAGAGCCATCATAACGGTCAAACCTCCGACAGAGGTGCCGCGGAATCATTGGATGGCTTAGGCAGCCGTTGAGATGTAAGCCCCCAAAGTGGCCTCCCGGTCTCGTTCGCAGAAAAGGAGGCTACAGAGGGCTAGGGCGTTCAGCAGGATGAAAGAGACCCTCCAGATGCTCGCCTCCACTAGAGATGGGAATACCCAGACCATCCCCACAGCATCCGTTGCGGCAGCACTGGAACAGGCTTTCCCAAAGCCAGTGGAGGACACATCCTCTGAGCAGCCTCCAGAAGTAGCCGCCTCAGAGCAACCTGCTGATCACGAAGAGGGAGACCAGGCGATGATAGGCATGGTGGAGGCACCTCACAGTCCCCTCACGAAGGCGGTGATAGAATGCCTCTACGGGCCTAATAGTCCAAAATGATCCCAACCAGCCGATGGGCCCCAGGTTGGGGACACAATGACCGAACAGGAGTTACAAGAAGATGACCTCCTCTGGGAAGAAGAGGAACATCTTTCCAGTCACCGAATCAATTCTAGATGACTTGATGGATGAAGCCGATGGAGAGTTCTATGCAGACATTGAGATGGAGGGTCTCCTTCCATCGGAGTTTTGGGGGACCAGGGATCAGCCGAGGGCCCTCGAGGGAGATGTCTTCGCCGAGGAAGCCGAATGGGCTGCCTTGACGGAAGCCGAGGGACCCATTACAGAAGGTATGTTGTTTAAGAAGCCAACAGTAGATATAACCAGACACTTGAAGCCATTGTACATCAAAGCCCACCTTAATGGGAAGTTTTTCAAAAGGGTCTTCGTGGATGGCGGGGCCGTGCTGAATATCATGCCACTGACAACAATAAAAATGCTAGGAAAGAACGCCGAAGACCTCATTCCCACTACCATGACCATGACCAGTTTTATGGGCCACCCTTCTCATGCATTAGGAGTACTGGTGGCCGATGAGACGGTTGGATCGAAGAAAACTCAGTCGGCATTCTTCGTCATCGAAGGACGGCCCTCATATACAGTGATCCTAGGGAGAGATTGGATCCACAGCAGCGAATGTGTCCCTTCTACCTTGCATCAGAAACTTATGATATGGATGGAAGAAAAGGTAGAAATAGTGGAAGCGGATCCCAATCCTTTTCCAGCGGAAGTAAAGATGTTTGAAGCCGTATTATACTCACCCTACCTGCGCCCGATCTCCATTCCAGGAGACTACGAAGAAGGTGGCATTGAATCATGCGACTGGACTAAGAAGGGTTTTGAATTCACAATGTTGGCCGACCCACGGCCTGACAACGAGAATGATGATTAGCCCTCCTCCAAAAGTACAGAGCCTGCTGGACCGATTGCATCTTTTCCAGCTAGAGTCCATAATTGAGGAGGTCATGTTTGGGGCTATACATGGAAAAGACGAAGACTCGAAGGGGGCTCCGGATGACCTTGGTGATGAGCTGTCGGCCGAACCCCCCTACTTTTATCCTATACAGAGAAAGATGCCCACCTTCGAGGCTCAGGACCCACTAATCGAAGTAAACTTGGGAACGGAGGGTGCGCCCAGAATGACAAAAATTAGCAGCAAACTGCAGACGCAGTAACGCGACCAGATGGTAGCCTTGATTCGGGATTATCGTGACTTCTTTGCGTGGGATTACCAGGAGATGCCAGGCCTTGACAGAGCCTTGGTGGAGCATAGGTTACCCGTCAAGGAGGGTTGCAGACCCCACGGGCAACCACCGAGGAGGTTCAACCCACAACTGATGCCGCAGATCAAGGCCGGAGTGGAAAGGCTCTTAAAGGCAGGATTCATCATGACTGCCAGGCAACTTCCTGGGATTCCTGGTACATAACCAGGGCATTAAAGTAGATAAGAATAAAGCCCGAGCTATCCTAGAGGCAAGGCCCCCGAAAACGAAGAAGGAGCTGCAGAGTCTGCTGGGAAAAATCAACTTCCTAAGAAGGTTCATCGCCAACTCGGCAGGAAAGCTTAAAGTCTTCTCGCCGTTGCTACGAATGAAGAAAGACGAGGAAATGATCTGGGGAGCCAAGCAACAGGAGGCCTTCGACCAAATCAAGGCCTAGACTAGATACTCGCCCATTGCGGCTGAAGACCAAGCTATCGGCTGTTTGTTAGCTCAAGATGATGACAGTGGCGCTGAGCGTGCTATATATTATCTCAGTAGGCTACTCAATGACGCCGAGACTAGATATTCGCCCATTGAGAAACTTTGTTTGTCATTATTTAATGCTTGTACTAAACTTTAATACTACCTCCTACCTAAGGAAGTCTTGGTTGTGTGCAAAGTTGACATTATTCGATATCTGCTTAATAGGCCTGTCTTGCAGGGAAGACTTGTTAAGTAGGCCATTAAGCTGAACGCGTTTGCTCTAACTTATGTACCGCTCAAGGCTGTAAAAGGCCATGCACTGGCAGACTTCTTGGCCCAGCATCCATGTGTAGAAACACCTGACGTTCCGGCCGAAGCTATTAGCTACCTGGGCCTTAAACCCTGGATCCTCATGTTCGACGGGTCTAGCACTCGTACAGGGCCCGGGATAGGTATAGTTGTCACCAGCCCTTGTGGCCAAACATGGAAGTTCATGTGCCGGATAAGGGACCAAGCCTCCAATCAGGCAGAATATGAGGCCCTGATTATGGGACTTGACATCCTGGCCGGCATGAAAGCTCACTATGTAGAGATAAGGGGGAACTCCTAGCTGGTGATCAAACAGAACACTGGGGAATACAAGTGTTACAATGCTAAGCTCAAAGAGCTGAGGGCCTCAGCACACAACATGCTAAAGCTGTTTGCCGACGTCGTCATCCTGTACGTCCCCAGGAATGAGAACCAACAAGCGAACGACTTGGCCCAGCAAGCCTCAGGGTACAAGGAGCGGGTAGTCGAGGTGCTACAATAAAGTGCTACGACTCTCACTCAAGAGGATCCCACTGACGCCTGGATTGAGGTGTTGACGAGGTACCTCCGTAGCCCAACGGCTGACACTGACTTCAAGGTCAAATAGAGGGCACTGAAGTATATCTTGATAGGGAATGACCTGTATAAGAGAAGTACCAATGGGGTGTTGTTAAAATGCCTTAGGATAAAGGATGCTTATATGGTAATAGCACAGATCCATGCAGGAGTCTGCGGTGCCCATTGGTCCGGCCCCATCATGAAGCGGCTCATCTATCGGCATGGATTCTATTGGCCGACGAGATTCTATTGGCCGACGATAACGACCGATTGTTTCCAGTTCGCTAAGGGATGTGAGGCTTGTCTGCTGCATGGACCAATTCAATGGGTGTCGGCGGACGAACTCCATCTTATCGTCAAACCTTGGCCGTTCAGAGGATGGGCCGTGGACTTAATCGGTAAGATATACCCCCCGAGTTCAAAAGAGCATAACTTCATTATTGTAACCTCTGATTACTTCATCAAATGGGTGGAAGCCATGCCGTTGGGAAATGCTGATCAGGCCACAGTGATCAGATTTATAGAGAACCGGATCATCTTCAGGTTCGGGATCCCCGAAACCATCACGTCCGATCAAGGCACCATGTTCACCGAAGAAAGAGTGGTGGCCTTCGCCCAGGAGTACGGCATTAAGATGAGGCATTAGTCCCCTTACTATGCCCAAGCCAACGGACAAGCGGAAGCCACCAATAAGATTATCATTGACCTCAACAAAAAGAACGTAGAGGACAAACCCCGGCGGTGGCATGAGACCCTCCCTATCGTTTGGTCTACGGGCAGGATGCCGTGCTACCACTGAAGATTAGTGTAACCTCATTGAGAGTGGCACGGCAACACTCGCTTACTATGGATGAGTATCAGCAAGCCATGTTGATGGAGCTTGACTCGGTGGAAGATGACAGACTGGCTGCCCTCAAAAGAATAGAAATGAACAAGGCCAAGACGGCCCGAGCCTACAATAAACATGTCAAACCAAAGCAATTTATTGAAGGAGACCTCGTGTGGAAGGCCATTTTGCCACTAGGGAGGAATGACCCCCAGTTGGGCAAATGGTCCTCGAATTGGGACGGGCCATATATCGTTAGCGAAGTATATCATGGCGGAGCGTATCGTCTGATTACTCTAAACGGAGAAGAATTTGAAACGAAGATAAACGGCAAATGCCTTAAAGCATATTATCCTACTCTATGGGAAAGTATGCGAGGAAAAGAAAGATGGATTTAAATAAAGAGTAACTAAAGTATTGTTAAACTGGCTCGCCACACACCGACAGCCTAGTGGAGGATCAAAACAAGAAAGCAAAAATCGCCAAGGGAACCTCAATTTTCGGCGGCCGAATCTACTTCCTCTACAAGGGCAGACGCTTGCTGAGTGGACGCCGGACCAGAGGTGCCGGCCACAGAGGCCTCGGCAACAGGTGTAGAAGCCAGACGAGCACGTAGCCTCTCCTAGGAAGAAACTGCAGATTGCAGATTACTTTGGCTAGTCTCAAAATCATAAAGAAAGCCCTCCTTCTGGGTCTCCAGGTCTTTGACTTGAGCAGCCAGGGGTTTGGCTTGATCATACAAGCGCTTCTGGTCTTCCAAAATCTGGGCAAGCTTGGCGGCTGCCTCCTCCCGCTGGGGAAGCAAGAGCTGCAGTTCCCGTTGAAGATCAGACATTACTCCCTCAATTGTTTCGATCCTGTTATCAATCACCCAATTCTTATCTGTTACTGACAAACGCTCCATTTCCTTCTCATCATAGGCAGCCGAACTCGTAGGAAATGGTATAAACTAGTATGAAATGGTACAAACTCAGAGAAAATGGTTAGGCCTAGTCCAAATTCATATGAAATGGTACGAACTAAGAGGAACTCGTACAAAATGGAACGAACTAGGACGAGCTTGTACGAAACGGTACAATGTAACATCCCAGACTGCTTCTAGAACTGTTGACAGCCCCCACGAACCAACACGAGTCTTTTCAGCATGCGTTGTCTTCACTTGCATGCTTTCTAGGAAACTTCCCAGAAGGTCACCCATCCCACTACTACTCCAAGCCAAGCACGCTTAACTATGGAGTTCTTATGGGAAGGGCTCCCGAAAAGAAGATGCATCTTGTTGGTATAGGTAGTCCAAATCAATTCTTTTAAGCCTTCCTTCAACTGTACAGTCCCATACCTGCACAGCCTCGGGATCCCTCTCATTCCGGTGCGTATTCGGTTCATTCACGTGCCCCTTCGCTTTGAAGCTGCCAGGAGCCGCTCTTTGCCATGCCACCTTTTTGGGCACCGGCGATCACTCCCCGCCCTCTTCAGCCACGGATGTCACATGCCCACCAGCTTCAGCTTGGTTCGTCCCCGAACCCCACTATACTGAGAGTGGACCCAAATTGGACCATGACTGGCGCACAGACCATTACCTAAGTCTGGAAAGCCTTTCTAAACTCTATGTCATTTGAGAAATCAAACACATATTATATTTACTTAATCAACCTATTTTTCAAATATATGTGTACAAAAATTTCAACAGAACCTCCTCTAAAATATGGACATTTCGAAATATATTAAACACCTGTATAGTCAAAACACAAAATGCCAGCCAGTATAGTTCTTCGCAGAGGACAGCAGAGTCATATCTAACTACCATCAGACACCCCAATAATGTAACAGAGCCTCTACAGATTTTTATACAAATCACACACATACGGACTCAAAAGGAAATATAGGTGACATATAGAATAGCCCTCCAAAACCAAAAAGAGGCCTCACCAAGAAGTAAGAGACTAGACTCTCGCAGAGGAGCTCGGGTCAACATGAACTTGGGAATCTGAAACATATGAAAGAGACGATGTGAGTCACCACTCAGTGAGTAAATAATGAAGAGCAAAATAAGCGGGACACGATAATACCTATCATAAAGTGATTTCCACGAAAACCATAGTTAGACAAGTAAATCGTATAAAATCATAAATGGGGTAATACATATGCAGAACTGAAAATAGGCTCCCCGCCTAGAAATGTCAACAATAGGCTCCCCGCCTCGAAATATCAACAATAGGCTCCCCGCATTGAAATATCAAGAATAGGCTCCCCGCCTCGAAATATCATCAATAGGCTCCCCGCCTCAAAATATCAATAGTAGGCTCCCCGCCTAAAGATAAATCATAGTGCACCAAAGCTAACATATACTGCTGTTAGCATGCAGTGTTCTGACAAAGTTTTACCCCAAAACGTTTTGGAACTCCAATAAAATGAACTTATATAAACAAAAACCTCTCGATCAAGAAATATCACAGTGTCTCAGTGGTTTCAAGATATTACTCACAAACATCAAACAAAATATCCTCCCATTCTTGAAATCATGAATTCATAAAAATCTTAAAATTCAAGGGTTCGAAAAATTCCAATAAGATTCTCATGTTCATGTTATCAAACCATAAAATCATATCCCAAAAATGTGTTTCAAATAAAGGGTAATGAAGTTTTGAAAATGATAAATAAAGTAAGATAGAGATTCAGTCAAATAGATATAAAATAAAGGTTTAAATATTCGTTTGGCTCTTGCAAATACACGAATAATCCAAATAGGTCCTTGTAAAAAAAAAACTTTAAAATAACCCTTGCAAATATAAATTGTTTACGGTTAAGCACCTCGGTCAGTTTTCCATCAAAAAAAAATTTTAAAATAATAATAAATGCCACGTGTCATCATCCTATTAGGCCTAAGTGCCACGTGGCACTGAACGCCACGTCAGCACCCCATGTCATCAGGGACCCATGGCACTTACATGTGGCACATCAGCATCAAGTGGGTGACTGCCACGTGGCGCTAGTGTGGCAAAGTGGGGAATTGAGTTTTACTAAAAAAAATACAAATTCTGGCAAGCATGGGACTCGAACCCGTGACCTCAACATGATAAACATGCTCACTTACCATTGCACCACACGTTCATTTTATGATATTAAGCAAAAAAAAAACATATATTACATAAAAACGAAAATCATCATCATCTTCAACCCAGATTTGCGTTTCCAGATCTTCAACAACAACAACAAAAATCCAGATTTGCGTAAATCATCACAGAACGAAAACAAAAATGATCATCTTCTTCACAGATGCAAACGAAAATGCAAACGAAGCTGAAAACCAAAATCATCACAGAACAGAAACGTAAATCAAAACGGAAATCATTTTCAACTTCAACATGGAAACGAAAATCCAGATTTGCGTTTCCAGATCTTCAACAACAACAACAATTCAATTGAAAACCCCTAATTTCATCTTCAACAACAACATTGAAAAATTGAAAACGAAATTGAAATTAAAATTGATTAAAACAAAAGATGGAAGATGATTGAAAGATATTTAAAACTGGTTTCAATTTTGTCATCTTTCAATCTATGGTTGAAAACGAAATCTGAGATTGAAAGAACGTGTAGGTGACGAAATCTGAAATCTTTCAATCTATGGTTTCGCAGATTTGTTTTTGGGTTGAAGATGATGATGATTTTCGTTTTTATGTAATATATGTTTTTTGTTTGCTTAATATCATAAAATGAACGTGTGGTGCAATGGTAAGTGAGCATGTTTATCATGTTGAGGTCACGGGTTCGAGTCCCATGCTTGCCAGAATTTGTATATTTTTGTGTAAAACACAATTCTCCACTTTGCCACACTAGTGCCACGTGGCAGTCACCCACTTGCTGTTGAAGTGGAACATGTCAGTGCCATGTGTCCCTGATGACATGGGGTGCTGACGTGGCGTTCAGTGCCACGTGGCACTTAGGCCTAATAGGATGATGACACATGACATTTATTATTATTTTAATTTTTTTTTGATGGAAAACTGACCGAGGGGCTTAACCGTAAACAATTTATATTTGCAAGAGTTATTTTAAAGTTTTTTTTTTACAGGGGCCTATTTGGATTGTATGTGTATTTGCCGGGGCCGAACGAATATTTAAACCTAAAATAAATTTAAAGAGATAAATAGGACTTGTTATAGTCCCCATTATTTACTAACTCCCATTTCTATTATAATTTGTTAACGCATTTAGTTTTTGTCTTTCTTATACTCAAGTTTCTTCTAGTCTTTTTGTTAACTCAAGTTTTAATAGCTACCTCATGCCCAGAATATAACTTAACGATACTAATCCTTCACAATAAACATCTCTATTTCCTTTTGGTCTTAATAAATTTCCTTTATAAACTTATAAACTTTAAAGCTAAACTCTAAAGCTTTTTACTAGCTCATTTAAACTAGTGCCAGTACTTCTAACTTACTAAACCAATTTTCTTGTTCACCTCTAAGCTTGAGAATGTTAATACAATGCATATCTTTCTTACCTAATCTATTTTATATTTGAGATGGGACTTCTCTTACTAACTATCAAACCCTTACAATAAATTTCCTTAGTCAAAGAGATGATATTACCTCAAATAAGTTGTAGTTGATCACCTCCTAGTTTCGAACGCTCACTATCTCTCCCTCTTTGACCTATTATCTCCTTTTAGACTTGAATTGACTGCTCGGCTTCTTTAATTTACACCAACTCCACAACATCTAATCTTCCATTTCTACCAATTGTTACAGCCCAACACCACCATGGTGGCATGCGCATGTAATGTTACTGAGTGATTCCTCAATTGATCGGTTGTTTCTCCTTGGTCTCATTCAGCGACTTCTATTACCACTATCCCTTTGTAAATCACTTCTTTTCTATTTCAAGACTTTAGCTTTACCAAGGTTCTAGTGTATTCTTTTCATTTTATATTTTTTATTTACTTGAAGTTGTCAAGAAGTGACTTACCGGAGAAGCTTCTAGTTACATCAGCTTTGTCTAAAAATTTTCCCCTCACTTCATAATACAATATATTAATATTATATTTTATTGAATTGTATCTAACCAGATATGGCCTGCACCGTCTCTAAATATTGCTTGGTATATATACTATCTATAAAGAGACTATTGCTAAAGATTAAAATTTTATTTCTACTTTAAATAATTTAGATTGTGTTTCATGCATTATTATTTAATTAATATGGATAATTTCAATTTCTTAAATCAACATTTTCGTTTTAATTGTTTTGAAATTACATAATATTCTTGTGTTTTGATAATTTATTTGTTTGAGTCTAAGCCTATACCTGAAAATTTGAGGACGTCACATACAAACTCGTAGAAAGTGGTTAGAGCTAGTCCAAATTCATATGAAATGGTATGAACTAGGAGGAACTTCTACAACATGGAACGAACTAGGACGAACTTGTACGAAATGATACGAACGAGTACGGAATGGTACGAACTCATAGGAAATAGTATGATATAGTATGCAATGGTACAAACTCGTAGCAAATGGTTAAAATTGGTCCAGACTCGTACGAAATCGTACGAACTAGTAAGAAATGCTACGAACAAGAACGAACTTGTACAAAATGGAATGAACTGGGACGAACTTGTACGAAATGGTACAAACTAGTACGGAATGGTGCGAACTCGTAGAAAATGGTATGAACTAGTATGTAATGGTACAAACTCGTAGAAAATGGTTAGACCTAGTCCAAATTCATATGAATGGAATGAGCTAGGAGGAACTTGTATAAAATGGTACGAACTAGTACGTAATGGTACAAACTCGTAGGAAATGGTATGATTACACGTTGAAAATGGTTAGACATAGTCCAAATTCGTGTGAAATGGTACGAACTAAGAGGAACTCGTACAAAATGGAACTAAAGAGGACGAAATTGTACGAAATGGTACGATCTAGTACGGAATGGTATGAACTCGTAGGATATGGTATGAACTAGTATGAAATGGTACAAATTCGTTGAAAATGGTTAGAGCTAGTCCAAATTACAATGAAATGGTACGAACTAGGAGGAACTTGTACAAAATGGAACGAACTTGTACGAAATGGTATGAACGAGTACAGAATGGTACAAACTCGTAGGAAATGGCATGAACTAGTATGCAATGGTACAAACTCATAGCAAATGGTTAGAGCTAGTCCAGACTTGTACGAAATGGTACGAACTAGTAAGAAATGGTATGAGCAAGAATAAACTAGTACAAAATGAAATGAACTGGGACGAACTTGTAGGAAATGGTCTAATTGAAGAAGGAATGAGAGAAGTATTTTAAATTAGTTGTAAACTGAATTTCTACCGAAAACCACATAACATAGGTTCAGTGCTTTGTATATAAAAACTTTTGTAGAACTTTATTTAGAATAATGTGTGGAAAATAGACTTGCTTTAATTCAGTTTGAGCAGAAATTTTATGTAATTTGACTGAGTTTTGGTATTTTAAACTGTGTTACAAACTGAGACACGGATTTTGTCTCGTTTGAGTTTAGTTGCATTGTTTTATTAAGCGTCACTTACGAGATCATTATTTTGTTACATAAAGTTATATTAATAAACTAGACTTCCATATCTTTACTATGAATGGTTGTTTGCTTACTTTCATTCTCGTTTGATATTTTAATAAAATCACCTAGGTTTATTTTAACCTCTGTCAGAGTTTTATTCTCATATACTGTTTCTTTCTTCCAACTCTTATTGGTCATTCATATATTTATCTTTTGTCATCCAAAATTTTTACATTCAATGTTCTTATAAGATAGGTGGTCATGCAATTGTGAAGTTTTGAACCCCAAAGAGCCGAAAATTGTAATCTTTTCCCATACTATATTGAAATTAGCCTTATAAGTTTGTTAAGTTGGACCATAAATGGGCAATGAATGTGCATAAGTTTTGAGTTTTGAGAATTCCATTTTTTTAAGTCATTGTGTTTCTGAAACTTGGTAGTTGTAATAGATGACAATTGAATTAAGTTGGGGGTGAGTAGAATGCCTGGGCTGGGTAAGGAACACGAAACCACTATTCAATAATTTTGAACGTCCTACAAAGATTTTTGGAAAGGTTTTTAACTAAAATGATGCTTTCTGATTCTTACTCGCCCTTAGAGACCTGCCCTCATTTAGTCCAATTCGATAACCAACATACTTCTATGGAAATGAGTAGTAAGTTGGTGTGTAAAGATTTAAATTCCATGAATAGAATATAGGTATGCCATGATACTTATGTTGAGTTGGAGATCTATGTGTAGTCAAGCGAGTGACGAACCTTTAACTTCGTGCCTAGTAACCAGAAGACACTTGAACAATATTGTAACATCCCCAAAGTGGTAGTGCTAGTTATTATGATTAGTGACTAATTTTTAATTAATTGTTGCAAATCGAGTTGGTTAATTGTGATTTGAGTCGCTAAGTGATGATTTAGTTTGCTCGAATACATGGCTAAATGAAATAATTATATGCTTGTATGCTTGAATGATTGTGTGACTAGTTGAATTAAATTGGGTAGTGTATGAGTAAAGAAGTGAGGTGCACTTATCATAAGTGTAAAATAGTCAGTCCCACTCTGAATTCTCACACTCACTAAATCCCTCACCTGAATTAAAACATACCATCCTCACTTCCACAAAAGACATTCCCTTCAAAGAGTAAGAAAGAGCTCGAAGGATTAGAAATAAAAGAGAGGAAAAACCCTCAAACTCTTCTCACATCAATTTCTCAAGATCAACTTCTTCTTCTTCTTATGAGTTTCCTTCTTTGAGTTTCAATCTCACCATAGAGCACTATTAGAGGCACAAAACTCAACTTGATCCACTATTCTTCTCAACTTCAAATTCGAATTTCATGTAAGTTTTGGGGTTTAGTTAGTGAAGAGCTCTTGTTTCATGTTGGGTTGGGAGGTTCCTATAGGCTTAGTTTATCCTACATTGTGGATGGTGTTGCTCAAGGAGTGGATTTAGAGGCTGGATTCAAATTTCAAAGAGCAATTGGTGGATAGGAGCTTGTTTGGTGTTCAAAGGTTTTACTTCTTGTCGATTGTGGTTGTTAAATCAATTTGAGGTGAGTTCTTCATTTGAATGTCGGGTTTGATTGATATTCTGGTGTATGTATATTTTGTATTGTGAGATATCAGTATTGCATGTGTCTTTGAAGTATTTACTCATGCTAGAATGTTTATTAGGAAGGCATTGTGCTGAAACTGTTTTAAACAGTAATTGTTTGGTTTTAAATGTTCATGACTAGGTTATAATTGAATGATTGATTGCTGGAAAATTGATTGTGTGGATGTACCATGGTGTTGTTAGTGATTGTTGTTCAATTAGGAGTTAAGTGGAATGAACATAAGAATCAAAACAAAGAGAAAAAATGGTCAATTTTCGCAAAATCGACATCTGCACAGCACTAGTCGCGTCGCGACCCGAGATGTCACCTCGCGACCAATCACACATATGTGAAGAAAATGTTTTTGGACCTTATCGCGAAGCGATGGGACAAGTTCGTGTCGCGCCCCTGTGCCATTTTCAGCAAAAGTACATTCATAAAATTTTAGCCTTAACTTTTGATCCGGGAACCCGATTGAGGTGTTCTCAAGAGCATTATAAAGCCTATTGAAATAAATAATAATATAACCCGATTGAGGTGTTCTTGCTGGTTGATGGTTCTAACTGTATAATAGGAGTATTTGGCATTAAGATAATAATATCATGATTTTGCTTTTGATTGTGTTAACACCCAAAAGTAATTAAGTCGTAGGCCGAGTGCTTGGAAAAGGGAAGAAAGATTAGGGTGTGAAAGCAATCCACACGACTAATATTCAGCAAAATTGTTTAAAAATTCCATACCAGTGCTTTAGTATCTAATATTCAACAAAATTGTTTAAATATTCCATACCAGTTTTTCTGCAAAACAGTTCTTTGTATACCATATCAGCATACTGAATGGGAAGCCTCTTGGTTGTCTTGGAGACAGCGTCTTTTCACCATATTTGCCATCAAAAAATTGCAAATCAAATGACGAGCTCCCGTTATACTTGAATAGTACAGTGTAATAACTTCCTAACTTAAAGTCATTTGCTATTGACTTTGATCCTTGAGGCAGCCAAATCTCACCATCACACTTACAAAACATCACTCTTCATTCAATATTGTTGCATGTCTTCAGCAACAGTGGATTCTACAATTCAGATTCCCACTTTGATGTAAACTCACGCGACAAATGCTGATACAAAAAAATTAAGGCATCATAAATTCACATTTATAGCAATGTGTATATTATTGGGAGTTAGTTTGATTTTATACTCATAATATGTTTTTTTCCTTGGGTATTATACATGACTACCATATAATCCACTCCATTAAATAAGCTCATTTCACTGTCAGCATTCTCTTGATATTCATTAGACTCATTTGTAACTTCAAAAATACTAGCTATTGATCCTATAGTCAAGCCCACACTTGCTGCATAGTGCACACTAGCCATGTTCTCTTGGTGAATTCTTATTATGTCCATCCTCATTTCTTCTAGTTCTTCCATCCGAAAGACTAGAAAATCATTGCTATTTATAGAGCAGTCCTGCAAAACTTTTTTCCAGCCTTCTTTAAAATATAAATTACCATTTTTCTTTGTCCACTTTACCAAAAATGTTGTCCCATTTTCTATCATGATTATCAAAGGATTTGACATGACTCCTTCTATTGGTTGCCAAAAATCTACAGGAATTATCTGCAATTGTGTAAATTTAAGAAATGTAATATTATAATATCTCATTGTTAAATATATGGACATCAATTACGCGTAATATCTTACCAATCTTTGTTTGGTAATATCAGTATTCATGATTCTAATGAAGTTTCTTGCTTTTGGATCGATTGTAGTTCCAGCAGGTTCCTTTAATTTGTGTGTGTCATCAAAAAATAACACTTCGAATTTGGAATCACATTTATAGCTAAACAAAGCCACATGTTTAACACTTAAATTGTATGCTTTTCGAACTTTGCTCCAACCTTCTATTAACCAAACTTCATTGTGTTTACAGGAAAACTCTACATTCCATACAACTCCATTTGATGTTCTTATTTTTAACGGAATTTGGAGGTTACGCCCGTACTGAGAAACAAATAATGTTGGTAGTCGCTGGAAGGAAAAGATATTATAGCTTTATCTTACAAATTACTAGATACAATTTAACTTAAATAAAAAATTATAATTGAAAACAGAATTAACTTACAATGTCTGTATAGTCTTCATCTTCATGCGCTACAATCGTGAATTGGTGAATTTCGTGAATTGAGGGACTAAATTCGTGAAAAAAGTTCTTGGGGGACTAAAATCGTGAATTTGTGAAAATAAGGGGACGAAAACTGTAATTAAGCCTTTTTTTAATTGTATTAAAGGTTAATTGCTCTGATTATGTGACATCGGGATTTGGGTTGTACTCTTATTGTTCTAATTAAGATTATTATTGTTATTATATTGAAAGGAATGTTTCATCGCTTTAGTAGTTGATAATTTTAGAAATCTTGTTTTTATGATTTTATTGAAGAAAAGCTTTGACACATAGTCTTTATTATTACTATAAATGTTTTTATATGATTTTAGGAATTTGACGAAATCTTTTACTTGCGAAAGGATTTTGAAAATAAAGTAGAAATATTATTTGAAAAGCAAATTCACGTATTTTCGTGCTTTTTTAATTATAATTATTTTCGGGGTAAAAGGTGTCACAATGGCTGCACCTGTGAAAGATATTGAGATCAAGCAAGTAGTTTCCACAAGAATCTGGGGTTATTTTAGACTAGTTAGGCCAAATTAAAACGCCAAAAAATCTCAAATATGACCGAAAATTGAAAAAAATTTAACGTTAAGATTCTAGAAGTCATTTATGACTAGTGTAGAAGAATTATAATATTTTAAATCGAAATAAAATAAAAACATTCATTTTCCCCAAATTGTGAGTCAAAGAAGTATTTAGAAGCACCGAAACAAGCAATCGATTAGGAAAACAAAATATAGAAAATACTAGATAGTTATATACTAAAATTTCTGAAATTAATATAGGATAGATTATTAAAAACATACATGGTGTTTGTTTCACGAATACGCTAACTAATACACTATTGTATAATACTAATAATAATAATAATAGTTATGATAATAATGATATATTAATAATTCCCAAGATATTTTTGTTGATTCCTTAATCACTAAGTTTATAAATAAATTAAATCAAAATTGATTCTCCCTCCCTATAAAAAACACCTAACGAACCTGCCCCTCTCTCATTTTAACTTCTTCAAATGTTGTATTTATTTTATTGTAATTTCCTCATTCTCTTCTTTTTCACTTTAAAATTCTCTCCAAGTCTTCAATATTTCTTGTCCTCCCAACTCTCCACCACTTGGGTGAATCCCCTCCCCCTCATCCTTATTCATTAATTTTCCATTGGATCTTGGTAGAGGAGTTTTTGAAATGTGAAGGTAAAGGGTTGATTTTGAAGGAAGTATCGGTGCTCATGTCAAGTTCTTTATCTCCTCCTTCTTCAATAGATGGCCTCCCCTTTGCCATATTTTGGGTAAATTTTTTCTCTTCATTTCCATCCATTTTTCTTTTCACATGATTATATAGATAGTTTGCTTAACTTAATGAAGATTCTAAGGTTTCATCATCTTATTTCTACACCAAAAAAAGATTAATTTACTAAACTTGTTTCAAAGAAAGTATTTAAAGAAAATCACATGTATTCTTCTTTTCAAAAACTGTGGGCTTTAGGTGACGACGAATCCATAAATAAATTTGGATTAAAAGGTTTGAACTTTTAGGTACACTACAAGAATAACCGGTTTTACCCACCAAAGTTACCCATGGACCAAAATTTCGTCGGAACCGTTTGGGTGTTGTTACACTTAATAAACCCCTCTTCTCTCAAGTCATTCTCGACCAAAAAAATAAACCCTCTTCACGTTTCATTCACTCTCGTTTTCACTCTTCTCTCCCTAACTCTCCTCTCTTCTCCCTCTCGCGCAATCCTTTTTCACCTTCCTGGCGCCCAAAATCTCTCATCTCTCTCTTTCACTGAAATGGCTTGAC
The DNA here is from genome assembly GCA_963573325.1 of Astragalus glycyphyllos. Taxonomy (NCBI): domain Eukaryota; kingdom Viridiplantae; phylum Streptophyta; class Magnoliopsida; order Fabales; family Fabaceae; genus Astragalus; species Astragalus glycyphyllos. Next base: position 62,270,014 of record OY754312.1, on the reverse strand, counting down.
AAAACCCAAGAATCCCTCTCTTCAAATCGCAAATGGAACTATGGAGCCCTAGAATCTCTCTCTTCAAATCTGTCGCTCTATTCTGGTTAGATTTTTAAGTTCTTCATTTTCTTCATTCTTGTTTCTACTTCACTCCCTTTGATTTCATCATCTCTTCATTGTTGCTCATCGTTTCTAGTGAAATCTGCAATAGATTAGGGTGAACTTTTCAATTACACTGTTATTTAGGGTTTCTGGCATGGTGTGTAAGTGAATTTGTTGATTTACAGTTAAATTGAATGGAGGAGGTGTGGTTGGTTTTAGTTTTAGTTTTAGTTTTAGGTTAGGGTTTCAATTGCTCACGTTGGCTGTAATGGTTGATTTTGGTTTCTTCTAGCTTCTTATTGGTACTCAAACTTTGGTGCTTAAGTTGGATGTTCTCTTTCTCAAGCTTCTGGTTTGCCATCGTTGTGACTCAAACTTTGCCATCGTTGGATGTTGAAAATAAATGTGACTCAAAACATGCTTCTTTCTACCTCCTCTTTGTTAATTTAATTAACTTAAATTAAATTATAGCACTATATGCATGATATCATTCTACATTAGAATGCATTGTTTTTCATCAATATGATATCTTGAATATTCATTTATATGTGACAGTGAAAGTTGGTATTGGAGGCTTCAGCATTATACTCTGCACTTGTTTTGCAATGGGAAGGTATGGAAATGGCATCCCATACCCTATCAACTTAAGAACAGTTGTTGGACTAAGTGGTTGCCTTCCAGGATTAAGGTATATATTTTTTTAAGTAAGTATTTTTGGGGATGTGATTTGGAACTATGATTAAAAGTTAATTAGTGTTCTAAGGCTTGGCAGTTTTTGTGTATTTTTTCAAGATGTTTCTCCTATTGTTTGTTTCTGAAATGATTTGAGAGAGTTGTTTTTTCTCTTTCTGTGTCTCGGTATGAGTTATCTTTCATAGTTATGCCAAATTCAAGCTCTGCATATATTTTAATGCGTTTTGTTCTTTACTGTTGGTTTTGTTGTGTAGTTTTGGTTTTAATTTAAGAGCAGATATTCATTTATGTCTATGATCTCTATTATCATTGCAGGTTTATATGCTTCTCTATTGATAAGAATTGTATTGTGAAGGTCTGTCAGTTATCATAATTCTATATATCCTACAATGTTGAGTTGGACACTTGCAATTGATTGCTCAAGGGTTTCCTAGCATTGTTTTCTATTAAGCTAGACAATATCTTAATTAGCTGCTAACTTAATTGGTGATTTTGGTCTTTCACGTCTTAAGCGTGAAACATATCTCACAACTAAGACGAGAGGAGGCACAATAGTATCATCCTTCTTTTCATGGCCATAAGATTTTTTATCTGTTTTAAATTGTCTCCTTCACATTTTCACTGCTAAAGAGTCTAAAAACATCTTCTTTCTACTTTGAACATCTGTTTTTCTGCATCTTGTGAACATCAGATCTGATGCATACAACTTTGGGGTATTAATTCGCTCTATTTACTTTTGTGCAGGTTTACTATGATGCGGCTTTCATCTATGTTTTTTCATTCTGATCATGAGGTACTGTCATTATTTTGTAGCTCCATTGAAAACAAGTGTGCCTTTTATGGTTATAAAAAAGTAACCTTTCGTGAATTGTTAATTCAAGTTTGGATGCTGAGATGTATTACATCTTTGATGACTGTGAGTTTACTACACTTTTGTCTTTGCAATCCTGCAGCTTCACATATTACTACACTATTGTAGGCTGAGCTGACCTGAAGAACAACCTGAGATATCCATATAGAGATTAAGAGTTGCAAGAAATAAAAAGGTTAAGTTCCTGAACTTGTTTTTATCTGTATCTATGTTTTCTTATACTTGCAGCAACTTCTTGATGATTTCTGGTTTGCTCTGTGAAGGGTTTTGCTGCTTGTTTGACGTTGATCAGATCATCTGTATAAATTCATCTGTATAAGATATATTTTTTATATAATGTTATTGTAATTATGAATGACATGTTGTTATTGGCATATTTAGTTATGTACTTTTCTTAATGAGTTTTTCTTAATTATAGTCTTTACTATGAAGCTAATATGTATAGATATAACTATTAAATAGTATTTTGTATGATTTTATTTTTTTTTATTTTTTTTAAAATTTCCGACGACTTTGCGACGGAACATTTGCGACGAAAATATCCGTCGGAAACGATTTGCGACGAGCGATTTTTCGACGGTTTTTTGTCCGTCGGAAATGTCAATTTGCGACGAAAATCGCTGCATTTGCGACGAAAATTGCAGTCGGAAATCGTCGATTTTCTTGTAGTGGTATGAGGAAGATGGAGAAGATGGATCCTAAAATAATCTCTCTTTTTGATGCAATTTTTAGTTGTTTTCTTATAGATCTACCTTGTTTAGCTAAATATCTCTTAGATCTACCTTGTTTTGTTAAAAATCATGGAACTTTTAGTTGTTTTCACTTAGATTTATCTTGTTTAGTTAAAAATCACTTAGATCTACTTTGTTTTTAAAGTAGTTGAAATGATTACAAATTTTTGTGAAGCAAAATGAGCAGTTTTTAAAGAAAAGTTTGGATTTTGACAACATGATAGGTTTTTCAAGGTTAAAGTTTCAATTTTTATGCAGATAAATAACGTAAAACATACTTTATATTCAAATTGAAAGATTGTAACATGTATCCTAACCTTTTTTAATAGATAACCACAATTTATTATTATTCTTTTTAAAGTAAATATATTATTTTACAAAACCTAAATATTAATATTCATTTCATTTTGTTATCTATTTTATTATTTTTGGTTAGATTTAGTTTTTATTTAAAAACACGGAAGGTTATTATGCTATTATCTATTCATTTATATTTTTTGTTTCTATGCCATTTTTTTGTTAACTTCATATCCCCAAGGTATAAATACCTAATTAATGGATCATTGTTATAGGTCTGATGAAATAGAAGTCTTTGATGATATCGTATGCACCTTCACCTTCTCTGATACGTGTTGCTCTAATGCTCTTCGTAGAAATGACACCATCACTCTCCAAACAACTGTGATTTCAATGATTAAGGTGCCTTTGCTAGAATTTATCTAATGACTGTGTTGTTATAGTTGTTAAACGTTTTGTTGAGCTAAAGACATCATGATTAATCTCATTTTGAATTACATAGAACCTTTACTCTTACATTAGTATTTAAAGACCAGTGTTTTCAATTAGTCTGCAATATGCTACTAAAGTTTTGATACGTTGTAGATAACTTCTGGCACCACATATTCACACAACGCCTCATATCCACCCCCATGTGAAGCGTCATTATTAATTTTATCATTTATATCCGTTCTTTTCTTGGAGCTCTTACAAAGTTTTGTTACATTCTAGATAACTTCCACATCCACCTATGCTTATAATTAAGCCTATCTCCTTTAGTTACATTCTGTTAAAACCCAAAAATAAATAGTGCGTAGGCCGAGGACCAAAAAGGTAAAAGGGAGTATGGCGTGTAGGCAAGCCTTATGACAAGGGGCAGAAAAGGTATTTCGCGAAGGGAGAGTGAACCTAAGAGGGCCCTCGGGGTGTGTTAAATGAAAGGAACCCCCAAGGGAGGATTATGCCCGAGGACCAATAAGCTAAGCCGAGGGAAAGTGACCACCCCATTTCATAGAGTGCCAAGGCCTCGGTGGCTCGGACCGTTACCTAAGGTAGGGCCAAGATAGCCGAGCCACCATACGGCCGAGGCAGGATGGGGGTTACGTGGAAGGCAGGACACGGCTCGAAAGAAGAACGTGGAAACGGTTGAAGTTCAAACGGGAGAGCGAGGCCGGAAAACCTGGAGCGTGGATAGTTACTTCGTTGTGTAGAAGGCCCAGGAAGCAATGAGAACCGTTGATCTTAGATCGATCCATTCGCAGGCAAATGTTGGCCAGCTTAGTGGCCGACGAGGACCTGTGTATATATATAGCATTAGAGTGAATTGTAAAGGACACACATCAATCAAATCAAACTCTACGGTTATTTCATTTATCTTCTTTATCGCATTTCCTTCTTTTACTTTATTTTTATGCATTAACCGTAGTAATCCAACACTCGCGTCCCTTCTCACCTTGCCTGACCCTTTCTTGAGGAGTCAGGAAACCCATAGTCGAGGAGCAGAGTTCCCTCCTCGGCGCATTTTCTTGAAGAAAAAGGAATCAAAGACTGTCCAAACCTGTGGCTGACACCACGGCTAGGACTTAAGAGTTTGAAGAAAACACATTCTATATCCTGTATTCAGTTATGAACATCTAGTTGGAATTACACTTTATATAATTATAAAGTTAACTACCTTCTGTTCACTCTTTCTTTGTCTAGAGATATGTATTAATTGTTTCTTTTATTTAGAGCAAGAATGTGAGGATTTGTGGCAAAAAGTGAAAACCAGCTTGCTCCCAAAATTAACTGTTGTAAGTTGTTTGATACATATAAAAAAACTGTTTTAGCTTTTGAAGGACACCACTGAGATAAGTAGGAATTAAAAATAGTTTAATCGAAAATCACATTTATACTACTTGTTATTGTAGCACTATGACTGTTAAACTTAAAACCTTGTTGGTATAGTTTAATCTGAAGCTATTCTTTAACCATATCTTTCTTAACGGGACATAGAAAATCTAAATTGATTTTTGCTTCAATATATATTGCAGAAACTTTTAACTACTTTGTAATTTCCATAGAGTTGGCAGGGGGAGGTTCAAGAGGATATAACAAAACATGTAATCATCCTTGAATCTGCTAACATAGTCTTAGATACTTGTTGTAACACTAAGGGATTATTGGAAAATTAGAATATAACCGCACTCAATCTCATTCACATGTTTTCTTTATCAAATTGAATAAAACTAGTTTTTCATATTTTTGTTTGGTTTTATGTTTTTATTTTTCAAGAGTATTGATGGAGCAAAATGGAAATTTCCCAAGAAGGGATGTTTATCGCAGTGTTCATCGAGAATGAACCTGAACCATCTATCTCCCAATTAGTGTTCAGAACAGGTACCGGCTGATTGTACTCTCAATTGGTAATACTTATCTTACAAACTCAACGCTCTTTTGAAAATCTTGAAAGAGTCATTATTGAAGTCGAAAGACCATACTGTGTCTAATATAAGTTCCATATGCCTTGTAGATCTTCCAGTAGGGTTAGAAGAAATTTGCTTGCCCAACTCGTGTTGTCATATATATCATGAAGATTGCATTAATAGACGGTTGAACAAGTCAAACAAATGCCCCATGTGTCGCAGGACTGTCTGACAATGGTCTCAATTCATCCCTGTTTATTTATTTCATAAAACGAAACTCAAATGCCAATGTATTAATAGCATTTTCATTTCGAAAAACTGAATTTAAATTCTCATGTATTAATACCTTTCTTGTTAGTTACCTCTACCAACAAATTTTATACAAAGTCAAATTATGTTAACTCCTATTCTTACTCTAGGTTTAACTTTGTTTGTTCTTTTTGGATCATGAAATTTTCTTATTTTTTCATAATGATACACAATTTATATATAAATAGACATGTAAGAAAATAGATTCGTTGTTGATTCACTAAAATTGTATTTACTAAAATTAAATCAAAATTTCTATTGTATGTAATCTTTCAAGTATCTTAGTGTTATACTCAATTTTAAGGAAATGATCAGTTTTATCAATTATATCTTTTAGAATTCAAATAACTAAATACAAATTTTGTCATGAACAATGTAATATATATATATATATATATATATATATAAACTGTCGTTTTTCATATTACTATCTGACTGTTGATATTTAATAAAATAAAACAAAACTACTATCAGGGTCTAATTCAGGGAGGGGAGGGGAGGGGAGGAACATAGGGAATGATATTTTATCTATGTTTTGTTTTGTTCAACAAAGGGTGGGGGAAAGATTTAAATGGAAGGAAATTGTAAAATTATGATTTACAAGTGTGTAATATTTAAAGGTCACAATTGTAACATCCCCAAATTGGTAGTGCTAGTTATTATGATTAGTGACTAATTTTAAATTAATTGTTGCTAATCGAGTTGGTTAATTGTGGTTTGAGTTCCTAAGTCATGATTTTGTTTGCTTGAATACATGGCTAAATGAGATAATTATGTTTGTATGCTTGAATGATTGTGTGACTAGTTGAATTAAATTGGGTAGTGTATGAGTAAAGAAGTGAGGTGCACTTATCATACCCTTCAAAGAGGGAGAAAGAACTCAAAGGATCAGAAAGAAAAGAGAGGAAAAACCTTCAAATTCTTCTCACATTTAATTTCTCAAGCTGAACTTGTTCTTCTTTTGAGTTTCCTCCTTTGAATTTAAATCTCACCATAGAGCTCTATTAGAGGCGAAAAACTCAACTTGATCCACTATTCTTCTCACCTTCAAATTCGAATTGCATGTAAGTTTTGGGGTTTAGCTGGTGAAGAACTCTTGTTGCATGTTTGTTTGGGAGGTTCCTATACGCTTAGTTTTACCTACATTGTGGATCGGGTTGCTCAAGGAGTGGATTCAGAGGCTGGATTCGAATCAGAGAGAGCTATTGGTGGATAGCAGCTTGTTTGGTGTTCAAAGGTTTTACTTCTGGTTGATTGTGGTTGTTCAATGCATTTGAGCTGAGTTCTTCATTTGAATGCATTATAATGCTTATTAAAATAACTAATATCATAACCCGATTGTGATATACTCATTTTCTTGCTGGTTGATGGTTCTAACTATATAATAGGAGTATTTGAAATTAAGATAATAATACCATGATTTTGTTTATGATTGGTATCACTACTACTATCATCTTGAGTCATAAAAGAAATTGTAAACTGATTGAATCTTCTATCGAGAGAGAACATGGCCAAGGTCGAGTAATGGACACAAGTTCCTAAGTAAACATAAGACATTAAGCGGATGACGATCCCTAATTATAGCACACTTGGTAAAGGGAAGTCATGCACCCTAAACTAATGCCTTCTTTAGTTGACTCGGCAATATTTATTTTTGGGTGGGTTTCCAGTGGTTTAAGGCTTGTAGTACGTGAGTTTGTTGTAAGAAAAAGATAAGATAAAACATCGAGAGTTGAGTTGTGAGGGGTCGCGAAAGAGCCCACTGAGATTTGTAGTCTCACCGTTTTTGAGTTGAGGATCCCAGTCCTAAGGAAATTTTGCTCGTGGATGCTAAGGCTTTGTAGTAATTCTTACTGTATCGGTTTTATACCGAGTTACATCTGTATAAGTAAATTATGCACTGGATTTTTGTTAGTTTCATAATTAATGGAATTAAATGATCTACTGAAGATTCTATGTATCAAACTATAAGGTTCTAATGAAAATTGATCATTCCTATTATACATAAATAATTTATCAGTTGTGGAGTCTTTAAATCCGCAAAATGTGCATCTCTGAAAGGCTAGAAGTTAATGTTTTGGTTTTGAAGTCGACTCAAAAACTGGGATGTTACATTTTGGTATCAGAGCAGTTCGACCTTGTCGGACTTAGTAACCTGACGGTCAAAAGGTTAGTTAAATCTCGTCAGCTAGGGACTTAGACCATTGACTCTCGGAATCTTTCAGTATTTGGTGTAAGACATTGAGCTTGGATCCACTCGAAATTTCACGCAACGTACTGAGAATGATGACAATTGGTTGCCTCATCCTTGAAAATGTCTAGAACCCTAAACCGTAGTATTCCCGGATTTCTCGTTTCATCAGAGCACGTAGCAGAAGCAGAGGGCTACAGATGACATTCCGGATCAAAAGGTGGGCATTCGTGTTGGTTCGAGGGAGCTAAGGATAACTGTTCCATTTTTGGAGCCGGTACAACCGTTATGTTATCGCGTGAATCGTTGTAGGTCAATTGTTGTTTAACCAGTCTCTTAATTACTGAGATAATGTCTAGGAGTTAACCCTACCTTGTGATTCAAGCTAACCCCAACTTATGTCACAGTTTAGTGAAATTCATTCGGATAGTCGCGAGTCTAGATCAGGTTCCTTTCCTCAGAACGACCTTTTGAAATGTCATGAAACCGAACAAGTAGATTATATTTGCACCTACAATTTTACATGTAGTACCACCCAATGTTTATTGGACTAGTGTTTTTATGCCAATAGGAGTAAACTTGCAGAAAATGGTTAGAGCTAGTCCAAATTCATATATGAAATGGTACGAGCTAGGACGAACTCGTACAAAATGGAACGAACTAGGAGAACTTGTACGAAATGGTACAAACTCGAAGGAAATGGTATGAACTAGTATGCAATGGTACAAACTCGAAGCAAATGGTTAGAGCTAGTCCAAACTCGTACGAAATGGTACGAACTAGTAAGAAATGATACAAACAAGGACGAACTCGTACAAAATGGAATGAATTAGGACGAGCTTTTACGAAGTAGTCCGGAGTGGTACGAACTCGTAGGAAATGGTACGATAGGAAATGGTACAAACTCGTAGAAAATGGTTAGGCATAGTCCAAATTCATTTGAAATGGTACGAACTAAGAGGAACTCGTACAAAATGGAACGAACTAGGACGAACTTGTACGAAATGGTACGAACTAGTACTGAATGGTACGAACTCGTAGGAAATGGTATGAACTAGTATGAAATGGTACAAACTCGTAGAAACTGGTTAGAGCTAGTCCAAATTCATATGAAATGGTACGAACTAGGATGAACTTCTACAAAATGGAACGAACTAGGACGAACTTGTACGAAATGGTACGAACGAGTACAGAATGGTACGAACTGATAGGAAATGGCATGATATAGTATGCAATGGTACAAACTCGTAGCAAATGATTAGAGCTGGTCCAAACTCGTACAAAATGGAATGAACTGGGAAGAACGTGTACGAAATGGTCTAGAATAGTGTAGAACTCTATTTAGAATAATGTTTGGAAAATAGACTTGCTTTAATTCAGTTTGAGCACAAATTTAATGTAATTTGACTGAGTTTTGGTATTTTAAACTGTGTTACAAACTGAGATAAGGATTTTGTCTCGTTTCTGAGCTTAGTTGTATTGTTTTATTAAGCTTCACTTACGGGATCATTATTTTGTTACATAAAGTTATATTAATAAACTAGACTTCCATATCTTTAGAATGAATGTTTGTTTGCTTATTTTCGTTATCGTTTGATATTTTAATAAAATCACCTCAAACCTTTGTTTAATTACCGGTTGATTTCGTATTTTTGAACCAAAATATATGCATGAAATTAAAATACATTAGGACCAACCTCTAATCCAGCCTCTGATAGTCACCTTTTAGCTGCCATTGGTGCTACTTCTGAATGCTCACCGTCGCTGACTTTTGTTTCTGAATTTTCTGTGATTTTGTGATTAGGGTTTGGCTCTACTTTATATAGGCATTATTAGGTTTAGGGAAATTAATTATTTGATTCTGATTCGATTTTGTTTCCCTATATCAGTCATCGGGCCTCATGAAAAACCTTGGAGAGCAAGTTGAGCCCATGGGGCAGCTGCTGGATATTTTTTATTTATTTTCGTTTTCCATTTTTTTGTATTTTTTGGACACTTGATAATTGTAAATACTAATTTAAATTAATTCTGATTTTATTATTATTTTTGTTTTTTTATGACTTTTTTGATTAAAGAAAAACAAAAAGAAATTGGGCCAAATTCACGAATAATAACTGAGGCCCAATAGCAAACGCCAAAACACGCCCAAACATGAACGTCAGGCCTGATTAGAACAAAATGTTAAAATTGTGTCCGAAAATAAACTCGCTTTAACGAGAAAAAACAAGTAGTAAAAAAAGACCGAACAAAATTGGGGTATGACATATAGTCTTCATCTTCATGCGCTACAAGCAAGTTTTCCATTCCAAATACACAATAAAACTGTCTATAATAACGGTAATATCAATATTGTTGTAATCTTAACATTCAACACAAGATAATTGGGAAAGCTAAAATCCTAAACCATCTTTTTTTATTTATCCCTAATTGTAATTTTACACTTCTAATACAAGTTCATTTAGATTATTTTGATATACTTTACTCTTTGACAAGAGAAATTGAACAATGTGTGTGAGCAAACTCTTCAGATGAATCGAACAATAAAAATTTAATTACCGTAAAAAATAAAATGATTTCAGCCCTAAACAATGAATGATTTTAGCCCAAAACACTGTAAACACTTACCCTCTCTTTTGCTAACTGTTTATTCGATATGAAAATGAAGGTAGAGAAGAGGAAACATGATGCTGTACTTTTGAAAATCTTTCTTCGCTAACTGCTTCTACTCCTTACTAACTGCTTTTGAATGTTTTTTTCATCAAGTTTTTTTATATACAAATGGCCTTATTGGTAATGGACTTTCTTTTTTTAAAGAAGTTATTCGCACCCATATTATTAAAAGGACCTACTATTTACACCTATTCTTTTTTACCTTAAATTGTTGCAAAGTTCTTTAAACTAACTTTTGAAAGCTTTGTAACTTATGAGTTAAGTTCATTTTAATTATTATTATTTTTTTGCAATGACCATCAAATATATACTTAATTCTGGTGCTTATGATTACTTCTAAACAAAACTTATAACAATCAAATGGAACTTTTAAATTCATAATTCTTTGAATATATACTTTGTATACGTGCATACACAACAATATGCAATAAATTTTTTGTAAAAATATCTACAAAGTACATAGATATTAATTACTTAAATTCAATGATGAAGGTTCAAGGATTAATGATAAAAAAGAATCCTGGATCTCTAACATTGATTTGATTGCTGATAAAAAAAGAGAGTGGATTCCGAAGTTTGTTGATGATATTGTGCAGTAGAAGGAATTGCTGCACAACAACCCTAAAGTTTCTGCAACACTAAACAGAGAACATTTTCCTTTTACTGCAACATTCGCCCTCCGACATCGCCAACACTTTTTACTCAAAACACCAATAATGACAAACACATAACTAGGATAATATTTGATCCAAATATATAATTACATATATAATACTTCAATTGTCTATATCAAGTTCACAAACTATAACGCATATTTGAAACTTCACAACTTTGCATACTTATATATGTTACTCAAATTCACAGGTTGACATTGATGGTGTTGCTCAGCAAGAAGAATTTCTGCCAAGCAATACTAAAGTTAGTGCAACACTAAATAGAGGACATTTTTTGTCGCCGCATAATTCACTGCAGCCATTGTAATAATACAAATCAATACAATAAATACAATTTTCTTAAACCAATTTTACTCAAAATAGCAATAATGATAAACACATAATTACAATAATATTGTATCCAAATATATATTTATATATATAGTTCTTCAATTGTCTATATCAACTTCACAAAATATATTAACTTTTCTTACTTATGTATAGAATACAATTTTTAAACATCAAAGCACAAATTGTCAATATAATCTCAAAGAGACAATTTCATTAGTATAACGAAAGTAGCATGTCACACGGAACACAGTGTCCATTCCCAACTCTGTTGATCGTGTTGTTTAGCAAAACAAATCCCGCGTTTGTTTTATTGTCATTGCACGTAATAAATATTTACAGTTCCTTCGTGTGCCAACAATCAACAATGATATTCATCCTCCCACTTCGCCAGCGCGTGCAAAGCACGGGTCCTGGGTCTAGTATATTATATATCCTAGACATATCATGTTTTATTCTCATCTTGAAAAGTTATTAGACTTTACAAAATATATTTTATTAGAGCTGATTTAACAAGTTACTTTTATTTATACATATGAGAATATATATACAAAAGTTTTATTAAAGTTTGATGTATTTTGTGTACGCTTATATCCATTATTATATTAGAGATGATATATATTGCCTTATTCATTCAAGTTTTATTCAATGTCTAATAAAATTATGAAAGACATTTATATTTATAAGCAATGCAGATAAGTTTTATATAATTTAATATTTCTAGTATGTAACTTTTGAACTGTCGTTGTTGTTGTTACATAATAGTACCCGTCTGAGTCAAACGATGTCCCGCTGGAATTAATCCCGCTCGAGAACCCGTCATTTATATTCATTGATTAACTATTGGAATACACTTCGATATCAAGTACGGGGGGAATGGGTTTCTATTCTATATGAGGAATAGGGGATAGGACTAGAATGATGTTTATTATCACTCTTCCTATTTTGCTTGTATTTATTTATCATTTTTTATATTATCTATGTAGTTTGGATGACTGTAATTATTCTGGATGACTGTAATTATTTAAAGGTTTGTAAATAATTAGATGACTGTAATTATTCTGGATGACTGTAATAATTTAAATGCCTGTATACGATTTTGTTTTGTACTTGAGTACGGGGTTGAGGCTCCCGAAGCCGGATAGGGTCCAAGCCCGGGGCTCAATTGATCTTGAGTTCTTCCAATAAGGTAGTTCCTTGCGAATGAGTGCTGGGCTCAGCTGGTAGAAATTGGGGCCCGGATCGTCCGAGGTAGTCTTCCATCACGTTGGGTGGGGGGGGGGGGGGGGGGGGGGGGGGGGGGGGGGGGGGTACCTGCAAGACACTCTGACGCCCAAGTCAGCAAGGGAATGAGGTGAAAAGTTATAGAGAGATCAGAAAGATGTAAAGAGTATAAGCTCGGTGTAATGCCGAGGTGTGTGAAGGGGAGTCTGAGCTCCATGTGCTTATGTGAGCGTGAATGTGGATGAGTGGCGTAGCGTAGTGTCGCGTAGCATATATGTACCTGGATTAGAGGGTGCAGCCTCTATTTATAAGTGAGGTGTCGTACCTGAGCCGTTGGATGCGTGGGATAGATTCTGACCGTTTTGTACGTTTGGGATACGGACTCGGTCATCCTGAGATACAGAAGTGGGCCAGGCTCAAGCCAGCGAAAGATTTGGCCCAGTCCGAAACAGTGGCCCCTCAAGTTGACTGCGGGGTGGCATGAGCTCGGCCTCAGCTTGTTTTATACTTGTCTCTCGAGGTGGAAATCTGTGTGAGTCCTGCCTTTTCCAGAAAGGTGAGTTGAATCTATACAACGTTTCAGGGAGTTTGGGTACTTGTTCGCGCAAATTCGAAGAGTCACGCATTCAATTCGTTGTGATGCTTCACCTGTTGTCCCCATAAAAGGCAAGTTGGAGATCCATTTGGTCATTCTTGCGTATTTTGTGGCTGTGAGCTCTACAAGGCGAATATATTTGTAGGCGTGCGAGATCGTCTTTTCAACTGTCCACGTCATTTTCTGGGATTTTTCTTCGCGAGGCCAATATTCAGTCCGACATCAAAAAGTTCCTGCGCAAAGGTTAGTTCCCTGTACAAAACTCTTTAAGTGCTTTAATATTCTGCTAGCGGCCGACGTCGCCGTGTTGGCGGTTGTCGCTGCTTACTCCAAGGGGAGGAGGTCATCCGGCCTTGGGGGTGCCCGAGGCCCAAACGCATACCGCTACGAATTAAGATAGGGAGTACGATACGAATAGATTTAGTGATAGTGACGTCCTCCCCTTGTAGATAATTGGCTGAATTAGGAGTGAGGAACAACCGGCAAGAGAGCGTCGGGAGCTTCGGCAAGAGAGCCGGTTCAGCAGACTTCAGAGTGAACTATTTAGGAGAACCCAGAAATGGAGGATTCCGAGGTCACATCTTCGGCGGAGGAGCTTGAATCCGAACTGGAAGCTGCGGCCGAGGTGGAGGAGTCGGAAGTTCTGATTGAAGACCGGTATCACTGGATTGCCAAGAGGATTTGCAATACTGCTGCAAGGTTGAGGGCGGACAAGCCCCTTTCTTATTATGAGAATTTCATAGCTGGTACTGCCGAGCAGAGATAGACGTTGCTTGAGGCTGAAGACTTCCTAGTGTGCATGGAGCACAACGCAGTAGGATTCTTCTTTTATGGGGTTGCCTTGGAGACCATGGGTGTCCAGATCCCACTGTCCGAGTTCCAAAAAGGGGTGCTGAGATTTCTGCTTGTGGGCCGTTTGTAACTGACGCCAAATGGTTGGGGTTTCGTCCGCGGCTTTGAGATGGTCATGGAGCGCCTCGGGAGGGTTCCTACCGCGGAAGTCTTCTTCTGCTTCTTCAATGTGCTCAGTTCTCCGAAGGCCGGGACGGAAGGCAAGAGATACGGCCACGTAGGGCTGAGGTGCAACGCAAATCGGTCTTACTTCATCCTGGCCAATGATTCGAACCGGGATTTCAAAGCAAACTTCTTCTTCGTCCGAGCTATAAGCAGTGCTGCCAAGCTTGCAGTTGGGGACTTCGGGAATAGGAAGGTAACGAGAGCACACTTACTATTTGCCTGGGACCAAAGCCATTACATTCGAGACGGGGTTGAGATCGCAACTCAAAGCTATATGACGAATCCTGAAAAACTGAAAGGAGAAGACAAGAAATCACATGAGTTGTTCAATCAATGGGGAAAAATAACGGTCAAGGCCGGTCTGAGATTCCACTACGGCTCTATGATAGATGTCGTGGCCGAGTCCAAGACCAAGCTAGATAGATATTTTGCCACTTGTAATTTTCCTTTAATCTTTTCTTGTTGATTTGCATTATGTCGGCTTTGGCGAACCGTTGTCACTGATCCTTGTCTTTTGTTGCTGCAGGTAAAATGGACGAGCTGGAGTTGGATGTCATCTTTGACGCGGCCGTTGTCACTTAGATTTACCTTATTTTGTTAAAAATCACTTAGATCTACCTTGTTTTTAAAGTAGTTGAAAAGATTACAAATTTTTGTGAAGCAAAATGAGCAGTTTTTAAAGAAAAGTTTGGATTTTGACAACATGATAGGTTTTTCAAGGTTAAAGTTTCAATTATTATGCAGATAAATAAGGTAAAACATACTTTATATTCAAATTGAAAGATTGTAACATGTATCCTAACCTTTTTTAATAGATGACCACAATTTATTATTATTCTTTTTAAAGTCAATATGTTATTTTACAAAACCTATATATGAAAATTCATTTCATTTTGTTTATTTTATTGTTATTTTTTTAGATTTAGCTTTTATTTATAAACACGAAAATTTATTATGCTATTATCTATTCATTTATATTTTTTGTTTCTATGCCATTTTTTGTTAACTTCATATCCACGAGGTATAAATACCTAATTAATAGATCATTATTATAGGTCTGATGAAATAGAAGTCTTTGATGAAATCGTATGCACCTTCACCTTCTCTGATACGTGTTGCTCTAATGCTCTTCGTAGAAATGACACCATCACTCTCCAAACAACTGTGATTTCAATGATTAAGGTGCGTTTGCTAAAATTTATCTAATGACTATGTTGTTATAGTTGTTAAACGTTTTGTTGAGCTACAGACATCATGATTAATCTTATTTTTAATTACATAGAACCTTTACTCTTACATTAGTATTGAAAGACCAGTGTTTTCAATTAGTGTGCAATATGCTACTAAAGTTTTGTTACGTTGTAGATAACTTCTGGCACCCCATATTCACACGACGCCACATATGCACCCCCATGTGAAGCGTCATTATTAGTTTTATCATTTATATCCATTCTTTTCCTGGAGCTCTTACAAAGTTTTGTTACATTCTAGATAACTTCCACATCCACCTATGCTTATAATTAAGCCTATCTCCTTTAGTTACATTCTATATCCTGTATTCAGTTATGAACATCTGGTTGGAAATACACTTTATATAATTATAAAGTTAACTACATTCTGTTCTCTAGGGATATGTATTAATTGTTGGTTTTATTTACAGCAAGAATGTGAGGATTTGTGGCAAAAAGTGAAAACCAACTTGCTCCCAAAATTAACTCTTGTAAGTTGTTTGATACGTATAAAAAAACTGTTTTAGCTTTTGAAGGACACCATTGAGATAAGTAGGAATTAAAAATAGTGTAATCGAAAATCACATTTATACTACTTGCTATTGTAGCACTATGACTGTTAAACTTAAAACCTTGTTGGTATAGTGTAAACTAAAGCTATTCTTTAACCATATCTTTCTTAACGAGACATAGAAAATCTAAATTGATTTTTGCTTCAATATATTTAGCAGAAACTTTTAACTACTTTGTAATTTCCATAGAGTTGGCAGGGGGAGGTTCTAGTGGATATAACAAAACATGTAATCATCCTTGAATCTGCTAACATAGTCTTAGATACTTGTTGTAACACTAAGGGATTATTGGAAAATTAGAATATAACCGCACTCAATCTCATTCACATGTTTTCTTTATCAAACTGAATAAAACTAGTTTTTTAGATTTTAGTTTTGTTTTATGTTTTTAGTTTTCAAGAGTAATGATGGAGCAACACGGAAATTTCCCAGGAAGGGATATGTTTATCGCAGTGTTCATCGAGAATGAACCTGAACCATCTATCTCCCAGTTAGTGTTCAGAACAGGTAACGGCTGATTGTACTCCCAATTGGTAATACTTATCTTACAAACTCAACGCTCTTTTGAAAATCTTGAAAGAGTCATTATTGAAGTCGAAAGACCATACTCTGAGTCTAATATAAGTTTCATATGCCTTGTAGATCTTCCAGTCGGGTTAAAAGAAATTTACTTGCCCAACTCGTGTTCTCTTATATATCATGAAGATTGCATTAATAGACTGTTGAACAAGTCAAACAAATGCCCCATGTGTCGCAGGACTGTCTGACAATGGTCTCGATTCATCCCTGTTTATTTATTTCATGAAACCACACTCAAATGCCAGTGTATTAATAGCATTTTCATTTCGAAAAACTGAATTCAAATTCTCTTGTATTAATACCTTTCTTGCTAGTTACCTCTACAAACATATTTTATACAAAGTCAAATTATGTTAACTCCCATTCTTACTCTAGGTTTAACTTTGTTTATTCTTTTTGGATCATGGAATTTTCTTATTTTTTTCATAATGATACACAATTTATATATAATTAGACATGTAAGAAAATAGATTCTTTGTCGATTCACTAAAATTGTATTTACTAAAATTAAATAAAAATTTCTACTGTATGTAATCTTCCAAGTATCTTAGTCTTATATTCAATTTTAAGGAAATGATGCATTTTATCAATTATATCTTTTAGAATTCATATAACTAAAGACAAATTATGTCATGAACATTGTAATATATATATATATATATATATATATATATAAATTGTCATTTTTCATATTACTATCTGAATGTTGTGTCACGACCCAAATTGGACCATGTCGGCGCATAGATCGTCACCTAAGTCTGGCAAGCCTTTCCAAAATCAATGCTATATGAGAAATCAAACATTTATTATTTACTTAATCTACCTATATTTTCAAATATATGTGTACCAAAATTTCGGCAGAACTTCCTCTAAAATATGGAAATCCCAAAATACCATATACATCTGTATAGTCAAAACACAAAATGCAAGCCAATATAGCTCCTCACAGAGGACAACAGAGCCATATCTAACTACCTTCAGACACCCCAATAATGTAACAGAGCCTCTACAGAATTTTATACAAATTAAATACATACGGACTCAAAAGAAAATATAGTTGACATATACACTAGCCCTCCAAACCAAAAAGGGGCCTCACCAAGAAATAAGAGACTAGACTCATGTAGAGTTGCTCGGTTCAGCACAAACCTGAGAATCTGAAATATATATAAGAGACACGATGTGAGTCACCACTTAGTGAGCAAATAATGAAGAGCATAACAAGCGGGACACGATAAAATAAATTTTAAAACGATTCAAATAAATAGTTTAGTCAAGTAATCGAGTAAGTTGTAGTAAAATCAAATAATAATATGCCAATAGGGTAATACTTATGCAGAACACAAATAGGCTCCCCGCCTGCAAATATGAATAATAGGCTCCCCGCCTAAAAATATCAATAATAGGCTCCCCGCCTCGAAATCAATAATAGGCTCTCCGCCTCGAAATATCAATAATAGGCTCCCCGCCTTAAAATATCAATAATACGCTCCGCGCCTTAAAATGTCAATAATAGGCTCCCCCCCGCCTTCACAATATCAAGAATAGGCTCCCCGCCTGATAGGTAAATCATGGTGCACCAAGGCTAACACATACTGCTGTTAGCATGCAGGTTCTGACAAAGTTTTACCCCAAACGGATTTGAAACTCCAATAAAATATACATATATTAATAAACACCTCTCGATCAACACATATCATAATGAATCAGTAGTTTCTAGATATTACTCTCAAACATCAAACCAAATATTCATCCATTCTTTAAACATGAATTCATGAATATCTTAAAATTGAAGAGTTCAAAACATCCAATAAAATTCTCACATTCAAGTTATCAAGCCATAAAACCAAATTACCAACAAAATGTGTTTAAAATATATGGTAATAAAATATTTAAATTGCTTAAAAAATACGATAGATATTCAATCAAATAAATATAAATTTAGTTTAAAGAAGTAAAAAGGACTTGTCATAGTTCCCATTATTCACTCACCGACTTTCTAAGTCGCTTAGAGAGTAACCGACAACCGGTACCGATTGGATAGTTTCTATGAATCTAAATTAGGATAAACTTAATTAGTATTTTAGGTAAGACGTATAAAATTGAATCAACAGCTAACTCATAGTTGTTTTATAATCTAATATCATGTCTAACCTTTCTCTTTTTTTCCTAATACTTTTCATTACTTTAAACTCCTAATTTTCATATAGACACTTTCAATCTTCTTACTACCTTATATAAATTAACTCTAGTGTTTCTAACTTGCTAACATTAATTCCAATCAACTAACAGCTTAATAAATGTCATGAAATGTGTGTGTACATATATTTATTACCTTATGCTATATCTTCAAGATCCTAGCGAGATTTCTAAGTTTACTTACTACCAACTCTAACATAAATATCTATAACCAAGAATATAACAATTCTGTTACCTCAAATAGGAGTACTTGTATTAGTGATCTGCTTCTACTCTCAACCTCCTACTAAACCACACTCTCTAATCTTTCCTTCATAAACCTTGAGTTGCTTATTCAGATATATTTTTAAAACAAAAACAGTGATCAGTTGGCAGCATTTCCTCCGTCAAATTCTGCTCTCTCACTCCCTCTTCTATCTTCCTCCTTTTTATCTATGTTTTGTTTTGTTCAACAATGGGTGGGGGAAAGATTTAAATGGAAGGAAATTGTAAAATTATGATTTACAAGTGTGTAATATTTAAAGGTCACAATTGTAACATCCCCAAAGTGGTAGTGCTAGTTATTATGATTAGTGACTAATTTTAAATTAACTATTGCTAATCAAGTTGGTTAATTGTGGTTTGAGTCCCTAAGTGATGATTTAGTTTGCTTGAATACATGGCTAAATGAAATAATTATATGTTTGTATGCTTGAGTGATTGTGTGACTAGTTGAATTAAATTGTGTAGTGTATAAAACATACCCTCCTCACTTCCACAATGTTTCACTCACTTTCAAAGAGTAAGAAAGAGCTCGAAGGATTAGAAAGAAAAGAGAGGAAAAACTTTCAAACTCTTCTCACAACAATTTCTCAAGCTGAACTTCTTCTCCTTTTGAGTATCTAGAAGCACCGAAACAAGAAATCGATTAGGAAAACAAAATATAGAAAATACTAGAAAGTTATATACTCGAATATCTGAAATTAATATAGGATAGATTATTAAAAACATACATGGTGTTTGTTTCTCGAATACGCTAACTAATACACTATTGTATAATACTAATAATAATAATAATAGTTATGATAATAATGATATATTAATAATTCCCAAGATATTTTTGTTGATTACTTAATCACAATTATCTTCATTTGAATGTCGTGTTTGATTGATATTCTGTTGTATGTATGTATGTGTTGTGTTGTGAGATATCGGTAATGCATGTGTGTTGGAAGTATTTACTCAAGCTAGAATGTTCATTGGGAAGTCATTGTGCAGAAATTGTTTTAAAGTAGTTGTTTGGTGTTGATTGTTCATGACTAGAATATAATTGAATGATTGATTGCTAGAAAATTGATTGTTTGGATGTACCATGGTGTTGTTCAATTAGGAGTTAACTGGAATGAGCATAAGAATCAAAACAAAGAGGAAAAATGGTCAATTTTCGCAAAATCTGCACTTGCACAGCACTAGTCGCATCGCGACACATGATGTCGCCTCGCGACCAATCATACTATTTTAGCCAAAACTTTTGATCCGGGAACCCGATTGAGGTGTTCTCAAGAGCATTATAATCCTTATTAAAATAACTAATATCATAACCCGATTGTGATATGCTCATTTTCTTGCTGGTTGATGGTTCTAACTATATAATAGGAGTATTTGACATTAAGATAATAATACCATGATTTTGCTTATGATTGGTATCCCTATTACTATCATCTTGAGTCATAGAAATTGTAAACTGATTGAATCTTCTATCAAGAGAGAACATGGCCAAGGCCGAGTAATGGACACAAGTTCCCAAGTAAACGTAAGACATTAAGCGGATGACGATCCCTAGTTATAGCACACTTGGCAAAGGGAAGTTGATAACTCTATTTTATATAGAGTTATTTGTGCTTTTTCACTTAGATAAATGCCCAATAGAAAGTCTATTATATGTTAAATATGTTAGTATGAATAAAATAACAACATTTATGGTTTACAGATAAGAGAAGTCCATAACTTAGCATTTTATTGTATATTGGTATGTTTGATGTGTTTGTTCAGTGCAGCCGCAGTTTAGTGCAATTGCACCAGTTGATGCAACTGCACCAGGCAGTGCAATTGCACTTGGTGCAACTGCACCACTCTGTACCGAAGCAGCTCACAACCCCACATTGGAAGCACCTCAATTCATACCATTGCTATAATGCTTAGTTGGATTGCTGCTTGCTCAGAAGTCACATGGGAACACATGGCCACTTGCAAAGGAGGCGCCTACAATCAAAAAGGCTTCACAAAGATCTATCTTACAAGACATGTGGCAACCATTTGTTGGACCACAAATTAAGGATGAGTGTTGAAAGCCAAGCTGATCTTCAACTTTTAAAAAGTAACCATGGTTTGGTTAACTTAACTCAGCAAGGAAACCTCAACATGAAGGAAATCTCCAAGGCTATAAATAGGACTCAAATTCCTCACTTGAAAATATTCCAAATTGTAGAGAATCATATCATATATTATATAATCTTTTTATGTTCTTTTTAGTTTAGTTTTTCTTAGTTTCAAAGTTTTATTTTTCTTTTAGTTTCATAGTGTTAGTTTGAGAGGAAGGTAAGAGGAAATTGACAACTTCTTTCTTCACTTCTTCAAAGAGCTAATAGGTGCAAGAAATTAGTTGTAAGCAAATATATGCAAGAGTTTTCCATTTGTTACTCTTTTGAATTCTCTTGTACTTCTCTTTATTGCAATATGCTTTCATTCACTTATATTTGCTTTATCATGCTCATCATGAGCTAAACTCTTTTGAGTTTGGATGTTCTAGCTTTCCAATGATCTTTTGAGGAAAGTTATTGTGTTTTCAAGTGGTGTGTACTTTAGTTCTTGTGTTTAAATTCTTAATCTTGTTTTAAAGTTGATCACTTAGAACAAGTAGAGTTATATTCACTTAATTGGCTTATAACTAGAAATCAAGAACTAAGTAAGGATAAGTGTTTAATAAAGCTTCTTATTAAACTTGTTTTAATAAAGTTAGCTTGTTAATTCCATGTTAATTCTTAGCTTAAGATTAACATAGTCCTTACAACAAAAGTGTAGAGATCTTAAGATACAAGAGTGTACTTACTTAAGCAACTTAGATTATCTGTAAGGGGGCGAGAGAGGCACTGACAATCCTACTCTTTACCGCAAAAAAACAGGATCATATAGAGCTTGTAACGAAACTCTGACGAAAGTAGCTGACCAGCACACACTAATGCAACTGCACTAAGTGCAATTGCACCACAAGAAAACACAATATTCTCAAGAGTGATTTAGTTTGTGAAAACATCCCAACTCTCATTCTCAACTGATTTCTTACACAATTTACTTGCTTTCTGTTTATTTATTTTCATTTCAACTTCAACCAAAACCAAAACATTTTGAATAGTGTAGTCACACTAGTTTGCCTTTCTTTACAAACAACACATAAGAATTAATCCAATCTCTGTGGGTTCGATCTTTTATACTATAACTTGTGACTGTGTATACTTGCGCATAATGTTATCTATTTACACAACACCAAGTTTTTGACGCCGTTGCCGGGGATTGTCATTAATTTTTGTTGTTTTAAAGATAGTAGATTAGTGTTTATTTTTATTTGTTTTGTTATTCTGGTATTTTGTTTTTCTGTGCAGAAACAGGTGCATTTACACCTAGTGCAACCACACTAGCTTATGCCCAGAGACAGATCTGCAGAATTTGATTTAAATCCAGAAATTGAAAGACAGTTTAGAAAGTTGCGTAGACTCCAGAAACAAAGACTTCAAAGTTGCAGCAATACCATGTCACAACAAGGTGAAGGAGAAGGCTCAAGACCAGCCTCAGTCAGAGGTGGTCCTGGATCACAAGGAGATGCTGATGCAGATCACAGGAATCAATTCATTCGCATGGGACCAATAGGTATGATTAATAATAGAGATAGACCTATGAGAGATTATGCTATGTTTGATCATCAAAACATGCAAACAAGCATAGCAAGACCTCACATAGAAGCTGTCCATTTTGAATTTAAACCCATGATGTTTCAAATGCTGCAAACAATTGGTCAATTTGGTGGATTTCTTCATGAGGATCCCCATGAGCATTTAAAACAGTTTTTAGAAATATGTAGTAACTTTATCATACCTGGTGTTAGTGAAGATGCATTTAGACTCAAGCTATTTCCATATTCTTTGAAAGATAAGGCTAAATCATGGTTAAATTCATTAGAGCCTAATTCTATTCATACATGGAATGAAATGGCTGAAAAGTTTTTGTCAAAATATTTCCCACCTATCAAAAATGCCAGAATGAGAAATGATATTACATCTTTTAGACAAAAAGAATCTGAATCATTGTTTGAAGCATGGGAAAGATGGAAAGAACTATTAAGAAAATGTCCACACCATGGTCTTCCAGTTATTATTCAGATGGAAACATTTTATAATGGTTTGGAACCACAAACTAGAATAATGCTTGATGCATCATCTGGTGGTGTTTTGTTAAATATGTCTTATAATGAAGCATGTGAATTGATTGATAGAATTGCTACTAATAGTTCTAGTTGGCCTACTGAGAGGGTAAGTACCCAAAAGAAATCATCAGGGGTACATGAAATTAGTGAAATATCAGCCCTATCTGCTCAAGTAGCCTCACTAGCAAACATGTTCAAAAACTTCACCACAACCAGTGCAACTGCATCTAGTGCAGCTGCACCAATTGAGAACACTGCAGCAGCAATAGAACAAGCCCCTCCAGGAGCTGTAAGTTGTGTTTATTGTGGAGGAGGTCACCTTTATGAAGAATGTCCTAGCAACCCTGTCTCTGTAAATTATGTAAGTTATGATAGGAATAACAACCCTTACTCCAATACCTATAATGCTGGTTGGAAGAACCATCCAAACTTCAGATGGAACAATACTAGTGCACCTGCACCAAGTGCAACTGCACCAACCATTCCACCAAGATTTCAATCTCAAAACTACCAAAGACCACCACAACAACAACCTGCTACTGAAAACTCCTTAGAAGGTTTGCTTAAATCTTTCATTAATGAAACTAGAACAGCTAGGCAAGCCCAAGAAGCATCAATCAAAAATTTGGAGAATCAGGTAGGTCAGTTAGCAACTGCCCTGTATCAGAGACCAACAGGTACATTACCCTCTAATACAGAAGCAACTCCATCTCAAAGGCCAGGTAAAGAACAAGTGAAAGCTATATCTCTCAGAAATGGGAAGGATCTAGCAGAACCTTATGAGAACGAAGGTATAGGTAAGGGAGAAAAATATAAAAATGAAAAAAGTTCTCAAAATGCAGAAGCACCTGATGCATCTGCATCTCATGAAGTTCCAACTCCAAGGTTAGTTCCTGAATACCCTCCTCCTCCTTTTCCTCAAAGATTAAAAAAGGCACATGAGGAGAAGCAATTCAGTAAGTTTTTAAATGTTCTAAAGCAATTGCATATTAATGTTCCCTTGATTGAAGCATTGCAACTAATGCCTAATTATGCTAAATTCATGAAAGATGTTCTTTCAAAAAGAAGAAGATTAGGTGAATTTGAAACAGTTGCTTTGTCCAAAGAATGTAGTTTGATTTTGCAAAACAAAATTCCAAGAAAATTAAAAGATCCAGGTAGCTTTACAATTCCATTTTCAATAGGTAATTATTATACAGGTCGTGCATTGTGTGATTTAGGAGCAAGCATCAACTTGATGCCTAAATCTGTCTTTACACAGTTGGGAATTGGACATGCTAAACCTACATCTTTAACATTGTCACTTGCAGACAGGTCAATAGCTTACCCAGAAGGAATCATTGAAGACATCTTGGTAAAGGTTGACAAATTTGTATTTCCTGTAGATTTTGTTATTCTAGACTTTGTTGCAGATGAAGAAGTACCAGTTATTCTTGGAAGGCCATTCTTAGCAACTGGGAAAACAGTGATTGATGTGCAAAAAGGAGAACTAACCATGAGAGTAAATGATCAAGAGGTGAAATTCAATGTAATGAATGCTCTGAATTATCCTGCAGAGGAAAGTGAAGAATGTTCAGCAATTATCTCTCTTGATCATTTGGTGCAAAAACAGTTCAACAAGCAGTATGATCATCTTACCAGTGCACTTGCACCTGATGCAAATGCACTTCCTGAAGAAGAAATGCTGGAAAAAGACATACTACCAAAGGAAGAACCAACACCTAAGGTATGGGCTAGAACTTATGAATCTCTTAATTTAGAAGACCCTAACCTTAAACAAAATTTACCCTCAATTGAACAATCTCCCAAATTAGAATTGAAAGAACTGCCTCAACATTTAAAATATGCTTTCTTAGGAGAAAGTGATACACTTCCGGTTATCATATCATCTGAGCTATCATTAGAACAGGAAAATGATCTCATTAGTACTTTGAAAAAGCATAAGAAAGCTATAGGTTGGCAAATGGCAGACATAAAAGGAATTAGCCCTTCAATTTGCATGCATAGGATAATTTTAGAAGAGAATTCTAAAAATTTCATAGAAGGACAAAGAAGGGTAAATCCAATAATGAAAGAGGTTGTAAAGAAAGAAATAATTAAGTGGCTAGATGCTGGAATCATATACCCCATATCAGATAGTGCATGGGTAAGCCCTGTACAATGTGTTCCTAAGAAAGGGGGTGTGACAGTAATAGCCAATGAAAAGAATGAGTTGATACCAACTAGGACTGTCACAGGTTGGAGGATCTGTATGGATTACAGAAAACTCAATAAGGCCACAAAAAAGGATCACTTTCCTTTGCCTTTCATTGATCAAATGTTAGATAGGTTAGCAGGAAAAGAGTTTTATTGTTTCTTAGATGGTTATTCAGGTTACAATCAAATTGCAATAGAACCTAAGGATCAACAAAAAACTACTTTTACATGTCCCTATGGTACCTTTGCATTTAGAAGGATGCCTTTTGGACTTTGTAATGCACCTGCTACATTTCAAAGATGCATGATGTCTATATTTTCTGACTTCATTGAGCAATCAATGGAAGTTTTTATGGATGATTTTTCAGGTTTTGGAGAAACATTTCCATTATGTTTATCAAATTTAGAAAAAATTCTCCAAAGATGTGAAGACACCAACCTAGTACTCAATTGGGAGAAGTACCATTTCATGGTACAAGAAGGCATTGTGCTTGGACATAAAATTTCAAAAAAAGGTCTTGAAGTGGATAAGGCCAAGATTGAGGTCATTGAGAAATTACCACCTCCATCAACTGTCAAAGGAATCAGAAGCTTCTTAGGCCATGCTGGCTCCTATAGAAGATTCATCAAAGATTTTTCAAAAATTTCTAAACCATTGTGTACTCTTTTACAATTAGATACACAATTTCACTTTGATGAACTCTGTATGGAAGCATTTCAAAAGCTTAAAAAGGCACTGGTAACTGCACCAGTAATTGTAACACCAGATTGGAGCAAGCCCTTTGAATTGATGTGTGATGCTAGTGACTTTGCAGTAGGAGCTGTCCTAGGGCAAAGGTATGATAAAATCTTTCACTCAATTTATTATGCTAGCAGAACACTTATTGAAGCTCAAATGAATTATACTGTGACAGAGAAAGAGTTATTAGCTGTTGTATTTGCATTTGATAAGTTTAGATCCTACTTGATTGGCACTAAAGTTATTGTTTATACTGACCATTCTGCCATCAAGTATTTGCTTGCAAAGAAGGATGCAAAACCAAGGCTAATTAGATGGATTCTCCTCCTTCAAGAATTTGATCTTGAGATTAAAGACAAAAAGGGGGTGGAGAACCAAGTGGCTGACCATTTATCTAGATTAGAAAGTGAAAATGCAGGTACACAAGAAATCAAGGAGAATTTTCCAGATGAGAAGTTGTTGGCAATTACCAATAATACAATAAGTGCTTGTGCAATAAGTGCAATTACACCAGCCAGTGCAATTACACCAAGTGCAACTGCACCATGGTATGCTGACATAGTCAATTTCCTTGTGAGTAGAATAATACCAAAGGACATGAGCTATCAACAAAGAAGGAGATTCTTCCACATAATCAAGCAATACTATTGGGATGAACCCTATCTGTATAAGATGTGTCCAGATCAAATAATGAGGAAATGCATTCCAGAATCAGAGCAGCAAGCAGTGCTTCTGCACTGTCATTCAGCACCATATGGAGGTCACTTTGGAAGCAACAGAACAGCAGCTAAAGTATTGCAGTCAGGTTATTTCTGGCCCACTTTATTTAAAGATGCTTATAATTGGGTCAAAACCTGTGACAAATGCCAAAGAAGTGGAAACATTTCTGAAAAACATGAAATGCCTAGAACTAATATTTTAGAAATTTAGCTTTTTGATGTTTGGGGCATGGATTTCATGGGTCCTTTTCCACCTTCTTTTGGCAACAATTACATATTAGTAGCTGTTGATTATGTGTCCAAATGGGTAGAGGCAGTAGCATTACCAAATAATGATGCCAAATCAGTTAGCAAATTTCTTCAAAGAAACATTTTTACAAGATTTGGCACCCCAAGAGCAATCATCAATGATGAAGGCTCACATTTTTGCAATAAACTTATTGAAAAACTTCTTGCAAAATATGGGATCAAACACAAGATTGCTACAGCCTATCATCCACAAACAAGTGGACAAGCTGAATTATCTAATAGGGAAATTAAGAGAATGCTTGAAAAAATGGTTGGACCAACAAGAAAAGATTGGTCCTTACACTTAGATGAAGCATTATGGGCATACAGAACTGCATTTAAAACTCCATTAGGTATGTCCCCCTATAGGATAGTTTATGGCAAAGCATGCCATCTGCCTATTGAGTTAGAAAACAAGTCATATTGGGCTATTAAAAAGCTGAATTTTGATCTCACTAGGGCAGGAAAACAAAGGTTTTTAGAGCTTAATGAATTAGAAGAATTTAGGCATTTCTCTTATGAGAATGTAGAAATGTACAAAGCTAAAACCAAAGCATGGCATGATAAGAAGATCCAAAGGAGAGAACTTAGAGAAGGAGGATTGGTTCTGTTATACAATTCTAGGTTGAAATTGTTCCCTGGAAAATTAAAATCAAGGTGGTCAGGACCATTCAAATTAGTTAAAGTCTATCCTCATGGCGCAGTTGATCTTTATGATACAGCCTCAAATACCACTTTCAAGGTAAATGGGCAAAGAGTGAAAATGTATTATGGTGAACATGTGGTGCAAGGTGAAAGCACCACTCATTTTGAAAATTCCTGAAACAAGGAAAAGTCAGGCTGAAAGACTCTTAAAACAAGCGCTTGATGGGAGGCAACCCATAAATTTTTGATAAATATTTAATATTTTGTGCAATTTGATGTTTTTTAAGTGTTTTGTAGATAAACAGGAATTGGTGCAACTGCACCAAGTGCAAATGCACCTATCACTCATCAGGAGCAATTGCACTGAACCACTTTCCAGTGCTACTGCACCAACAATTTCAAAAAGGGAGGATGATTTTGATGAAGTGCCAGCGCAACACAACGTACTTCAGTTTAAATGGTGTGGATTCACCTAATCAGACACGTGTAGCCTTGCATGTTAGCCCACATAGCCTAACGGCTAGAAACATCCATCAAATCAACCTCCACTCATACCTCTACCTCATTTAAAACCATCCCACTAAGCCAAAAAGTAACCGTTCATCACTTCTTTCAATACTCAAACAGTAACCACTTCTCAAAATCTCTTCTCTCTCAGAAATTCCCAAATCAATTCACTGTCCATCTTCAACCTCTCAACCTTTCAAAAAAAAAAAAAAAAAAATCAAACCCCAATCTCTCAAAATGATACGCAAACAAGTAGCAACAAAGTCCTCTGGCAAAACTTCGGGTGCAGAGCCATCAAAGAAATCATCTGGTGCAACTGCATCAGTAACCGTCTCCATTGATGTGGCAAACCCACACTTCTGGGAGATGAAATTCTGGCCGGAACGTGGCTATAATTTGATGAGGGCACATCCCAACTTCTTAGCAACTGTTGATGCTCAACATTGGGATTTGTTCGTCCAACACAGGGCTTATTACTTGGAACAACTGGTGAGAGAGTTTTATGCTGGAATTCTGAATAGCAAGGGAGGTAAATCTCAAAACTTCTCTATTGTTAGGGGTAGAAAAATCTATTTTGATGAAAAGAGACTGAATGATCATTATAATCTGTTATATAATGGCCCTAATTTTGATGAAAAAATGGAAACCTACGGGAAGAAACAAATGGAGATTATTAAATCACGGGTAGCAGTACCTAATGCACCCTGGGAAAAGTTCACTCATACTGAGTTTAAGGTGAAAACCAAATATCTTATCCCAGAATTAGGAAACTGGCACATTTTCATAAACTGCTCCATTCTGCCCACTTCACACACTTACACAGTCTCTAAGGATAGATTGATCATTCTTGATTCAATCTTGACTGATGAGAATGTGAACATTGGAAAAATTATCAACAAGGAAATCTTTGATTGCTCAGACAAAACAGAAGGATTCCTTTATTTTCCATGTTTGATTACTGAACTGTGTATGAAGCAAGGGGTTCATATCACTGTTGAAGAACATCAGTACAGAAAATTTCCACCTGGAGCCTTATCTGCAGAGTTGAAAGAAAGAAAAATAGCAAGAGAACAACCAAACTTGGTGCAAGAGCATCTAGTGCAAAAGCACCAAGCTGTTTGGAAGTTCCAACAAGAACAGCATGAATGGCTACAACAAAGGCTTTTGGAAATTTCTCAATTACCCACAGTGTTAGACACCCCAGAATTTCCATCCTGGGTATTTGAAGAAGAAGAAGATAAAGAAAAAGAGGAGAGTGAAAAAGAAGAAAAGAAGAAGAAGGTATTGAAAAGAAAGAGGGAGACCAAAGGAAAAAGAAAAGGAAAGAAGAAAAAAGTGGAGGAAGTTCTGGATGAAGACTCGGAGGATACTGATGAAGACCCAGAAACTG
The DNA here is from genome assembly GCA_963573325.1 of Astragalus glycyphyllos. Taxonomy (NCBI): domain Eukaryota; kingdom Viridiplantae; phylum Streptophyta; class Magnoliopsida; order Fabales; family Fabaceae; genus Astragalus; species Astragalus glycyphyllos. The sequence goes on along the minus strand of OY754312.1, from coordinate 62,240,428 downwards.
TTAAAATAGTGAAAGAAATGGAGAGAAATGAAGATGAGGAAAGTGATGAAACTATATCTGATTTAGATTTGACCATGGAGGAAATGTTAAGGAAGAAGAAGGCTGCTAAAAAACAAGCAGAACCAATTCTCACTCCAATAAACCCATCCAAGCAACAAACCCAAATCACCCCTGAACAAGAAAAATCCCCATCCATTTCACCAATTCAATCACCACAACACAAATCACCAACTCCAAAAGAACCAACACCACCAACACAACCAGAAACCACTCAAGCTGACACCATTGTTCCAACTAACTCCAATATTTTGAAAGCAAATGTGCAGGTTACTAATGAAGAACCAGGGGAGAAAACTGGAACAGGAGGTCCTGAAGTATCAGCAGCTGGTGCAACTGCATCTTATGCTACTGCATCAAGTGCTGTTGCACCCCAGCATATTCCAACAGCATCTCTCTTCACATCAGATCAAGTGCAAAACACAATTGCAGTAGTGCTCAAAGAGCTAGCAGATAAAAGAAGAGAAGATTCTGCAACACTGCTTAAGGGAATTACTGAGGCAGCTGGGATTGCTCAAGAGACCCCAACAACAGGTGAAGCTGAGAAGGAGGTGGACAAATCTGGTAAAGAAGGAAAGGCTAAAGAACCAACTGATGTGCAAGCAAGGGAAGTGGAGGAAGGTCAAAAACAACAAGCCAAGGAGAAAGAAAGAGGTCAAAAATCAATCACTGAAGAGACTGCTGCAAAGGAGAAGCAACCACAAGAAGTTGCTGATCAGAGCAGTGCAGTTGCACTTGGTGCAACTGCACCAGCAGAAACAATTGGTGCTGATGCACCACCTGAACCAGAGAAGACAACAACAAAACCAACTGAGCCTGGAGCAACTGCATCCAAGGCAGCAGCAGCAAAGAGGCCAAAGAAATTACAAGTCAAACGTGCAGCAACGAGGGCTAGCAACAGACTCAGATCTGGAGCAAAACCCGAGTAATTTTAAATGTTGTTTTTATTTTTCAAAACTTTATGAACTTATGTTATCTGTTTTGTTTTGAGTCCAACATGTATTAACCCCCCTCCCCCATTTTGAACAAATTTCTTTTGAAAACTCAACTTAAGAGCAGTGAGGACACTGCTCACTTTTAAGTTGGGGGGAGAGCACTCAAACTTTTAAATGCATGTGTTAGTCTATAATATGTATGTTTGTTTTAGTATTTATATGTGTTTTATTTATTTATATTGTGTTAATAAGTGTCATGTTAAGTATCATATTTTTACTAATTTTTTACAAAAATAAATAAACGTTTTAAAAAGATTTGATGAGTCTTGAAGCATGATCAGCTTATACCCTTTTTTGTCAAAAACTTAAAGAAAAATGCAATTTGTGAACTGATTTTTAATGATGAAACAAGAGAAAAAGAAAAAGCCTTGTTTTTTCCAAAGATAACCATTGTTATTATCACTTCAACACATCAAAGCTGAATTTTGAAAAGAACCTTACTATGTGATAAGCTATCCGATGCAAGAGGGATTTTGAGAAAACTAAGGTCAAAAATAAATTTTTATTAAAAATATAGAAGAGCTTAAAGAATTAAGTTTGGGGGAATTTTTATGAATACAAAGGCTTAAGTATGAAAAACTTAGAGTAGTCAATGCATATAGGTTACCAAAAGAGCTCAAAATGAAAGAAAGCTTTATTGCCTGAGTCATAAACTGTACGTATTCCAATAAGTGCATTTGGTCAGAAAAAGAAAAATTCAAAGAAAAAGAAAAAGAAGAAAAGAAGAAAGAACTGACCAAAGGAAAAAAGTATGCATAAGGAGGACAGTGAGGAGGGCAATATTAGCTAGAAGTCTTGAAAAGAAAAATCAAGTGCAGTTGCACTAAGTGCAACTGCACCATCAAAAAGTTCAGTGCATCTGCACTAGTTCAAAAATACCTAGTGCAATTGCACCTCAGAAAAACAATGCACTTGCACTCACTGCATTTGCATCAAGAAAAAGAACCACCAGAAATACAAAAAGTACATTGACTCAACAGTTTCGAAATATTCTTTCCAAGCCCTTTGTTGTGCTTAAAAACCCCAGTCTTAAGGATTTTTGTTAGTCTATTCTATATTTTGAAACATCTTTGTTTTGACCAAACGTGATCTAAACTTTTCAAAGGCTAGGAGAAACTTGTTACTTAGTTTTGGAACTGATTGAATCTCAGTAGGACACACACTCACACAAATGAGTTTTAATAGCTTTAGATGTTTTGGAATTCAAAGGCACAAAGACAAAATTCTCTGAAAAATAAAGTTCATAAGTCGCGTTTATTGAAAATCATTCTGTAAAAGAGATATGAGCTGATCTGTTCTTCTTAATTCTGGAAATCTTATTTGTATTTTCTTTTTGTCATTGCTTGAGGACAAGCAACGATTTAAGTTTGGGGGTGTGATAACTCTATTTTATATAGAGTTATTTGTGCTTTTTCACTTAGATAAATGCCCAATATCAAGTCTATTATATGTTAAATATGTTAGTATGAATAAAATAACAACATTTATGGTTTACAGATAAGAGAAGTCCATAACTTAGCATTTTATTGTATATTGGTATGTTTGATGTGTTTGTTCAGTGCAGCCGCAGTTTAGTGCAATTGCACCAGTTGATGCAACTGCACCAGGCAGTGCAATTGCACTTGGTGCAACTGCACCACTCTGTACCGAAGCAGCTCACAACCCCACATTGGAAGCACCTCAATTCATACCATTGCTATAATGCTTAGTTGGATTGCTGCTTGCTCAGAAGTCACATGGGAACACATGGCCACTTGCAAAGGAGGCGCCTACAATCAAAAAGGCTTCACAAAGATCTATCTTACAAGACATGTGGCAACCATTTGTTGGACCACAAATTAAGGATGAGTGTTGAAAGCCAAGCTGATCTTCAACTTTTAAAAAGTAACCATGGTTTGGTTAACTTAACTCAGCAAGGAAACCTCAACATGAAGGAAATCTCCAAGGCTATAAATAGGACTCAAATTCCTCACTTGAAAATATTCCAAATTGTAGAGAATCATATCATATATTATATAATCTTTTTATGTTCTTTTTAGTTTAGTTTTTCTTAGTTTCAAAGTTTTATTTTTCTTTTAGTTTCATAGTGTTAGTTTGAGAGGAAGGTAAGAGGAAATTGACAACTTCTTTCTTCACTTCTTCAAAGAGCTAATAGGTGCAAGAAATTAGTTGTAAGCAAATATATGCAAGAGTTTTCCATTTGTTACTCTTTTGAATTCTCTTGTACTTCTCTTTATTGCAATATGCTTTCATTCACTTATATTTGCTTTATCATGCTCATCATGAGCTAAACTCTTTTGAGTTTGGATGTTCTAGCTTTCCAATGATCTTTTGAGGAAAGTTATTGTGTTTTCAAGTGGTGTGTACTTTAGTTCTTGTGTTTAAATTCTTAATCTTGTTTTAAAGTTGATCACTTAGAACAAGTAGAGTTATATTCACTTAATTGGCTTATAACTAGAAATCAAGAACTAAGTAAGGATAAGTGTTTAATAAAGCTTCTTATTAAACTTGTTTTAATAAAGTTAGCTTGTTAATTCCATGTTAATTCTTAGCTTAAGATTAACATAGTCCTTACAACAAAAGTGTAGAGATCTTAAGATACAAGAGTGTACTTACTTAAGCAACTTAGATTATCTGTAAGGGGGCGAGAGAGGCACTGACAACCCTACTCTTTACCGCAAAAAAACAGGATCATATAGAGCTTGTAACGAAACTCTGACGAAAGTAGCTGACCAGCACACACTAATGCAACTGCACTAAGTGCAATTGCACCACAAGAAAACACAATATTCTCAAGAGTGATTTAGTTTGTGAAAACATCCCAACTCTCATTCTCAACTGATTTCTTACACAATTTACTTGCTTTCTGTTTATTTATTTTCATTTCAACTTCAACCAAAACCAAAACATTTTGAATAGTGTAGTCACACTAGTTTGCCTTTCTTTACAAACAACACATAAGAGTTAATCCAATCTCTGTGGGTTCGATCTTTTATACTATAACTTGTGACTGTGTATACTTGCGCATAATGTTATCTATTTACACAACACCAGAAGTCATGCACCCTAAACTAATGCCTTCTTTAGTTGAATCGGCAATATTTATTTTTGGGTGGGTTTACAGTGGTATAAGGCCTGTAGTACGTGAGTTTGTTGTAAGAAAAAGATAAGATAAAACATCGACAGTTGAGTTGTGAGGGGTCGCAAAAGAGCCCACTGAGATTTGTAATCTCACCATTTCTGAGTTTAGGATGCCAGTCCTAAGGAAATTTTGTTCGTGGTTGCTAAGGCTTTGTAGTAATTCTTACTGTATCGGTTTTATACCAAGTTACATCTTTATAAGTAAATTATGCACCTGATTTTGGTTTGTTTCATAATTAATGGAATTAAATGATCTACTGAAGATTTTATGTATCAAACTATAAGGTTCTAATGAAAATTGATCATTCCTGTTATACATAAATAATTTATTAGTTGTGTAGTCTTTAAATCCGCAAAATGTGCATCTTTGAAAGGCTAGAAGGTAATGTTTTGGTTTTGAAGTCGACTCAAAAACTGGGATGTTACATTTTGGTATCAGAGCAGTTCTACCTTGTCGGACTTAGTAACCTGACGGTCAAAAGGTTAGTTAAATCTCTTCATCTAGGGACTTAGACCATTGACTCTCGGACCTTTCAGTATTTTGTGTGAGACATTGAGCATGGATCCACTCGATATTTCACCCATACAGCCCCTCTTTTCCTATTAAACGTACCCCTGACCTAAAGAAATCGCGACCCGGCCCACACCACACCAGCCCAGCGCTTCTCCCTAGACCCTACCCGACCCGTTTTGGTCCTCTTCCCCAGCAAAAAGCTGCGAATAGAGTTGCCATGGAAACCCTTACAAGCTTCCCTCTCCATTTCGTTTTCCACTCATCCAGCCACGGCCAACCCCCAAAACCTACCCCCTTACTCGAAAATAGCCTCTGATTCCATTTTTAGCCACAGTGCCTTCGATTGTTGCGTCGTTACGTCAAGAACAACAACCCCACACGATTTGGTTCCGCCATTTACGACCACCACAACTCCAGAACCACCACGACCACCGCCAGAACCGTAAGCACCTCCTTCCATCGCCCCAGATGCTGTTGTTACAAACGCTTCACCATGACAAAGCTAAGCTCTTCCTCTGCTTAAATTTTGTTGTATTCTCTTCCTAGCCTAGAGCTCTAATTTCACCGTAAACTCAAATTTATCACGGCTGATTGGGTTGCAATAGTGACCCTAGTGGGCATTGCATTATCTTGACCGTAGCATTGAATTCGTAACACACATATAGGCCATGTGCGATAATCATTGCTGCTCGTCGTGTTAGATGTCACAACCACTTCATCTTCGTAATATTTTGTCGTGCCTTAGAATCGTGTTGCAACACTCTTGAGAAAGGAATTGAAAAGGAACGAAGTCGTGTTGGCCACTATTCTCGTCGGAGAACTGTGGTCAACCACCACCAGTACGTGTTCGAGCCATACATGGTCCGGTTGGAATTAAATAACGCTCGAGAGCTCGAGATTTCTCTTCGCCGATTCGCTTTCGAGACACACTTCGATATCAGGTACGGGGGGAAAGGGTTTCTATTCTATATGGGGAATAGGGGATAGGACTAGAATGGTGATGATTATCAATATTCCTATTTTGCTTGTATTTATTTATTATTTATTTATATTATCTATTTAGTTTGGATGACTGTAATTATTCTGGATGACTGTAAATAATTAGATGACTGTAATTATTCAGGATGACTGTAATAATTTCATGTCGGTAGATGATTTAGAGGACTGTAATTGCACTGGATGACTGTAATAATTTGAATATCTGTAAATGAAGTGCTCATGGATTTGAAGAATAGGTAAGACTAAATGATGCGAAGATTTTAAGTTCCCGATTGATATTCCGATATTTGTCAATGTAGCCAAGTTTGACTTGGAACCGGTAAAGTCATTAAATGACTTGACCTTTGTGATTCGGGCGATTGTTGGTTTGCGTTAAGCGTATTGTTATCGGAGACTTGCCACACAATGGGCAAGTTATCCTTCATTGATGATTAACAAGTTGGTTCGTATTGAAGAATCTTGTCGCAGCATGGGCAAGAAAACGTTGCAGTGTGGACGAGCTGTATCTCCGTGATCGATATTTGTTGAAGGAACCTTGTGACAGCATGGGCAAGGACTCGTCGCAGCGTGCGCGAGTCGTACCTTAAAAGTTAATGATTACAAGAGGAACTTGTCGCAGTATGGGCAAGGACTCATCGCAGTATCGGCGAGCCGTACCTCAATAGTTGAAATTGTATAGGAGGAACCTTGTCGCAGTATGGGCGAGCCGTACCTCAATAGTTGAAATTGTATAGGAGGAACATTGTCGCAGTATGGGCGAGGACTCGTCGCAGTATGTGCGAGCCGTACCTCAAGGATGGTAGGGATGATGATAGGTGGGGTGGTAAGCAAAAATTATGGGAGTAGTAATAGAGACGACCACGACCGGCCTTGCGGGTAGGCCCAGGGGGGAGGTTCTAAGCGAGGCACTACAGGGGCGTTCCACAAACAACTGGGGTACCCTGACTAGACTCTATCTATTTCCCGGGATGTGAGGGCACATGCATCCGCTTACCCAGAGTTAGATGGATCCAGACTTATCGCGGAGTAGTGGCTAGGATCTTCCCAATGTTGCACCACATTGAAGATGACGCCACTAGTTGATGTTCGACCGCGCACGCATGGCATATTTACTGTTTTCACTGTTGTGGTATTCTCCGTTCGTTGATGGTGATGATCTCAATTGATGATTGACTGGGCATGCGGGTTATGTTTGTCGCAGATACTATTCTGATTTTGTTGTGTGATGTGATCTCATCACTTTTTTTTTGCACGAGCCCTCTCCGTGGTTTCACTTTGTTAATCTTTGCTGAATAGACTCGTTGTGTTGTCACTCTTTAGGGGTTGACTCTTTGATTTTGATTTGATGGATTGTGATAGTCTTTCTATTTTAGTTTCGGTCTTATGTTCCTTATATTGTTTGGACGCTCTTTCTCACCTGTGCACCACTTTTTTTTAGATTGAGTTACAGGTGCGGTTGGAGCAGCCTTCTACGCTCGTGCAGCAGGAGAGATTTGATTCTACCTGTTGATGTCACTCTTTGTTTGATTATTGGATTAAAGGTTAATTGCTCTGATCATGTGACATTGGGATTTGGGTTGTATTTGCAAAATTGTATTTCAAGTCATTTTGTTATTGTATTAATTAAAAGAAATGTTTTACCGCGTTATTATTTAAAGTCATTTTTGTTACCGTATTGAAATAAAAGTTTTATCCCTTTAGTCGTTAATGTTAGTATAAATCATGTTTATATGATTTAAGGAGTTGATTGACATCTTTTACTTGCGAAAGGTATTTCGAAAATAGATTCACAATTTGATTTGAGAAACAAATTTACTTGTTTACCGCATTTTTTCATCTATAATTACTTTCGAGGTAAAGGGTGTCACATGGCTAAATGAAATAATTATATGCCTGTATGCTTGAATGATTGTGTGACTAGTTGAATTAAATTGCGTAGTGTATGAGTAAAGAAGTGAGGCGCACTTATCATAAGTGTAAAATAGTCAGTCCCACTCCGAATTCTCACACTCACTAAAGCCCTCACCTGAATTAAAACATACCCTCCTCACTTCCACAAAAGACATTCCCTTCAAAGAGGGAGAGAGAGCTCGAAGGATTAGAAAGAAAAGAGAGGAATAACCCTCAAACTCTTCTCACATCAATTTCTCAAGATGAACTTCTTCTTCTTATGAGTTTCCTTCTTTGAGTTTCAATCTCACCATAGAGCACTATTAGAGGCACAAAACTCAGCTTCAACCACTATTCTTCTCACCTTCAAATTCGAATTACATGTAACTTTTGGGGTTTAGTTAGTGAAGAACTCTTGTTGCATGTTGGGTTGGGAGGTTCCTATAGGCTTAGTTTATCCTACATTGTGGATGGTTTTGCTCAAGGAGTGGATTTAGAGGCTGGATTCAAATTTGGAAGAGCTATTGGTGGATAAGAGCTTGTTTGGTGTTCAAAGGTTTTACTTCTTGTCCATTGTGGTTGTTCAATCAATTTGAGGTGAGTTCTTCATTTGAATGTCTGTGTTTGATTGATATTCTTGTGTATGTATATGTTGTATTGTGAGATATCAGTAATGCACGTGTCTTTGAAGTATTTACTCATGCTAGAATGTTCATTGGGAAGGCGTTGTGCTGAAATTGTTCTAAAGTAATTGTTTGGTTTTGAATGTTCACGACTAGGTTATAATTGAATGATTGATTGCTGGAAAATTGATTGTGTGGATGTACCATGGTGTTGTTAGTGATTGTTGTTCAATTAGGAGTTAAGTGGAATCAACATAAGAATCAAAACAAAGAGAAAAAATGGTCAATTTTCGCAAAATTGGCAGCTGCACAGCACTAGTCGCGTTGCGACCTGAGATGTCACCTTACGACCAATCACACATATGTGAAGAAAACGTTTCTCGACCTTATCACGACGCGATGGGACAAGTTCGTGTTGCGCCCCTGTGCCATTTTCAGCAAAAGTACATTCATATATTTTGGCCATAACTTTTGATCCGGGAACCCGATTGAGGTGTTCTCGGGAGCATTATAAAGCTTAATGAAATAAATAATAATATACCCTGATTGTGATATGCTCTTTTTCTTGCTGGTTGATGGTTCTAACTACATAATAGAAGTATTTGACATTAAGATAATAATACCATGATTTTGCTTTTGATTGTGTTAACACCTAAAAGTAATTAAGTCGTAGGCCGAGTGCTTGGAAAAGGGAAGAAAGATTAGGGTGTGAAGGAAATCCACACGACTAATATTCAGCAAAATTGTTTAAAAATTCCATACCAGTGCTTTAGAATCTAATATTCAGCAAAATCGTTTAAAAATTTCATTCCAGTTTTTCTGCAAAACACTTCTTTGTATACCATATCAACATATTGAATGGGAAGCCTCATGGTCGTCTTGGAGGTAGCGGCTTTTCACCATATTTTCCATCAAAAAATTGCAAATCAAATGACGAGCTCCCGTTATACTTGAACAGTACACTGTCATAACTTCCTAACTTAAAGTCATTTCCTATTGAATTCCATTCTTGAGTCAGCCAAATTTCTCCATCACACTTACTAAACATCACTCTTCGTTCAATTTTGTTGCATGTCTTCAGCAACAGTGGATTTTGCAGTTCAGATTCCCACTTTAATGTAAACTCACGTGACAAAAGTTGATACAAAAAAAATGAAGGTATCGTAAATTCACATTTATAGCAATGTGTATATTATTGGGAGTTAGTTTGATTTTATACTCATAATATGTTTTTGTCCTTGGGTATTATACATGACTACCATATAATCCACTCCATTAAATAACCTCATGTCACTGTCAACATTCTCTTGATATTCATTAGATTCATTTATAACTTCAAAAATACTAGCTATTGATCCTATAGTCAAGCCCACACTTGCTGCATAGTGCGCACTATCCATGTTCTCCTCGTGAAATCTTATTATGTCCATCCTCATGTGTATGTCATCAAAAAATAACACATCGAACTTTGCTCCACCCTTCTATTAACCAAACTTCTTGCTTCTGGAATCACATTTATAGCTAAACAAAGCCACATGTTTAACACATAAATTGTATGCTTTTCGAACTTTGCTCCACGCTTCTGTTAACCAAACTTCATTGTGTTTACAGGAAAACTCTACATTCCATACAACTCCATTTAATGTTCTTATTTTTAACGGAATTTGGAGGTTACGCCCGTATTGAGAAACAAATAATGTTAGTAGTTGCTGATAGGAAAAGATATTATATTTTTATCTTACAAATTACTAGATACAATTTAACTTAAATAAAAAATTATAATTGAAAACAGAATTAACTTACAATGTCTGTTTAGTCTTCATCTTCATGCGCTACAAGGAATTTTTCCATTCCAAATACACAATAAAACTGTCTATAATAACGATAATATCAATATAGTTGTAATTTTAACATTCAACATAATATAATTGGGAAAGCTAAAATCCTAAACCATCTTTTTTATTTATCCCTAATTGTAATTTTACACTTCTAATCCTAAACGTAAGACATTAAGCGGATGACGATCCCTAGTTATAGCACACTTGGCAAAGGGAAGTCAAGTATCCAAAACTAATGCCTTCTTTAGTTGACTCCGAAATATTTATATTTGGGTGGGTTTCCAGTGGTATAAAGCTTGTACTACGTGAGTTTGTTGTAAGAAAAAGATAAGATAAAACACCGATAGTTGAGTTGTGAGGGGTCGCGAAAGAGCCCACTGAGATTTGTAATCTCACTGTTTCTGAGTTGAGGATCCCAGTCCTAAGGAGATCTTGCTCGTGGTTGCTAAGGCTTTGTAGTAATTCTTACTGTATCGGTTTTATACCGAGTTACATCTGTATAAGTAAATTATGCACTGGATTTTGGTTTGTTTCATAATTAATGGAATTAAATGGTCTACTGAAGATTTTATGTATCAAACTATAAGGTTCTAATGAAAATTGATCATTCCTGTTATACATAAATAATTTATCATTTGTGTAGTCTTTAAATCCGCAAAATGTGCATCTATGAAAGGCTTGAAGGTAATGTTTTAGTTTTGCAGTCGACTCAAAAACTGGGATGTTACATTTTGGTATCATAGCAGTTCGACCTTGTCGGACTTAGTAACCTGACAGTCAAAAGGTTAGTTAAATCTCGTCAGCTAGGGACTTAGACGGTTGACTCTCGGAACCTTTCAGTATTTTGTGTGAGACATTGAACCTGGATCCACTCGATATTTCACACAACGTACTGAGAATGATGACAATTGGTAGCCTCATCCCTGAAAATGTATAAAACCCTAAACCGCAGGATTCCTAGCTTTCTCGTTTCATCAGATCACACAGAAGAAGCAGAGGCTACAGATGACATTTCCGATCAAAAGGTGGGAATCCATGTTGGTTCGAGGGAGCTAAGGATAACTTTTCCAAATTTTGAGCCGGTACAACCGTTATGTTATCGCGTAAATCGTTGTAGGTCAGTCGTTGTTTAACCAGTCTCTTAATTACTGAGATAATGTTTGGGAGTTAACCCTACCTTGTGATTCAAGCTAACCCCAACTTATGTCACTGTTTAGTGAAATTCATTCGGATAGTCGCGGTCTAGATCGGGTTCCTTTCTTCAGAACGACCTTTTGAAATGTCATGAAACCGAACAAGTAAATTATATTTGCACCTACAATTTTACAAGTAGTACCACCCAGTGTTTATTGGACTAGTGTTTTTATGCCAACAGGAGTAAACTTGTAGAAAATGGTTAGAGCTAGTCCAAATTCATATATGAAATGGTACGAGCTAGGACGAACTCGTACAAAATGGAACGAATTAGGACGAACTTGTACAAAATGGTACAAACTCGAAGGAAATGGTATGAACTAGTATGCAATGGTACAAACTCAAAGTAAATGGATAGAGCTAGTCCAAACTCGTACGAAATTGTACGAACTAGTAAGAAATGGTACGAACAAGGACGAACTCGTACACAATGGAATGAATTAGGACAAGCTTGTACGAAAAAGTCCAGAGTGATACGAACTCGTAGGAAATAGTACGAACTTGTATGAAATGGTACAAACTCATAGAAAATGGTTACGGCTAGTCCAAATTCGTATGAAATGGTACGAACTAAGAGGAACTCGTACAAAATGGAACGAACTAGGACGAACTTGTACGAAATGGTACGAACAAGTACGGAATGGTACGAACTCGTAGGAAATGGTATGAACTAGTATGAAATGGTACAAACTTGTAGAGAATGGTTACAGCTAGTCTAAATTCATATGAAATGGTATGAACTAGGAGGAACTTCTACAAAATAGAACGAACTAGGACGAACTTGTACGAAATGGTACGAACGAGTACAGAATGGTACGAACTCATAGGAAATGGTATGATATAGTATGCAATGGTACAAACTTGTAGCAAATGGTTAGAGTTGGTCCAGACTCATAACAAATGGTACGAACTAGTAAGAAATGGTACGAACAAGAACGAACTCGTACAAAATGGAATGAACTGGGACAAACTTGTACGAAATGGTACGGAATCGTAGGAAATGGCATGAACTAGTATGAAATGGTACGAACTCATAGAAAATGGTTAGACCTAGTCCAAATTCATATGAAATGCTACGAACTAAGAGAAGCTCTTACAAAATGGAACGAGCTAGGAGGAACTTGTACAAATTGGTATGAAGTAGTAAGTAATGGTACAAATTCGTAGGAAATGGTATGAACTAGTATGAAATGGTACAAACTCGTAGAAAATGGTTAGACCTAGTCCAAATTCATATGAAATGGTACGAACTAAGAGGAACTTGTACAAAATGGAACGAAATAGGACGAACTTGTACGAAATGGTACGATCTAGTATGGAATGGTATGAACTCGTAGGAAATGGTATGAACTAGTATGAAATGGTACAAAGTCGTCGAAAATGGTTAGAGCTAGGCCAAATTCGAATGAAATGCTACGAACTAGGAGGCACTTGTACAAAATGGTACGAACTAGGACGAACTTGTACGAAATGGTATGAACGAGTACAGAATGGTACGAACTCATAGGAAATGGTATGAACTAGTATGCAATGGTACAAACTCGTAGCAAATTGTTAGAGTTGGTCCAGACTTGTACGAAATGGTACGAACTAGTAAGAAATGGTACGAACAAGAATGAACTCGTACAAAATGGAATGAACTGGGATGAACTTGTACGAAATGGTCTATTTGAAGAAGGAATGAGAGAAGTATTTTAAATTAGTTGTAAACCGAATTTCTGCAGAAAACCACATAACATAGGTTTAGTGCTTTGCATATAAATAATTCTGTAGAACTCTATTTAGAATAGTGTTTGGAAAACAGACTTGCTTTAATTCAGTTTGAGCACAAATTTTATGTAATTTGACTGAGTTTTGGTATTTTAAATTGTGTTACAAACTGAGATACGGATTTTGTCCCGTTTCTGAGCTTAGTTGCATTGTTTTATTAAGCTGCACTTTCAGGATCATTATTTTGTTAAATAGAAATTATATTCATAAACTAGACTTCCATATCTTTACAATGAATGTTTGTTTGCTTATTTTCGTTATCGTTTGATATTTTAATAAAATCACCTAATTTTATTTTAAACTCAGCCAGAGTTTTATTCTCATATATTGTTTCTTTCTTCCAACTGTGATTGTTCATGCATAAATTCAACTTTTGTCATCCAAACTTTTTACATTCAAAGTTTTTATAAGATAGGTGGCCATGCAATTGCGAAGTTTTGAACCCCAAAGAGCCGAAAATTGCAATCTTTTCCCATACTATATTGAAAATACCCGTATAAGTTTGTTAAGTTGGACCATAAATGGGCAATGAATGTGCATAAGTTTTGAGTTTTGAGAATTCGATTTTTTTTAAGTCATTGTGTTACTGAAACTTGGTAGTTTTAATTGATGACAATTGATTTAAGTTGGGGGTGAGTAGAATGTCTGGGCCAGGTAAGGAACACGAAACCACTATTGAATAATTTTGAACATCTTACAAAGATTTCTGAAAAGGTTTTTAACTAAAATGATGCTTTGTGATTCTTACTCACCCTTAGAGACCTGCCCTCATTTAGTCCAATCCGATAACCAACATACTACTATGGAAATGAGTAGTAAGTTGGTGCGTAAAGATTTAAATTCCTTGAATAGAATATAGGTATGCCATGATTACTTATGTTGAGTTGGTGATCTATGTGTAGTCAAGCGAGTGACGAACCTTTAACTTCATGCCTAGTAACCAGAAGACACTTGAACAATTTTTGAGGACAAAAATTTTCAAGTTGCGGTCATTGTAACATCCCCAAAGTGGTAGTGCTAGTTATTATGATTAGTGACTAATTTTAAATTAATTGTTGCAAATCGAGTTGGTTAATTGTGGTTTGAGTCCCTAAGTGATGATTTAGTTTGCTCGAATACATGGCTAAATGAAATAATTATATGCTTGTATGCTTGAATGATTGTGTGACTAGTTGAATTAAATTGGGTAGTGTATGAGTAAAGAAGTGAGGTGCACTTATCATAAGTGTAAAATAGTCAGTCCCACTCCGAATTCTCACACTCACTAATGCCCTCAGCTGAATTAAAACATACCCTCCTCACTTCCACAAAAGACATTCCCTTCAAAGAGGGAGAGAGAGCTCGAAGGATTAGAAAGAAAAAAGAGGAAAAACCCTCAAACTCTTCTCACATCAATTTCTCAAGATGAACTTCTTCTTCTTATGAGTTTCCTTCTCTGAGTTTCAATCTCACCATAGAGCACTATTAGAGGTACAAAACTCAGCTTCATCCACTATTTTTCTCACCTTCAAATTCGAATTACATATAAGTTTTGGGGTTTAGTTAGTGAAGAACTCTTGTTTCATGTTGGGTTGGGAGGTTCCTGTAGGCTTAGCTTATCCTACATTGTGGATGGTGTTGCTCAATGAGTTGATTTAGAGGCTGGATTCGAATTTGGAAAAGGTACTGGTGGATAGGAGCTTGTTTGGTGTTCAAAGGATTTACTACTTGTTGATTGTGGTTGTTCAATCAATTTGAGGTGAGTTCTTCATTTGAATGTCGTGTTTGATTGATATTCTGGTGTATGTATATGTTGTATTATGTGATATCAGTAATGCATGTGTCTTTGAAGTATTTACTCATGCTAGAATGTTCTTTGGGAAGGCATTGTGCTGAAATTGTTTTAAAATAATTGGTTGGTTTTGAACGTTCATGACTAGGTTATAATTGAATGATTGATTGCTGGAAAACTGATTGTTTGGATGTACCATGGTGTTCTTAGTGATTGTTGTTCAATTAGGAGTTAAGTGGAATGAACATAAGAATCAAAACAAAGAGGCAAAATGGTCAATTTTCGCAAAATCGGCAGCTGCACAGCACTAGTCGCATCGCGACCCGAGATGTCACCTCGCGACCAATCCATCATATGTGAAGAAAATGTTTCTGGACCTTATTGCGACGCGATGGGACAAGTTCGTATTGCGCCCCTGTGCCATTTTCAGCAAAAGTACATTCATAAAATTTTAGCCATAACTTTTGATCCGGGAACCCGATTGATATGTTCTCAAGAGCATTATAAAGCTTATTGAAATAAATAATAATATACCCCGATTGATGGTTCTAACTATATAATAGGAGTATTTGACATTAAGATAATAATACCATGATTTTGCTTTTGATAATGTTAACACCCAAAAGTAATTAAGTCGTAGGCCGAGTGCTTGGAAAAGGGAAGAAAGATTAGGGTGTGAAGGCAATCGACACGACTAATATTCAGCATAATTGTTTATAAACTCCATACCAGTTTTTCTGCAAAACAGTTCTTTGTATACCATATCAACACACTAAATGGAAAGACTCCTGGTGGTCTTGGAGGTAGCGCCTTTTCACCATATTTGCCAACAAAAAATTGCAAATCAAATGACGAGCTCCCGTTATACTTGAACAGTACAGTGTCATAACTTCCTAACATAAAGTCATTTGCTATTGAATTCAATCCTTGAGTCTGCCGAATCTCACCATCACACTTACTAAACATCACTCTTCGTTCAATATTGTTGCATGTCTTCAGCAACAGTGGATTTCGCAGTTCAGATTCCCATAATATCTTTTTGTCCTTGGGTATTATACATGACTACCATATAATCCCCTCCATTAAGTAACCTCATGTCACTGTCAACATTCTCTTGATATTCACTAGACTCATTTGTAACTTCAAAAATACTAGCTATTGATCCTATAGTCATGCCCACACTTTATGCATAGTGTGCACTAACCATGTTCTCTAGGTGAATTCTTATTATGTCCATCCTCATTTCTTCTGGTTCATCCATCCGAAAGACTAGAAAATTATTGATATTTATAGAGCAGTCCTGCAAAACTTTTTTCCAGCCTTTCGTAAAATATAAATTCCCTTTCTTTTTTGTCCACTTTACCAAAAATGTTGTCCCATTTTTTATCATGATTATCAAAGGATTTGACATGACTCCTTCTATTGGTTGCCAAAAATCTACAGGAATTATCTGCAATTGTGTAAATTTAAGAAATGTAATATTATAATATCTCATTGTTAAATATATGGACATCAATTACGCATAAAATCTTACCAATCTTTGTTTGGTAATATCAGTATTCATGATCGTAATGAAGTTTCTTGCTTCTGGATCGATTGTAGTTCCAGCAGGTTCCTTTAGAATGTGCGTGTCATCAAAAAATAATATTTGGAATCACATTTATAGCTAAACAAGGCCACATGTTTAACACATAAATTGTATGCTTTTCGAACTTTCTTCCACCCTTCTGTTAACCAAACTTCATTGTGTTTACAGGAAAACTCTACATTCCATAAAACTCCATTTGATGTTCTTAATTTTAACGGAATTTGGAGGTTATGCCTGTACTGAGAAACAAATAATGTTGGTAGTCGCTGGAAGGAAAAGATATTATATTTTTATCTTACAAATTACTAGATACAATTTAACTTAAATAAAAAATTATAATTGAAAACAGAATTAACTTACAATGTTTGTATAGTCTTCATCTTCATCCGATACAACGAAGTTTTCCATTCCAAATACACAGTAAAACTGTCTATAATAACAGTAATATCAATATTGTTGTAATTTTAACATTCAACACAAGATAATTGGGAAAGCTAAAATCCTAAACCATCTTTTTTATTTATCCCTAATTGTAATTTTACACTTCTAATACAAGTTCATTTAGATTATTTTGATATACTTTACTCTTTGACGAAAGAAATTGAACAATGTGTGTGAGCAAACTCTTCAAATGAACAATAAAAATTTAATTACTGTAACAAATAATAGGATTTCAGCCCTAAACAATGAATGATTTTAGCCCAAAACACTGTAAAAACGTACCCACTGATGCAAACGAAACTCCCTTTCGAAAAAAGAGTTACCCTCTCTTTTGCTAACTGTTTATTCGATATGAAAATGAAGGTAGAGAAGAGAAAACGTGATGCTATACTTTTAAAAATCTATCTTCGCTAACTGCTTCAACTCCTTACTAACTGCTTTTGATTGTTCTTTTTCATCAATTTTTTTATATACAAATGGGCTTCTTGGTAATGGACTTTCTTTTTTTCAAAAGTTATTCGTACCCATATTATTAAAAGGACCTACTACTATTTACACCTATTCTTTTTAACTTTAAATTGGTGCAAAATTATTTAAACTAAGTTTTCAAAGCTTTGTAACTTATGAGTTTATAAGTTCATTTTAATTATTATTATTTTTTTTGCAATAACTATTAAATATATACGTAATTCCGGTGCTTATGATTACTTCTAAACAAAACTTATAACAATCAAATGGCACGTTTAAATTCAAAATTCTTTGCATATATACTTTGTATACAGGCATACACAACAATATGCAATAAATTTTTCGTAAAAATATCTACAAAGTACATAGATATTAATTACTTAAATTCATTGATTATGGTTCGAGGATTAATGATTAAAAAGAATCCTGGATCTCTAACATTGATTTGATTGCTGATAAAAAAAGAGAGTTGATTCCGAAGTTTGATGATTATATTGTGCAGCAGAAAGAATTGTTGCACAACAACCCTAAAGTTTCTGCAACACTAAATAGAGAACATTTTCCTGTTACTACAACATTCTCCCTCCCACTTCGCCAACACTTTTTACTCAAAACACCAATAATGACAAACACATAATTAGGATAATATTTGATCCAAATATATAATTACATATATAATACTTCAATTGTCTATATCAAGTTCACAAACTATAACGCATATTCGCAACTTCACAACTTTGCATATTTATATATGTTACTCAAATTCACAGGTTGACATTGATGGTGTTGCTCAGCAAGAAGAATTTCTGGCAAGCAATACTATATTTACTGCAACACTAAATAGAGGACATTTTTCTGTCACCGCATAATTCACTGCAGCCATTGTAATAATACAAATCGATACAATAAATACAATTTTCTTAAAACCTTTTCACTCAAAATAGCAATAATGATAAACACATAATTACATTAATATTTGATCCAAATATATATTTATATATATAGTTCTTCAATTGTCTAAATCAACTTCACAAAATATAATAACTTTTCTTACGTAAGTATAGATTACAATTTTTAAATATCAAAGCACAAATTGTCAATTTAATCTCAAAGACACAATTTCATTAATATAACGAGAGTAGCATGTCACACGGAACACAAGATCCATTCCCAACTTTGTTGATCGTGTTGTTTAGCAAAAGAAATCCCACGTTTGTTTTATTGTCATTGCACGTAATAAATATTTACAGTTCCTTCTTGTGCGAACAATCAACAATGATATTCACCCTCCCACTTCGCCAACACGTTCGAACCACGGGTCCTGGGTATAGTATATTTTATATCCTACACATATCATGTTTTATTCTCATCTTGAAAAGTAATTAGAATTTACACAATATATTTTATTAGAGCTGATTTAACAAGTTACTTTTATTTATACGTATGAGAATATATATACAAAAGTTTTATTAAAGTTTGATGTATTTTGTGTACGCTTATATCCATTATTATATTAGAGATGATATATATAGCCTTGTTCATCTAAGTTTTATTCAATGTTTAATAAAGTTATGAAATACATTTATATAATTTAATATTTCTAGTATTTAACTTTTGAACTGTCGTTGTTGTTGTTACATAATTGTACCCGTCCGAGTCAAACATTGTCCCGCTGGAATTAATCCCGCTCGAGAACCCGTCATTTGTCTTCATCGATTAACTATTGGAATACATTTCGATATATCAAGTACGGGGGAAAGGGTTTCTATTCTATATGAGGAATAGGGGATAGGACTAGAATGATGTTGATTATCATTATTCCTATTTTTCTTGTATTTATTTATTATTTATTTATATTATCTATTTATTTTGGATCACTGTAATTATTCTGGATGACTGTAATTGTTACATCCCTAGCTTCGTTAATTTCGGTTTACGAAATTAGCTAAAGATTTATTACTCGAGTAAGTATTAAGTCAAGTCACGGAGATGAGTTTGTCGCGAAAGCAATCTATATAATTGCTAAATCGTATAATTAGAATGCATAATTGTTTGAATTATTGTGTGAATTGTTTGATTATAGTTGAAAAGGGGTTTAGAGGGAATGAGAGCACAAAAGGGTATTTTAGTCTTTTCCTTTTCTGAATGGCCTTTAGCTGAAAATATAAAAACAAACATCACAAAAACCCATGTCTCATTTCAGAATTTGAGAGAAACAAAAGAAAGTAGAGATAGAGAGTGGAGAGAGGTGAGAAAACGTGAGAGAAGGGAGGAAGAAGAAAGGGAAGAAATCCTCATCAAATCCCCATGCATGTGAGAGATTGTGCCACCATCCTCTGCCATTTTCATTCCTCTTCCTATTGATACCCAATTCACTTATAGATTCAGGTTTCATGATCTCCTTCATCTACTCATCATTTCGAGTTTTAGAGAGAAAGAAGAAGCTGTTGGTGCTACTTTTGTTTCTATGTTCATTTTGGAGTTTGGAGAAAGGTTTTAAGGTCCCCAGCCAGCCACATTTCGAATTATTAGAGAGTGTGGGTAGTTTGGTTCTGTGTTGGGTATTTGGGTTAGCTTTGGTGCTCTAATTCGTGGAGACATGAAGGAGTGAACAAAAGAATATGTTGCTGGAAAAATCTGCATTAAACCCGTTTTGGTAGTCTTTGGTAATTCTTTCATAACTCTCGACGCAGACATCACTTGAAGTTCATTCTTCTTTCTTCATAAAATAGACACAGAACCCTTCAATTTTTTCACAAGAACCACTTGATTTGACTGAGTATTGAGGGAGAAATATTAGTTACAAGTTTCACTTTTATAACAGTAACGCTTTTAGATCAGCCATGGTACCATGTGATCTGAATTACCAACAGAAGAAGAGGTTCTTCCACAATGTCAACCAGTATTTTTGGGATGAACCCTTCTTGTACAAAAAATGCCCTGATCAGTTACTAAGGAGATGTGTGGCTAATGAAGAACAACAAGAGGTGTTGCAGCAATGTCATGCTGCAGCATATGGAGGACACTTTGGGGGTATGAGGACAGCAGCAAAAGTGCTTCAATCTGGTTATTTTTGGCCTAATATTTTCAAAGATGCTCATGAGTTGGTTAGAAAATGTGATAGTTGCCAAAGGAGTGGGAACATTTCAAATAGGAATGAAATGTCATTATCAAACATCTTAGAGGTTGAACTCTTTGATGTTTGGGGTATGGACTTCATGGGACCTTTTCCCCCTTCTTTTGGCAACTCTTATATCCTTGTTGCTGTAGATTATGTATCTATGTAGGTTGAAGCAGTTGCTTTACCCAACAATAATGCAAAATCTGTCAGCAAGTTCTTACATAAAAACATCTTTACAAGGTTTGGAACTGCTAGAGCAATAATCAGTGATGAAGGGTCTCACTTCTGCAATAGGTTGATTGAAACTCTCTTGGCCAAATATGGGATAAAGCACAAGATTGCTACTGCATATCATCCTCAAACCAGTGGTCAAGCAGAGTTGTCCAATAGAGAGATCAAGAGAATGTTGGAGAAAATGGTAGGGCCTACTAGAAAGGAGTGGTCAAATAATCTTGATGATGCTTTATGGGCTTACAGAACTGCTTACAAGACTCCTTTGGGAATGTCCCCCTATAGACTTGTTTATGGCAAAGCTTGCCACCTGATTTTGGAGCTTCAATACAAATCCCATCGGCTAATCAAAAAGCTCAATTTTGATCATGCTAAGGCAAGGGAAGCTAGGCTATTACAACTGAATGAGTTGGAAGAAATGAGGCACGTTACATATGAGAGTTCTGAATTGTATAAGGCAAAGACCAAGGCTTGGCATGATCAGAGGATTCAGAAGAGGGAATTAGTTGAAGGATATCAAGTTCTATTGTTCAATTCAAGACTCAAGCTATTCCCTGGGAAGCTCAAGTCTAGATGGTCTGGGCCATTCAAATTGATGAAAGTATACCCTCATGGAGCTGTGGAATTTTATGATGACACTACAACATTTAGCCCCTATGGCAACGTCCGAAAATCGTTCCATAAAGCCCAAAAACCGTTGCCAAGACCCTATGGCAACGTTTTCAAACCGTTGTTCCTGCCGGCGTTGCCTTTGATATAGGAAACGATTATTTGTCACCAAAGGCAACGAAAATTGAAAACCGTTGCCACTTCCTGATGAAACGGAACGGTTTTTGTTTCCTCGTTATGGCAACAGTTGAAAACCGTCTCCAGTTATGGCAACCCTTCGAAACCGTTGCCATTTATGGGAACACGTAGAAACCGTTGCCATTAATGGCAACACTGGATAACCGTTGCTGTCATTGGCAACACGGAAAAACCGTTCCCTGTTTATTTTACTAACAACGGTTTAAAAAATGTTGCTATTACTGACAAACGCAATAAACGATATTCATCATCCAAACTTCTTAATCATTACATTTCAAGTGAAAAATTAAAGTTGTACCTAATTAATGTATCATAAAATGTAACAATTTAAGAGACATAATGTATCATTATATTGCAAAAGTTATATTGCAAAAAAACATAATTAAGGTATCTTAAACAACATAATTTGTTACTTCAATAAGTACAAAAAAACATTGCAAAAGTTATATTGCAATATGTTCCATTTCCAAAATAAAACTTGTCAAGTCTTCAACACATGTCTTCAAACTCTACATCATCCAAGCCATCAAGACCAAGATGTAGCACCTTCATTTTCCTATAAAAGTAACAAAATTCGATTAATGCAATATACAATATCCGATCTTAACTTAACTGTTCTAGTTTATTGATTGTATGGTTGCATTATTTTTTGACTGAAGCAGAGGATAATATCGTTGGGGTTAAATTTTGGTGTATTATATGACATGAGTGCTGTAAAAGAAAAGGATATAATTTGGGATAGACATAATCCTCGTTTAATGAAAAAAAGTAATACTAACTATAGCATATGGCAGAAGTACTCATAATTGCCAGGATGTTTCTCAACCATTTTTTTCAAAACAAAAACAATCAACCATTATTTTCAATACAAAAATAATCAAAGATTGAATTGCTCAGTTCAACTACCACTATATATAGTTAGGTAAATACAACTCTGTTATCAATCAACTAAAGTCTGTTAATAGGATTATGGGAGTTATAGAAAACCACAAGCACATATAGTAAACCACAACCACAACCACAAGCTAATAGGATTATGGGAGTTAGGTAAAATACAACTCTATTATCAATCAACTCTGTCATTAAACAACTTAAAACATTACTCAATAGTGAAACAGGAAACGTCCTAAAAACTATAACAGATTTTCTCCACATCTAACATCATTATTCTCCTCATCTTACAGCTAGTGAGATGTCAATATCAAAGTATCCAGATTTCAACATCAGACCACAATATGTATTTTTAGACCCAACACTTTCCCAGAAAGACAAACTTAGCAATCAAAGTTTAAAGACAAACAAAGGAGATACCAATAAAGTGACTCGTACTCTATGAGCTTCCGGGGCATGTGTTGATGTTGAAGAACGTGGAGCACTAGTAGCATCGGGCGGAGTTGAAAACAAAGCTGCCAAAGCCTCCAAATTCAACCCTGAGTTATTTTGATCTAATACGGTCCTTACTAGAAGCTGAAACTTGTTCTCCATCGCTTTCTGATTCTCTTGTAGTTTCTCTTGTACTTTCTCTTCAAGTTCATTCATCTTATTGGCATGTTCTTCTCTTAGTTGTTCTACCTCATTTGCATGTGCTCTCTTCATTTCTGCAACTTCTTCATTTCTCTTCAACATGGAGGCGTTGTCTCCCCGGTTTTTCTTTACCAAGCACATTTTGAAAAGCTTTTGAAGAAGATTGCCCAGAACTCACCAAGTTTTGAAGTTTTGTCTAGCATATTTAAAAAGCGATCACAGTTAAAGATATACATTATTATATTTGAAATAATAAATTCATTAAATAAAACTTACAATTGCATCATTTGTTTCTTCGCTTGATTGCTTTCCTTTCTTACTTTGGCGTGTTTCGATGAACAACTCAACTTGAGTAGGAGGCTCTCCATCCTCACTACTTCCACACTACCAAGATAATAAGCTCATTAACACAGTAGTAAAGGTAAGGTCTAAAACAGAACCACGTGTAGAAAGTAGAAACAAGTCAAAATCTGAATTTTTGATTTGCTAGGAGGAAACATGAAATAAGTTGAATTATTGATTTACTAGGAGAAAACATGATAATCTGAATTATTTATTTACCATTGTCTCCCTTATGCGAGCAAAGCTTACAGGACCAGCTCGATGTCTGCATTTTTGTTGAGCTATATTTTGAGCATTTTGCTGGCCTGTTTCCTAAGTAATGGACATTTCAATTTAGTAAATTTGAGAAATAAATGTAAGGAAAAACAGAAATATCACTATTTCTTACTTGAACTGGCGAAAGGCTCCAATATACCATCAATGCTTTAAAGTGTTCCTCCGGTATGTCATCAGGACGATTTTTCAACCGCTCACGCAAGGTTGTATATTTGGTAAAATGCTTCTTTCTAATAGTACACTTATATCGCCTCCATGCCTCATCTATAATAGTATGCACGACCTTCTTTCTTTTCTCAGGTACATTGTATTTTTCCTACAAAAAAGAAGCTTAATTAGAAAGCTCTAATTTATTAAAGTAAACTGGACATACAAATAGAACTAGATAAGTTATATTACATTTACATAAGCCCATATATTCTTATCTTTATCCAGTACAGCCTTCCAATTGGTGTAAATAAGAGGACAAAAATCTGAACTCCTTGCAATGGTTCCCAAAAAGTTACTGAATTGGGAAAGTATGCTTGCATTTGGCCCAATGGATTGTCCTAGTTCATTCAAGATAATCTCTTCTCTATCATTAGCTGAACGTGTATGAATTTTCACAGATAATGTTTTCCCTCGAGTTCTTTTAGATGCTTCCCCTAATTAAAACACAAATGAGTCAAAACAGAAATTAGTAAAAATAAGAGTAAAAAGATACCTACACATAGCCATTAGAAAAAATACGAGTCAATACAGAAATTGATATACCTTTACTTCTATTTTCATTAAATTCCCCAACTTCCTCACTTCCATAGGTTATATCCCCCTCAATTGCTTGTTCTTGATCACTTTCTTCTTCTAATTCTTCCACTTGGTGTGGTTGCTGATTTTTTTCAATAAATTCACCAATTGACATTGATGGACACTTTGGGATGTACTTTTTTTTTTTCAAGGATTGTTCTTCAATCGTTGAGCTTCTATTGACCCCGTTGATCCTCTTACTAGGATCGGAACTCCTCCGATAGTCAATGATTGAGTCCTATTTGTGGATTTACCAAGGCCCTTTTGGATCCTTTCTTCATCAATGCCTATTGTTTGGGACTGGATAATAGGAAAGATTCAAACATTCAGGACAGATTCAAACATTCATACTTTATAGAGGACAGATTCATTGTAAATAGAATGTTCCATGCATTACTATATATTAACTATGTCATATAGGATAGATTCATGCATTCATTGTAAATCTTAAAAACTATCATGTTCTGTGCTTTCTTCTTAAGTTAGAATGCTTCCAATAGATTAGAAAACATGGAAATAACTTCTTACGAGGCAAATAGGTTGCTGTTGAATGCTTCCAATATGCTGATTATTCCTTGATTTGAATTGCTTCCATTTCTTCTTTTTGAAGCTTTCTCATTTTCCACCTTGATTTTATACTTTTGAAGAAACTCCATACTTGATTTAGCTTTAAGTTGTTCAAGATCAAAATCATTGTCCTTGTCCATTTTCCTACACTCTTTGTAGTTTGTAACTTGAATGGAGAATTAAGGGTTTGGCTCTCATCATGCTTTAAGTATAGAGAGCAAAAATAAAAATAACTGTTAGGAAATAAATGACTGTTAAGAAATAAATAACTTATAGCTTTTCTATTTACTAACGATTAATGACTATTAATAAATAAATGACGTAGCAAAATATGTTTTGAAGCCAGCACAGAGAACACATTACTTGTTTAAAAAATCTATGATTAAAAATCTATGGTTAAAAAGATACACAAAACCCACCTGAAAAAAAAAACAAATATCAAGGTTAATGAATAAATTAATCAATGAAACAAAATGCTGCATGAGGTGAGAAGTTCTTTTCATTCTATAACATAAATAGAAACAAGCATGAGATGATGAAATTCTTTTTACATATGCTGCCAAATATATAAAAAATCAGTAGATAAAAAGAATGAAAAGATTCAGAAATAATTAAAGAAAGAAGACCCCACAATTGCAGCAAGCTCAAGACACAATACGAGAACAGCCTTCAACATCTCTACAGTGCAGAAACATTCACAATAACATTCATAACAACCTTCACCATAAGAGAATACACATTCATGACAACGTTCACCACAAGAACAAAGATCTTGAAGAACAGGATGTGTTGGTTGCTGAGAGCCCGAAACCCCCAAACCCAGAAGAACAAAACCCTAAATTGAAGATAAAGAAGATAGATGTAAACAAAACCCTAAATTGAAGAAGAAGATAGATGTAAACAAAACCGAAAAAAACAAAACCCTAAATTTATAAAAGAGCAAATGACAAAATCGAACCTGAATAGGGACAAACTCGAGGGAGGAAAACCAGGAGGGAGAGAGAGAAACGAACCTGCAATCGTTGAGAGGGGGAGAGAGAGAGAGAAACGAGCTTGAGGGAGACGAGAGATGAGAACTGAGGGACGAGCTTGAGGGAGAAGATGGATGAGAAATGAGAGAGAAACGAAGTGTTTTTGCATTCTGAGTGTTTTTGATTTATTTTGTTTGAGTTTATTTTTGGGTTGAAATTTTTGGGTTTTGCACCAAAAAATTTGGGAAGCAGAAAACGCGTGACTATTTAGCGCCAATTTTTTTTTGGTTTTTTAATAATTATCCCTATGGCAACGTTTATCAACCGTTGGCTAAAGCTTAAACAAAAAACCGTTGCCGTAGACTTTATGGGAACGGTTTTCAGCCGTTGCCAATAAAAATATTTAAAAAAAAAAGAATAAGCAACGGGTTCAAAAAACCGTTGCCATTGTTAGCTAAGGCAACGGGTTTTTTTGCGTTGCAATTTTAGGCGTTGCCGTAGGGTCTAAATGTTACAGTGTGATGTGAGAAAGCAATCCTTCAAGATTAATGGTCAAAGGGTGAAGCAATACTATGGAGAACCAGTGGTGAGGAGTAAAATCACCACTGAATTGAAAAATCCTTGATCTTGGAAGGAAGTGAGGCTGAGGACTCTTAAACCAAGCGCTACTGGGAGGCAGCCCAGGGTTTTATCTAATAAATTAGTGTTTTGTTTGTTTTATTGTTGTTTTGCAGGAATTAATTCTAGGTAATTTGAAGTTTAAGGGTGTGATAGCAGTTGCTGCTACAACAGCTGATGCTGCTAGTAATTAAGAAGGAGCTACTGTTACACCATCAAAGAAGCAAAGATCAAAGAGAATGGCAAGAAAGAGGAAGCTTGATGAAGTACCAGAGGAAGAAGAACTTAATGCTGCTAAGGTGACTGAGAAAGAAGATACGCAGACTAATGCCACTATTGCTGCTGTGGTTAACGACATTGCTGATGCTGCAGCACTGGAAGAGCAGAGGAGAGCAGAAGAGCATAAGAGTGTTGAGGCTGAGAGAATAGAAAGAGAGGCTCTTGAGCTTGTAGCCGCATCAGTGACTGCCCAAAAGAAGGCACGTGTTTCTGATGCTGGTGGTGTTCTTGCAGACACACCACCAGTGCTGCAGCCATCTGATGTTGCAGTAATAGAAACTTCTGATGCTGTTATAAGCCCAAAAGCCAAAAGATAGAAGCCTTACACTCCAAGGACCAGAAGAGGAGGAGCCACAAGACAATGCCCAAGGGTAAAAGCAGGGGCCTCTGCACCTTAATCTTTTTAGTTTATGTCTTTCAAATTCTATTTTTAATGTTTTCTCTGGAATAAACCTATTGAATGCTTTTGTTCTGTGATAGCACTCAACAGTTGTGTTAGATGTTTGTTTTGCTTGTTTTTGCTTTTAAATAGGTCTCCCCTTTAGTATGCATGAGCAGTGAGGACACTGCAAGGTCTTAAGTAGGGGGGAGGACCTATGGTCTATGTATTGTATTAGCGTGTCTGCTATTTTGTTGAATAAAATTTTAAATTTTAGAGGTTAAGTTGAGCAAAACTTAGTGCTGAACTGGTGAGAATTGAGTGATTAGTGCCCCTGTTTGCGAGTGAACTCTATTGCTCCTATTCCCACACTTTTGCATGAAGTTTTGGAAAGACTTAGTGAATTAGAAATGATCTGAAGCTAAGCTAGTTGTTGGTAGACCTAGGGAATTGCCAAATTTTTACTAAAAACTTAGGGTAGCATAAGAAACTAAGTTTGGGGGTTCTTTGAGCTATAGTAAGGCAAAGAATGAAGGAATGGGATTAGGCCAAGTGCACATAGTTTAGGAAGTAATCAGAGTCAGTGTATTGTGTAAAGTGCTATGTTATAAAGCACTAATGTTTGTAAATATTTGTAATTGTTGTCATTGCCCAAGCTTATATATAAAAAATAAAAAAAAGAGAGACAAAAGCAAAAAGCTATGAAAAAGAAGTTCAAAGAATAAGGGCAATGCAACACAAGTGTTAAGTATTGTTGTTTTTAAATTCTGTTCTAGTCTGTGTTGCTGCATCAACTGTTGCTGCACAACATGAGAGAGAATGCTGAAGGAAACACGGAAAATGAGGAAGGGACAGTTGTCAGTTATCACCAGGCATGAGTGTGCGTGCTAATCAAAGAATATTCGCTGATGACCTAGGAGTTTGGGCAAAAAGAAATTTTTGGGCCCATTAAAGGACAAAAGGTGTAACACCCCCCTTTTACTATTACAATTAAATAGACAATTATCAGAGTCACCTCGAAGGGCGCTACATTTTTCACCATTTTAAAAAAAAAACACCATTTATTCCAAAAAAAATCTCCAAAATAATTTATATAAAAGAAATCACCAAGCAGCGGAAATATTAACCAGTTTAAACATCTCCAGAATTAACAATTAAAGACATCTCCAAAATTAATTAAAACAATTTCCAATAACTAAAATAATAGTTCAAAACGATAACTAACGACTCCCCGGTGCTACATATCAGAGCTGACACAGACCCAAACGAGAGAGGAAGCAAAACCTAGCAATTCCTCCACGAGCACTAGCGATCACCTGCAGCGTTGCCGCATGAGAGCAACATTCCAAGCAGAAGGGGTGAGTCTAACAGAGGTAATAAACAGATGATAAAAATATGCTAGCATCAGGTAACTACAGCAACACAATACAATTACACCATATCACAGCACCAGATACCAAAGGAAAAATCCATTTGACAGTGAACCACCAAAATTATAACATTCATAGACAACGGGATGATATGCAACCCCTCCAGTGGGCATATGCATGCGGTACCGATCACCAAAATGAGCCACGACAGGCATATCACCAATAAACACCAGAGGCAGAGCCTATATCACCAAAACATGCATATGACAATGCGACACCATGATTATGCACCAACTCACCATAACAAGTATTTAAAATAAATACTATATCACCAGAATCAAAACAAATGATTTCACCAAAAATAGCACCAAGTTGTAGCATCACAGCTACCACTAAACTCTCTTGAGCATACCAGCACCGCACCTGAAATATTAACACCAGACGGCTCCACAACGCGGACATAACGCACGCACACCACGCACAAGACTGGCGCACAGCGCCTAGGCACATCGCACCTACTTCAGCGAATTAATTAAAATAGCAAACGACATCGGATTTCAACAAATAAATACTTGTTGGAAAGCCCTATGGGTCTGGTTATCATCCCTAAGTTCAGTTTTTGAAGGAGAGTGTCCAATAGGTACAGTTTTCGAAAAGCACACAGGCTAGTTGCAAAAGAGGACAGTTTCTGTCCTTCAAATTCAAGCAATTCCAAAGTGACCAAAACTCAATCAAATTGCATGAAACTTGTGCGTAAACTGGGGAAAATTTTGTCTAGTTTTCAAAGAAATTGGATTCATTCGAAAAGGAGTTCTTTTGAAAACGTGGTAACCAAAACACTGACCCTGTGTCCAGATTGTTTCCAGAATCTTACTCTAACTTGTGGAATTCATATCTCGAGCTACACAACTCTAAACGCAACCAAACCAGTGCCAAATTAACAAGCATTAAGTCTATTTTCCAGAAAAATAAACCACATAATTTTTCGGTCAATACAACGTTCCCAGTCACCGAAATACCGAATCTATACCCAAATCGTTTCCAGAATTTTAACCTAACTTGTATCGCCTATAACTCGAGCTATACAACTCCGAATTTAACGAAACCAGTGCCAAAACGACCGGCGTTAAGTCTATTTTCAAAAACAATCAACCTCATAATTTTTGGATCTACCAAACAGCGCCAGTTTTAGAAAAACCGAACCTGTGTCCAGAATCGCTAATTTGCCAAACACCAAACCCTAACGGCAACGACACCGCAACCACCACAACAAAAACGACAATTCGACAACGCGACAACAACAATCAACCACGCACAGCAACAACAAAAACACGAACAATAACAACACCATCATCGTGATACAACAATCACGCAACAACAAATAACGAAACAAATCACAATGACGTGCAATAATCATCAAAGCACCAATCTCAACGACAACACGATATGCAACGACACGAACAATTCAACAAAACCCTAGACTACCCACACATAATTATCATCAACCCATTATCAAGGTTAAGCCCACCCTTACCTCGAATAACGTAAGCTCCGGAACACGACGAACGAGACACGAACAAAACCACAGCAACACGAACGATCTCCTTTTGAAATTCTTCGCGAAACCCTCCTCTTCTCTCCCTCTTTGCGCCGCATGCTCTCTCTCTCACTCTCACTTTCGTTTTTCTTTTGCTTGCTGCGAATGAGGGTTTGGCTTAAACCCCCAGGGTTTAAGTTGAGGGCTCAGTAAACACTGGGCTCTCTACGTCACCACCTCCTTTACTCGTTTCACCTCCTACGCATATAAAATATTAACCTTTTAATTTATCTATATCCCGCCTCCAAATTATTTTAATAATTCAATCAACTATTTTAATTAAATTATTTCCGGGGTGTTACAACCCTCCCCCACTTAGAATCTTTCGTCCTCGAAAACATACCTGATTCAAACAGCTCCGGATAGGACTCTCGCGTCTTGCTCTCCAACTCCCATGTCATGCTTTCACCAGCAGCTCCTAACCAGACCACTTTCACCAGGTTTATCTCTTTGCCACGTAAAGTCTTCACTTCACGATCTTCAATTCGCACAGGCATTGTCTCCACAGTGAGATTATCCCGCACATGCACATCATCCATCGGAATCACATGGGACGGATCCGAAATATACTTCCGAAGTTGCGACACATGAAATACATCGTGCAGATTCGAAAGATTAGGCGGCAAGGCCACCCTATAAGCAACATTACCAATTCTCTCAGTGATCTGATACGGTCCAATGAAACGAGGAGTCAACTTCTTTGTCTTCAATGCACGCCCAACACCAGCCATAGGCGTGACTCTCAAAAACACATGATCACCAGCTTGGAATTCTAAATCCTTCCTTCTCTTATCATGATAGCTCTTCTGTCTACTCTGCGACGCTTTCATTTTCTCACGGATCAATTTCACCTTTTCAGTATTCTCTCGAACAACCTCGGGTCCAAGAACAATACTCTCCCCAGATTCATGCCAACACAACGGAGTCCTACATCTCCGACCATACAATGCCTCGAACGGTGCCATCCCGATGCTAGAATGGTAACTATTGTTGTAAGTAAACTCGATCAACGGAAGGTGAGTATCCCACGCACCTCCCTGCTCAAGAACACAAGATCTCAACAAGTCTTCCAACGACTGAATGGTCCTCTCTGTCTGCCCATCAGTTTGAGGATGATAAGCTGAACTCAACCTCAATTTAGAACCCAACGCTTCTTGCAAACTCTTCCAGAAATCAGAAGTGAACCTAGGATCTCTGTCAGACACAATGCACAAAGGAACACCATGCAACTTCACAATCACCTGAATATAAATCTCTGCCAATCTCGACACCGGATACGTGATATTGATAGGAATAAAATGAGCAGACTTCGTCAATCTATCCACAATCACCCAAATCGAATCGTGCCCCCTCACAGTATTAGGTAACCCTATCACGAAATCCATAGAAATACTATCCCACTTCCATTCCGGAATCTCCAACGGTTGCATCAACCCAGCAGGCTTCTGATGCTCAACCTTCGATTTCTGACAAGTCAAGCAGGAATACACAAACTGCGCCACATCACGCTTCATACCAGGCCACCAAAACATCTTCTTCAGATCCTGATACATCTTTGTAGCTCCCGGATGGATACTCAACTTACTCCTATGACCTTCTTCTAAAATTGCTCTTTTCATCTCCTCATCATCAGGAATGCAGATTCTTCCACGGTACTTCAATACATTCTGCGCATCCAACTCAAAGTCTTTATCCTCGGATTGATCAATCCCAACCATCAGGTCAACTAATTTAACATCTAACTTCTGAGCTTCTCGAATGCTAGCCATGAATTCATTATCAATCTTCAACATCCCCAATCTGACACTCTGAGGCGTCACTTCACAAACCAAACTCATATCCCTGAACTGCTCAATTAATTCGAGTTCTCTAACCATCATTGCTGACATATGCAATGTCTTTCGACTTAAAGCGTCAGCTACCACATTAGCCTTTCCCGGATGATAGTTCAAGCTAAAGTCATAGTCTTTCAGCAACTCCAACCATCTGCGCTGTCTCATATTCAACTCTTTCTGATCAAACAGATACTGCAAACCCTTATGATCACTGAACACCTCAAACCTCGAACCATACAGATAATGTCTCCAAATTTTCAACGCGAACACAACTGCAGCAAGTTCTAAATCATGGGTAGGGTAGTTCTTCTCATGAGTCCTCAACTGTCTCGACGCATAGGCAACTACCTTACCATTCTGCATAAGCACACCTCCCAACCCCATCTTGGAAGCATCACAATACACCACAAACGACTCTTCCGGATTAGGCAACGTCAGAACAGGAGACGTCGCCAACCTCTTCTTCAATTCTTTGAAGCTCTCTTCACAACAGTCATCCCAGATGAAAGCTTTACCCTTGCAAGTCAACTGAGTCAACGGAAGTGCCAACTTCGAAAATCCTTCTATAAACCTCCTATAGTAACCTGCCAGACCCAGAAAACTTCTAATCTCAGTAACTGACTTCGGAGACTCCCATTGTAACACGGCATCAACCTTAGACGGATCCACGGCAATTCCATTCCCCGAAATAACATGACCCAGAAAGCTAACCTCCTTCAACCAAAACTCACACTTAGACAGCTTCGCATATAATTTCCTGTCCCTCAGAATTTCCAATACCAATCTCAGATGTTCTGCATGCTCCTCTTCTGACTTAGAATAAATTAGGATGTCGTCAATGAATACCACCACAAACCGATCCAGATACTCACGAAAGATACGATTCATGTACTCCATGAACACTCCCGGCGCATTAGTCACACCGAAAGGCATCACGGAATACTCATAATGCCCATAACGGGATCTGAAAGCTGTCTTCTGAATGTCTTCGTCTTTCACCTTGATCTGATGATAACCCGATCTCAAATCTATTTTACTGAACACCTGAGCACCCACCAACTGATCCATTAAGTCATCAATCCTCGGAAGCGGATACTTGTTCTTAATAGTCACCTTATTCAGCTGCCGATAGTCTACGCACAACCTCATACTACCATCTTTCTTTTTCACCAACAACACTGGAGCTCCCCACGGCGACACACTTGGCCTCACAAATTTCTTTTCAAGCAGATCCTCGAGTTGCTTCTTCAGTTCTGACAATTCAGATGCAGACATTCTATACGGTGCCATAGACACAGGTTTAGTATCAGGTACCAAATCAATAGCAAACTCAACCTCTCTCTCTGGTGGTACATCCGGAATCTCGTCGGGAAAAACCTCAGAAAACTCTCGCACCACCTGCAACTCATCAACCTTCGCTTGGCTCTCAGCAGACAATGACGCCATTAATGAAAACAACTGGACGTCTTCCCTCATTACCCTATGCAACTGACCAGCAGACAACAAACCAGACTCTTCCTCTTCAGGAGAAAAGAAACTCACAGACCTTTCATGACAGTTGATATGAACATGGTTATCAACTAACCAGTCCATACCTAGAATAACATCCATTCCGCTCAGCGGCAAACAAATCAAGTCAACGAGAAAATCATTACCGAATATCGATAAAGGGCATTTAGCACAAACAACCGAGGTAGTCACCGAACCCTTAGCCGGAGTATCGATAACCATCTCCCTCAACATAGAAGATAAAACAAGATCTAATTTCTCAACACATGCAGTAGCAATAAAACAATGGGTAGCACCAGTATCAATAATAGCAATAAGAGGAGAATTATTAATATAGCATGTACCTCTGATCTCATTCACTGCATCTGACCCCGCCAGAGCGAACACCTTCCCAACGGACCTTTCTTTCTTCGGTTTAGGACACTGAGTGCTGATATGACCACCCTCACCACAGTTGTAGCATAACACATCCTTTCGATCACAGTTAGACGCCATATAACCCTCTTTACCACACTTGTAGCACTTCTTCACATCACCTGGACAGTCAGGACGCTTATGACCAGTTTTACCACACTTGTAACATACCACACTAGCAGCAGCATCTCCCCCACTAGGTCTCTTACCCACAGCAGTTCTCTGATTGCCCTTACCAGCTGGAACCTCATACGGCTTCCCACGACTCGAGAAATTCTTCTGCCTATCCCTCATGACTCTAGAATGATCATTACTGTCTTCCTCGAAGATTCTGCAGCTGTCAATCAACTCCGAGAACACCCGAATTTTCTGATACCCTATCGCCTTCTTGATATCAGCCCCCAACCCATTTTCAAACTTGATGCATTTGGAGAATTCAGCACCAGCCTCACCATAATGTGGATAGAACTTCGCCAATTCAATGAACTTGGCAGCATACTCAGTCACCGACATATTACCCTGCTTCAGCTCCAGAAACTCAATCTCTTTCTTCCCACGGACATCTTCAGGATAATACTTTCTCAGAAATTCTCTGCTGAACACAGCCCAAGTGACCTCTTCATTCACAGTCGCCAACCTCTGTCTCACCTCCAACCACCAGTCATCAGCCTCCTCTGCCAGCATATGAGTACCATACATGACTTTCTGCGCCTCAGAGCAATCCATAACACGAAAGATTCTCTCCATCTCTTTCAGCCACGCCAAAGCACCATCAGGGTTATACTTGCCCTTAAAGGTAGGAGGATTCTCCCTCTGAAACGTAGCCAAACTGCGCGACCCAGCATCACCAGCAGCACCTGGGTTATTCTCCACAGCTTGAGCCACAACCTGCAAAGCAGCAGCGAGTGCAGCATCGTTCCGTCCTGCCATCTCAACCTAACACTGCAACAGAAACTATAATCAGAAACGAGTAACAATTACTCAAGTGTTACTCGACTCGACGACTCGACAACTTGGCCGGACAGACCGAACTGCTCTGATACCACTAATGTAACACCCCCCTTTTACTATTACAATTAAATAGACAATTATCAGAGTCACCTCGAAGGGCGCTACATTTTTCACCATTTTAAAAAAAACACCATTTATTCCAAAAAAAATCTCCAAAATAATTTATATAAAAGAAATCACCAAGCAGCGGAAATATTAACCAGTTTAAACATCTCCAGAATTAACAATTAAAGACATCTCCAAAATTAATTAAAACAATTTCCAATAACTAAAATAATAGTTCAAAATGATAACTAACGACTCCCCGGTGCTACATATCAGAGCTGACACAGACCCAAACGAGAGAGGAAGCAAAACCTAGCAATTCCTCCACGAGCACTAGCGATCACCTGCAGCGTTGCCGCATGAGAGCAACATTCCAAGCAGAAGGGGTGAGTCTAACAGAGGTAATAAACAGATGATAAAAATATGCTAGCATCAGGTAACTACAGCAACACAATACAATTACACCATATCACAGCACCAGATACCAAAGGAAAAATCCATTTGACAGTGAACCACCAAAATTATAACATTCATATACAACGGGATAATATGCAACCCCTCCAGTGGGCATATGCATGCGGTAGCGATCACCAAAATGAGCCACGACGGGCATATCACCAATAAACACCAGAGGCAGAGCCTATATCACCAAAACATGCATATGACAATGCGACACCATGATTATGCACCAACTCACCATAACAAGTATTTAAAATAAATACTATATCACCAGAATCAAAACAAATGATTTCACCAAAAATAGCACCAAGTTGTAGCATCACAGCTACCACTAAACTCTCCTGAGCATACCAGCACCGCACCTGAAATATTAACACCAGACGGCTCCACAACGCGGACATAACGCACGCACACCACGCACAAGACTGGCGCACAGCGCCTAGGCACATCGCACCTACTTCAGCGAATTAATTAAAATAGCAAACGACATCGGATTTCAACAAATAAATACTTGTTGGAAAGCCCTATGGGTCTGGTTGTCATCCCTAAGTTCAGTTTTTGAAGGAGAGTGTCCAATAGGTACAGTTTTCGAAAAGCACACAGGCTAGTTGCAAAAGAGGACAGTTTCTGTCCTTCAAATTCAAGCAATTCCAAAGTGACCAAAACTCAATCAAATTGAATGAAACTTGTGCATAAACTGGGGAAAATTTTGTCTAGTTTTCAAAGAAATTGGATTCGTTCGAAAAGGAGTTCTTTTGAAAACGTGGTAACCAAAACACTGACCCTGTGTCCAGATTGTTTCCAGAATCTTACTCTAACTTGTGGAATTCATATCTCGAGCTACACAACTCTAAACGCAACCAAACCAGTGCCAAATTAACAAGCATTAAGTCTATTTTCCAGAAAAATAAACCACATAACTTTTCGGTCAATACAACGTTCCCAGTCACCGAAATACCGAATCTATACCCAAATCGTTTCCAGAATTTTAACCTAACTTGTATCGCCTATAACTCGAGCTATACAACTCCGAATTTAACGAAACCAGTGCCAAAACGACCGGCGTTAAGTCTATTTTCAAAAACAATCAACCTCATAATTTTTAGATCTACCAAACAGCGCCAGTTTTAGAAAAACCGAACCTGTGTCCAGAATCGCTAAATTGCCAAACACCAAACCCTAACGGCAACGACACCGCAACCACCACAACAAAAACGACAATTCGACAACGCGACAACAAAAATCAACCACGCACAGCAACAACAAAAACACGAACAATAACAACACCATCATCGTGATACAACAATCACGCAACAACAAATAACGAAACAAATCACAATGACGTGCAATAATCATCAAAGCACCAATCTCAACGAAAACACGATATGCAACGACACGAACAATTCAACAAAACCCTAGACTACCCACACATAATTATCATCAACCCATTAACAAGGTTAAGCCCACCCTTACCTCGAATAACGTAAGCTCCGGAACACGACGAACGAGACACGAACAAAACCACAGCAACACGAACGATCTCCTTTTGAAATTCTTCGCGAAACCCTCCTCTTCTCTCCCTCTTTGCGCCGCGTGCTCTCTCTCTCACTCTCACTTTCGTTTTTCTTTTGCTTGCTGCGAATGAGGGTTTGGCTTAAACCCCCAGGGTTTAAGTTGAGGGCTCAGTAAACACTGGGCTCTCTACGTCACCACCTCCTTTACTCGTTTCACCTCCTACGCATATAAAATATTAACCTTTTAATTTATCTATATCCCGCCTCCAAATTATTTTAATAATTCAATCAACTATTTTAATTAAATTATTTCCGGGGTGTTACAAAAGGCGCCTCCCAAATTAGGGTTACCTAGGATCACGAGCCTCACGTATAAATAGGACTCTTCTTCCTCAATTAGGGCAAGCCGGAAAACGAGGTATAGAGATAGCCTCCAATTCGTGCCTCTCAAGCTTACCAAAAGATCAAGTGCTGGAATTATTGTTGCTACAGCAACACTGAAGCTTCATTTCTTGGAGGAAGCTACGATTGAAGAACTGGAGTGTGCTTCATTGATCTTCTTTGGAGCTTTATTCTCTTGGTTCAACGATTTGTAGTGGAAACTCTCTTCTCGGATTTGTAATATGACTTTTTCATTTATGTTTAAGTTATTATTCTTGTTGTTAGAGCTCAATATGAGCTAACTTCTTATAGTTGGGATGCAAACTTGATGTAATGAATTTATTGTGCTAATTAATGAAGTATGTTTAAGTGTTGAGCATTTTATCTTGTGTGTTTTAATACTTCCATCTTAGATTCGGATTGGCCGTCTAATCTAAGTAGCATTTATGAATTCAGAGATGGTTTGTAAATTTACCTCGCAAGATAATATGGTTTGTTGCATTAATAGAGATATTAGTGTTTCTTGCTTAAACCCTACAGATAGGGAAGGCATAATCCATAAGGTGAATACTGCGGGTGCCTAAGCAGCCTAGCGCGTAACTTTTAAGGTTTATAGACAAACTTTGAGAGCCAAACCCTAGTGAGAAGTATTGCTGCAGCACTTAACATACCATTATGTGCACTTTAATGAAGTTACTGAAAGTAAATGCATCTCAACTTGTTCCAATCATCTAATCTTTGTTACCCTGATACCTTTTATTATTTTGCATGTTCCCAAACATTTGTGTCATTTACTTTATTTTTACCATCACTAATTTGTTGATTAAATTAAGCTTTGTTTAAGTGCTAATCCTCGTGGGAATGAACTTTACTTTCACTTTATTACTTGTTGACAGTGTATAGTTGCACTATCACATTTTTACGCAACAATGCACAAGAAAAATCTTAAATCTTAAATCTTAACCCTTAACCCTTAACCCTTCTCTATTCCTTACTGACTTGAGCGTTAGAGTTTCCGGCAGGTACCCCCATTTGACGTGGACATCCGGGCAACCTCGGGCCCTCCGAGTTTAATCATCAACTAATCTGAAGCCCATCTTCATCCTTTGTACCACGGGTTCGGCCGTTAGGAATCTGGGTACCGAACAATGGTGACCACAGTGAGAGCATGATCACTTGCTTCCGAACATTACCAGACATCTATCTTCTGATCTCTCTATTACTCAACTTTTTCTCTTTGGATAGCGACGACCCCGGTAAGCCCCTATCTCCACCCATTGAATCATTGGCTATCATCTCGCATTTCTCGTAGGTTCGGCTCGCCTCCAAAACAGCTTGAGCCCCTCTACATCGTACGAAAGACAAGAACTCTGGTCCTGTATCCCCATCCCGCCTCGAATCCTTAAGTTACTTTCGACCATCGAGTTATTTCGGATCTTCGTATTGTCTTGGATCTTCTCGGGCTTTCTCCCTATTTTGGGTATCCATCCTATTCCGGGCTTCCTATGCTTTGACCTCGGACTTCTCTTTATTGATCAAACAATATTTCTACCTTGAATTCTTCTTTTTGGTCTCGGACTTCTATCTCAGCTCTCTGATCCCCGAGCTCCGGCTCCATCAAGGAATCCGAACATAGAAGTCCACAGGGACTTCCTCCTAATTTAGCCTCGCGCGAGCCGACCTTCTCTCTAATCTCCGAGCTGACGAGCTCCATCAGAGACCAAAGGTATTCCAATTTTGCCTCGTCCGAGCTGACCTCTGATTCTCGAGCTTCGCGCTCCATCAATGGAAGAAGGGTGGGGGCCCATAGCGACCTCCGTTGGAGGAATCATTGGAGCGGGGGGCCCACAACCGCCTTCCCATCTTGAGGATTTCCCCGTCTTGAAAGTTCTGGAGAGGGGGCCCCGCAGTGGCCTTCCCATCTATGGAGCCCGGGCACCCACGGCGGGTTCCCACTAATATCTTCGAGTCATCCTTAGGAATCTCGGTTCTCAGGAATTCTACTCGAAATTATTAACAGTATTATCTACGTTGGAAATCTAATTCTCCATATCAGCATTCTACTCTGGCGTCGGCCTACTCAAAAGTTATTCACACCGTTATCTATTATCTATATCAGAAGTCTAGTTCTCTATTTCAGCGTCCTACTTTGACATCGGAATTCTAACACTTTATATCGACGTCGGAATACAAATCTGTATCTCGGCATTCAATCGACATGCAACAACCGAGGCACACAAGATAATCAAAAACGAGCAAAACTAGTATTAGTAAATTGACAGAGTAATTAAGACCGGAAAGGGACAGCGCGCATTGTACTTACAAGCCAGAGTTGGCCCCGGACATGCCCGAGACCAACCTCAAAGGTTCAAAAGAAAATGAATCTAATTCCTTTTTACATATTCTTCTCTCCTTCGGCCTCGACCTCTTTTTCGATTGGCGACAGCTGGATTAGCCTCATCCTCGGCAGTGGGAGCATCAGTTCCAACATCACCTTGACCTTCGGCCACGTTCCCCGGTGAAGATTCGAAGAACGGGTCATAGAGCAGTTGGCCTTTGTGCACGATTTTCCCATCCACAGCCTTGTGCTCGACCTTGAGCAGATTGGTGTCCAATGTAGGCCCGAGGATGAGGGCCATCTGCAAACAGCGTGTGAAGCCGGCCATGGCACGTGTAGCAATCCTGTTTGTAAGGTTGACCTTGTCCTTCAACTGCTCGATCTCCCCAGCACTCCTTTTCTTTTCAGCCTCAGCCCCTCCTGCTTATCTTGGACTTTCTGGAGCTCTGCCCGCAATGTCGGGATCTCAGCTATCTTCTTGGCCTGCTCCCCGGCCTTAGTGTGAGCTTCATCGAGCTGTTTCTACACCCCAAACATCTTCTCCAGCTCGGCTTTGAGGTTCCGGTTCTCTTCAACCAGCTTCGCAACTCTGACCCTAAGGCTCCTAGCTCTCGAACCATTCCCCAAAACTTCAAAGATTTTGTTCAGCTGAACATTTGTAAGGTTTTCCTTGGTTAAAGCTCAAGCTTTTGTTCTTCCCTTTTTCCCCTCTCTCCAACTCTCTGTTTTTCTTTTTCTAAAATGTGTGGTATGTTCAGCTGGTTTCCCTCTTTGAGCCATGTAGGAGTGAAGTTGAAGAATTGAGAAGTGGCCTTTTAGGAATAAGGGTGAAGGAGATATAATATTCCATGACTTATGAGCTTCTCTCTTCTTTTTTTCCACCTTCCCACTGTCGCAATTCTCTCTATCTCACCAGTAACGAATTTAACTTTTGAAATTCTGTTGTGGGAAGTGAAAGAACTACGTTCCCTTCTAGTTTCAGTAAAAATAAAATAAAACAAAGCTGTTAACTTAAAGTAGATT
This sequence comes from Astragalus glycyphyllos, assembly GCA_963573325.1. Taxonomy (NCBI): domain Eukaryota; kingdom Viridiplantae; phylum Streptophyta; class Magnoliopsida; order Fabales; family Fabaceae; genus Astragalus; species Astragalus glycyphyllos. Next base: position 62,199,742 of record OY754312.1, on the reverse strand, counting down.
TGGGCCTAGTTTTAATTACTAATCATTCTTAAAAGATCACTTATTTACAACCACACAATTAATCAAACATCACATTTAAACAAATTAGATCATCAATCGATAAATTGTACAAACTTTATTTACAATCGTTCATATCCTTAACTTTGATTGATCCTACTTTTAGGATTCTCCTCGACCAAGTAGGTCGAGTATTGAGGAGAACACGAGTTGGGCAAGCAAATCTCTTCTGACCTGACTTGAAGTTCTACAAGGCATATGGAAGAATGAGATTCAGGTTGTGGATGTAAGACATTAAGATGTGTAGGTTGAGATTCTTGCCATGACTGAGGATAGCCACGACGAGGATCTTGCATTAACGATGCATGAATTTCAGATTGCGGGTTAACGATATGTGGTGCATGAGTCTGATTCCCTGAAGCTTGGGATGGCACAAACTGTGCAAGAACGGAATTTGACATCAAATTGTTGACAAGATAGGCAGAACCAGTAGGCTTCCCAGATTCAATTACATGTTTATAGTTCAACTGCTTTGGAGCTTGATTAGTTGATATCCTAGACAAAATTGAATCCTCGGTAAGAGATGTCCTTGATGTTTGTTGAGAAACACCGTTTACCGGTGGAGATGGCAACGCCGGGGGAGAGTATATCTCGTTGAAAACAGGAGTTGTAGGTGAAGCTGACAAAATATCTAATGGGAGAAACTTTTCTAATAGACTTCTTACCTGCAACATGACAACAAATCTCAACAAAAACACAAAAAGATCCTTTTACTCAAAAAGAAAAGGCAGAGGAAAGAAAAGAAATGCAGTTTGTAGTGATTGAATTAAAATCAATTGCAAGAGATCATTGAGAAGCTTACCTGTTCAATATTGAGTTTAGGATCAAATTTGCTGGAGTGTTTCTTATAATTATCTTTAATGGCGTGTTTAAATTGATTCTGTAGCAAGGGTAAACAGTCTTTGTAAATTTTCAATTTCACCTGAGCAGAATCAAAAACATAAAGCAGTCAAATAGAAAAGGGAAAAATGGAGCAATAATAGATATGGTGCAGTTGTCAGTTGACATTGTCAACATGCAATTTTCAGTATGCAATATCAGAAGCACTTGCAGGTTAGGTGCTAAAAACTAAAATGTCTTGATCGACTTATGAATCTAAATGACCAAAACAAGGAAAAATCAGGAAAAACAAGAAAGCCAACCATAGAATGTTACAATCAAGGATGCATGCATGCATCAACTTGTAGGTTGAGAATGAATATTTTATTCCGACTACAAATTTGTTCTTATTCCATGAAATCAACTTTTTCTTAGTACTAAATGTGACATTAACATTAATATACCAAAATTTTGTATCGTTGCATAGATAAAAGTGGACGAAATAGAGTGAAAAAAAATAAAATATATTATGTATTTTTTCTATTTACTAGCCCAAAATGGTTTTCAATCATGGGGTTGCCCGCGACCATTTAAGTTATTAAACTCATACCGGACTTGTTGATAGGATCAGTCGAATCAAGAACCGATGACCAACCCAAATGAGGAATTGCATCGTAGTCTGTATATGCATGTGATTTAGTTAGTTTTATGGTTGAATTATTAACACGACAGACTGAACCGGGGGTTAAATCAATCGGACAAGTGACCTTATCAAGTTTATTAATAACATTACATGGAACTAGGTTAAATGGTAAACTAATAAAATGGATTGTTTTTCAAACGAAACATCTTTTAAATTTATTATTTTGAAAAGCAACATGATTATGGAAGAGAATGAGCTAGATATGTAGGTTTGTATTCGACTGAAGAAGGCAAGAATAAAACAAAAAAGGGAAAACTACTAGCAGTAAAAGGATGAAGATACATGATAAATTTATCAATGACGCTTCACATGGGGGTGGAGATGAGGCATCGTGTGAATATTGGGTGCCAGAAGTGCACAAGACATACGGGGTGCCTAAAAGTTTAGTAGCACATTGCACACTAATTGAAAACACTGGGCTTTATATACTAATATTAGAGTAAAGGTTCAATGTTATTCAAAATGAGATTAATCATAATGTCTTTAGCTCAATAAAACGTTTAACAACTATAACAACATGGTCATTAGATAAGTTCTAGTAAAGCTACCTTAATCAATGAAATCACAGTTGTTTAGAGAGTTATGGTGTCATTTCCATGAAGAGCATTAGAGCAACACCTATCAAAGAAGGCAAAGGTGCATACAATATCATCAAAGACTTCTTCTTCATCAGATATGTAACAATGATCCATGATTTGGTATTTATACCTTGTGGGTAGTAAGTTAATAAAAAATATAAATGAGTAGATAATAATAGCATAATAACTTTCCTTTCTTATAAATAAAAACTAAATGTAAACCAAAATAACAAAATACATAACAAAATGAAATGAATATTTTTATTTAGGTTTTGTAATATAATATATTTACTTTAAATAGAATAATAATAAATTGTGGTTATTTATTAAAAGGTTAGTATAAAAGTTACAATCATTAAATTTAAATATAAAGTATGTTTTACCTAATTTATCTGATAAACATATAAAAACTGAAACTTTAACCTTGAGAAAACTATCATGTTATCAAAATCCAGACTTTTCTTTAAAAACTACTCATTCTGCTTCACAAAAAATTTGTAATCATTTCAACTATTTTAAAACTAGGTAGATCTAAGTGAAAACAACAAAAAATTGCATGATTTTTAACCAAACAAGGTAGATCTAAGTTATTTTTAACTAAACAAGATAAACCTTAGTGAAAACAACTAAAATTTCCATGATTTCTAAAATAAACAAGGTAGATCTAAGTGAATTTTAGCTAAACAAGGTAGATATAGTGAAAACAACAAAAAATTACATCAAAAAGAGAGATCCTTTAATGATCCATCTTCTCCATCTTCCTCATAGCTAAAAGTTCAAACATTTTTAGCAAATCCAAATTTTTTTATGGATTTATCAACACCTAAAGCCCACACTTTTTGAAAAGAAGAATACATGTGGTTTTCTTTAAATACTTTCTTTGAAACAAGTTTAGTAAATTAATCTTTTTTTGTTGTAGAAATAAGATGATAAAGCGTTGAATCTTCATAAATTAAGCAAACTGACTATATAATAATGTGAAAAGAAAAATGGTTGGAAATGAAGAGAAAAAATTTACCCAAAATTTGGCAAAGGGGAGGCCATCGATTGAAGAAGGAGGAGATAAAGAACTTGACTTGAGCACCAATACTTCCTTCAAAATGAACCCTTTACCTTCACAAATTCCAGCGATTGAAGAATAAATTGAAAAGGGTGAAGGGGAGAGAATTCACCCAAGTGATGGAGAGGAGGGAGGAGAAGAAATATTGAAGATTCGAAGAGAATTTTGGAGTGAAAATGAGAGAATGAGGGAATTACAAGGATTAAAACATTTGAAGAAGTGAGAATGATAGAGGGGGAGCTTCAGTTGGTGAATTTAAAGGGAGGAAGAATTAATTTTGATTTAATTTTAATTATAAACTTAGTGATTAAGGAATCAATAAAATATCTAAGGGAATTATAAATTTGTCATTATTATCATAACTACTACTATTATTATTATTATTATTATTACACAATAGTGTATTAAGCTAGTGCAGAAAAGACATTTAGTATCGGTTGTTTTGGGCATTTAGCATCGGTTATCTGACGATGCTAAATCCCCAGATGCTAAAAGTGGGACATTTAGCATTGGTTATTTAACCGATGCTAAAAGTCACTTTTAGCATCGGTTTTTTACATAACCGATGCTAAATGTGTTTCATCACTGTCTAATATAGTCTGAAAAATGACATTTAGCATCGGTTGTATAGGACACCCGATGCTAAATGTCCTAAAAAATGACGTTTAGCATTGGTTGTTTTAAATAACCGATGCTAAATGTCCTGAAAATTACATTTAGCATCGGTTGTATAGGATACCCGATGCTAAATGTTCTGAAAAATGACATTTAGCATCGGTTGTTTTAAGTAACCGACGCTAAATGTCTATTTTTTAAAAAAAAAAAAAGGTTCCCAATTCACATCTTACCCCACACTCACTAGTCTGGGGTAAGATGTGAACTGAGAACCAGATTCCCACCTCCCACTATTCCTTGACATCCCCGTATTAAGTTATACTTCAATACTAACATCAAACAACTAAAATTGAACATGAAATTCATAAAATGAGTCAATAACCATTCAGTCAAACTCACATTTTGCATATAAGCAGTCCATTATAACAGTAAAATAGATAGAGCAATAGATAAAATCAAGCACAAAATAAGACAGCTCAACATCCAGAAGTTAATAAATGGCTCCAGTATATGAACAAAATGATGCTCTGGACAGCTCTGGAAGAACTTTACAAGCTTCTGAACTGCATCTTTCTTCAGTAATGCTTGTTCAACCTTCCTATTATCACTGTTGGGTACGTAGGAAACCTGCTCTCATGGTGCTAAGAAATCTATGAAGATTACATGCATGCAAGATAATCAGCTATTAATAGGACTAATTCAAGATAATTTGTATTCAAACATAGTTGGGTAACATAGAGGGCACTGCACTTACCCACAAGTTCAAACAAAACACAGTATATAGCAGCAAAAATAGGTAATGGTATTGATGCGAATAAATCTCCTAATTCACCTGAAACAAACAAGCCATGCATTTTAAGTGAAAACTATGAAATTGGAGTAAATAAATTTACACATTCATATAACCTTAGTTTGCCACTGACCTAACATTGAGAAGAATATCATGAATCCAGCAAAAACCTGAATGACTCTTCTGCTGCCAATACGATTGCTTCCTACAAGTCATACATTCTCCCTGTCATGATTCTAAATGAATTAATTTTGGTTCCATAAAAAGTCAATAAAAACCATGAACGAGAAGAAGAATAGCACTTACACAGATACTGTTGAACCAGTCAAAGTTCCAAAAAGGCCATTCAGCAAGGACATGAGCAGGAGGTGGTGTCGCACTTGCTAGACGTGATGCAGCTTTGAATGCTCCAGTTGACTGTCAAAAAACCCATAAGAGAAAATCATCAACACGAGTCCATAATAATAAGATAATGACACGAGCAAGATTTTAAAAAATGGTCTGTGACTGCATTCTGAACCCCGATATCCTGATTTTTGACATAATTGTGACTGCGATTTAGGCTACATTAGTCACATTTGACTGTAAGTTTTCGTATTATTTAGGATCAAAACACAACTGCAACCGTTGTTGTTAACATTATCGCGACCACAATTTAAAACCTTGGACATGAGAACTATTTATAAGCACATGAAATAGTACCTCAACTAGTGAGACTAAGACAGCAGCCATTGTTCCAAAGGAATGACCAGCATCAAATGTAGGAGCACCCCACTCAAGAGGGTATGGAATTTTTATCCTGCAGCAACATGTTCAAATGTTAAAGGCTACATTGATATACAATATTTTCTTTTGTTACAAATATTGAACCACAAAGATGATTTTGGTACCAACCATGGAGCAGAAGAAATGAGATTAGCCCTGTCTGTCCTACAACTATGTTGGGTTAAATCAGGGGCGGTGTTTGTATGCTCCACTTGCTGTTAATAAATGTGCATATGCCCATATCACTGTTGTTGATATGAGTAGAGCAAATCTCTCTAGTATTGGTACTTGTCTTGTTTGAAAAATTTTCAAATACAGCATAACACATAACGTTATTATTGTCCACAAGTTAATTTAGAAATGAACTTATTATAACTCACTAATTTGATTCAACCACTTAATTTGTACCTGAGAGAAGACTATAAACAAGATTAGCATGGGAATTCCAATTTCACCACAGGTCCCCACTTGATAAAGGACAGTACAACATGGTGAATAATTTGAGCCAAGAAAAAATATAGTTAAATATTCGAAATACTAGTACAAGGGACATGGTTCAGTGTTGTTATTATACCACAGGGGAACCTCTGTCAAATAATCCAAAACCAACTAATGCAATTACCAGAACCATTTCAAGTGGGCTGAAAAATCTGTATATAAAGGAAAAGAACATTAATTATTTTTGACATAGACTATGGATTTAAATTTTTCTTTGAATTAAAATCACATTAAAGGAAAAACTTACCTAAAATAAATAGCCCAAATTTGACTACATCCCACTCACTTGTATTCTAGTGTCCTTTTCTTCCTTCATTGCTTGTTCCCCAGTTGGATCACTTGTTAACCTTCTCCCTAATATACAACAGCCAGTTTTAACAATGCATTCCACTAACAAATAGTAAAAAAGTACTGAATCTGGAACGAAAAGTTACCTTGTTTAATTTCATCTAATTGCCTAGAAAGTTGCTGATTCTCTTTTCCCAGGTTCTCCTTTTCCCTTGATAGCATATCCATCTTCTTCTATAAGTATTGAAAAGGAAACAAGGCATGAAAAAGAAAACAAAATGAAACCTATAATATCAAGCAAAAAAATCAGTACTATGAAGTTACAAATGGAAAATCCAACTCATAATTCAAACTAAGAATTTGTATACACCTTAAACTGAGCCAGCAGTTTCCTTTGCCTCTCCGCTTCCTGTTTTAGGCTAGCCTATTTGAGATTGGCATAAAACATCAAATGTTGTAAAAATAACAAAATATTCTCTCCAATTTAAGACAGAATATGGGGAGACCTCAGTGTTCAGAATATCATTAATTCTCTTCTCTCTCTGTCCATAAGCTTAAATCTGCCGTTTGAAATATCTTGCTCAAGGCGTGCTTTGCTGAAATAGTTTTGCTAGTTTCCTCAATCTGAGCATCTCAATCTCTTAGTTTATCCTGGTGAAAAACATGAAAAGTAGTAAATATATTATAGAAATGAAGATATCTCAACAAAAATAAAGCATAATAAAATGAAAACTTCGATGATGTAAATGATAACATGTTTCTATGAATTAAACGAAGGAACAGAGAGAACTCCCAACTTATATAGCTGTGAACTGTTAATCAAATTGGCCCTAGGACTCGAGGCCAACACATATAACACGCAAGAATGGTCAAAACCCTTAATTAGGAAAAGTCAATCTCAGTAACCAAAATACAATAAACAAGCCAAAAACACAATAAACAACCAAAATCTCAAGAACATAGAGAAAAATAACAAGAAAGAAGCGAAAAACTCAAGAACAAGCACAAATCTCAGTATATAAATCAAAATCGAAGAAATAAGAATTAGTTACTACAGCATTTCAGAATTACATTAATAAAGGAAGAGAAAATGGCCTCAGTTTATAAAGATCTAATCAATTTTGTTTGCTTCGTTCATCTGTTAGATTGATGTCAATTGTAAGATAAGTATTACCATTTGAGAGTACAATCATCTGTTACCTGTTCCGAACGCTAATTGGGAGATAGATGGTTCAGGCTCATTCTCGATGAACACTGCGATAAACATCCCTTCGTGGGAAATTTCCATGTTGCCCCATCAATACTCTTGATAAATAAAAACACAAAACAAAACGGAAGTATGAAAAACTAATTTTATTCAATTTGATAAAGAAAACATGTGCATGAGATTGAGTGCGGTGATATGCTAACTTTCAAATAATCCCTTAGTGTTACAACAAGTATCATACTTGTCAAAATAAAATAACTCTCAAAGTAAGCGTCACTTTTTATTTGCATCATTCCAAAATCATTATCATCATTTTTCCATTATCATAATTTTTTGCATTGATTTTACAACAATATCCATTTGTAACATATAATCTATGGGAGGAAACTGAAAGTGAGCAACCAATCTTTGTCGTTGTTGTCACATCTATGGGAGCTCAGCAAAATTTACACAATTTTGAGGAAAGGGAATTTAAATTACGAGATGGAAGGTTCATCCACGTGGCACACCAATAGACCAGTAAACATCAAGGTTGATGTAGGCTTGTATTCGACTGAAGAAGGCAAGAATAAAACGTTTAACAACTACAACGACATGGTCATTAGATGAGTTCTAGTAAAGCTACCTTAATCAATGAAATCACAGTTGTTTGGAGAGTTATGGTGTCATTTCCATGAAGAGTAATAGAGCAACACCAATCAAAGAAGGTGAAGGTGCGTACCATATTATCAAAGACTTCTATTTCATAAGATATGTAACAATGATCTATGATTCGGTATTTATACCATGTGGATATGACTCATGCTCCTTTAGGTTCTTTAAATTCCGTGGGTGGCGTCGCTACAGAGATTAATGCAGTCAATTATGTCTCTCCTAGAAGTTGGTTATCTACTTCTCATTTTGTTCTAGGATTCTTCCTATTCGTAGGTCATTTATGGCACGCGGGAAGAGCTCGCGCAGCTGCCGCAGGATTTGAAAAAGGAATTGATCGAGATTTTGAACCTGTTCTTTCCATGACTCCTCTTAATTGAGACATGAAATCCAATGCTTGACGTAAGAATCACTTTGATTTTACAATACATATTGGGTTGAGTCGAGCAGATCATAATGAAGTTAATAAAAAATTGCATATAAATAAAAAATATAAATGAGTAGATAATAAAAGCATAATAACTTTCCTTATTTATAAATAAAAACTAAATCTAAACCAAAATATTAAAATACATAACAAAATGAAATGAATATTTATATTTAGGTTTTGTAAAATAATATATTTACTTTAAAAAGAATAATAATAAATTGTAGTTATTTATTAAAAGGTTACGATTAACGTTACTGTAACATCCCTAACTTCGTTAATTTGGATTTATGATATTAATGAGTGATTTATAATTCGAAGTGAAAAATAAATCAAATTTTGTATATGGGATAGTCGAGAAAGAATTATTTATTAGCGATGTCATAAGATAAAAATGCTTTAATATTTTAACTATGTGGTAATTTGGTGAGAAATTGGGTTAAAAAGGAGAGTTTAAATGAAAATTTAAACTAAGGACATTTTGGTAAATTGATCCTCATTTAAGCCCTCAGCTGAATAAAACACTCCACCTCACTTTTATCACCCTCATTTAGCATTTTGAGAGAAAATTTCAGAAACCTAGAGAGAGAGATAGAAGGAGGAAGAAGAGAAGATAAATTTCTCAATCTTTATTGCATGTAAGTTTTCTTGGTACCATTCAACTCCATTTTCAATCCTTTTTCATTTAGAACCATTTTCGGAATCTAACTCTCCCTCAATCTCGTTTTGCCATTGTTGACTCTTGAAGCTCAAATTGGATGTTTTGGACTTTTGAGCTTGTACATGTCATTTTCGAGTTTGATGCGGTTGGACGATTACAGGGATTGTTCGTGTGGTCACTTTGCGGTCATTTCATGTGAAGACTCGTTTGTTCGCTATTTTGTCAAATTGGTGAGTTTTACTCACGTTTAGGGATCTTACACTTTGGTTTGATTGTGCTGAAATTCTGGAATAATTTGGTGTTTTGGTTTTGAAACGATTTTAAAATCAAAAACCGAATTCAAAAAATAGTGTTTTACGCTATTTTTATCCAAATATACTGTAGTATATGATTTGCTATTTTGATTTGTTGATATTGTTTAGCTGGGAATATGATATGATATACTCCGTTTCTCAGTTGGAATTTGTTTGGGTTTCGGAATTGTGAAACGAACAAAACGAAGTGAAAAATCTATTTCTGCACATGGCACACGGAAGTCCCTAATTTAAACAATAGCAGGTTCCCCTTTTCAATTGAAATTGTTTTTGTTGATAGAGAGGTTAATCTATATATAAAACAATTTCGTAACAATATGTCGTCTTGGAAGAAATCGCTTTTTGGTTCGTCTTCAAAGACAAGGGGACTTAATGGATCATCAACTTCATCATTCACATCCATCCATGTGAAGTCCTCAGTCAATGGCTTTGTCGCCGCATTTGAGATAGATGCATCCGCATCAATACTTGGTATCTGAGACTTCTCCGTGATCGAACTTCCTGCAACCTCGACCACCCCAATTATGTTATTGAACTAGGCTTCTTTCTAAGAGGTGGTTCCGAGCATTGGTGGCCTCGCTAGGTTTAGGGAAAATTTGGTCCACTGTCGTGGCTACAGTGGCCACAAAGGTTTCTTGTGTTTCCCTTTCTCTAGCCATGGTCAGCATCTGCAGGATACCTCTCATTTTCGGAACCAACCACGCCCTCTATAACCTTCTCCTCTATGTGCGTGTCAAACGGGCTACTTTGGGTAGTGGTTCTTTAGACATCGTCTTTGTCATCTATTGTTTTTGGGGTACTTTTGGGGGAAGATTCTTTGTCCTAGTGGCCCTTAACTCTTTGTCATTCATGACTGTAATGTCTACGAAAAACGATCCTCGTTCTATAGTGACCTCAACCACTCTCCTCACTCCTTTCAAAATAATTTCTTTGTTAATGCTAGATGAAGAAGTCTGCTCATTGTTCTCATTGGAGGACAGACCTTGCCTCCAAGTCGGGAGGTGTTCAAGTCACGGCTTTTCCCCTTTACGACCGGGGGCTTTTGTGTCTCAAGGTTTAACTTAGACAAGTGGAATTCTCTCAACTCTTGGGTTCGCCTACAATCCGCCATTGTGGATCCCTCCGTAGGAACTCCTAATTGGTCAAACACCGATGCCTTCCTTTATTGAGGACCCTCTTTCTTAGAAACCCATATGTTTTTCTTCTTTCCCCACTAGTGCAAATTTGACATTAAAAAGCACCATTTAGCATCAGTTGTTTGAACACCCGATGCTAAATGTAGATGCGGTGGTAATTTTGCAATTAAATGGAAATTTTTAGTTTTGGCACCTACAGTTAGCGTTGGTTGTTTAAACAACCGATGCCCAATGTGTGTCTCATACACATTTAGCATCAGTTTGTTAACACAGCCGATGCTAAAGGTCCCCATTTATTTTTTCCATCACACAATCTCTGGCGTTCTAATCTCTCTTCTCTTAACCCTTCCTCTCAGCTCTCTCCTCTGAACCTTCGCTCTCAACTCTCGCTATGAACTCTCAAATCAAAACCCTAGCCTTGCTTGCCGTCGCCTTCAAGAAATCTTCGAAGTCTTCTCCGCCGTTCCACTGTCACCGTGAAATCTTTGAAGTCTTCACCGTCATTATAGAGCTCCTTTCGTTCACGTCTTCCTCACACAATGACACGACCGACACACCACCTCTGTGGTTCTCTGCGTATTCCTCAGTTCACGCCACTACCAGTCGCAACACCGACTTCGCGTGTCTTCCTCTTCCTCATTGGACGCTCACAGACCACCACTAAGTCTGAATCTGCCGTGACAAACTCAGTTCATTTTCCTCATCTGCAACATAGTTATTTCCCTATTCAAACCCTAATAATTGATTTTCCTCTAAATTCGAATTTCTCTAATGTATTTTTCCCCAAACTGATTTTCCCTATGCTGTGAATCTGTCCCTAATTGATTTTCGTTTATATTATTATATGTGCTTTCGTTTTCTATGTATGTTAATATCTAGACATGTGTAGGTATTTTTGTTTGATTGAATAAATTATGTCAATACACTTCAATCAGGAGCTAAATGGATATTTTGGGATCTTATCGCCAACTTGTTTACAGAATCATACTTATTTATCTTAAAAAATCATGAACCATTTATCTAGTGGCCACTGACTCTTAAGATATGCCATCATGTTTATGGCACTGTCTACAACACAGGACCAACCAGTTGCCTGTCATGCATCTAACTGAAGTAATAAACTTGAATGCTATCTCTGGATTAATCATAGAATTTGGACATCTAGTGATAAGCTTGCGAAGATCAGTGCTTGTCATTGTCAGCATGTTTCCTTATTTTTGTTTCCTTGTGCAGCTTTTGGTAAGAATGAAAGTCCTCTCAGATCTATCTAAGGAACCATTCTGTATAGCCTGAGTTATTCAACTCTCTGCAGATTGGAAAATGGGAACCAAAGCAGTTTTCATATCTCTTCCATTTTCTTGTGTATTGGGTTTAGTCTCCTCCATGAGATCATCAACCATGGGTAGGTTTGCAAATATCATTGATAATTATGTTCAATATTCTTTTTATGAGGAAATCCTCTTTGCTCTTAGTTTAGTTTATAAATCTTAGATGGTGCTTAAAATGATCATTTGGTCATTTGTGCAATAGACTGATGCCTTGGCAAATTGATATATCAGAAAACATTATTTATGGAAGTTTGTATGGTCTAAAATGGCATATCAATTCCTTATTGTTTTGTGAGATAATTCTTTTGGAAAGTTCTTTTTCGTGATAAGTTTTGTTTTGTGGCTAATTCAGTAATTCTGTTTATGCTTGAATATGACTTCTATAGAATTGAAATCATCCATGAAAGCATTGTGTTGAGCAAACTTCTAATGATTCAGGTTTTTATTTATGCTGCAGGAAAGGGGAATTCTCAAAGAAGCAAAGTTGGAGAAAAAAATAACCTCACCCTTGAAAGAAACTAGTGCTAAAGATAGCAAGGAAATAAGGAAAATTCAGAATGTAAATTAATTAAGTTCATTATTAATCTCGATTTTTACATGTATTTATTTATAGTTAAGTTATATATCTAAATTTTGCTTCTTGATTTCTTTTCAGAAAAATGAAACTGGTCAAGACAGTTATGGTAGTTTCAACGAGAAACCCAACCAAACAATATGAGTGCTGAAGCAAGGAAGGTGGATCAAGTTGGTTATCCAAGAAGTCATGATTAGATGATTGGATTATTGGCAAACACATTAATTCTCAAAACACCACCGTTCCCAGTATGGATACATCATATCAATTTTTGTTCTTCCTTGGTGCACTCTTGTTCAAATATGGCACTCTTGGTCCAGAATATCACAACCTTCATATTGAATAAGATGCTACAAAATCCCTAACTTCGTTTGCTAGAAAAGTATGTAGATAATGTATAGACCAAACCAAACAAATGGTTATACCAAGGTGTGGTTACTTTATAACTTATCACCTCCTTCTCTGTAGAGTGATTTTTCTCTTTTACCACAAACTCTATTTGGTTAACCAGGGGAAGCATTCAATGCCTCAACCTGCAACAGGTTTGTGGTCAATTCTTAAACTCATATCTACTTTCATTTTGACTTATATAGGCATTAGTTTTCACTTGGTTCATCTCCATTGGTTAAGGATTTATGTAACAGGAAAGTGATTAGAGCTAGATACTATATGAGTGGATATGAATCAGAAGAGACAGAATGAAAAATCTCATTAGTTCATCTCCATTTTTATTGTTTCTATCTTTCTGATTTTAAATCCTTGTAGCGGTTCAATTTTTTGACCTTTCCCCTAGTTGATTTTGGTGGCAGATGCTTGCAATGAAAGCAAGATCTGGTTACTTCATATTATAATGGTGCAGGTTCAAATAGCGGCAGTATTTCTACACCTTGTGGTCTCACATACATCAGAAGAGAATCTACTAGATGCTATTTGTAGCTTGAGTACTACTTAGTTTACTTCACAACTCAATCTGTCAATGATTTGGTTTGCCAGGGGATCATATGGCAAACTATTTGTTTTCAGGCCTTTCCGCTTTGCATTACAAACTTACATGTGTTAGGTGAATTTAAACAGCCTTTTTTATTCTTTCCCTTTTTATCTTACTGGGGTCCTTTTCATGAAACTTTGGAAATAATAGCTGCTAAACTGGTATGCAAGACATAAATTGATAAAAAGGAATGGAACAGAAAAGATAAAAATGTAAATTTTTCTTCTAATATTTTCCTTTTGACTAATTAATATGCAAGACAGAGATTGATGTTTGATTTGTTTTGCATGTTTTTTCAGAGTTCTCGTAAAGGCAGGAGAGTAAAAAGGAATGGAACAGAAGATGATAACTCAAAGGAAGTAGTTCATCTTAGGACCTTACCTTACCTTAGTTTGACGTTTGTGTTTTATGAAGATTTTGTTGAATTTTGTGTAAGAAACTTGTAGAAATTTTAAGTTTCATGGATTGTATTGTAAGATATTAATTTCAATAGAATTTGAAGAATTTTTATGAATTTATTATGTGTTGCTGTTTAGAAATAATTTTGTATATCAAAATTTTATAAATTGGTCAATTGATATCTATTAATAGTGCCAATTAATCTTTTTTTTAAAAATAGACATTTAGCATCGGTTGTTTAAACAACAAATGTTAAATGCCAGTTTTAGAGACATTTAGCATCGGGTATTCTATACAACCGATGCTAAATGTACTTGTAAAAGACATTTAGCATCGGGTATTCATTACAACCGATTCTAAATGTGCCTGTAAGATACATTTAGCATCGGGCATTCTATACAACCGATGCTAAATGTACCTGTAAGAGACATTTAGCATCGGGTATTGTATACAATCGATGCTAAATGTCTCACTTTTAGCATCGGTGGATTTAGCATCGTCGGATAACCGATGCTAAATGTCCAAAACAACCGATGCTAAATGTCTTTTCTGCACTAGTGCCCGAGTCAACTAGAGGCCGGCACGACAGGCCGATCTACCCAGCGCAAACTCAAAAACCAAGATGCATAATTACCACAACCAAACACGTCGAGCCCTTCATTCACAACCCACTGACCTCGATTATCTTCCCTGATATGGCTGGGAGGCAACAAAGAGTTTGACGAGTCAATTCGAAATCAGAAGCACTAGCTCACTAGGGCAATTGGCCAGTCATATTATAACCTACCAATTGGCTCACTTGAAAACAAGTCGAAAGATTGGCCCATATGCCCTGAAGCGCAGAAGGTCAGAGAAGTAACACTAGTGGCTTACCTCTTTCCCATTAAGGGGTAGGTCTACTTTATCCGTCAAGAAATTCGGATAGCATTTAACACAAATGTTAGGCTTTCAAGTTGAGGCCATTTCACCAAAAACAACCCCATCTTGGGGGAATTTTTTTTTGGATTGGACCCCACCCTACAAATTTAGACCGGCCTAAGCGGCCCGGATCAATGATCACAAACTAGGGAATGGTTGAGATCGACTTCACATCATTGTGTGGTCCAAAATTAACCCCGTATCATGCGCCAAATTGAGGGAACCGCACCACTTCATCGCCACTATTCACTATAAACATGTTCTCCCATCAATGCATCAAGTATGCATTTATTACAGTCTGGCACCTCTTCTCTGAGCTAACTTGAGCATCAGAGTGTGTGCATGTAAAACCCTCTAGCAGATTCAACGCGACAAAGTGCATCTTGGAGCATTAGTTGGGGCCTCATTAAAACCTCAAAGGGGCAAAACCGCTTTATTATTCTTTATTTGATTTGATTTGCATTTTAGGGTGCATTTCAGTTTTGTAACAAAACTAGGGTTTCTATTTTCAGAATAAAAATGTGAACTAAAAATTTAAAAATATGTGACAATGAGGATCCACATTTAATTTTTCCCCAGAAATGCTGAGGAAGACATCTCAAATTTGGATTTGGATCCTCTACCATCAACTTTACCTTAAATTGTGATCTGGGCCATAAAATTTTGAATTGACACTATAGATTTAAAGATGTATTTTATATCTCCTTTTTAGAAGATCTATCCAATGGCTAGTATTTAGTGAAAGTAGTGACTGGACCATAGCTTGACGGGAGGGATCCGGGTCCCACCAAATTTAACGATTTTAATCCCAACATTCTTAGAGCCCGTTTTTTACGGCTTATTTTTTGGAAAAAATCACTGTTTTTAAAAATTAATCACTTATGATGACATGCTATCCGTTTGTTATAGATTCTTAAAAAAATAAAAAGCAGAAAATAATCTAAAAATAGCTTCATATGAGAAGCTGTTTTGAGTAGCTTCTCAAAAAATCAATTTTTTAAGAATGATTTTTTTAAAATAAGTTATTTTCAATATGTTACACAAACACAAAACAACTTCTCATTTTCTTAAAAATCTCTAAAAATTAATATCTATATTATTTAAGAACAAAATCACTTAATTTTTAATCCGTAACAGACGGCCTTAATTTCCTAAATATATAGATGATCCCAAATTACAAAAAGTCACAAATATCACACCCTTTCACTCGTGAAGAAAAAACGGGCCCTATATATAGCAAAGCATCATAGTGCCATCCATTGCATAAAACCAGTAATTAGGCTCCTCAAATCTTCAACTTTAATTCTCCTCCCTCCATAAAAAACTTTTCCCTAACCAAAATATCCTCTAAATATAAAAGGCTACATAAATTCTTGGAACTTCTAAATTCAAGGCCTTTCAGACAATAAAATTAACGCACTATTTTTTGGACACAATATAAGAGAAAAAGCGATTACTTTTACTCCTTCCTCCATTGCTTATTACCGAGAAGAATGCAATGCTTCTGGTTTTTTGTCAATTCAGTCTAATTTTTCTTTTAATTTCTTTTTATCATTTGTATCCAAACATGAAATGTGAAGCAAATTTTGTTTGTTTGAAACCATTTATCCGTTGAGTGGTTAACACCACCAATTGAAGCATATCTTCCCTCCAAGGAACAACAATATTCCCCCAACACCATTTCCAGCAGTGAACAAAGAGGTTCAAAAGAGCATCACCAAAACCAAACATCACTTTTTCTTGATTCCCTTCACTTTCCTTATCCTCCTCAACACCATTCTACATTTCCACCAATGCCCAATATTTTGACAACCCCCAACCTTAATCCACTTTTTCATTAACATTTTCAAGAAAAATTGTGTTTTCTTTAACAATTGTCACACGAAGACATGGACAGCATTCCATCAACACCAGGGAAATTCAAGATAGAGAAAGGTGGATACTTTCACAGAACAAGATCACACACATCATATGCAAAGCTCACATTTTGGTGTTTGATGTTTCTGGGTGTAATCACATTCTTTTTCTTCAGAACAACACCTTCAACATCATCATCATTCTCTTCAGACGCATCTCGAAGATCCTTAAGAATAACAAACAGTGGTAGCTACGGAGGCGCAGTGTGGGAAAAAAGGGTTCGTTCCTCAGCAAAAGTAAGATCACAAAATGGTATCACTGTACTTGTAACAGGTGCTGCCGGTTTCGTTGGTTCCCACGTTTCTCTTGCACTCAAACGTAGAGGTGATGGTGTTCTTGGAATAGATAATTTCAATGACTATTATGACCCTCTTTTGAAACGCGGTCGCCAAGCGCTTTTGGAGCGAAATGGAGTTTTCATTGTTGAAGGAGATATCAATGATGTTGCACTTTTAAAGAAGTTGTTTGAAGTTGTTGCTTTTACACATGTTATGCATTTAGCTGCACAAGCTGGTGTAAGGTATGCAATGGAGAATCCTGGCTCTTATATTCACAGTAACATTGCTGGTTTTGTTAACTTGTTAGAGGTTTGTAAAGTTGTTAATCCACAACCAGCTATTGTTTGGGCATCTTCTAGTTCAGTTTATGGATTAAATACAAAAGTACCCTTTTCAGAGAAAGATAGAACTGATCAACCTGCTAGTTTATATGCTGCTACAAAAAAAGCTGGTGAAGAAATTGCTCATACTTATAATCATATATATGGACTTTCATTAACTGGATTGAGATTTTTTACTGTTTATGGTCCTTGGGGTAGACCTGATATGGCATACTTCTTTTTCACTAAGGATATTTTGAAAGGGAAACCGATTTCGATATTCGAAGCTCAGAATCATGGAACAGTTGCTAGAGATTTTACTTTTATTGATGATATTGTGAGAGGGTGTTTGGGAGCATTGGATACTGCTGAGAAGAGTACTGGAAGTGGTGGTAAGAAGAAGGGACCGGCGCAATTGAGAGTGTTTAATTTAGGGAATACTTCGCCGGTTCCGGTTACGGATTTGGTGAGTATTTTGGAAAGGTTGTTGAAGGTTAAGGCTAAGAGAAATGTAATGAGGTTGCCAAGAAATGGTGATGTGCAGTTCACTCATGCTAATATTAGTTATGCTAAGAAGGAATTTGGTTATAAGCCTACCACTGATCTTGAAGCTGGTTTGAAGAAATTTGTTAGGTGGTATCTAAATTACTATTCTGATGGGAAGAAAGCTGATGAGTGATGATGATGGATGGATTCTGTGCACATTGCTTTGAAAAATTCTTGTCTTTGTTTCTTCCTTAACATCTTTATTAGTTGCATTGCATGGTTATCATATTTTTCATGAGTCAAAGATTCAATGTAGTGGGAAGGACATTGTTTCCTTTTCACTATGGAAGTTTTGCTGTTGGTAGAGGTTAGGGCCTTGTTTGGCATCTATCAGCATTGTCAAAGCAACAAAAACTGTCACATTCTTATCATTTTATTCTTTTTTGTGAATGTAATTGTAAAATTTTATGATTAATAGAACATGCGGTTATTTGCAGCAGTGTATGAATGTAATTTTGTATAGAAGATTCAATAAAACAGAACACAAACAATATTTTCATTTTCCTGTTTCTAACTGAATGTATCAATAAGACACATATATATTGTCCTCTTTGTTATTATGTTGAAATTTCTCTAAGTTTTGAAAGGACCCAATTAAGTGGTCAACCTCTCTGTGTGGCACCTAGCTCCAATGTATGTGAACCTAAAGCCATGACATTTGAAATATGCACTATGTAAAGCCTATCCAACTGTAGGTAAAGTATCACATAAAATGGATCTAATTGAATAATTGCAAGGCCTTGAATCCTTCACCACTTGGGTTATAATCCACATAAATCTTAGTAATATTAAAGGAACACAGTGAGGTTGACAACTTAATTTTGTTCATGAGTTTCTGAATTAAGGAAACAAAATATGCTCATGGGTAGGGGTGTTCGAGGGTTGGTTTGGATCAGTTTTGACCAAATCCGTTATCCGAACCAATCATATTTATTCGGTTTGGGTTGGTTCGGATTTTGAATTTATTTTTCCAAAATCCGAACCAAACCAATCCAATGTTTGACGGGTTGGTTTGGATTTGGCTCGCGGGTCATGGGCTATCAATACAAATTTTCTAAACAAAAAATTCTACACTTTTTTTATAATAGTCTCCGAAGCCAAATTGATTGACAAACTTGATTCATGATTTTGAAAATTCATCCAATCCATCCAAAGTTAATAAAGTTTTACAACTTAAACATAAACTAAAATGATAAAATGCAACAATGAAGCTTCAAGGCAATTGCAAAACCAAATTGCTTTTCTGCTCAATCCAACCAATCCATGATCTGGATAAAAAAGAAGATTCAAACCCAATTATAAGTGATTATACTGTTTTATAAAAGAATACGACAGTAACAATCAAACAAAATAGCAAATAAAGTACAAGTAATGATACTGTTTTAAAGTACCTTAACATATAACAAAACAAACCTTATTAGTACGGAAGAAGAATTTACACTGGAATTGTAAACAAGTTTTAAATACAATAGATTCAAAGCTAAAAAGTTAAAACTAGCTAAAGAAGGAAGAAGTCACGAAACTAATCAAGACACGTAAAGGAAATCATGAAAGACTTGGAGCAATAAACGAAATTAAAGAAAGGAAGAAGAAATTCTGAAATCTTACCGAGAACTGTGCTCTGACGCGGAGCTGCTGGGAAGAAAAGAAATGGGAGGAAGCAATCAAATGATTGATGAATGTGATTCTTATGGTTTGATGTATGAGTCATTATATAGCTACTCAGAGTTTAATTGAGACTAGTGAATTGTGTTGATTGTGATGTGATTCAATGCTAGCCTCGGAAATACGCTAAATGTGTGAGAGAATTTATATTGAGCAGCGAAGCCGAAGCGGTGGCAAGCAATTGAACGTTTGAGTAACTAGTAATATTATAAAAACGCTGAAGTCTAATAGTTATGCACACTATGGTTCGGGTACACGGGTCTTTGGGTTTATAATTTAAAATCCGTTGCCCGAACTAAACAAGGACGGGTCCTTACGGGTAGGATCGGATTTGACCCGACCATAAAATTGCCCAAACCAAACTCTTCGGTTTGGATTGGATTACGGTTTGGTTCAGGTTTATCCAAACCTCTGAACACCCCTAATCATGGGGACTGCATGTCTGCAAGCAACATTTATAGTGAATGCGTTACTAGTTTAAGAGTAAATAAATAGTTGAAATAGTGAAGAGGATTTATGGGAAAATGATAGTGAGGAGTTTATGAAAAACTGAAATTGTATTAATAGAGTAATGGTAGTACACTTGATAGTTGGTAGTATGGATTCTAGTAGTCGATTGCTTGAATCACTTGTTGATGGATCACAAAGTGAAGAGCCTATTTATAGGCCTTCATCACCGCCCCACTATGGCAGTTGTAACTTTTTTATAATATAAGATCAATCTAGATTCTATATATTCTAGTATAATCTAGTAGATGATATTTTATTAGTACATAATTTTATTTTCTCAAAGTTTCTAGAAATTGGCATCATGCTTCAACACTCCTCTTTGACGCAAATTTTGAAAACTCCAAGCATCGTTCGTAGTTGCTCAAATCTTGATCTTGGTAGCGCCTTCGTGAATATGTCTGCAACTTGATCTTCTGTTGTGAAGTATTCGAGTTGAATCTGCTTAATTGTCTCAGCTTCTCGAATGAAGTGATATTTTATTGCAGTGTGCTTTGCTCGGTGATGATGAATTGGATTCTTTGCCATTGCTATAGCTGACTTGTTGTCGCAGTAGATTGTGGTAGGATGATCTTCTTGTTCACCCATGTCTTCAAATATTCTCCGAAACTAAATAGTTTGACTTGTTGCTTCAGCTCCTGCCACGTACTCAGCCTCTGCTGTTGATTGTGCAATAGTTGCTTGCTTCTTAGATGCCCAAGAGAAAAATCCTGATCCTAGTGAGAAGGCATAGCCTGAAGTGTTTTTCACGTCATCATTAGAACCTGCCCATTCACTATCAGTTTAACCGAGCAACTTTGAGTTGTCCATGGGTTTATACCATATACCAAACTCCTTTGTGCTTTGCAAGTATCTTAGAACTCTTTTTCCTGCTCCATAGTGAATTTGACTTGGCTTTTGCATGAATCTTGAAAGTAGACTAGTAGCATACATGATGTTGGGTCGTGTAGCAGTAAGATATAATAGACATAATAGACTTCCAATTAAACTTCTGTACCGTGATGCATCAGCTTCTAGCGCTCCATCTTCCTTTTGCAACTTCTCTTTTGTGACTAGCGGAGTAGCTACTGGTTTGAATTCGTTCATGTTGAATTTCTTCAATAGTGCTTCTGTGTATTTCTTCTGGCAGATGAATATCCCTTGTTTTTGTTGCTTTACTTCTATGCCGAGGAAATAGTTCATTAAACCAAGATCAGTCATTTCGAATGTCTTCATCATCTCTTTTTTCAATTTAGCCACCCTTTTAGCATTGTTTCCTATGTAGATTGGAACATCTACATACAAGGAGACAATGAGAGTATCAAGTTGACCTTGAGTCTTGACATATAGTGTTGGCTCACTTTTGCTCCTCCTGAATTCTTGATCGATGAAGTATTGATCAATTTGACTATACCATGCTCGAGGAGCTTGCTTGAGATCATATAGAGTTTTTCTTAGTCTTAGCACCTTATCTTCGTTTCCTTTTCTGACAAATCCATGTGGGTGCTGAACATAAACCTCTTCTTCTAGTACTACATTCAAAAATGCGGACTTGACATCTAGTTGATAAATGCTCCACTCTTTTTGTGTTGCAAGAGCTATTAAAGCTCTTATTGTGTCTAGACGAGAAACTGGGGCAAATATCTCATTGTAGTCAACTCCATGTTGCTGGGAGTAGCCCTTTGCTATGAGCCTAGCCTTGTGCTTTGCATTGAGCCATCAGGGTTAAGCTTTGTCTTATAAACCCATTTGACTCCTATGATATCTTTATCTTTTGGACAGTCTACTAGCTCCCATGTTTTATTTTTCTCAATTGATTTAATTTCCTCCTCCATTGTTTTGACCCATACTTCTTGCCTTGATGCTACTTCATAGTTTTCAGGCTCAAGTATGGCCAAATTCCAAGTTTCATGTATGTCTGCCAGAGATCTTACTCGTCTCAGAGTAGATTCTGGTGAGGAATCTTGTTGAAGAGAACACGAAAGAGGCATACCTGAACCTTCTGTTACTTCTCCAACTTTTTCTTGAGGTTGTTGTGTTGGAAGGGAAATGTTACTTCTCTCCATTTTTTTTTATCCCATTTCCAAGCGGCAGCTTCATCAACTTCAACATCTCGACTAATAACGAGTTTCTTTGTTTGTATGTTGTAAACTCGATATCCTTTTGATCGTGTACTATATCCCAAAGACCCTTAAATGTTTAGCAGATAGTTTTTGTCCACCCCAAGCTTCAATAGGAGTCTTGTCTTGGACTGTCTATGTTGGACATCTATTAATTATGTAGACTGTAGTATAAACTGCTTCAGCCCAAAAGGTGTTTGGTAATCCTTTCTCCTTTAGCATCGATCTAGCCATCTCCATGACCGTGCGATTTCTTCTTTCGAATACTATATTTTGTTGAGAAAAATATGCGACTGTAAGTTGTCTTTCGATGCTTCATCCTCACAGAATTTATCAAACTCGTGCGAGTTGTACTGGCTCAGGAGCATAGAGAGAATCCACTCTCAAATCTCTTAAAGAGATACACTCAATTTTACTTCAATACTTATGAAAATAGATGGAGGATTTAGCCTTATTTATACTAATCCTAGAAGCCAAATTACAGTTGAAATAGTTGGAATAATTAATGCTATAAATGGGAACACAATCTAGTAAAAATGGAGTTTGTCAAACATGGTGGCTTAGGGTCAAAGTTGGATGGATATGTTGGATTTGGTGTTCTGATTCTGTATCATTCTCCCCGGGTTGAACAGAACTCGCCCTCGAGTTGTTATCAATTTCATCATCCAGATATGGTGAAAGATCGGCAACGTTGAAGGTTGCTGAGACACCATAAGCACCTGGTAATTCTACCTTATAAGCATTGTCGTTGATTTTCTGTACTATTTTGAAGGGACCATCAGCTCTTGGGGATAACTTGGCATTTGGTTGATTTGGAAATCGTTCTTTTCGCAAATGTATCCATACCAAATCTCCAACTTGAAATATTTGCTATCTTCTGTGCTTATCACGATTAGCCTTGTATCTTGAGTTCTGTTTCTTAATCTTCTCGCGAACCTGTTCATATAGCTTCTTGATTTCTTTCGTTCTACTTTCTGCTTCTGCACTAAATTGTTGTTTATCCAATGAGGGGGTTAAGTCTAGAGGGCTATGCGGTCGAGTTCCGTAAACCAAGTCAAAAGGACATTTTCAAGTAGCTTGAGTAGTTGAATTATTATAAGCAAATTCAACTTGAGCAAGGATAAGATCCCATTGCTTAAGGTTTTTACCGACGAAGCTCCGCAGTAGGTTTCCCAAAATTCGGTTAATAGCTTTGGTTTGTACATCTGTTTGGGGATGACTAGCACTACTGAATTGAAGCTTAGTACCCATCTTTTTCCACAAGGTTCTCCAAAAGTGGCTCAAGAATTTAACATCTCGATCAGAAGTAATGGTTTTTGGAATCCCATGAAGACGCACAATTTCTTTAAAATATAAGTCAGCAATTTGAACAGAATCGTTAGTCTTTTTGCATGAGATGAAGTAGGCCATTTTTGAAAATTTATCCACCACTACCATTATGGAATCCTTCTGACGCTGAGTCCGAGGTAATGCAAGGACAAAATCCATGCTAACATCTTCCCAAGGAGCTTCTGGAATGGGAAGTGGCATATATAACCCAGTGTTTTGGCCCTTGGCGTTGGCCAAATGGCAGACTCGACATCTTTGAATATGTCTATTGACATCTCTTTCAAGTCTTGGCCAGTAGAAATTCTCTTTCACTAAAGGCACAGTATTATCTCACCCAAAGTGACCTGCTAATCCTCCATCGTGAGCATCCCACACAATGGCTTCCCGCAGTGAACATTGAGGAATACATAAGGTCTTCTGAGGATTGTAATGCAGTGGCATCCCAGAACTTTTGAAAGTCTGTATCATCTTTGTATAACTCCTTGATTGTCTCAAATCCAATTACTTTCACTTGTAGAGTGGTAAGTAGGGTATGACGCCTACTGAGTGCATCTGCAACTACATTTTGAACTCCCGCCTTATGTTTAAGTAAGAATGATAAGGCTGTAAAAACTCACTCCAAGCGGCATGTCTTCGGATGACCTTTTGTTGAGAATTCAAATGCTTCAGAGCTTCATGATCAGAATAGAGAATAAATTCTTTATTCTACAAGTAATGGCTCCAGTGTTGTAGTGCACGAACAATGGCATAGAACTCCTTATCATAAGTTGAGTATTTAAGCTTGCCATTATTGAGTTTTTCACTAAAGAAGGCTATAGGATGACCTTTTTGACTTAGAACAACACCAATACCAATATTGGAAGCATCACAACTAACTTCAAACACTTGGTTAATGTTGGGAAGGACTAGCACTGGGGTTTTAGTTAAATGTTGCTTCAGCTCATCAAAACTTTTCTGTGCTTGCTCAGTCCATTGGAACTTATCTCCCTTTATGCAATCTGTGAGCGGTGCAGCAATGGAGCTAAAGTTCTTAATGAACCTTCTATAAAATGAAGCTAATCCATGAAAACTTTTCACGTCATGGATTGACTTTGGAATAGGCCAGCTATTAATGGCTTCAACCTTGCTTGGGTCAACTCGAATGCCTTCTGCTGTGATAATGTAACCCAAAAAGATAACTTCATTAGTTAAGAAAGAACATTTCTTGAGGTTGGCATAGAGTTTTTGTTCACGAAGAGTCTGTAGCACTTGCCGAAGGTGCTCTAAGTGTTCCTTTTGCTTTTGCTGTAGATCAAAATATCGTCAAAGTAGATGACAACAAATTTACCAACGAAAGGTCGAAGTACTTGATTCATCTGGTGCATGAATGTACTTGGAGCATTGGAGAACCCAAAGGGCATTATAGTCCATTCATATAGGCCATCTCTTATTTTAAATGCAGTCTTCCATTCATCTCCTGGCCTGAGACTGATTTGGTGGAATCCACTTCGAAGATCAATCTTTGAAAAGATAGTGGCACCATGCAACTGATCTAATAAATCATCAAGTCTAGGTATCGGAAACCGATACTTGATGGTAATCTTGTTGACAGCTCGACTATCAACACACATTCTCCAGCTTCGGTCTTTCTTGGGTACTAAAATCGCTGGAACGGTACAAAGGCTGACACTTTCCTGAATTATTCCCTTCTTCAACAACTCCTCAACTTGGCGTTGGATTTCTGCATGCTCTTATGGACTCATTCTGTAAGCTGGTCTATTGGGAATGACTGCTCCAGGAGTGAAGTCGATGGCATGTTGTATATCTCGCATGGGTGGTAGTCCATGTGGAACATCTTCTGGTACAACATCTAGAAAGTCAGTAAGTAGCTGTTTAATTTCTACTGATAGGGTTATATCTTCACTGGTCTCAAACAATAGAACAAAATGATAAACTCCAATTTAATACATTTTTAGAGATACTTTTAAGTCACTTTTATAGCAATTATATACTAATTATATAATTACTAACTTAATTTTCTCTATTTATGCAAAAAAGTTGAAAAGGAATAAAAATTAAATATGTGATATATATATATATATATATATATATATATATATATATATATATATCACTTAGGCTACATGAGAATAAAGGGGCTTAAAGCCCACAAAGCCAACAAGGCCAACGTGAATCCAACAAAACAAAAGTCCAACTATGTGATGTCTTACAATATCAACGGATCAGAATCAGAGAGGAAGAATTGGAAGCTGCCGTTGGAAACAAGCAATTTACACAATCTTATTATTGGCCACAATGCAAAAAAGCTGGTGACTTGGATAAAAAGGCAACTTGCAACCCTAGTTTTTAAATATAAAAAGCAAGCAGCCGCACAACATTGAAAAGAATATACACACATCCTGACGGCAACAGTAACGCATACGAGGGGGAGAATGAAGTTTTGGATATCCATTCTTGACACCGTGAGAGAGCTTTGGAGCAGAATACAGAGACTGAATACAGGATCAGAATTTACTCAATCTCCGGGTTATTTTTTTCTCTTCTGTAATTCATGACTTTTTATTTTAATCCAATGTTCTTAAACACTATGGATAGCTAAATCCTCTTCTAGGGTCTTAGGTGGATCTTGCTTGCTTAGAGACCTTTTTATGTTTTAATTTATATTTTGAATTCCCAATTTTTATTTCAATTAATATTATCCTATTGCTTTATTACATAATTAGGATTGACAACCCTTTGCATGTTTATAATCAATTAGTTGATTAGCGACCGTACTACAACTAGTTGGTGGACCTATAGGATAATTGAGACTATAATTAATGAATGATCAAACTTTAATTTAGTCTTCCAATCATTCAACCTTTTTGTACTTCAGGCTTTTCTTAAATTTAAATTCTAGCATGACCAAACTAGGATTAATTTAGGGAAAAGAATATTAATCACGAATGACCAAACGGATTAATAGGTTTAGTAAAGGGATTGGTAATTGAATAAAATAAGGGAATTCAGGTAGAATTAGACATAGAGGAATCGAACCTAGCAAGTGAAACCGAGGCCCTAGGCTTCCCTCCGTTGATCGAACTTTTCAATTTTAATTCTTATTATTTACTTCATTTGATTTTAATTTCTAATAAAACCAAACACTCGTTCGTCTAAATAATAATTAATCTTAAATAGTTTGGTACTTATTAGTTAAGCCCTGTGGAGACGATATTTTTTTACTACTTCTGCAAGAGAGTACACTTGCTCTCAAGTGTGTTTTTAACGCAACAAGTTTTTGGCGCCGTTGCCGGGGAGTAATTTAATAATATTAAACGAAAAAGATTTTTTATTGCTTTAGACCTTTTTTTTATTTATTTCTTGTTCTACTTTGTTTCATTTTAATTTAATAAAAAGAAAAAATATATATTTATTTTAATTTTAGTTGCTAATTTAATTTTTATTACTTGTGCATGCTAACCCGCTCCCAAGAGCCTATTTTGATTTTTGATCCAGAAATTGAAAGAACTGCTCGAAAGATAAGAAAAGAGACAAGAGTGATGGCTGCCATTCCGAGAAGAACTCTTCGGGACTACTTCACTCCAACAGCAAATATCACTACAAGCATAGTCAATCCACCTATGCAAGCTACTAATTTTGAGCTCAAACCAAGCTTAATTCAAATGGTTCAGAATTCTACTATGTTCAGAGGTGCACCAACAGAAGACCCTCACACCCATCTTAGAAACTTCTTGAGGGTGGCAGACTCAGTAATATGTAATGGTGTCCCTCCTGACGCAATTAGAGTGAGACTGTTTCCATGGTCATTGGCTGACAAGGCATCTGCTTGGCTAGACTCTCAACCTGCTGAGTCCATTACTACATGGGACCAACTGAAGCAGAAATTCTTGACCAAATACTTTCCTCCAGGTAAGACTACTAAGATTCGAGGTGCAATAATCAGCTTTGCTCAACTTGAGCAAGAATCTTTACATGAAGCTTGGGAAAGATTTCAAGACTTACTCCGAAGTTGTCCGCATCATGGATTTGAGAAGTGGCAATTGCTTGAATATTTTTGTAACGGATTATCTTCTCAAAATAGGGGAATTATTAATATGGCTTGCGGGGGCTCTCTAATGAACGGAGAACCTGCGACAGTATATGATTTAATTGCAGAGATAGCGGCCGATAATGCCCAATGGGAAACTAGTGACAGACACATTAAAAAATCAGCTGGGATGTACAAGGTTGACGATGACACTAGTGTTAATATAAAGCTAGAAGCTCTCTCTAAACAGGTTCAATCTTTGATGAAGGTACAAGCTCGATCTACTCCCATAGTTACCTCCACTAGTGACATCATAAATAATATCTAGGAAGGCCTAGTTGAAGAAGTCAACTATCTTGGTCAGAAGAAAAGTGAATTAAGGTCTGGCATGCAAGATTCTTTAGTTAGATACATGGAAAAGGTTGGACATCCATGCATGGGTGTTTTAGCCAATTACATGGACAGAACTGATGACAGGTTACAATCTATTGAAGATTTAATAAAAGCACAGGGCCGACCATCTGCTTCAACTGAGGATGCTAATTATGTTCAGAATTCTAACCGGGGCCAAAATGATCCTTATTCAAACACTTACAATCCAGGTTGGAGAAATCACCCGAATTTCTCATGGGGAGGACAACAAAAGGGGCAAAACTCAAATTCCTATAAGCCCCCACATGTGCAAAGGCAAGAGGAGAAGAAGTTAGACAACAATGATGTGTTGGGAAACCTGGAGGAAAACTTTAATGAGAAAATTGGAAGTTTGGAGGGAAATCTTGGAGATAGAATCGGAGCGTTGGAGGGCCAAATGGGAGCCATAGGTAGCCAACTGTCAAGCATCATTACTATGTTATCTCAAAGGCCCCAAGGCTCACTATCTACCCAAACTGAGCCTAATCCAAGAAATGAGCATTGCAAGGCTGTCACTCTTAGGAGTGGCAAGGAGCTGGTTCAAGAAAACAATCAAGATGGGCGGGCGCCCGAGAAAGAAATACAAGCTTCTACTGATGGGAGCACTTCTGAGGAAAGCAAAAAGGAAAGGGAAAAATATGAGCAAGCAAAGGTAAATGTTCCTTATCCTCAACGACTTAAAAGTGAGCAGCATGATAAGCAGTTTGCTAAATTTCTTGAAATATTTAGAAAATTGCATATCAACATTCCTTTTGCTGAAGCTATTGCTCAAATGCCTAAATATGCCAAATTTTTAAAAGAAATTATTTCCAATAAGAGGAAGTTAGAAGGCTTTGAGACAGTTAGCCTTAATGAGGAATGTTCTGCTATACTTCTAAAAAAGTTACCACCTAAGCTTAAAGATCCAGGTAGTTTTACTATCCCTTGTACCATTGGTAACTCTCATTTTGAAAAAGCTTTATGTGATTTAGGAGCAAGTATAAATTTGATGCCTTTTTCTGTTTTTAGAAAGCTTGGTTTGCAGGAACCCCACCCTACTAACATCACTTTGCACCTAGTTGATAGATCCATTGCCCACCCCCGTGGAGTGGTGGAAGATGTTTTAGTTAAGGTTGATAAGTTCATTTTTCCCGCTGATTTTGTTGTTTTGGATATGGAAGAAGATGAGGAAGTCCCAATTATTTTGGGGCGCCCTTTCTTAGCCACAGGTAAAAGTTTAATTGATGTACAACAAGGAAAATTGACTTTGAGACTTGGAGATGAGGAAGTTGTATTTCAAGTTTTGAACTCATTAAAAAATCCCTCATCATTTGCTTCTTGTAATTTTATTCAAGCTAAAGATATTAATGATGTGGTTACCTCTGAAAGTTTTGATGTTTTTAGAATTCAGGACCCTCTAGAAAAAGTACTTACTGTGCAGGGACTTGGCATGTTGCAGGGTGGTGAGGAAGAAGAGTTCTTAATGTTTTTGCAGGCTCACCACCCTCAGAAAAATTGGAGTAATCATAGATTTGAGGAATTGGAATGGGGTGATACTCCAAATCCCAATCCTTCAATTTTAGAGGCTCAGGAGCTTTAATTAAAACCTCTTCCTTCAAATGTAAAATATGCTTTCTTGCAACCCCCTTCCTCTTTGCCTGTGATTATTTCTCCAGATTTGACAGACACCATGGAGGATAAGCTTTTGAGGGTACTAAGAGCCAACAAAGAGACCTTTGGTTGGTCTATTCATGATATAAAAGGCATTAGCCCCTCAATTTGCACTCACAAGATATATATGGAGGATGATTATCAACCTCGGGCACTACCTCAATGCCGCCTCAATCCTAACATGAAAGAGGTGGTCAAAAAGGAAGTGATTAAGCTTCTTGATGCAGGTATCATCTATCCTATCTCTGATAGTAAGTGGGTAAGTCCTGTTCAATGTGTTCCTAAAAAGGGAGGTACTACTGTTATGGAAAATGATAAAAATGAATTAATTGCAGTTAGGAAAACTACCGGGTGGCGTATGTGTATTGATTATAGAAAATTAAATGATGCCACCCGGAAAGATCACTTCCCCCTCCCCTTTATTGATCAAATGCTTCAGAGAGTGGCAGGTCATGATTATTATTGTTGTTTGGATGGATATTCCGGTTATTTGCAAATACCAGTGGCTTCCGAAGATAAAGAAAAAACTACTTTCACTTGCCCATATGGAACATTTGCATATAAAAGGATGCCATTCGGTTTATGTAATGCCCCTGCCACTTTCCAAAGATGCATGATGGCTATTTTCTCTGACTTGGTTGAAAAATGCATTGAGATATTCATGGATGATTTTACTGTTTTTGGATCCTCTTATGAGGATTGTTTACATAACTTGAATTCAGTGTTGCAAAGATGCAGGGATACTAATTTAGTGCTCAATTGGGAGAAATGTCAGTTTATGGTGCAAGATTGCATTATTTTGGGACACAAGGTGTCTACTAAAGGCATTGAAGTTGATCCCGCAAAGGTTGAGGTAATTGCAAAGTTGCCCCCACCCAATTCTATTAAGGGGGTTCGTAGTTTTCTAGGTCATGCTGGCTTCTATAGGCGGTTTAAGACTTCTCAAAAACTGCAAAGCCTATGACTGACCTCTTGATTAAGGAGGCCACTTTTGATTTTTCTGATGCTTGTTTGAATGCTTTTAATTGTTTAAAGGAAAAATTAATTAGTGCCCCTGTTGTTGTTGCCCCCGATTGGTCGCTTCCCTTTGAAATTATGTGTGATGCTAGTGATACTGCTGTGGGGGCTGTTTTGGGGCAAAGAAAGAATAAGGTATTCTATACCATTTACTATGCTAGTCGCACTCTTGATGATGCTCAAAGACATTATACTACCACAGAGAAAGAGTTGCTAGCTGTAGTATTTGCATTTGACAAGTTTCGTCATTATCTTGTTCTTTCTAAAGTTATTGTTTATACTGATCATGCTGCTATTAGATATTTGCTTGGAAAACAGGATGCAAAACCCAGGTTAATCAGGTGGATTTTGTTGCTACAAGAGTTTGACTTGGAGATTAGAGACAAGAAAGGCTCAGAGAACTTTGTAGCTGACCACCTCTCAAGGCTCGACCATAGTGTGATGCAGGCCTCAAATGATGGGGAGATCAAGGAGGTTTTCCCTGATGAGACAATTTTAGCTATTTCTACTATTCCCTGGTTTGCAGACATTGTCAACTACTTGGTGGGTAAGGTTGTTCCCCCTGATTTTTCCTTTCAGCAAAAGAAGAAATTAATTTCTGATGCTAGACACTACTTGTGGGATGACCCTTACCTATTTAAAGTTTGTGGTGATAAGGTAATTAGGCGTTGTGTGCCTATGGATGAGGTAACTTCTATCCTTGAGCATTGTCACTTTAAAGAGGTAGGTGGCCACTTTGGGCCAAATAGAACTGCATATAAAGTTTTGCAATGTGGTTTTTATTAGCCTACTATATTTAAAGATGCTCACGATTTTGTGAAAGCTTGTGATAGTTGTCAAAGGAGTGGCAATATTTCTAGGCGTCAAGAAATGCCTCTAAACAATATTTTGGTTTGTGAGATATTTGATGTATGGGGTATTGACTTTATGGGGCCCTTCCCTAAATCTTTTTCAAATCAATATATTCTTGTTGCGGTAGATTATGTGTCTAAGTGGGTGGAAGCTGTAGCCTTACCCACTAATGATGCTCGGGTGGTGGTGAAATTTTTAAAGATAAATATTTTTTCCAGATTTGGCACTCCTCGAGCCATTATTAGTGATGGTGGCACTCATTTTTGTAATAAACAATTTGAAAATCTTTTGAGCAAATATGGTGTCACTCATAAGGTCGCAACTCCTTACCACCCACAAACTAGTGGGCAAGTTGAAATTTCAAACAGAGAGCTGAAAAGGATTTTAGAGAAGACAGTTAGTGCGTCAAGAAAAGACTGGTCTTTGAAACTTGATGATGCACTATGGGCCTATAGAACTGCTTTTAAAACTCCCATTGGGATGTCTCCTTACCGTCTTGTTTTTGGAAAAGCATGTCATTTGCCTGTTGAATTAGAGCATAAAGCACTTTGGGCTTTAAAATTTCTAAACTTTGATGCTCAGCTTACAGGTAAAAAGAGGTTGCTGCAGCTAGATGAATTGGATGAGCTCCGTCTAGGAGCCTACGAGAATGCCAAGTTATATAAGGAGCGGACTAAAAAGTGGCATGATAAGCGCATCCAGCAGCGTGAATTCCATGTTGGTGAGAAAGTTCTAATTTATAACTCACGTTTGCGTCTTTTTCCAGGAAAGTTGCGCTCAAGGTGGTATGGACCCTACACTGTTACTCAAGTTTTTCTTTATGGAGTTCTTGAGGTATCTCATGAAGATGGTACCACTTTTAAAGTCAATGGTCCGCGTGTGAAGCATTTTGAGGAAGGGTTACTCCAAGTGAGCTATGTCACTGCCCTCAAGGATTGACCCTAGTACCGTCAGGCTCGGGATGTTAAACAAGCGCTTCGGAGGAGGCAACCTGTGTTTAATTTTCTCTCATTTTTATTTTGTTTTATTTGTTTTTTTAGGAATTAGCTCAGTTTGCAAGCTCTCTCAGGGAAGTCACTCTTACTCTCTCTCTCTCTCTCTCTCATTTATTTCCTTTTGTTTCTATTTGATCATTTTGCATTGAGGACCATGCTTCATGCTAGTGTGGGGGAGGATAGTTATTTTTGTCACTTGATCTCTGTTAAATGCACATACCCACTACATGTGTTGATAGCATTTTTTTCTGGCTTGTTTTGCATGAACTATGCTTAAATTGAAAGAAATTTTTTTTAGAGATTTTGCCTTTAGGGGATCCCATAATTAATTCACTTGACAGACTTGTGCTTAATTGTAACTGTGAGGATGTCCTTAGGAAGCTGATAATTAGCATTTGTCCCTCTTGAGTACTTTTTGTGAACTAACTTCTAAATGTGAGATCTGAGCCTTCATAAGGGGATTGATACTAAATCGCAAATTTTTACCCCTTTTTCTTTCTATGAGTGTGTTTCCCAACTTGCTACATTCTAGAACTTGTCTTTTGACCGTTTCAAAGCGAAAATTGATTTGCATCATGTAAAAAGATTTGGGGATTTAGGTATTTTTCTGGCCTCAGAGTTGCTTGATGAATTTATCCCTTAGTTGCCCCCTTTGAGCCTATTTGTTATATTTTTTCTTTGGTACCCAGATATAATTTTTTCTTTCTGTTTGTGGTAACCATTTGAAATTGAATGTGGAGCAACTATTGAAAATTACAATCTCGTTCTATATTTTAGCTGTCTATGTTGTCAGGACTGAAATTCTGTCCCATACTATTAGTGTCTATCTTGTTAGGATGAAGGGAAAAGAAGAAGTGAATCATGTCTTACAAAAATTTTCATACAAAGGAAAGAAAATAGGAGTTATCATATACTTACCTTTTCCTCCTATGAAAAAAAAAAGTGAAAAAAAAGAATTGAATTGTCTACTCAAGAAAGAGCCAAAGGGCACATCAAAGGAATGAAAGAGCCAAAGGGCATATCAAATGAATGAAAGAGCCAAAGGGCAAACCCAAAAAAAAAAAAAAGAGTCTACTCAAGAGAAAGAAAAACAAATCAAAAAGATTCGACTCAAAAGAAAAAAAAAGAATGAAGCAATGGAAGTGAAAATTAATTTGGAGTGTGGACAAAAATTGTAAAATAGATAGGAGCTCCATATTTGGTTTCAAGGGTTACTGTTTGTTTCGTGTTTTTTTTAGCCCTTTGATTATCCCTTCTTTCTTGTTTCCTACCTTGCATGATTTCACCTCTTGCCCCATTACAGCCCATGAAACCCCATCTTTTGCATGCATGTGAACTATTTAGTGGAGATTTGGTCAAATTACAAGCTTATGGTAATGTGCATTTTGTGAGCGAGTGCCCTTGTTCTCAGAAATGTATTCTTCAGGGACATAAGCCTCTAATTGGGCAACCTCTTGACACCTCATATGTGTTATACTGTCTATTGTCAGTCATTGTGCTTCTAATTTTGGGTCCCTTATTTGGTTGTCTCTATTACTTATTTGAGAATTTTATTGAGCCAGAAAATTTGCTTGAGGACAAGTAAAAGTTAAGTGTGGGGGAGTTGATAAACTCCAATTTAATACATTTTTAGAGATACTTTTAAGTCACTTTTATAGCAATTATATACTAATTATATAATTACTAACTTAATTTTCTCTATTTATGCAAAAAAGTTGAAAAGGAATAAAAATTAAATATGTGATATATATATATATATATATATATATATATATATATATATATATATATATCACTTAGGCTACATGAGAATAAAGGGGCTTAATGCCCACGAAGCCAACAAGGCCAACGTGAATCCAACAAAACAAAAGTCCAACTATGTGATGTCTTACAATATCAACGGACCAGAATCAGAGAGGAAGAATTGGAAGCTGCCGTTGGAAACAAGCAATTTACACAATCTTATTATTGGCCACAATGCAAAAAAGCTGGTGACTTGGATAAAAAGACAACTTGCAACCCTAGTTTTTAAATATAAAAAGCAAGCAGCCGCACAACATTGAAAAGAATATACACACATCCTGACGGCAACAGTAACGCATACGAGGGGGAGAGTGAAGTTTTGGATATCCATTCTTGACACCGTGAGAGAGCTTTGGAGCAGAATACAGAGACTGAATACAGGATCGGAATTTACTCAATCCCCGGGTTATTTTTCTCTTCTGTAATTCATGACTTTTTATTTTAATCCAATGTTCTTAAACACTATGGATAGCTAAATCCTCTTCTAGGGTCTTAGGTGGATCTTGCTTGATTAGATACCTTTTTATGTTTTAATTTATATTTTGAATTCCCAATTTTTATTTCAATTAATATTATCCTATTGCTTTATTACATAATTAGGATTGACAACCCTTTGCATGTTTATAATCAATTAGTTGATTAGCGACCGTACTACAACTAGTTGGTGGACCTATAGGATAATTGAGACTATAATTAATGAATGATCAAACTTTAATTTAGTCTTCCAATCATTCAACCTTTTTGTACTTCAGGCTTTTCTTAAATTTAAATTCTAGCATGACCAAACTAGGATTAATTTAGGGAAAAGAATATTAATCACGAATGACCAAACGGATTAATAGGTTTAGTAAAGGGATTGGTAATTGAATAAAATAAGGGAATTCAGGTAGAATTAGACATAGAGGAATCGAACCTAGCAAGTGAAACCGAGGCCCTAGGCTTCCCTCCGTTGATCGAACTTTTCAATTTTAATTCTTGTTATTTACTTCGTTTTATTTTAATTTCTAATACAACCAAACACTCGTTCGTCTAAATAATAATTAATCTTAAATAGTTTGGTACTTATTAGTTAATCCCTGTGGAGACGATATTTTTTTACTACTTCTGCAAGAGAGTACACTTGCTCTAAAGTGTGTTTTTAACGCAACACAAAACACATAGTTTGAGCTTCATCCATAACTTCCTTAAACGGAGCCTTTGTGACTAATGACACCATCGGCTTGGATTCATTCTGTCTCTGATCAAGTTTGCTTGGTGGCAAAGGTGTTAACTTGACTTTTACTCCATCTTTGATAAAGGTGTAGGTGTTGGCATAACCATCATATAAAGCACGACGATCGTATTGCCAAGATCTTCCCAGGAGGAGGTGACATGCGTCCATTGGAACGACATCACACCAAACTTGATCTTGATACTTCTGACCAATGGAAAAGGTCAAAAGGCAGTGCTTAGTAACCTTAACATCACTCCCTTTGTTTAGCCATTGTAACTTGTATGGATGAGGATGATTTTGTGTTGGTAGCTCCAATTTCTCCACCATGTAGTTAGACACTACATTTTCACAACTTCCACTGTCAATGATAACATCACAAACCTTTCCTCCCGTGGTGCATCGAGTGTGGAAGATATTGTGTCTTAACCAAGGCTCCTCCTTTATTGACATTATGTGTAGGCTACGCCTAATCACTAATGATTCACCGCGATCAGCAACAATGAGTTCTTCATCATACACTGGCTCTAACTCTTGTTCTTCTCCAGTCTCTTCTTGCATTTCTTCTTCTTCGAGTGTTTCATATGCTTCTCCTTTGATAATGGTGATGGTTCTTCGAGTTGGACAGTTTGAGGCTATATGTCGAAAACCTTGACATTTGAAGCATTTGATTGCCTTAGGTTGGTTTTCTTTTGTTGGTTTTGGAGAAGGTTTATTTGAGGAACTTGGTGGTTCTGTTGGTGTTTTGCGAGTATAAGGAGAATTTTTTGTAGAGGAAAAGTTTCTATAAGCAGGTCTTTTAGGTATATTTTTCTCCACTCGAATGGCTAGACGAATCACTTCATCCATTGACCAGTATTGTTGGAGCTGAACAGGATGAGCAATATCAGTGTTTAATCCCCCTAGGTAACGATCTATTGTCTGCTCTTCCCTTTCGTGGATGTCACACTTCATCATCAACTTCTCAAAGTCTCTTGTGTATTCTTCTACCGATAAATTCTTCTGACGAAGATTTTGCAGTAGACTAAAGTTATCTTGAAAATATTGAGAAGGCAAGAATTTCCTGGTCAATTCACGACGCATTTTCTCCCACGTCTTGATCTTGCTTTTTCCTTCGCGTGCTCGTTTCTTTTTAAGGTTCTCCCACCAAATGGAAGCATGCTTCTTTAACTTCACAGCAATTGTTTCGGAATGGGCCAAAGCCCATTCCAATGACTCTACCTAGACCAGCCAGGAATAAAGGGCAAAGGAGCAGAGAACCGGATCAACGGACCCGATTGGTCCGTACGCATAGATCCAACGCTCGAGGATCGCCCACCAACGCTATAAAAGCACTAATGGCGTCAGTTGTCAGGTACACACTATTCATTGAGACCTATACTCTGCTCGTTCACTCCTGACTTGGGCGTTGGAGTGTCTTCGCAGGTACACCCGCCCCCTGAAGTGGAGCTCGAAGCGCGACCAGAAGAACCTCAGAGATCTGATACCTGTGAAGCAGCGGTCAAGCGTACCAGGCACCAGATCATTTGGTGACCACAGTGGGAGCCGCGCGCTTTCCACCAATCCCGAAGATGCCCCCGAAGGCACCCCGAGGCCGACCAAAGGCCACGGATCGTTTACAAAGTGTGGCCGAGATCGCAACTCAACCACCACCAGCGGGTGTTAAGGCAACAACACCATCCCTACACAGCCGGTCACAGTGGAGCTTCCTGCCGACCTTGTCCAAGAGCTGCGAGAACTACTGCACGACCGAAACCAGGCTCTGAATCGCAATAATGACCGCCTCACGCAATTAGAGGGTCAGATCGCCTCGAGGCGAGCACACATGGCCCCAGAGCAGCGACCTCATCATGAGGGCACTTCAGCAGTGCGAGCACGCCCTTCTAGACCTCGTCGATCTCCTCCGCGAAGGCAGCTAGTCCATCGATCTCCAACCCCGAGGAGGGGAAGAGGAGGAGCGGCCACCCCACCAAGAAAGACTCCGTCCACATGTGACTACACTTCCTGGCCTGAAGAATCATCACACGAAGATTCCTCTCGTGGTTCAACTAGTTCACCTACTCGTTCCCGAAGTCGATCTAACGAGCGATACTCATATCGGTCGAAAGATTATTCCAACGACCACGATCGTGGAGCAAGCTACCCAGAAAAGCGACAGTGCAGTCTGAATAAGAGGGATACCAGCCTTCGACCATACACGAGAGAAATAGATGAGGTTCGCATCCTACGCTCGTTGGAAAAGCCTCCGACTAACCTTCATGTGCAACGGCGTGAAAGATCCAGACGCCCATTTAAAGCACATTGATATTATGATGAAATATCGCGGAGCGCCCGGACCTGTAAAATGCAAAATCTTCCCCCTTACTCTAGAAGGGTCGGTGTTGGAATGGTTCACCGAGCTAAAACCCAACACCATTTCATCTTGGGAGCAGATGGCTAGGGTGTTCACTACCCGCTTTACGACCTCCAGGATTAAGGCAAAATCTCAGGACGTTTTGATCGCCGTCAGACAAGGCCCGCAAGAGTCTTTGAGAAGTTATGTCGAAAGATTCAATCGAGAAGCCGATCAAGTCAGGAACTTGGACGATAATTAGAGGTTATTCTTCTTAAGAACGGGCCTCTTAAGAGGAAGTCGTTTCGAAGTGGAGGTGGGTCTCCACATTCCCAGGGACCTAGAGACGTTCCTAAGACGCTCCCAAAGATTCATGAATTATGAGGAGAGAACGACCGCTCTTGAAGCTGCTGAGGCGGGCATGAACCAACACTCGCTATCAGAAAAATATATAAAGGCAAAAGAAGAGTGCGCCAATAACTGCCCGGCCAGGGAAAGTAGGATCAAGAGATTCGCTGAACGCACTAAGCTAAATACCTCGTACGCGAACATGTTAGCGGAGTGTGTCAACACAGAATTTAAAGATGTCAAACGACTGTAACGGGCATCGAAAAAATATTGTAGGTATCACAAGAGTAACGGGCA
Organism: Astragalus glycyphyllos; assembly: GCA_963573325.1. Taxonomy (NCBI): domain Eukaryota; kingdom Viridiplantae; phylum Streptophyta; class Magnoliopsida; order Fabales; family Fabaceae; genus Astragalus; species Astragalus glycyphyllos. Next base: position 62,161,363 of record OY754312.1, on the reverse strand, counting down.
CGACACTAACAACTGTATGGCTCTTAAAGATGATGTGGAAGCTCTAATCCGAAGTGAGAAATTGAGTCAGTACGTAAAAAGAGGTTATGCGGAAGCATGAGGGGAGCAGAAGGTTACCCGTTCACCTAGAAGGGGAAAAGCAGAAGCAGATGAGACGATCAAAGTCGTAGAAGAAGACGACGATGAAGAGAACAGTACAGGCGCTAGCAAGTCGAAGGGAAGACCGGTCGCTACGGTCATATCCGGAGGAATACCCACCGACGCCTCGACTAACAGATCAATCAAAAGAAGATGGGACGAGATCATGAGCGTCGCCTCGGCCTCCACTCCTCGGCCGCCTTCCGTACAACCATCCATCTCCTTTGGAGACGAGGATCTCATCGACAGAACGCCCAACTACGAAGTACCTTTGGTGATCATCGCAGTAATGGCGAACGCGTTGAAGATTTCGAAAGACGACCTAAGGCCGTACAGAGGAACAATTCTAACCGGGTTCAATGGTGCCTCGACAACTCCTATAGGGCGGCTAGAGCTGATGGTGACCTTTGGAGATGATACGGAAGAAAATCCCCTCTTCAGGACGGTCAGAGCGGACTTGATCGTATTGCCGTGCAAATCGGTCTATGAGTGTATCAATGGTCGGCCAACCCTTGCCCGTTTAGAAGCAGTTCCGTCAACCATCCATCTGAAGATGAAGTTCTACAGCAAATCTGGGGAGGTCGCAACTGTCCCAGCCGACTTACTATTTGCAAAGCGAGCATTCCTCCTCGGACTAAAGGAAAAAGGTAAAAAAGTAGCAAGATAAAAAGAAGAAGCAATAAAAGCAGCGGGCAGGTAAATTTGGCAGATCTTGACGCTCGTTATGACCCATAAAGTGAGGAGGAAGAAGCAGACGACCTTTTCACCAAAGAGTTGAAGAACAGAATCAAGCGACCAGAGCCAGATGGTGAATTTTGTCACGTGCAACTAGGGGACGACCCAAAAAAGACAATCAAGATTGGAAAGAATCTCTCCCCTGAGACTCACCACGAGCTCGTCCAATGCCTAAGAGACGACACGGATCAGTTTGCTTGGTGCGCGGTGGACATGCCCGGCATTCCCCCTCAAGTGGCATGCCATCACTTAGCAGTCAACCCAGAAGCGAAATGGGTTGCTCAAAGGAGGAGAGTTAAGAAAGAAGAGAAGGCGCGAGCAGCGTCCAAGGTCATTGAGGACATGCTCGATGCAGGCTTCGTTAAAGAAATAAAATACACCACGTGGCTGTCTAATGTCGTCCTGGTTAAGAAGGCAAATGGCAAATGGAGAATGTGCGTAGACTATACTGACCTCAACCGAGCATGCCCGAAGGATGCTTTCCCCCGTCCCCAGTGTTGATCGTCTAGTCGATAATCCAAGTGGATACAAAATCTTGTCCTTCCTGGACGCCTATTCTGGGTACAATCAAATTGCCATGCATCCACCAGATCACGAGAAGACCGCATTCATGACGGACAAGGGAAATTTCTGTTATAGAGTTATGCCTTTTGGGCTGAAGAACGCTGGAGCGACCTACCAGTGTATGATGAACAATGTTTTTCACAATCAGATAGGAAAGATGATGGAAGTATACTTGGATGATATGATTATCAAGAGCAAGCAAGATCGAACACACATGGACGACTTAAGAGAAGTGTTCAAAGAAGCCAGAAAAAATTCGTTAAGATTCAACCCAGAGAAGTGTACCTTTGGGGTAAGGGCGGGCAAATTTCTTGGATTCTACCTCACCGAAAGAGGTATTGAAGCCAACCCAGACAAATGTCGAGCAGTGACTGAGATGAAGCCGCCAACGACCAAGAAAGAGATACAAAAACTAAATGGCATGATTGCCGCTCTCTCACGATTTCTGTCCAAAGCCGCAAGCAAATCGTTACCTTTATTCAGGCTGTTGAAGAAGGAAATCGCGTTCGACTGGACGACCGAATGCGACCAAGCCCTCGAACAACTTAAGGCGGCCTTGGCAGAACCTCCGATTTTGACCACTCCTAAGCCTGGGGAAACGCTCTACCTATACTTATATTTATCAATTACAGACGAGGCTTTGGCCGCTGTTTTGGTATGAGAAGAAGGAACGAAGCAAAACCCGGTCTACTTCGTTAGTAAGGTACTACAGGGGCCAGAGCTTAGGTGTCAAAAAATTGAAAAGTTAGCTTTACCTCTGGTCGTGTCCGCTCGAAGAGTGAGGCCATATTTTGTAGCCCACCAGGTCGCTGTGCGAACCGACCAACCGATTAGACAGATCCTTCATAGACCTGATCTGGCGGGAAGAATGATCATGTGGGCTTTAGAATTATCCGAGTTTGGAATCAAATACGAACCTAGGTCGACCATCAAGGGACAAGTCTTGGCCGACTTTATTGTAGAGTTGACTACAGGAGCGGAAGACCCGGTCCACGATGTATGGACGCTGCATGTTGATGGGTCGTCCAACGGCAATGGCAGCGGAGCTGGTTTGATCCTTGAGAACGAGCAAGGAACGACTATCGAGGTCTCCTTGGCTTTCTTTTTTCCAACATCCAACAATCAGGCTGAATACGAGGCCTGTTTGGCTGGGTTGTTGCTCGCTCTGGAATTCAATGTGAAGAAGGTAGAACTCCGGTCGGACTCGTTGTTAGACGTATCCCAGATCAAAGACATCTTTTCGGCCAAAGACGAGATCCTCCAGAGATACCTCGCAAAAGTCAAGGAGTTGATGCAGAAATTCAAATATGCCGAAGTTAGGCACATCCCCAGAGCAGACGCTAGGGCGGACATCTTATCCAAGCTCGCAAGTACGAAGAACCTTGACACCCACAGAAGTGTGATACAAAAAGTTCTATCTCAACTAAGCGTAAGGCTAGAGGCCACGCTGGGAGCAGATGTGTGTAAAATTGACTCAGCCTGAACCTGGATCAACCCCATCTTTAACTACATAAAGGATGTGGAAGAACCTGTAGACCCTAAAGAAGCTGCGCTCGTTCGAAAACGAGCAACGTCCTACTCGATTATAAACGAGCAGCTCTATAGAAGGGGGTTCACTATGCCCTTGCTGAAGTGCCTACTTCCAACGGAAGCAAGCTACGTACTAAAGGAGATCCACCAAGGCATCTGTGGGAATCATATGGGCTCACGAGCACTGGCAAGAAAGGCATTAAGGGCGAGGTATTATTGGCCGACCATGGATGCAGACGCAAGAGACCTAGTGAAGAAATGTGACAAGTGCCAGAGGCATGCCGACGTTCACAATGCACCACCAACCAAGCTCAATAGTTTGACCGTCCCATGGCCATTCTCATGGTGGGGTATTGACTTGTTAGGACCTTTCTCACTCGCCCCTGGTCAGCTGAAGTTCCCGATCGTTGCGATTGACTACTTCACAAAGTGGATCGAGGCCGAGCCACTAGCTACGTTTACTTCCAGGAATTGCCTCAAGTTCATCAGAAAGAACATCTTAGTGCGGTTTGGAATCCCCGAGGTCGTAGTATCGGACAACGGCACACAGTTCACCGACCGAAACTTTCAAGAAGTCTTAGCAGAACTAGGCGTAAAACAACGGTTTACGTCAGTTGAACACCCGCAAACGAACGGGCAGGCAAAAGCAGCCAACAGAGTTATCCTGAGGGGCCTCCAAAGAAGACTAGATGAAGCTAAAGGGAAGTGGGCAGAAGAGCTCCCTTCAGTGCTATGGGCGTACAGAACAACCCCACACTCGACCACTGGAGAAGCCCTCTTCAAACTGGTCTACGGAACGGATGCGCTGATTCCCGTCGAAATGGGAGAACTAAGCTGGAGAACTAACAATCCTATCCCGCCGTCAGAAAACGAATAGGCGACCGGAGAAGAGCTCGATCTAGTGGAAGAGCTACGAAGTAAGGCTGCCCTCAGGGAAGCGTTAGTAAAACAAGCGATGGCCACAAGACACAACGCCAAAGTCGTTCCTAGGGCCTTCGAGAAAGGGCAGCTCGTCCTAAAAAGGGCAGATATTGGCTCAAGAAATGCCGGTCAAGGAAAGCTTGCCCCAAATTGGGAAGGTCCTTACCAAGTGGCGGCCAAGACGGGCAAAGGGGCGTACATTTTGCAGAATGTAGACGGAGGCATCATTCCGAATACTTGGAATGCAACAAATCTTAGAAGATATTTCACTTGATAGTTTGTAAAAATGTCATGTTGCTTGAACAATGAATAAAATATCAAACGAGCGGGACACTCTTTTTCCCTACGGGGTTTTTTATCGAGGCCCGCTCGCCCGTCATTCGAATGGCGAGGTGTTTCTTAATTTGATTCTCTTTAAAAGATGTTGATCGACCCAATAACCCAATACCTCTTAAGCAAGTTAAGTTCAAACCGAGTTTGATAAACTGCTTAGGAGGAAACTTAAGCGATCTTAAGTACGAACACACCCTGTAAACGAGCTAAATCTCAAGTAGAAACTTGGTAAGCTGTTTACAGGGATCCCAATAAAGATCGGCCCGACGAGGGTTGAAGCAGTATTATAAAGCCCGAAGGCCGGGAGCAAAGTAAAACAACTTAGAAAAAGTAAAGATAGCTAACATTAAAGTCTACCCGGAGAAAGCCAGGCTAAGAAAAGATTACAAGAAAACAAAGTACACTTGTTGAAAATACAAAAAAGAGCGAGTCACTCAGGACGGCTGTAGATGACTGTTTCTTCTTGGATGACGTTCCCATGCTCATCTTTCCCCGCAAGACGAACGATTTGGCCATTCCTCAAAAAATGATCGTTGCTCACAATCTCAGGGTTAATCTCCAAAGAGGGATAACAATGCTGGATCTGAGCAACAGCCTCGTCGAAACGACCTTTGGCGATTGACATCGTCATGTCCTCCAAGGCCTCTAGGTTGCCCTTCGCCTGATCTCGCTCATCCTCAACGGCCTTCAAGTTTTCCGTTAGACCGACCACCTACCCCTCCAGCTGATTCACCTTCGTAGATAACTCGGTCAAACTGGCAGTATCGGTGGCAAGTTTTGCTTCGGCATCTACCTTGGCTGTTATGGCCGCGTCACGTTCAGTAGTGACCAAGCCAAGTGCGTTCTTCGTCGGTTGTAGGGCGACCTCAGCATCCTCAAGCTTTTTCTTGGTACTCTCGAGTTCTGCCCGCAAATCTGTAATATGACCAAGGGCGGACTTATAGTTGTCAGTTTTATCCAAGAGGTCACCCTCCAACCATAAGTTTCTATGGAGTAAGCGCATACCTGCTTGACGGCCAGCTTCCTCAGATTTATAGCGAGCAAGTTTTTGAGAAGCTGCTTGGGCAATTTCTGCAACGAATAGTAGAGGGTCTGCTCGAAGGCTTTCAAAATCTACATCCTTAAGATCGTCCAAATCCAAGGACGACCTCCTCGGTATTTCTCTTCTTTTTTGGGGACGGTCAAGGTCAATCGCAACGGCGTCCACTAAATTCTGATCCCGATCTCTCTTCTTAGAAGCGGAGTTCGTTCCCTGTTCACGAAAAGGAGGTCTATGATCGCCCTCAGCATGGAGAGGTTGAGAAGAAGAAGCGAAGGTCACCCTCTTCTGCTTCCTTGACTTTGTCTTGGCTAAAAGGGCTTCAAAGCCTATGCCCGACATTTCAGCTGAAAAGAAAAAGGGTTAGAGGCAAGACGAAGTAAAAACGATCAAAGCTAACAAACAAAAGAAAGAAAAAGAACACCAAGTTTATTTTCAGCTTGCTCAGATGTCCTGAGACAAGCGAATTTGTTGCAAGGAATAACCCCTTCGGGCAGCCAAGTAACCAGGGTCTCCAGCATCATGATGCTCTCAATATCGTAATCGCTTAGCCTCCTCTGATGTCTATAGTGGATGGTGTCGCGGTGATAGTGTGAGTGCGACCAACCTAGAGGGAATTTCATCGAAGTTATACGACCTTCGGCGTCCACAGTTCCCACCATCTCCTTAGCCCGATCATTGATTGGAACAACCCAGAGGAAAGCATGTCTCCAAGGTTTGGCCGATTCGCAGAAAGGTTTGAAGTGTCTGATCGTGCCCTTTCGCCCCTTCAAAGAAACTTGTTCCCATCGCCTGGGTTCGCTCTTCATCTCCACGGTATGACTAACATCGAATAGGGAGAAGAATAGACGGCAATTCACTTCCCGCTCAAGATTATTATCTCGGGAGACTTAACAAGCGCCCAAGCGTTGAAGTGAAGTTGAGAGGGGGCAACCCCAAGTGTTCTCAGGACGCGTCTCTGGAAGAATGTGAAGGGAGGTCGCACCCTCAAATCTCGGAGAACATTGGTGTACATGATAAACTTTAAAGAGGTCGGGACCATGGCAGCATGCTCGTGAGCCGGCACACCCTCAGCTAGCCATTCCTGGTCGCCGTAACCAATAAGCTTCGTAAAAAGCGGCAACATCTCATCACCTGGAGGAAAGACCGAACGCTCGTTGGTTATAGTGGAAGAAATCCAAGAGCGGTCATCATCAAGCCTACCCCTCCAATCGTGCTCTTCAGGCAGCACCTCATTGGTCGGAACGGGAGGAGGCGCAGGGTTCACTCGAAGAGATTGAACGGTGTCGACAGTGTTCGACGAGCGACCAGACGATGACGAAGTAGAGAGATCGGTGGAAGAGAAAGTCTCGGATGGAAGCCCGCTCGCACTAGTATCTCTAGAGCGAGCAGCACACTCGGCCATCTTTGCAGTTTGACAGCCGGATATCCTCGTAGTCATCTTTGTTCGCGCCACTACAAGGCGAGGGAAGTCAGTCTCACCCTAAACGATGATTTGCAGAAGGGGGCGACAAGGTCGACCCCGAGCCTGACACCCCCTCCTCATTCTACGCAACGAAGAATCGAACAAACTGAAGAAAAACGAGCAAAAGGTGCATACCTGGTGTAGGAGAAAAGTTCGGACTAAAGGTAGAATACTCCTTGATGAGCAAAATCAAGCGACCGGTCGAGTGAGATCGCCTGAGTTGGAGGTCGCGCACGGGCGAGCACCTGGCCAAAATAGAACAGTAAATTGTTGTTCGTCTCGAGAGCAAAGGTATGACCGCTTTCAGAGCTTCACGATAAAGAGTGAAGAATGAGGAGAGGGGGGCATCATATTTATAAGGTTTAGAAAGCAAGCAAACGAAGCGTCGTGACCTTTCGCTTGCACGCGTCTTGAAAACTGATCCATCATCATAACCAGGCATCGCCTTTTTGAATTTCGAGGCACCATTGATGATCCTTGAAAGGACGTGAAAACGTTGCTTCATGAAAGGTGCCACGTGTCATACAAACAGAGCGGGATCTATCCCTATTTCGAACGATCGACAAAACAACCTCGTGTCTTAAAGGAGCGAACATCGGAACAGTCAGGAAACAAGCCTACGCCCGCTCCACGAGCGACCTTGACTTGGGGGGCAACTGTTCCGGAATGGGCCGAAGCCCATTCCAGTGACTCTACCTGGACCGGCCCAGGAATAAAAGGGAAAATGAGCAGAGAACCGGATCAACGGACCCGATTGGTCTGTACGCATAGATCCAACGCTCGAGGATCGCCCACCAACGCTATAAAAGCACTAATGGTGTCAGTTGTCAGGTACGCACTATTCATTGAGACCTATACTCTGCTCGTTCGCTCCTGACTTGGGCGTTGGAGTGTCTTCGCAAGTACACCCGCCCCTGAAGCGGAGCACGAAGCGCGGCCAGAAGAACCTTAGAGATCTGCTACCTGTGAAACAACTGTCAAGCGTACCAGGCACCAAATCAACAATGATCTTTACCTTTTTCTCCTCTGCAATTTCTTTGTACTCAAATATTCTCTCAACAGTTTGTAGCCAATCTTCAAACTCATCAGGTTGAAGTTTTCCTTCGAAATCAGGAATATCTACCTTGATATCATCATGTCTGAATTGTTGTCTCTGCGGACGGTGACTTCTAAATGAGGATGAATCACCATCAGATTCATCAACTTCTGATTTGATTTGTTGGGCTTCCAAAAGTGCTTGTTGTGCATTCACAGTTTCTTGTAGCTGCTGGATTTGTCTTCTCATTTCTTCCATTTGAATATCTAGTAGAGTTGGATTGTTCTGTGTTCTTGGAGGCATTTTTTAATTATACACAAGGGAAATTCCCAGGAAAGAGAGGTGGGTCACTAATGGACACACTTAAATACCAAGTCTTTCCTAGCCAGAATTTTTCCTAGATATATATATTCACAATACCACAATTATTTTCCAGCAACGAGAATAATTCTTTTCTGATGTGGAAGATCAGATTACACTGCAACCACAGAGCATACTAGGAATTTTCTATGAAATTGGTACTAGAAAAGAGGTTTTGTGGTAAAATAACAAAAAAAAATTGAGATCAAGGGCTACTCGTAACTTTAGAAATTTTAGGGACAAAGCTGAAATTTTCAGAAACTTGTGGGCTAAATATGTGATTCAGGAAATATTGTGGTGATTTTGTAATTTTCTAGAAGTAATGGTGACGTGGCTGATGAGGTGGCTTCCTTTGACACGTGGCACAAAGGAAGTGGCAGAATGATAACAAGTGTTACTGACGTGGCAACTGACGTGGTCGTCTTCAACCTTCAGATTCTGATGGCGGCGCGTGGCGGCGAGTGTTTCTCTAGCGACTATTTCGGCAAAGCTCGTGGCGGCGCGTGGCTGCTCCGTTAGCGACGAAAACCTCCAGCCCAAGTTTTTCGGTGTTCCGGACGCAATGGCGGCGTTAGTTTTGCGAAAAAATGACCGCAAAGTAGAGTTTCTGGAGGTGGCAGATTTTAACACATAAAACACCCCAAGAAAACTCAAACTTTTCGTTGATTCTCTCTCTCAAACTCAACTCCGGATTTAGAACCTTGCTCTAATGCCAAAATGGCTCAGGAGCCTAGAGAGAATCCACTCTCAAATCTCTTAAAGAGATACACTTAATTTTACTTCAATACTTAAGAAAATACATGGCGGATTTAGCCTTATTTATACTAATCCTAGAGGCCAAATTACAGTTGAAATAGTAGGAATAATTAATGCTATAAATGGGAACACAATCTAGTAAAAATGGAGTTTGTCAAACATTGTGGCTTAAGGTCAAAGTTGGGTGGATATGTTGGATTTGGAGTTCTGATTCTGTATCATGTACTCTTTTCCACGATCACTCCTAAGCCTTTTTATATGTTTACCACTTTGCTTTTCGACAAGAGCTTTGAACTTCTTGAATATTCCAAAGACTTCTGATTTTTCTTTCATGAAATAGACCCAAGTCATTCTACAAAAGTCATCAGTGAAGAGGATGAAATACCTGTTGTTGTCGAGTGATGGCGCCCTCATCGGTCCACAAACGTCTGTGTGGATGAGATCTAGCACATCTTTAGCCCTCCATGAATTGCTCATTGAAAATGGTAATCTGTGCTGCTTTCCGAGAAGACATCCTTTCACATGCTCCATCATCTTCTTTTTGGCTTCGTAAATCTCTCATCATATTCTTCTGATATAACAACTATAAGGATTTAGAGTTGAGGTGGCCAAATCTTCGATGCCATAGCCATGAATCATCAGCTTGCACTTTCATGGCAATGTTAGTGGTATATTTAAAATTTATGGAGAAGCTTCTATTCCTCGTCTCCATATTTACTTGAGCTATCTCGACCCTTTTATTAGTGTTATCATAGATTGTGCATTTATCTCCTTCAAAGTGAAGGACATAGCCTTTCTCCATCATTTGACCATTACTCAAGAGATTTTCCTTAAGACTAGGAACTAGTAAGATATCTTTAATGAGTCGGCGTACCTTTCTTTGTCTCCACCATGACAATGCCTTTTCCTTTCGATTCCACGGTAGTACCATTCCCTAGTCAGACCTTGGTTCTCACAAAGTCATCAGATTCCTTGAAGATGCTCTCATATTTAGCCATGTGATTGCTGCAACCATTATCTAAGTACCAAGTTCCTTCCTTGTCATCGTTGGTATCTTGGGTAGCGTATATAAGTACCAATTTCCTTGAAGATCATGGACTCCCACTGTGGTCGCCAATGTTCGGTACCGTATCTCCGACCTAGGAGGTTGATCTGAGATAGTTGGTAGGTTGAGTCCATGATCTGAGATGGTCCGACCTGAGGTGGGGTGTTGTACCTGCAAAGACACTCCGACGCTCAAGTCAGGGAGGTAGTCAATCACAGGTATATTAATGAGAGAGATAGCGTACCATTAATGAGTCATTGAATGAGTATTTATAGAGTTTGGTGGTGTTGACCTAATGAATCTGGACCATTGCATCAGGTGATTTGATCAGGGCCGTTGATGATTGGATTTATCCCCAATGTGGGCCTTTTGCTAATGGGCCTAGTAGTTAATAGACAAACATGGGCCTTATCCATAACAGTTGTTCTTCACCGTCATGCTTATTCTATACACTGTCATGTTCTTCGACGAAATTAGCTCGATGCTTATTTTTACTGTAGCAGTTCTTCTCTAGATGCCAAAATTTCTTACAGTGCCAACATTGTGGCTTTTCTCTCCTTCGACAGTCTTTCTCAGCATGCCACATGGAGGATGCTCGTCTTGATTTTTCTTTGAGAAATTTCTAGAATTCCCTTTGTTTCTAGAATTTTCTCCACAACTTTTGTTTCCTTCACACCATTTATTTTGAGACCGTAGTTTAAGCTTTGATTGAAAGGAATTTTCTACAGAGTCATTGTCATGCCTACTTAATATTTGCTCTTAAGCTTCAAGAGTGCCCATTAGTTCTGTCACGAAGAAGTTTGACAAATTTTTGGTTTGCTCAGTCGTCGTCACGATTGGGTCATACTTACGGAGAATAGAAATTAAAATTTTCTCAACAATTCTTTTGTCGAGAATATTTTCCCCGTAGGCTCTCATTTGAGAAACGATTTCTTTTATCTTTGTATAATAGTCTTGTACGGTCTCAGACTGCTTCTTATTTAATAATTCAAACATACGCCTTATACTTTGGAGTTTGACAGCACATACCTTGGCAATTCCTTGAAACTCCTCCTGTAGTATACTCCATGCATCCTTGGCACTGGTAGTTCCCATTATCCTCGGGAAAATAGAGTCACCCACAGCTTGTTGCAAGAAATATAATGCTTTTGAATCTTTCTGCTTATTTTTCTTCAGCTCTTTCTTGAGGTGCAGAAAGAGTTGAAGTATCGGTGGGAACGACAAATCCTTCCTCTAACACTTCCCATAGATCTTGAGAGCAAAAAAAGTGTCTTCATTTTAATGTTCCAAAAATCATAGTTTTCACAGAAAAAGTAGGGATTTGAATATTAGATGATGATTTGGTGTCGTTAGCCATAAGCTAAGAAAATTATAGAAGTAGTGTAGAGTGACAGTAGTGATTTTTAGAAGGTAGTTGGACAGTTTATCTACACCCAGTAAATAACCGAACGTAGCTCTGGTACAACTATTAGTATTTTAAGACTAGATAGTAGAAATAGTGAGGAGGAATTATGGGAAAATGATAGTGAGGAGTTTATGAAAAACTTAAATTGTATTAATAGAGTAATGATAGTACATTTGATAGTTGGTAGTATGGATTCTAGTAGTTGATGGCTTGAATGCCATGTTGATGGATCACAAAGTGAAGAACCTATTTATAGGCCTTCATCACCTCCCCACTATGGCGGCTGTAATTTTTTTATAATAAGACCATTCTAGATCCTATATATTCTAATACAATCTAGTAGATGATATTTTATTAGTACATAATTTTATTTTTTCAAAGTTTCTAGAAATGTTGGAAATAACTGCTATGATATTGTTGTTGGGGGAAAATCACACACATCAATCGGTTAACCCACACGCCCAAGGATCTTTGAGGAAATATAGATGAACGCACCACAGATTATTTATGTGGTTCAGCACCTCTTGCCTACGTCCACGGTAACACATCAACACAATTTATTTATCATCTTCAAATATGATTTCAACAACTTGTAATCCACACCAATATGCGAATCACCCTACAATACTCTTCTCACTCTAAGAGTTACAAGGAATGATAACGCTCACATCTCGCTCAACAAATGATCACCAGCACTCTCCTCTCGCTAGGACATGGCTGGAGATTCTTCAACTCTCTACATTTTAACCCAAGAATGCGGATGCCTCACCTCTTCATTTAGGCATATCTTCACTCTTCAAAAATCTCTCTATTTATAGGAGAGAACATGACTTACATGCATGCATAAGACTTAGTGGATATTAATTTTTCCACATTTCAAGACTCTAAATACATTCACTCACCTTGTGAAATGTATCACATAAATTCCACTCTTTTCAAATTACTTGGAAATTTCAATTGATAATTCCCAACATATCCTCCCTCAATTTAAATTTCCCAAGTTTCTATATCATCTTCAAAAAAAAATTTCATTTTTTTTGCAAGACTAAACTCCTCCACATGTGTATCTTGCATACTCACTTCGATCCGATAAACTTATGTGTATTCTACGCCACAAATCTGATCTCATAGATCCTCCACGTGAATTGGATGGTGATGCTTCACTCGTACTTGTACCGCGGTTAGCAACAACCAACAGGACATGCCGCTTGACCTCCATTGCCATGAAGACTTTCGACACAATGATCCCACATGGATCCACCACCAAAATCGTTGAGCGTCAATTTTGTCTGCATGATCACTTGGTCACACCAACGACTATGCGCATGCTACCCCAAATCATTTGCTCTGATACCACAGTTGGAAATAACTGCTCTGATACCGCTGTTGGGGAAAATCACACGCATCAATCGATTAACCCACGTGCCGAAGGATCTTTGAGGAAATATAGATGAACGCACCACAAAAATAAAGGATAGAAGAACACAGATATTTTAAGTGGTTCGGCACCTCTTGCCTACGTCCACGGGAACACATCAACACAATTTATTTATCATCTTCAAATATGACTAAAACAACTTGTAACCCATCCCAATATGTGAATCACCCTACAATACTCTTCTCACTCTAAAAGTTACAAGGAATGATAACACTCACATGTCGCACAACAAATGATCACCAGCACTCTCCTCTTCCTAGGACATGGCTGGAGATTCTTCTACTCTCTAAATTTTAACTCAAGAATGAGGATGCCTCACCTCTTCATTTAGGCATATCTTCACTCTTCCCTAATCTCTCTATTTATAGGAGAGAACATGACTTGCATGCATAAGATTTAGTGGATATTAATTGTTCCACATTTCGAGACTCTAAATACATTCAAAATATATCACATAAATTCCACTCTTTTCAAATTACATGGAAATTTCAATTGATAATTCTCAACATATCCTCCCTCAATTTAAATTTCCCAAGCTTTTATATCATCATCAAATTTTTTTTTCATTTTTTATTTGCAAGACTAAGCTCCTCCACATGTGTATCGTGCATAATCACTTCGAACCGATAAACTTGTGTGTGTTCTACGCCATAAATCTGATCTCATAGCTCCTCCACGAATATTGGATGGTGACGCTTCACTCATACTTGTACCGCTGTTAGCACCAACCAACAGGACACGCCGCCTGACCTCCATTGCCATGAAGACTTTCGACACAATGATCCCACATGGATCCACCACCAAAATCGTTGAGCTTCAATTCTGTCTGCATGATCACTTGGTCACACCAACGAATTTGCGCAAGCTACCCCAAACCATTAGCTCTGATACCAATGTAGGAAATAACTGCTCTGATACCGCAGTTTGGGAAAATCACACACGTCAATCGATTAATTGACATGCCCAAGGATCTTTGAAGAAAGAGATGAACGCACCACAAGAATAAAGGATAGAAGCACACAGATATTTTAAGTGGTTCGGCACCTCTTGCCTACGTCCACGGGAACACATCAACACAATTTATTTATAATCTTCAAATATGATTACAACAACTTGTAACCCACACCAATATGTGAATCACCCTACAATACTCTTCTCACTCTAAGAGTTACAAGGAATAATAGCACTCACATCTCGCACAACAAATGATCACCAGCACTCTCCTCTCCCTAGGACCTGGCGGAGATTATTCAACTCTCTACATCTTCACCCAAGTATGGGGATGCCTCACCTCTTCATTTGGGCATATCTTCACTCTTCACAAATCTCTCTATTTATAGGAGAGAACATGACTTCCATGAATACATAAGACTTAGTGGATATTAATTGTTCCACATTTTCGAGTCTCTAGATACATTCACCCCCCTTGTGAAATGTATCACATAAATTCCACTCTTTTCAAATTACTTGGAAATTTCAATTGATAATTCCCAAAAAGAAATTGGCATCATGCTTCAACAAAATGACTTGTCTGCAACTGCTTTAAGACACACATAAGCAAATACACGGAAAGGAGTGCTATGAAAATAGATCTCAAATAGCTTTCTTGCTGCCACATTGCTTGTTAAATCCCACTGTCCAATATAAGAGTAGGTTGGATGTTTAAACTCGAGTAGGCTGTCAATAATTTGATGCATTGCTTATGAGCATCACATAAGGAGTAAAAGTTGTTAATAAGTAAGCCATGGAATTTATGCAAAACCAAACATCACCATTTTGGTATGTATTTTAGTATTACCAGGTTCCAAAGCATCAAAGAATAGCAAATTGTTTTAATCCTCCTCGATATTTTCTAAGAAATTTTTAATGTGGGTATTATTTTATTGTGTTACATTAGGAATGAATGGGGATTAAAGCTAGTGAAATGTAATTAAGTTTTCAGGCACGAATACTGATCTGTCCTGGAAGTCGGTCCCAGTCAATGAAGTTGGGCTGAAATTCTACCAAGCGTTGATGTGGAACTTGCTCCAAGTCAGCTGAGAGAAAAGGTGTAGTCAGTAATAAATGTGTACCTGACTTATTGATAGGACAACATATTTATAGGTAACTGTGCCAATGATGTGGCATGATTCTATAAGCGTGGCGAGTAGTCCGGAAGATACATCTGAGCGGACAATCGAGATCGGTCTTTTGCAGGAAAACGAAATCGTCTCATCTTCTCAGTGGTATCCTAATTGTGATTGGGTGGTCTTGGCTGATCCTCCAGTGACGTCGTTTCTCATTCGCGGGTTCAGAGACTTCTTAGAACTTGGCTGATCCTCAAGCGTTGATGTGGAACTTGCTCCAAGTCAGCTGAGAGAAAAGGTGTAGTCAGTAATAAATGTGTACCTGACTTATTGATAGGACAACATATTTATAGGTAACTGTTCCAATGATGTGGCATGATTCTATAAGACTGGCGAATAGTCCGGAAGATACATCTGAGCGGACAATCGAGATCGGTGTTTTGCAGGAAAACGAAATCGTCTCATCTTCTCAGTGGTATCCTAATTGTGATTGGGTGGTCTTGGCTGATCCTCTAGTGACGTCGTTTCTCATTCGCGGGTTCAGAGACTTCTTAGAACTTGGCTGATCCTCAAGCGTTGATGTGGAACTTGCTCCAAGTCAGCTGAGAGAAAAGGTGTAGTCAGTAATAAATGCGTACCTGACTTATTGATAGGACAACATATTTATAGGTAACTGTGCCAATGATGTGGCATGATTCTATAAGACTGGCGAATAGTCCGGAAGATACATCTGAGCGGAAAATCGAGATCGGTGTTTTGCAGGAAAACGAAATCGTCTCATCTTCTCAGTGGTATCCTAATTGTGATTGGGTGGTCTTGGCTGATCCTCCAGTGACGTCATTTCTCATTCGCGGGTTTAGAGACTTCTTAGAACTTGGGAGGGGCTTTACGATGTTAAATATCTACCTTGGCTATCTCGTGTTTCTTCGTCGAGGTTGAACTTGTGACCGTTCAACTTTGATAGAAGGCCTTTGATATGGTTTTCTGAGATAGCGGTTAGTGCGCTTGTATCTTAACCGAGGTGTACCTTGATGGTGCTCAATGAATCGTTGTTTTCCTGAAAGTGAACTCCTCCATGTAAGTTATGTTATGGCCAAATCGAAGTCAGTCCTGATATGGCTCTCTCTAATTTTCCCAACTCAAGAAGAACAAAAGTATGCTTATAACTCGACCGAACTTTGGCGGGCAGCTCACTTTGGGGCTCGACTAAGAGTGATCCCAATGAAGGGTCAAATAGTTTAAGAGGGAAGCCATTGATCGACATGATACAAAGATAATGGATGAGACCGAAGCTGAACTTTCTGATGTGTATGGTTAGGAGGAAGCATCTAGCTGTGATGTCTGAGGGGAACATGATCCCCTACTTGGTTACAGTTTAGTTTGTGAAGAGGCCCATAATATGAGTAGGCAGCTCGTCCCTAGGTTCCGTGATCTAGATAAACATGTAAATAAGCTTGATAATAAACAAGATGAGCATTGGATGATCTGAGGTGTCTCTCCTGATGACATCTTCATTTGCCTATTTAGTGTTGTCCAACCTACTCCTAATGGCTAGTGTCGTTGTGGGCCTCTAAGACTCATTTGTTTGCTCCTTACTCAATCAAGAAGTTTAAACGCTAATATTTTCGTTTCGCATTGACAAACCGCGAATTGAAGCACAGAGTCAGTGTTTATGGGGATGACAAAAATTTAATGGGTGAGAACATTCATCTATTCTAGTGCAAAGATCATTATTCGAAGAGTCCGGCATGGTATACCCAAGATTTGGAATCCTTGGATGTCGAGGACAGAGAAACGTTGGACATGCTCAACGGCTTGGTAGCAGCTCTATTTCTCCAAAATCAACTCATAAATACAAAAGTGCTGGTCACCGCTCAGATAATCGAACCTTCATAAAGCTTGGGGTAGGAACCTAGGGTTTTACCGTCCTCAAACAATTATTACTTTCGTAATTATTTATTTTAGCTATTTTGTCCTTGTTTTTGCAAACACTATGACTCCAAGGTTCACTTTTGCATCCCTTTTGAAGAAGAAGAAGTCGGTTATCGATGTTCTTGTTGACCTGTTCGTCCCTCCTCCACCCTTAGTCCACAGTACCGAGATATCTGGTGAGCTTGATGCGAATGCCATTGTAAATTCATAATGTATTTTTCCCAATAAGGATTCTTCCCCACCTTCTCTGCCCAGTCCTCAAAGAGCTCGAACAATTCCTGAAGGTAAGCACCCGTCCGTGGGTAGCGAGACACAGGGGCCTCAAAATAAATCAAAGAAAAATAGTAAGAGCCACAAAGACAAAGTTTCAGAAGGTTCCTTGACCGTGTCTGAACCAAATACACACATGAATTAGAGGGATCCTGAGGCTGTGCAGGTATGGGACTATACAATTGAAGGAAGGATTAAAAGAATTGATTTCGACTACCAATACCTACATAGTGCATTATCTTTTTGGGATCCCTTCCCATAAGAACTTCATAGTTAAACGTGCTTGACTTGGAGTAGTAGTTAGATGGAAGACCTTCTAGGAAGTTTCCTGGAAATCATGCAAGTGAGGACGATGAATTCTAGAAAGACATGTGTTGGTTTGTGGGGGAAGTCTACAATTCTGAAAGCAGTCTAGGATGTTACAAATTTCATATTAACACTAACAATTTGAATGCATCAATAATGATAGTTTATACCTCAAGGGATGAGGTGTCTGTTTAAAATCTCGAATTTGAAAATTGTGAAACACATATTATGGCTCCAATAGGGTCTTTCTCCCTAGTCAAATTAAGAGGACTAAGGCAACGACCTTGTCAAAACACGGAAGCGTTCCACGAAGATAGCCCGATCAACTTATTGAAATAAGACAACGTTTGGAAGTCCTGACGAATGTGGTTTGAGGCCCATTTTTCTATTTTGGTAATGGTCCCCGACCATTTTGGGTGGAGCAGAGTGTGCAGCTCAAGTTTTCCTATTGCATGGGGTGATCCTTAGATTGTGATGGGATATGCAGCAGAATAGAAATCCTCGCCGCTCAAATTTTCACCCAATAAGAAATGAGTTGAGGTACTATGCAACATGGAGAGATGAACTCTCTAAGGAGCAAAATGAGCCCTTAAAATTCGTAATGCCAAACTAGATGATTTGAGGTCAATGAACTACTCAGATTACTCACTAGGCACGTGCGAGCGTATGTGAAATTCGATGCGGAAAGAAAGTCGTGAGCTCCATATTGCGACTGAGGTTGCTTATTGACAGCTGCGTATGTGAAATCTGATACAGAAAGAAAGTCGTGAGCTCCATATTGCGACTGAGGTTGCTTATTGACCGCTCAATGAGATTCAGACTGATTTTGGCCATTGGTAGCTTTTGGCGTGCATGGTTCTTGGGCTTATCCATGGATGAGATTTCCCACTTCTAGCGAGGTAGTAAGCCCAACGCCATCAGGCTCGAGGTCCTCAATGACGATGTCAAGGTGACTTGAGGAGATGAGTTAAAGTTGGCTCGTGTGGAACCCAAGTCATTTTTAACCACAAGATTCAAATTGAACATCAAACTGACGAAATTGGATATGGGGGAGATCCACCAAGCACATTTTTACCAAGTTTCCTCACCAAACAAGTGTGGTTTCCTAGGAAAGAATTCATCAGATCGATCAAGTTTTCTTTTACCCTAGGAAAGGATTCATCAGATCGATCTTGTACCCTGTAAGTAGGTGTGTCGAGCCTAACTAGTGGGATCACTTCTAGTGCAATGGACTTGGCTTGAAAGTTGACGTGCTTCCCCCCTTTGTCTTGTCAAGACGGGACATCAGAGTTGACCTTGGCGGGTTGGTTGTCTTACTGACCCGAGGATGTTGGCCCGAACTAGTAGTCCTCCAAGAATGTTAGGGTGGACGACATGTGTCGATTGCTTTGTGAAGATTGATTACATTATTGTTTGGCTTCACATCATAATGCCAACCACATTATGCCTTATTTGCCTTAGTTGATTGAAGAGTCATGTCATTATGTAATGTCTGTGTTGCCTCTTTGTATGTGCCAATGTCATCATTGCACTCTAGGGGTACGATAGCCGCACTTCAGCTCGTTAATGATCCTCGACTTGTTATAAATAGAGAGGACCCCCTGCCCATTTGTTGCCTTGTGTTTTTTTTAAGATTTTTCTCTTTGTTGACATTAAAGTTTCTAGTTAGCGTTCAATCCTTCCACTGGATTTTAAAGCTTCCTTTCCCTTATTTTCGGCTAAGACCACGACTTCAATGAATGTTTTTCAGCTGTTGAAGAGGGAAGATGGTAATGTTGTTTCTCTCACATGTCGTGCACCCTCTCCGAGCCATTACCCTCCACATTAAGGTGCAAGGGAGTCTTTGGGGGACCTAGATGGTTAACGTGAATTTAGGACATGTGCTCTACTTAGTCCAGCTTTTTTTGTGCACGAGAAAGTCCAATCTATTGAGAAAGTGAGTGAATGAATATTCTGTTTCATTGATTATTGAAGCATGTGTTACATTTGCTTTATATATTCTGTTTGCAGAGTGTAACTAACACTTATGCAATTTAACTAACTTCTCTGCTGTTACATTGATACAAGAATTGTACAGTGACTATATTTCTTATTTACATGTGTATCTCTATTACTCCCCCTACAAACTCAAAGTTGGTTTCTTGTGTTGGACAACTTTGAGTTTGTATCTCATATCAGTGAAGGTTCCAGCAGGCAGGGGCTTTGTCAAAGCATCAGCTAATTGAAAAGAGCTGGAAATGTGCTGCACAGGGAGTTGCTTGGCTGCCACCTTTTCTCTTACAAAGTGTATGTCCAATTCAAGGTGTTTAGTTCTTGCATGAAGTATAGGATTATGAGATAGATGTACAGCACTCAAATTGTCACATAGTAGAATAGGAGACTGAGTAGATATCTGTAATTCTGCAAGCAGGGACTGCACCCACAGTAAGTCAGTAGTAGCATTGGCCATGCTTCTATATTCAGCTTCTGCACTAGACCTAGCCACAAGAGATTGTTTCTTAGAACTCCAGGAAACCAAGTTAGGGCCAAAGAAAAGGCAAGAACCAGAAGTAGATCTTCTGTCATCTGGATCACTGGCCCAATCAGAGTCACAATACACTCTGAGAGAGAATGCAGTGTCTGGTGGAGCTGGTTGCAGGAGAAGACCATGACTGTGTGTGCCACTGAGGTATCTCAGAATTCGTTTAACTGCTTTCCAGTGGCTTTCCAGAGGTTGTGAGAGAAATTGACAGACTTTGTTCACACTATAAGAGAGTTCAGGCCTTGTAAGAGTAATATATTGGAGAGCTCCTACAATGGACCTATACTGGGCAGGATCTGGAAGTTTATTAGTTCCAAAACGACTGAGTTTGCAATTGGCCACCATAGGAGTAGACATGGCACTGCATTGAAGCATGCTTGCACGAGCTAGTAGGTCTTGAATATACTTGGATTGAGTAAGTAACATAGAACCATCAGACAAGTATTTTACTTCAAGGCCCAAAAAATATTCTGGTTTGCCCAAATGTTTCAAAGCAAATTGATGATTCAACTTTGAAATGAGATCCTGAATTAGTGTAGTAGAAGAACCAGTGATAAGGATGTCATCAACATAAACTAGAGCATAAAGATGAACACCTTTGGAATTGAGCACAAACAATGAATGATCACATTGACTGTGCTTAAATCCAAACTGAATGAGAGCCCTGTGCAGAGTTTCATACCAGGCTCTGGGAGCCTGCTTAAGACCATATAAGACCATATAATCCAAACTGCTTAACTTGCACACCAGTGACTTGTCAGAGCACACAAAACCAGGTGGTTGCTGCATGTAAATGTCTTCCTTCAAAGTACCATTAATGAAAGCATTGTTAATGTCAATTTGTTGAATATCCCATTTATAAGTGAGAGCCAATGTGAGAATGATTCTGATAATTGTAGGCTTAACTACTGGTGAAAAAGTCTCACCATAGTCCTGTCCAGGTTGTTGATGATACCCTTTGGCCACCAACCGAGCTTTATATTTATTAATTGACCCATCAGGGTTCTCTTTGATCCTATATACCCACTTACAACCAATAGATTTTCTGTTTGGAGGTAGAGAAGTGAGGGTCCAGGTGTTATTTCTCATGAGAGCATCATACTCTTGTTGCATAGCTGCAAGCCAATGTGGTTCAGAAAGTGCTTGCTTCACAGAAGTTGGTTCCATATGAGCAACAAATAGTCTTGGTTTCAAGTGTCCAGTTTTGGACCTGGTTAACATAGGATGAGTGTTTGATGGAGAAGGGGGTCTAGAGGGCTCAGGTAGAGATGTTGTGCTAGGTGGATGAGATGTGCCAGTAGAAGGACCTGTACTTGGTGAGGGCTCAGGGACAGGGCCTGTGTCAGGGGAGGGCTCTAGAATTGGTGATGAATCAGTTGGAGTTGAAGGTTGCATTGGCTCAATATTGGATGGACAGGGTGGTGGTGCGACAGGGTGTGAGTCTAAGTGAGGCTCAGTAGAAGGTAACAAAGGTGCTAACACTGGAATTGACACAGAAGACTCAAGTGTGGAGGACTGTGGAAGCTCTGAAGAAGGAAACAATGCAGAATAAGGAAACGAGTCTTCATGAAAAGTGACATCCTTGGAAATGTAGATTCGACCACTAGGGCTTAGGCACTTGAATCCCTTGTGATGAGGGGAGGGACCTAGATTAATACATTCTTGACTATGAAATTGTAGCTTATGTTTATTGTAAGGAGTGAGAAGGGGAAAACAGGAGCAACCAAAAGACCTCAAAGAGCTGTAATCAGGGCTGATATTGTGGAGAGCTTCATAGGGAGAAATGAAAGTAGAGAAAGCAGAGGTTGGAAGTCTATTGATGAGATGCACAGCATTGGTGAAGCTGTGGTCCCAGTAAACAATTGGTAATGAAGCATGAGCTAGTAAAGTCAAGCCCA
This sequence comes from Astragalus glycyphyllos, assembly GCA_963573325.1. Lineage (NCBI taxonomy): Eukaryota > Viridiplantae > Streptophyta > Magnoliopsida > Fabales > Fabaceae > Astragalus > Astragalus glycyphyllos. The sequence goes on along the minus strand of OY754312.1, from coordinate 62,139,605 downwards.
TTTCAGTTATTTGTCTGTGCTTACGCTCAACTGAGCCATTTTGGTGAGATGTGTAGGGACAAGTAAATCTGTGTTGTATTCCTAAGGAAGTTAAGTGTTTGGTAAAGGGTAGAAACTCTCCCCCATTGTCTGACTGTATAGCTTTGACAGAGGTATTAAACTGAGTTTTGACTAGGGTAAGTAACTGAGTGAGAGCTTGAAGAGCATCAGATTTGTGTTTAATCAAATACATCCATGTATATTTAGTGCAAGCGTCAACAAAAGCAATGTAATACAAATATCCACAGCTAGAGGGAGAGGGAGAAGGACCCCAAAGGTCAGTGTAAATGAGATCAAAGGGTGTGTGATACTGTGTAGGTGATGGTGGTGAGTGAGTTCTATGTGATTTACCAATAGCACAAGATTTACACAATTCAAATGAGTTTTTCCTTGATAATGAAACATTACATTTGTCTAGAACAGATTATATTGCTCTACTATTGGCATGACCTAGCCTATGATGCCATATGGTATAGTTGCTTACATTACTAGTGATAGTATTAGTAGATGGAATGAGACTCACAGACTTAGTAGAAGAAACATTAGCAGAAAGAGATACAGGAGCAGAAGAATGAGTTACTGCAGCCAGAGAAGGAACAAAGTATAGACCATCAGCACCTCTATAACCTTTGAGAAGAACCTGTTTAGATCCCTGGGATTTAACAAGGCAAGTAAATGGGTGAAATTCGATAAAAACATTGTTATCAAGAGTGAATTGGCCTACAGATATAAGGTTACGGGTAAGGTTAGGAACAAGCAACAAGTTATTGAGTGTAAATGTTAAATTAGGTTGATGTTTGGAGTATAATGTGGCTTTTCCTACAGCTTGAATGGCTATAGGGTGACCATCTCCCATGTAAACGTGTTTGTGTCCTCTGTATGGGGTACTTGCGTGAAGGTACTGTGCTATTGAAGTAAAGTTTAAAGAGGCACATGTGTCAAGGAACCAACCTGGAGTCACATCAGATGGGATTGTGAAGGTTTCTACAGCATTAGGATCAAAACCAGTGTAAGCAGCCAAAGCTCTAGGAACTGGATCATTGTTGGATGTAGAAGCAGGTTCAGATGAAGTAGGTACTGATGAAGCAGCATCATGAGTGTTGTGTTGAGGAGCAGGTTCAGGAGGCACATAGTGCTCATCATACCTGTACCAACAGTTAAGAGCAGTGTGACCTTGTTTAGTGCAAACCTGACATGTAGGCCTGTCACCAGAAGGTGGTGCGCGACCACGACCACGACCGCGTCCTCTTCCAAAGCGACCACGGCCAAACCGTCCACCAAAGCGACCACCGGCATGACCACCACGAGCATTGGTGTGCACAACATTTGCAGAGACGGACGACGTGGCAAGTTCTTGGCGAAACTTATCAAGCTGTGCTTCCTGAACCAGAAGCAGAGATTCCAACTCAGTGAGATCTAGATTGTCTGGCTTGGAAAATGCAAAGAGAATTAGTGAATTGTACTCCTCTGGAAGACCGTCAAGCACAACATCAACAAGATCATGATCAGAAACGCGATCTCCGCTTGCGGCAAGGGAACTGGCTAGGGCACGAATTCGTGTGATGAATTCGCTGATGCTACGATTTCCTTTCTTAGTACTCTTCAGTTCAGCACGCAATTGACGAGTCTTTGCGCGAAGATGAGCGGTGAAATGCTTGTGAATTGTATCCCAAACTTGATACGCGTGGTGGCAGTCCAAGACGCGAGGAAGCATCGTATCAGAAATTGTGGAAAGAAGCCAGGTGAAGAGTGCCTGATCTTGCACGAACCATTGGTCATACGCCTCAGAAACTTTGTTGATGGCGCGATCATCACTAGAATCGAACTGATTCGGAATTTACGGATTCACTAGAAGGCGATGAAGGCGATGTGTTGCAACAACACCTACAACTTGTTGATTCCAGATCAGAAAGTTTTTCTCGTCCAGCTTGATACTAAGCTTTGGACCAGTGATGAATTGCGAAGAACTTTTGACGGAATCCTGCTGAAAAATTGAAGGAGTTGACAACAACGCCGGTGACGGTGACGCCATGAACGCTTCATCAGAAGGTGAGGTCATTACTGAAGCTTCAACGGTGAGCAGAGAGGGGAATTAGCGGAAACGAGAAAATGAGGAATATCCAAGGATCGGTGCTGGAGCGAATGATACCATATTGAGAAAGTGAGTGAATGAATATTCTGTTTCATTGATTATTGAAGCATGTGTTACATTTGCTTTATATATTCTGTTTGCAGAGTGTAACTAACACTTATGCAATTTAACTAACTTCTCTGCTGTTACATTGATACAAGAATTGTACAGTGACTGTATTTCTTATTTACATGTGTATCTCTATTACAATCAAGTTGGATCGTTGTATTTGCACTAAGAATAAGCCCGAGGTCTCGAAGCAGCCAAGACCACACATAAAAAGCAGAAGCATCACAAGGACAAGGGAACACGGAATGCATTCAAAAGGTTACCACCGTCGTCTTTGAAGAAGCTGAATTTGAGTCCCTTAACCAAGATCCATTTGACTTTATTCATCGAACATGACCAACTCCAACTTTTAAAGCGAAGGAAAGATCTTAATGGTTTAGGAGACTCATCAGAGAGTGACTTTGAAGATAGGAAATGTAAATTTGAGAACCAAAATACCACTCTTACAGTTAAAAGTAGGTTCTAGTGGAGTAAGATGAGGTCGTGGGGTCCATGATGTCAGATCAAGATGCCTAAAATTCTACTTTGGGGGCACAAAATAAAGCCGAGGATGATCTTTATTAGATGAAGCGTGAAAGGGATAAGGCCCTTAGAAAACTTTTCGGTCTTACCTCAGCCAAACTTACAACAACTGAATTCCAACCCGGAGATTTTCTGAAGAAGGAAGAGACCCTTCAAACTAGGGTTACCTAGATGGAGTGTCAAGTTGCCAAGTTGGGAAGGAGAAAATGACAAGGTCATGACCGAGGGCAATGAAATTGCTAAAAATTTCTTGCTTGCTGCCTCTGAGGCTTTCAATAACAGCATGGAGTAAGTGGTTGCCATGAGTCAATTGGGTGTCTCCTCGCACGTCCAACTTCAACGCCAACTATGTCGTGGTAGGTGGCCAGTCAGTCGAGTATGACGGGGATGGGCCCGAGTGTGAATCCAGGACGATCCATAGACCTGCCTATTATATTTTTCCGTCCTTTGTTGTAGTCCCCTTGAGAGTTATGTAACCTCAATCCAAGTGTATCATGGTTTAATCACGGAAACACCTTTTTTACATCCGGTAAGGCTCTAGTTTATACAATGATTTGATTACTACCACATGGTCATGAAGATTGCCAAATAAGAAAAACTTGTGCACGAACTCGTCCTCCTTTGGTCTAGTTTATCGAGATCGTGGCTCAAATCTAACTCGTACCAAAGAGTTTGTATTGGTCTTCAAAATGTCACTTAATCTTATGCTTCAGTATTTAGGATATATCACAAACAATAATAACGCCAGTATCATGCCGACATTTACCGACAAGCTTTGGTTTTATTTTTATCCACCTTGGCCCCTCGATTTCCTAACAAACGTAATATTTTGTGCTAGTATGCCTTTCGTCAAGATATTATTCGCAAAACTAAAGCCTCAGTGCGTGTATCTTTGAGGAAGAGAGTGTGTGATGCACTGATGAGGTTTAGCACCTCTGCACAAGTGCATCGAGCCAAACATATGAGGCTTAGCTTACCTACGCAGGTGTCTCCAGCAGAACTAATGAGGCTTCCCACCAATACGTGAGCTCATCAAGCCTAACTAATGATGCATGGCAAATTTGGATGAGTGCTCCGAGCAATGTTGATTTCAAATGGTCACGACCTCAGATCTTTGAGTCGATCTCGTCCCTGAAACGAAACAAGAGACACGAGCATACAAAATATTTAGAAGTGTAATATATACATCTGAAGTGAAATAGGAGACACAAGTGTTCCAAACACTTTGCATCTAATCAGGCATAACACCCTGACGTTGGTGCATCGAGCCGAATTGGTTCCTACAATTCACTTTATCCAAGTAAACGTGATAATATGGTCCATGTGCAAGCAGACTGGTATGTCCAAAACATCAATTTTTGCCATGTAGCCACGCATTCACACTACAACAAAAAGGGCTTTTAGCGACAATAAATAATGATTTTAGCGGCAATAACAATGGCCGCTAAAGGTTTTACCAAGAATTAAATAATTGCTAATGTAGTCAGGGTCGGTAAAGGCTTTAACGACCATTTCGGAAAATGTTGAGAAAGGGCAATTTAATTGCCGCTAAAACATAAGGGCTTTTATTGACAATAATAGTAGCAATTGTTATTGCCGCTAAATGTGATTTTTGGGAAAAAAATTTTAACATCAAAAGGGTGGCCACAGTTATACTATTTTATCTAGATACACTGAGCATTTCGGTTTATAACTATTCGATACCTGGACTTCGGGTCGGACGGAGTCCGGGGTACAAGTTGAGGAACTTCCTGAAGTTTGGAGATTGGCTTCGGATGGATGAAGATCGACCTCAGATGGTTCGAGCTAGCTTGTTCCGGCGCGTCGGGTGTGGGGTACGTGCAAACACACTGATGCCTAAGTCAGTAAGGGAAGTGGAGAGGTATGTATGAAATGAGTATGTCCCTAGAAATGTAGAGGCACTTCTTTTTTTATAGACAAAGGTATTGTCTTAGAGGCGTCGGATGCGGGCATATTTATCGCAGCCGTCAATTGGTGCATATGATATTTGTGGGCGCTCACTGGGCCGTTCTTGTCATGAATTAGGGCCAGCCCCAGTTTCGCGCCATTCTGGGCCCAAGCCGGAACAATAACTATCAATTACACTATTACAGTGTTATGAACTTACAAACATTTAATTTATTTAATGTGTAAATAAATAGTTCAAATACAAACTAGTCACACTTGAAGCATTGTGTATAAAGAGAAGCTAAAAGGTTTGAAGTCTGACATTAACATGTGTTCTTTCTTCTTTAAAACTTGGCTAGGACGTCTGCTCGGGCGTTCTCAGCCCGAGGCACGTGTTTTAATTCCACCTGCTCGAATTGAAGGAGCAGCTCTCATACCCGTGCCAAGTATCGCTACAGGATAGGGTCATTTGTTACCAAATCCTTTTTGACCTGGGAGACTACCAGTAGTGAATCAGTGTTCAGCTCAATGATCTTAGCCCCGAAATCTGAGGCTAGTTTTAATCCAACTATGCATGCTTCATACTCAGCTTGTTTGTTTGTGGTCATGAAAGCGAAACTGAGGGAGAGACTTCAACCATAAGTCCTTCGGAGTTCTCAAGGATGTGTCCGGCCCCACTACCTTTCGAATTCAAGGAACCGTCGACGTGGAGCTTCCACTGTAAAGGAACTGAGTCGGAGGGGGTCAGTGTCATTTCTGCGATGAAGTCGACCAAGAACTGAGCCTTGAGGGCAGACCGGGACTCATATTTGATCCCAAACTCGGACAATTCAATGGCCCACTTGATGATTCTTCTCGTGAGGTCGGATCGATGCAAAACTTGCCAGATCGGTTGGTCTGTTCTGACAACAATTTGATGCGACACGAAGTACGGCCTTAGCCTTCTAGCGGCCACGACCAGGGCTAGTGCCACCTTTTCTATCTTTTGAAATCTGGACTCGGCCCCTTGTAGTACTTTGCTCACGAAGTATACTGGCCGTTGTCCTTCTTTTGTTTCTCGGCTACGGCGCGGTATAGATAAAGTATCTCCCCCTCCACCGATTTCAATAGGATCGGGGGTTCGAAAAGTATTTGTTTGAGCTTGGTGAGAGCATTTTCGCACTTTATCGTCCATTTGAACTCGACGCCCTTCTTCAGTACCTTCAAGAAGGGGAGCGATCGGTTGGCCGCACTGGAGACAAACCTAGAGAGGGTGACAATCATGCCGGTCAGTTTCTCCACTTCTTTCTTAGTGGTTGGGGGACGAATGTCGGTCACAACCCTGCAGTTGTCAGGGTTTTCCTCAATTCCTCTTTCAGTTAAGCAGAAACCAAGGAACTTCCCTGCTCTGACGCCGAAGGTACATTTCTCCGTGTTGAACCTAAGGTTGTTTTTCCTGGCTTCGGCGAAGATCTCCTGTAGGTTGGCCAGGTGCTTCTCATCAGCCTTACTTTTCACAATTATATCGTCGAGGTATAGTTCCACAACTCTGCCGATCTAGTTTCAAAAGACCTTGTTCATCATACGCTAGTAAGTGGCCGCTGCATTTCTGAGGCCGAAGGGCATGACCCTATAGCAGTAGTTACCCTGATTTGTCATGAAAGCCGTTTTTTCCTAGTCCGAAGGATTCATCGCAATTTGATTGTAGCCGGAGCAGGCGTCCAAGAAAGACAGAAGTCGGAACCCCGATGCATTGTCAACGAGCTTGTCGATGCTTGGAACGGGGAAGGCGTCTTTGGGGCACGCTTTGTTGAGGTCGGTGTAGTCTACACACATCCTCCACTTGCTGTTGCTCTTCTTGACCAGTACCACATTGGACAACCAGATGGTGTACTTTACTTCTTTTATGAAGCCAGCAGATAAGAGGTCAGCGACAGCCTTTGCTGCGGCCTCGGCCTTCTCGTTGCTCTGTGCTCTTCATCGCTGAACCATACACTTGGCGTCGGGGTTGACCGCCAAGTGGTGGCAAGCTACCTCAAGTGGGATCCCCGACATCTCTGAGGAGAACCAAGCGAATAAGTCGGCGTTTTGCCGTAAACACGCAATTAGACTTTCCCTTACTGTCTCGGTGAGTTCTGTCCCCACTTTCACAGTTTTCGTGGGGTCGTCGCCCAGCGGGACTTCGAGAAATTCACCCTGGGACTCGGGACGTTTGATCCTTTTCTTAAGTTCCCTGGCCAGTTCGTCGTCGTCTTCATCCTCGGAGCTGTCTGGGTCATAGCGATTGTCAACCTCGGTGAGGTTTACCTCAGCGGCGGTGGGCGGTAAATCAAGGATCTCTTGTTGTTGACGTCGGGTGGCCTTGAGAGCGAGATATTGGCATCTCTCTGCGGCGTTGAGGTCGGCTGAGGTGGTTACGACATTACCTGCTAACGAGTGAAACTTCATCTTTAGATGTACTACGGAGGCGACGGCGCTGAGTTTGGCTAAAGTGGGCCTGCCCACGATGCAGTGATACGGGATAATCAGCGGCATGACTAGGAAGGTTGTCTTGATGGTTTGAGGTTAAACTGGCAATTTCTTTCTACTTGCGCTTCAACGTATTCTTCAATTCTGTGGCTGACACGGATAGGCCATCCGAAATCACCATAGTCGCCGATGAATGGTCCCGGAAGGGATGATAAAATTGGAGCAAGAGCTCCCACTGTGGTCGCCAGTGTTCGGTACCTGGACGTCAGGTCAAACGGAGTCCGGGGTACAAGTTGAGGTACTTCCTGAAGTTTGGAGATTGGCTTCGGATGGATGAAGATCGACCTCGGATGGTCCAAGCTAGCTTGTTCCCACGCGTCGGGTGTGAGGTACCTGCAAGCACTCCGATGCCTACGTCAGCAAGAGGAGTGGAGAGGTATGTATGAAATGAGTACATCCCTAGAAATGTAGAGGCGCTTCTTTATTTATAGACAAAGGTGTCGTCTTAGAGGCGTCGGATGCGGGCATATCGATCGCAGCCGTCGATTGGTCCATATGAGATTCGTGGGCGCTCACTGGGCCGTTCTTGTCATGAATTAGGGCCAACCCCAATTTCGAGGCCATTCTGAGCCCAAGGCCGGAACAATAACTATCAATTAAATTGTTACAGTGTTATGAACTTACAAACATTTAATTTATTTAATGTGTAAATACATAGTTCAAATACAAACTAGTCACACTTGAAGCATTGTGTATAAAGAGAAGCTAAAAGGTTTGAAGTCTAACATTAACATGTGTTCTTTTTTCTGTACTTGTCTCTATCTATAGACCTATGTTTATTATAATTCAAAAACAACTATCTTTCTCATTGATCTTCGTCTTTTGGCGGTATGTCATCTTCGGACTGTTCCCCTTGCAATCGTGTTTAAAATGAGTTGATTTACAAAGAGAAAAGTGCATCAGCTACTTCTGCTCAGATTTTCTGTTCCCGCATTTCATGAAAATCATCTTCAATTTTGACAATATGAATTTCAACACCATATAAAATGTAACCCACTAATAAAAGAATCAGAATGAATAGAAAAGTGATGTTGCTAAAGCTCTTGAGAGAAAACACAACCGCCAGGAGCACCTACCTACATGATCACCTGATGATTACTATAGTTTGTGATATTACGCACATTCACCAAGAATACAAACCACAAAACAGTCCGCGAATGTACTTGTAAGTGACATTTAGCATCGGTTGTGTAGTATAACCAATGCTAAATGTACTTGTAAGTGACATTTAGCATCGGTTGTATAGTATAACCGATGCTAAATGTGACTTTTAGTATCGGTTAAATAACCGATGCTAAATGTCCCACATTTAGCATCAGGGGATTTAGCATCGTCGGATAATCAATGCTAAATGTCCAAAACAACCGATGCTAAATGTCTTTTCTGCACTAGTGATTACTGCTACTCAAGGGTTCAAAAGCAGTAAATGTTAACATTATCAACGTTGTCATTAACATTACACAAACCATATTTCCATTGCCACAAATAAACCGCATTACATAAATTAACAATCACAATAGTAACAAGGTAAAATCAATTTCAGGAACTCACGAAGGTAGATCTGACCAGAATATTTCAAAGCGACATTGTTCGAATCCTGTAACGAATTGAAGCAGAGAATAAGTTAGGTTTAAACAGAGAAGAAGTTAGGGTTAAATAGAGAAGTTACCAATGCACGACTCCAACAATTCTGGCGGCCAGAAACGTCTCTACGATCTGTGATTGAGATGCTGAGAGAGAGAGAGAGAAGAGCTTGGGAGAGCGAGATGCAGAGAGGGAGATGTAGTGGGAGAGGGAGAGCGAGATCGAGAGGTAGTGAGAGTGTGGGATCGAAGGCTTTCGGTTGTGGATTGACTTAGATACAATTTCTTTTCTATTTTGATTCCCTAGGCAGTAACGGACTGGATTGGACAACTCTAGTTGTACCCTGCTTGATTTAAAAACTGTTCACAGTACACTACAAGAAACATTGGTTTTACTGTCCAGGCGTTTCCGGCGGATTCATATCCGTCGGAAAGTTTCCGGAGGATTAATGGCATTTTCGGCGGATTTGGTCCCCCGAAACATTTCCGGCGGATTTTGGAGAATTTCCGGCGGATTTTTGTTGGCCAAAAAATTTCCGGCGGAATGGTAGGCGTTTCCGGCGGATTTGTCCGAATTTAAAATGATTTTTAAAAAATAAAACTAAAAATCTGCCACAAATAGCGTTTCCGGCGGATTTTAAAAAGGGGGAAATTCGAAATTCAAAATTCGCCACGAATGTCTTTTCCGTTGGATTCTAAAAAAGGGGGGGGGGGAATTCGAAATTTGATAATCTGCCGAAAATTCACGGAATCCGCCGGAAATCCCAATCCGCCGGAAATACCCAAATCCGCCGGAAACCCGAAATCGGCCGGAAAGTGTATCCACCGGAACTCCCCTAAATCCGCCAGAAAGCGTAGTTTTTGAGGGATTTGAAATTGTAACCGTTACACCCCCTTCCTCTATATATTCCCATGAATTCCTCTTCATTTTCACATCTTCTTCACATCTCAAATTTCTCTCTTCTCCACATCTCAAATTTCTCTCTTCTTCTCTTACAAAATCTCTTCCATTCTTTGATATATTTCTTCCATCTAAGGTATGATTTCTTCCTCTCTTTCATAGAGTTCTCTCTTTTTCTGTTTGTTTGAGTTTTATTTTCGTTTTTTCGATAACGGTATAGTTATTATTTGTTGTATTGTTTGTTTAGGTGTTGAGTTTGGATCGTGTTTTGGTTCGTTTTGATTTTTGTTGGAAGGAGTTTGGAATAGCATCATGCCAGAGCCTTTTCTTCACAACCGGTTAGATATCCAATTTAATATTTTATATATTATTAAATTGTTATATTAGATAGTTATTTGTTATATTATTAGTTAGATTATAATTTCTTCAATAGTTAAATATAATTTCTTTTAATAAATAGTTAATATAAATAGTTATTATATAAATTAGTTAATATATATATAAATTAGTTAATATATAATTATTAATATATAATTACGAAATTAAAGTAATATTTTAATATATATATATATATATATTTATTAATATATTTTTCAATATATAATTACGAAATTAAAGTAATATTTTTATTTTTTAATATATTTTGTCTTTAATTACGAAATTAAAGTAAAATTTTTTTATTTTTTGTTTATTAAATTAAAGTTATATTAATTTACTTTTTAATTTGTGTTTATAGGAAATTAAAGTAATATATTTTATAATTTTAATTTATGTTTATATATTTAATTTATTTACTATATATTTAATGCGAAATAAAATGAGAAATAAATTTAAATTTTCGTAATAAATTTTATATATAAAGAAATGAGATTAATTTTGAGATAAATATGATATATTATGTTGATATAATTGATATAAATGCAAATTATATTATTGATTTCTATTTTTTATTAATTTTTAGATAAAAATATTAAATATTATATTTACTTTATTAAATTGTATATCAAAATATATATATATATATATATATTCACTAATATATAATTAGATTTACTTTGAATAATTACAATTAAGTTTGATATTTTTTTTAAAAGATAGGAATTTAAAATTAGTAATATTAATATATAGAGAATAGTATATAAGATTAAAACATGTAATTTAATTATAGTTGTTCTTATGTTATTATACTTAAATTTGCTTTTTAATATATATATATATATATATATATATATATATATATATAGTTAAACTAGATATTAATGTATTTAATATGTCAATAAAACAATCCTATATTTGAAACCTAGTAACTAGTGTTTTATTTAATGTTTACATTGTTAGTGTATGTAAATATGTGTATATGTATACATATGTGCATGTATATGTAATATGTAATAAATATATAGGAATCAAATATATAACTTTAATTTTTATTGAACTATAGTACATAGTTCTCGAAAATATGGATCGTAGTTGGATGTACGATCGGTTATTTCCTGGAAGAGCTGGTTTAAAGCGGCATTTTGTAGAAGGAGTAGAAGAGTTTCTATTTTGTGCTAAGCAGCACGAAGAATTTGCGCGACAAGGTGGAATTAGATGTCCGTGCTTGAAATGTTCATTTCAATTTATAAAAAATGATGATGAAATCAGAATGGATTTGTACAATAATGGGTTTAGGCCAAATTATTTTATATGGAGTCGTCACGGTGAATTAGCAGCAGGGGTTGTTCGTGTAGTTAATGTTCTGGTTGTAGTAGCTCCCACAGCAAATACTTGTCCTGCGGCTACGACATCTAGAGGTGAAATTATTCAACCTTTAGAAGTTTATCAAGGAATGATATCTAATGCGGTTGGAATAAACTTGGATTATGAAGAGCCAGAATATGATGTTGAAGAAGTTCCAAATGAGGAAGCTCAAAGTTTTTACATGTACTTGAATGAAACAAATAATCCATTATTTGAAGGAGCTAAAGACTCTAAATTATCAATGTGTGTTCGGTTGTTGGGTCTTAAGTCGCAGTTTCATGTTGCTGAGTTATGCATGGAGTATATGACCAAAATGATGTTGGATGCAACTCCTGTTAAAGGACTTTTTCCGCAGAGTTATTATGATGCTAAAAGATTAGTATCGAAACTTGGTTTGAAATCTAAAAGAATTGATTGCTGTGTCTCTGGTTGCATGCTCTATTATAACAATGAGTTTGGCATAAATGATGGAGAGTTGTCAGAATGCAAGATTTGTGGAGAGCCACACTATCGTGCCAGCAGGAGAGGGATGAGTGGAGGCAAAGTGGTTCCGCGAAAAGCAATGTTCTATTTGCCGCTCATACCAAGGCTACAGAGGATGTTTACTTCAATGGAGACCGCAGGTAAAATGACATGGCACCATCAAAATAGAAGTAACTCTAGTGAATTACGTCACCCATCTGACGGTGAGGCTTGGAAGCATTTTGATCATGTTCATTCAGATTTTGCCAGTGATCCACGGAATGTTCGACTTGGTTTATGCTATGATGGATTCAGACCATATATTCAAGCCTCGGCAACACCGTACTCTTGTTGGCCGGTTATTGTTACCTCGTACAACCTTCCACCAGAAATGTGTATGTCTAAACCATACATGTTTTTAAATGCAATTATTCCAGGGACAAGTAATCCAACAGCTGGAATTGATGTATATTTGCAACCATTGATTGATGATCTAAAAAGACTTTGGAATGGTGTTTTAACTTATGACGCAGCACGCAAACAGAATTTTGTGATGAGGGAGGCTTTGATGTGGACGATTAATGACTTTTCTGCATATGGAATGTTGTCTAGTTGGGGGACACATGGTAAGATGGCATGTCCGATTTGCATGGTTGACACAAAGGCTTTTACTCTTAAATACGGAGGAAAGACTTCGTGGTTTGACTCGCACCGTAGGTTCTTACCTATGGATCACCCATTTCGAAAACAGAAGTATGCATTTATCAAAGGAAATGTTGAAACAAATGGACCTCCTCGTATTTTGACACCTGAAGAAGTTTGGGACAGTGTTAAGGATATTCCTCCTGTGGAAGTTGTAGCGGGTGTTGTGTCTCGTCCAGAAGGCTATGGACAATGGCACAATTGGACAAAAAAAAGTATTTTTTGGGAACTTCCCTATTGGACAGATAATCTATTGAGACACAATCTCGATGTGATGCATATAGAGAAGAATTTTTTTGACAACATATTTAACACTATCATGAACGTTAAAGGTAAAACGAAAGATAATGAGAAAGCTAGGAGGGACATAGATCGTTATTGTCGACGGAAGGATTTGTTGTTGGTTGAGCAAGGTACTAGGACATTGAAACCTAAAGCCAATTATACTTTATCTACTGAACAAGCGAAAGCAGTTTATCGGTGGATAAAAGAGTTGAAAATGCCAGATGGTTATTCTTCCAATTTATCTAGATGTGCGGATGTGGATCATGGGAGGTTGCATGGGATGAAGAGCCATGATTGTCATGTATTCATGGAGTGTTTACTTCCCATCGCTTTTAGTTCGTTGCCGACACATGTGTTGAATCCGCTCATTGAAATTAGTCAATACTTTAAGAATTTGTGTTCTGCAACGCTAAAAGTTTATGATCTTACAAAAATGGAAGAAGACATCCCATTTATCATATGCAAGTTGGAGAGAGTATTCCCGCCTGGTTTCTTTGATTCTATGGAGCATCTTCCGGTGCATCTCGCATATGAAGCTAAACTTGGCGGACTTGTCCAATACCGATGGATGTATCCGTTTGAAAGGTTAGTTAATTAATTAATTAAAGATCATGGGTGATTCCAAAAGAAAGAAGTTTATGTTATTACTATATATTAACATATTCTTTTCTTTAGGTTCATGGGTGATTCCAAAAGATCAGTGAAAACAAAGCTAGAGTTGAAGGATCGATATGTGCTTCTTACTTACACCATGAAACAACTCATTTTTGTTCATATTATTTCACCCCCCTTTTACTATTACAATTAAATAGACAATTATCAGAGTCACCTCGAAGGGCGCTACATTTTTCACCATTTATTCCAAAAAAAAATCTCCAAAATAATTTATATAAAAGAAATCACCAAGCAGCGGAAATATTAACCAGTTTAAACATCTCCAGAATTAACAATTAAAGACATCTCCAAAATTATTTAAAACAATTTCCAATAACTAAAATAATAGTTCAAAACGATAACTAACGACTCCCCGGTGCTACATATCAGAGCTGACACAGACCCAAACGAGAGAGGAAGCAAAACCTAGCAATTCCTCCACGAGCACTAGCGATCACCTGCAGCGTTGCCGCATGAGAGCAACATTCCAAGCAGAAGGGGTGAGTCTAACAGAGGTAATAAGCAGATGATAAAAATATGCTAGCATCAGGTAACTACAGCAACACAATACAATTACACCATATCACAGCACCAGATACCAAAGGAAAAGTCCATTTGACAGTGAACCACCAAAGTTATAACATTCATAGACAATGGGATGATATGCAACCCCTCCAGTGGGCATATGCATGCGGTACCGATCACCAAAATGAGCCACGACGGGCATATCACCAATAAACACCAGAGGCAGAGCCTATATCACCAAAACATGCATATGACAATGCGACACCATGATTATGCACCAACTCACCATAACAAGTATTTAAAATAAATACTATATCACCAGAATCAAATCAAATGATTTCACCAAAAATAGCACCAAGTTGTAGCATCACAGCTACCACTAAACTCTCCTGAGCATACCAGCACCGCACCTGAAATATTAACACCAGACGGCTCCACAACGCGGACATAACGCACGCACACCACGCACAAGACTGGCGCACAGCGCCTAGGCACATCGCACCTACTTCAGCGAATTAATTAAAATAGCAAACGACATCGGATTTCAACAAATAAATACTTGTTGGAAAGCCCTATGGGTCTGGTTATCATCCCTAAGTTCAGTTTTTGAAGGAGTGTGTCCAATAGGTACAGTTTTCGAAAAGCACACAGGCTAGTTGCAAAAGAGGACAGTTTCTGTCCTTCAAATTCAAGCAATTCCAAAGTGACCAAAACTCAATCAAATTGCATGAAACTTGTGCATAAACTGGGGTAAATTTTGTCTAGTTTTCAAAGAAATTGGATTCGTTCGAAAAGGAGTTCTTTTGAAAACGTGGTAACCAAAACACTGACCCTGTGTCCAGATTGTTTCCAGAATCTTACTCTAACTTGTGGAATTCATATCTCGAGCTACACAACTCTAAACGCAACCAAACCAGTGCCAAATTAACAAGCATTAAGTCTATTTTCCAGAAAAATAAACCACATAATTTTTAGGTCAATACAACGTTCCCAGTCACCGAAATACAGAATCTGTACCCAAATCGTTTCTAGAATTTTAACCTAACTTGTATCGCCTATAACTCGAGCTATACAACTCCGAATTTGACGAAACCAGTGCCAAAACGACCGGCGTTAAGTCTATTTTCAAAAACAATCAACCTCATAATTTTTGGATCAACCAAACAGCGCCAGTTTTAGAAAAACCGAACCTGTGTCCAGAATCGCTAAATTGTCAAACACCAAACCCTAACGGCAACGACACCGCAACCACCACAACAAAAACGACAATTCGACAACGCGACAACAACAATCAACCACGCACAGCAAAAACAAAAACAAGAACAATAACAACACCATCATCGTGATACAACAGTCACGCAACAACAAATAACGAAACAAATCACAATAACGTGCAATAATCATCAAAGCACCAATCTCAACGAAAACACGATATGCAACAACACGAACAATTCAACAAAACCCTAGACTACCCACACATAATTATCATCAACCCATTATCAAGGTTAAGCCCACCCTTACCTCGAATAACGTAAGCTCCGGAACACGACGAACGAGACACGAACAAAACCACAGCAACACGAACGATCTCCGAATACGGCGACTCCCCCAAACTGCAGCTTCAGTGCGAAGCCAATATCTCTCACCTCAGAATTCGTTTCGAAGATCCGAACGGTGAAAGTGTAGAACTATATCTCACGAACCTGCTGCCCAAAAACGAAGACGATCCAACGGTTAACGAAAGCGGAATCGCAATTTTACGGTGACAGGTTTGAGAAAAACGGGAATTGTTTTCTCTCTTCTTTTCTCTCTCTTTGGTGGCTGCTCTAATCCGAAATTCCTCTCTCTCTCAACCCTAAATTAATCCTCTCCACTTATAATAAGTGAGAAACATAATGGGCTAAATTATTTGGGACTTTATCCACATAGGAAGGGAGCCCAATGCTATTTTTAACTAGCCCACAACACGTGATTATCATCTAACTCGTTTTCAACATAGCTACTACGCCCATAATTTCAATTCTTACAATCATCCTACGGCAATCCAACTTCGAAATAATTTGATTAAATTTTAGGGCGTTACAGACTTGTCCAATACCGATGGATGTATCCGTTTGAAAGGTTAGTTAATTAATTAATTAAAGATCATGGGTGATTCCAAAAGAAAGAAGTTTATGTTATTACTATATATTAACATATTCTTTTCTTTAGGTTCATGGGTGATTCCAAAAGATCAGTGAAAACAAAGCTAGAGTTGAAGGATCGATATGTGCTTCTTACTTACACCATGAAACAACTCATTTTTGTTCATATTATTTCAAGAGTGAATTTGCTCCAAGAATCAGTCGAAATGAAATGGATATTGATTGTCCTAGACATCATTTGGCTTTGTCTGTCTTTTGTCAACCTGGTCGTCCATCTGGGAAGGAGTCAATTCACTAGCTAACTGAAGCAGAGTTAAATTCAGCACATGTTCATGTGTTGATAAACTGTTCTGAGGTGCAACCATTCATTGAGTATGTATTCCTCAACGTGCCTTATCAATCTTATATTTGTTAGTAATTAGAATATTGTGTAAACATTAATTATCTTTTTTATAAATTAGGGAATTTTTGTCATCAGAGGGAGTGAGTGAAGATCAATCATCTGCACATATTAGTGCACATTTTCCAATGTGGTTTAGGCAACATGTTTATTCCCTCCCACCAACTCCTGCTAACCAACACCTGAGGAACTTATCCGATGGTCCTCGAAGAAGTGTTAGAGAATGGCACACATACTTTGTTAATGGTTACAAATTTCACACCAATTAATGGACACAGGGCAGAGAAACTATCAATAGTGGTGTTTGCATGAAGGGTGTCACTGAAGGAGGTGAAGATGATTTTTATGGAGTTGTACAACACATATATGAACTTGCGTACCCCCATCTAGATTTTAGTCAGAAGGTAGTGATTTTTTACTGTAATTGGTTTGATCCATCTTCTCGAGGAACAAGGGTGAATCAAAAGTCAAATACAGTGGACATTAAAATGAGTAGTAGATATCGACTGTATGATCCGTTCGTCATTGCACAAAATGTGAGACAAGTCTATTATGTCCCTTATCCATCAACACGGACTGATAGGCGTGGTTGGTGTGTCGCAATTAAAACAAAGCCAAGAGGTGGCATTGAGACAAATGATGACACAATGGAAGATGTGCCATATCAAATGGATGAGATGACTAATGTAAATGAAGTGATTCAAGTTGAACACCTCAGTCGTTTATGTGATGAGCCAAACACAGGCGACGAAGTTGATGATGAAGATGATGAAGATGAAGCAGAGCACGTTGGTCCATCAAGAATTCATGACTCTTCCGATGACGGTGATTTTGAGAATGAATATGATTCCAATTAGCTAGCTAGTACTTAATTTATGCATGTTGTTGTATTTAATTTAAGGCAAAAATACACTAGGAGTCCTTTAAGTTATTTTTTTGTAACAAGTTGGTCCTTTATGTTTTTTTCGTAACAATTTAGTCCTTTAAGTTAGTTTACGGTTTCACCGTTACCCTTTTTTTAAACTTCCATCTAACACCGTTAAAAAATGCTTATTTGGCAGTTAAGTGATGATGTGTCAAAAATGAAATAATCCATGTCATTTTTATTTAACTTTTTTATTAAAAAGAAAGGGTTCTAATTGTTCATCTTCTTGCTTGCATTCTTCATATGCTAAAACCCATAAATTCAAACCCAGAAACCCAAAACACCAACCACCCCCTTCTTTCTTCTTCTTCCTTCTTCTCCCTCCAGTTTCTGAGTATTGTTCGGAAAAAAAATCACACACAGAAATGAACACAAGTTTTTGAGCAAGTGAAGTACAGATGCATAAAGCAATTTATGTTGAAAAATGGGTCTAGACGAGTAAGAAGGAAGAAATGGGTTTACTGGGAAAAACATGTGTTTGCTGGATTGTGTGCTGGAATGAGTTTGCTGGAAAAAAATACGACAGATATGAAAAAATGAGTTTGCTGGAAAAATAATGAAGATGAGTTTGAGAAAAAATGGAAAATATGACAGATCTGAGAGTCCTTGAGAGTCCATATATGTTAACTATGAGACTACTTGTGATTAATTAAATTAAAAATCAATCTTCAATACCCACTTTCTTCCAAATATATAGCATTCCTAACTTTGCGCAAATCTCTGCCTTTGAGAGTCCTTCCAATCCCTTCATGAACCAAAAGAAAGCTCGTCCTTGACACCATTGAAGAAGACGAAGATGGTAAGTTTTTGGAAAGGGATTTTCATTTTTCTTATTTTTAATACAAACTCATTAAAATTAATGATTCCTCAAGTCTGTTTTGCCACTTAGGATTATGTTACCGCCACATCAGATCTGTTACTGCCATATCACCATTTTTGTAACGGAAAATTGAAAAAAGATTAACGGTGTAAATGTTTTAAGACTTAAAGGACTAAGTTGTTACAAAAAAAAAACATAAAGGACCAACTTGTTACAAAAAAAAAACTTAAAGGACCCCTAGTGTATTTTTCCCTTAATTTAATTATAATATGGATACAATTTATGTTTTAGTGTTTAAATTAATATTAAGCCGATCTCTTTTTTAAATATTTACATCTATATTTCTAAATTTCTAGATATATACAGTATATGGCTCACTTAGGATCTGGGTCTGATCATGATGATCATGATGTTCCTCCTCCACCGGTGGACGATGTTGATAGTAGTCGTAGTACGAAGACTTCTACTCGCCTTAGACGTCGTCAGCAACCCCGTCGAGTTGTTGTTCCTGATAGTGACAAATATGTGCCTCGACCTCGGACAGATGGAGCTTCTAGTAGTACTACTCCACAGGAGCCAGTGATTCCTGACGGTACTGAAGGCATAGCCCCGGTACATGTTGGTGTTGAAGGTATACGCACTTATCACATTGACCAGGAGGTGGTGAGGTATACGCTTGATGGCCGTGTCATTTTGATGACTGCTGGTGAATCGTAAGTATAGTATTTATATTAATTTATTTTTCTTTTATAACTCTTAATTATTATATAAATTTTGCGTAACAAATTACATTCATCACTTTAAATATTCTACAGCTTTCTTCCTTGCAAGAAAAGTGCAACTGCAATCATAACATCAATTAGGGAGAATTTCAACAAGGGCTGGAAGAATTGGGGTGCAGTGAGAAAAGATAAGGACGAATGCAAAAAGATTTTAAATTCATTTTTAGTAAGTTTTTATTCTAAAAACAATTTTTAATTATTTTATTATTGATTAATTTGTTTTTATTTTATATAATATATAATATTATGTAATTAACATAATTGTATAATTTTTAAAATAGGAAAAATGTATGTGGCTAATTGAGGAACAAGAAGAATGTATGAAAGTCTGGCGTAAGAGGTGTTCTCATCGGTTTTCTAAAATATTGAGGAATGCACGAATAGAAGATAAGAAGCCGACTTATATGGGAGAATCAAGTTGGCAAGACCTGAAAAAGTATTGGGCGACACCAGAATTTAAACTTCTTTCTGAGAAAGCCAAGAAAAAAGGGCTTCTGACAAAGGTCGTTGCACACACACATGGGGCAGTGTTAATGCTGCAACTCATCATTTGCGTTTGGTAAATTTCTGACATATTACTTGATTAATTAATTATTAATTAATATTTATAATTAATTGATTAACTAATAACACTATTTATATAGGAGGCAATGAACCAGAGGCCAGTTACGTTGCCTGAGTTGTATACCTACCTCCATGTCCGGGAGGAGACTGGTGAGTTTGTTACTAACCAGACGAAGGAGATTCTGGTAAAACTTATTATATATAGAATTATAAATATTATCTTTAAATTATTATTATTTCATTAATAGTTTTTCATTTTATTTTGGTTTGTATTATTTTTTCAGGAAAACTTTGAGGCTGGAATTAATGAGTACCGGGAGACTCAACAGCAGAGCAGTGAGAGCACGGAAGTTGATCCTGTGGAGGAGGCTAGAGCAGCTCGTGAAATTTGGGAGAGAGTAGTTGGTCCAAGAAAATGTAATCGTTTAGTAGGATCTGGTGGTATCGGACCGGCTGTTTTAAGAGCAAGTATTATTCCGAGTCTTTCTAGTTCTAGGTCAGCTGGGAGTATTGCTCGCTCATATGTTCCTAGTTGACCCAGCAGTTGAGCCAGGCTCATCGTGAGTATGAAGAGCGCCAGCAGAAAAGTGCTCAAGAATTGCAGGAACTTCGAGAGCGGACTAGGTTAGCTGAGGCACACGTGGCGGAGCAGGAACGACAAGCAGCGGAGGAATGTAGGCTAGCAGCGGAGGAACATAGGTTAAATGAGGAGCGCTATAATCACTTATTGAGTCAGCTGTCTCAGCAGCAGTACTCCAGGCCACCATCTTCCCATATGGCGCCATCCTACACGCCGCCACAGCAGCACTTTGGCGGTGCCTTTCAACCATGGTCTCATTAACCGCAGCAGTATCCACCTCAGCAGCAGATGTATCCACCACCAGCGCCCCAGCTTCATCAGCAGTACTATGCACCTCAGCAGCAGATGTATCCACCCCCACCTCAGCAGGTTGATCAGCACTCCCAGCAGATATACAACTCAAGTATCAATTTGAATACTATCGATCCTATTGGTGCTTTTCTTGTAGCTACTGATGACGCCTCAGGTGACGCCACAGCCAGCTATTACACGAGCGAGGATTCAGACCAGCTCCCACACCAGCCCCCACCCCAGTTGATAGCTTACTCTTATGTTATTTTGTTCTTTAGATATTTAAGTTTTATTTTGTGTTGAATATGAATATTCGTGTATTTTGTTGGGATATTTAGATTTGGGCTTTTTTTGGATATTATATCGACCGGGTATTGATTTTTAGTCGTATATTTAATTTGTCATTTTAATTTGATTATTAATTTTTTTCAATTATAATATTATTTAATAAATATATTATTTAACAAATTATTTAGTAATTTATTAAATATTATATTTTTATTAATATTCATTATAAATATTTAATAATATTTATTATTATTTCATTCGTATTATTTTAAAATACGAATTAATTATTTTAAAAACAATTATTATAAAATAATTAATTATATTTAAATCGTATTTTTAAAAATAACATTTTTTAATAAAAAAATAATTTTTTATTTTTAAAACAGTTTTTTATTATTAAAATTTCTTTTTTTAAAAAATTTTTAAACAATTTTTAATTATTAAATATTCTGTTTTTAATTCGTATGATAAAAAAACATTTTTTAATTATTAAATTTTCTGTTTTTTAAAAAAAATTTAATTTTCGGTTTTTAAAACATTTATTTAATATTATATTAAATTTCCGGCTGATATTAGGCGGTTTCTGGCGGATTTAATTTTTTAAAAAAAAAACTTATTTCCGGCGAATATTAGGCGGTTTCCGACAATTTTTTTTATTTAAAAAAACCTTATTTTCCGGCAGATATTAGGCGGTTTTCGGCGGATTTATTTATTTAATTTTTAAAAAAAACGTGTTTTCCGTTTGCGACGAGGGTTTTTCCGGCGCCCAAAATCCGCTGGAAAGTCCAAATTTTCGGTGGATTTTGGTCATTTCCTGCGGATTTTGGTCACCGGAAAATCCTGTTTTTCTTGTAGTGGTACTCGACAAATACCCAAATTCTTGTACCTCATAAAACCACAGTAAAACTTTCTGTCCCACAGTACAACTTCCCGATCACTCAAAAAAATATCAAAACATTATTTTTATTTACTATTCAATAATTCTCTCTCTCTCTCTCTCTCTCTCTCTCTCTCTCTCTCTCTCCTTCTCCTATCTCATTCTTCTCTACCTCTCTAATACTTTCTCATCTCATGGCTCATCTTCATCTCTCCTTCTCTACCCCCTCTCTATCTCTCATCTCTTTTGTATTTTCTCATTTCATGAC
Organism: Astragalus glycyphyllos; assembly: GCA_963573325.1. NCBI lineage: Eukaryota > Viridiplantae > Streptophyta > Magnoliopsida > Fabales > Fabaceae > Astragalus > Astragalus glycyphyllos. The sequence continues at coordinate 62,117,634 of OY754312.1, read as the reverse complement.
CTCTCCCTCATCTCTCTCTCTCTACCATCTTCTTCATCGTACGTTTTTCTTTATAATTTTTTAATTACATTATAATATATGTTATATAACATCATTATAAACATTAGAAAGAGAATCATAGTAAAATTTACATTTTTTTCTTGTGCTGTCCATTGTTCACCAAACAATGTACTGGACAAAAGCTTGTTCAGTGTTGTCATGTCCAGTCCAGTCCAATACTGTCCTGTTTGCGAATCAAACGGATAGTCACCATAAGTTTGTCGACAAAGGCTCATTTTGCGGTAGTGTCAAAGATAGGTCATGCTAATATTGGAGCGGAGTAATAATTTCATATATGGAGTAATAACAGTGTGAGTATTCACAACACTCATTTTTATCATTCATTAATGGAGTGCGATAAATAAATAGAGCAAAACATAATGTACCATATCATCCGTTCAAAATGATCGGGACCTGAGCATAATTTGGCGACAGTGGTATCATATGGTGAAACGATTAAGAAGTAAATGCAGTCGATAACTAATTACTTTGAGGTTAGGAGTCCATTGCAGAAAATATAAAATACGTATGTTGTGACATTCAATATTCTAATCAAATGATCATTTAGTAGCCTCGGGAAGATATATTCATTTAACTTTATGAATGCCTTAGTGCTTTGCATATTTGACAAAATTATCACATGTTTAGAACTAGTGCTTATGATCCGTGCGATGCATGGGTATATAGAATCTTTTTAACCAATCATAAGTTTTTACATTAGAATTTTGGTTTAAATATGTATTTAGTCGCTGCAAATGTCCCTGTTTTTCAATTTAGTCCCTGCAAATTATTATTTTTTAAATATGTCCCAGGAAAATAACATTTTTTTGAATATGCCCTTCCGAAAGTTGGAATTTTAAATATGTGCCTGCAAAATAACTTATTTTTTAAATACGTCCCTGCAAAATACCCTTTTCTTTGAAATACGTCCCAACAAAAAAAATTGTGATATTTTGCAGGGACGTATTTAAAAAAAAAGGTTATTTTGTAGGGACGTATTTAAAAAAAGCTATTTTGCAGGGACGTATTTAAAAAAAAAGTTATTTTGCAGGGAAGTATTTTTAAAAAAAAATTGCAGGGACTAAATCGAAAAACAATGACATTTACAGGGACTAAATACATATTTAAACCTAGAATTTTTTATTTTAGATCACAAAAAAATTTTGTTATATTTATATATAGATGCATTAAGGAATGATATTAGTGTTATAAATAGATGATATAGTATTTGGAGCCACATGCAAATTGTATATAATGGTGACTAAAATCTTACATATTTGTTATGGCAAATTTCAAAATTGTAAACATATTTCGTGTGTTAAGTTGAAACCTTTTATATATATATATATATATATATATATATATATATATATATATATATATATATATATAAAATTAAAACTAACTTCTCTAATTGACGAATATTTATAGGTGAGACTTCATCTAAAACATATAATATACGTCAAAGATAGGGATGACAATAGGGTAGGATGGGGGCAGTGAGTACTTCCCCACTCCCGTCCCCGTCCACAATTCCCGCCTCCCAAATTGTCGCCCGTCTACGATCCTGCTTTGGAAATTTTTTCTCTCCCATCCCCATCCTCATGGATATCTCGAAAATTTATTAAAAGTTAGCAAAAATATAAATCTGATGCATTAATTACAATTATGCCAGCCAAGCCATGAGTTGGCATGAAAAGTGATACTTGTGAACACATTTTTTTCACTTCACATTCAGATATTCACACTTGCTCCCCTCTAAACCCTTGTGCTTACAGATTTTCAAAGAACCTAAAAAATAGTTCGTTGAGCAAAAGTTTTTGAATATGAAATTTCAATAAATTAAGTTCTGAGTTTTGCTAATCATATGTGAATAAAAAAGCTAATGCCATTTGAGAGTAGCATTGATCTTGGTACCCTGCAAATAAAAGTGAAATATAATGAAATATAGTTCTTGATAAATTAATTACTATTTAAATGAATAGAAAGTTCATCTTCAAAGATGAACTTCTCATGCCAAAAATGGAATTTGTGTATCAATGAGGACCAACTTGATAACGAATGGAACTTTGTTTGTCAATATCATCACCCGCATGCCACATTAAGTACTGAGACCAAAACCCTGTAGTTTTCTCTGCTATTGTCAATTGATGAATGCATATCATGGGTATTAGCCATGTTGGATCTCATTTTTTGGGTAGGACATTTTTTTACAAATAAATCAGCTATTGTTGTGATCGGTTGTGCGTGGATCTTTGGGATTAAGGTTGTCGTGGTATTTATAGATGGCAATTGATTCCTGATTCTTGTTGAAATTTGAAATTGAAAGTATCTGGTCACAAAGGTAATTAATGCTGAAACTCGATTTATTTTAATATGTTATCATTGGCTTAATTTGAGATTTGTTTGTAGAGCGTTGGTTTGAGAACAAAAAAGCTTGTGTACAACATAAGATTCATCATTTAGAATTAATCAAAAACTATAGTAGGAATGATTTTGAAATTTATTTGGTAACTGTAATAGGAATGATTTTGAAATTCATGTAGTGGAATAGTAATAGTAAATGGAGAGAAATTGAATTTGGAGTTTTTCAAAAAAAATCCATTTAGGATGGTTGAATGCAATTAGTAGCAATAAATTAGAATGACGTTTTTTTACCAAAATTTAGAATGTCGTTGATTGAGAAGAATAAAAAATCACAAATATTCATAATATCGTTTTAGAATTCAAAATTGATAGAGAACACTGAAATATTAAAAACCGTCCAATTAGGAGCTGTTGATTGATCTTTTATATATATATATATATATATATATATATATATGTATGTATGTAAATGTAACGAGTTTGAAATGTAATACTAATTGTGATATTGACATTCAAAATGATAATCAATCCCTTTTAGTTTATTATTTGAATTTTAAAGATGGTTCCTATATTATGACCAAGTTTATTAGTTGAACATGAACATTTTTTAAATATGCAGATGAATTTTGAAATTTGAGACCAACGCCTATAAAATTAGGGGTGTGTATATATTTGTGTTATGATTTATTAAGATTAGTTGGATGTAATGGAAATTGATTATCAATTTGGTTTTATATACATGTTATAGTTTGAATTTGATTAAAACATAATTATTTCTAACCCAAAATATAAATTTTTTTATTTGAACAGATTGCCAACTCTCTGGGTCGCATTTTTGTCAACCAATCATAAAGTCTCATAATCTTTGTTCAACATCAATGTGAAATTTGAATTGTTGCAATTTTTTCAATCTGAATTATTATTGCAATTCAATTGACTTTTGTAGGATTCCGTTAGAAGCTATTAAATATGTATGTAAAATAATTACTAATAATATTTGTAAAATTATTATATATGATATATTAGTATCAATATTAGAAGATAACTTGGGGGATTCAGAAATGGAAGAAGAGAGAGATGCTGAGAAGGAGGGAGATAGCATGGTTGATGAAACACCAGAGATGCTCCAACATTGAGCTAAGTGGTCTTGCTCTTTTACTCCTAATTTTATTAATGGATAGTTTTAAAGACATGACTATTATTGCTTGGAATGTGTTTGGCTTTGCCAATAGAAGAAGTAATCGGCATATGAAGGAACTTATAAGAAGATATAAGCCGGACTTAATTTTCTTATTAGAACCTCGTATTCCTTTTAACAACTCATCTCGTTTTTGGGAAAGGTTGGACTATCTATGTGTTGCTGTGGAAGAATGTCGGGGTTTTGCAGGTGGCATTTGGGCTTTAGCACCAAAAAATGGGTTGTTTACTTATGATGTCCTGGATACTATGCCTCAGTGTATTACTCTTTCAGTTTCTCGTGGTAACAATTCTTGGGTATGCTCAGGTGTTTATGCTAGCCCTCTTTGTACACCTCGGTGTGGTCTTTGGGATCACTTGAAAACCATAAGAAATAATATCTCTTTGCCTTGGGCTATGATTGGTGATTTTAATGAAACCCTTCTTCCTTCGGAACAAAGAGGAGGAGATTTTCTTAGTATACGGGCTGATAAGTTTGCTCTAATGCTTGATGTATGTGATATGATTGACTTGGAATCCTTTGGTTCACGTTTTACTTGGCAGGGGAAGAGAAGAAATATTTTGGTCTCTAAGAGACTAGACAGAGGAGTGGGGGATTACAGGTGGAGAATGAAGTTTCCAGAGGCTACTGTGGAGCATCTAGTTAAGCGTCACTCTGATCATAATCCTCTCTTGTTGCGTTGCCATCACATGGATCCTACGCATCAAGAACGACCTTTTAGATTTCAGGCAGAATGGTGTACTCATAATGGTTATTTAGAAGTGGTTCAAAAGGCTTGGGTAAGTGGATCTGATGTTGTTACAGCCCTTAAAAATGTATCCATGGACTCCATTACCTTCAACAAGGATGTGTTTGGAAATATTTATGTACGGAAGAGGAAGCTTGAGAATAGACTCCGTGGCATTCAAAGAGAGTTGGAACGAATTGATTCTGCCCAGTTACTTACTCTCCAAAACCAGCTGCTTCATGAATATGAGAATATTCTTTTTCAGGAGGAAACAATGGATTAAGCTTGGAAGTAGGAATACTGCTTTCTTCCATGCCCAAACAGTAATAAGAAGAAAAAGAAACAAAATTCATGGCCTTAACTTGCCCGTTGGGGGGTGGTGTACTGATCCCAATCTCTTGAAGTTGGAAGCTATTAGCTACTTCAAGAACATCTTTTGTGGTGGTGATAACATAACACAAATTTCTCATGGTAGAATTGTCAATACTTTGACAATGGAGGATCGATTGGAGTTGACAAGACCAGTGATAAATGAGGAAATCCATGGAGCTTTGATGAGTATGAAATCTTATAAGGCACCAGGGCCAGATGGGTTTCAGCCAATTTTCTTCAAAATGTTTTGGAGTGAGATTGGAAATGATGTTTGCAATTTTGTTAGAAATGCTTTCACCTCAGGTCACTTTGACAAGAAGATTACAGAGACTTTAATGGTCTTGATTCCAAAAGTAGATAATCCCACTACTTTCAAGGAGTTTCGGCCTATTACACTTTGTAATGTGATATACAAATTGGTCTCAAAAGTGCTTGTTAATAGATTGCGGCCCATACTGAATAGGTTGGTTAGCCCTTTACAGAGCAGCTTCATTCCGGGTAGAAGCACCAAGGATAATGCTATTGTCTTACAAGAAAAAATCTACCACATGCAAAAGAAAAAGAGTAAGAAAGGAGATCTTATTTTCAAATTAGACCTCGAGAAAGCATATGATATGGTTAATTGGGACTTCTTGAAAGATACTTTGGTGATGTTTGGCTTTCCTGATATTTTAGTTTCTCTCATTATGTATAGCATTTCATCCTCCACGGTCTCATTGCTATGGAATGGGAGTAAAACAGATTGCTTCTCTCCTAGAAGAGGCTTGCGACAAGGAGACCCTCTTTCACCGTACTTATTTGTTTTGTGTATGGAGAGACTGGGTATGAAGATTTCTGAAGAAGTTAGCAATGGTACTTGGATGCCGATCCAGATCACGAGAGGTGGGCCTACGATCTCCCATTTATTTTTTGCAGATGATGTTCTTCTCTTCACCAAAGCTTCGGTGGGACAAGCTAAAGTGGTTAGGAGGGTGCTTGATAAGTTTTGTGGCATTTCTGGCTTAAAAATCAGTATGGAAAAGTCCAAACTCTTTGCTTCTCAAGGTGTCCAACGTACAACTCGTGTAAGGATAGCACAAGTTTCTCAAATGTTTTTTACAAGGAACATTGACAAGTATCTGGGTTTCAAGTTCATCAATGGGAGAGTTACAAAGGATGATTTTAATGTGGTTATTGAGAGAGTCAACTCTAAGTTGGCCTCTTGGAAGGGGAGGCTTCTAAATAGACCAGGAAGACTAACACTTACAAATGTTGTTATAACTTCCATCCCCTCTTATGGTATGCAGATACAGTGGTATCCACAAAATGTTTGTGACAGGTTGGACAGGATAGCTAGAGATTTTTTATGGAGGGGTAGCAATGAGAGGGGTGTCAATTTGATTAGTTGGAATGTTGTTACTAAGCCTCGGAAGGTTGGGGGCTTAGGTGTTAGAACAGCTAGACTACAAAATATATCACTCCTTGGAAAACTTATTTGGGATGTGTTACACAACCCCAATAAATTGTGGGTGGAGATCTTCAACTCCGTTTATTTAAATCAACATCATCTTTTTACTATCCTGAATTCTAAAGGTTCGCCCACATGAAAATCACTGCTGAAGGCTTTGCATTCTCTGAAGGATGGTTTCAATTTAAAGATCGGCAATGGCGAAACTAGTGTGTGGTACGCCCCTTGGGTCATGAAAGCTCGTCTCTGTGACCTTGTGTGGGCAGTAGATATTCATGATACTAGCCAAAAGATCAAGGACATTTTTTATAATGGTTCTTGGCATCTCAGTGACCTGTATACAGTGTTGCCATTGGAGACTCAATGTGTTATCCAAAACTTGAAACCAAGGCTTGTGGAGCATATCCCTGACACTTGGACTTGGACCTCTTGTGCTTCTGGTTTTTATTCAACAAAGGCAGCATATAGGTGGTTATGTGATAATCAGGATCAAGGCTTGAATGTTCATGGAGGATGGGGTTGGATTTGGAAATTAAAAGTTCCATCCAATATACAGTTTTTTGTATGGCAAATATGCCACAATGCCGTTCCAACTAAGGCTTTGTTGTCTTCAAGAGGAATCCCTATTGATGCTATTTGCCCAGTGTGTGGCGTGGAAGAAGAGACCATTGAGCATTGTCTTATTTCCTGTAGTCGTGCAATGGATATTATATCTAGGTCCCTTAAGTTTCGGTGGAGCAGCTCTGGTACTGGTAGTTTAGCACAAGCCTTGCATACTCTTGTTGATGAGTATGGATCTCTCCTACTTTGTGCTTTATGGGAAATTTGGTGTAGCCGCAACCGCTTCATCTTTGATAGAGAGCTTCTCTCCTCTTATAATGTCGCATTGCAGGCCCATGTTTTGTATAGTGATATTCAACGTGCTTTCCATTGTATTGATTATAGTCAGCAAGCAATGCTGCCAAGGTATGTCTCTTGGATTAAACCTCCCCTGAATACCATTTGTCTTAATGTCGATTGTAGCACAATAAATGACACAGGGTTGTCCGGATTTGGCGGCTTGTTGCGAGATAATTTGGGGAATTTTATTCGAGGATTTATTGGTTCCCTTGGTCCCTCAGATATTACTCATGCAGAGTTGATGGCTCTCCTACATGGTCTGTCTATTTGTTGGGAGATGAGAATTCCCAAGCTATTGTGTTATTCAGATTCTCTTCATGTCTTACATCTTGTTAGAGAGGCTGACATAAGCTTTCATAGGTATGGCAATGAAATATCCATCATTCGGAATTTCCTTCAAGAGATTGGGACTGTCACTTATCTCATATTCTCAGAGAGGGAAATAGTTGTGCAGATTTATTGGCTAAGATGGGTTCAAGTGGGATTCACTCTCTTGTTCAGTTGGATACTCCTCCAAATGATTTAGTTCATTTACTTCACTTGGATGCTAAAGGCACTATTTTTGTAAGGCTTTAGGCCTGCCTTTTCTTTTTGTTGCCCCTTTTAAGCCTTTGTAACCAAAAAAAAAAAAGTATCAATATTAGTATCGTATAAATATTATCTTATGGAAGTTCTTTTAAATAATTCGAAACGTTTTTTCAATTTCAAAATCCAAATTGTGTCTTTGTACCAGATGTAAAGAAATATTGTTATGGTAATTCTTTTTATCAATTTATATGGTGGTAGTATTTTCAAATTGGACAATTAAAACAATAGTTATTGCAGTTAATGCATGTTTGACGGGACAATTATGGTATTGTTTTAATTTCATTTTTGATGTATTTTTATTCTACTTAGTCAGCAACTAGGGGATAATCCCGTGCGATGCACGGGCTTATACAAATATTTGTTTTTTTACACAGTAAATATTTATTAAAAAAACATGTTAAAGATATAATTTAAATATGTATAATTAGAAAGAAAGGAAGAACAGTTTTTATACAATTTATTTAGATATTAATTTTTAAACATACATAGAGAAAATGAAAATGAATCTAATATAATGTAGTTTAGTATTATATGATGTTTATAAATATTATAAGGACTATAAACATTGTTATGATATTAGTAGAAGGACAAAAAATTAAGGAACTTAGATTATTCACTATTTTAATATTACTGTTTTCGAATTACGATATATTCACTTCTCACTTGCAAACCCAAATTAGGCAACACTTATTTTTTCTAATTTAGAGTAACTTGGATAGAATCTTGGTATTCTTATTTAATTAATTATTTATTTATATTTATTCAGAATTTTCTAAATAACCATCACCTAAAAAATATGATATTTTACTTCTAAAAAAATAATTAAAGAAAATGTGTAAATGAAAATAGTGCTCAATATATTTTGTTTACATATAAACCCAAAGCATGGTTTTAAGAGTAAATATACTTTTTAAATATATTTCCATGCTCGATAAATATCTCACTGAAAATAATAACCAATATTATTTATTTATAAATGTAAAATATTGTTTAACGTGTGGATGGTGGGCACCAAATGTTATGTCTCTTGTGTGTTTTAGCACATGCTTTAACAAAATGATATTGAAGACATTTTTATTATTCGTGTAGTCAGTTTAAAGACAAACAAAGGCATTATCTATTAAGAGACCAAAAAGATATTCTTTTAGTTATAAACATAAATTGATGAACATTTTCTTTTGGTGAAGAAATTGATGAACATTGAAGGAACATAAGAAAATCATTTAGACCTAGGGCATCATACAATATCAACAAAAGCTAAAACTAAACAATTTTCTAAATAACAATATTAAATTTTACATGTGATTTCTCAATGCTATAGCTTTACAAAAAATGGTTGTCTCAGTTGCATCAATCACTAATTGATCCAAATTTATCTTCTTGCCTCTTTGTCTACTTCAAAGCTGTAAAGAATATGAAACTATTTACCCTTTTTTATGTATTCTATCTCTTCTCACAAAATTTTCTCCATTCTTCTACTTCTTGTTTTTCATTATGAATTTTGTTGTCAAAACCTCTCCCCTCATCATCCAAAATTGTCTCCTATAAATAGTCATTTCTTGCTATAATTTACTAAAACTCTTCCTATTCCACTCATATACTAATAACTCTCGAGTTTATTGTCAATTAACGAAAAATGTATATGAATGTGAGACCCTTCCCTTTCAATACATAATTGATACATAAAAAATGAATTTTAAAGGTCAACTATTTAGATTTTTACAAATTATAATAATAATAATATAACTTCTTTGTAAATAAAAGTAAAATTTCTTTATATTATATTATGTTATTAGTAAATATATTATTGTTGATTGTTATTATAATTTCAGTCTTTTCATTAGAAAATATCATTGATAAGAATACAAAAACCTTTGAATTCAAAAAATCATAATAATATAATTTCTTTTCATTCGAATGAGTTTAGAGTTATTATATATATATATATATATATATATATATATATGAGTTTATGTTAAATTACATAATAATAAAAAAATCGAGCCATAAATTTTAAAAACGCATTTAGTTAAAATAATTTCAATTATAATATATAGGGCTTCACTATAATTTCTATAATTACTTTTATAGGTATTTTATAGGTATAAGTATGATTATTATTCAATGAGATGAAAAGTTTACTTGTAACCTACAATTACATATTGGTCTGAGGTTGAAGTTTTGGACTGATTTATGGTTTTGCCAATGGCCTTTGGCAGAATTATTCCCACAGCTGTATCAGGTATCGGGTAATCAGTTTGGTTGCGTTGCTGAGTTCGGGTCGTGGCAGTAGGATACGTGGAATTGGAGCTTTATCTGGTGCAGGGAACTGTCATCTGAGGAGTTACAAGACGCTGAGCTGCTGTGCAATACACTCATACCGATTTATCATACATCTGATGCTCGAGACAGATTGGTTTGGCAGCTTGATAACGCAATTTACAAGGTAAAAACAGCCTATAAACTTCTACTGCAGAAAAGTGGTGTCTCATTTGTGGAAGATATCACTTTGAAGGCGCTGAAGAAAGTGTGGAGAACGAAAGTGCCTTCGAAATTCTGGTGCACGTGTGGAGGATTTTGCTGAATAGGATTGCGACAAAAGACACGCTAATTCATAGGAACATCATCCCGCAAAGTGGTGGATCTGATTGTGTGTACTGTAGGGGAGAAACGGAGACTGTGAATCACTTGTTTGTCACTTGCTGCGTTGCACAGCAGCTTTGGCGGAAGCTGTGCTGCTGGTTGCAACTGTCTCGGCCTCTCTGCAACTCAGTTTTGGACCATTTCAGTAGCTTTGCTGAAGAACTATTGGGGAAAAAATTGAGGGGAGTTAGGTACTTAACATGGATGGCGGTGGTATGGGTAATTCGAATAAATAGGAATAACGTTGTTTTTAGAGGGGGTACGATTAATGTACAAAGTATGTTTGAGCATGTAATTAGAATGTCTTGGGGGTGGTTTTTTAACAAGGTGGGGAACAATTTGTCACTGATTTTTGAGAATTGGGTAGACAACCCAATGAATTGTATCTTACAAATCTCTTGACTGTAATTCGGGTTGTGGTACCCCTTGTACCACTTTAATGAATTTGATTTATCAAAAAAAAAAAACATATCAGTTTTATTTTTTCAGTTTTTATGTACTTGTAAATATTTTTGTACCCAACGACCACCAACCATCTTATGAGGAAAACAAAGAGTCATTTTAACTCATCTTGATTTTTATTATTATTACTAAAATAGTTTAACAATTAAAATAACTAAACTAATTCATTTTAGTTAGTAATATATAATGTTAAATATTTTATATTTAATTATTAATATAATATAAATTTAATATTATATATATATATAGGCTTTGGAACTAAAGTTGTTTAAATTTTCATATTTAATTTTGTCTCTTACAGAAATAACATCTTCGTATTTTTGTTAATGATTAAAAAAATCAGAAAAATTGGAATTTAAGGTTACATATTTATAAAAGATGAAGCCTCCTTTACATTTCGTTATATTCAAATATTTTAAATAAAAATGCATATGTTGTTGTGTTAAACTCATCTAAACTATTATAATTAGTAGATATTTCGATTAAACTATGATAGCTTTGTTAAAAAAAATATATAGTCTAAAATGTTATATTGAGATTTATCTATGGGTAAATGTTTTGAAAATAAAAAACAATAAAAGGAAGAACTTCACCTCATGAATTGTAGATAAAAAAATAAACAATAAATAAAAATAATTGAGGATTAATGATAATAACAATAGTAATAATAATAATAATAATAACTACAACAACAATAGAATTAATGAGAAGCATTATGGAGCTTCCATCAAAAATTAATTTTCCAATAAATCATCATTTAATAATTTAGTGTGGAATATGTTTTAATAAAGTCTTCTATTTAAATTATAATTATATATTATTTTGGATAAAAATGATGTGGAGCATTGTGGAGGCTCTAAAAAAGCTTCCTTTAGTAATTGAATATAGATATGTTGTAACATCCCTAGTTTGGTAAATTTCGGTTTACGAAATTACCTAGCGATTTGTTATTTGAGTAAATAATAAATCAAGTCTCAGATACGAGTTTGTCGTGAAAGCAATATTAAATTGTTAGATTATGTGATTTATTTTAATTATAGTTTGAATTGTGTGAATTATTGATGAGTGTTTGGGTAGAAAATAGATTAAAGAGGGAATTAGGGAAACAAGGGCATTATATTATACCCTCGTTCATTGTATGAAGATTCAAGTATTTGTGAATTCTACATTTTGGGTGAGTTTTACTCATGTTTAGGGAATTTACACTTTAAATTGATTGTGTTGAAATTCTAGAATCGATTGCTGTTTTGGTTTCGAAATAGTTTTAGAGTCAAAAACCGAATTTTAGAAAAACATCGTTTACGGTTTAATTTTCCAATTATACTTTGATTGGGATGTCAAGTTTGGTTTGATTGTGATTGTTTGGACTGGAATATGTTGTGAAATCTTCTGTTTTTCAGTTGGATTTGGTTTGGGTTTTTGTTTGGAATCGATCGGAATCGCGAAACGGACGAAACGGAGTTAAAATGCAGTTTCAGTATAGGTAGCACGGACCGTGCGCCTCAGAGGCACGGACCCTGCGTCCCGTAGACAGAAACCCACACAAATTTTTTTACAGGTAGCACGGACCATGCGTTGCTCTCGGGTTCAAAATGCTGTTTTGTCTTTTCGTCACTCCTTTTTGTTCCAAATCACTTCTAAACCTTTTCTCAACCAATTGGGATGATGTTTACTTTATAAAAATGTGATTTTAACATGTTCAAACTTGGTTTTTAGGAAATGTTTTGGAACTTATCAATGTTTCGAAAAACCGAGGCTAGCCACGTGTGAGAACATATGTTTTTCAAATCAAAACGGAACTTCATGTTCTACTATTGTAGTGGACAAGATATATAAATTATATCATATGTGATTGACGGCCCAATGCGGGTATTAAATAAGATTGACGACCCAATGCAGGTGTGATATATAAATTATATCGAATTGAGGTGACGACCTCCAGATGTTAGCATACTAAGAGAGGGAAGTCATGAGCCCTTATCTTAGGCTCGCTGTGGTTTATTATTACTTTGCCTTTAAGAGTTGTACACTTATCGGCCAGATGTTGGGGTTCACTCAAGCTTCCTTGGGTTGTTGGTAATTCTTTTATTGAATTACCAGATGTTTTTGCAATTCATTTGTAGAATTGCCAGATGGTTTTGTGATTCATATTGAATTACCAATTAAAGAGGAACTTTGTACTTAAACCGTGAGTGTAATTAGGGGTTCACTTAAGCTTTCGGAGTTGGTGACATGCAAAAGATTAAAATGTAATATTGAAATTCATCACTTAAGCTACTTTGGGGGGTTGGTGATGTGATAAAAGATGAAATGGACTATTTTGTAATTTATACTGATCGAATTACGAACTAAAAGGGTTTTCATAATTGAACCGAATGAATGTTAGGGGTCGCGGTAGAACTCACTGAGATATATTATCTCACCCTATCATTTGTTGTTGTTTTACAGAGAAACAAGGGAAAAGAAGAAGGTTAAGGGATGCGAGTAGGTGTCATGCAAGAAGAGGAGATTGAAGATTTGATCCTTCTGTCTCTGATTATGTTATTCCCCGTCGTCTTTGTAGTCGATATATGACTTGAGATAATTGAGTTATGTAATCGTTTCCGCTTTTTCCTTATTATAAGTAGGAAAGTTACTTTGATGTTTTCTAAATTGTATATTCTTAGTATTTCTATTGATTAGAGATATTAGGGTGTTACATTTTGGTATCAGAGCAGTTCAACCTTGTCGGACATAGAGACCTTATGGTCGATAGCTTAGATCGAGTCAGTTAGGGACTTAGACAATTAAAATGTCAGAACCTTTCAGTAAATCATGTGATGTATTGGGTCAGGATCCACTCAATGTTTCATGTGAATTACTGAGAATGTTGACGATTAGTTGCCTCAACCCCGATAATGTCCAAAACCTAAACCTCAGGATCCTAGCCTTTTCGTTTCATTAGAGTGCGTAGCGTAAGCGATAGGCTATAGATGGGCATCCAGATTTGTTCGAAGAAATTGTGGGCGACTACTCCATTCTTGAATCCAAGGTAATTGTTTTGCTACGGCCAAGTCGTTAATCTAAGATCAGTTAAGATTAGCTGATATCACAGGCTATAACCTTTGAAATCAATCTACTCGAGACCGATATACGGTTTAGCAATTAATTCTTCTTAGTGACTCAAGCTAGAACCCTGACTTATGTCACAATTAGAGACTTCTATCGGATAAGTTCCAAGCCTAAATCAAGGTTCTGTTCTCCCAGAATCACATCTCGAGCTGTATAAAGCCACTCTAGCAAATGATAGAGCAACATATGTAAGGGTGAACTGAGTTACCAAATGATCCGAACCCTTAAACCAAATCCTTTTCAGGATTAGGCTAGTAAAGAGAGTCGATAGAAATCACCTTATACCAATCCTCTGGTTAAGTGCACGCTCGTCTCAGTCTGCGAGAAATTTTTGCTAGTTTTCCAACTCATTTTATTAATAACTCATACTTCGGAACTCTGATTTTTATGTTCTAAAAAGCATTGGAAAGCTAACGAAAATGTTTATACATTTGAGTAGGTCGTAAACTGAGTTTCTAATTTCATTTAGAAGTGTATCTCTGTCTTATCCTTAGCAATTACACCCCAACGCATTTGTAGATTGGAAATCTTGCAATTGCACGGTGTATTGGACGACGAGTTCCAACCATTAAGTTTAGATTCCTAGACACCGGTTCTGAATGGCCTTCATTGTAACTTTATCCAAAGAATCTATTTCTTGGGAATGATTATTAGTAATTTTAGCCTTTCAATAATTGGAAGTGTTTTCCGAACTCTTAGACTATAATCCCATCTTGTATGTCGGAAGAGCAAGAAGCTCAAAGTTACCTACGTGTCGGACAGAATGTTGTTATGGATGTAGAATTGTTCTAAAACTTGATTGATTAACGTGATCATAAAGACTATGCTTGGACAGTTGCGGAAATTCGAAGAGAAGTTGGGCCAAGGAAATGTTTAATGATTTTATACTAAAATTTTATGAATCAATACGATGACACTATTGGTGTGCTCGTTTGATTCCCTAAACTTTTCATTTTCAAAAACTCCTTAGTGCCGCCGTTGTTTTAATTTCATAATTAGTCCAAAAATAATCGTTACGTTAAGGTTAATCAATAGATCCAGAATTTCATAGAATAGTAATGAAGCTTACCTTCTACGGAAAACCTTATGTCGTTCTAGTAAGATTCCTAATACCGAAACTCTCATTTCCTTAGCGTCTGTATGGACAAGACCTAAGAAGGCATAGATATAAAAATCTCAGCCTGATTGATCCAGAAGGACAATGATCTTGGATAAATCTTTGACTTAAGTAATTCCGAAAAGCTGTATATTGTGTAGGATTATCAGGTTCTAGGGTTAAATCCCGTGTACTAAGTTAAGGTTTGAAAGATACACTCTTATTTGTATTTTTGGGTTAGTTATGAGAATCGACTCCTTTGGGTACATGATAAAATTGTTTTATATCAAAATGTTTTCAAGAAAATTTTTCTGTAAACATTACCCCTTCGTGAGTCAGTCGGAAATATTGTTTGTACTGATGACTAACCAAAATGCTAGAAGTGTTTCTAAGATAACCGAAGATTTCAGTTCCTAAATCCTCTACCCGAATGTAGTGGAAGATTGGGTTAATATGTGAATATAATTGCAAGTAAGGGAAGTTTCAAGCCATGCTTAGGCAATTATCTTTCAGCAGTTATAGTGTTCAAGCTTCCGTCACTGAGGTACATTCCAATAGTTAACCTTAATTTCGTTCGGGTTAACAGTGTGATGTCATGATTTTAATCCATTGTATTAGTCAAGACTAGTTGTTCAATCCAAATATTCTATTGGTTAAATGTCAATAGAACACGCATGCGCTAAACTCAGAGTTGTCTGGTTATAGTCCAGCACATAAGGCTGTTTCTAAGGAATCTCATAAGTCAGATATATGTAATAAAGGTTTTACCCACTACACTTTTTTGATGTAGGAATCTCTATGGATAAACCACATGTCGGGCTAAGACTAAATGATTGGACAGTGAGTATTTAACACATGAGTCCTTGATAGTGAATCCTGTAACCATTTTTGTGTCATTGAGGCGACAGGTCTATGTCTGTTTTTCATCATGAAATATAAATGTGTGTGTATATATATATATATACATGGGTTATCATTAAAATCTTGTCATTAGGCCAATTTGAAAAAGAAAAAAAATTGAAAGGGAACGAATTGGATCGAATAGAATAGCGGTTTAAGAAAAACAAAATTTTCAAACAAAGGTACAAATGAAGGAGTCGGACCGTGCACCCTAAGGTCCGATCTGAGCTCGTGCTTTTATCCCTATTTTAAAAATCAAATATCCGCTTTTCGATCGACACAATCTCCTTCCAAATTCCTTCCTCAAATTGACCTAAGTATTTTAACATTAAAGAGGCCGAATTAAAGCACAACGAGGGAAATTTGTGAGATTTTGATCACACAAATGGTTAATTTCAACCAAGTAATACTTTTATACTTACTTTCAATGTCGAAAATTTCTAAAATCTGAAAGTTAGAATACCTTTGGTTGAAACGTCGTTCATTTAGTAAGGTCATTTTTAAGTTGGGGTGAATTATCGTTTTTGGGGATAATCATATTTTTTCAAAATTATCATTTGTTTGAAAACCCCATTGAAAAGAATCTTTACCCAAACAAAACGAAATTACTTTCAATTTTTGGAATTGAGTATGTCACTACAATTTTTAGAGTTTTTCTTGTGTCGAGTTGCAAGAAAAATCGTTTTCCCATATCTATTTGGTTAAGAGTCAATTCATTTTATAAAATCATTCTATTTTCTTCTGTGGGAATTTTAGTAAAACGAGTTAAGCTCTTATGTAAGCGTAACTCGGGAAGAGAAGAAAACTTTTCCTTCGAATACGGTGTGGTTTGAGTTTAAAGCGATCCTCTCATAGGCGTAAATTCCTCCCAACCCAATGCTGCATCTAGGCAGAAACCTTTCAAGCTTATTCCACTTTGAAGGCGAAAGTTGTGTCTCTACCCTAAGTTATGAAGCTGTTTTCTAAACAAACGGTGGATACATCTGTGAGTAGACAACTGCTAGTGTCTTCATAGGAAGGTCAGATGTCGTTAATCGATCAATAAATGTTGGCATTGCGTCAATTATATGTTTATGCTTCGAACGATTTTGAGGACAAAATCTTTCAAGTTGGGGTGATTGTAACATCCCTAGTTTGGTAAATTTCGATTTACGAAATTACCTAGCGATTTGTTATTTGAGTAAATAATAAATCAAGTCTCAGATACGAGTTTGTCGTGAAAGCAATATTAAATTGTTAGATTATGTGATTTATTTGAATTATAGTTTGAATTGTGTGAATTACTGATGATTGTTTGGGTAGAAAATAGATTAAAGAGGGAATTAGGGAAACAAGGGCATTATAGTCATTACACCCTCTATTACTTAAATCACTCAACCTTCTCTCATTTCTCACATTGCTGAATTTTAAAAAAAAAAAACAAAAGAGAAAATATAGGGAGAGAGAGAGTGTAGGTCGAGAGAGTTGAGAGGAAGAAGCAGAGAAGAGAGTTCCATGGATCTTCATTGCTTGTGTTTGATTTCAGCACCACTCTTCTCCATTTCTTGCTCTCTATCCATTGGTACAAAAATCAGTGGCTACTTCTTCTTCTATCACAAAGCCCCATTTCTAGATCTCAAGCTCAAACACTAACAAAAATGGAGTCTTAAAGTTCATAAACTAATTGTGAAGTACAATACTCGACACTAGAGCCTTCCAATAGTCACCTTTATGTTTTGGGTTGATTGGGTAGCTCGAATTCGAAATTTGAAGTGGATTCCGAGTTCGTGGGCTTCGAAACTATTACGGGGAATGTTCGAGTGGTTTTTGGTCTCGTTCGTTGTATGAAGATTCAAGTATTTGTGAATTCTACATTCCGGGTGAGTTTTACTCACGTTTAGGGAATTTACACTTTAAATTGATTGTGTTGGAATTCTAGAATCGATTGCTGTTTTGGTTTCGAAATGGTTTTAGAGTCAAAAACCGAATTTTAGAAAAACATCGTTTACGGTTTAATTTTCCAATTATACTTTGATTGGGATGTGAAGTTTGGTTTGATTGTGATTGTTTGGACTGGAATATGTTGTGAAATCTTCTGTTTTTCAGTTGGAATTGGTTTGGGTTTTAGTTTGGAATCGATCGGAATCGCGAAACGGAGTTAAAATGCTGTTTCTATACAGGTAGCACGGACCGTGCGCCTCAGAGACACAGACCATGCGTCCCGTAGACAGAAACTCACACAAATTTTTTTACAGGTAGAACAGACCGTGCGCCCCAGGGGCACGGACCATGCGTTGCTCTCGGGTTCAAAATGCTGTTTTGTCTTTTCGTCGCTCCTTTTTGTTCCAAATCACTTCTAAACCTTTTCTCAACCAATTGGGATGATATTTACTTTATAAAAACGTGATTTTAACATGTTCAAACTTGGTTTTTAGGAAATGTTTTGGAACTTATCAATGTTTCGAAAAACCGAGGCTAGCCACGTGTGAGAACATATGTTTTTGAAATCAAAACGGAACTTCATGTTCTACAATTGTAGTGGACATGATATATAAATTATATCATATGTGATTGACGGTCCAATGCGGGTATTAAATAAGATTGACGGCCCAATGCAGGCGTGATATATAAATTATATCGAATTGAGGTGACGACCTCCAGATGTTAGCATACAAAGAGAGGGAAGTCATGAGCCCTTATCTTAGGCCCCCTGTGGTTTATTATTACTTTGCCTTTAAGAGTTGTACACTTATCGGCCAGATGTTGGGGTTCACTCAAGCTTCCTTGGGTTGTTGGTGATGTGCTAGAATTAATAAGGCTTTATTGTAATTCTTTTATTGAATTACCAGATGCTTTTGCAATTCATTTGTAGAATTGCCAGATGGTTTTGAGATTCATATTGAATTACCAATTAAAGAGGAACTTTGTACTTAAACCGTGAGTGTAATTAGGGGTTCACTTAAGCTTTCGGAGTTGGTGACTTGCAAAAGATTAAAATGTAATATTGAAATTCATCACTTAAGCTACTTTGGGGGGTTGGTGATGTGATAAAAGATGAAATGGACTATTTTGTAATTTATATTGAATTACGAATTAAAAGGGTTTTCATAATTGAACCGAGTGAATGTTAGGGGTCGCGATAGAACTCACTGAGATATATTATCTCACCGTATCATTTATTGTTGTTTTACAGAGAAACAAGGGAATAGAAGAAGGTTAAGGGATGCGAGTAGGTGTCATGCAAGAAGAGGAGATTGAAGATTTAATCCTTCAGTCTCTGATTATGTTATTCCCCGTCGTCTTTGTAGTCGATATATGACTTGAGATAATTGAGTTATGTAATCGTTTCCGCTTTTTCCTTATTATAAGTAGGAAAGTTACTCTGAAGTTTACTAAATTGTATATTCTTAATATTTCTATTGATTAGAGATATTAGGGTGTTACATATGTAGTGTTTTAAGAGTAACCAATAGCGGTTTGACAAATAGGATTGATTATGATGACATGCACAATTTTTTTTTATTGATTAACCAATCAGATTTAGACAAATTTAGCATTCCTAAAATAGTTTATTCTCAATTGTATTTTATATAGAATAGTAAGACTAAAAAACAAAGTTTAACATTAAATATAAACAATATAAAATTTAGTCTTAATTTGATATTTTAATATTTAAAAAGTATAAAGGTAAGAATAAAAATATAAAAATTAGCGCAATTTAATATTTTATTATTATTTTTATTTAAAATCACATATTAAAAGACTAAAAAATCTATAACTTAGAATAAAAGACATCAATAATAAAAATATTTATGTAATATATTCGGGGGTGGGGTCCTTGCGGGGCGGGGGATATAGACCCCATCCCTATCCCAGAGTTGACTGCGGGGGGATTTTCTCCCCCATCCCCGTCATTTTATTTAATAATTTCTATCAAAATGTTGATGATCATGCCAATGTCGTCACCAATGTTCCGAATACAACTAAAATAATGAATCTCTCGTCGGTGATGACGAGGAGAATCAAGCAGTACTCCGAGCTCCCTTGAAAAATGTGGGTAGTCGCCACCTACAAGTACTCTGATGCCCAAGTTAATCAATAATAGATATGAAGTATATGAGAGGAGTGGCAAAATATATCATACCATTTCCTAGGAGCATAAGTTGGTATTTATAGTGATGCTATTGTGCTTGGCCTAAAAGCCCCCAAATATTGGGATGGCTTGCGATTGTGCTTGGCTTACAATTCGTCCCTCTTCTTGATAATGCATGTACTTGAGTCTTCATAACTCTGTCTTGCCTTCTTGAGATTCATTATGCTCGGTTGGTTTTGATAGTTTTCTCATGGTTTGACTTCATCGTTTGTTGGCTTTCAATATCACTTCAAGTCTTCTCAAAATACTTCAGTAAGTATATAACCTTCTTAAGTAGTAACTATGGTTACAAGTTCTAAGTAATCACTCAACAAGGCACTTTAGACACATATGAAATCAGATAACTTTAGCTTCAACACATAGACAAAAATATTATTCAACTGAGATAGTCATCTCAAATTGTCACTCTTATAATTAATATTGAATATAGTCAAGGTGTGTGTATCCATATTGACACAACATCTTTTCAGAACATTTTAGCCTTGCTTTTTAATGGATAGAGCCCTCAACTGCAAGATATTGTCTCTGCTACTATTGTCAATATTTTATGGGCCATTTTTTGGTATTGTAGAAATCAGGTTAAATTTAGCAATCATATGATTCATTTACACTCGGCTATCAATTTAATCCTTTCTAATGTTGCTTTAGCGAGGAATGCTTCTAAATCTTCGATGTCTTCCTCTGTTGCTGAATTTATGATAATCAAGTCCTTCAATTTCATTGGTAATTATTGAAGCTCTGCAAATGTAACGCCCCGATTTTCTTATTAATACGTGTGTATATATGCTTTGATATATTAGTAATTTTGGGGCATATATTTTAGTAATAAGCATATTTTTTATAGTATATTATTATTTTATTTTAAGTACAAGCCATGAGGTAGTATTACCATTACTACTATTACTGTTATTATTATTTAAAATTATAAATTTAAAGGTTTTATACTTAATTGTGTGTTTGGATCGTTAATTTTTAAAATCGATATTTAATTGTATTTTTAGGTAATATTGATACTGTATTGTTATTTGTTTAATTGTTTAGAATTATATGATATTTAGTCGTATTTTTTAGATAATATTGATAATGTATTATTATTCATATTATTAATATTATTATTATTATGATTTTTAAAACTATAATCTGTTGTATTTGGGAGTGTAGAAATGACTTTGATACAATTTTATGTTCAAGTTTTAAACCATTGTTTTTATTTTTGAAAGTTTCCTAATTCAAAACGCAGTCTGGTTTTGGTTTCTGAGAAATTTTTAAAGTTCAAAACATAAACTGGTTTTGATTTTTGAAAATTTCAAAACAGAACACGGAAAACCACCCCAAATAGGGCCTTACCTTTCAAAAAGGGTTCATCAACGTCATCATTTATTTATTTATTTATGGGGTTCATCAACATCATCATTTATTTATTTATTTATTTATTTATTTATTTATTTATCATCAAAAAGGGTTCATCAACATCATCATTTAAATATGGGGGGGGGGTGCCTCGAACGTGTTAAAAGGGGTGTGTGTCCAAAAAACACACGTTTGGGTGGGTCTAACCGAAATAATGCAGTTGACTCTAATCGAATCGGTGAAAAATGCGCATTTCATTAATGGCCTTTTGGTCATTTCGCAAGGCTTGGGAGTGTGGGGTGAGTAGGGAGGGATGTGGGAAAAGCATGGACCTTCAAAAAGACCCAAGTATAGTTTAATCTAGACATTACTATTTGCACTCCCATATTTAACTCGTACACCCCACTGACCCAAAGTTAAACCTACCCTACTTTTCATTCTCTCTATTGCCTAGCAGTCGCCATAAAACCCATTCTTTTTTTTTTTGCAGTCCTTGTTCTCTCTTATTTGGTCACCAAAAATTACCAAACTCCAAATTCCTATACAAAATCACCTTCTGAATCCGTTTATAGCGTTATTTTGGTCATCAGAGAAAGAAATTATACTGTATTTCGTACTGTATATCGCTGATTGTGGCCACTACGGTTGTCTTATGGAAAAATGGACATCGTCTTTGGATTCCCTCGTCGAAACCTTCAGGAAAAGGTTAGGATTTTATTATTTTGGTGAATTTGAAAAACAGTCTGTTTCACCTGTGATTGCAACTTTCGGTCTCACTTCTGGCCACATCGGTTATCATCTTGAAAAACCAAGACCTTCTTTAGACTCAGTGAGAAGAATACTTTTATTCTATCCAATCAAATTCACAAACCGAGACGTTTCAAAAATGGGTCCCGTTACTGTTTTTAGGTCTAAATTCGTGGTAAGAACACATTTCTTATATTCAAGTCCTTTCTTTTAGTTTTATAAATCGTACGAAACTATTTTTGGCATAACTTTTCATACCGATGTCAGATTCACACACACCGTTTGAAGCTAAACGCTCGTAGTGACGCCTTTAACGCTATAAAAACAAGTATTCATCCTTTTGTAATATACTTTCTTGGTATGTTCCTCAGCCCTTCTTTTTAGTCGTTTTAGTCCCTACAGTCAAATAATTATTACTATACATTTGTCATTCGATATACGTGACTTTCGAGATTATCAAGGGAATAATATAAGAGGAATTTAATGTTGTTTGGAGGACATAAGTTGCTGTCATTGCTTTGTACCATCGTTCGTGATCGCTCGGATTCGAGGTAAGAAGAGGGGGGATGATAATTAGGGAACATGGTAGTTTAGGATGCAATTGACATAACTGGGATGTCCCATGATCCCTACGTCTTACGCTGACAAGCACTTTTGTGAGTAAACCATCGTAGGAGCAATGGATATAAATGTTTTATTTTATAAATTGGTTGTCCTTGAAGGAGCAAGGGCCCTATTGTAATATTTACATGCTATATGTGTTGTATGCCTATTTGTCGTTGTTTATGATCGTTGCTGATGATTTGTTAAAGCCCAAGGGCTAATCTCCCTAGTGGAGGTATGGTTGTTGTAAATTGGATAGTTATGACTGATGAACCCTAGGATAGTTGACCCTATTGTACGTTTGATAGATTTGATGCTGAAATGATATAGTTAGATAGCTTACAGGTTGAAAGCTAAAGATGCCCTCATGGGTTAGATTGCCTCTAAGTTAACAAACAAGGCTAGATCGTAGACCAAATGACTGAATTGGATTGAGATTAAGAATGACTTATAATGATTTTAGGCATAAATGAGGATGGTAATAGACTAGATTGATGCTGTTAGTGGATTAGAGCAATGAAAAATATTCAAGATACAATTTTGAACCTCGTGACTGATTAAGACAAATTTATTAATAGATTAGAACTACTCTTTTCCTGTTGGATATTATTATTATCTAACGTACAACTTAGAGGATTATATTAATTGATTAAAGACTAGTCCGTTAATGGATTAGAATTATCCTTAGTGTATCGGACGTTAAAAATTACTTTAGGGACCTTTTAGAGCCTATTAGTTGACTAAGATTAAGCGGTTGATGGATTAGGACTCTTATAGGTGTGTTTGGATGACACTTGACCCTTCCTAAGTAATTCTTAGATAATCTTGAACCGTAGATGATGATTGAGAGACTAAAAGCGATAAAAAGCCTTAAGAAACATCAAGTAATTGACGAAGTTAGGATAAAAGGTATTGAAGCTAGACAACTACAAAGGAATATAATAAGGTTGACATTGTTATCTAGGATTAGTGGGGAATTTGACAATAGTTAGGACTGAAGATGATGCTTATAGGTCAAGTGACCCTTTAGTCGTATGAGAACACCCAAAATGATGATTATAGTACAAGTGACACTTAGTTGATGATGATACCCTTGGACTTAGGAATTCTTAGGGACGCTAATGATGATGATATTTAAGGAACCATGTCGCAGTATGGGCAAGGACTCGTCGCAGTAGGGGTGAGCCGTACCTTAGTAATTTAAGTTGTAGGAGGAACCTTGTTGCAGTATTGGCAAGCCGTACCTCGAAGGATGGTGATGATAATAGGTGAGGTGGTAAGCAAACAATTATGGGAGTAACAATAGAGACAGCCAAGACCCGGCCTTGCGGGTAGTCCTAGGGGGGAGATCATAAGTGGGGCACTACTCGGGCGTTCTACAAACTCATGGGGTACCCTGACTAGACTCTATATATTTCCCGGGATGTGAGGGCACTTGCATCCGCTTACCCAGAGTTAGATGGATCCAGATGTGTTGATAGAATAGTTGACAGTTTGAGGATGACGTTGGAGTAGTGGGTATTAGGATTGCGTTGAAGTTGTAGTCCTCGGACCGTACGTGAGGTCGCGACATTGAGGATTGGACGACGATTAGTTGATGATTGTTTGTGTATGCGTGTTATGTTTGTTGTATCCTCTACCGTTGATTGTTTCCTTTGTTGTGTGATTTCCTCACTCTTCTTTGTGGCTACTCGTGTGCCATTGTACATGTTTAGGTGATGAGCAAGCAGATGGTGATGAGCCTATCGACGTCGACGCCGAGGAGTAGTTCATGCTGATGAAGATTTTTAGCTGCTAGTTGTATTGTTAATTGTTTTTAGAAGTTGTAATAATTGGTAAAAGCTCTGAGACATGTGACACGAGTTCCATGGGGATTTTACTTTACTTTTGTTATTTGTTTAACTGGTATTTTCGCATTTGTTGGTGATACTTGTATTCCGTTTGACTTAAAGTTTTTATAAAGACGTATTTTCTATAAATTCCTTTATTTACCTCATGTTTTCCAAACTGGGTTGCGGGTGTCACAGCAAACATCAAAGAGGTTAATTGGATCCCTCCAGCGCCCTATATGATTAAGTCCAATATTGATGGTGCTGCTAAGGGTTGACCGGGTCCTGCCGCTTGTGGCGGTATTTTTAGAGATAGAAGAGCTGTTAATCTTGGTTGCTTTTTCGCCTCCATTGAAAACAGTTATGCTCTTCATGATGATAAAGATTGGAAGTACTTGTGGTTGGAGTGCGATTCTCAGTTAATGGTGTCCGCCTTCAAGAATTGTAAAATTGTCCCTTGGAAGCTTAGAAATTGATGGAATCATTGCTTATATTTGACGAGCCAAATGAACTTTGTTTGCACTCACATTTATAGAGAAGGTAGCACTTGTGCCGATAAGTTTGTCGAGCATTTTACTAACATATGTGGGTTTGTCTGGTGTCACCTTCCTGCGAGCTTCACTAAGAATTTCTCCAGAATAAGGTTAGGTTTGCTTAGCTTTAGGTTCTGCTAATTATTTGTTCGATGGTTTTAGTCTCCTTTTGGCTTTCTTTGTTTGGTGTGCTTGAAATATTGTTTGGACTAGATTCTTTTTAATAAAAGTCAATTGTTATTCAAACACCTTTTGTCATTGGAAGTTCATATATTAAGAATTATAAGCGAGGCTAGTCTTGCAACCAAATTTGGAGCCAAAATTGTGTGGGACCTTCAACAAAGTGGCGCCAATTACTTTTGATGGGTCCTTCTCATTTTTTGCTTTTGCTCCAAGTGTTGTTTATGTGAGACATGCTTGTTTGACACATAGTCTTCACTTCCTGATGCACAAAGGCCACGTTTCTTTATGCTAGAGATGCAAAGAGTTATGCTAGACATGCAAAGAGGGAGTTGGGAGAGAGAAGCAATGAGATTGGAGTGAAACTATGAGCCATCAGAGGGAGAAAGGGAAAGGGAAAGGGAGAGAGTGAGAGAGAGAGAGAGAGAAAGGGTTTGAGAGGAAAAGAGGCAACCATGGTGAGGTACCATTTTTTACTTCGCTTTTGCTCTCCTCTTCGTGCTTCATGTCGCACCACCGTGTTCAACTCCGCAATTTGGTGCGACACCGCATTCAAAACAGTGTCATCTTCGATGGGTTCTTCGACAAATCGTTTAAAATTCTCTAATAGGTGAGCCCTATGCTGGTTTATCACTTCACTTTGTACACATTGGTTCTTTATTCAGGACCAAGATATGGGAGGGTTGTTCTAACGGGAAAAGATCTCTTCAATGAGTCGTTCTTTTACCGTAAAGATAAAGTCTTTCTAATCTTTCAAACAAATTACAATGTGTACCCTCATAATGTCATAATTTCAAGTAAGTATTGTCTCTTATAATGGATTGTTTTCTAAGCAAAGTGCACGTTTAGAAGAAAGGTTGTTGTTCTTTCAAAAGCACTGGGCTTTCAGAACACTGAGGAGAAGGATTTCATCCCTATGGTGTTGGTGCAGAACCCTGTGTGTAAGAGCTAATAGCTAAAAGTTCAAAATAATAATATTGAGATCATTTGAAATTTGGATACTTTATCTCACCTCTTACAAAATTTCTTTTCATTGTGTAATGTATCTACCCACTAAGATGATATAATAGATACTAAATTCCCAAAAATGTCCAGGTAGTAGCTAGCAACATGATGAGTTGTTAAAATTAATTGTCATAAAAAGAGCTATTAGAATTAGAACAGCACCAATTCATGCTAATGTTGACAGGAATTTAGAAAATGTCTCGATAACATCACTAATAGTTCCATCTGATTGTTTATTTCTTAAGTCTACTAATAGTGGGGCTATTAACTTTCATGGTGCTCTCTTTTTAAATTTTTCTCTCCTTTTCTTAACGAAATGTTTATAAAATACAAAAGAATACAAGATCATTCATAAACACTCAGATTGCTTCTCATTATATGTTCCAACACAAAAGATTTTCAGTGAGAGTGACAATAGATGGAAATCCTTCTAACTTCTTTAATATTTCAATGATTTTAGTGTGTTTTGATAGCCAACTAGGCAAACCACTGCACTTTTGGTAGGTGATAAATAAGTTTATTTTTGTTTCAGTTGTTAAATGGATTTTGTTTACATTATGCCATTTTTCTATTTGTAACATTTTCTAATATGGTTGGCTACTCATATTTTGATTGTCTGTGCTTTGGTCTAAACTCAATTTTTCTGTGATGTATGCAGCTTATACCTATGATTCTGGATATACCACACATTGTTTCCTATGGCTCATTGTTGGTGGTTCAAAATTCACCAAAGAAATCTAATGCAATATTTCCTGTAATAGATGATGACATATTCATTTGTTTTATATTGTTGTTATATTTACTACACAAGATTATGCTCCTCAAAAGTTCACGATCTTGCAGAGGCAATCTTCCTTCATTGGGAATTGAATTCATGGATGGCAATTGGTGAGGCCAATGGTGAGGGATCTTGACATTGAATTAGCCTTATTTTGCATATCTATCTGAATTGTCTTTGTGGTTGTTTTTACTTCTATTTGTTTAGTTTTCTTTCCCGTGTCACTTAATGAAGGACAATGTCTACTATTACATATTTGGTGTCAATGTTGATGCATCTCTTGATACCAAGAAGACTTAATATATCAAGGTAAATAATTCCCATAATTTTTGCTGATTTGTGAGAGTACAGAAAATTCAGAATGTTGGTGCGTAAAGAACAAACAGAACAACGAAACAACAGTACTCTCTTATGCACTATTTTAGTATATTCTCTATGCACACTTTTATGTTGTTTATCCACAATCTTATATTTTATTATGTTCATTTCGGTGCCTATTTCCGCTGTTATTAGGGCTCCCCGTCCATCGGACGGGCATTGAAGCTAGTTGTAGTATATCTTTGAAAAGGATACTTTTTTTATATGAATAAGAAAACTTTATACGTGAGTCATTTATTTTCAAAATTGATGTTTTACAAGTCATTAAATTATTCAGCATTTAAAAAGAACGGTGAAAATTGAAAAATCAGTTACATAGTTGATTATAGCTTTTGATATCAAACAATACAAACTAAAGAATAAAATGATTGCAATTATTGACGCAATCAGAACTATTAAATTTTGTCTAACAACTAAATTTAAAAGTTCTTATTTCTCATAATAGCCAAGTATTATAAATTAAGTAAGTGATGTTGGAAACATCAAGACTTCGACACATGGGACCATAGACTCAAGTTTTAAACACTCTATGTTCTCTCTCCTCATCTTCAACCCCAACAATTTGTACTAAAGCGAAAAAACTAATAATTTATCCAAATATCACCAAAGCTCAGAAAATTTTATTCTTAATATGATATATTAAATCCGGTAAAAGAAATTGAAGAACATTTTTGGATAAGTCCTTTATCTTTTTTCTCAATTTAGTTTTTATGTTTTGATGTATTAACATCGTCCTTCGTAGTACGGAAACACTAACTTTTACAAATACACCACTTCATTTTACTGATTAATACTTGTGGCAACAATATATATTGCTTAAATATTTCACCATAATTTTCATATTCTATTTTTCTGAAATCTTTATATATTATCATTAATGTGTAATTACTTAAATTAAATATGTATATGAATATAAAAACGTATAATAACTAAAAAATTACACATTTTAAAAGTTTAATATAGATATTCACAAAAGGACGACAGGTTAAAGTTTTCAAAACATAAGTGATGAAGTCGAGAAAAAAAAAGATAGATAACAAATATGAAAGTTTAAATTAAGTTGAAGGACCACAAAACTATTTTTTTTAAAAAAAAAACAAATGTATCGCGTGGTAATATTACGATATGAATTTTTACTAACAGTTTTGGTAAACATTTTTTTCTTTGACTAGTAAACAATTTATGTCGTTTAATTACTCCAATGGTCCTTCAATTTTTGTTGAATTATTAAATAGGTCAGTTGAGTAAATAATTTTAATTGATATATGAAAATTACCTCTATGAAAATACCTTTATGAACTATTTGGGTCAAATTTCTATGAAAATTGTTGAAAAAATTAAGGCAAAATTACTCCAGCGGACCTTTAAGTTATTTATTTGTAACAAGTTGACCATTTATGTTTTTTTCTTTCTGTAACAAATAGTCCCGTTTAGTGATTAATTACTCTAGCTTATGTATTTTGATGCAACCAAACATATTTTGGTGTATTTTGATGTAATCAACGATATGACATTTTACTAAAAGGGCCAACGATATCAACGTTAGGTCCTCTGGTGTAATTTTGCCAACAACTAATGAGTCTTTGTCTTATTGCTCATAAATGAAATACATGTCTCCTGTTTACATTTAATGTTAATCCAAAACGCTCGCTAAAGATCAAAGTTTTGTAACAACCTCATCATTTTAATTTAATTTTTTTTGGAAAAAGTTATTAGAGAAAGAGAAAATAATATCAATTACCAACAGTGAAACTGAACTGTTTGATCTTATCTCATCGATGGTCACAGATATTCTAATTCTTAGAAGAAGAGTACATAAAAAGTTTTGGACCCAAACTCCTTTCTTCACAAACTCTACCATTCTTAGAGACTCAATACACTTACAACAATCTCAGTCTTAATTTCTCTATTGGTATTCTTCACGTATAAGATCTCATGGAGTTTGATCAAAGCTTAGCAAACAATTATAGCTACCTATCTAGGATTTTTTCAGAACATCCTTGCAAAAAATCTGAGATCCCCACTATGGTTCCAGTGCAACCAAACACAACTGTTTGTCCTACTCCATCACATGACACTGCTTTCTTGTACCAGAACAATTACAACAATTTTAAACAACATCCCCTAAATGGGGCTAAACATTACTCAAATTTTTCCATGGAGGGTCCTTCCTCCATTAGCCAATTCTGTATGATCCCAACTCCTTCTTTTGGGGGACCGTTTAAGGCTACACGCACTAGTGGATCCATGACAGATTTTCTCAAATCTAGCCACCCAATGGGAGTTGCACCAAACTCCACTCTTTCTCCTAATCCATCACATGACAGTGCTTTCTTGCACCATAACAATTACCACAACTTTAAACAACATCCCCTAAGTGGGGCTAAGCATTACTCAAGTTTTTCTATGGAGGGTCCTTCCTCCATTAGCCAATTTTGTATGATCCCAACTCCTTCTTTTGGGGGTTCAA
The DNA here is from genome assembly GCA_963573325.1 of Astragalus glycyphyllos. Lineage (NCBI taxonomy): Eukaryota > Viridiplantae > Streptophyta > Magnoliopsida > Fabales > Fabaceae > Astragalus > Astragalus glycyphyllos. Next base: position 62,087,779 of record OY754312.1, on the reverse strand, counting down.
TTAAGGCTACACACACAAGTGGATCCATGACAGATTTTCTCATATCTAGCCACCCAATGGGTGTTTCACCAAACAATAACAAAACAGAAGTCATGCATGGCTACCTGAATAGTGGAATCAACTACTTGGATTTCATCAATAGCATTCCCCTTCAATATAATGCCATTTCCCAATCTCAGGTTGGTCTTTCTCTCTCACCATTATTTTGTAACGATACACCTGCATCTATTCCCATGAAGCCTATGCTTCAAGATGAGCTTTCACACAATGTTGGGTGTGGAAAGAGTCTTCCAAATACTGATCTAATACTCGATGTGGATGACCAAAAGAAACAATCTTTAGTCGAAATGAAGAACAATGAAAGTTACCAAAGTGATACTAGTAGAATGATAGGACAATGGGAAGAAGATGAGGACAGGTATTAATCCATTAAAAATTGGTACTCTCTCTTAATGTTTTTATTTAGTGTTATTAAGTAATTTGTAGTTATAAGAGATTAAAATTAACATTGGATTTGTTATCATTAAAGAGTACAATTGAGGTTTTGTTTAATTTGTTTCTAGAAGTTGACGCACATTTTATTTTTATTTTCCTATTTTTATAGGGTTCTTACAGATTTGGTGAACCAGTATGGTCCTAAAAAATGGTCCCAAATTGCTAAGTTTATAGATGGCAGGAACGGAAAACAATGTAGGAAGAGATGGATCAATCATCTTCGACCGAATATCAGGGTTTTTTCTCTTTCAATCCTTTATAGATTTTCTCTTTCTTACAAATACAGGGACAAAATAAGTTATCTTGCCTTTTTTAAAAAAAATTAACATGTTTTGGTATGTAATCATTCACTCCACATTTTGCATGCACGTATTTCAAAACATAAATTGAAAATATCATGAACGTAAGTAAAAATATAAACATTGAAGCAATCTGGTGTAGATGATGTATATGATTTTGTAACGACAAACAAAAATTATAACAAGCATTGTTTTATTTTGGCACGTGTTCATGGAGTTCCAACAATACGACACATTAATTTTATTAGTATTTCATTCAATTTTAGTGAACTCTCTTAAACTACGTCATCAAAAGAGGTTATTTGTTTGTAGTTTTTTAATAACTATATTTATGATAGCAATATGTGTATGCGAGTGTGTGCACATGGTTTTTAATAATTATATTTGTGTTAGCATGCTATATGAAGACTAAATACTCTATAAATAACTATAATTCAAAATTTGGTTTTAAAGTATTTTTTTCATTAAATACCAATCTTTCGTGATTTCATTAAAAAAATTATCGCTCAACCGTACAGTCTCATTCAGACCATAATTTGTAAAACGTGACAACTTACTACACACAACTTTGATTTTAATAAAAAATGACTTCTTGTTGTTGCGTACACTAAAATTGTATGAGATAAGGTTGGTCTTTTTTATTTACAGATGTTATTTATGGAACTTAATGCATCATGCAAAGTCATATATGTATAGATTAAGGGATATTTATTATTTTTGAAGCAATTAAAAATGAGTTATTGAAATCAGAACCATCCCCTATAAGTGCTTCACATATCTAATCAATGCATTTATTTTGTATGAATGCAGAAGGATTCATTGAGTGAAGATGAGGAGAAAATACTAATTGAAGCTCACAAGATACTTGGGAACAAGTGGGAACAAATTGCAAGGAGATTACCTGGTCGCGCTGAGAACACAATTAAGAACTATTGGAACAACATCAGGCGACGTGTGAATGGAAAGAGGAAGCAGAATGGGAGTAAGGATGGTTCAAAGGGAACATTGCTTGAGAAGTACATCCAGGAAGTCACTAATACAAACGCAGATTAAAATGAGATGGTGAAGTGTATGAGAATGATGAATATTTGAGTAAACAGGATCACAATAATAAAGATGATTGTGGCATCACCCATTCATTATAAGATCTGAGGAGGCGGCTTTAACTGTAAAGGTTGGGCTTCTTTAGAGAATGAAGTGACTGATTATGTTTCTGTTATGTTCAATTCTAAAGTTTTACTGACCCTGTCGTGGATTTAAGTTGTGATGTATTTTGTGTTATGTTTGCATTGTGAGGCTTTTGAACTTGAATGTTATTTAAACCCCATGTTATTCATTTTTAGTTTTGTGTTTGCTCCTTTTTCTTACCTTACGGTATTCAGTAAAGCTTACTTGTTTTTAGTAATAACAGGCTTTATTTTAGTGTGACTGGTCTAATCTATATCAAACCTTGATTATGTAGCTTAGATATACACATACACAAACCCCACACACACAAACACACACATAGGTGATATAATATTTCTTAGATTATTACTAAGTTTACATCTTTTAATCCTAAAAATCAATTTTCACTCAAGACAAACTAGAAAAAAAAGGCTTTTGTCAAATTGTGACTTATAATTTAGAGTGAAAACAAGTCAAGGTTTGTGTGTGTATGTGTGTGTCTATATATATAACTCAGTGTGTACTGAGAGCACCAAATGTTGAAATATAAGTAAGTGATGTTGTGAACGACCTAAATTTACAACACTCCACTTTTCCTATCCCCCCCCCCCCCCCCCAACCCGACTATTTGTAGTAAAACAAAAATAACTACTAATTCATGCAAATATTACCAAAAGGTTAGGAAACTTCCCTTTTCCAATACACATACTGATTAATTAATGTGGCAATAATAATATATACATATATATGTTAAACATTTTACCATAATTTAGATATTTTAATTTTTGACAACTTTAAATATTGTAATTAATGTGTAATTATACCAATATATAAATATATATATATATATATATATTTAAATAAAGAAGTATAATAACTATAAAAATTAGAGATTTTTAAAGAGATTGACAAAAATTCAAAAAAGATAGATGACAACATGAGACTTTAAATTGAGTTTAAGTACCAATAGAGTAATTTCTCTCTAGTAGGCCAATAATAACTTTTAACAATACACCACCTCATAAGGTTGATTAATAATTGTCGCAATAATATATATATATATATAAATATATATATATATATATATATATATATATATATATATATATATATATAGGTCATGTTGTAACTCCCAAAGTAATTAAACAAATTACTCTGAGTATTACCGAGTTATAGTTTAAATTATATGCTTTGATGATCGAATTGTTTTCAATTATTGTTTTACGGCTATCCAAATGTATTTCACATGTTTTATTTGCTAATCCTATGATGAATGACCTTTGTATATGATTGAGTATTAGCTTCTTGATTATTGAACTGTGAATCTATGAGTCTGATTGTGTTTGGACAAGGAGGTTTTAGTAATTATAAGATAGAGGATGGGGACAATTGGGAATTCCATCTCTTAAAATATCATACCCAATGGACAAAAATACCCGAAGAACATTTTAAACATTGGCCATCTGACCATTCCCATTATTCTCATCTTTATTGCCACTTCCTTTTCACTCTCTTCAAATATGTTTACCATAGAACCTAATGCTCATTCTCATACATAGAAAACAAGCTCATCTTCATTCCTTTATCATCATTTTTGAAATTATGGGGAAATTGGGTTGCAAATTCTGAAACCTTCGTCATCTTCATTCTTTAGCTACATTTTGGGCTTGCATGTGGGTTTTGGGAGTGCAAAGTGGTGATTTTGGGCTTGCATGTGTGATTTGTGGGTTGCATTAGAAGTTTTGGAAGCTACATTGGGGATTAGAGTTAGCAAGAGATGAGCTTTGAAGCTTGGGGTAGTACTTGGAAGTTCTGGGAGCTTAACTGGATTGGAGGGAGCTTCATCTTCTTCTTTGCACTTTGATTCTCAACTTGATTGTGAGTTCTCTCACTCCCCATCTTTTCTTCTCTAGGGTTTGAAACACCCTTTGTGTTTAGTCCCACATTGTTCTGAATATTGTTAATTGTATGAAATTCTACCCCACCCATAGCACAAAGGGGATATTTGAAAGCTCTTAGTTCAAAACGGGTATTTTTGGTGTGCACGAAATTGGATGATTGATGGTGTGGTAATTCCTGTTTTGGAACATGATTAATGTTGAAATTGATGTTTAATCATATGGTAATAAGTGTATTATGGGATTAATGAGGTTTTGGGATGAAATTGGTACCAGTGGGAGACTCAAAATGCATTAAAACTGTGTAACTCTGATGCTGCAAAGGACACACGATCTGTGCGCTAAAGTGCATGACCCGTGTGCATGTTCAGCTACTAGGCGGATGTTTTAAAATTGCCAGACACGGTCCGTGCGCCCAAGCGGTTCTAGCATTTTAAAACTTTAATTTTCTCACACCTTTGGGTACTAATTTCATTCCGAATGCCTCCCTAACTCAACTAACATTAATTACCCTAAGATTCAACCCATGTATTTCTGATTTATGATATGATTGAGCTTTAAACTTCTGTTCATCGAAGATATCTGGGTTATAGAACTATCTATATGTGTGTGTTTACATATATATATATATATATATGTATGTATGTATGTATGTATGTATGTATGTATGTATGTATGTATGTATGTATGTATGTAAACATAAAAAGGATTAAAGAATTATGTGGCGCACTTGGGTGGGAAAGTCATGATCCCTGCCAAAGATTCTCGGGTTGGAATTCGGATAATATTTTCCCGTTTGGGGTTGCCGCTTCAGGGGGATTGTAGCATTTATATTTATGTAAGACTGCATCTCTTTGGGGAAGGCGCCGTGGGTAAAACTAATAAAACAATATCATGAGTATAAGTATATGGTGAGGTGTGCCGTTGAAAAACTCACTAAGATTATTGTAATCTCATCCTTTATTATGTTGTGGTTTTATAGATATCAGGTAAAATTTGTGATGGTTGAAGTTTGAGGCTACCATGGACTTTTAGCAACATCAAACATGAAATTATTATGATTTTCAAGTATATTGTACCGAAAGTTGGCAACATCTAAAGCTTATCAATGAAATGTTTTTGGTAAAGTCTCAGCACATATGTCTATTAGATTTTTATCACAATGTTATGGGTCATTTATGGTTGGTTCTTATTCCATCTTGTTAATCATAATCTTAGTTTTGTACCTCTGAAAGGTCAAAAAGTAACATCCCGAATGTTATTGTCGACTTAAATCTACGATGTTATATATTATTCTACCATAAATAAAATATGGTAATTTTTTGAAAAATTTAAATATTGTAATTAATCTGTAATTATCCTAATAAATGTGTGTGTATATATATATATATATATTTATAAAGGATAGTAACTATGAAATTTAGATATTTTAAAAGAGTTTGACAGAAATTCAAAAAAGACCGCAACGTTAACATTTTAAAACATAAAGGAGGAAATTGGAGAAACTAAATTACTAACAAACATGAAACTTTAAATTTATGTAAAGCACCACAAGAACAACTTTGCTTAACAACAAATTCCACGTGGTAATACTATGAAATGAATGTTATTAAACAGTTTCGTAAACATTGTTTTCCTTAATAACAAATAATCTCAATCTTTCTTTCTCCATTGGGATTCTTTGGTGTTAGAATTGAGCTCCTCACTATGGTTCCTGTTCAACCAAGTTTCACTCTTCTCCTCCTCCATCACATGACCACACTGCTTTCTTGTTCAAAAAAAATTAGCACAATTTTCAGCAACATCCGTTCAATTGGGCTAAATATTATTTGAGTTTTTAAATGGATAATTCTACCTACATCAGCCCATTATGTGTCATCCCAATTCCTTCGTTGGGTATTTCATTCAAGGGTACACTCACCAATGGATCCATGCTAGATTTTTCAATGCTAGCCATCGTATGGACTTTTTCATCAAACAATAAAAATGTAGAAGGCATGCTTGGCTACAAGAACAATGGAAACAATTGCTTGGATTCTGCCAATAACATTCTCCTTCAAAATTTTCTTTGGTGTAATCTTTTTCTTTTTGTAATTATTTTCTTTTTTTTTTATAATTTTTGTAATATTGTAGATTAGTTTTTATGTAATTTTGATTTTTATTTATATTTTTATGGTTCTTTGGTTTGAAGGAAAAAGTAGAGAAAAGTAAAAGAGCTAAGTTAAGCCAAACCCAATAAAGAGAAATACTAGAACTAGGAGGAAAGTTGGGGGTTTTGAGAATGAAGAGAAAGTGCTTAACACTTGGCGTGTTAACGAAAAAGCAGTAAAAAAGCATCACTGGGGATCTGAAGGACAGATTAGTCCGAAGGATCGATGCCTTTAAGTGTTGGCAACATGATTTGAAGGTTTAATTCAAAATTGACACTCGACGCATTGATTCAAATTAAACTGAAGGACCGGTTGGTCTGAAGGTGTGTTTGGGCCTGATGGACCACAACTAGCTATGTTACTTGTACATCGGTCTAAGGGTAACCTACGAAGAGTGGTTGTGAGGGTCAAGATCAGATCCGGAACTGATATATTGACCAAGAAGGATTTATACTGTGTCATAGGCGGATACAACTAATCTGAGAATTAAAGGATCTGTCAGGCTCAGTGGTGATCTTAAGGTGCAACTCAAAGTCAGCGTTTGATGTATTAACCTGAACTGATCTCAAGGACCGATTTGGTCTGAAGGATCGATACTAGATTTTAATGTAACATTACGATCTGGTGTGTGATAGAGGACCAATGCTTGACGCACTGATCTAAAGAAAACAAAATATGAGGATTGACACTTGAAGTCGATTGAAAAGCAATAAAGAAGGATCACAGGGGATCTAAAGGACAACTAGGTGTATGTGGGACCACTAGGGGTATGAAGGATTGATGCATATGTAAATGATGGCGAAGACATCTGATTTTACACTGACATAAGTCTGATTTAAGGACCAGAATTGGTCTGATTATGGACCAACACGGTTGAATTATGGACCAAATTGTGCCTTCATATTGGTCTAATTTATTGACCACAATTGGTTTAATTTATGGATCAACATGTGTCTGCATATTGGTATGATTTACTGATCAATAATACGTCTGAAGGATCAACAGGGTGATCAGATTTATGGACAAACATCGGTCTGTCTTTTGGGCCGACATAGGTCTGGTTTATGCACCAATAATAGGTCTGAAGGATCAACAAAGTGATCTGGGTGAAATGTGTAATCAATGATTTGTGCATTGATTTGTAAGAATAAACGATTGGTGTTTCACACATAGAATATGCTAAATGCATGTGATTGGTAATAGATATGTGGTGTATGACATGTGGTGAATGTTATGCATGGTAAGTACAATGTGAAATGTGTGGTGCAATGTGTGGAATGTATGATATGTTTATGATTTATTAATAATGCAAAAACTCAAGTGGTGTAAGAAAGATTTGGAATTAATATCATTAGATGAGAAACATGCCTCTTGATGACAGAAGCATATAAGTGAGTATTTGAAAGAATCATTCCTAGGAAAGCTCTTTGATGACTCGGACTCAAACTCTGGTAACTTCAAGTCTGTTATGTTCCAAGATTGAGATTTTTATTTGTAGACTTGTTCACATGGGTTTTTCATTTGGTCATGAAGTCCCATGCTTACTAAGTTTTTAGGTCTAAGAAGTTAAGTTGGGGAATTATCAATAACACATTACTAACTTGTGTTATCTCCCTTTGAAGTATTGTTTAATAAACATGTATAATAGTGTGAATATAAATGAATGTGCCCGTTGGCGCAGGGCTTTAAAAATATTGGATATGGACAAATGTGACACGTGAGTGGAGTGAAGGATGAAGTTGTTTTATCAAGCCTATGATAAGCATGCCCCAATTTTGGCTTTAAAAAGTGGGGAGCGAAATAGTTTGCCTTTGTCTAAAGAGGATAATGACAGCTAAGGTTTTAAATTGATTGAAGGATTGGGAAATATGTTGGTATTGCAGTAACAAGTGGCTATAGATGAATGGAATGGGAGGCAAAAGAATTCTTTCGGCATAAGGGATATGATGCCTCAATCTATAAAAAGACAAGGTTGCCCTAACTCTAGTGAGGTTGTGACAGGGTGTGTAACACCCAATTTTCTTAGGTCACTAGTGAGGTTCAACCACTAAGATATGGTGCATTTTTTTCTTTAAAAAATATGAATCAATCATTTCGCTTTCATCAAATTGAAGGAAATACTTTTCCTTCAAAATACTTCTCAAAATGTGAATCAGCGTAACAACAACACTTGAAAGATACAATGCAAACCACAGTGTACTAACTTCTCAAGGGTAGTGATATCCCAGATACATATATACATGTATATTTATATATATATATATATATGTAATATAAGCATCCCTGTGATTAGTCGTGATTGCTCCAACCAAAACAAAAAACAGAATACTCTAGAGTTGTGAATGGCCTTCATTAAAGACCACCCATAACTCAGGAGTATTTCTAGCAATAACCTGCATAGAGGCATGCCCCTATAAATGGAACAAGAAGGCACTACTGTCAAAGTATACACATACAAAATGTATACAGTCATCGAATACCACAGTACAAGTACTACGAAAATGAAAAATACATAAACTCTAAGCTGATCACTAGACTCTATACCAACAACACACTAGTGCACGTGCCCACAAGCAATGCATGCATCCCAACCGACTCCTCCTCGTTACTGACCATGCACTCCATCATCGGCTGGTGGTGGTGATCAGGCCGAAATAACAACAGCAAGTGTCATCAACAAAAAACAACATATGTATATATATATATATACATAAAGTTGAAGTGACTAAATTACACAAGAAAGGGGGTTGGTTTGAATTGTGTTCTAATCAGCGGTCGTACGCGGGTCAAAATAAATAGAAAGTATTAAAATGTAGTATCAAGGTGAGTTAACCTTGGTCGTCTCACAAGGACCTCTAAGATTAAGATTACCAACAACAAGAACAAAATTAACAATAAATAGGGGGTTTGATTTGGAAAAGTTTATGTTTGATAGGAGCAATTGGCGAAAGACAATCAATTCACAGGTTTCAGAGTGTGCTTCTCGGATTTATCATAGGTTCTAAAAAATAACGTCTCTAAGGATTTCCAAATCTATATTGATATAAACTAACTAGAACAAGCGTTAATTAGTTTATACGAATTCACACAGTTTCGGGTAAGCGCCAAAACAGTGGGTTCAATCGGTCATGAAAGGGGACAAGCGCCGTTCAAAGCATAACAAATATCATAACAGAATTCATATCAATCCCTTATCAATTTCTATTTGAATTAAATAAATTAGGCATTCAAATAAATCGAAACAATCAAAGATTACGAAACGATATTGTATACAAGCAAGCGCGTACACAAACGAATCGCCTTTTGCAAAAACAGAATTTGATTGATTCAAGCGAATAAGAAGAACTGAAATTGCAACCATTAAGAATGAAAACAAAACTGATAGAGACGAATTAGAAACTAAGACGAAATATCATAAACAATAAGAACCGAACCTCAAAATCCGTATAGCGACACCCGTTCACCAATGAATTGACTTTGGGTTTTAGGCTTCCATGGTGGTTACAATACCAAATCCTCAAAATTGTATAATAATGCGTAACAGAGCCAAAGCGGCTCTAAATAGTGTATTTAACTAGGACAAAACGAAAACCCTAATCCACTAACTGGGTTCTTGGATAAAAGCCCGATAAAAATAGTAAATTGGCCCATAAACCCGTAATTGACTAATTTGCTTCGGTCTTTAGAAGTTTTGACATTCAATACTCTGAAATTGGGTTTCGAGCTCAACAGAAGAATTGTAGCTCTGTTCCTTAGCTTTCCAACGCATGCTCACACGCCTCAATCAGATAATCAAAGCCAAAGTTATGGCCTGCAGAGTAGTCAGGGGTCAATATGCAATAAAAACAGGAATTAATCAAGAATTTGCTATAACGCTCAATTAAGACCCAAAGTCTAGAAACGTGCTAAGGCTTACATGATCGCCACTTGGTTTTACATATTCAACTTCTTCTAATATTTGAAAAATAAGGAAGTGTCGATTTAAAGTAAAAAAACATTGTAAGTAATTGTATGGTTGAATAAAAATATTAAGTAACACATCAATGACAAAGGACATGCTCCAAAGAGAATATAGAGGGGATAAGGAAGGAAACACAAAGAAAGGAAAGTAAAATTGAATGAAGCATCAATATATTTAGTTAGTCACTAAAAAAAGCTTAACAATAGATTAACAAGTAAATAAGTAGAATAAAAGATAGACGTTGGTGTTACTGAATCACTTTCGCATACATGCATGCACACGAATTAACCATATATATCATGAAAATTATAGTGAGAACTTTAAATGAAAGCTTAAAAGATGCGAATTGACCAATATAGCCATTGATCTCATTTTGAGAAGTGAAAACGTTTTAGACCAAAAAATATACAATACTGAAGAATGAAGAAAAGTCTCAGACTCGACGATATAAAATGATTGAAATTCAATATCTTAAGAAAACAATATATATATATAGAAAAGATCGACCAAACAATCACTGCGTTAGAATTTTATAAGGAAAACTATAGCAGGACAAAGATATGTTCATGTCCCATTTGACATTAACCGAGTCATTCCATGACTTTAAAATTGATGTGTTTTCAAGATAGAAAAACGAAAGAAATATTTTTAGAATCATTTTACTGCACCATCTAACATACCTGTAGGATGTTGTTGGGAGTGATATGAAATTTGTCAAGTAGAAGGGACGGAGGATTCATAATTTAAAAATAAGCCCTCTGATCACTCCAATTTACGGACACACTTGATCCTCTCAATTGATGCTAAGGCAATCAATATGCAGGTAGGTGATAAGTTAAGATGACTAAGTACTCTTAATATCTACATATTCACATCCTCAATCATTAGTAGGTGTTCCTAACTATTACCCTTGGTAGGATCTAGCTAGAACAAGAGTATGATGATAGTATAGAGAGTAGAGAGTATAATATGAGAAGATAATGTGGATTCTGGATCCGTTTGTTGGCCTCTCAGGGCTGTTTATATAGTACAATTCGAGTTTAATGATAATAATGACTACACGTTAATACAACGAGATCTCCGGCGAGATTTAAGGGCTTTCCATATATATATATATATATATATATATATATATATATATATATATATATATAGCCTGTGGCCGATTACGTTGATGGAGTCGGGTCGTGGGAGGGGAGTCGGTTCTGTGTGGCCGGGGGAGTCCCTCTGTTCTGGGTGGCCGGGGTCCTCAGGTGTTCTGCTTCGTCCCCGAGGACCAGTCGCACCGGCTTGGAGGTGATTTGTAACCGAGCCTTCTTGGGTGGTAGGCTGGGAACACAGTCCCTCGAGCGGTAAGTGTGTTAACGTTGCACGAAGGCGCTCTAAAGATGGCTTGCTTGTCGCAATGCCCTTAGTCCTTCGATCGGAATTTCTCTTACGTTTCCGACTGATCTGTCTTTAAATGCGCGGGAGTTTCAAGTTTGATTGGTCAGTTCCTTATTTTGACTGGCGTTAGCTTTCGTGCCACCATAAATGCTCCGCATGGTAGTTTGGTTTTCCCTCTACCTTTATAAGGGAGGGGTTCTAGGCCTTTGGTTTTTGCCTCTCATGGCTTCTTTTCCTGCTACATTTCTTTGTGGCGTAAAGATTTCTCCTCCCCTTTTGAGTCTTTTGCACAACCATGTCGAGCTTTGGTGCGATGGGGTTGTCAGGAGGTTCAAGATGGGGGTTATTGATCTTTGTGAGCTGTGGGTTTTCCCTTGTGGACCGTTCTTTGCGTGGCGTTGGGGCTGTGTAGAAGACTCAAGACGTGGTGTTCCTGGAGGTTCAGGTTGCCATGGGTTGGAGGTGGTTCTTCGGCCGTTGAAGGAGGGCTTGGACGTTAATCAGCAGGCGGTCCTCAGGTCGCTTTGTGTCGCTTCCGGTTTGGAGGGGCGAGGGCTTTGATGGAAGCTTAATGTTCATTTGCTTCTCCTTCAGCTAGGCCGCTTCCTGTGGTTGCTTCCCTGTCTATGCGGTTTGAACATCAAATATAGCATACGAGCTATGATCCAGGCCGGGAAGCTTGTCAGAAGTTCGCTTAAGCCGTTCCACACCTGCATCGAATCAACAAAGGAAGGAAGCCTCGGCCAACAAGGCCGATGGGAAACTAGTATATTACTCTATATTTGTACATGCATTGTATTCAAAGCTAATTTGTAAAGATATCCTAATGTAATCTTGTTTTGAATAATGAATATATTGCCTTTTAAGAGATAGCGACTTAGAAATAAATTCCTTCCCTTTTGTTTCGGCCGATCTCGGCACAATTTTCGCCTTCGTAGTCGATCTTCGAATGGTCGGCTTCACAATTTTCTGCTTCCCTATAGGCGGAACGCTCCATTGATGTGACTTTTGAGTGTGACGTTTGATTGATTTGGGGGGAAGCGTCATAATGAAGTGTCGTTGGGAATCGTCACATCGCTTGATGTTCCATTTGTGGGGCTCCACGTGCCATGCCCCCTTTTGTGTGGAATTTGAACCGCTGCCTTTGATTACCGTTGATCTGTTGGGTTGCCTTTTCCATCGTTTGATCATCTAATTGAAAACGTTTAAATTTCGCGGAAACTCTTCATTTGGCTATTTTGCCTTCGTTTCCATTTTTCTCTTGCGTCTTCTTCCTTTCATTTTCCTCTTAGGCATATACTGCTGTTTTCATTTCGCGTCTCTCCATTGACAATTTTGCTCTTGTCACTACTTCCTGTATTCACAGCGCATCTAAGGTACGAATCCTCTGTCTTTCCTTGCGTATTTGGTTATTGTTTCGTTTTATGTTGGTGACTTGTTTATTCCTGTCTCAAAAATAGAAATGGTGAGTGTGATAGAAATATGTAGCGAGAGTGAAGGAGAGGTGACTTCAGGATATCAATGCCCAAAATCCAGTTGTACTCCCTTGCGTTGTGTGTACAGTTTAATTCATTCATCCCAACGAGCAACAAACACTTTGAGAGAGGAATTTGACAGTGAGTCCTCTTCTCGTTCAACAGGATCGGCTCAGTGTGCGTTCATGGCCGAGGAGGAGCGCTCTGATGGTAGTCACTCCGGTGACGAGGAGTCCTGGGTAGACCAAGAGGTTCTGGACTCATATTCGGAAATACGCACGGATGAATCCTTGGCCGAGGTTCGACGTGTGCTGTGCCATCCGGCAGATGAGGGTTATGCAAAGGCAAACCCAGTTTCTCTAGAGGAGGCTGTTTCTGATCCTCTTGAGCCAGAGGTAGAGCCGTATACCTACGCGTACCAGACTTGGTTTGAAAATTTGGGTGTGCGGGTTCCTCTCTCCCCCTTCTATTGCCAGGTTTTGAGGATGATCAATGTAGCACCCTCCCAACTTCATCCCAATGGTTGGGCACATATGCGAGCCTTCGAGATCCTTTGTGAGAGTCTTGGGATGGAAGTGTCGACTTGCAAGTTCCTTTATTTCTTCAAGACTTTGGCAAAGAAACCACTGCGTTGAATGTCATTGTCCAATATCAAAGGTCGCCACTTGGTTTCAGTTGCAAGCAGGGCCGAGCTATCCTTAATTACTGATTGATGAATCGGGGAAAGAGCGCTTTCCCTTGTGCTGGACCTGCAATCCCTGAGATAAGTATTCGGTTGAGCGTAGGTCATTGGATCCGAGTGAGAGAGCGGAGGTGGATCGGTTGGATGCTTATATGGAGTCGGGCCTAGGGTTACTGAGGGCTTCTTTCTTGATTAATTTGGTAGAAGACGCTGACACGCTGATTGATTACCTAAGTAATTTTTCCCTTTTTTTGTTTTGACTAATCTTGGTTCCTTCTTTCAGTTGGTTTTGGGATGGCTCCTCTTAGTGCCGCTGAGCGAAAGAAGTATCGTGAAAAGCAGAAGCTGAAGCAGGCGATTACCTCGAGAACCTCTTCAAGTCTGGTTATTGTTGTTGATCCTCCACAGGCCGGGCAAAATTCACAGACGGTTAAGAGTCCTATGCAAGCTGACAAGGCCGTTGAAGGTGTTATCCAAGATTCAAGTGTTGCTCGGCATCCTCCTGTGCCAGAGTTTCCTGCGGTGAAAAAGCAGAAGACCGGCCCTTCACCGAGTGTGGAGATTGAGCTGCCTACTCGAGGACCTGCGACGAATGACTCTTCGTGGAAGAACATTTCGAAATGCCAAAAAAGGGCTCATGCTACTCTTGATGCTCCCATCCGGTGCCTTTGACTCCAGGTATCCGCTGAACCAGGTTTTGTATTCTTCTGTTAGCTGGCTGATGTTGAGAAGGTTGCTTCGTTGGGAGTGCAACGGGCTTTGGTGGCTGTTAAAAGTTATAGCCATTGAGCTTCGGTGCTTGCACATCTTGCGAAAGATGCTTTCAAGAAGATCATGGTGGAGCATGCCCATTTGGAGGAGAGTTCGAAGAAAAATGAAGAGGATCTCAAGCTGTGTCAGGAAGAGAAGGCTCAACTGATGAGTGATCTTCAAAAGTGGGATGCAGAGAAAGCTCGGCTAGAGGGGAGGGTGTTTGACTTGACTGAAGAGAAGAAGACATTGGCAGCTGACTTGGAGAAGGTCGCAGAAGACTTGGAAAGAGCTCGTGGAGTGCCGAACGAAGCAATGGTGAACTCAAGAGGGTTTCTGCTTTGTTCCCTGGTTTGGCCGAAGGATCAGACCTAGCCGAAGCCGTTGATGACTTAAAAGCTGCAGTTGCGGAAGAATATGACAAGGGTTTTGAGGCCGTCCTGGAGCAACTGAAGGTGCTTTATCCTGATGCGGATGTAGAGAAGTTTGACAATAGACAAGGTTGTCGTTGATGGTCGCATTGTGGATCAGGAGGCTCCTGCTGCTGACGCTACTGTGAACTTGGACTTGTCCGCTCTTGACACCTTTCTAAATGATGATGACATGGTCGGCGGTGCAGGTGTGACAGTTATTGGTGACCTGGTTATGACGGACGCGAGCGTGGAACCTGAGAGGACTCCTTGATTTTTCTTTATAATGTTTTATGAACAGTTTGATTTGTTTTGTAATTATTTGTTTACGAACAATGTTGCCTTCAGATTTGGTCGGCTTTTTCTTCTCAGTTATGCTTTTGTCATAGTCCTCCTTTTATTTTATTTACTTATTTTGCACGATAAATCATGCAATACTTGGTTGGTTTCCTTAGTGGTATTCTTTGACTTATTTCACCGGTTATGTGAATGGCCTGGTTGGTGCCCAAGGGTTGTATGTCGGCTTTCGGCCAGTTAACACCTGTCGGGTCTTGGGTTTTATGGGCCTTCTTCGTGCCGAGCTCGTTGGCTACGACGGCAAGCACGTTGGCTTTGCCTACACATTGAAAGCTCTTACACCATACCGAGCTTGTTGGCTTCCGCGACGGGTACTTTCCCCTTTACATGATGCAAGCTCCCTTTCGGTTTCTATGAAGTGAGACTTCATGCCAAACCAAACTGGTGTGCCCAAGGGTGGTGCGTGGGCTCGTTAGCTCCGCTCTCACCTGTTAGGACTTTAGTCTTCATTGCCCAAGGACAACATCGAGACGTTGCTCGGTTCTTGCCTGTCGGGACATTGTTATTATGCCACATTCTTTAAAAATCGGTTCCCTTTATTCATAAATGAAGATGGGGTACATTTGGGGCTTGTATAATATCGCATACAAATGTTACATGATATGAATAGTGAAGGGTGGTGAGAACCGCTGCTAGTTTCTTTTTCAGTTGTAATAGAACCCGAGGTTTGCTGCGTTCCAGGATCTTGGGATGTTGCTATCGTCTAGTTTTTCTAGCTTGAAGGCCCCTTGACCGATGGCCTCTCTGACTTTGAAAGGACCCTCCGAGTTGGCGGATAATTTTCCTGTTGCACCGACTCGGCTAGACTGCTTGAGTACTAAGTCACCTGCTTTGAAGCTCCTAGGTTTGACCTTGGAATCATACCTCTTTGTTGCTCGTTGCTTGGTGGCGCGTTCCTTGACCTTTGCCAGCTATCGTACTTCGTCTAGGAGATCTAAGTCGGCTCTGAGGGCGGCTTCGTCGGGGACCTTCTCTGTCAGGGCCCTTTTTGGGCTGGGTTCCGTAACTTCTATAGGGATCAGGGCATCGCTCCCGTAAACCAGCCGAAAGGGGGTTTCCTTTGTGGATGATTGAGGAGTTGTGTTGTAAGACCACAATACTAGTGGCAGCTCTTCCACCCAGTTTCCTTTTGATTCCTCTAGTTTCTTCCTTAGCCCATTCAAAATGACTTCATTTGCAGCCTCGACCGGCCCATTGGTCTGGGGATTCTCAACCGAGGTGAACGCATGATAGATACTCCATTCTTTACTGAGTTTTTCCTACCAAGTTAGAGGCAAACTGGTTGCCATTATCAGTGACTATTGTTGCCGGTATGCCAAAACGACATATGAGCTTCTTCCAGTAGAACTTTTTCACCCGCTGAGCCGTGACGGTGGCTATGGGTTTAGCTTCTATCCATTTTGAAAAGTAATCGACTGCAACCAGCAAGCATCTGACTTGACCGATGACTGGGGGGAACGGGCCGAGGATGTCTACGCCCCGCACAACGAAAGGCCAAGGTGAAACGACTTGGAGATTGGTTGGTGGTACCCTGGGTATGGCTGAGTGGCACTGGAATTTGTCACACTTTCTGACATATTCGACTGCATCTCTTTTCATAGTTGGCCAGTAGTATCCGACCCTCCGAATTTTTGCTGCTAAGGCTTGGCCTCCCACATAACTGCTACAAACTCTTTCATGCACTTCCTTCATAATTTCCAGCGCCTTTTGTTCCGTCACGCACTTGAGGAGAGGTGATGAAAATCCTCTTTTATACAGCTCGGCTTCAATCAGAACGTAATTGGTCGCATTCTGTGCCAGCTTCTTCAATTCTTCATCCTGCAGTTTCAATTGCTCTCCCAGCATGTAAGCAATAATATTGGTCATCCAGCTCATGGGCTCAGTCTCGGTTGAGAGAACCTAAATTTTATTTACGCTGGGTTTAGATAGCGTTTCCTGGATCACCGAGTGGTTTTTCCCGGGTTTTTTAGTGCTGGTGAGCTTGGCAAGGATATCAACTCTGCCGTTTTGTTCCTTAGGGACATGGGTTAGCTCAAAAGAAATGAATTTAGATTTGAGATCTTGTACCTTATCACAATACTTGCTGAGGAGCTCGTCCTTGGTGTTGAACGTGTTGGTGACTTGCTCGGTTATGAGGAGGGAGTCCTTGCGTACCTTCAAATGCTTTACTGCCAAGTCGGCGGCGAACACCATGCAAGCAATGAGCGCCTCATAATCTTCCTGATTGTTGCGTGCTTTGAAGTTAAACCAGAGAGACTGCTCAAGGAGGATGCCATTTGGACCCTCTAGAGTGATTCCAGCTCCAGTTCCTCTCATATTCGACGCCATGTACGGATAAGGTCCATATGAACCCAGCCGACGGTATGGCTTCTGGACTTGCTTCAACAAGCTCGGCTATAAAGTCAGCCAATGCCTGTTCTTTGATGGATCCCTTGGGGACGTATTTGATGTCGAACTCGGATAATTCAACTGACCAAGCCACCATTCTTCCTGCAACATCCGGCTTTGAAAGGACCTGGCTGATCGGAATGTCTGTGTAACATCCCTAGTTTGGTAAATTTCGGTTTACGAAATTACCTAGCGATTTGTTAGATTATGTGAGTTTGTCGTCAAAGCAATATTAAATTGTTTTTTTTTTTGACAAGATTAAATTGTTAGATTATGTGATTTATTTGAATTATAGTTTGAATTGTGTGGATTATTGATGATTGTTTGGGTAGAAAATAGATTAAAGAGGGAATTAGGGAAAGAAGGGCATTATAGTCATTACACCCTCTATTACTTAAATCACTCAACCTTCTCTCATTTCTCACATTGCTGAATTTTATATAAACAAAAGAGAAAATATAGGGAGAGAGAGAGAGTGTAGGTCGAGAGAGTTGAGAAGAAGAAGAGAAAAGAGTTCCATGGATCTTCATTGCTTGTGTTTGATTTCAGCACCACTCTTCTCCATTTCTTGCTCTCTATCCATTGGTACAAAAATCAGTGGCTACTTCTTCTTCTATCACAAAGCCCCATTTTTAGATCTCAAGCTCAAACACTAACAAAAATGGAGTCTTGAAGTTCATAAACTAATTGTGAAGTACAATACTCGACAATAGAGACTTCCAATAGTCACCTTTCGAAAAACCGAGGCTAGCCACGTGTGAGAACATATGTTTTTCATATCAAAATGGAACTTCATGTTCTACTATTGTAGTGGACATGATATATAAATTATATCATATGTGATTGACGGCCCAATGCGGGTATTAAATAAGATTGACGGCCCAATGCGGGTGTGATATATAAATTATATCGAATTGAGGTGACGACCTCTAGATGTTAGCATACTAAGAGAGGGAAGTCATGATCCCTTATCTTAGGCCCCCTGAGGTTTTTTATTACTTTGCCTTTAAGAGTTGTACACTAATCGGCCAGATGTTGGGGTTCACTCAAGCTTCCTTGGGTTGTTGGTGATGTGCTATAATTAATAAGGCTTTATTGTAATTCTTTGATTGAATTACCAGATGTTTTTGCAATTCATTTCTAGAATTGCCAGATGGTTTTGTGATTTCTATTGAATTACCAATTAAAGAGGAACTTTGTACTTAAACCGTGAGCGTAATTAGGGGTTCACTTAAGCTTTCGGAGTTGGTGACTTGCAAAAGATTAAAATGTAATATTGAAATTCATCACTTAAGCTACTTTGGGTGGTTGGTGATGTGATAAAAGATGAAATGGACTATTGTGTAATTTATATTGAATTACGAATTAAAAGGGTTTTCATAATTGAACATAGTGAATGTTAGGGGTCGCGGTAGAACTCATTGAGATATGTTATCTCACCCTATCATTTGTTGTTGTTTTACAGAGAAACAAGGGAAAAGAAGAAGGTTAAGGGATGCGAGTAGGTGTCATGTAAGAAGAGGAGATTGAAGATTTAATCCTTGAGTCTCTGATTATGTTATTCCTCGTCGTCTTTGTAGTCGATATATGACTTGAGATAATTGAGTTATGTAATCGTTTCCGCTTTTTCCTTATTATAAGTAGGAAAGTTACTCTAATGTTGACTAAATTGTATATTCTTAGTACTTCTATTGATTAGAGATATTAAGGTGTTACATTTTGGTATCAGAGCAGTTCGACCTTGTCGGACATAGAGACCTTATGGTCGATAGGTTAGATCGAGTCAGCTAGGGACTTAGACAATTAAAATGTCGGAACCTTTCAGTAAATCATGTGATGCATTGGGTCAGGATCCACTCAATGTTTCATGTGAATTACTGCGAATGATGACGATTAGTTGCCTCAACCCCGATAATGTCAAAAACCTAAACCTTAGGATCCTAGCCTGTTCGTTTCATTAGAGTGCGTAGCGTAAGCGAAGGGCTATAGATGGGCATCCGGATTTGTTTGAAGAAATTGTGGGCGACTACTCCATTCTTGAATCCAACGTAATTGTTTTGCTAAGGCCAAGTCGTTAATCTAAGATCAGTTAAGATTAGCTGATATCACAGAGCTATAACCTTTGAAATCAATCTACTCGGGACCGATATACGGTTTAGCAATTAATTATTCATAGTGACTCAAGCTAGAACCCTGACTTATGTCACAATTAGAGACTTCTATCGGATAAATTCCAAGCCTAAATCAAGGTTCTGTTCTCCCAGAATCACATCTCGAACTGTATAAAGCCATTCTAGCAAATGATAGAGCAACATATGTAAGGGTGAACTGAGTTACCAAATGATCCGAACCCTTAAACCAATCCTTTTCAGGATTAGACTAGTAAAGAGAGTCGATAGAAATCACCTTATACCAATCCTCTGGTTAAGTGCACGCTCGTCTCAGTCTGCGAGAAATTTTTGCTAGTTTTCCAACTCATTTTATTAATAACTCATACTTCGGAACTCCGATTTTTATGTTCTAAGAAGCATTGGAAAGCTAACGAAAATGTTTATACATCTTAGTAGGTCGTAAACTGAGTTTCTAGTTTCATTTAGAAGTGTATCTCTGTCTTATCCTTAGCAGTTACACCCCAACGCATTTGTAGACTGGAAATCTTGCAATTGCATGGTGTATTGGACGAGGTGTTCCAACCATTAAGTTTAGATTCCTAGACATCGGTTCTGAATGGCCTTCATTGTAACTTTTTCCAAAGAATCTATTTCCCGGGAATGATTATTAGTAATTTTAGCCTTTCAATAATTGGAAGTGTTTTCTTAACTCTTAGACTATAATCCCATCTTGTATGTCGGAAGAGCGAGAAGCTCAAAGTTACCTACGTGTTGGACAGAATGTTGTTATGGATGTAGAATCGTTCTAAAACTTGATTGATTAACGTGATCGTAAAGACTATGCTTGGACAGTTGCGGAAATTCGAAGAGAAGTTGGGCCAAGGAAATGTTTAATGATTTTATACTAAAATTTTATGAATCAATACGATGACACTATTGGTGTGCTCGTTTGATTCCCTAAACTTTTCATTTTCAAAAACTCCTTAGTGCCACCGTTCTTTTAATTTCATAATTAGTCCATGAATAATCGTTACGTTAAGGTTAATCAATAGATCCAGAATTTCATAGAATGGTAATGAAGCTTACCTTCTAAGGAAAACCTTATGTCGTTCTAGTAAGATTCCTAATACAGAAACTCTTATATCCTTAGTGTCTGTATGGACAAGACCTAAGAAGGCATAGATATAAAAATCTCAGCCTGATTGATCCAGAAGGACAATGATCTTGGATAAATCTTTGACTTAAGTAATTCCGAAAAGCCGTATATTGTGTAGAATTATCAGGTTCTAGGGTTAAATCCCGTGTACTAAGTTAAGGTTTGAAAGATACACTCTTATTAGTATTTTTGGGTTAGTTATGAGAATCGACTCCTTTTGGTACATGATAAAATTGTTTTATATCAAAATGTTTTCAAATTTTTTTTTCTGTCAACATTACCCCTTCGTGAGTCAGTCGGAAATATTGTTTGTCTTGATGACTAAGCAAAATGCTAGAAGTGTTTCTAAGATAACCGAAGATTTCAGTTCCTCAATCCTCTACCCGAATGTAGTGGAAGATTGGGTTAATATGCGAATATAATTGCAAGTAAGGTAAGTATCAAGCCATGCTTAGGCAATTATCTTTCAGCAGTTATAGTGTTCAAGCTTTTGCCACTGAGGTAAATTCCAATAGTTAACCTTAATTTCGTTCGGGTTAACAGTGTGATGTCATGATTTTAATCCATTGTATTAGTCAAGACTAGTTGTTCAATCCAGATATTCTATTGGTTAAATGTCAATAGAACACGCATGCGCTAAACTCAGTTGTCTGATTTTAGTCCAGCACACGAGGCTGTTTCTAAGGAATCTCATAAGTCAGATATATGTAATAAAGGTTTTACCCACTACACTGTTTTGATGGAGGAATGTCATTGGATAAACCACATGTCGTGCTAAGACTAAATGATTGGACAGTGAGTGTTTAACACATGAGTCCTTGATAGTGAATACTGTAACCATTTTTGTGTCGTTAAGGTGAAAGGTCTATATCTGTCTTTCATCATGAAATATATATATATATATATATATATATATATATATACACATGGGTTAGTATTGAAATCTTGTCATTAGGCCAAGTTGAGAAAAGAATTGAAAGGGAACGAATTGGATCGAATAGAATAGCGGTTTAAGAAGAACAAAATTTTCAAACAAAGGTACAAATGAAGGAGCCGGACCGTGCACCCTAAGGTCCGATCTGAGCGCCTGCTTCTGTCCCAATATCCGCTTTCCGATCGACACAATCACCTTCCAAGTTCGTTCCTCAAACTGACCTAAGTATTTTAACATTAAAGAGGCCAAATTAAAGCACAACGAGGGAAATTTGTGAGATTTTGATCACACAAATGGTTAATTTCAACCAAGTATTACTTCTATACTTACTTTCAATGTCGAAAATTTCTAAAATCTGAAAGTGAGAATACCTTTGGTTGAAACGTCGTGCATCTAGTAAGGTCATTTTTAAGTTGGGGTGAATTATCGTTTTTGGGGATAATCATATTTTTCAAAATTATCATTTGTTTGAAAACCCCATTGAAAAGAATCTTTACCCAAACAAAACGAAATTACTTTCAAATTTTGGAATTGAGTATGTCACTACAATTTTTAGAGTTTTTCTTGGGTCGAGTTGCAAGAAAAATCGTTTTCCCATATCTATTTGGTTAAGAGTCAATTCATTTTATAAAATCATTCTATTTTCTTCTGTGGGAATTTTAGTAAAACGAGTTAAGCTCTTATGTAAGCGTAACTCGGGAAGAGAAGAAAACTTTTCCTCCGAATACAGTGTGGTTTGAGTTTAAAGCGATCCTCTCATAGGCGTAAATTCCTCCGAACCCAAAGCTACATTTAGGCAGAAACCTTTCAAGCTTATTCCGCTTTGAAGGCGAAAATTGTGTCTCTACCCTAAGTTATGAATCTGTTTTCTAATCAAACGGTGGATACATCTGTGAGTAGACAACTGCTAGTGTCTACATAGGAAGGTCAGATGTCGTTAATCGATCAATAAATGTTGGCCTTGCGTCAATTATATGTATATGCTTCGAACGATTTTGAGCAAAAAATCTTTCAAGTTGGTAAATTTCGGTTGACGAAATTACCTAGCGATTTGTTATTTGAGTAAATAATAAATCAAGTCTCAGATACGAGTTTGTCGTGAAAGCAATATTAAATTGTTAGATTATGTGATTTATTTGAATTATAGATTGAATTGAGTGGATTATTGATGATTGTTTGGGTAGAAAATAGATTAAAGAGGGAATTAGGGAAACAAGGGCATTATAGTCATTACACCCTCTATTACTTAAATCACTCAACCTTCTCTCATTTCTCACATTGCTGAATTTTAGAAAAACAAAAGAGAAAATATAGGGAGAGACAGAGTGCAGGTCGAGAGAGTTGAGAGGAAGAAGAAGAGAAGAGAGTTCCATGGATCTTCTTTGCTATTTCAGCACCACTCTTCTCCATTTTTGGCTCTCTATCCATTGGTACAAAAATCAGTGGCTACTTCTTCTTCTATCACAAAGCCCCATTTCTAGATCTCAAGCTCAAACACTAACAAAAATGGAGTCTTGAAGTTCATAAACTAATTGTGAAGTACAATACTCGACACTAGATCCTTTCAATAGTCACCTTTATGTTTTGGGTTGATTGGGTAGCTCGAATTCGAAATTTGAAGTGGATTCCGAGTTCGTGGGCTTCGAAACTATTACGGGAATGTTTGAGTGGTTTTTGGTCTCGTTCGTTGTATGAAGATTCAAGTATTTGTGAATTCTACATTCCGGGTGAGTTTTACTCACGTTTAGGGAATTTACACTTTAAATTGATTGTGTTGAAATTCTAGAATCGATTGCTGTTTTGGTTTCGAAATGGTTTTAGAGTCAAAAACCGAATTTTAGAAAAACATCGTTTACGGTTTAATTTTCCAATTATACTTTGATTGTGATGTGATGTTTGGTTTGATTGTGATTGTTTGGACTGGAATATGTTGTGAAATCTTCTGTTTTTCAGTTGGAAATGGTTTGGGTTTCGGTTTGGAATCGATCGGAATTGCGAAACGGACGAAACGGAGTTAAAATGCTGTTTCTGTACAGGTAGCACGGACCGTGCACCTCAGAGGCACGGACCGTGCACCTTAGAGGCACGGACCGTGTGTCCCGTAGACAGAAACCCACAAATTTTTTTTACAGGTAGCATGGACCGTGCGTTGCTCTCGGGTTCAAAATGCGGTTTTGTCTTAGGCCCCCCGAGGTTTATTATTACTTTGCCTTTAAGAGTTGTACACTTATCGGCCAGATGTTGGGGTTCACTCAAGCTTCCTTGGGTTGTTGGTGATGTGCTAGAATTAATAAGGCTTTACTGTAATTCTTTTATTGAATTACCAGATGTTTTTGCAATTCATTTGTAGAATTGCCAGATGGTTTTGTGATTCATATTGAATTACCAATTAAAGAGGAAGTTTGTACTTAAACCGTGAGCGTAATTAGGGGTTCACTTAAGCTTTCGGAGTTGGTGACTTGCAAAAGATTAAAATGTAATATTGAAATTCATCACTTAAGCTACTTTGGGTGGTTGGTGATGTGATAAAAGATGAAATGGACTATTTTGTAATTTATCTTGAATTACGAAATAAAAGGGTTTTTATAATTGAACCGAGTGAATGTTAGGGGTCGCGGTAGAACTCACTGAGATATGTTATCTCACCCTATCATTTGTTGTTGTTTTACAGAGAAACAAAGGAAAAAAAGAAGGTTAAGGGATGCGAGTAGGTGTCATGCAAGAAGAGGAGATTGAAGATTTAATCCTTCAGTCTCTGATAATGTTATTCCCCGTCGTCTTTGTAGTCGATATATGACTTGAGATAATTGAGTTATGTAATCGTTTCCGCTTTTTCCTTATTATAAGTAGGAAAGTGATAAGTCTTATTTTACTATGTTTTTAGTATTTAAATTAAATAAAAATTGTAGAATTTTAGTTTTGATTTGGAGCTATTTTACTACAAATTGTTGGTTTAATTTGTCAGGGTCAAATAAATGAAGAAATGGAAGAATTTGGGTAATTAAAAAGCAAGGATTGAAAATGTAAGGACCAAGGAGCAAAATCAAGCAAATGGAGCCAAGAATTTGGTGTTCACGCACGGTCCGTGCCTACTACACGCATGGTCCGTGCTCACTGTTACAGAAAGCAGCTAAAAAGACTCAAGACACGCACGGTCCGTGCGCACCACAAGCATGGTCCGTGCGTCCTGTACGTTTCAGAAGATGGAAAGTTTGAAGACCACGCACGGTCCGTGCGCACCAGCAGCACGGTCCATGCGCCCTGTTCCAGAAAGCTGTTTTGAAGATTACACGTAGCGCACGGTCCGTGCGCCCCAGCAGCACGGTCCGTGCGCCCCAGCAGCACGGTCCGTGCGCCTTTGTCTGAAGTTCAAAATGTTACAAAACTCTCCTTTTTTCATTATGGCTTGTGATTCGAATTTAATCCTTTGTCTACTGATCCTAGGCTATAAATAGGACCTCATTTCAGCTGTAATGGTAGCTTAGCATACTTGTAATCTCACTCCAAAGTTTAATCTAAGTTCTTGAAATTCTCTTTAGCTTTTGCTCTTTTATTTTCTTGTTATTTACTTTCTTGCTTTTATAATTTCTGTTCTTTATATTTCCAGCAACTTTACATTCAGCAATTTATCGCTTTATTTCAATTCCCGTCATTTACATTACGCAATTTAGATTTCAGTCATTTACAATTATGTCTCTTTATCTTATTGCAATTTATCTTCTAAGCATGAGTGAGTAGAAATATGGTCTTGGGTTATTGGGAGTAATCACAATGATAGGTCCCTAGTAATTCCCAAAGACTATTCTCCACTCCAATTGTTTTTCTAATTCTAATCTATTTTCATTATACCTCAATCTTATTTTTAACATTAGAGTGAAGTACCGAGAGGTGAAATTCTATGTTTGACCTATGAAAATAGACAAGAGAATTAAGATATGATAATAATCCTAATTCTCTTGAGGTATTTAAAAGGTTTTGTTCTTAAAGGGTTTTGCTAACTTTCAACCATGAGAATAGGATTGAAAGTTACATTAAAACACATCATTTTACTTTGAAAGAAGACTATGATTACATTTGTTACCTTGCCTTTAGAATATATTACTGTTTGTGAGTTGGAGGATAGTTAAAGAGTTACATGGGTTCTCATCATTGTGATGAAACTAATAACCCAAGATTCTTTACATTCCTGAATTTAATTTAATCAAAAATCTCTTCCTCAAATCATTCCTTTCAGCTAATCACCATCAAAAAAATTTAGATTGGTAATCACAAAAACTCCCTGTGGATCGATACTTTTTATTACGCGATAGAACCGTGCACTTGCGGCCTATCAGAAAGTTACTCTGATGTTTACTAAATTTTATATTCTTCGTATTTCTATTGAATAGAGATATTAGGGTGTTACAGTCTGTCTTAACTATCACTGAGTGGCTCTGAAAATAATGCCTGAGTTTTCTTATTGTTAGGACATTAGTGTATGCTGCTTTCTCTATCTTCTGGTACCTCTGTTCCGGCCGTCTCCACATCCAGCTAATGTAATAGATAGGAAGCTGGGGTTTCCCCTGTTCTTCTACCAGAACTGCACTGCAAGCATCTTTTGAGACCGCCAGATATAAGAGCAAAGGGATACCTTGCTTTGGTGAACCGAGGCTGGGGGAGCCGCAAAATATTGCCTGAGTGACTGGATGGCTTTTTCACATTCTTCAGACCATTCAAAACTTGTATTTTTTCTTGAGAAGCTGGAAAAGGGGCTTGACTTTGTCTGCCGACCGGCCAAAGAAGCGAGAGAAGGCTCCTATTTGACCGGCAAGGACCTGGACTTCGTCGGCTCTGGTGGGACTTCTGGCCTCGATGATGGCTCGGCACTAAGAAGTGTTGGCTTCTATTCCTCTGTGGGTTAAGACATAACCCAGAAACTCTACTGCTTGGACGCCGAAGGAACATTTGTCAGGGTTGAGACGAAGGTCGTGCTTCTCTAGTAGCTTGAAGATCTTGGCAAGGTTGTCAATGTGGGTTGAATCTGTGGATGATTTCACAACCATGTCGTCAACATCGACCTCTATGGTGCTTCCGATTTCCCCTTCAAATATTCGATCCATCAAACGCTGGTACATCGCGCCGGCGTTCTTGAGGCCGAATGGCATCACCTGGTAGAAGTGGTTGGATCGACCTGTAACGAATGATGTCTTCTCCTCATCAGCGTAGCTCATCTTGATCTGGTTGTAGCCGGAATATGCGTCCATGAAAATGAGTAGATTCTAGCCGGATGCTCCGTCAACGAGTCCATCGATGCTTGGCAGGGGTAGGCATCCTTCGGGCATGCTTTGTTGAGATCGGTGTAGTCGAGACACATCCTCCATTTGCCATTGGACTTCGTTACCAGCACCGGGATGGCATGCCATGTCGGGTATTTCACTTCCCGAATAAATTCAGCTACAAGTACCTTGTCCGCCTATTCTTTGATAGCTTACGTCTTCTCTGGTCCCTACATCCTTTTCCTTTGAGATCAGTGTAGTCGAGACACATCCTCCTTTTGCACTCTCGGCGTAGCACCTCAGAGCCATCAAAGGGTCGGCCTGCCAACAATGATGTTATAAGAAGAGGTTGCATTAATGATCATATACCTGAGGACGACAGTTTTGGCTGAGTCTTCTTCTCCGAACGTTGTTCTGAGGTCCACATAGCCTCGTACTTCAACCTGCTCTCTGGTGATATCGACGAGTGTTTCGGGATAATCTTTTAGCAACTCCAAGGGCAGTTTGAGGTCTTGAAAGCATTTCCAGTACATGACGTTGGCTGAACTCCCTCCGTCCACTAAAACCTGAGCGACTCTATAACCGCTTGTCGTGATTTAAATCACAATGGGGTCGTCAGAGTGAGGGTGAACCTCACTGAAATCTGTTATGTCGAACGAGAGCTGGGGATACTCTTGGACAGAAGACTCTGGGCCGTTGTCGGCAACAGACATGATGGCCCGGGCGTATTTCCTTCTGGCGGATGAAGTGGATCCCCCCCTGAGAATCCTCCTGAGATGGTGTTCACGTCCCCACGATCAGCATCTTCATGTTCGTTTTTCTATGCTGGTCCTTTCTGATTTCCTCCCTTCTTAGGTGGTGTCTTTTTTTGGGGGCTTTCGGCTCTCCTCTTCTTCTGCTCCTCCATCAGCACGTATCTCTTGAGCTGCCCCCTTTGGATGAGCTGCTTGTGTAACACCCCCCTTTTACTATTACAATTAAATAGACAATTATCAGAGTCACCTCGAAGGGCGCTACATTTTTTCACCATTTTTAAAAAAGGAAAATCTCCAAAATAATTTATATAAAAGAAATCACCAAGCAGCGGAAATATTAACCAGTTTAAACATCTCCAGAATTAACAATTAAAGACATCTCCAAAATAAATTAAAACAATTTCCAATAACTAAAATAATAGTTCAAAACGATAACTAACGACTCCCCGGTGCTACATATCAGAGCTGACACAGACCCAAACGAGAGAGGAAGCAAAACCTAGCAATTCCTCCACGAGCACTAGCGATCACCTGCAGCGTTGCCGCATGAGAGCAACATTCCAAGCAGAAGGGGTGAGTCTAACAGAGATAATAAGCAGATGATAACAATATGCTAGCATCAGGTAACTACAGCAACACAATACAATTACACCATATCACAGCACCAGATACCAAAGGAAAAATCCATTTGACAGTGAACCACCAAAATTATAACATTCATAGACAATGGGATGATATGCAAACCCTCCAGTGGGCATATGCATGCGGTACCGATCACCAAAATGAGCCACGACGGGCATATCACCAATAAACACCAGAGGCAGAGCCTATATCACCAAAACATGCATATGACAATGCGACACCATGATTATGCACCAACTCACCATAACAAGTATTTAAAATAAATACTATATCACCAGAATCAAAACAAATGATTTCACCAAAAATAGCACCAAGTTGTAGCATCACAGCTACCACTAAACTCTCCTGAGCATACCAGCACCGCACCTGAAATATTAACACCAGACGGCTCCACAACGCGGACATAACGCACGCACACCACGCACAAGACTGGCGCACAGCGCCTAGGCACATCGCACCTACTTCAGCGAATTAATTAAAATAGCAAACGACATCGGATTTCAACAAATAAATACTTGTTGGAAAGCCCTATGGGTCTGGTTATCATCCCTAAGTTCAGTTTTTGAAGGAGAGTGTCCAATAGGTACAGTTTTCGAAAAGCACACAGGCTAGTTGCAAAAGAGGACAGTTTCTGTCCTTCAAATTCAAGCAATTCCAAAGTGACCAAAACTCAATCAAATTGCATGAAATTTGTGCATAAACTGGGGCAAATTTTGTCTAGTTTTCAAAGAAATTGGATTCATTCGAAAAGGAGTTCTTTTGAAAACGTGGTAACCAAAACACTGACCCTGTGTCCAGATTGTTTCCAGAATCTTACTCTAAATTGTGGAATTCATATCTCTAGCTACACAACTCTAAACGCAACCAAACCAGTGCCAAATTAACAAGCATTAAGTCTATTTTCCAGAAAAATAAACCACATAATTTTCCGGTCAACACAACGTTCCCAGTCACCGAAATACCGAATCTATACCCAAACCGTTTCCAGAATTTTTACCTAACTTGTATCGCCTATAACTCGAGCTATACAACTCCGAATTTAACGAAACCAGTGCCAAAACGACTGGCGTTGAGTCTATTTTCAAAAACAATCAACCTCATAATTTTTGGATCAACAAAACAGCGCCAGTTTTAGAAAAACTGAACCTGTGTCCAGAATCGCTAAATTGCCAAACACCAAACCCTAACGGCAACGACACCGCAACCACCACAACAAAAACGACAATTCGACAACGCGACAACAACAATCAACCACGCACAGCAACAACAAAAACACGAACAATAACAACACCATCATCGTGATACAACAATCACGCAACAACAAATAACGAAACAAATCACAATAACGTGCAATAATCATCAAAGCACCAATCTCAACGAAAACACGATATGCAACAACACGAACAATTCAACAAAACCCTAGACTACCCACACATAATTATCATCAACCCATTATCAAGGTTAAGCCCACCCTTACCTCAACTATGGTGGCGCAAACTCCCTCCTAGTCTCGTTCCTCGATCTCCGAATACGGCGACTCCCCCAAACTGCAGCTTCAGTGCGAAGCCAATATCTCTCTCCTCAGAACTCGTTTCGAAGATCCGAACGGTGAAAGTGTAGAACTATATCTTACGAACCTGCTGCCCAAAAACGAAGACGATCCAACGGTTAACGAAACCGGAATCGCAATTTTTACGGTGACAGGTTTGAGAAAAACGGGAATTGTTTTCTCTCTTCTTTTCTCTCTCTTTGGTGGCTGCTCTAATCCGAAATTCCTCTCTCTCTCAACCCTAAATTAATCCTCTCCACTTATAATAAGTGAGAAACATAATGGGCTAAATTATTTGGGACTTTATCCACATAGGAAGGGAGCCCAATGCTATTTTTAACTAGCCCACAACACGTGATTATCATCTAACTCGTTTTCAACATAGCTACCACGCCCATAATTTTAATTCTTACAATCATCCTACGGCAATCCAACTTCGAAATAATTTGATTAAATTTTAGGGCGTTACAACTCTCCCCCACTTAGAATATTTTCGTCCTCGAAAACATACCTGATTCAAACAGCTCCGGAAAGGACTCTCGCATCTTGCTCTCCAACTCCCATGTCATGCTTTCACCAGCAGCTCCTAACCAGACCACTTTTACCAGGTTTATCTCTTTGCCACGTAAAGTCTTCACTTCACGATCTTCAATTCGCACAGGCATTGTCTCCACAGTGAGATTATCCCGCACATGCACATCATCCATCGGAATCACATGGGACGGATCCGAAATATACTTCCGAAGTTGCGACACATGAAATACATCGTGCAAATTCGAAAGATTAGGCGGCAAGGCCACCCTATAAGCAACATTACCAATTCTCTCAGTGATCTGATACGGTCCAATGAAACGAGGAGTCAACTTCTTTGTCTTCAATGCACGCCCAACACCAGCCATAGGCGTGACTCTCAAAAACACATGATTACCAGCTTGGAATTCTAAATCCTTCCTTCTCTCATCATGATAGCTCTTCTGTCTACTCTACGACGCTTTCATTTTCTCACGGATCAATTTCACCTTTTCAGTAGTCTCTCGAACAACCTCGAGTCCAAGACAATACTCTCCCCAGATTCATGCCAACACAACGGAGTCCTACATCTCCGACCATACAATGCCTCGAACGGTGCCATCCCGATGCTAGAATGGTAACTATTGTTGTAAGTAAACTCGATCAACGGAAGGTGAGTATCCCACGCACCTCCCTGCTCAAGAACACAAGATCTCAACAAGTCTTCCAACGACTGAATGGTCCTCTCTGTCTGCCCATCAGTTTGAGGATGATAAGCTGAACTCAACCTCAATTTAGAACCCAGCGCTTCTTGCAAACTCTTCCAGAAATCAGAAGTGAACCTAGGATCTCTGTCAGACACAATGCACAAAGGAACACCATGCAACTTCACAATCACCTGAATATAAATCTCTGCCAATCTCGACACCGGATACGTGATATTGATAGGAATAAAATGAGCAGACTTCGTCAATCTATCCACAATCACCCAAATCGAATCGTGCCCCCGCACAGTATTAGGTAACCCTATCACGAAATCCATAGAAATACTATCCCACTTCCATTCCGGAATCTCCAACGGTTGCATCAACCCAGCAGGCTTCTGATGCTCAACCTTCGATTTCTGACAAGTCAAGCAGGAATACACAAACTGCGCCACATCACGCTTCATACCAGGCCACCAAAACATCTTCTTCAGATCCTGATACATCTTTGTAGCTCCCGGATAGATACTCAACTTACTCCTATGACCTTCTTCTAAAATTGCTCTTTTCATCTCCTCATCATCAGGAATGCAGATTCTCCCACGGTACTTCAATACATTCTGCGCATCCAACTCAAAGTCTTTATTCTCGGATTGATCAATCCCAACCATCAGGTCAACTAATTTAACATCTAACTTCTGAGCTTCTCGAATGCTAGCCATGAATTCATTATCAATCTTCAACATCCCCAATCTGACACTCTGAGGCGTCACTTCACAAACCAAACTCATATCCCTGAACTGCTCAATTAATTCGAGTTCTCTAACCATCATTGCTGACATATGCAACGTCTTTCGACTTAAAGCGTCAGCTACCACATTAGCCTTTCCCGGATGATAGTTCAAGCTAAAGTCATAGTCTTTCAGCAACTCCAACCATCTGCGCTGTCTCATATTCAACTCTTTCTGATCAAACAGATACTGCAAACCCTTATGATCACTGAACACCTCAAACCTCGAACCATACAGATAATGTCTCCAAATTTTCAACGCGAACACAACTGCAGCAAGTTCTAAATCATGGGTAGGGTAGTTCTTCTCATGAGTCCTCAACTGTCTCGACGCATAGGCAACTACCTTACCATTCTGCATAAGCACACCTCCCAACCCCATCTTGGAAGCATCACAATACACCACAAACGACTCTTCCGGATTAGGCAACGTCAGAATAGGAGACGTCGTCAACCTCTTCTTCAATTCTTTGAAGCTCTCTTCACAACAGTCATCCCAGATGAAAGCTTTACCCTTGCAAGTCAACTGAGTCAACGGAAGTGCCAACTTCGAAAATCCTTCTATAAACCTCCTATAGTAACCTGCCAGACCCAGAAAACTTCTAATCTCAGTAACTGACTTCGGAGACTCCCATTGTAACACGGCATCAACCTTAGACGGATCCACGGCAATTCCATTCCCCGAAATAACATGACCCAGAAAGCTAACCTCCTTCAACCAAAACTCACACTTAGACAGCTTCGCATATAAT
Source organism: Astragalus glycyphyllos (assembly GCA_963573325.1). Taxonomy (NCBI): domain Eukaryota; kingdom Viridiplantae; phylum Streptophyta; class Magnoliopsida; order Fabales; family Fabaceae; genus Astragalus; species Astragalus glycyphyllos. Next base: position 62,055,203 of record OY754312.1, on the reverse strand, counting down.
TTCCTGTCCCTCAGAATTTCCAATACCAATCTCAGATGTTCTGCATGCTCCTCTTCTGACTTAGAATAAATTAGGATGTCGTCAATGAATACCACCACAAACCGATCCAGATACTCACGAAAGATACGATTCATGTACTCCATGAACACTCCCGGCGCATTAGTCACACCGAAAGGCATCACGGAATACTCATAATGCCCATAACGGTTTCTGAAAGCTGTCTTCTGAATGTCTTCGTCTTTCACCTTGATCTGATGATAACCCGATCTCAAATCTATTTTACTGAACACCTGAGCACCCACCAACTGATCCATTAAGTCATCAATCCTCGGAAGCGGATACTTGTTCTTAATAGTCACCTTATTCAGCTGCCGATAGTCTACGCACAACCTCATACTACCATCTTTCTTTTTCACCAACAACACTGGAGCTCCCCACGGCGACACACTTGGCCTCACAAATTTCTTTTCAAGCAGATCCTCGAGTTGCTTCTTCAGTTCTGACAATTCAGATGCAGACATTCTGTACGGCCCGCAACCCATTTTCAAACTTGATGCATTTGGAGAATTCAGCACCAGCCTCACCATAATGTGGATAGAACTTCGCCAATTCAATGAACTTGGCAGCATACTCAGTCACCGACATATTACCCTACTTCAGCTCCAGAAACTCAATCTCTTTCTTCCCACGGACATCTTCAGGATAATACTTTCTCAGAAATTCTCTGCCGAACGCAGCCCAAGTGACCTCTTCATTCACAGTCGCCAACCTCTGCCTCACCTCCAACCACCAGTCATCAGCCTCCTCTGCCAGCATATGAGTACCATACCTGACTTTCTGCGCCTCAGAGCAATCCATAACACGAAAGATTCTCTCCATCTCTTTCAGCCACGCCAAAGCACCATCAGGGTTATACTTGCCCTTAAAGGTAGGAGGATTCTCCCTCTGAAACGTAGCCAAACTGCGCGACCCAGCATCACCAGCAGCACCTGGGTTATTCTCCACAGCTTGAGCCACAGCCTGCAAAGCAGCAGCGAGTGCAGCATCGTTCCGTCCTGCCAACTCTACCTAACACTGCAACAGAAACTATAATCGGAAACGAGTAACAATTACTCAAGTGTTACTCGACTCGACGACTCGACAACTTGGCCGGACAGACCGAACTGCTCTGATACCACTAATGTAACACCCCCCTTTTACTATTACAATTAAATAGACAATTATCAGAGTCACCTCGAAGGGCGCTACATTTTTTCACCATTTTTAAAAAAGGAAAATCTCCAAAATAATTTATATAAAAGAAATCACCAAGCAGCGGAAATATTAACCAGTTTAAACATCTCCAGAATTAACAATTAAAGACATCTCCAAAATAAATTAAAACAATTTCCAATAACTAAAATAATAGTTCAAAACGATAACTAACGACTCCCCGGTGCTACATATCAGAGCTGACACAGACCCAAACGAGAGAGGAAGCAAAACCTAGCAATTCCTCCACGAGCACAAGCGATCACCTGCAGCGTTGCCGCATGAGAGCAACATTCCAAGCAGAAGGGGTGAGTCTAACAGAGATAATAAGCAGATGATAACAATATGCTAGCATCAGGTAACTACAGCAACACAATACAATTACACCATATCACAGCACCAGATACCAAAGGAAAAATCCATTTGACAGTGAACCACGAAATTTTAACATTCATAGACAATGGGATGATATGCAACCCCTCCAGTGGGCATATGCATGCGGTACCGATCACCAAAATGAGCCACGACGGCATATCACCAATAAACACCAGAGGCTGAGCCTATATCACCAAAACATGCATATGACAATGCGACACCATGATTATGCACCAACTCACCATAACAAGTATTTAAAATAAATACTATATCACCAGAATCAAAACAAATGATTTCACCAAAAATAGCACCAAGTTGTAGCATCACAGCTACCACTAAACTCTCCTGAGCATACCAGCACCGCACCTGAAATATTAACACCAGACGGCTCCACAACGCGGACATAACGCACGCACACCACGCACAAGACTGGCGCACAGCGCCTAGGCACATCGCACCTAATTAAAATAGCAAATGACATCGGATTTCAACAAATAAATACTTGATGGAAAGCCCTATGGGTCTGGTTATCATCCCTAAGTTCAGTTTTTGAAGGAGAGTGTCCAATAGGTACAGTTTTCGAAAAGCACACAGGCTAGTTGCAAAAGAGGACAGTTTCTGTCCTTCAAATTCAAGCAATTCCAAAGTGACCAAAACTCAATCAAATTGCATGAAACTTGTGCATAAACTGGGGCAAATTTTGTCTAGTTTTCAAAGAAATTGGATTCGTTCGAAAAGGAGTTCTTTTGAAAACGTGGTAACCAAAACACTGACCCTGTGTCCAGATTGTTTCCAGAATCTTACTCTAACTTGTGGAATTCATATCTCGAGCTACACAACTCTAAACGCAACCAAATCAATGCCAAATTAACAAGCATTAAGTCTATTTTCCAGAAAAATAAACCACATAATTTTTCGGTCAATACAACGTTCCCAGTCACCGAAATACCGAATCTATACCCAAACCGTTTTCCAGAATTTTAACCTAACTTGTATCGCCTATAACTCGAGCTATACAACTCCGAATTTAACGAAACCAGTGCCAAAACGACCGCCGTTGAGTCTATTTTCAAAAACAATCAACCTCATAATTTTTAGATCAACCAAACAGCGCCAGTTTTAGAAAAACCGAACCTGTGTCCAGAATCGCTAAATTGCCAAACACCAAACCCTAACGGCAACGACACCGCAACCACCACAACAAAAACGACAATTCGACAACGCGACAACAACAATCAACCACGCACAGCAACAACAAAAACACGAACAATAACAACACCATCATCGTGATACAACAATCACGCAACAACAAATAACGAAACAAATCACAATAACGTGCAATAATCATCAAAGCACCAATCTCAACGAAAACACGATATGCAACAACACGAACAATTCAACAAAACCCTAGACTACCCACACATAATTATCATCAACCCATTATCAAGGTTAAGCCCACCCTTACCTCAACTATGGTGGCGCAAACTCCCTCCTAGTCTCGTTCCTCGATCTCCGAATACGGCGACTCCCCCAAACTGCAGCTTCAGTGCGAAGCCAATATCTCTCTCCTCAGAACTCGTTTCGAAGATCCGAACGGTGAAAGTGTAGAACTATATCTTACGAACCTGCTGCCCAAAAACGAAGACGATCCAACGGTTAACGAAACCGGAATCGCAATTTTTACGGTGATAGGTTTGAGAAAAACGGGAATTGTTTTCTCTCTTCTTTTCTCTCTCTTTGGTGGCTGCTCTAATCCGAAATTCCTCTCTCTCTCAACCCTAAATTAATCCTCTCCACTTATAATAAGTGAGAAACATAATGGGCTAAATTATTTGGGACTTTATCCACATAGGAAGGGAACCCAATGCTATTTTTAACTAGCCCACAACACGTGATTATCATCTAACTCGTTTTCAACATAGCTACTACGCCCATAATTTCAATTCTTACAATCATCCTACGGCAATCCAACTTCGAAATAATTTGATTAAATTTTAGGGCGTTACAGCTTGACTGCTCGATTTGTTGCTTGAGTCCAACAATCGTTGGTGTTATGCCCTTCCGTTCTGTGGAATCTGCAGTAAGCTTCTGGATACTTGCCCATGGTACCGACGAAGGGTGCCGGTCGTGTTATGGTTCCATCGTTTAGTCCTTCATTCAGTTTGGCGGAAGGTCTGGCTTTGAGGGGGGTGTAGGCAACCTCAAGGCTCGGCCGAGACCTCCGGTTTCTGGATCGGCCACTCCTGTGACGTCTACTGCTCAGCTCGGGTCCCCCTTTCCGGAGATGAGTATGGTCTTCTGGATCCTTTAGTGTCTCGGGCCTCTTTGCTGGTCGTCGTTTCCTCGGCCTCAATGTGCTTGTCTGCTCGAGCTCTTACCTCATCCATTTCTCTAGGTGTCTGGATGGAGAGTGCTTCGCTGAAAGTCCCGTTTATGAGACCTTTCATGAATGCCTTGACGAAGATCTTCTCGCCTGGGTCTTCTACCAAAACTGTTACCTTGTTGAAGCGCTCCAAGTACTTTTTCAAAGGCTCGACTGCTCCCTGTCGAAGGTTGAACAAATCTTTCGATTGTATCAGCTTTTTCTTGTTCGCAGAAAATTGCAACACAAATCGGCTAGCCAAGTCCTCGAATATGGTGATCAATCGTGAGGCTAGCCCTTTAAACCATTTGAGTGCGACGTCAGTGAGGGTCCCTGCGAACATCTTACAGTCGACCGCGTCGCTTCCACCACTGATCATCATCTAGGTCTGAAACGCCTCAACGTGACTCTCGAAATCACCCATGCCGTCGTAGGTGCCGATCGTCGGCTCACGGAAGCGATGGGGAATGGCTATTGCTTCAATAGTTTCTGTAAATGGTTGGAACGTTCTAAAGGGAGCTCTGGTGGTCTCTGCCCTATTGTTCTGAATCACTGCTAACTGTTCCTGAAGCCTGACCTCTCTGACCTGTAGCGCTTGAGCCCGAAGACTCTGCTCCTCATTCCTACGGGCTTAATTAGCATTCCGTTCCTGCAACGCCTTGACTGCGTCAAGTAGCTCCAGCAACCTGGGGTTAGTATCACTTGATGAAGGTCCTGTTCCATTCGATCTTGTGGCTACCATGGTGGGGTAGGTTTTTCTGGATTTTTGGTGGGGTAGGATAGTTGTACCTGGACCCCACGGTGGGCGCCAATGTTCCTAACTATTTCCCTTGGGAGGATCTAGCTAGAACATGAGTAGGATGATGGTATAGAGAGTAGAGAGTATAATATGAGAAGATAATATGGATTCTGGATCTGTTTATTGGCCTCTCAGTGCTGTTTATATAGTACAATTCAAGTTTAATGATAATAATGACTATACATTAATACAACGAGATCTCCGGCGAGATTTAAGGGCTTTCCATATATATATATATATATAGCCTGTGCTGATTACGTTGACGGAGCCGGGTTGTGGGAGGGGAGTCCCTCGGTTCTGGGTGCCTTCCTGGGAGGTCGACTGGGATCAGTAGGAAAACCACAGAAATATAAATAGTTAATAGTGTTTTGTATCATAGAGTGGTTTTAAAATATTTGGTGTGTTGGGATAGTTTTTTGGCCTCATTTAATATTTTGAAGGTTGGTGAATACTGAAAATCAAACCCCACTATTCCACTAATGGTGGCATCTTGGTCAATACACGCTAACTCTATTCCCTGAAACTATGTTGTTAATTCCTTCTCAACACGACACTGCCCCCCATGCACTCTTTAACCTCCCCTAAGTCTGAAACAACTTCCCTCTATATATGAAGTTGATATAATGAAGCAGTTGAAAACAACGAAAGCAACACTTTAATCATTTTGTTGTTATAAGATATGAGTTACAGATATATAGGTTAATGTGATGTTTCAAATGGGTAAGAAATGAAAATGTAAAATGGACGTGAAGAAGGCAACAATAATACATACTTTAAAACTTGGTCTTGATGGTGATTGTATATTCTGATAGTGCAGAAATTGAAAAAAGATAAGTTGTATGAAGTTGTGATTGCAAAAAATAACTGTTGGATGAATTGGTGGTGCGCATACATGTGTGTGGCAGCAGTTTAGTAACGGTTCTCTACTTGAGGGTGAGTTTTATAGTAACCGCTAAACGGCGTTCCATGGGTTTTATAAGGATAGAATAGGAAAATGAAAAGTGGATACCAAAAAGCAGTTTTTTTAGTGAGCTCTCTTTATAGATTAGTATAAAAGTATAGATAGTACAGATTTAACTTCTAGCAAACTATTGTTTTTTAATATAATACTAATTAATTCCACTACTCCCTAAATATGCCACTAATTCGTCTACATCTCTCACTATTCCATCAACATCTCTTACACATATTTTTTAATTTAACTGCTCCGGTATTTTAATTTAACTACTACATCCTAAGCATTCGTAGGCATGACATGGAGGAACCCATGATCACCTTCTTCAAATTCTAGAGGTCTTCGACACTTATCCGCATAACTCTTCTGTCGATCTTGAGATGCCTTCATTCTTTCTCTTATTCTTTTGACCTTATCTGTAGTTTTTGTGGAAGCTGTTGTTGTAAGTGAATTATACTAAGGGAAAGAGATCATCCAAACATCCATGACAACTAAAACACAAGCCCTCAAGAGATCCTTTAACGATTGATTCTTCCTCTCAGTCTTTCCGTCCATTTGAGGGTGGTAAGAGGAACTTAATCTCAACTTCATCCCTAGAGCTTCATGCAAAGCTCCCCAAAAATGAGAAGTAAACTTAGGATCCCTATCTGAAACAATACTTGAAGGCACCCCATGTAGTCTAACGATCTCTGCAATGTAAATCTCGGTTAGTCTCCCTACATTGTAAGTTGTCTTCACCGGTAAGAAGTTAGCCGACTTGGTTAATCTCTCAACAATCATCCTTTCTCCTGGTTCTGGGTAAACCCGTGCTAAAGTCGACAGAGATACTATCCCATTTCCGTTATTGTACATTCAAGGGTTGCAACATCGTTGCAGGCCGTTGATGTTCCACTTTTGCCTTCTAACAAGTAAGACATGCTGCCACATAATCTGTCACATGTTTCTTCTTTCCTGGCCACCAAAAATTTTGTCTGAAGTCCTGATACATCTTCGTTGCTGCAAGATGGATAATTAGCTTAATTACTCTTATGTGCGTGATCCAAAACCGTTCTCCTTGTTGGAATAAGAATCTCTTTCTAGGTTTCCTTATGAAGTGTGATCTAACATGTTTCCTTAGTGCTAAGAACAGGTTCCCTAGCATAGCAAATTAAGGCCCTAGCTTGGATTAACATGTTGGTCAAATACAAGGGTAGAAAACCCTTGAGACAGTTAAATTATGAGAAGCTTAAAACAAGTCAACAGAAGGTCTGACCAAATTAATAGAAGGTTGACCAAAACAGAAGGTTGACCAACAGTCAACAGAAGGTTTCACCAAAAGTCAAAAGAATGTTGACTTCACAAACACCTTAGAAGCATAAGTTCATACTTGAGAAGGTTAATGTCAAAGAAGATTGAAGCTTGAGAAGGTTATGGAAACCGTAACCAATTTAAGACAGTTACATTAAATCCTCTTGAATGTTCTTCAGTTGCATTAAATGGAGAATCCTAGCAATAAATATGCTGGAAAGTTTCAAGCATTACAAAAGAAATGTGTTCCGAACTGGGCGAAACTTTGCAGGACTTAAAACCGGCCCATTCCCGTACTCCAGGTAAACCGGTTCGTGCTTAATCCTTCGGTAGCAGCATCCAATGGTCAGGACCTGCCTATCCGCATCCAACAACGCAAGTACGGCTTGCTCTCTATAAATAAAGGTTCCACCCTCCAATTACAAGTATGGTAGATAATTCACATTCACGTTATCGTCATTTTTCCTAATCCCTCTCTCTTTCTCTTATTGACTTGAGCGTCGGAATGTTTTGCAGCTACCCCCCACCCGACGTGACTGTGGACTCTACCTCGTGCTGTCCGATCTCCACCTTCTATAGTTCAAGCTTAACTACAAACTCCTGGAAGCATATCTACTGAATCTAGTACCTCGGGCTTGCCCTGATTTGGAGCCTAGGTACCGAACAATGGCGACCATAGTGGGAGCAATAACAGCTTGCTTCCGAACTCTTTCTACTCTCTATCATCAGATCTTTCTTACTCCACAAACTCTCTCCGATCTCCTTCTTCTTCTCGAGGGAAGTCATGACTTCAACTCGCTAGATCAGTTACTGAAGTCACCAATGTCACAAGGAAGGGGGGTTGGAATTGTGACCCTTTTAAAGTTCTTCTGAAATAAAAGAAATTTGCTTCACAAGTATTACTCAGACTCAAGAAAGTAAGTAATATGTGTTAGAGATTAGAAGTAATAAAACAGTCTTCTCAACTATAGTGAAGTTGAGAAGGGTCTGTTAGTTCTTCCTTCGATGCTTCTCACAGTTTATATCAATGATTGTTTTAAGTAGCTTTAAGCTGTGAGTCCCAAATATGTTTTCAAATCGTTTTACCAAGAGTTTATGTTCAAGTTGTGAAGGTGAGAAGGTTTAATATATAATGACTCTGTGTGGACCAGAGAAGGGTCATATAGGACTCTTCTCAGTTTTCATAAACCTTCTCCCTAAGGAGAGCTTTTCTACAATAAGTAATCTATAAAGACAGTAAATGACACAATGATTTATAGTGGTTCACCCAACTGCAGGGCTACATCCACTCCTCACATCCAGTGAGAATTTCCACTATTTTTCCAAAATAGATTACACAGTTTACATCTCTCCAAAGATGAACTCTCTTGGTAGTTTTCTTTCACAGCTCTACCTACTGTATACTTCACTAATAAACTTGACCAGATCTATTAGACTGCTTCCAACACTGAAGCACTCACTTCTCAAGTCCTACAGCAGCTCATGCTACTTGAGAAGGTTCCCTTATTCAAGATTCTGTTTGGTTTATAGGGTTTTGGGATTTCTAGAGCTTGGTTGATACATATGGAGTATTACGATAATAACTTCAACACAAGACTTAGTACATACTCAGAGAATGGATGAATCCCTTCTGTTTTAGGTTCAACTGAGTATGGAAGAGAAAGAACTGGAATAGGTGAGAAGGTTGATAGCTCTGAATTTTGATTCAATCTCTTAAGGAGTAATGGCGTCCAAGGCTGTTGTTTTATAGAGTTAATATTGTGTATTAACTGTTGGATCAAGAATTGTAGCCGTTGGTTGAGAAACTAGCCGTTTATAGCCGTTGGAAATACGCTCCTCTGCAACATACAGCTGTATGTACTTTTCTGCAGAAACCAGGCTGTTCATTGTTGTCATGACCCTTCTCACAGTGACTCTTCTCACTGTGATCCTTCTCACATGATTTCTTTGTTGAAGATGATAAATCTTAAGTTGATTCTTTCTCATGTTGATGCTTCTTAGGAAGATGATTCTTCTTACCATGACTCTTCTCAGGATCATGACTCTTTTCAACATGAATCTTCTCATCATGGCCCTTCTCAGGATCATGACTCTTCTCAACTTAACTTTTTCTCAAGTGATGCTTCTCATCTTCACTGTGAGACTCTTCTTGCCTTGATCCTTCTTATTCAACCTTCTTATATTGCCACAATGCATGATGAAACTTCACAAACAGATTCTTCTCAAGATTACACTCTGGTTCTTGATTTTAATCTATGTTTTGGGAAGTCTCCTTTCTCCATAACTGTGTGGGCAATAGTCTTCCTAGTTTTCTCTTTGATTGATGCTTCTCATAAGCAAATATCTTGTTGAGATTAGTTTGAAATATCTGTTCTTATGAAACACTCAACAAGAAGCATTAGTAATATATGAAATCAGAAATCTTAAGCTTCTCACTTTTGAGGTTTGTTGAACATCAAAACTTAATTAGGGATTTTGCCACAACAATCTCCCCCTTTTTGATGTTTGACAAACTCAATTGAGATGGATTAAGTTTTCTGATATTTGTTTTGAACTTTCTAAGGCATTTTTTTCTTTTTACTCCCCCTGAATGTATGCTGACAGTTTAGTTTCTAAGTTATATTCAAGTTAGACATAATTCAGTAATTCACACAAGAAAACATAAGCAAGAACATTCATCTTCATTTATATCATCAAAAAAATCATTGGAATGATTATATTGCAGTCATGTTCTTGGTGGCTAAACTTGCCCAGAAAATAAAACAAACAGTGAGAAGATTACTTCTCAAACAAATAGTGCCTAATTGCACAGATACTAGCTAATGACAGAGTACACAAAGTAGCCTAAGACCTAATAACTTAGCACACAAAATAGCCTAAGACCTAATAACTTAAGCAAACTCTTCTCCCCCTTTTGTCACACATCAGAAAGGTGGAGGAGGAAGGAAATAGATTAGGTTGCTACTTGGATGGGGAAGACCCATCAGATGAGGATGAAGTAGCAGACCTAGGAATATCTGGAAACTGAAGTATAGGACCAAATTCTGGGGGTAAGACAATAGGAGCAGGGTTGGTGTTTCCTTGTTGCCTAATCCAATTTCTGAATTGCTCATCACGAGCAGCTTGAGCCCTTTGGGCTTGTTGCAGAATTGCTTGTCCTTGCAGCACATTCTTCAGCAATCCTTTCATTCTCTTTATCACCTTTTCCATCTTCGTCATCCTCTTTTCAACACTAGCAAAGGGACCAGCAGAAGTTTCATTGGAGATAGCATCACCTTTCTCAGGTGCAGTGCCAGAAGGTTCTCCAAGTGCAGCTTTGAGAAAAGTGGAATCAAGAGAGCCAAAGTGTGATGGTATATCAGATGGAAAGGTTTGGGGAATGAAAGGAGGGTATATTGGTTGAGGGGTGTCATTTTGAGGAGTTTGGTTAAGGTTCAGAAACTGGTTTAGGTTTGAAGAGGTGATGGTGTTGGAGGTTTTTAGGGGTGAGATGTTGTATCCAAGATTTATGGCTGCAATGAGGGATTCTAGGTTATGAGAGGTGACCCTAGACATGGTAGGAAATGGTGAGGGTTCAGTTGGTGGAGCAGTGGTAACTGGGTGAAGGCTAGCTTGAATATTTGGTAAGTTCAGGGATGGAGAGAAGGGTGGTAAGGTTGGCATTGGATCTGGAAACATGGTTGGAAGAGGTGTATGAATGTTTGGAGAGGGGGTGTTTCTAATAAACTCCGCCTGAGGTGATGGAGGGTTAGGTTGAGTGAGGGTTATACCATCATGAGAAGGTTGCTCTGGATTTGTTTCCACTTCTGCACTCTTCTCAGCACCCTGCTCAGCACTTTTCTCAGCCTCTAAACATTCTTCTTTTTCAGCCTCTTCTTCTTTTTCTTCACTTACAACTTTCTCAACAAGTTTCTCTTCTTCAATTGCTATTCCTTCAGCAATTGGCCCTTGTTGTGGTGGCTCAATGGTGATTCCCTCATTTAGATTGAATGGAATGGTATCTTTTAAAACCATGGTTGTATCAGAACCCTTGCCTCTAGATGAGTCAAGGTGGAGTACTTCAGTTCCTCCCTCTGATTTTTCGCCACCAGCATCCTTCTCTGGTGTGATCATTCCAATTTCAACAGCAGCTTTGTTGAAGCTCTCTACAAGAGCACTTGTTTCTCCTTTGGTTGGGACTTTCCATACTGTTCTTGGACCCCTTGAATAGACTTTGGATAAGGGAGCCATCTTCCCAACTGATGTAGAATGACCAGAATCACTTTGATGATCAGAGACGGTTCTCTCTTCATCAGAAGTGCTTCTAGCAGTCTTCTCAGACTCTATGGCTTTCTTTTTCTCATGAAAATGATCCTTCTCAGCCTCTTTAACCTTCTCCTGAATCTTCTCAGGGATATTTTCACCCTTTTCAGGACTGAGAGAAGGGTCATTTCTTCTCTTTGTCTTAGTTTCTCTTCTAAGAGCTTCAGCCATTTCTTCTTCTACAGATGTTGTATGAGAAACCTTCTGTTTCTTTTTCTTTCCATCATTCTGCTCTTCCTTAGCAGCAACATCTAGACCCATGAGTTTTAGATTCTTAGAGGTGAAGGGCTTTGATTAGATGGTTCCTTCTTTGACAGATATCTTGATTAAAAAGTGATTAAACACTTTTGTAAGGGCTTTTTCATAGGGGATAGAGGTTTGGAGTTTGTCTTCCTTAATAGCATTTATCATATGATGCATGATAAGGTAAGGGAGACTAAGAGGCTTGTTTTCTACTAGATGGTATAGAATAATGCAATCTCCGTTGGTTACCTTCTCAAAGGAACCAGCCCTAGGAAGGAGAGTATGGGAACTTATGTGGTGAAGGATTCTCACTAAGGGTTTGAGGTTTGGTGTTGTGATAGGGAGAGAAGGGTCTTTGAGTAGAATAGTTTTGAGTTCTTGTGCAGAAATACCTGAGGAGTTATACCATTTCTCTTCATAAATTTGCACACCTTCATGAGGGATATTGAAGACCTGTCCTAGAGAGATTGGAGAGATGTTGAACTCCCTGCCACCAATCCAAGAAGTGATTTGAAAGGGCTCAAGTTGGTATTGAGCATTTGCATAGAACTTTCTGACTTTCTCTCTATAAACCAAATCATCTAGAGAGACAAACCTTTCCCATTTTTGTTGAGTAAGGAGAGGAGTGACATTCCATCCACTCTTCTCAATTTCTTCCAGGTTGTATACTGTTCCAGAAACGATTGCCTTCTTGTTCCAGTTGGACATGTCAGGCTGTTTTCTCTTCTTTGTTCCCTTAGATTGTTTGCTTGCAGTGGCTAGAGTCTCCATGACTTTCTTCCAAATTTCAGCATCTTCCCTTTCTATTTTCTTGTCTTTAGGAGCATTCTTTGGAGGAGATTTTGGAGAAGAAGCACTCTTCTCAGAAGCTTGTGGTTGCTCTGTTCCCTGTTCAGAAGCAACATTCTCCTCTTCTAGATTTATTGGTGCATTTGGATCAGTTCCAGTGGTGTTTTTAGCAGCGGTTCTCCATATTACACTAGTTGATCTTCTTGGGTTTCCGCTTGGAGCATGTTTCATTTTGGCTGGTCTGGATTTTAGGGGTTTCGCGTCGCAAATAGCTTGTGGAGGTCCAACAAGAACAAAGTTTGGGATTCTAAGAGAGGAATCGCGTGAGGAATCAGAGTAAGATGATATGGGTTCTGGATTCTTTGTTCTCACCATGAGAGAAAGAAGGAAGAATGAAGAGGGAGAAGTTACAACGGTTATGCGAATGAATGAAGAGAGAGAGATGGCGTGATTTTAATAACTTGGAATCAGTTATTACCTAACGGTTACAACATCATTGACTGATGTGTGTAACTGTTGAAGAGACTTAAGTGACAAGATTGATCGGGAGAGAGATGAGAAGAGCCGTTGAACGGCTAGGGACCTATTTTTGGTATTTTTAACTAAAAAAAACCTAACACATAAACCATAAAAGGAAAAACAACAATTAAAGCATATCAACATTGAAACAAACACTAAAACAGACAGAAAAGAAACAAACATAAAATCTTTTTGATGTTTTTAAAGGCCATATGATACTGATGACCCTTCTCAGGTTTGAGAAGGTTGGGTAATAACTCTTTTCAGTCTTGAGAAGGTTAGTGGTCATAACCCTTCTCATCAGAAGGGGTTTCAATGATATGCAACATGCTTTTAATATAACTAAAGTTCTCTTCTAACAGAGGTTTAGTGAAGATATCAGCTAATTGATGCTTAGTATCCACAAAAACAAGTTCAATATCTTTCTTTTGCACATGATCTCTAATAAAACGATGTTTAATATCAATGTGCTTTGATCTAGAATGTTGAATGGGATTTTTAGACAAATTAATGGCACTGGTATTATCACAGAAGATAGGAATACCTTAGAAGCTTAGAGAGTAGTCCTCAAGTTGGTTTTTGATCCAAAGAATTTGAGAACAACATCCTGCTGTAGAGACATATTCTGCTTCTGTGGTAGACAAGGCAATTGTGTTTTGCTTTCTGCATGACCATGAGATGAGTGATTCTCCAAGTAGTTGGCAAGAACCACTTGTGCTTTTTCTTTCAATTTTGTCTCCAGCATAGTCAGCATCACAGTACCCAATTAGGTCAAAATGGGTTCTATTCTTGTACCACAAGCCAAGGTTAGGTGTACCAACAAGATATCTAAAAATTCTTTCAATAGCACAAAGATGAGATTCTTTTGGAGCAGATTGAAATCTAGCACACAACTCTACTAAGAAGACTATATCTGGTCTACTTGCAGTGAGATACAATAGGGACCCTATCATACCTCAATCTTCTCAGATGCAGATTTACCTTTCTCATCCTTCTCAATGTTTGCAGAAGGGTGCATGGGAGTTGCCATTGCTTTTGCATCACTCATTTTGTATTTCTTAAGAAGATCTTTTATATATTTTTCTTGAGAGATGAAAATACCCTTCTTAAGTTGTTTGATTTGCAAACCAAGAAAGTATCTTAGTTCACCCATTAGGCTCATTTCAAACTCACTCATCATAAGTTTTCCAAAGTCACTGCATAGCTTTTCATTTGTTGCTCCAAAGATGATGTCATCAACATAAATTTGAACTATTAATAATTCATCTTTAATTGATTTTCTAAAGAAAGTGACATCAATTTTTCCTCTTGAAAAACCATTTTTGAGAAGAAAGGTACTCAGTCTTTCATACCAAGCTCTAGGAGCTTGTTTGAGACCATAAAGTGCCTTGGCTAGTTTGAAAACATGGTTTGGATGCTTCTCATCAATAAAACCAGGAGGTTGGTGTACATACACTTCCTCGTTTAGAAAGCCATTTAGAAAAGCACTTTTAACATCCATTTGGAAGAGTTTGAAATCTTTGTGAGCAACATAAGCAAGAAGGATTCTAATAGCTTCTAGTCTAGCAACAGGAGCAAAAGTTTCATCATAATCAATACCTTCCTGTTTATTGTAACCTTGAGCAACTAACCTTGCTTTGTTACTGATCACCTTACCATCTTCATCCATTTTGTTTCTGAACACCCACTTAGTACCAATAACAGATTGATGTGAAGGAGAGGGTACTACGTTCCATACCTCATTCTTCTCAAATTGTGCAAGCTCTTCTTGCATTGCTTCTACCCAAGATTCATCTATAATTGCTTCATTTATAATCTTGGGCTCTATTTGGGATATGAGAGCACTCTAAGAAGCTTCTCTTCTAAAAGAACTTCTAGTTCTGACTGGTTCAGAGGTTTCTCCAATTATTTTCTCTTGAGGATGGTGAGTAACAAGTCTCCAACTTCTAGGGAGATCAGAAGCTTGAGTAGGTTGTACAGTTTGATTATTCAAGGGTTGAGAAGGGTCAATTGTTGGATCTGTTTCAGCTTTCTCATTTATTTCAGCATCCTTCTCACCTTGTTGGATCTGTTTCGGCGGGATCCTCCTCGGCGAGGGCCCTACTACCTTGTTGTCGTACCTCGACCACCCATTCCTTTTATTCCGAGGCTTGTTGGGCTAAGTCGTTTGCTTCTTGGTTCTCACTCCTGGGACATATAGGATTATAACATCGACAGACAACTCCAAAAAGTCGTGCACCGTGGCCCTTAGCTCTTGGAGTTTGGCATTGTAGCACTTGTATTCCCTTGTAATTTGTTTGATCATCAGTTGTCAGTCACACCTTATCTCCATGTAGTGAGCCTTCATGCCGGCCAAGATGTCAAGTATGATGATCAAGGCTTCGTATTCGGCACGTGAACTTCCATGTCTAGGTCTGGGACATATTGGAGGCTTGGTCCCCTATGCGGCACATGAACTTCCACGTCTGGCCGCAGGGACTGGTGATTACTATCCCTACCCCTGCCCTCGTCTGGGTGCTAGACCCGTCGAACATGAGGACCCAGGGCTTAAGGCCCAAGAAATTGACAGCTTCGGCCGGAGCATCGTGCACTTCTTCACACGGGTGCTGAGCCAAGAAGTCTGCCAAGGCTTGGCCTTTAACGGCTCTCAAAAGTACATAAGTTAAAGCAAACGCATTCAGCTTAATGGCCCACTTAACAAGTCTTCCTTATAAGACGGGCTTATTAAGGAGATATCGAATGATGTCAACCTTACATACAACAAAAACTTCCTTAGGTAGCAGATAATACTCAAGTTTTGTACAAGCATTGAACAGGGATAAAAAAAGAATCTCAATAGGAGATTATCTTGTCTCAGCATCATTGAGGATACTGCTGAGATAATATATAGAACATTCAACGCCATGATCATCATCTTGAGCTAACAAGCAGCCAATGGCTTGGTCCTCAGTCGCAATGTATAACTTCAGAGGGCTCCCAGGCTGCGGAGGCACCAGGACAAGGGGGTTGGTTAAGGCATCCTTGACCTGGTCGAAGGCCTCCTATTGTTTGGCTCCCCAAATCATTTCCTCTTCAATCCTCATTCGTAGCAACGGCGAGAATGCTTTAAGCTTTCCTTCCGAGTTGGCGATGAATCTTCTTAGGAAGTTGATCTTGCCTAGCAAACTCTACAACGCTTTCTTCGTTCTTTGGGGCCTTGCCTCTAGGATGGCTCGAGCTTTGTTTTTGTCCACTTCATTGCCCTCGCTATGCACCAGGAATCCCAGGAAGTTACCTGCAGACACACCAAAGACACATTTTAAAGGATTCATCTTGAGATTGTGGAGTCTCATCCGTTTCAGAGCTTGTTCGAGATCCATCAAATGGGTTTCAAAGCTCCTGGATTTGACTACCACGTCGTCAATGTACACTTCAATATTTTTATCAATGAGGTCATGGAAGATGGCATTCATTGCCCTTTGGAACGTTGCCCTCAGCATTTTTAAGGCCAAAAGGCATCATGAGCCACTCATAGTTGCCTAAACTGCCTGGGCACCTAAAGGCAGTCTTATGGGTGTCGGCCTCTGCCACATAAATCTGGTTGTAACAAGAATAGCCGTTCATAAAAGTCAAGATGGTGTTGTTTGCCGCGGCGTCGACCAGCATATCGGCCACAGGCATACCGTACTCATTTTTTGGAGTGGCCAAGTTCAGGTTCCTATAATCAAAAAAAGACCCTGACCTGGCCATTCTTTTTGATTACGGGGACTATATTGGACAACCATTCTACGTACCTGGTAGTTCTGATGAACCCTGCCTTCAGGAGTCTTTCCACTTTAGCTTTGATCTGCGACTTTAGTTGTGGGTTGAACCTTCTCGGTGGCTGCCTGTGGGGCTTGCAACCTTCCTTGATGGGTATCCTATGCTCCACCAAGGCTCTATCAAGGCCTGGCATCTCATGGTAGTCCCATGCAAAGCAGTCACGGTACTGTCATACCCTAATTTTGTCCGCCTAGGTTTAAAACCCTAATTTTCCGCAAAAAAAAAATAAATAAATTGAGAAGTGTGGTTTTATTTTGAAGAGTGAAGAGCATTGTGCATGCATTTTTGGGTTTTAAAAGTCATTCTAGGGCTTTTAAATTCATTGTTAGAGTGGAAATGCATTTGTTGTTAAAAAACAAGGTTTTTAGGGCAAAAGGGTATTTTGGTCATTGTCAAAAATAAGATAATTTCTCATCAAGAATCATTGTGCAATTTTAGAGAAATTTATTTGAGGCAAAACATTTTTGGTCATGTATGTATGTATGCGCATGCATGCATACATTGTGCACAAAATTTCAAAAAGGATCAATAGGGAATATTCTACAAAAATTTCAAGATGAGGTTTTTATGATATTTTTGGTCATGGTGATCTCATAAAATGGCATATTCCTAAGATTCCTAGTATGTGGCCTAAATTGGGTGTATTTTTGTACAATTATCCTAAGAAGAATAATCAAAAATGAAGGGATAATAGAATGGTCATATAATAGTACAATAGTACAAGATGACAACTTGCAAAACTTGGGCACCACTCTCCCTTGCTATTTCGAATTTCACCCTCTCTATTCTCTCATTTTGTGTTTTCTCAATGTCCTCAATCCATGTGAGCCTCAATCCTAGCCTTTGATTCAAAATTAAAATCAAATCCTAGAGCACAACTAGTGCATATTGACCTAAATACCCTCAAACCTAGATGCATTCTATAAATACCCTATTAACCTCACCTCTCACAACTTTTGGCCTCATTTTCACTCACACAACCCTAGCACACAACTCCCTCTCCTAATTCCCTCTCTTGGCCGAAATCATACCACCTTCTTCCTCCATCAATTCTTCACTTCTCCTTCACCAAATCACCATTTTCTCACCTCATTTCCATTCCTACTTCATATATCTTCCTTCTCTCCTAATTTAATTCAAGCTTGCATCATCAAAGGGCATTTTTAAGCAAGCATTTCGTGGGTTTCATTGAAGTTTGGTGAAGATTCAAGTTGATTTGTGCTCTTGTTCTTCATATTAGTCATTCCTTAGCTTGGATTTGAGGTAAACTTCTTAAAACCTAGCATCATCTTCAACTTTTTTGCATCAAAATGTAGATATCATGTTTCTAATTTTGTATCCTACCATATTCATGCATTTTAGTGTTGTTATATTGTTGATTTGTTGATTGTTGTTGGTGAGAGGTGTCTCAAGCATTTAGACAAACACTGTGGGAGGTTTGGGTGCTTGAGATGCTTCTCACCCTTGAATAAATTGTGATTTATGTTGTTTTCACTATGATCTTGCATTTTTGTTGAATAAAATGATGTGATGCTTCGCAAATCATGATTAGAATTAGGGTTTGTTAATTTTCTTGTGAAATGGGTTTGCAATTGTGATCAAAAACGTTTTCTCAAGTTATTTTGATGTTAATAGATGGTATCTTGCTTGCAAGTCATTGTTATGTTGATGATTGGCAAGAGGACTCACACTTGTGCCTTTGCGCACTTAACTTCAAGTGTTGAGGATTGACTAAAATGATTCAACGCAATTGATTTGATGTTTTGATTGCAAAATATTGTTGCTAATTGATTGTATCTTGCTTGCAAATTGTTATATGTTGATGATTGGCAAAAAGACTCACACTTGTGTCTTTGTGCACTTCACTTTAAGTGTTGAGGATTGCCTAAGATGATTCAACACAACCTTGTGCTTTGATTGTAAACTTTGGTTTGCTTGTTAGTAACTTGTTTGCAAAGTTATTCTATGTTGAGGATTGGCAAGAGGACTCTCACTTGTGCCTAGTGCACTTCACTTTAAGTGATGAGGATTGCCTAAGATGATTCAATTTTCTTTGTGCAATTCTTGCTTGAAAATGCAAATGCTAGTTTTCTAACTTGATTAATCAATTTTGGTTACAAAAATGACTTGTTAATGCCCTCTTTTGGTCACTTTTGGTCTTGCAAATGTGATGTTCTTTCTAGGTCAATGTTATGCTTTAATGTTGATGATTTGGTAAAAGGACTAGACACTTATGCACTTGTGCATTGTCTCAAGCGTCAAGGATTACTAAAAGGGATTCAACCTTGTGCTTTATCTTGTGTTGACACCTAATTGAATTGAACTTTTGTATGATCTCTTTGTGTGCCTATTGTTGATCTTACATATGCATGCCATTAGATGTTGATGACTAAGTGTCATTCTTGTGCTCAAATGTTGTAATTGGTAATGTTTATGCTTATGCTTACATTGTTGATTGCTTTGCTTGCAATTTGTTAAATGTTGCACTTTGGTTCTTGACTTGGAAATTGATTGAATGTTCTACTTTCTTTTCCTTTTGGATGCCACGCCATCCCAACAAATCTTTTGTGACCAATGTCACCCTCAAACTCCCTTCTCCTTTCTTCAAATCAATCATTTTCTAAAGCTTTTTCCAAACTCAATCTTTTCTTAAATTGTTTTCATAAGACAATCAAATTCTTTCTAAGATCAACAATAAACCTTTTTGAAAACTCATAGGGAGGCAAGTCGGACGTACGGCCGGTGTTGTCTAGCGTCCTAAGATCGGAGCTGTACAGCTCAAACATCTTGGGATACTTATGAGAATTAAAACAAGTAATTAACAACTTGAACCCTATTTCAAAAAATGAGTAAGGAATCGAGTCGGATGTACATCCGGTATTGGTTAGCGTCTTAGGGTTAGCGAGCTGTACAGTTCGGGCGAGCCTAAGATACTTGCTAAATAAAAGCAACCAACCTCACAACAAATCTTTTTTTCCTTAATCAAAAAAAAATTTTCAATAAGTAGGGGGCACGTCGTCTGTACAGGCGGGGTTGTCTTTGTTCTTGGTCTAGTGGACTGTACAGTCTAGGACCAAAAACCCCTACAATAAAAAACACCAACACAAAGTTTCTCGACTAAGGAGAACTACGTAAGCTTTGAATTCTCCATCGCACAGGGAGATACGTAGGAGCGGGTCACATCCCGTCAAGCACACTTTTAGAAAATAATAAAAAGATTCTTCTTTTCCCCCGTTTCCAAAAACACTTTTCTCAAATAAAAAAGAAGTAGAACGAATTGTTTCAAATCAACTCTGTCAAAACCGCACATCAAGTTAAAGGTTCCCTTTCGGTAGAAAGGAGGTGTGGGATGCTAATACCTTCCCCACACCTAACCGACCCCCGAACCTACATCTCTAGCTCTCAAAGGACCACCCGCCTTAAAAAAAAAGGACCCTTTTTCAATGTTTTGGTCCCTAAATAAAAAAATGTTGATGGCGGCTTCACAAATTTTCACGTTGTACGATGAAAGGTCCAATCCTATGCTCCACCAAGGCTCTATCAAGGCCTGGCATCTCATGGTAGTCCCATGCAAAGCAGTCACGGTACTCCCGTATTTCGGCTACCAGCTGATCACGTTGCTGCGGTCGAAGTCTACCGCTAACTTTAGTCATTCTGAGTTCGCTCTCGGTTCCCGGATTTATTTCGACCAGGGGGTCGTGAGCTTCAAAGGTAGATATCTTCCTCTGGATGGGCTCTATGTAGGGAGGTTCGGCCGACATCCTATCACCAAGGTCATCCAAAGCCTCTGGAGGAGTTTTTGAGCTTTCATCCTCTCCACACGCAGCACCAAACATAGCCTCTTAAATGCTGGACTCTATTTGAAATAGGTGCAATCGGTCAGGCTCTGTACCTTCGGAGGGAGACTAACCATTATTCACAGTGTTAGGCCGTTGGTCGGCCGACATTTTGAATTCAAAACCCTTCTTGGTCCAGTCACATGACTCAATACTTCCTTCTTCGTAGTGCCCTGGGATGGCAACAGGACCCTGGCAGGGGGAGTAGAACACGGCCTCTACTATTTGCACCTTCTCTCCTACCTATAGCATGAGCTTCTTGTGCAGAGTGGAGGGGACGCACTCACTGGTGTGGATCCAATCTCATCCAAAGATCACTGTATATGAGGGCTTTCCTTCAATGACAAAGAACGCCGATCGAGTCACCCTTGACCCAACCGTTACGTCGGCTACCAACTCTCCCAATGCGTGAGAGGGGTGGCTCATGAAGCTGGTCATGATCATGGTGGTTGGAATGAGGTCCTCGGCGTTCTTCCTCAGCTTCTTCATAGTTGACAATGGCATGATGTTCAGCACGACACCACCGTCCACGAAGACCCTATAGAACAACTTCCCATTGAGATGGGCTTTGATGTAAAATGGCTTCAGATGTCTGGTCATATCTACGGTTGGCTTTTCAAACAACATGCCTTAAGTGAAAGCTCTAGCCCTCTGTTGCCTCCTCTTTTGCGAGCGAGACTTGGAGGTCGTTTTAGGGATTGGCATCTCCACTGGTCCTGTAGTACATCTACTAGAGGTTTGACAGTCCTGGTGGCTCTTAGCTCTCGGTCATTAAGAACCGTGATGTCCACCTAGGTTGAGCTTTGGGTTTCGATGACTTGAGCCACTCTTCTTTCTTCTCTGGAGTGGGTTCCCCCGTGTGGGGTTGGCAGGGTAGCTTGACCGACGGAGTCATCGGCAGGCCTACCATGCCCCCATGTGGGATGGGTTGGAGTCTTCTCCTCAAATCCCTGGTTGTGGGCATATGTCTCTCTGGATTGAGTTTGGACAAATACGACTCCCTAAGCTCGTGGACAAGCCTCCCTGGCTTCGAAAGTTTCTTCTAAGGTCTCTGAGGCTGACTTGGCACCCCTATCTCCAATTTTTTTTGTAGCAGGGCCATCCGTTCTGAAACTGTGGATCCCCGAGGTGGCGAGCCTAACCGGTCGAACACAGAGGTCACTTTTCCTGGGGAAATTTCTCCCTTTGGGACCCACACATACTTGTACTTTCCTTTCCTGCGGTCATTCCCTGAGACGGATACCATATTGACATTCACGTAGGGGAAAGGATCAGTGTCGACAATCATCTCTGTTGCTCCTTTGTCAGCCATCTTGAATCTCCCCTTTCTGATGGCCTCCTGAATGGCTCGGCGGAAGATAATACAATTGGATGTGGCGTGATTGAAGGAATTATGCCACTTACAGTACTTCCTCCCCTTTATTTCCTCAGGAGGGGGATTCTTGTGGCCGTCAAGAAGCTTGATCTGCTTGTCTTTGAGGGGTAAGGCTTCCTGTACACTGGACGGTTGAGCAGTTTCAACTGAACACCAAAGAACTTCTTGATGGTGTCAGCAATGAGATTAGGGTCCAGGAGTTGGGGCCCTGATGGTCTAGGAGGAGGTGTTGGTCGCAACAGTGTATCTGGGGGACCCTGCGCTCCTGGCTGCGGCGGTGCCTGAGATGGAGCGTCTGTCCATGGCTGCCCACGAACTACTTCGGCCAGGTTGAGAAGGCCAGTTCTCAACCTATGGCTGCTAACTCGGGCAATACCCACCATTCCTGCCATTCCCTGATTCCGGGGCGAAGGCTTGCCCCCGCGTAAGCCGGGTTGTTAGCTGCGGTGGTACACCCACAGGATGGTTATTGCGGCAGACCCACCAAGTCTGCTGCCTCGGGTGGCCTCCTGGCATGTTGCACTTGTCCCTGCTGTAGAGAATCTGTATTAGTGACATTTGCCAAAAACTGCCCCCGGTGTTGGCAGTGGCAAAAGTACCAGGTTGAGGAAATAAAGGATTAGGATTTACCTGATAAGAGTACGTCTGTTGAGCCCCAGTCATGCTCCCACTCGGTGGGCAATGATGCATGCCTCCAATAGGATTGATTATAAGAGGATGCCTCCTGAAGTCCATTAAGGTTGGTGTATGGCGTGGCCTGATGCGGTCCTTCTAGGGAAGAAGGTTGTCCTCCCTATGATTTGCCGGAGACAACACAGTTCATGGTGCTGCTAGCTTGCGCACCGCGTCTTTGCTCCACTTCCTTGGCCTGTTGCACTTCATTGTGCACCATAGGTTTGACTATGTCAGCCAATTGGTGGGACAATTGATACGTGATGTCGTGAATCCCCATGTCGATCTGCTGCTGGATAAACGACCTGGTCATGACCACAGGTTCCTCTCCGTGTTGAGGGGAACAGTCGTTAGACTCAGCATTAACCGCAAGGGGGGTTGTCTCCGAAACACTCATTGGCTTAGTGTTTTTCGTTTTCGAAACAGTTACCTTTTTTGTTGCCGATGTTGGCTCCATACTTAGGTTTCTGTCGGAGCGTAAGTGCATACGCCAATTATAATCCAGTCCAAGTGAATCAAATAGAGGCGTTTGCTCACCTTTTCCAGTCCCACCGGGCGTGCCAATTTTTGTTGTCGTCAAACTCTTAGGTCTTCGCCATGGTATCGGCCAGAGGTATGTACAGACTTTGATTCCTCTTTTCTTCAAGCAATTGCGTCGAGGAGGGAACTCTGCTCCTTAACTATGGGTTTCCTGACTACTCTAGAAAGGGTCAGGAAACGTGAGATGGGACGCGAGTGTTGGATTATACTACGACTAATGCATGAAGTAAAAAATAAAGTAAATGCGATAAAGGAAAATAAATTGAAATAAACGTAGAGTTTGATTGACTGATGTCTATTTTACATTTCACTCTAATGCTATATATATACAGAGGTCCTCGTCGACCACTATGTTAGCCAACATTTGCCTACTGTTGGATTGATCTAAGATCAAGGGTTCTCATTGCTTCATAGGCCCTCAATGCAGCGAAGTAAGTGCCCACGATCCCACTGGCACGGTTATGGGGTTAGTGCTTGTCGCTCTGCTTTTTCCGGCCTCGCTCTCCCGCTTGAACTTCAACCGTTGCCACGTTCTATCTTCGTGCCGTGTCTTGCCTTCCAAGTACTGCCTCCCCTACCTTGGTCATATGGTGGCTCGGGTGTCGTGGCTCACTTTAGGCAATGAGTAAGGTGTCCGAGCCATGGCCTTGGCACTCTATAGGTTGGGGCAATCACTTTCCCTCGGCTTGGCTCATTGGCCCTCGGGTGTAGCCCTCTCTCAAGGGGATTCTGTCACTCAGCGTGCCCCGAGGACCTCCTTTTGGCTTCACTCTTTTTGGCAAATACCTCTTCTGCCCTCGCCGTGTGGTTTGTAACACCCCCCTTTTACTATTACAATTAAATAGACAATTATCAGAGTCACCTCGAAGGGCGCTACATTTTTCACCATTTTAAAAAAAAACACCATTTATTCCAAAAAAAAATCTCCCAAATAATTTATATAAAAGAAATCACCAAGCAGCGGAAATATTAACCAGTTTAAACATCTCCAGAATTAACAATTAAAGACATCTCCAAAATTAATTAAAACAATTTCCAATAACTAAAATAATAGTTCAAAACGATAACTAACGACTCCCCGGTGCTACATATCAGAGCTGACACAGACCCAAACGAGAGAGGAAGCAAAACCTAGCAATTCCTCCACGGGCACTAGCGATCACCTGCAGCGTTGCCGCATGAGAGCAACATTCCAAGCAGAAGGGGTGAGTCTAACAGAGGTAATAAGCAGATGATAAAAATATGCTAGCATCAGGTAACTACAGCAACACAATACAATTACACCATATCACAGCACCAGATACCAAAGGAAAAATCCATTTGACAGTTAACCACCAAAATTATAACATTCATAGACAATGGGATGATATGCAACCCCTCCAGTGGGCATATGCATGCGGTACCGATCACCAAAATGAGCCACGACGGGCATATCACCAATAAACACCAGAGGCAGAGCCTATATCACCAAAACATGCATATGACAATGCGACACCATGATTATGCACCAACTCACCATAACAAGTATTTAAAATAAATACTATATCACCAGAATCAAAACAAATGATTTCACCAAAAATAGCACCAAGTTGTAGCATCACAGCTACCACTAAGCTCTCCTGAGCATACCAGCACCGCACCCGAAATATTAACACCAGACGGCTCCACAACGCGGACATAACGCACGCACACCACGCACAAGACTGGCGCACAGCGCCTAGGCACATCGTACCTACTTCAGCGAATTAATTAAAATAGCAAACGACATCGGATTTCAACAAATAAATACTTGTTGGAAAGCCCTATGGGTCTGGTTATCATCCCTAAGTTCAGTTTTTGAAGGAGAGTGTCCAATAGGTACAGTTTTCGAAAAGCACACAGGCTAGTTGCAAAAGAGGACAGTTTCTGTCCTTCAAATTCAAGCAATTCCAAAGTGACCAAAACTCAATCAAATTGCATGAAACTTGTGCATAAACTGGGGAAAATTTTGTCTAGTTTTCAAAGAAATTGGATTCGTTCGAAAAGGAGTTCTTTTGAAAACGTGGTAACCAAAACACTGACCCTGTGTCCAGATTGTTTCCAGAATCTTACTCTAACTTGTGGAATTCATATCTCGAGCTACACAACTCTAAACGCACCCAAACCAGTGCCAAATTAACAAGCATTAAGTCTATTTTCCAGAAAAATAAACCACATAATTTTTCGGTCAATACAACGTTCCCAGTCACCGAAATACCAAATCTATACCCAAATCGTTTCCAGAATTTTAACCTAACTTGTATCACCTATAACTCGAGCTATACAACTCCGAATTTAACGAAACCAGTGCCAAAACGACCGGCGTTAAGTATATTTTCAAAAAAAATCAACCTCATAATTTTTGGATCAACCAAACAGCGCCAGTTTTAGAAAAACCGAACCTGTGTCCAGAATCGCTAAATTGCCAAACACCAAACCCTAACGGCAACGACACCGCAACCACCACAACAAAAACGACAATTCGACAACGCGACAACAACAATCAACCACGCACAGCAACAACAAAAACACGAACAATAACAACACCATCATCGTGATACAACAATCACGCAACAACAAATAACGAAACAAATCACAATAACGTGCAATAATCATCAAAGCACCAATCTCAACGAAAACACGATATGCAACGACACGAACAATTCAACAAAACCCTAGACTACCCACACATAATTATCATCAACCCATTATCAAGGTTAAGCCCACCCTTACCTCAACTATGGTGGCGCAAACTCCCTCCTAGCCTCGTTCCTCGATCTCCGAATACGGCGACTCCCCCAAACTGCAGCTTCAGTGCGAAGCCAATATCTCTCTCCTCAGAACTCGTTTCGAAGATCCGAACGGTGAAAGTGTAGAACTATATCTTACGAACCTGCTGCCCAAAAACGAAGACGATCCAACGGTTAACGAAACCGGAATCGCAATTTTACGGTGACAGATTTGAGAAAAACGGGAATTGTTTTCTCTCTTCTTTTCTCTCTCTTTGGTGGCTGCTCTAATCCGAAATTCCCCTCTCTCTCAACCCTAAATTAATCCTCTCCACTTATAATAAGTGAGAAACATAATGGGCTAAATTATTTGGGACTTTATCCACATAGGAAGGGAGCCCAATGCTATTTTTAACTAGCCCACAACACGTGATTATCATCTAACTCGTTTTCAACATAGCTACTACGCCCATAATTTCAATTCTTACAATCATCCTACGGCAATCCAACTTCGAAATAATTTGATTAAATTTTAGGGCGTTACATGGCTTGCCTTCACAGCAGGACTCCATTTTTCCTCTCTTCTTCCTCGGCCTACGACCTATTTATTTTTGGGTGTTAAGACGACCTAAGAGTCTAAGTAACTTACATAAGACACCAATGGTGTGACGATCCCGAGCTAAGAGCATACTGGGTAAAGGGAAGTCATGAGCCCTAAACCAATGCACAATAGTTATTGTCATGTGGGTTCTCTGGGGGAATCGTGTAATGATTGTCCGGGTATAGGTGAGGGGTCTCAAAATAACTAACTGAGATTGTATCTCACAGTTTATGTTGTGGTGTTTTTTTGATAAGCAGGACAAGACGAAGAAAAAAAGAGAAGAGTTAGTCGCTGCTGAACTGGGTTACTAAAACTTAAAGGATCCTTAGTGATGAGGACATAATGAGCAAAGACACTAATGAAGCACTTCAAGGGCTAGGAGGACCAATGACACGGGCACGTGCCAAGAAAGCTAGGGAGGGCTTACATCAAATAGTTACAACTATAATGGAAGCAAGGCCTAAACTAGAAGGGATGGAGCCCAAATTGGTCAATTGCTTGGGTCCATATGAACAGGAGACGGTCACATGAAATAGGACCACAATTGCACTTGTTTTTCTTTTGAAGTTGTAATAAAATGTGTTGGGTTACTAGACTATGTTTCAGCCCATACACTTAGTTTAAATTTTGTTATTTTAATTTTAAGTGAAGATTGGGTTATTACATGGCCCAAGCCTTCTAAAACACTTGAGTTTATGTTTAAAATAAAAGTGGGCTGAAATATCCTTGCAAAAGGGGTCCAGAACAAGCTTCAAGGAGGAGTGAATAAACAAAATGAAGGTGTGGCTGATCCATATACCAAAGTGAACGAAATTGCCATGGTAATAAGGAGGGATGACTCTTTGCTTGCTTGCTGAAGATGATTCTTGCTCTTCTTGGTTGTTTTGTAACCATTCTTCCACTAAGGTGTATTGAAATGCCACTAGGAATTATTGTTAGTTATTTGTGGCCTTTGTACTGCCTTGTATTGAATCAGCCCATCTATATATCCTCTCCTATATATAGGGGGAGCAATCTATGAGAATAACAACTCAGAATTTTATGAAATACTTTGTGTATTGTGAGAGTATGTCTCTCTTTTGTTCTTCATTGAATCTTGTTTAGATCTTATCAAGAAACCAAGTTTTCTTGTGGCGATCATTCCCTTAGGTTTATCACTTCTTATTTCTCTCAATGAATTAAGAGTGTGGCGCCATTCCCATTTCTTATCTCCTCCATATTTTCCTCATTTCTTCTTTCTTGTTCTTATCTTTTACTTTTTCAATTCTGTTTGCTTGTGTCATTCAACCCGAATTCACATAGATGAAAAACTATTCATTAGGATAGCCATCAAGTGGTATTCAGAGCAAGGTTGTTGGGTTGAATTTTTTTTTTTCTGTTTTTGTTTCTTTGTTATCTATTCCCTTCTTCATATTCATCTTGATTGGTATAATATCCTTCCAAATAGTAAGTTAGTTTGTTATTCTGAGGTTGAGTAAATCTTGAAAAAAAAAAGTGTTATTATCAAGTTGTTGAAAATATATAAAGGAAAAAAAAACGAAAATTAAAAAAAAAAAGTATACAAAAAAAAGAAGAAGAAGAAAGATTCTGGTTTGTTGAAGCAATTGTGTTTATATTCCTCTACTATTTTCTTGCTGCCATACTCAAATTACCTATGAAATCAAAATTGTTGAGGTAATTTCTTCCTTTCTCAAATCCTATTGCTTTCATTTTGGTTTCTTATTACTTTTCCTACTTCCTATTGCTTTCCTTAAGTCTTGGGTGTGATTACCATTAGAGTTTGTTTTCTTGTGTGGACTAAAAGGTTGGTTCTCTAAAGAATTTAAGAGAGCATTTTGAGTGGAAAAAGGCAAGAGTGCATATAAAAAAAAAGCCATTTCGAGAGAAACACGAGTGATAAAAATTATTGAGTGAAACACGTGAGCGAGTGGTGAGGTCCTATTCATCATTTTTATTCTTGTTACACAATGGCTGAAGAAAATCCACCTTCTCCTAGAACAGAAATTAGAACAATAGAAATGAGAGCCTTAACTGAGCATTTGGAGAGGTTGATGCGTAATCAAGCAGACGAAATTCACCAGAGGCTTGACGAGATAGAACAAAGATCACTATCTTCTCGTGGTGATAGTGATGGTTTTGATGATAGGAGGCATAGGAGGAGAAGGAGAGAAAATGAGGGAAGAAACAGGGAAGAAAAATTAAGTGGAATAAAAATTAAAGTACCATCTTTTCAAGGGAAAAATAATGCGGAGGTGTATTGGGAGTGGGAGACAAAAGTTGAACAAATTTTTCAATGTCATACTTATTCGGAGGCTAAAAAGGTTCAAGTTGCTGCCCTTGAATTTAGTGATTATGCCTTGGTGTGGTGGAATCAAACCATCAAGGATAGAAGGAGGTATGAAGAGCCACCAATTGATACATGGGAGGAGATGAAAAGAATTATGAGGAGACGATTTGTTCCTTCCTATTACCATAGAGAATTGCATAATAAACTCCAAAGACTCACCCAAGGGTCTAAAAGTGTTGATGAATACTACAAAGAGATGGAGGTGGCTTTGATAAGGGCCAACATAGTGGAAGAAAGAGAAGCAACAATGGCACGATTTCTCCATGGCCTAAATCGTGACATAAGTGACGTGGTGGAGCTGCAACATTATGTTGAACTAGAAGAATTGGTACACCAAGCAATCAAGGTGGAACAACAACTCAAGAGGAAGGGGCCAGCAAAGAAAAATCCTTCAAATTTCAACTCTTCAAGTTGGAAGAACAATCCAAAGAAAGAAGGAACCTCGTCTTCCAAAGAGGCCACAGGTGACCCTAAGGGGATAGGTATTTCTTCTAACAAATTTCCATCTGATGCTAAACATAGTAATGTTAAGTGTTTCAAGTGTCAAGGCCGAGGACACATATCATCCCAATGTCCAACCAAGAAGACAATGATCTTGAAAGACAATGGAGATTACTCTTCCGAGTCCTCAGCCGAATCTGAAAAGGAGGATGAAGTGCAGGAGCCGCCGGAGGGAGAGTTGCTCATGGTGAGAAGAATGTTAGGGAGCCAAGTCAAAGGGGAGGACACCAACCAGAGAGAAAACATCTTCCATACAAGGTGTATGATTCAAGAAAAGGTATGTTCCTTAATCATTGATGGAGGAAGTTGTACTAACGTGGCCAGCACACGTTTAGTTTCAAAACTAAATTTGGAAACTAAACCTCACCCAAAACCATATAAACTTCAATGGTTAAGCGATGCAGTAGAGATGACTGTCGACAAACAGGTTGAAGTTTGTTTCTCAATTGGGAAGTATCAAGACGTTGTTTTGTGTGATGTTGTACCTATGGAAGCTAGTCACATGTTACTTGGGAGGCCGTGGCAATTCGACAAAAGGGCCACACATGAAGGTCACACAAATAAGTTCTCATTCTTACATAATGGACAGAAGATCACTCTTGTACCCTTAACTCCTAGAGAGGTGAGAGAAGACCAAATCAAAATGAGAGAAAAGATAAGCCAAGAAGAAAAAGAGAGAGAAAAGAAAGAAGAGGGCAAAAAAAGTAAAAATAGTGAGAAAAAAAGTGATGCAAAGGAGAGAAAAGAGAATTTTCTTGCCACAATAGGAGAGATAAAGAGGTACCAAGTGGAAGCAAGGCCTAAACTAGAAGGGATAAAGAGATAAAGAGTTACAACTATAATGGAAGCAAGGCCTAAACTAGAAGGGATGGAGCCCAAATTGGTCAATTGCTTGGGTCCATATGAACAGGAGACGGGCACATGAAATAGGACCACAATTGCACTTGTTTTTCTTTTGAAGTTGTAATAAAATGTGTTGGGTTACTAAACTATGTTTCAGCCCATACACTTAGTTTAAATTTTGTTATTTTAATTTTAAGTGAAGATTGGGTTATTACATGGCCCAAGCCTTCTAAAACACTTGAGTTTATGTTTAAAATAAAAGTGGGCTGAAATATCCTTGCAAAAGGGGTCCAGAACAAGCTTCAAGGAGGAGTGAATAAACAAAATGAAGGTGTGGCTGATCCATATACCAAAGTGAACGAAATTGCCATGGTAATAAGGAGGGATGACTCTTTGCTTGCTTGCTGGAGATGATTCTTGCACTTCTTGGTTGTTTTGTAACCATTCTTCCACTAAGGTGTATTGAAATGCCACTAGGAATTATTGTTAGTTATTTGTGGCCTTTGTACTGCCTTGTATTGAATCAGCCCATCTATATATTGTAACACCCCGGAAATAATTTAATTAAAATAGTTGATTGAATTATTAAAATAATTTGGAGGCGGGATATAGATAAATTAAAAGGTTAATATTTTATATGCGTAGGAGGTGAAACGAGTAAAGGAGGTGGTGACGTAGAGAGCCCAGTGTTTACTGAGCCCTCAACTTAAACCCTGGGGTTTTAAGCCAAACCCTCATTCGCAGCAAGCAAAAGAAAAACGAAAGTGAGAGTGAGAGAGAGAGCACGCGGCGCAAAGAGGGAGAGAAGAGGAGGGTTTCGCGAAGAATTTCAAAAGGAGATCGTTCGTGTTGCTGTGGTTTTGTTCGTGTCTCGTTCGTCGTGTTCCGGAGCTTACGTTATTCGAGGTAAGGGTGGGCTTAACCTTGATAATGGGTTGATGATAATTATGTGTGGGTAGTCTAGGGCTTTGTTGAATTGTTCGTGTTGTTGCATATCGTGTTTTCGTTGAGATTGGTGCTTTGATGATTATTGCACGTTATTGTGATTTGTTTCGTTATTTGTTGTTGCGTGATTGTTGTATCACGATGATGGTGTTGTTATTGTTCGTGTTTTTGTTGTTGCTGTGCGTGGTTGATTGTTGTTGTCGCGTTGTCGAATTGTCGTTTTTGTTGTGGTGGTTGCGGTGTCGTTGCCGTTAGGGTTTGGTGTTTGGCAATTTAGCGATTCTGGACACAGGTTCGGTTTTTCTAAAACTGGCGATGTTTGGTTGATCCAAAAATTATGAGGTTGATTGTTTTTGAAAATAGACTTAACGCCGGTCGTTTTGGCACTGGTTTCGTCAAATTCGGAGTTGTATAGCTCGAGTTATAGGCGA
Source organism: Astragalus glycyphyllos (assembly GCA_963573325.1). Lineage (NCBI taxonomy): Eukaryota > Viridiplantae > Streptophyta > Magnoliopsida > Fabales > Fabaceae > Astragalus > Astragalus glycyphyllos. Next base: position 62,023,682 of record OY754312.1, on the reverse strand, counting down.
TACAAGTTAGGTTAAAATTCTGGAAACGATTTGGGTATAGATTCGGTATTTCGGTGACTGGGAACGTTGTATTGACCGAAAAATTATGTGGTTTATATTTCTGGAAAATAGACTTAATGCTTGTTAATTTGGCACTGGTTTGGTTGCGTTTAGAGTTGTGTAGCTCGAGATATGAATTCCACAAGTTAGAGTAAGATTCTGGAAACAATCTGGACACAGGGTCAGTGTTTTGGTTACCACGTTTTCAAAAGAACTCCTTTTCGAACGAATCCAATTTTTTTGAAAACTAGACAAAATTTGCCCCAGTTTATGCACAAGTTTCATGCAATTTGATTGAGTTTTGGTCACTTTGGAATTGCTTGAATTTGAAGGACAGAAACTGTCCTCTTTTGCAACTAGCCTGTGTGCTTTTCGAAAACTGTACCTATTGGACACTCTCCTTCAAAAACTGAACTTAGGGATGATAACCAGACCCATAGGGCTTTCCAACAAGTATTTATTTGTTAAAATCCGATGTCGTTTGCTATTTTAATTAATTCGCTGAAGTAGGTGCGATGTGCCTAGGCGCTGTGCGCCAGTCTTGTGCGTGGTGTGCGTGCGTTATGTCCGCGTTGTGGAGCCGTCTGGTGTTAATATTTCAGGTGCGGTGTTGGTATGCTCAGGAGAGTTTAGTGGTAGCTGTGATGCTACAACTTGGTGCTATTTTTGGTGAAATCATTTGTTTTGATTCTGGTGATATAGTATTTATTTTAAATACTTGTTATGGTGAGTTGGTGCATAATCATGGTGTCGCATTGTCATATGCATGTTTTGGTGATATAGGCTCTGCCTCTGGTGTTTATTGGTGATATGCCCGTCGTGGCTCATTTTGGTGATCGGTACCGCATGCATATGCCCACTGGAGGGGTTGCATATCATCCCATTGTCTATGAATGTTATAACTTTGGCGGTTCACTGTCAAATGGACTTTTCCTTTGGTATCTGGTGCTGTGATATGGTGTAATTGTATTGTGTTGCTGTAGTTACCTGATGCTAGCATATTTTTATCATCTGCTTATTACCTCTGTTAGACTCACCCCTTCTGCTTGGAATGTTGCTCTCATGCGGCAACGCTGCAGGTGATCGCTAGTGCTCGTGGAGGAATTGCTAGGTTTTGCTTCCTCTCTCGTTTGGGTCTGTGTCAGCTCTGATATGTAGCACCGGGGAGTCGTTAGTTATCGTTTTGAACTATTATTTTAGTTATTGGAAATTGTTTTAATTAATTTTGGAGATGTCTCTAATTGTTAATTCTGGAGATGTTTAAACTGGTTAATATTTCCGCTGCTTGGTGATTTCTTTTATATAAATTATTTTGGAGATTTTTTTTTTGGAATAAATGGTGTTTTTTTTTTAAAATGGTGAAAAATGTAGCGCCCTTCGAGGTGACTCTGATAATTGTCTATTTAGTTGTAATAGTAAAAGGGGGGTGTTACACTAGGGGGGTGTTACACTTGAGTAAATGTTACTCGTTCCTGATTATAGTTTCTGTTGCAGTGTTAGGTTGAGATGGCAAGACGGAACGATGCTGCACTCGCTGCTGCTTTGCAGGCTGTGGCTCAAGCTGTGGAGAATAACCCAGGTGCTGCTGGGTCGCGCAGTTTGGCTACGTTTCAGAGGGAGAATCCTCCTACCTTTAAGGGCAAGTATAACCCTGATGGTGCTTTGGCGTGGCTGAAAGAGATGGAGAGAATCTTTCGTGTTATGGATTGCTCTGAGGCGCAGAAAGTCAGGTATGGTACTCATATGCTGGCAGAGGAGGCTGATGACTGGTGGTTGGAGGTGAGGCAGAGGTTGGCGACTGTGAATGAAGAGGTCACTTGGGCTGTGTTCAGCAGAGAATTTCTGAGAAAGTATTATCCTGAAGATGTCCGTGGGAAGAAAGAGATTGAGTTTCTGGAGCTGAAGCAGGGTAATATGTCGGTGACTGAGTATGCTGCCAAGTTCATTGAATTGGCGAAGTTCTATCCACATTATGGTGAGACTGGTGCTGAATTCTCCAAATGCATCAAGTTTGAAAATGGGTTGCGGGCTGATATCAAGAAGGCGATAGGGTATCAGAAAATTCGGGTGTTCTCGGAGTTGATTGACAGCTGCAGAATCTTCGAGGAAGACAGTAATGCTCATTCTAGAGTCATGAGGGATAGGCAAAAGAATTTCTCGAGTCGTGGGAAGCCGTATGAGGTTCCAGCTGGTAAGGGCAATCAGAGAACTGCTGTGGGTAAGAGACCTAGTGGGGGAGATGCTGCTGCTAGTGTGGTATGTTACAAGTGTGGTAAACCCGGTCATAAGCGTCCTGACTGTCCAGGTGATGTGAAGAAGTGCTACAAGTGTGGTAAAGAGGGTCATATGGCGTCTAGCTGTGATCGAAAGGATGTGTTATGCTACAACTGTGGTGAGGGTGGTCATATCAGCACTCAGTGTCCTAAACCGAAGAAAGAAAGGTCCGTTGGGAAGGTGTTCGCTCTGGCGGGGTCAGATGCAGTGAATGAGATCAGAGGTACATGCTATATTAATAATTCTCCTCTTATTGCTATTATTGATACTGGTGCTACCCATTGTTTTATTGCTACTGCATGTGTTGAGAAATTAGATCTTGTTTTATCTTCTATGTTGAGGGAGATGGTTATCGATACTCCGGCTAAGGGTTCGGTGACTACCTCGGTTGTTTGTGCTAAATGCCCTTTATCGATATTCGGTAATGATTTTCTCGTTGACTTGATTTGTTTGCCGCTGAGCGGAATGGATGTTATTCTAGGTATGGACTGGTTAGTTGATAACCATGTTCATATCAACTGTCATGAAAGGTCTGTGAGTTTCTTTTCTCCTAAAGAGGAAGAGTCTGGTTTGTTGTCTGCTGGTCAGTTGCATAGGGTAATGAGGGAAGACGTCCAGTTGTTTTCATTAATGGCGTCATTGTCTGCTGAGAGCCAAGCGAAGGTTGATGAGTTGCAGGTGGTGCGAGAGTTTTCTGAGGTTTTTCCCGACGAGATTCCGGATGTACCACCAGAGAGAGAGGTTGAGTTTGCTATTGATCTGGTACCTGATACTACACCTGTGTCTATGGCACCGTATAGAATGTCTGCATCTGAATTGTCAGAACTGAAGAAGCAACTCGAGGATCTGCTTGAAAAGAAATTTGTGAGGCCAAGTGTGTCGCCGTGGGGAGCTCCAGTGTTGTTGGTGAAAAAGAAAGATGGTAGTATGAGGTTGTGCGTAGACTATCGGCAGCTGAATAAGGTGACTATTAAGAACAAGTATCCGCTTCCGAGGATTGATGACTTAATGGATCAGTTGGTGGGTGCTCAGGTGTTCAGTAAAATAGATTTGAGATCGGGTTATCATCAGATCAAGGTGAAAGACGAAGACATTCAGAAGACAGCTTTCAGAACCCGTTATGGGCATTATGAGTATTCCGTGATGCCTTTCGGTGTGACTAATGCGCCGGGAGTGTTCATGGAGTACATGAATCGTATCTTTCGTGAGTATCTGGATCGGTTTGTGGTGGTATTCATTGACGACGTCCTAATTTATTCTAAGTCAGAAGAGGAGCATGCAGAACATCTGAGATTGGTATTGGAAATTCTGAGGGACAGGAAATTATATGCGAAGCTGTCTAAGTGTGAGTTTTGGTTGAAGGAGGTTAGCTTTCTGGGTCATGTTATTTCGGGGAATGGAATTGCCGTGGATCCGTCTAAGGTTGATGCCGTGTTACAATGGGAGTCTCCGAAGTCAGTTACTGAGATTAGAAGTTTTCTGGGTCTGGCAGGTTACTATAGGAGGTTTATAGAAGGATTTTCGAAGTTGGCACTTCCGTTGACTCAGTTGACTTGCAAGGGTAAAGCTTTCATCTGGGATGACTGTTGTGAAGAGAGCTTCAAAGAATTGAAGAAGAGGTTGACGACGTCTCCTGTTCTGACGTTGCCTAATCCGGAAGAGTCGTTTGTGGTATATTGTGATGCTTCCAAGATGGGGTTGGGAGGTGTGCTTATGCAGAATGGTAAGGTAGTTGCCTATGCGTCGAGACAGTTGAGGACTCATGAGAAGAACTACCCTACCCATGATTTAGAACTTGCTGCAGTTGTGTTCGCGTTGAAAATTTGGAGACATTATCTGTATGGTTCGAGGTTTGAGGTGTTCAGTGATCATAAGGGTTTGCAGTATCTGTTTGATCAGAAAGAGTTGAATATGAGACAGCGCAGATGGTTGGAGTTGCTGAAAGACTATGACTTTAGCTTGAACTATCATCCGGGAAAGGCTAATGTGGTAGCTGACGCTTTAAGTCGAAAGACGTTGCATATGTCAGCAATGATGGTTAGAGAACTCGAATTAATTGAGCAGTTCAGGGATATGAGTTTGGTTTGTGAAGTGACGCCTCACAGTGTCAGATTGGGGATGTTGAAGATTGATAATGAATTCATGGCTAGCATTCGAGAAGCTCAGAAGTTAGATGTTAAATTAGTTGACCTGATGGTTGGGATTGATCAATCCGAGAATAAAGACTTTGAGTTGGATGCGCAGAATGTATTGAAGTACCGTGGAAGAATCTGCATTCCTGATGATGAGGAGATGAAAAGAGCAATTTTAGAAGAAGGTCATAGGAGTAAGTTGAGTATCCATCCGGGAGCTACAAAGATGTATCAGGATCTGAAGAAGATGTTTTGGTGGCCTGGTATGAAGCGTGATGTGGCGCAGTTTGTGTATTCCTGCTTGACTTGTCAGAAATCGAAGGTTGAGCATCAGAAGCCTGCTGGGTTGATGCAACCGTTGGAGATTCCGGAATGGAAGTGGGATAGTATTTCTATGGATTTCGTGATAAGGTTACCTAATACTGTGAGGGGGCACGATTCGATTTGGGTGATTGTGGATAGATTGACGAAGTCTGCTCATTTTATTCCTATCAATATCACGTATCCGGTGTCGAGATTGGTAGAGACTTATATTCAGGTGATTGTGAAGTTGCATGGTGTTCCTTTGTGCATTGTGTCTGACAGAGATCCTAGGTTCACTTCTGATTTCTGGAAGAATTTGCAAGAAGCGTTGGGTTCTAAATTGAGGTTGAGTTCAGCTTATCATCCTCAAACTGATGGGCAGACAGAGAGGACCATTCAGTCGTTGGAAGACTTGTTGAGATCTTGTGTTCTTGAGCAGGGAGGTGCGTGGGATACTCACCTTCCGTTGATCGAGTTTACTTACAACAATAGTTACTATTCTAGCATCGGGATGGCACCATTCGAGGCATTGTATGGTCGGAGATGTAGGACTCCGTTGTGTTGGCATGAATCTGGGGAGAGTATTGTTCTTGGACCCGAGGTTGTTCGAGAGACTACTGAAAAGGTGAAATTGATCCGTGAGAAAATGAAAGCGTCGCAGAGTAGACAGAAGAGCTATCATGATAAGAGAAGGAAGGATTTAGAATTCCAAGCTGGTGATCATGTGTTTTTGAGAGTCACGCCTATGGCTGGTGTTGGGCGTGCATTGAAGACAAAGAAGTTGACTCCTCGTTTCATTGGACCGTATCAGATCACTGAGAGAATTGGTAATGTTGCTTATAGGGTGGCCTTGCCGCCTAATCTTTCGAATTTGCACGATGTATTTCATGTGTCGCAACTTCGGAAGTATATTTCGGATCCGTCCCATGTGATTCCGATGGATGATGTGCATGTGCGGGATAATCTCACTGTGGAGACAATGCCTGTGCGAATTGAAGATCGTGAAGTGAAGACTTTACGTGGCAAAGAGATAAACCTGGTGAAAGTGGTCTGGTTAGGAGCTGCTGGTGAAAGCATGACATGGGAGTTGGAGAGCAAGATGCGAGAGTCCTATCCGGAGCTGTTTGAATCAGGTATGTTTTCGAGGACGAAAGATTCTAAGTAGGGGAGGGTTGTAACACCCCGGAAATAATTTAATTAAAATAGTTGATTGAATTATTAAAATAATTTGGAGGCGGGATATAGATAAATTAAAAGGTTAATATTTTATATGCGTAGGAGGTGAAACGAGTAAAGGAGGTGGTGACGTAGAGAGCCCAGTGTTTACTGAGCCCTCAACTTAAACCCTGGGGGTTTAAGCCAAACCCTCATTCGCAGCAAGCAAAAGAAAAACGAAAGTGAGAGTGAGAGAGAGAGCACGCGGCGCAAAGAGGGAGAGAAGAGGAGGGTTTCGCGAAGAATTTCAAAAGGAGATCGTTCGTGTTGCTGTGGTTTTGTTCGTGTCTCGTTCGTCGTGTTTCGGAGCTTACGTTATTCGAGGTAAGGGTGGGCTTAACCTTGATAATGGGTTGATGATAATTATGTGTGGGTAGTCTAGGGTTTTGTTGAATTGTTCGTGTTGTTGCATATCGTGTTTTCGTTGAGATTGGTGCTTTGATGATTATTGCACGTTATTGTGATTTGTTTCGTTATTTGTTGTTGCGTGATTGTTGTATCACGATGATGGTGTTGTTATTGTTCGTGTTTTTGTTGTTGCTGTGCGTGGTTGATTGTTGTTGTCGCGTTGTCGAATTGTCGTTTTTGTTGTGGTGGTTGCGGTGTCGTTGCCGTTAGGGTTTGGTGTTTGGCAATTTAGCGATTTTGGACACAGGTTCGGTTTTTCTAAAACTGGCGCTGTTTGGTTGATCCAAAAATTATGAGGTTGATTGTTTTTGAAAATAGACTTAACGCCGGTCGTTTTGGCACTGGTTTCGTCAAATTCGGAGTTGTATAGCTCGAGTTATAGGCGATACAAGTTAGGTTAAAATTCTGCAAACGATTTGGGTATAGATTCGGTATTTCGGTGACTGGGAACGTTGTATTGACCGAAAAATTATGTGGTTTATATTTCTGGAAAATAGACTTAATGCTTGTTAATATGGCACTGGTTTGGTTGCGTTTAGAGTTGTGTAGCTCGAGATATGAATTCCACAAGTTAGAGTAAGATTCTGGAAAAAATCTGGACACAGGGTCAGTGTTTTGGTTACCACGTTTTCAAAAGAACTCCTTTTCGAACGAATCCAATTTCTTTGAAAACTAGACAAAATTTGCCCCAGTTTATGCACAAGTTTCATGCAATTTGATTGAGTTTTGGTCACTTTGGAATTGCTTGAATTTGAAGGACAGAAACTGTCCTCTTTTGCAACTAGCCTGTGTGCTTTTCGAAAACTGTACCTATTGGACACTCTCCTTCAAAAACTGAACTTAGGGATGATAACCAGACCCATAGGGCTTTCCAACAAGTATTTATTTGTTGAAATCCGATGTCGTTTGCTATTTTAATTAATTCGCTGAAGTAGGTGTGATGTGCCTAGGTGCTGTGCGCCAGTCTTGTGCGTGGTGTGCGTGCGTTATGTCCGCGTTGTGGAGCCGTCTGGTGTTAATATTTCAGGTGCGGTGCTGGTATGCTCAGGAGAGTTTAGTGGTAGCTGTGATGCTACAACTTGGTGCTATTTTTGGTGAAATCATTTGTTTTGATTCTGGTGATATAGTATTTATTTTAAATACTTGTTATGGTGAGTTGGTGCATAATCATGGTGTCGCATTGTCATATGCATGTTTTGGTGATATAGGCTCTGCCTCTGGTGTTTATTGGTGATATGCCCGTCGTGGCTCATTTTGGTGATCGGTACCGCATGCATATGCCCACTGGAGGGGTTGCATATCATCCCATTGTCTATGAATGCTATAACTTTGGTGGTTCACTGTCAAATGGACTTTTCCTTTGGTATCTGGTGCTGTGATATGGTGTAATTGTGTTGTGTTGCTGTAGTTACCTGATGCTAGCATATTTTTATCATCTGCTTATTACCTCTGTTAGACTCACCCCTTCTGCTTGGAATGTTGCTCTCATGCGGCAACGCTGCAGGTGATCGCTAGTGCTCGTGGAGGAATTGCTAGGTTTTGCTTCCTCTCTCGTTTGGGTCTGTGTCAGCTCTGATATGTAGCACCGGGGAGTAGTTAGTTATCGTTTTGAACTATTATTTTAGTTATTGGAAATTGTTTTAATTAATTTTGGAGATGTCTCTAATTGTTAATTCTGGAGATGTTTAAACTGGTTAATATTTCCGCTGCTTGGTGATTTCTTTTATATAAATTATTTTGGAGATTTTTTTTTTGGAATAAATGGTGTTTTTTTTTTAAAATGGTGAAAAATGTAGCGCCCTTCGAGGTGACTCTGATAATTGTCTATTTAGTTGTAATAGTAAAAGGGGGGTGTTACATATATCCTCTCCTATATATAGGGGGAGCAATCTATGAGAATAACAACTCAGAATTTTATGAAATACTTTGTTATTGTGAGAGTATGTCTCTCTTTTGTTCTTCATTGAACCTTGTTTAGATCTTATCAAGAAACCAAGTTTTCTTGTGGCGATCATTCCCTTAGGCTTATCACTTCTTATTTCTCTCAATGAATTAAGAGTGTGGCGCCATTCCCATTTCTTATCTCCTCCATATTTTCCTCATTTCTTCTTTCTTGTTCTTATCTTTTACTTTTCCAATTCTGTTTGCTTGTGTCATTCAACCCGAATTCACATAGATGAAAAACTATTCATTAGGATAGTCATCACTTAGGGATCAAGTTTTTGTTTTCTTAGTCTACCCTAGGTTTATGATATGTATTACTATGAGGTTTTCTCTCTTTATTGTATCATCAAAGTTATTGTTATAAGCAAACCGTACTTTCGGAGTTGAACAAAGTTTTAAGTAATAAGTCATGTTGAACTGTTATCAGTTATGTCATTAAGTACTCGTTTTGGTATTTCAGACCACTTGAGTAAGTTATGATGGTTTCTTCCGTCAAGTCATGTTATGTTCAATTCCTTAAGTAAGTTCGCAACTCTGTTTTTATTGAAATTGTTAACTTGTAAATTTATGACGTCTAAATTTAAGGATGTTACACTTTAATATCAGAGTAATACGACCTAGTCAGGCTTAGTGTTTTCTCGGTAGAAATATTAGATAGATCGAGTCAATTAGGGATTGTCATTTGAAATTGTCGGAATCTCTCAGCATATTGTGTGAAGCATTGGGCCTGATCAACTCAATATTTCATGCAATGTACTGAGAATAACGAGAATTGGTTGCCTTAGTTGCGAAAACTCTCACAACACTAAACCATAGGATTTTAAAATTGATATTAGCAAAGCATATGATAGAGTGAGTTGGCAATATTTGAGTTGGCAATATATGATAGAGTGACACATATCCGACCAAGCCATTAATCTTCAAAAATCATTAATCTTTTTCAACAAGAACACCAATCCTGATATGTGTGCTCTGGTGTCCAAACTGCTGGGTGTTACTGAAAGCCTAGGAACTGGGAAGTCTCTTGGCCTCCCTTCTACTGTGGGCAGGGAGAAAAGGCTATTTTCAACTACTTAAGAGACCGGGTATGGAATAGAATTCACAGTTCGTCAGGCATGCATCTCTTAAAGGCTGGTAGAGAGGCTCTAGTGAAATCAGTGGCTCAAGCTATCCCCACCTAATTCCTGTGTACATATCTCATCCCTACAACTTTAGGAGATGAAATGGAACGTATTAAAAACTCATTTTGGTGGGGGCTCTGATAGTGGTCAAGGAAGAGCCATTAACTGGTTAAATAGGGATTCAGTTCTCATCTGGGAATTCTTGATTGGTGGAAAGTATCTAGTCATAAATATTTCAGCCATTTCATTCCAAGTAGTGATAGAGTTAGGTTCTAAGGAATTCAATCAAACCTTGGCTCTATCCTTCAAGGAATATGGAAAAAGTTTATGTTTGAATGTATCATCAGTCACACCAGAGAGAATGAAATTACTACAAACTTCTACAAATTGTTTTAAATGCAAATGTGGGTCCTCAATAGGTCCTCCACCAAATTGCATAATTGTTTGAAGCATTTGAAACATCGTAGGCTTAAATTCAAAATGAGTGGTGGCAAGTTCATGCCTTACTATGCTAGTTTGCATAGTTTGAGGGTCAAAAATAGCATAATCCCTCATAAGTCTGTCCCTGTCATTAGCCATGCCTATGACTGTTTCATTCAAGACTTGTTGCACATGAAAAGGTTGATGAGGTCGTTTTGTTGAACCATTGTGCCTGGACCATTGTTGGTATTTCGTGGAGTACCATGGTTGCTAGGAGCTGGAGTACCATGTTAAGATCCACCATGTTGAGAAGGTGGTGGGGTAGCCATAACAACAGCTCTACCCAATGAAATAAGTCCTGTATGATCTTGTTCCCTTCTCAAAGCCCTAAACAATCTTTCTATCTCAGGATGCAAATCAAATTCTTGTTAACTACGCTTGTGCATATGCTGCAACACCAGATGCTGTAACAATCTAATACTGTAACAACAGAAACAACACACCAAAATTAGAAACAAAATGCACTAACTTTCTAACTAATTAAACAGTATATTGAACTATTTAATCCTCGAGAACGACTCCAAAAACTTGTTATGTGAAAATAAAGTGCAAGTGTACACTGTCCAACAAGTAGTAAAGTAGAAATAAGATTCATTCCCATGATGATTTAAAGTTCAATACGTGCTCAATTTGATTAACAAATTTGTGATATAATAAAAGTAAAGACACAAGTTTTTTGGATCATTAACAACAATAAAAAGTAACTAGAATAAAAATTAGAGATGCGAACAAGTTCAGATACTATACGTTAGTAATTCCATTAAAATACATTAATGCTATGTTTGATGCTACAGCATTAGGTGCTGTCGCAATAGATATATTCTTTCAAATACACTAGGGTTTTCTTACAAGAGCTTATGTCTAAGCCCTAAATAAGTCCACCTTAGGCTGCTTAGGCTCCCACAGTGTTCACCTTATGGAGCCCTCCTATGTCTAGGGTTTAAGCAAGGTGTATGAAAATGTCTTTTAATACACATAATCCATATTATCTTTTGAGGTAAATTTACTAACCATGTCTGAATTCATAAATGCTACTTGAGATTAATTAGTCATTCCTAATCCAAGATGGAAATAGTATCACGCAAAAGATATAATGGGAAACTTCAAACATACTTCATTAAATGTATTAAAACTTCATTACATTAGATTAAGCATCCCAACTATGAGTGATTAACTCATGATGAGCGAACAACACAAGAAAACTAACTTAAACATGAATGCTAAAGTCATACTTAGAATACAAGGTAAGAACTTATACTAATAGGAAAGAACCGAAGGTGAGCTCCAAGATAAGAGTCAAGTAGGTACAAGATCAGCTTCTCAAAATAGAAACCTTCCAAGTATAATCAGCTTCTATGATTGCTGTAGCAAGAAACTCAGCAATGGTGTCTTTGTTTGGTAATTTGAGGTGACTTGGTACAAAAATGAAGGAAAGCTATTTCTAAACTTTCTCCTTTAGTCCAAGTATGATAAATGAAGAGGGGAAGTTGCCTTAAATAACACAAGGGCACATGATCCTAGAAAAACCCTAATTTGGAGGCGCCCCTTTAGGCATGGTAACAAAACTCATACCCGTGGGGACCCGCCCAAATGCGCTCCGATTTGACTGGTTTCCCTGCTTTGACTGGGTCTGGGTTTGGGCTTTCCCCGAAATCAAAATATGGGGACGAGGTGGGGAATGGGGAGATAGGCCCCTGCCCAGAAACCCGTCCCTGAACCCGCCCCGAATGTATGAAATTACATTATCACTTATCTTAAATTAGAGACCCTCAAAGAGCTAATCCTAGATTGCTTTGTTACTGACTGTTGCGTCCCGTAAATTTTCTATGAACAATGATGTAATTTGTATTTAGTTATGTTGTTGTTTTAATAATTTGGATTATCGGTTAATTTTGAAATTGATATTTTGGCTATATGTTCTCTTGTATTAGTTTTTTGTTATTATGTTTAAATTTGGGTTCGTGGTGGGTTTGGGTGTGAGATAATTTGTGGGTTTTGGGCTGGTTCGGGTTTGGCACAAGTAAAAACTATTTTTTTATTTAATAACTATATTTCACCGCGGGGACGGGGATCCCGGAACCCATTGGGAACGGGGATGGGGATCTATAATTCATCCCAGTGTGATTTGGGTAGGGGAACGGGGAACTATATGGGATTCGAGGATGGGGAATATAAAACCCGTCCCCGCCTTGCCCCATTGCCATGCCTACCCTTGTCATGTTGTGTGCCCAAAAGTACATGTGCCCACAACAAAGTGGCATATTCGCTTATTCCAGCGCTCGCACTCCATGGCAGGTACTGTCCTTACACGCCAACTCACACGCTCCAATTTTTTAGGCCCTTTTCATCTTTCTCTCTCATCTGACACATTTGGGTGATGCTGTGACATCTAATGCTGCAGCAATGAAACACACATATCAAAGCACGAATGAGGAACCTAAGTGCCAAATAACACAAATCCAGGAATTCACCTTATACTCTTCTAAAACATAATATTTACAACATAACTAACTACTTTGCTTAAGAACTTGCAATGGTTTAAGCATAGGAATACCTTAGTAACTATCATAAATGAGAGTTATCACCTGTCCCTTGAGGAGATCGCAGACTTCACCTCACTCTTACCATGCTCCCTGTCATAAAAAAAAAAGACTCCTTTAATAGACTCTACCTCCTTGATGCGCTGGTCCAAAGGTTTTCTCTTGTTGTACAAACAGGTATGCTTTGTTACGACCATAGCTTGCCTGTTGGTCTCCTCCTCCTACTGAGGGCGCAAAACCTGCAGTTCATAATGGAGCTGAGGTGGTGATCTCCCTAATATGGCGTTGGGTCGTCTCCTCCTCGGCTAGCACTAACCGGCGTTCTGCCTCCTTCTCACCGTAGGATGTGAGGTACATCTTCTTCTCGGCCTGCAGGGCATTTAGACGATCTAATGCTTGATGGGTAGCGTCTTGAGCAGCTTTAGAGGTTTTGAAGATCTGAGAAATCTCTAGAAGCTGGTAGGCTATATCTTTCAGGGCCTTTTTCCTCTGTTCTGGCAAGTCCTCCAAGGATGCTAGCCTAAAGGCCAAATATCGTAAATCTGAGAGCTCGACAGGATCAATGATGATTTGCCCTCGAAGGGCATCCTCCAATCTTTGCAACTCCTCTGTCGAAGGGGGAACCACCTGGGACAAGATCTGGGAAGCAAAACATTGAGCCCCCTGTGCATCACTGGTTTGGGATCTAGCTGAGGAGGAGGAGCTGGAGGGAATGTTGGGGAAGGAGAATGTTGAACTAGGATTAAAGGCTCATCCAAAACTGGAGGATTGGCTGCCTGCTGACAAAGATAACTGTGAAAAAAGTAACATCGCAGAAAAAAAAAAGGGAGCAGGAAAAGTGTTGTACCTTGGACTTCTTAGAAGGGCGCCGAGTGTCTTCTGCCACCACAGCAACCCTCTTCACCGTTGGCTATGGAGAACCCTTTGTTGGCTATGGAGAAGCCTTTGTTGTGAGCGCCCAAAGGTGATTGGAGCATCATCATCATCCTCCACATCATAGCCACTAGAAGGTTCTACAATTAAAAGGGGGATGTTAGTTCAAAAAAATGGGGGATGAAACCAATTGGAGAGGTAACAAATGGCTGGCTGAGGACTTAGGTGTCTTCTGGGTAATAAGAAGAGAAGTGTTGGTACTGCCCAACGCCACAAAAGGAGTTGGGATTTTGTGAGGTCGACCGAGGTACTTGGATAAGTATTCATCGAGCGCCTGAAGGAAGACTAGATCTTTAACACCAAGACACCAATTGGAGAAGGCACGAATATCCCCCGGGAATACCAGTAACCATGTTACACACTTGAGGCTCTATCAGACCCCCTCGGCAGCGAGAATCACTTAGAGCTTGGTAGGGCAAAAGAACATGTTGCATTAATCCAAATTGTCTGCAAGAAAAGTTGGGTTGGTAGGATTCCGCAAGAACTTTGTTGTATTGGGAAGCCGCGATATAACCATTTGGCAAATCTCAGGCCATTAGAGTAGATCACTAGTGATCGCGGGCAGTATTACGGGATGAGAGAGGAAGCTGAGATTGGTTTCTTTGGGGGGAGAAAATCCAGAATGGGCCATACCTTTTTCCAATACTGGACACCACGTCATCTCGGTCGCAGTCATCCACAAAAGCTCCTTCATGAACTGGGTAGAGGTCATCTTATGGTAGGGAGTCGTTGAGAGCTGAGGTCTTGAAAATCTTTTGGATGGCGACTTGGGAACGGCTAGCCCCACAGACATAATGTGAGCGAAATAGGGCTTGACCCACAATTTGAGAAACCATAAGGAGCCTTGAATTTTTGACACCCAGCAACACTCTTTGATCTAGTCAAGCATGACCTGGATGCCTCGGTAAAGCCCACGGAGGTAATAGGGATCCCAAGCGTAGATGTTTCTGGTGGTCATTGTAGCAACGAAGGGCTGCAACTCTTGAACAATGCCCGCTGCGATGGTACCAAGTGTCTTTCTTGATGGGGCAAAGTCTATCGAACCAGGTAGGGTAATCGGTGGTGGGTTTGGCCCAACCCTTAGTTTCTGTCACTCTGGTGTCAATGGTGAAACAATCTTGGGTGACTGACAGTCCAGTCATGGCGCTGAATACATGTTTGAGGGCGTCAAAGCCTTCACAGACTTGAGAAGTGGTCGGTTGTACTGTCACGCCACCAGAGACGGCAACAAGAATGTCCGACGGGGAAACCCCAAGGGGAGGGCTAACAAAAAACGGACTAGGGGATGAAGAACTTTACTGACTATCATCTCCACCGTAATTATTGTCTTGATTTTGAGAGATAGAATGCGAAGACATGATAAATGGAAAGGATGATAGCGAAAGAAGAAAGAAAGTTTGGTTCGTGATAAGTGAGAAACTGTAAAGGTGGCGAAACGTTTTCAAAAAGAAGCAAGTAACCGTGCGTAAGCAATGATGAGGGCTATTTATAGCTATGGGGGAATTGCTTGTGCATCATTGGGAACCGTTGCGCTGCCCTATCGTTTCGCGTGAGGTGAACCGCCAAGTGTCACATAATGGCAGTTAAGTCTCTTCAAACCATCACATCCGGTCAGGTCAAAGGTTTTTGTACCATCAATCACGTCCTCGCGGCCATACAACAGCACAAAACGGGGGGCAATTGGTAGCAACCAAAATTAATTAAGTCGTAGCTCACTAGACTAAGTCCTAGGAGATAATTGCTGGAGAAATGAACTCAAGAGAGGCCCTCGGGGCATATCACAAGATAAACTCCCCGAGGAAAAGGTAAGCCCGAGCGATAATGAGCAAAGTCTCAACCTATAACCTATAGAGTGCCACAGCCAGGGTGGCTCGGGTGCCTAAATTACTGTCCGAGGACAAATGTCAGACGAGGAACTAAATGGCGGAGGTAAAGCAAGCTTGCTTGGAAAGAAAGAAAGAGGGAGCACGAGGATACAACGTGGGAGCAGTCGAAGATTAAGTTAAGGAGCGAGGCCGTGAAAAGCGGAGCGATGGAGTTTTACCCCACTAATTGTGCTAGTGGGATCGTGGGTAGTTACTCTGCCTCTTTAGGGCTTAGGAGCAATGATAGGCGTTGATCTTTGATTGATCCAACTGTAGGCAAGTGTTGGCTCAAATAGTGGCTTGCGAGGGCCTATGTATATAAATAGGAAGGGGACAATTGGAAAAACTCACACATCAATACAACAACTCTACTTTTATTTAAG
Source organism: Astragalus glycyphyllos (assembly GCA_963573325.1). Classification (NCBI taxonomy): domain Eukaryota; kingdom Viridiplantae; phylum Streptophyta; class Magnoliopsida; order Fabales; family Fabaceae; genus Astragalus; species Astragalus glycyphyllos. Next base: position 62,008,045 of record OY754312.1, on the reverse strand, counting down.
TTTTATCTTCTTTTACCGCACTTTACCTTTATTTTATCTTTATGCCTTATGCCAGTAGAATAATCAAGCCCTCGCGTGCCATTCACTCAACATGACCCTATCTAGAGGAGTAAGGAAACCCACAATCGAAGAGCAGAGTTCCCACCTTGGGGCAATTGTTGATGAATAGAGGAATGAAATACTGTTCAAACCTCTGGCCGATCCCTTGGCTAGGACCTAAGAGTTTGACGACAATGTTGTAATAAGAATCTCATTCTATGTTTTGATGATAACAAACCAAGTAAGATTTAGCTTTTCCAATGAAGTGTGATCTGACATGTTTGCCAAGTGATAAGAACAAGTATCTTTACATAGCAAAATGAGGCTCTACCTTGGTTCAACAAATTGGTATTATTGAAGGGTAGTTAAGGCCTTGAGAAGGTTAAACATGAGAAACATAAACCAAGTCAAAGAAGGTTTAATCAAGTCTACAGAAGGTTGACCAAAAAGTCAACATAAGGTTGACCAAAAGTCAACAGAAGGTTTGACCAGAAGTCACAAACACCTTAGAAGCACCTTAGAAGCATAAGGTTGACTCACAAACACCTTAGAAGCATAAGTTCATGCTTGAAGAAGGTTGATGAGAAGCTTAAATGAATTTTGAGAAGGTTGCTGGAAACCATATCAACTTCAACCAAAACACATCAAGTTCTCTGGGATGGTTTTCACCTGAATTAAATGATGACATCTTATGATAAACATGTGAAAAGTCTCAAGCAACAAAAAAGGAAATGCATGAATATTCACCTTCCATGATTGAAGTGTTTGTGCCTACTAGGAAGCTTGAAAAGGTTCCCTTAAAATAGCTCTAGGTTGGCCAACGGATACAACCTATGCCATAGCTGTTGAGAAGGCAACTGGAGGAGTACATAACCAGCTGGAGACAGTGCAACTCTTCAGATAAAGCATAAAGCCACACTTGAGAAGGTTCAAAGGCTGCCATCGTTGGTACTTTCTTCAAGTTACTACTATGGACGAATGGATATCCCCAACGGCTCTCAACAAGTTTCTAACGGCTCTCAACAAGTTTCTAACGGCTATATTCATCATTCTTGGTTATTTAAAGGACACACTCTGAAGTTCATACGCATGAGAGTTAATTGCCAGCTTCACAAAGTCAAGCGTCTCAAAGCAATTCAACCTTCTCATCCCACACTCAAAGCTTCTTCAAGTTCAGATCTGGGATTCTTTTCTTGAGTGTGTGCTATCTTGTTAGAATCATTGTTTACACTGTGTCTATCGTTATTTCAAGCTCATAAACATCCCAAACCAAAACCCCTATTGTAAAAAGAAAGTGTAGAAGCATCTCACCAAACTACTTAAGAGAGAGGTGAGTGTTGGTGGTGATATTACTTAATTGAGGAAATCCGAAAAGAACTAGAAGAGAGTTTCTATGAGATAGAAAACAGCAAGGTGTTGCTGTGTAAGAGTATAGTGGGCTGTTGTGTCTGATCAAAGTCAGTATTGGTATAAGTGTTTTGTGTGTGATCAAAAGCAAGTGTAAAACTGATTGGAGAATAGTGGAAATACTCACTTGGAAGTGAGGAGAGGACGTAGCCCAGGTTGGGGTGAACCTCTATAACTTCTGTGTTCATTACTGCTTTCCCTAACTATTCCTTAAGTTTACATTTCACAAAAGATTGTTTTCCCTAACTATTCCTTTGGTCCAAGTACGATAAATGAAGAGGGTAGGCTGCCTTAAATAGCGCAAGGGCACATGATCCTAGAAAAACCCTAATTTGGAGGCGCCCCTTTAGGCATGGCAACAAAACTCATACCCATAGGGACCGCCCAAATCTGCTCTGATTTGACTGGTTTTCCCCGCTTTGACTGGGTTTGGCTTTGGGCTTTCCCCGAAATCAAAATATGGGGATGGGGTGGGGAATGGGGACATAGGCCCCTGCTCCGAACTCGCCCCGAATGTATGAAATTACATTATTACTCATCTTCAATTAGAAACCCTCAAAGATCTAACTCTAGATTGCTTTGTTACTGACTGTTGCGTCCCCTAAATTTTCTATGAACAATGATGTAATTTGTACTTGGTTATGTTGGGTCTTTAATAATTTGGATTATCGGTTGCGGCCGGGGTTGGGTACGGGGATGGGGATCTATAATTAATCCCCGTTTGGTTTGGGTAGTGGAAGGAGGGAACTATATGGGATTCGAGGATGGGGATGGGGAATGTAAAACCCATCCCCGCCATGCCCTATTGCCATGCCTACCCTTGTCATGTTGTGTGCCTAAAAATTCATGTGCCCATACACGCCAACTCACACGCCTCTAATTTTTAGGGCCTTTCATCTTTCTCTCTCATTTCACGCATTTGGGTGATGCTATTACATCTAATGCTGCAACAATGAAACTGTTCCGTACCGGAGTACAGGCCTAAGGCGCCCGAATCCTTGCACGGTCCGGATCCGAGGCTCAGGAGATCTGCCTGCTTCCAGTTGAGTTGATCTTCGAGAATGAATGTTGAATTCGGCGGATAGGAGTTGGAGCTTGGATTGTCCGAGGTAATCCTCTGTCCACGTCAGGTGGGGGGTACCTGCAAGACACTCTAACGCCCAAGTCAGTAAATGATAGAGATGAGTAAAGACAGAGAGATCAGAGAGAACTATAAGGAATATGAGCACGGTGAGGTGTCGTGGTTGATTTGAGAGTGTTCCCGTATGCGGGGTCATGTAGAGAATGTGTTCACGTGTGTTGTTATGTGAATGTGAAGGTCAAAAGTTGTACTTGGATTAGAGGGCGGAGTCTGTATTTATAGACGGAGCGCCGTACCTGAGCCACTGGATGTGTGGGAAAGATCTTGACCGTTGGGTACGATTTGGAATGCGGACGCAGCCGTCTTTGCAGTACGGAAGTGGGCTGGGCCCAAAGTAGTGGCGGTTTGGCCCAGTCCGGAACAGAAACACACATATCAAAGCACAAATGAGGAACCTAAGTGCCAAATAACACAAATCGAGGAATTCACCTTATACTATTCTAAAACATAATATTTACAACATAACTAACTACTTTGCTTAAGAACTTGCAATGATTTAAGCTTTGGAATACCTTAATAACTATCATAAATGAAAGTTGTCACCTATCCCATGAAGAGATCGCAGACTGCACCTCACTTTTACCATGCTCCCTGTCATAAAAAAAGACCCCTTTTATAGACTCTACCTCCTTGATGCGCTGGTCCAAAGGTTTTCTCTTGTTGTACAAATGGGTCTGCTCTGTTGCGACCATAGCTAGCCTGTTGGTCGCCTCTGTTGAGGCAAAATCCTTAATAGTTTTGATTATTAACAAACCTCAAATGTGAGAAGCTTAAGGTTTCTGATTTCATATGTTACTAATGTTCTTCTTGAGTGTTATATAAAAACAGGTTTATTCAAGCAAATCTCAAGAAGGTATATGCTTATGAGAAGTATCATATATGAGAAAACTAAGAAGAATACTGTCCACAATATACTAAGGAAAGAGTCTTCTCTTGACAAGATCCAAAGATCAAGACCACATGGCAAACTTGAGAAAGACCATCATGAGAAGCTTCATTTATTCTTGTGGCAATAGGAGAAGAGTAGATAACAAGGATCAATCCAAGAAGGGTCATGACAGAACCATTAAGAAGAAGATGAGAGGCATCAAATGAGAATAGTCAAGTTGAGAAGAGTCATAACCCTGAGAAGGGTCATGCTGAGAAGAGTCATGTTGAGAAGGGTGATACCATGAACCATCATCAGGAATATGAACATGAGAAGCATCAACATAAGAAGTATCAACTTGAGAAGCATCATCATCTGTCATATGTGACAACAGTCATTGTGAGAAGGGTCATAAACAACTAGCAATAGCTGTCTTCTGCAGAAAGGCAGAAACACAGTTGTGTTGTGAGAAGGGTCATAAACGGCTAGTTTCTTCACCAATGACTCTAAATCTTGGACCAGTGGTTAATATACATAATTTCAACTATAAATCAACGCTCCCGATTGCCATTGATCCTCATGAGCGTGCATTGAGATCTTAACTTCCAACCTTCTCAAGTATCAAAGTTTTCTCTCATCCATACTCAATTGTACCAAACCAGAAGGGATTCATCTGATCTTTGAGTATGTATTAAGTCTTGTGTTGTTGTAATTATTGAACACTCCATTTGTATCAACTAAACTCTAGAAATCCCACAAACCCTATCACTTAAACAGATACCTTATAGGGAACCTTCTCAAGTGGCATGTGTTGCTGTAGGACTTGAGAAATGAGTGCTTCTGTGTTTGAAGCAGTCTAATAGATCAGAAGAAGTCTATTAGAGGTGTTTACAGTAGGTAGAGCTGTGTGAAGAAAACTACCAAGAGTTCTTTTGACCTAGGGAGGTGTAAAAGATGTAATCTATTTTGGAAAAATAATGGAAACACTCACTGGATGTGAGGAGTGGATGTAGCCCACGATTTGGGTAAACCACTATAAATCACTGTGTTATTTATTGCTTTATAAATCATTAGATTGCACCTAGTGAGAAAACTCTCCACAAGGAGAAGGTTTGTGAAAACTGAGAAGAGTCAGTTATGACCCTTTTCTATCTATAAACTGTGTTTGTGAAAACTATGTTTTAAACCCTTCTCACCCTTCTCCCTATTTGTGAATGAATGTGAAAACTCTTGACAAAAACATCTTGATAAAATATACCTTCTTCACTGGTTTGAAACCTATTGAAAATGTCAAACAGATTCATAGTGAGAAGCATTGAGGAAAGAGTTATCTGACCCTTCTCAACTCTTTCATATAGTTGAGAAGAAAGAACAATCACCCTTCTCAGCTTAGTATCTAAGTTAAGAAGACTTATTTTGACTCACCCTTCTCAACACATATCACTCACTATCTTACTTCTACATAATACTTGTGAAGATAAGTTCTTTTATTTCAGGTAAATTTTAAAAGGGTCATGTTCCAGACTGGGCGAACGACCGACCATCTGGGCCTGGCACAACCCGCACGTGTAACACCCCAATTCTACCCAATAATACTATAAATCAGAGTGCGGAATTTTCAACATAAATATTGGAGTGCTACACTTACTTCCCAACACAAACAATATAATTCATTCATGGTAAATTCAATTTGAAGCAATCTTAACAATCCTTGTCCATTTGACAACTCAAAATCAACAATTTGCTTAATAGAAATAACTTCGAGTTCGACAAATATTGCAACCTAAATGATAAAGGAAAAAAAACAGAAGGGTCAACTAAGGAAGGGTCACCGCCTTCATTCGCGACTACCTGCACGTTACCACATAGGGGTAACATTCAAACAGAAGGGGTGAGATATCGAACTATATAAGAGCATGTATGAAGAACAATATGATAGGTCAGGTACTATAGAATTACACATATCATCAATAAAATCCTCAATAGAGTCATCGAAGTGCAATGCGGAATGCGACTCAACTGTGCATATGCATGTGGTACCATTGGAGCAAAACTCCCGTCGTAAAAATCGTCGTTGCCAGTAAATAGTGGCTCACAGGGCATAGCCCTCATCGTTCACGTCGTAAAGCAAATGCAAAGGTATGCGACACAATGTGAATGTACAAGTAACGCTAATCACAGTCACGCAATCGCACGACAACAACACCAAAACGTCATCACGGCCATAGGCCTACAATTTACTATCTTTCCCAATAAATAGAGGCAAATCAACTTTTACAACTTCACCTGCAATTTACCACATTTTCGACAAGGTATTCAACGCAACAATTAACCACAACAGCAACTGTGGCAACAATATTGACAAAGCAGCAACATCAACATCGCAAAACAGCAAGAATAGCAACAACACAGCAGCAAAACGTAACAGCAAAACCGCAACAGCTTTAACAGCAAAACAGCAACAGCATTATCAGCAAAACAGCAACAGCATTAACAGCAAAACAGCAACAGCATTACATCAAAACAGTAACAGCATTAACGTAACCCTCAATTCAATTACGAAAATTATTTATAATTCTTACTAACAAGTTATCTATATTCCTATCATTTTTTTTTATTATAATAGTTAAAACCTTAATCCAACAAAATTACAATTCGATTTAATTAGAACTAACGACATAGGAATTCAAGCACACACGGTCAATTCATCAAACATTTCTCACACGATATATATATATATATATATATATATATATATATATATATAACTACGCAACATACACAGAGGCAATCTATAATAAACCCCAAACCTCGCATACGATCCCTCATATACGCTATTATAGAATTCGAACCCACCCTTACCTCAACTATGGTGGCGCAAACTCCCTCCTAGCCTCGTTCCTCGATTCTCCGAATACCGCGACTCCCCTGCGATAGTAACGACGCATGACGATCACGAACGTAGAGAATTGCAATGAAAATCAACCCTCCCAATCCAATCCTAGGCTAGAGCTCTTGAAAATTGAGGCTTTTGTGTAACTTAGAAGTGAGAGGAAGAAGGAGAAGAAGGGAAAAGAGGGCGGCTGTGCAAAAAGACCAGCCCTAGCGCATATTTGCGCTATATTTATAAGGAGGAGTGGCGCACAAGCGCCTTTCTGCGCAAGCTGCGCACTGGACACGCTGCTAGGGTTGCGTGAGCGCTGCGCACTCCCGGTGCTAAGCCCAATGCTATTTTTAACTAGCCCACGACACGTGATTATCATCTAACTCATTTTCAACATAGCTACTACGCCCATAATTTCAATTCTTACAATTATCCTACGGCAATCCAACTTCGAAGTAATTTGATTAAATTTTAGGGCGTTACAACTCTCCCCCACTTAGAATATTTTCGTCCTCGAAAATTTACCTGATTCGAACAACTCGGGATAGGACTCCCGCATCTTGCTTTCCAACTCCCATGTTATGCTCTCTCCGGCAGCTCCTAACCAGACTACTTTCGCCAAGGCGATCTCTTTCCCCCTTAGAGTCTTCGTCTCACGGTCTGCGATTCGTACAAGCATCGTCTCCACAGTGAGGTTATCCCGTACTTGCACATCATCCATATGAATTACATGAGATGGATCTGGAATATACTTCCGAAGTTGTGACACATGGAACACATCATGCAAATTCGAAAGATTAGGCAGTAAGGCCACTCTGTAAGCTACATTCCCAACTCTTTCCGTGATCTGATACGGACCAATGAATCGAGGAGTAAGCTTCTTAGATTTCAGAGCACGTCCAACACCGGTCACAGGGGTGACTCTCAAAAACACATGATCACCAGCTTGAAATTCCAAATCTTTCCTTCGCTTATCATGGTAACTCTTCTGTCTACTTTGTGAAGCTTTCATCTTTTCACGAATCAACTTCACCTTCTCAGTCGTTTCTCGAACAATTTCAGGTCCAAGCACTATACTCTCTCCAGATTCATACCAACACAAAGGGGTTCTACACCTTCGACCATACAACGATTCGAAACGTGCCATCCCAATACTAGAATGATAACTGTTATTATAGGTAAACTCTATCAACGAGAGATGGGTATCCCACGAACCTCCTTGCTCAAGAATACACGCTCTCAACAAATCCTCCAACGATTGAATAGTCCTCTCTGTCTGACCATCCGTCTGAGGGTGATACGCTGAGCTCAATCTCAACTTAGAACCCAACGCCTCTTGCAAACTCTTCCAGAAATCAGAAGTGAACCTAGGATCTCTATCCGAAACGATACACATAGGAACACCATGCCACTTTACAATCTTTTGGAGGTAAATCTAAGCCAACTTCGGTACCGGATACGTGATATTAATAGGTATAAAATGAGCCGACTTCGTCAGCCTGTCAACAATCACCCAAATCGCATCATGCCCTCTCACAGTATTAGGCAGCCCCGTCACAAAGTCCATTGAAATGCTATCCCATTTCCATTCCGGAATCTCTAAAGGTTGCATCAACCCCGCAGGCTTCTGATGTTCGACTTTTGACTTCTGACAAGTTAAACATGCATACACGAATTGCGCTACGTCGCGCTTCATCCCAGGCCACCAGAACCATCTTCTCAAGTCTTGATACATTTTCGTAGCTCCTGGATGAATACTCAACTTACTTCTATGACTCTCTTCGAGAATTGCTTTCTTCATTTCCGCATCGTCAGGAATGCAGATTCTATTACGGTATCTCAACACACCTTGCGCATCCAACTCAAAATCGTTATTCTCAGACTGCCCGATTCCTACCGTCGAATCTACCAGTTTAACATCCAGTTTCTGAGCTTCTCTGATGCTATCTAAAAAGTCATTATTAATCTTCAACATCCCCAACATAACACTCTGAGGTGTCACATCGCAAATCAAACTCATATCGCTGAACTGCTCAATCAATTCAAACTCCCTGACCATCATTGCCGACATGTGCAAGGTCTTTCGGCTCAAAGCATCAGCCACGACATTAGCTTTCCCTGGATAAAAATTCAAACTGAAATCATAGTCTTTTAGCAACTCCAACCACCTCCGCTGTCTCATATTTAGTTCCTTTTGATCAAACAAGTGCTGCAAACCCTTATGGTTGCTAAATACTTCAAATCTAGAACCATAAAGATAATGCCTCCAAATTTTCAGCGCAAAAACAACTGCAGCAAGTTCTAAATCGTGCATAGGATAGTTCTTCTCATGAGTCCTCAACTGCCTCGATGCATAAGCAACTACCTCACCATTCTGCATAAGCACACCTCCTAAACCCATCTTGGAAGCATCACAGTACACCACAAAGGACTCTCCCGGATTAGGCAACGTCAAGATAGGAGACGTCGTCAATCTCTTCTTCAATTCGGTGAAACTCTCTTCGCAACGAGCGTCCCATATAAAGGCTTGACCTTTGCAGGTCAGCTGAGTTAAAGGAAGTGCCAACTTAGAAAAGCCTTCACTGAACCTTCTATAGTAGCCAGCTAATCCCAAAAAGCTTCTAATCTCGGTAGCCGACTTTGGAGTCTCCCATTGCAATACAGCATCGACTTTAGATGGATCCACCGCAATGCCGCTACCAGAAATAACGTGACCAAGAAAACTCACCTCCTTCAGCCAAAATTCGCACTTAGACAACTTTGCATATAACTTCTTGTCCCTTAAGACCTCCAATACCAATCTCAAGTGCTCTGCATGCTCTTCTTCTGTCTTAGAGTAAATCAAAATATCATCGATGAATACTACCACAAACCGATCCAAATAAGCATGAAACACACGGTTCATGTACTCCATGAATACTCCCGGCGCGTTAGTAACACCGAAAGGCATCACCGAATACTCATAATGCCCGTACCGAGTTCTAAAAGCCGTCTTCTGAATATCCTCATCTTTCACTTTAATCTGATGGTAGCCCGATCTCAAATCAATCTTACTGAATACTTGAGCACCCACCAATTGATCCATCAAATCGTATATTCTTGGGAGTGGATACTTGTTCTTAATCGTCACTTTATTCAATTGTCTATAATCAACACAAAGCCTCATACTTCCATCCTTCTTCTTCACTAGCAACACTGGAGCTCCCCACGGTGATACACTCGGCCTCACGAACTTCTTTTCTAGTAGATCCTCAAGTTGCTTCTTCAATTCGGATAATTCAGATGCTGACATCCTGTAAGGTGCCATAGAAACAGGTTTGGTACCAGGTACAAGATCAATAGCAAATTCAACTTCCCTCTCTGGTGGTACACTTGGAATCTTATCAGGGAAAACTTCAGGAAATTCGCGCACCACCTGCAACTCATCAATTATGGCTTGATTCTTAGCAGATAGCGACGCCATCAGCGAGAATAGCTGAACTTCTTCCCGCATCAACTTCCGCAACTGTCCAGCAGACAACAAACCAGCCTCCTCCTCTTCGGGAGTGGAGAAACTCACAGACTTGCTAAAACAATTAATATGAACATAGTTATATTCTAACCAGTCCATGCCTAGGATCACATCCAATCCGCTTAACGGTAGACAAATCAGATCAACAATAAATTCTCTGTCGAAAATCGACAAAGGGCACTTAGAACACACAAGAGAAGTAGTCACCGACCCCTTAGCTGGAGTATCGACAACCATCTCCCTATTCATAGAAGACAACACAAGACCCAATATTTTAACACATTCCGCAGCAATAAAACAATGAGTAGCACCAGTATCAATAATAGCTATTAGAGGAACACCATTAATGAAACATGTACCTCCAATAAATCCGTCGTTCTCAGTAGTCTGTGTCCCTGCCAGAGCGAACACTCTTCCACTAACTCTTTCTTTCTTTGGCTTCTGACATTGATTACTAATATGCCCTTCTTCGCCACAGTTGAAACAGACCTGCTCCTTGTACTTGCACTCGGATGATTCGTGCCCAGTCTTACCACAACGAAAGCACCTCTTCACCTCAACCTTGCACACGTTACTCTTATGACCAGGTTTGCCACATTTGTAACATACAATACCAGCAGGGGCGTCTCCCCCACTAGTTCTCTTACCATCAAAACTTTTCTGCTTACCTTTACCAACTGGAGCATCATACGGCTTACCACGAGTCTGCTGCTTGCTCCTCTTCTCATTAATGATCTTATAGTGAGCATCGTTGTCCTCCTCATAGATCCTGCAACTGTCAATCAAATCGAAGAAAACACGGATCTTCTGATACCCAATTGCCTTTTTGATCTCAGGTCGCAGCCCATTCTCAAACTTGATGCACTTTGAAAATTCAGCAGTTGCTTCATTGTAGTGCGGATAAAATTTGGCCAACTCCACAAACTTAGCAGCATATTCAGTAACTGACAGGTTCACTTGCTTCAGCTCAAGAAACTCAATTTCTTTCTTACCCCGAACATCCTCAGGGTAATACTTCCTCAAAAATTCCCTACGGAACACAACCCAAGTGATCTCTTCACCTGTAGCTTCCAATCTCTGACGTGTATCTAACCACCAGTCGTCAGCCTCTTCTGACAGCATATGAGTACCATAACGAACCTTCTGCGCTGGAGTGCAATCCATCACACGGAAGATTCTCTCAATCTCCTTCAACCAAGCCAATGCTCCATCAGGATCATGCTTACCCTTGAAAGTGGGCGGATTCTCCCTTTGGAAAGTCGCCAAACTGCGAGATCCAGCATTCTCACCAGCGTTCTGTTGATTCTCCAATGCCTGAGCCATAGCGCCCAAAGCAGCAGCAATAGCAGCATCATTCCGTCCGGCCATTTCAGCTTATCCCTACAACACAAATTATAGTTTAGAATGAATAACAATACTTGATTGTTAATCGAAGCGATGACTCGACAACTTGGTCGGACAGGCCCAACCATGCTCTGATACCACTAATGTAACACCCCAATTCTACCCAATAATACTATAAATCCGAGTGCGGAATTTTCAACATAAATATTGGAGTGCTACACTTACTTCCCAACACAAACAATATAATTCATTCATGGTAAATTCAATTTGAAGCAATCTTAACAATCCTTGTCCATTTGACAACTCAAAATCAACAATTTGCTTAATAGAAATAACTTCGAGTTCGACAAATATTGCAACCTAAATGATAGAGGAAAAAAAACAGCGTTCAATCCCCCCGAGTGTTACGTATCAGAGTGACGACACCGACTCAACTAAGGAAGGATCACCGCCTTCATTCGCGACTACCTGCACGTTACCACATAGGGGTAACATTCAAACAGAAGGGGTGAGATATCGAACTATATAAGAGCATGTATGAAGAACAATATGATAGGTCAGGTACTATAGAATTACACATATCATCAATAAAATCCTCAATAGAGTCATCAATAGAATCATCGAAGTGCAATGCGGAATGCGACTCAACTGTGCATATGCATGTGGTACCATTGGAGCAAAACTCCCGTCGTAAAAATCGTCGTTGCCAGTAAATAGTGGCTCACAGGGCATAGCCCTCATCGTTCACGTCGTAAAGCAAATGCAAAGGTATGCGACACAATGTGAATGTACAAGTAACGCTAATCACAGTCACGCAATCGCACAACAACAACACCAAAACGTCATGGCGGCCATAGGCCTACAATTTTCTATCTTTGCCAATAAATAGAGGCAAATCAACTTTTACATCTTCACCTGCAATTTACCACATTTTCGACAAGGTATTCAACGCAACAATTAACCACAACAGCAACTGTGGCAACAATATTGACAAAGCAGCAACATCAACAGCGTAAAACAGCAAGAATAGCAACAACACAGCAGCAAAACGTAACAGCAATGACAACAATAACAGCAAAACCGCAACAGCTTTAACAGCAAAACAGCAACAGCATTATCAGCAAAACAGCAACAGCATTAACAGCAAAACAGCAACAGCATTACATCAAAACAGTAACAGCATTAACGTAACCCTCAATTCAATTACGAAAATTATTTATAATTCTTACTAACGAGTTATCTATATTCCTATCATTTTTTTTATTATAATAGTGAAAACCTTAATCCAACAAAATTGCAATTTGATTTAATTAGAACTAACGACATAGGAATTCAAGCACACACGGTCAATTCATCAAACATTTCTCATACGATATATATATATATATATATATATATATATATAACTACGCAACATACACAGAGGCAATCTATAATAAACCCCAAACCTCGCATACGATCCCTCATATACGCTATTATAGAATTCGAACCCACCCTTACCTCAACTATGGTGGCGCAAACTCCCTCCTAGCCTCGTTCCTCGATTCTCCGAATACGGCGACTCCCCTGCGATAGTAACGACGCGTGACGATCACGAACGTAGAGAATTGCAATGAAAATCAATCCTCCCAATCCAATCCTAGGCTAGAGCTCTTGAAATTTGAGGCTTTTGTGTAACTTAGAAGTGAGACGAAGAAGGAGAAGAAGGGAAAAGAGGGCGGCTGTGCAAAAAGACCAGCCCTAGCACATATTTGCGCTATATTTATAAGGAGGAGTGGCGCACAAGCGCCTTCCTGCGCAAGCTGCGCACTGGACATGCTGCTAGGGTTGCGTGAGCGCTGCGCACTCGCGGGGCTAAGCCCAATGCTATTTTTAACTGGCCCACGACACGTGATTATCATCTAACTCATTTTCAACATAGCTACTACGCCCATAATTTCAATTCTTACAATTATCCTACGGCAATCCAACTTCGAAGTAATTTGATTAAATTTTAGGGCGTTACAGCACCTGTTGCCACGATCCCTACCCGAGGCGTGGGTGAAGATCACCTTGGCCAATCCGAGGATCAAGCTCAACAATCCGAAGTCAATCTCTTCGTCCTCGCGGCGCACTTGAATTTGAGGTAACAATCCGTACTCTGGTACAAAACATTGGCGACCACAGTGGGAGCCATCGCTCCCGTATAATAATTTCGAGTGGAACATCCATCTCGTCGACGGAAACCAGAAAGACACTGAAGTGCAGATGGAGGGAAATAGCCAGCCTGACCTCCGGCTCAACCACTACTCCGGCTTCATCCCCCTCATCATCTCGACCTCCATGCTCGATGTCGACGCTTGACAAATCTTGGTGGATCAAGGAAGCTCCGCCGACATCATGTTCCAAGACCTCCTTCCAAAGCTTGGCCTATCCCTCTGGGACTTGCAACCTTACCTCGGGAACGATCTATTTGGGTTCGGGGAGGAGCGGGGCCGACCTTTGGGGTATCTTGACACCAAGGTGACTTATGGTTGAAAGAAGCTCGCTCGGACCGTCAAGACAACCTTCTTGGTGATACCACTAGTTACACCGTACCAGTGCATCGTCGGACGAACAACCTTGGCCAAGCTTGGCGCTGTCGCCTCTACTGTGCACCTGAAGATGAAGTTTCATACCCTATCAGGTAGCGTCATCACTATCTGGGCCGACATCAACGCCGCAGAACGATGCCAATACCTAGCCTTGAAGGGCTCCCAGCGTCGGTTGCAAGAGGTCCCTGAACCACCTCCGACCGCTGCCCAAGTGCACCTCACCGAGGTCGATGCCCATTATGACCTGGATAGCTCCGATGACGAAAAGGATGATGGGTTAACTAGAGAACTCAAAAGGAAGATCAAGTCCCCCCGAGCCCCAAGGAGAGTTGCTCAAAGTCACCTTGGGGGATGACCCAGCCAAGACAGTTAAGGTGGGGGCCGAACTCGACGCAACCGTTGGAGAAAGCTTAATCGCATGCCTTGACGAAATGCTGACTTATTCGCGTGGTCCGCTTCTGAGATGCCCGGCATTCCCTTGGAGGTAGCATGCCATCACTTGGCGGTCAATCTCGGCGCCAGTGCGTGGCGCAGCGGCCAAAGCAGTAGTCGACCTCTTGGCAGCGAGCTTCATCAAAGAGGTGAAGTACACCACCTGTCTATCCATTGTGGTATTGGTCAAAAAGAGCAATGGGAAATGGAGGATGTGTGTGGACTACACTGATCTCAACAAAGCGTGCCCAAAAGATGCTTTCCCCGTCCCCAGCATTGACAAACTCGTCGACAGCTCCTCCGACTTCCGACTTCTATCCTTCTTGGATGCTTACTCCGGTTACAACAAAATCGCAATGAACCCTCTGGACCAGGAGAAAACATCTTTCATGACAAGCCAGGGAAATTACTGCTACCGAGTCATGCCATTCGGACTCAAGAATGTCGGGGCTCCTTACCAACAAATGATGAACAAGGTTTTTCGAAATCAAATCGACAGAGTAGTTGATGTCTACCTCGATGACATGATTGTAAAAAGCAAAACCGACGAAGGCCATCTAGCCGACCTGCAGGAGATCTTTGATGAGGCCAGGAAAAACAACCTCAAGTTCAACTCTGAGAAATGCACTTTCGGCGTCAGGGCCAGAAAGTTCCTCGGTTTTTGCCTGACTGAAAGGGGCATTGAGGCGAATTCGGGTAAATTCCGGGCCGTGACCGACATGCATCCCCCAAGCACCAAGAAAGAAGTTGTACTTGAATAGTTTATTAGAGATCGGAATAGGTTACAAGTAGTCGGATAGCTTTTTGTCTATCACGGTTAAGAAGTAATATAATGGTTATCAGATGCCAAGGTTCTATGTCCGAACTAGTATTTATAGTTGAGGCCGGCCATAACCGACGAGGTGGTCCCATGCCGGGCTCCTCTGTCCTCCTTCCACCTGTCTCGGGAGTGACTCACCATCCTTATCCGGTCTTTTGGTCCTTAGGTAGGTTACGTGTGGGCATTTGCATGGCTGCCACCTGTCGTATCCTTGTTGGTGAGATGCTGCGTGCTGGCTTGCCGAGATCCTATAGGATTGAGTCAGTTTGGATGGTCCACAGCCCCCAAGCTCAAGTGCCGTAAGGACGAATAGCTTAAGAAAAGAAGGATAATCCCTGAGGATCCAGGTTTATAAACAGACGTGATTTGTGAAGTTAATGCTGGTATCCGATCACGCTTTTGTTGATTTCGCTTTGGATGATTTTATAGGCCAAGTAGGCAAGACGATTTGTCTCCATACACTGTCGTTCAGAGCTCGAAAAAGGATAATGAACATCAGAAGTCGAAAGAGTTGTCTTAGCTTGCGTGTAATGTACGTGTTACTCTTCGGACTGCGTGCAAAGTCTTTATGTCTCGTCGTTGCAGCTTTAAGTCGTTTCAGCTCACGTCTGCTCTACTCCAAACGCTTCATATTCAAACACGTGTGGGTTGCGTGTACAGCTTCCTGAAGTGTCCTTCCTCTTTATTTATATTCGGTCATTTCCTCTTGGTGGTTTATCCAGCTACCATAATGAAAAATCATTTTCGTTTCTGCTTCAGACTTGTGTTTCTTCAGCGTTTGATCGTGAAGCTTCGTTATTTGGATCAAGGTACCCTCTGTTTCCCTTCCTCTTTTCTTTTGTTTCTTTTCTTCTTCGCTTTATTTGCTTGTACGATGGTGAAAATTTGGAAGTTGAATGAAAGTGGTGAGGAAGCGACTGAGGTTCCCTATTTTCGTGTCCTCACTCTTAGAGAGGCCAACTCTAGGCTAAAGAAAGCTCTTGCTGAGATAGGCAGCTCGGATTCTTCAGACGACGATTCGGATAATGATCCCCTTCCGTTTTATTCTCCAGGATCTAGCTTTGCTGTAGAGTCTGTCATTCCTCGTCGTGCTGTGAGAGTTATAATGGCATCTGAAGTAGTTGTCGAAAGCTCTGTTAACTTCGAAGCTTTGGAGTATTCGTCAGCCTTTCAAACCGAGGAGAGTACTGCCGAGTTCCGGGCATGTTATAAGATGTCGTCTACGGGGATAGAGGAGGATTTGATTGTAGAACCATGCAGGAGTGGGAAGCCTGTCTGCATAACTAGGCCAAAAGGGGTGAAGGATGAGTGTACTTACATGTACGCTTGCCTTTTTAGCGATCTGAAAGTGAAAATGCCCTTTACTCGTTTTGAGAACATGGTTTTGAGAGCTCTAAATGTTCCCCCTAGTCAGCTTCATCCTAACAGTTTGGCCTTTATGCGAGCCTTTGAGATAGTTTGCCGGGCTCTAAATATTACGCTTAGGGTGGGGATTTTCATTTCTTTTTATAGAAACAAAGGTGTTGACAGCGGTAGGTGGATCTCGTTTACTAGCCATGCTGAGAGGCCCCTCTTGTCCGGAGTTGTTTGTTGGGGTTGGAGGTGCTTATCATTATCCTTTATATTGGAGGAGTGATGTTTTTCAAGTTTCTAGAGTAAAACAAGAGTTATTGTTACCTGAGTATTGTGAAGCTATTGGCTTTTTGAATTCCTTTGCTCCCATGTGTTGCAAGGAGATTATTGGCTTGGAAGGGAAAAACGAAGGTTACTTCAATTCCTTGGTAAGTCGAGTTGTCGTGGTTCTTCTGATTTGTAGTTTTGTGGAAATCTAACTTTATTTCTTTGTTTGTCTTTCAGGGAGGATGTCTTCATTGAAGGATAAAGACATGAAAGCCTACCTTAAAAAGGCTGCTGAGAAAATAGCTCCTGAAAGGAAAGCTGCTCAGTCTATTGTTGCTGACACTAAGACCGGCTAATTGAAGGAGCCCAAGACAATTGTTCATAAAGCGGTGCTTGAAAGTGATGGACCTATTCTTGCCCAACCTTTGAATGCTTCTGGGGGTGTGCAAGGCTCTGTAGTTGAAACTTCCCAAAAACCTGCAAAGACTAGGAAGCAGCGCCAAGCCCTGCTAGAGGCATCTGTTGCTGCAAAGAAGCCAAGGCTTGATGAGGGCGTGGTTTCCTGGTCTGACACTCTATCCTAGTTCCACGGCGAGGAGGGCGGTGTTAAATCTTTATGGGACAAGCGCTTCCCTGTTTCTCAGTTTGTTCAGGATGAGTTGGTGACCGAAGATGATGTTGGGCGAGTTGAAGCTATTGGCCCTGATCAGGCTGCTGTGGCCCTTCAATCTTATGGCTTGAAAGTAGCTTCCATAAGTCGTATTTTTGCTGAAGAGTTTAATAAGTTGCGAGTTCAGGAACGATCTAACAGGAAGGCCCTTTATGTAGCCAAAAGGACTTTGGCCGAACAGCCTGAGTTAGCCAAAGAAGTTGAACGTTTGAAGAAAGTGGGGTCGGATCTTGAGACTAGCGAGAAGGAGAAGGAAGCATTCCTCAAGAAGACCTACGATAGCACCGTTGCTGAATGAGTTGAAAAGTTGGCTAAGGTCTGTCAAGAGTTAACGACCAAGTCTGACAGTCTCAAGCAAAAAGATGCAGAGATCGAAGATCTCAAGGTCGGAACTGCCGAGTACATGCTGACGGGCTTTGATAAGGAAAAATCTCAAGTGGAAGCTCTTTACCCTGATTTGGATCTTTCCGAGCTCACCGCTTTCAAATCCGTGGTGAATGGTAAGCTCATGGAAGAGCCGACTTCAAGCGAGGGAGAAGATCTGGTTGATGCCGAGAAGCATCAGGAGGGGGTGGCATCTGAAGTTTAGACGTTCACCCTTTTGTTCTTTATTTCTGCTTCTCCTTTTTGATTTGTAATGCCTTTGGGCCTCTCCTTGTAATGCCTTCGGGCTTCTTATAGTGCTTTCGGGCTTTTTGTAATGCCTTTGGGCCTTTTTTAATGAAATCTTATGTTTTCCTTGGACCAAGTTTTGTGTTTATTATTATTTCATTATCTTCAATTGCAGCAGGTTTCCTTTATTGCTTAGAAATTCTGCATTATTGTGTTTTTGTTTTGCCATTTGTATTTGCTGTAGGAGATAATGGGAGTTTTTCCTTTATAATAGGTGAAAACTTTTGTCTCTTGGTGACTTGTTTTGATTTTTACTATCCTCAATTGCAGTAGAGGGTAGTGGGAGTTTTCCTTTAAGATAGGTGGAACCCTTGTCCCTTGGGGATTTGATTTGATTTTTACTATCCTCAATTGCAGGAGAGGGTAGTGGGAGTTTTCCTTTAAGGCAGGTAGAACCCTTGTCCTTTGGGGACTTGATTTGATTTTTTTATCCTCAATTGCAGTAGAGAATAATGGGAGTTTTCCTTTCAGGCTGGAAGAACCCTTGTCCCTTGGGGACTTTGTTTACGTTTTATTATGCTCAATTGCAGTAGAGAATAATGGGAGTTTTCCTTTAAGGCAGGTATGTCATACCCTAATTTTGTCCGCCTAGGTTTAAAACCCTAATTTTCCGCAAAAAATAAATAAATTGAGAAGTGTGGTTTTATTTTGAAGAGTGAAGAGCATTATGCATGTATTCTTGGGTTTTAAAAGTCATTCTAGGGCTTTTAAATTCATTGTTAGAGTGGAAATGCATTTGTTGTTAAAAAACAAAGTTTTTTAGGGCAAAAGGGTATTTTGGTCATTGTCAAAAATAAGATAATTTCTCATCAAGAATCATTGTGCAATTTTAGAGAAATTTATTTGAGGCAAAACATTTTTGGTCATGTATGTATGTATGCGCATGCATGCATACATTGTGCACAAAATTTCAAAAAAGGATCAAAAGGGAATATTCTACAAAAAGTTCCAAGATGTGATTTTTATGACATTTTTGGTCATGGTGATCACATAAAATGGCATATTCCTAAGATTCCTAGTATGTGGCCTAAATTGGGTGTATTTTTGTACAATTATCCTAAGAAGAATAATCAAAAATGAAGGGATAATGGAATGGTCATATAATAGTACAATAGTACAAGATGACAACTAGCAAAACTTGGTCACCAAGGACCCCTCCCATTTATGCGCCTACCCCTTCTCTATTCTCTCATTTTGTGTTTCCTCAATCCATGTGAGCCTCAATCCTAGCCTTTGATTCAAAATTAAAATCAAATCCTAGAGCACAACTAGTGCACAATGACCTAACTACCCTTAAACCTAATTGCTTTCTATATATACCCTATTAACCTCACCTCACAAAAAAAAAAGGAGAGAGCTTTTGGCCTCATTTTCACTCACACAACCCTAGTACACAACTCCCTCTCCTAATTCCCTCTCTTGGCCGAAATCATACTACCTTCTTCCTCCATCAATTCTTCACTTCTCCTTCACCAAATCACCATTTTCTCACCTCATTTCCATTCCTACTTCATATATCTTCCTTCTCTCCTAATTTAATTCAAGCTTGCATCATCAAAGGGCATTTTTAAGCAAGCATTTCGTGGGTTTCATTGAAGTTTGGTGAAGATTCAAGTTGATTTGTGGTCTTGTTCTTCCTATTAGTCATTCCCTAGCTTGGATTTGAGGTAAACTTCTTAAAACCTAGCATCATCTTCAACTTTTTTGCATCAAAATGTAGATATCATGTTTCTAATTTTGCATCCTACCATATTCATGCATTTTAGTGTTGTTATATTGTTGATTTGTTGATTGTTGTTGGTGAGAGGTGTCTCAAGCATTTAGACAAACACTGTGGGAGGTTTGGGTGCTTGAGATGCTTCTCACCCTTGAATAAATTGTGATTTATGTTGTTTTCACTATGATCTTGCATTTTTGTTGAATAAAATGATGTGATGCTTCGCAAATCATGAATAGAATTAGGGTTTGTTAATTTTCTTGTGAAATGGGTTTGCAATTGTGATCAAAAACGTTTTCTCAAGTTATTTTGATGTTAATAGATGGTATCTTGCTTGCAAGTCATTGTTATGTTGATGATTGGCAAGAGGACTCACACTTGTGCCTTTGCGCACTTAACTTTAAGTGTTGAGGATTGACTAAAATGATTCAACGCAATTGATTTGATGTTTTGATCGCAAAATATTGTTGCTAATTGATTGTATCTTGCTTGCAAATTGTTATATGTTGATGATTAGCAAGAGGACTCACACTTGTGTTTTTGTGCACTTTACTTTAAGTGTTGAGGATTGCCTAAGATGATTCAACACAACCTTGTGCTTTGATTGTAAACTTTGGTTTGCTTGTTAGTAACTTGTTTGCAAAGTTATTCTATGTTGAGGATTGGCAAGAGGACTCTCACTTGTGCCTAGTGTACTTCACTTTAAGTGATGAGAATTGCCTAAGATGATTCAATTTTCTTTGTGCAATTCTTGTTTGAAAATGCAAATGCTAGTTTTCTAACTTGATTAATCAATTTTGGTTACAAAAATGACTTGTTAATGCCCTCTTTTGGTCACTTTTGGTCTTGCAAATATTCAAACCTATGTTGTTAATTGTGAAATTTGTGATTTGAGAAAAATGAATTTGGGTTTTGGTTCATTTATGATCCACAAATGATCTTGGGTTATGCTAAGTTGGCAAGAGATAGGTTACTTCAACCTTGATGCCTATGCTTGTAAGCATTTAAAAATTCAATTCCCATTTGATGTGCTTGTGAAATGTGAGCAAAAAGGGGCCTATAAACAATTGAATTTGCGCACATGATTGGTCTCCAATGACCTTGATGCATCCTCAAGTTTAATCATGCTTTCTTTGCTCTTTGAGTTTATTGTAAATTGTTGTTTGAAGCTTGTGAAGTTTCGGCAAAGGATAGGTTCATTTAACCTTGATGCACATGCATTTTGCATATTCATGCATTCTTACCTATTCTTGCATCCTTGCCTACTCATGCATTCTTGAATTGAAGCTTGGTACTCCTTGCTTGATATACTTGTTTATGTGCTTGTGGTGCATTAAAATGTTGAATTGGTGTTCAAAATTTGCTTGTTTTGATTTCCACCAATTGTTACTCGTTAGTAACTCTCCAAAACTTCAAAACCATGTTGCATACAAAGAACAACTTGTTACTCGTTAGTAACGTTCCAACTTCAAAACATTTTTTTTGCATTTACATAATCATTCATAAACAACTTCACTTCTTCTCAAAACAATTTCAAACTATTTTTCACAAATCAAACTTTGTTGAGGATAATGCGAAGCCTTTGCTTGCACGATTGTCAACAATGGGGTGCTAGTGGTGATCACTTGGAGTCTTTGCTCAATTGATTATCATGAACACTTATTTTTCCAAAGAACTCTCATTTCACAAATTAAAAACTTTGTTGAGGTTAATGCGAAGCCTTTGCTTGCACGATCGTCAATAATGGGGTGCTAGTGGTGATCACTTGGAGTCTTTGCTCAATTGATTATCATGAACACTCATTTTTCAAAAGAACTCTCATTTCACAAATTAAAAACTTTGTTGAGGATAATGCGAAGCCTTTGCTTGCACGATCGTCAATAATGGGATGCTAGTGGTGATCACTCGAAACCTTTGTTGTTTGATCACTGCGAACATTCAATTTTCACAAATAAACAACTAAAAAATAAAAACCTTTTCTCGACAACCGAGAACAACGTAAGCTTTGAATTCTCCATCGCACTGGGAGATACGTAGGAGCGGGTCACATTCCCGCCAAGCACGACAAATCAAAACCATTTTCTTTTCAAAAAAACAAACCCTTTTCCAAAACAAGGCAATTTCTAAAAACAAAACAATTTTCGAAAACAAGAACTACGTCGCTTTTATTCCCTCCCCAAGATACGTAGGCACGGTGCCCTCCCGTCAAGCGCAAAAGATTAAATTTTCCTTAAGTTTTTCCATAAAGTAAGGAGAGAGAAAGAGAGATAAAAACAAAGCATTTCTTAAATCAACCTTTTAAATCACACGTCAAATCGAGGTTCCCTTTCAGTAGAAAGGATGAGTGGGGTGCTCGTACCTTCCCCATGCATAACCGACCCCCGAACTCAAATCTCGTGGTTCCAAGGACCATTGTCTTTCAAGAAAGGTTTTTTTTCAATGTTTTACCTCTAAAAAATATTGGTGGCGACTCCAATTCATGTTGTGCGAAGAGAAATCCCTCCAAAGGATTTTTCGGGGTGCAACAGCTGGCGACTCCACTGGGGACCTTTCTTTAGTGGGTCGAGCCAATCGATTCGACATGTGATTTATTTCGATGATTTGAATGCTTTGTTATATCTCTCCTCCTTTCCCTTTCTTCTTTCTTTCCTTTGCCTTTAAAAACATGTTTGCATTATTCTTAGAATTGTCGTGTGCATTCTTGTGATGTTGTGCTTGCGTGCATTGTGTGTTAGCCTTCTTCCTCTTCTATATTTGCTTCTTGAGTAAAATAAGAGTAGTTTCTTCTTCTTCTCCTCTTACTTTCGTCGTTTATATGCTTTTCTCATACATTTCCCCAATCCTAGCATGTTCCCCTCTTCTTTGCTCCCTTTCTTGAGGTAAGCTCATGCATTTCCCCTAATCCTATTATGTCCCCTCCTCTAGGCTCCCTTTCTTAAGGTAAGCAATGCTTGCGATTGTTGTTGGAACCCTAGGTTAGTATACTTATGTTGAAATGATATTGAACCCTAGGGTAGACGACATGCTGTTGCTTGATATTGTCTGGACTGTTTTGGTTTCCCTTTGTAGGTGGGGTTTGGGTAGATTTTTAGGTGTTGTGCCCTCATCACACACTGCACACCTTATATTTGTGAGCATTGAGTGGGGCCTAAAACCCAAGGTCTGCAAAGAACCCTAGGAGAGTGGAAATGAGTAGTGACTGCCATTCGTAGACCGTTGTCTGTCTGGCTCTCATGAAAGTTTCGCCCAAGAGTGCGCTTTCTTCATGATACCTCACAATCGGTAGCTCTCTACGATTGTGGGTGTATTCATGAGAGAGACTTTAGCTCTTGGTTGCCATTGTGAGGCAGTGACCAGAACCCACATGGGAGGATTACCCTTGTCGTTGACTTTAGAGCCTACGATCCTTACCCATTTTTAGGACACGGGGGCACGCAAATTGTGTGTTGCATTAGCTTAGGCATCCTCTTTCGAAACTCTTTTACCAAAATGTAGAAAGTAATTTCCTTTTTCCCTCATAAACACCTATATGAGGTGGCATATAGCGGGTATTTTCAAAAATGTTTTGAACCGCCACCAATAAACATCATTTTCTTCTCTCTTTTCTATGTAAATAAAAGGTCATAATCATCACATCTGCGTCATTTTGCATCATCATCATTGCATTCGCATCTAACAAAAATTTTGAAAAAAGAAACCTCCATTCTTTGCATCCTCCATGCATTAAAGTTGTTTGTCGGAGATCGCAACGTAACACAAAGTCTTGTCATAGGTGTGTAAGAAACGGAATGGAATCAATAAGGCAAAACCGTTTTCAATTCAAAAAGCACCTTTTTCTAATTTTTTTTTTTAATAAATCACTTGCATCTTCAAATCATTTTTAAAATCATTTTTTAAATCATTTTCCAAAAAAAATGAAATGAAATAAGAGAAATTCCTTATGCAATCGTTCCATGGGTAGAAGTGCATCTTTGAATGATGAAGGGTAATATCTCAAATTTGTTTGTGCACTACAAATTTGAGATGATACTCTACGATATCGGGGCACTTTGACCCAATCAGGCGCAGTTTGTTTTCAAATAAAGTGAATAAGTGGAGTCAACCAAATGTCGAAGCATTTCAGTATATTACGTGAAGTATTGAGTCAGGATCCACTCAATGTACTCAGAGTAACGACAATTGGTTGCCTCACGTCATCATTTTCGCAAAAAGGGGCATTGGTATTTCAGATCTTGCCGTGCCTCTAAAGAATAAAAATCATTTTGAAAAAATATCATTCTTGCATCTTGCATCATCCAAAAATGCATTGGAGTTTCGTATTTCATCTTGCATCAAAAACAAACAAAAAATCTCCTTTAGAATAATTACACTTTTCAAGTGGTCATTTTTCATGCATTTGCTTATCATGATTTGTTCATTCATACATTGCATAAACCAAATAAAAAAGTTGTGATGAGAGACAAGACGCTTTTGCAAAATAATCTGATGAAAAAGTTTACCCTTACTTATTTGCAAACTCAAGATGTTCCAAGGCACTCAGTTTTTCAAATCAACAGTTCATTTGCATCTTCTTCAAAAAAGGCATTGC
Organism: Astragalus glycyphyllos; assembly: GCA_963573325.1. Classification (NCBI taxonomy): domain Eukaryota; kingdom Viridiplantae; phylum Streptophyta; class Magnoliopsida; order Fabales; family Fabaceae; genus Astragalus; species Astragalus glycyphyllos. Next base: position 61,983,759 of record OY754312.1, on the reverse strand, counting down.
ATCTCATCCATTCCATAATAAAAGACTGAAACAGTTCATCAAAAAAAAATTCCATCATGTTTTAACCAATGTTAACTCTCTACGAAGCATTCTTCTAGTGGGCGTGCATGCCATGTGCAGTTTCTCTTGTTTGAGTCTGTCAGTTTCCTTCCCTTATCATCATTCTCCATCCAAGTTTGATCCAACCCCATCCCCGTGTCATACGCCGACCTATGCAGCTATCTAATCAGTCATGGATGGATCACTCCTCGCAAGATGAGATTACTTCAACCTCCATTCCCAAGCGGGTACAATCCAGAAGCCACTTGCGAGCTCCATGCTGGGGCAATTGGGCGTTCTGCTGAAAATTGCTATCTTTTGAAAAGTTTGGTTCAGGGCTTCATTGATTCCAAGCAGTTAACTTTTGAGAAGGGGGGAAGGATCAAGTTCTCAGGGTCTGTGGACTATTAAGCAAGGATAGCAGTTGTTGAAGAGGGTTGAGGTGGTGAAAGCGGCATCATCAAAACATTTGTGTCTTTGTCATGCATTTCATAGCATTTATGAGTGATTGTTGATTTTCATGTAGTTTTTCAGTTCAAGACAATTTTCTGTAATGCAATCCTTTGGCTCTGCCCAAGGCCTTAGGATATTTCAATAAGGGCACACATGTTTCCTTTTAGTATCATCATCAATAAAATGTTATTTTGAATTCCTCAATAAAATTTCTTTCTTTCATTTTGTCATGTGTCTGTTATTTGCTTTTCAATTCCTCCCAACGCGGATCAAAAATAATAATAAATGAAAATAATCTTTGAAAACAACGACGCCAATGGTTCATATTGTGACTCTGATTACCCGATTAACCAAACTGAGAGAGAGGCTGAAGACAACTGGGATGTTTCTTCGGAGTTAATAAGTGAAGAATTGGCTAAGGCTGTAGAAATTCATGATGCCACAACTAGGTTGGGCAATGATGTCAAAGCAAAAGTTCAAGCAAAGTGGAGCAATGTTGAGGAAACCAAACAAATGTTACAAGCGAACCTCTTTCGCGACCAAACCCTTTCCCTTCCTCAGATCAACCGACTTTCCCATTTCCTATTACAAGTACCCCATCACAAAAAAAAAAATTCATGACCAAATGCCTGCCATCGCCACCTTCCTCACTACCAGTGGCCCTTCTACAAAATCAACCCATCTCATTTGCTCCTCCCTCTGAACCTCCTGTCACCCCAGTTAATACCAGAACCCAATCAACCATCCTCCAACCGCTGCAGGGGTTTCATTGCCATTATCTCTCCAATCACCCCAGACAAGGATCACTTCAAATATCCAAAAATAGTGTATCACTTTTATCAGCTCACTCAACTCAAAAGCAAAAAAGGAAAAAATCAGAAAAAATGAAACAAAAAAGAACAGATTCAAAAAATGAAAATCCCAAAAATGAAAAAACAAGGGAAAAAGAGACGAAAGAAATATAACTTGTGAGCTGATACATTTGGCCATAAAGCGTAAGAGATCCTTGTCTCAATGAACCTTCCTACACCTTGTTGTGTATGACCACCCTTTCTTCCATAAACCTTCAAACACTTCATCATTCCTATACATCTCTCCTTTCGTAAAACCGCAAACACTACCTCGACCTCATCATCCCGCCCTCCACAAACCCTCAGTCCTTCCTCAGACTCCACCATCAGATTTGCAATCAAGCTGTTGTGCAAGAATAAGAGAACAAAGTGGTCCGTCCTCATGAGGAATCAAGTGACATGATCAATTTGAGCAAAGGAGAGGATTGACGCCATGATAAAGAGCAATGAATCAACAAGTTTGTGTAAATCACCCTTCTGACATAAGGCACTTGCCATTATAACAAAGTCTGTAATTACCAAAGTTCGGTCTGTTGCGCAGCTTTCCAAGCTAAGGTAGTCACAAATGACAGTATGAAGACTCCAGGTCAAGCATCAAGATCCCTCCCTACGCCACCCTAAAAATGGGGCAGTTAGAGACAATCAACAAAGGATATCAAGGACGATGATGACCTTCATGGAAATCAAGCTTCGTTTTACACTCTAACAGGGGCAAACCCCGTATGATGGAAGTAATACTTTCATTGAGCCTTATCAAACCAAAGTACATTTGTCTTATGTCAGAAGAAGAATAAGAGAAAGCTCAAACCAAAGAAAGCTCATCTTCAACAATTTCAAAGAAGACTCAATGCTCAAAAAGATCATGAACCTCCAAAAGGATTCCCATGGAGATGAACCCAGTATCATGAAGACGAAGAACTTATTCTCCGGAGGGGCCTTTAATTCTCGTAAAATGGGATGCAAGAAAAGAAAACCCCAGTTTCCAGTAAATTCAGATACAGTCAGAAAGGAGTATGCCTAAAGAAATAAATGAAAAAAGAGAAAGATGAGCCAAGTAAGAATCAGCTCGCTAGGTTGAAAACCCGCAAAGGGCGGCCTAGGCAAAACCAGAGCGACCCGGTGGATTGAAAACCTGCAAAGGGCGATCCAGGCAAAAATTAGGGTCAGAAAACTTGGACTTGAAATGAAAAAGGCAATCAGCACTCCCAAAAGTTTGGATAAAGGGGTGATCAAGGTCATGAGTATGGACGATTGGCATCGTTACTTCAAAAGAAAAAAACACAAGATCTGCTTCCCCTTTTTCTTGTATTTTTCCAGTTTAAAATTTTTTCAATGTACTTCCAATTGGCGTGACCTTCTGCACGTCCAGTTTCCATAACAATAAGAATTCAACTTTTTCTTCCATGTGTTTGCTTTTCGTGTCTTTTATCTTCACTTATTCTGTCTCTTTGTTTTAAAATAAATGTTTTTATGATTGATGATACTGAATTGTGAAACCTGTGCATGAGTCAAAAAGCATTACAATTATTGCGAAATTTCTGAAAATCACAGAAAAGAGGGGATCCCTCAAATAAATGAATTGGCAAAAAACAAACGCGGGCACAATCACTTCAAATGGCAAGCAAACATATGCGCGGCTCTGGCAAGCAAACTTATGCGCGGCTCTGGCATTGCTATTACCCTAGATGGTCCTCATGTCTCAGGCCCAAAGGAAAAGATTTGCACCAAAGATTAAAACAAGGTTTAGTGATCACCAAGGGAGGCTTCTTTCATGCCAAAAGTCAAGACATTCATAGAGAACCAAAGATTTGCACTGAGAACACCACTCAGATCCAAAAGTTGGGGCATTCTCTTCACCACCCACCCACCCTGGTCTTGGGAAAGTTTGTTCATTGTCCATCCCATTCATATACCACCCTCAGTTCATAACCAGTACCATAACTTCATCCCCTTTCACAAACCCACTCAAAGAACCCATTTGAAATTGTCATTCTAAAGTGGGGCATTTCCATAACTGTTCACTCCTGCTCAAATGAGCCGAGTTCTCCCTAAAGTCATTCACATCCATAAATTCCTGTCGGGGCAGTCTCTCAACTCACTGTCCTAAACCAATCCCAAGTTAACTGACTCACTCGTCCACATCTGCACTCTTATGCATACTTACTAGTCAATGCTTTTAGAGAGAGAGAATACAAATTGATCATGTGGTGTTTAAAGTTCAGTCATCATGGAAATGGAAAGGAAAATAAGTGAGCTTGTTAATAAAAACCTTGAGAACACCAGAGTTTGAATCAAATCTTGTTTTTCCAAAGAATGGTCCATAGCCATCTCAATTCCATGCATTCAAAGTCTCGCGTCTCATCATCATAAAAATGTTTACAAAAATGTTTAAATACTCCAATCATTCATCCTCCTCATGCATGTAGGCATTTCATGTTATTCAAAGCATTACATTCGCATCATCCACATTCATCACAATAAAAGCAAAAGAACACAGACATTCCATAGCATTTATCATCATCACATCAAACATCAAATCAGTTTTCAAAACAAAAAGAGGCATTCTTAATAAATAGTCATAGTCGTCACGATAGGACGCTTGAATTGATCACTCAAGAATCCTAAAGTCCCTATGCTAAAAGAAAACCAAATCAATCATTGCATCCATGTGCATCCCAGCATCAAAAGCCTGCATTCCATGCATCATTCGAAGCTTCCCAATTTTCAAAAAGAAACTCAGTTGCTTTGGACTCGTTAGTCCCCAAAATTTTCAAAAAAAAGTCAGTTACTTTGGACCAATGGGTCCCCGAAATCTCATTTTCAGAAAATCATCATGACACCGAGTTAGTGAACTCCATCAGCACAGAGTTAGTAAACACCCATAGAGTTAGTGAACTCCTTCCACAGATCACAACGTCGCGTACGAGCGCGCGGCAGATCCTACAGACTTCGTTAAGTCCATCGGATTAGTTGTGTCAACCTAAGGGATAGCGTAGATCCATTGATCATATCAGTTCCGGACCTGATATTGATCGGCCGCTCGAAAAGGCCACCCCCAGAGCTCGGACTCGACGAGAGTCCGTTAAAAGGTTTTAGGCAACCTCCGAATCCCCAATTTACGGCACTTCCCATTTACTGCTTTCATTTACTGCTTTACGCAATTTACTGCTTTCTCGTCGACGCGACAAGTGTTGACTCTCTCTCTCAAAAGAAGAGAGATCAAAGAAAGGAAACAAAAAAAAAAGAGAAAAAAGAAAAGGAAAATTCGGGTTTCTTTAAGTAGACAAAATTAGTATTATTTCTGAATTCTTTATTTCTATTTTGCCTCGGAATATGTTTCGGCCAATTCATATTCCTTGGTAAAATCCAAATAAAGAGGGGCAGCTGTCATACCTTAATTTTGTCCGCCTAGGTTTAAAACCCTAATTTTCCACAAAAAATAAATAAATTGAGAAGTGTGGTTTTATTTTGATGAGTGAAGAGCATTGTGCATGCATTTTTGGGTTTTAAAAGTCATTCTAGGGCTTTTAAATTCATTGTTAGAGTGGAAATGCATTTGTTGTTAAAAAACAAGGTTTTTAGGGCAAAAGGGTATTTTGGTCATTGTCAAAAATAAGATAATTTCTCATCAAGAATCATTGTGCAATTTTAGAGAAATTTATTTGAGGCAAAACATTTTTGGTCATGTATGTATGTATGCGCATGCATGCATACATTGTGCACAAAATTCAAACTCAAAAAAGGCATCAAAAAGGAATATTCTACAAAAATTTCAAGATGAGGTTTTTATGATATTTTTGGTCATGGTGATCTCATAAAATGGCATATTCCTCAAGATACCTTGTATGTGGCCTAAATTGGGTGTATTTTTGTACAATTATCCTAAGAAGAATAATAAAAAATGAAGGGATAATGGAATGGTCATATAATAGTACAATAGTACAAGATGACAACTAGCAAAACTTGGTCACCAAGGACACCTCCCAATGTTTATGCGCCACCCCCTTCTCTATTCTCTCATTTTGTGTTTTCTCAATGTCCTCAATCCATGTGAGCCTCAATCCTAGCCTTTGATTCAAAATTAAAATCAAATCCTAGAGCACAACTAGTGCACAATGACCTAACTACCCTTAAACCTAATTGCTTTCTATATATACCCTATTAACCTCACCTCAAAAAAAAAAGAGAGAAAAGCTTTTGGCCTCACCATCCACTCATAAACCCTAGCACACAACTCCCTCCTCACCTTCTCTCCATTTTATGCGCCACCCCCTCTCCCTTCTCTCTAACTCACTTCTTCATTTCTCATCTACCCACACACATTCAATCCATCTTCCAAGCCTAAACACTAATTTTCAACCATCAATCCTTCATAAAATCACACAAAAGTTCAAGATCAAGGGTCATTTTTTGGAGATTGGAGACCAAGCTTGAAGATAAGTTGATTTGGTTGATTGTTTCTTCATCTATTGTGTTTATTTGGAGCTCATCTTAAGGTATGTGATTCCTAGACCCCTTCTCTTGTAAATCCTTGCATAAAGTCATCATTTCTTGCATATTTGTGAGATTTCCACTTCCAAAAATGTAGATCCTCTCTTTTAACTTCATTTTTATGCTTGTACATATGTTAATCTCATGAATCTTTGTTTTGATGCTTTGATTTTGGGGTTATATGCATGATTTTGTTGTTTTAAGTGAAATAAAACATTATTTGCTTTGATAATGATTTCGCATGCTTCAAATAAATATGTGTTTTATGATTTTTGTTGGTTATCATGGTTGAATCTTGTGAATAAATGCATCTATGTTTTGGTTATGTCACTCGCTTGCTTGATTTGGTTGACTTGTTAGAATAAATTGATGATTGGCCATTAAACATGCAAATATTCAAACCTATGTTGTTAATTGTGAAATTTGTGATTTGAGAAAAATGAATTTGGGTTTTTGGTTCATTTATGTTCCACAAATGATCTTGGGTTATGCTAAGTTGGAAAGAGATAGGTTACTTCAACCTTGATGCCTATGCTTGTAAGCATTTAAAAATTCAATTCCCATTTGATGTGTTTGTGAAATGTGAGCAAAAAGGGGCCTATAAACAATTGAATTTGCGCACATGATTGGTCTCCAATGACCTTGATGCATCCTCAAGTTTAATCATGCTTTCTTTGCTCTTTGAGTTTATTGTAAATTGTTGTTTGAAGCTTGTGAAGTTTCGGCAAAGGATAGGTTCATTTAACCTTGATGCACATGCATTTTGCATATTCATGCATTCTTACCTATTCTTGCATCCTTGCCTACTCATGCATTCTTGAATTGAAGCTTGGTACTCCATGCTTGATATACTTGTTTATGTGCTTGTGGTGCATTAAAATGTTGAATTGGTGTTCACAATTTGCTTGTTTTGATTTCCACCAATTGTTACTCGTTAGTAACTCTCCAAAACTTCAAAACCATGTTGCATACAAAGAACAACTTGTTACTCGTTAGTAACGTTCCAACTTCAAAACATTTTTTTACATTTACATAATCATTGATAAACAACTTCACTTCTTCTCAAAACAATTTCAAACTATTTTTCACAAATCAAACATTGTTGAGGATAATGCGAAGCCTTTGCTTGCACGATTGTCAACAATGGGGTGCTAGTGGTGATCACTTGGAGTCTTTGCTCAATTGATTATCATGAACACTCATTTTTCAAAAGAACTCTCATTTCACGAATTAAAAACTTTGTTGAGGATAATGCGAAGCCTTTGCTTGCACGATTGTCAACAATGGGGTGCTAGTGGTAATCATTTGGAGTCTTTGCTCAATTGATTATCATGAATAATCATTTTTCAAAAGAACTCTCATTTCACAAATTAAAAACTTTGTTGAGGATAATGCGAAGCCTTTGCTTGCACGATCGTCAATAATAGGATGCTAGTGGTGATCACTCGAAACCTTTGTTGTTTGATCACTGCGAACATTCAATTTTCACAATTAAACAACTAAAAAATAAAAACCTTTTCTCGACAACCGAGAACTACGTAAGCTTTGAATTCTCCATCGCACTGGGAGATACGTAGGAGCGGGTCACATTCCCGTCAAACACGACAAATGAAAACCATTTTCTTTTCAAAAAAACAAACCCTTTTCCAAAACAAGGCAATTTCTAAAAACAAAACAATTTTCGAAAACAAGAACTACGTTGCTTTGATTCCCTCCCCGGGATACGTAGGCACGGTGCCCTCTCGTCAAGCGCAAAAGATTAAATTTTCCTTATGTTTTTCCATAAAGTAAGGAGAGATAAAGAGAGATAAAAACAAAGCATTTCTTAAATCAACCTTTTAAATCACACGTCAAATTGAGGTTCCCTTTCAGTAGAAAGGATGTGTGGGGTGCTCGTACCTTCCCCATGCATAACCGACCCCCGAACTCAAATCTCGTGGTTCCAAGGACGATTGTCTTTCAAGAAAGGTTTTTTTCAATGTTTTACCTCTAAAAAAATATTGGTGGCGACTCCAATTCACGTTGTGCGAAGAGAAATCCCTCCAAAGGATTTTGTCCGCCTAGGTTTAAAACCCTAATTTTCCGCAAAAAATAAATAAATTGAGAAGTGTGGTTTTATTTTGAAGAGTGAAGAGCATTATGCATGTATTCTTGGGTTTTAAAAGTCATTCTAGGGCTTTTAAATTCATTGTTAGAGTGGAAATGCATTTGTTGTTAAAAAACAAGGTTTTTTAGGGCAAAAGGGTATTTTGGTCATTGTCAAAAATAAGATAATTTCTCATCAAGAATCATTGTGCAATTTTAGAGAAATTTATTTGAGGCAAAACATTTTTGGTCATGTATGTATGTATGCGCATGCATGCATACATTGTGCACAAAATTTCAAAAAAGGATCAAAAGGGAATATTCTACAAAAAGTTCCAAGATGTGATTTTTATGACATTTTTGGTCATGGTGATCACATAAAATGGCATATTCCTAAGATTCCTAGTATGTGGCCTAAATTGGGTGTATTTTTGTACAATTATCCTAAGAAGAATAATCAAAAATGAAGGGATAATGGAATGGTCATATAATAGTACAATAGTACAAGATGACAACTAGCAAAACTTGGTCACCAAGGACCCCTCCCATTTATGCGCCTACCCCTTCTCTATTCTCTCATTTTGTGTTTCCTCAATGTCCTCAATCCATGTGAGCCTCAATCCTAGCCTTTGATTCAAAATTAAAATCAAATCCTAGAGCACAACTAGTGCACAATGACCTAACTACCCTTAAACCTAATTGCTTTCTATATATACCCTATTAACCTCACCTCACAAAAAAAAAAGGAGAGAGCTTTTGGCCTCATTTTCACTCACACAACCCTAGTACACAACTCCCTCTCCTAATTCCCTCTCTTGGCCGAAATCATACTACCTTCTTCCTCCATCAATTCTTTACTTCTCCTTCACCAAATCACCATTTTCTCACCTCATTTCCATTCCTACTTCATATATCTTCCTTCTCTCCTAATTTAATTCAAGCTTGCATCATCAAAGGGAATTTTTAAGCAAGCATTTCGTGGGTTTCATTGAAGTTTGGTGAAGATTCAAGTTGATTTGTGGTCTTGTTCTTCCTATTAGTCATTCCCTAGCTTGGATTTGAGGTAAACTTCTTAAAACCTAGCATCATCTTCAACTTTTTTGCATCAAAATGTAGATATCATGTTTCTAATTTTGCATCCTACCATATTCATGCATTTTAGTGTTGTTATATTGTTGATTTGTTGATTGTTGTTGGTGAGAGGTGTCTCAAGCATTTTGACAAACACTGTGGGAGGTTTGGGTGCTTGAGATGCTTCTCACCCTTGAATAAATTGTGATTTATGTTGTTTTCACTATGATCTTGCATTTTTGTTGAATAAAATGATGTGATGCTTCGCAAATCATGATTAGAATTAGGGTTTGTTAATTTTCTTGTGAAATGGGTTTGCAATTGTGATCAAAAACGTTTTCTCAAGTTATTTTGATGTTAATAGATGGTATCTTGCTTGCAAGTCATTGTTATGTTGATGATTGGCAAGAGGACTCACACTTGTGCCTTTGCGCACTTAACTTTAAGTGTTGAGGATTGACTAAAATGATTCAACGCAATTGATTTGATGTTTTGATCGCAAAATATTGTTGCTAATTGATTGTATCTTGCTTGCAAATTGTTATATGTTGATGATTGGCAAGAGGACTCACACTTGTGTTTTTGTGCACTTTACTTTAAGTGTTGAGGATTGCCTAAGATGATTCAACGCAACCTTGTGCTTTGATTGTAAACTTTGGTTTGCTTGTTAGTAACTTGTTTGCAAAGTTATTCTATGTTGAGGATTGGCAAGAGGACTCTCACTTGTGCCAAGTGTACTTCACTTTAAGTGATGAGGATTGCCTAAGATGATTCAATTTTCTTTGTGCAATTCTTGTTTGAAAATGCAAATGCTAGTTTTCTAACTTGATTAATCAATTTTGGTTACAAAAATGACTTGTTAATGCCCTCTTTTGGTCACTTTTGGTCTTGCAAATATTCAAACCTATGTTGTTAATTGTGAAATTTGTGATTTCAGAAAAATGAATTTGGGTTTTGGTTCATTTATGATCCACAAATGATCTTGGGTTATGCTAAGTTGGCAAGAGATAGGTTACTTCAACCTTGATGCCTATGCTTGTAAGCATTTAAAAATTCAATTCCCATTTGATGTGCTTGTGAAATGTGAGCAAAAAGGGGCCTATAAACAATTGAATTTGCGCACATGATTGGTCTCCAATGACCTTGATGCATCCTCAAGTTTAATCATGCTTTCTTTGCTCTTTGAGTTTATTGTAAATTGTTGTTTGAAGCTTGTGAAGTTTCGGCAAAGGATAGGTTCATTTAACCTTGATGCACATGCATTTTGCATATTCATGCATTCTTACCTATTCTTGCATCCTTGCCTACTCATGCATTCTTGAATTGAAGCTTGGTACTCCTTGCTTGATATACTTGTTTATGTGCTTGTGGTGCATTAAAATGTTGAATTGGTGTTCCCAATTTGCTTGTTTTGATTTCCACCAATTGTTACTCGTTAGTAACTCTCCAAAACTTCAAAACCATGTTGCATACAAAGAACAACTTGTTACTCGTTAGTAATGTTCCAACTTCAAATTTTTTTTGCATTTACATAATCATTCATAAACAACTTCACTTCTTCTCAAAACAATTTCAAACTATTTTTCACAAATCAAACTTTGTTGAGGATAATGCAAAGCCTTTGCTTGCACGATTGTCAACAATGGGGTGCTAGTGGTGATCACTTGGAGTCTTTGCTCAATTGATTATCATGAACACTCATTTTTCAAAAGAACTCTCACTTCACAAATTAAAAACTTTGTTGAGGGTAATGCGAAGCCTTTGCTTGCACGATCGTCAATAATGGGGTGCTAGTGGTGATCACTTGGAGTCTTTGCTCAATTGATTATCATGAACACTCATTTTTCAAAAGAACTCTCATTTCACAAATTAAAAACTTTGTTGAGGATAATGCGAAGCCTTTGCTTGCACGATCGTCAATAATGGGATGCTAGTGGTGATCACTCGAAACCTTTGTTGTTTGATCACTGCGAACATTCAATTTTCACAATTAAACAACTAAAAAATAAAAACCTTTTCTCGACAACCGAGAACTACGTAAGCTTTGAATTCTCCATCGCACTGGGAGATACGTAGGAGCGGGTCACATTCCCGTCAAGCACGACAAATGAAAACCATTTTCTTTTCAAAAAAACAAACCCTTTTCCAAAACAAGGCAATTTCTAAAAACAAAACAATTTTCGAAAACAAGAACTACGTCGCTTTGATTCCCTCCCCAGGATACGTAGGCACGGTGCCCTCCCGTCAAGCGCAAAAGATTAAATTTTCCTTAAGTTTTTCCATAAAGTAAGGAGAGAGAAAGAGAGATAAAAACAAAGCATTTCTTAAATCAACCTTTTAAATCACACGTCAAATCGAGGTTCCCTTTCAGTAGAAAGGATGTGTGGGGTGCTCGTACCTTCCCCATGCATAACCGACCCCCGAACTCAAATCTCGTGGTTCCAAGGACCATTGTCTTTCAAGAAAGGTTTTTTTCAATGTTTTACCTCTAAAAAAATATTGGTGGCGACTCCAATTCATGTTGTGGGAAGAGAAATCCCTCCAAAGGATTTTTCGGGGTGCAACAAGGTAGAACCCTTGTCCCTTGGGGACTTTGCTTACGATTTACTATCCTCAATTGCAGTAGAGGGTAGTGAGATTGACCCTTCTCGTATAAAGATGGATCCTAGTTTTGTGGAGTAACAGTGTTACATGCTGGGAATAGATTTCTTGACACATGGAAATTTTCAACTAGCAAGCCTCGCTAAAAACTCCCTGTGGGAGAAAAGAGTACTTGCCAGCTTTATTCATTAATATGCCTTGGTTGTACACATGTCAGAGGGAGTACATTAGGAATTGAAATTCAACGTAAACTTTTAATTGTAAAATCTACTGAAACTAAAACAATATGCAAATGCTTCCAACGAACACCTTAGAGATGAGTTGAGAGCTCAACTTTAGTAGAAACGAAGGTTGTCCGAGTTCTAGGCTGTTGGAATAGGTGTCCCTGATAAGGTTTCCAGTTTGTAGGCTCCTGGTGAGAGTTCGGCTAGAATTCGGTGACGTCCCTCCCAATTTGGGGAGAGCTTTCCTGCGCCATCTGACTTGGCAGTTCTTCTTAAGACGAGGTCTCCCTGTTTCATTTCTCTAGGGATCACCTTGCTGTTGTACCTTCGAGCTGCACGTTGCTTTGCTGCATATTCTCTCAAGTGAGCGATGTCTCTGCTTTCATCTAGCAAGTCTAGATTAGCCTTCAGGTTAGCCGAGTTGGTCTCTTCATCTGTGTTAGTTCTTCTAAAAATTGGTTCTCCGAGTTCAACGGGTATCATGGCGTCTGCCCCAAATGCGAGTTTGAAAGGAGTCTCCCCAGTTGTTGAGTGTGGAGTTGTATGATATGACCAGATTACTTGACATAGTTGTTCCGCCCATTGGGTTTTGACGTCGTCAAGCTTTCTTTTGAGGCCATTGAGTATCATCTTGTTCGCTGCTTCGACCTGGCCATTGGCTTGTGGATGCTCTACTGATGTGAATTTGTTCGAATGCCAAGTTCTTTGCAGAAGTTAGTCACTAGTGAGCTTTCAAATTGTGTGCCGTTGTCAAATATAATCTCGGCGGGAAGGCCGAAACGACAAATGATATTTTTACAGTAAATTTTTTTGACTCTTGCTGCGGTGATCTTTGCAACGGGCTCTGCTTCCACCCACTTGGTGAAGTATTCAATGGCAACAATCAAATACTTAACTTGTCCTGGGCCTGTTGGGAAAGGTCCTTAGATTGGAGTCTTGTTGCCGGTGCATGAACCAGGTCGTCATGCTTTTGACATTTGTCGCAAGCTCTACTGAAATTTGTACAATCTTTGTTGAGGCGAGGCCAGTAATAGCCAGCTTTGACAACTTTGTTTGCCAAGGCTCTCCCCCCAATATGGCTTCCGTAAATTTCTTGATGGATTTCTCTCATCACATAGTCTGCTTCCTCTGGTTGCAAGCATCGTAACAATGGGATTGAGAAGCCTCTTTTGTAGAGTTTTCCTGCAACTATGGTATATTTGGTGGCCTCTTTACGGACTCGCTTTGCTTCAGTCTCATCAGCAGAAAGCTCATCCTTCTCCAAGTATGACAAGATCGGAGCTATCCAGTCTGTCTTCTCTACTGCATAAATGTTTGTCTTGTATTCTGGATGGATATGGGTCCAGTTTGTTGTTGCCAAGGAGTAGCAGGGTTTTGTCTCTAGGTCTATGCTGGGAACTAGTAGAGTTTCTTGGATCACTGTATGACTGTTGCCTGGTTTTTTGGTACTTGCCAATTTGGACAGGACATCAGCTCGGATATTTTGTTCCCTTGGAACGTACAGCAATTCAAATGAGATGAAGGAGTTGACTAGTTCCTTTACTTTGTGGAGGTATCAATCGAGTTGAGTGTCCCTAGCTTGAAATTCTCTTGAGCTTGGCTTGTGACGAGTTGGGAATCACTTTTGATTTTCAAGTGTTGGACCCCTACTTCTTTGGCTAACTTCATTCCTGCTATTAGGGCTTCATAATCAGCCTGGTTGTTACTTATTTGAAAATTGAACTTGAGAGATTGTTCTATAAGGAGGCCATCTGGACTTTCCAACGTGATTCCTGCACCACTGCCTTTGAGATTTGATGCCCCATCAACAGATAGGGTCCATGAAGTTAATGACGAACTCGGATCCTCTAGTGCGAGCTCTACCATGAAGTCGGCAAGTATTTGCGCCTTTATGTTTCCTCAGGGGAGAAAACAAATATCGTATTCTGAGAGCTCTATTGACCATGCAACCATTTTGCTAGCGAGGTCCGGCTTCCTCAGAACTTGTTTGATGGGATGGTCAGTTCTGAAAGGGATTTTATGACTTTCGAAGTAAGGTCGTAATCTCCAGGCTGTTGTTATGAGAGCCAGTGCTAGTTTTTCTATTTTCTGGTATCCAAGTTCTTCTCCTTTCAGGACTTTGCTGCAGAAGTAAACCGGGCGTTGCTCTTTGCCCTCTTCTCGGACCAGGACCGAGCTTAAAGCTTTCTCTGATACTACCATTTATAGAAGCAATGGTTTGCCTGTCTTTGGCTTGACCAGGATTGGTGGTGAAGAGAGGAACTGCTTTATGTTCTCGAACGCTGCCTGACATTCTTCAGTCCATTCGAACCGCCCCTTCTTTTTTAGGGAAGAGAAAAAGCGAAAGGCTTTGTCACCTGCAAATAAAAACAACGAAAAAAGTTTTGCCGGGGTGACCAGTTAGTCTTTTGTGCGTTTTTTGGTGTTAGAGAGTTTCTTTGATCAATTGATATCTCTATCACCTGCGCATGACAAAAATCAAGAGAGAGCTGCTAGGCGACCTGTCAATTGTTGCACTTCTTTGGGATTTGATGGACTTTGCATTTCGAGAATTGACTTACACTTGTCTGGGTTGGCTTCAATGCCTCTACTTGTCAGCATGAACCCGAGAAACTTGCCTGCTTGAACACCAAAGGTGCACTTGGAAGGATTTAGGCGCATCTGGAGCTTCCGAATTTATGAAAAGATCTCTTCTAAGTCGTCAACGTGTGGCTTGTCTTTTTCTGTTTTTACAACCATGTCGTCTACGTAGATTTCCAGATTTTTTCCGATTTCTAATTTGAAGACTCGGTCCATTAGTCGCTGGTATGTTGCTCCAGCGTTCTTGAGACCGAACGGCATTACCGTGTAATGATAATTGCAAGTATCTGTCTTGAAGGCTGTTTTGTCAGCATCCTCAAAGTCCATGTTGATCTGGTTGTAACCTGAGTAGGTGTCCATGAAGCTAAGAACACGATAACCAGAGGCGCCATCTATCAGTGCGTCAATGCTTGGTAAGGGATATGGGTCTTTTGGACATGCTGCGTTCAGGTCTGTGAAATTGACGCACATGCGTAACTTTCCGTTGGGCTTTTTTACAAGGACCACATTTGACAGCCAATTAGGATACTGAATTTCCTTGATAAAGGAGGCGTCCAGAAGCTTTTTGGTTTCCTCGGCAACTACTTCTTTTCTTTCAATCCCTAGCATCCGCTTTCTTTGGGCAACTGGTTTAGCTGATGGACGTATTGATTGATTGTGTGAAATGAATGTTGGGTCATTGCCCGGCATGTCCGCCGGGGTCCATGCAAAGAGATCAATGTTCTTTCTTAGGAGAGCTATGATTGTTTCTGCTTCTTCTGGATCAAGATTGGCTCCTATGCTGGTGACTTGATTTGGTGTTGCTCCTATCTGAGCTTGTTTCAAGTCGTCAATTGGCTTCAACCTTTGATTACTGAAATCCTCTCTAGGCTCCAAATCAGCAAAGTTAATATTGTAGGAACTGGCCATTGGGGTAATTTCAGCATTCTTTTTTCTAGTTTTTAAGCTGTCCAGGTAGCACTGCTGGGCAAATACTTGTTCTGCTTTGAGTATACCAACGTTCCCGTTATCAAGAGGGTATTTGAGCGTTAAGTAGCGTCACTACAACAGATATTGAAAAAAAAGGCGCTAAAATAGGCAGCGTTTATGCTAGAAGCGCTGCTTTTGGCTAAAACACGGAGCAATGGGCAGCGCGTATGAAGCAAGCGCTGCTTTTGGGAAGGACACGCTGCGCAATAGGCAGCGCCTATGCAGCAAGCGCTGCCTTTTGGGTTAGACGCGCTGCGCAATAGGCAGCGCCTATGCAGCAAGCGCTGCCTTTTGGGTTAGATGCGCTGCGCAATAGGCAGCGCCTATGCAGCAAGCGCTGCTTTTTGTGTTTGATGCGCTGCGCAATAGGCAGCGCCTATGCTGCAAGCGCTACCTTTTGGGTAGATGCGTTCTCAATGGGCAGCGCTTATTAGTGAAGCGCTGCCTATTGGTGTGTTTTTTTTTTTTTTTCATTTTTTCCTTCTCAACACATACATTTTTTCCCTCTCAACACATACATTTTCCCTCTCCTCAACACACTAACACTCTCTCAAGCTCTCTTCGTCCTCCTCCTCCTCCTCCTCCTTCTCCTCCATTGGCCTCAAACGGACACACACTCCTCTCAAGCTTTCATCTTTGTCCTCTCAAGCTCTCATTTTCGTTCTCTCAAGCTCTCATTTTCGTGGCTCTCTCCCATTTTCGTTTTCCCAAAGGACATCTCTTCCACACTTCTCCATTTCTTCTCCATTTTCGTGTAAGGTGATTTCTTCCCCATTTTCGTTTCTCTTTCACAAAGTTTAGTATTACTACATGTTGCTCTAGTTATTTTAATGGCATTGGAACATTAGGTTAGATGATTTAAAGGTTATGGTTGATGATTGGTTCTTTAAAATGGTGTTTCTAAACTTTGGGGGAAATGTAGTCTTAGTGTTTGTTGAAATGCCCAAATGAAATGCTTGTTAATTTAATTTGATGTAGGCTTAGTGTTTGTTGAAATGCCCAAATGAAATGGTTGTAAATTTAATTTGATGTAGGCTTAGTGTTTGTTGAGATGTCCAATGCTTGTTAATTTAATGTTGCTTTCGGTTAAGGGATTTTATAAACTTGAATATTTAGGATTGCATGTTGTTTTATTAATTTTAATGGCATTGGAACTTTATGTTAGATGATCAAAGTTGATGCTTATTGATTGGTTTATTGAAAGGGCGAAGTGTTTGTCTTATTTTGTTAATGTCACAAAAATTGATTGTATTTTTGTCTTCCATATTTGTATGATGGTTCTTTAATTAGTAATTTAATTAATGAATTGTTTATAGGAATTGAAAATACTTCCTTCGAGTTCGTGTTGGTTCGTGAGTTCGTGTTTGTTCGCTTCATTTGCTAGTGTGTGGTTCGCATTCGTTGAAGTTCATCGTTGCTTCCACTTGTTCAGGTACTTTTGTTGTTTTCTTGTATTTATTATATGAAGAATGACAATATGGAAGACATCAAAGTCTTTGATTTCTTTAGTTAAAAATAGTTGAATGTATTAGCTTCAAAAAAATTGTTCGTTTTGTGTGTTTGTCACCTATAATAGGTTTTTAAGTTATCTTATCAGGAATTTATTATAAATAAATACTGAGAAATTATGGATAGAGAGTGGATGTCTGCCAATCGTCTGTCCAAGGAATATGTTGCTGGAGTGGATTATTTTGTGAAGTGTGCTGTTGAACGTTTAGGGACTTCTAGTAACATGAAGTGTCCTTGTTTGAGTTGTTGTTATGTAAAATCAGTTAATGCAGAGGAGTTGGCAGGACATTTAAAGGGTTACGGAATAGATCAAAGTTACACTTGTTGGACAATGCATGGTGAGGAAAGAGGTGAATCTTCAAATATGGGTAATAGTACTGAGAGATGTGCACCGGTTGACACCGAAAGACCTACATTTGAAGGGGGCGAATTTGAAGAGATGGCAAAGGCTGTTGAAGACGATCTTAATGATTGTCCTCAAATGTTTGAGAAATTGATAACGGATGCGGAGACACCGTTGTATTCAGGTTGTACTGAATTCACAAAACTATTGGCTGTGATAAAGTTGTATAACTTGAAAACTTGCCACGGATGGACGGATAAGAGCTTTACGGAATTACTCGCACTGTTGAAAGAAATGTTGCCGAAGGATAATGTGCTCCCTTCTCGGACCTATGATGCAAAACGAATGTTAGGGTCCATTGGGTTGAACTATGAGAAGATACATGCTTGTCCCAATGATTGCATTTTATTTCGGAATGAACATGCCTCGTTAAAGTCGTGTCCTAAATGTAATGCATCGCGATATAAAAAGAAAGAATCTGCTCCAGAAAAGGTGTTGTGGTATTTTCCCATAATTCCTCGATTTAGGCGCATGTACCATAGTTCAGAAGATGCAAAACACTTGACATGGCATGATGATGAAAGGATTAAAGATGGCATGCTACGACACCCGGCAGATTCTCCGCAATGGAAGAAAATTGATATTGATTATCCTGATTTCGGGTTGGATCCAAGAAACCTACGACTTGCATTGTCTGCTGATGGATTTAATCCGCACGGCATTCAGAGTAGCTCCCACAGTACATGGCCCGTGATTTTGGCGATCTATAACTTACCTCCATGGCTTTGCATGAAACGCAAATATATGATGTTGTCTTTGTTAATTTCTGGGCCCAAGCAACCGGGAAATGATATTGATGTATACTTGGCTCCGTTAATTGAAGACTTGAAGCTAATGTGGGAGACTGGAGTAGAGGTGTATGATGGGTTCAGAGAAGAAACTTTCACCCTGAGGGCTATGATTTTTGGCACAATTAATGACTTTCCAGCATACGGCAATCTATCTGGGTACAGTAACAAAGGTCAGTGTGCGTGCCCTATATGTGAAGATAACACTGATTGGATGTGGTTGGAACATGGTAGGAAGAATATCTACTGTGGTCATCGTAGGTTTTTGCCATCTACTCATTCGTATCGACTGTTGAAAAAGGCATTCAATGGGAATATCGAAACCCGTAAAGCTCCCATGGCTTTGACGGGTGAACAACTATTTGAAAAGGTGAGAGGTTTGAACATTAAATTTGGGAAGCCTTTTGCAGGAGAGCTTGCCAAACGGGGGTGGAAGAAAAAGTCTATTTTCTTTGAGTTGCCATACTGGAAGTCATTATATGTAAGACACTTCATTGATGTGATGCATGTTGAAAAAAATGTCTTTGAAAGTGTCATCGGTACCTTGCTCAATATGCCAGGAAAGACTAAAGATACCATCAACTCGAGGTTGGACTTGCTTAGTATGGGGTTGAGACCAGAATTGGGTCCGTTAAAGAAGGGTACACGTACATATCTACCTCCGGCAGCTCATACTTTATCTAAAAAGGAGAAGACCGTGTTTTGTAAGTTTCTTCATGGAGTTAAAGTTCCAGAGGGTTACTCTTCAAATGTTATGAACCTTGTATCGATGAAAGACCTCAAGTTAAAGTCTTTAAAGTCTCATGATTGCCATGTACTAATGGAAAATTTGCTACCCATTGGTATACGTTCCATTTTGCCTAAGAAAGTACGCAAGACCCTAACCAAACTTAGTTTCTTCTTTAAGGCGATTTGTAGTAGAGTGATTGACCCTGGAAAGTTGCCATCATTGCAAAGAGAAATTACTGTCACTTTGTGTGAGCTTGAGATGTATTTCCCACCTTCGTTTTTTGACATAATGATTCATCTAATAGTTCATCTGATTAGGGAGACACAATTGTGTGGCCCATGTTACATGAGATGGATGTATCCGTTTGAGCGTTACATGAAGATATTAAAAGGTTATGTGAAAAACCGATCACGACCCGAGGGTTGTATTGTTGAGAGCTACATAGTTGAAGAAGCTATTGAGTTCTGTACCGGCTATCTATCTAGTCTTGAATATTCTGTGGGACTGCCAAGGTCTCGTCACTTAGGAAGCATTAGTAAAGGGATGTCAGGAACAAAAATAGTGATGGTATCAAGGAAAGAACTAGATGAAGCACACTTATATGTTTTGCACAATGATACTGAGGTTGATTCATATGTTTCCAAGCACATGGACATACTTAAGAGTGATCACCCATATAAGACTCAAGCTTGGTTAACAAAAGAACATAATCGGAGTTTCATAGTGTGGCTAAAAGCGCACATTGATTTCGAATTTGCTATGAATCCTTCCTCGATTTCAGAAAGATTGAGATGGTTAGCAAAAGGCCCAAATATGCAAATTTTCTCTTACACCAGCTATCTAATGAACGGGTACACGTTCTATACAAAAAACCATGATGATCAAAGTAAAATGCAAAATAGTGGGGTGACTCTTGTAGCTCAAGCTTTGCATACATCAAGTGCCAAAGACAGAAATCCCATATATGCGAATATGTCATACTTCGGGGTCATTGAACACATATGGGAATTGGATTACAACATGTTTCGGGAGCCTGTGTTCCAATGTAAGTGGGTTGACAATAATAGTGGTTTACAGATTGATGAGTCGGGGTTCATGCGGGTGAATTTCAATAAGTTAGGATATAAAGATGAGCCTTTTATTTTGGCATCCCAAGCTCAACAAGTGTTTTATGTCACTGATCCAGTTGATACAAATTGGTCCATTGTTTTATTGACAAATAAAAAATTGGTGAATGACATTGAGGATCAAGCAACCGATGATGATGGTATTGAGGACGACCCTTTCTTTGGGACGTCACTACCAATTGTAGGGGAAAGTACTCCTATAGAGGATTTTGTGTATGTTAGAAACGATCATAGTGATGGGATTACGATTCGTCAAAAAAAAAATACTAAGACGCGAATTGCAAATACAATTATATCCAAGAAAAGGAAAAGGTAATTTAGACTTACATCATATGCTTTTTATCTATTTCCAAGTAGTTATTTTACATAGTTTTCATCTTCTTGTCTATTTATTTATTTTGGATAGATAAATATAACAATAACAATGATTATGTTTTATTGCAGGTTAGATGGCGGATCATAGTGATCATCACAGTGATCATGACAGCGATCATCAGTGTGAGGTTGAAAAGTATATCAGAAGGCAGGCTCCTCGTGGAATGACGGTCAAAAAAGATATCATCAATCGAGTAAATAAAGGAAAAGGAAAAGTACCAGTAAGTTACTAATTACTAATTACTAATTAATTTATTAATTCAACACTTAGTTTTAATTGTTTGTTAACTAATTTACTAATGACATAATGTAGGTGTTGTGGAATATTAAGGGCCAGCCAATTGGGGATAATCGCGCAGATTTGGTTACCTTCCTCGGTAGTAAGGTAAAACAAATGATACCAATTACAATCAGTACTTGGGGTGAGAAAAGTGCTGTTTTGGGGAAACACAAAGAGGAGTTTTGGTTAACAATACAGGTATATAATTTTACATCTCTCTAGTAATCTTATTTAATAAATTTGTAACCATATATATTTATATCATTTTTATTGAATATGTGTATGCAGAAATATTTTGATGTGGATGAGTCTCGAAAAGACTGGTGTATGAAGGAAGCTGGAAAGCTACATCGGAATTTCAGGGGTAGTTTAAAAAAAAAATGGTTGTTTGATAATAGTGGAAACCTCAGATGGAAGCCTCCAGCGCCATATAGTGGATTTATTACGGAGGAGGATTGGGTTACATTTGTTAGGAGACGCACCGAAGATAAAGATTTCATGGTTAGTACTATAATCTATTAAGTTATAACTTAAAATATAGTTGACAATTATATATTATACATTAATGTATACTTATGTCTCTAAATAGGAACTATGCCAAGCGAATCGAGAGAGAGCTTCTGGTTGTGAGTACCCTTATAGAGGCGGTGCTAGTGGATATCAAGTTTTGAAGAGAGATTGGTAAGACACAATAAGCTTGATTTCTCTTTGTTTAATAAATCTTTTGATTTATAATTTCTTAACATTTGGTAAATTTAAATATAGTTGGAGGAGAGTGGGAAAGATCCTACTAAAGAAAGCATTGAGCGACATTTTTTGTGGGTAGCAGCCAGACAAAAGGATGGAGAGGTTGTGGATCCCAAAACTAAGGAGGTGACCGACAGAATTGTAAGTATTTCCAAAATTCGAATATTGTTTTGAAACTTTTATGATATTTAAAATGTATAATAATTTTATTTATTATACTTTTATTTGTGAATCAGGAAACCATATCAGAGTCTGTGTCACAGGGGGAGATCACTGATTGCTCTGAAAAGGAAATCCTAACTCGTGCCTTGGAAAAGGAAGAATACCCAGGTCGTACAAGGGGTTGTGGATTTGGCGTTAATCCATCCAACTACCTTGGGTCAAAGAAGAGAACTTATGAGGAGCATCATGATTGTAAACAAAGTAGAGAGTTGCGGGTATTGTATGAAGGTCTAAGGTCTGAACTTAGTCAAATCAAATTGCACTATGGGTTGGTTTCGCCTGCAGTACCATCCCCTGCCACAGATAGCGCACGAGATAGCTGCACCATTCCGTCAACTAAGGTATTAATTTTTTTTTTGAGGATAAATAAGAAATTAATTATTAAACTCTCTTTCTTCTACGCAATGTATTTATTAATTTTTGTTTATAATTGATTTAGGACAACAATGAGTGTGAGTGTGAATTGTATATCTCAAACTCACACCAAATGGTTGCAATAGGCTTCACATGTGACCAATTGGGAACTTTGATGCACAATTTACCCATACCTCCAAATCATGTTAGAGTTAGAGTTGATTGTGCAATTGTGGGGGACTGCATTTTGCCTGCTCCAATACCCAGTATAGATTTACTAACTGTGCAAGATGCAGTTGGTACATTTGTGGCATGGCCAGCACACCTTATTGTTGTAAGTGACAATATATTTGTAACTAACTAATTATTTTATTTTGTCATTTATTGTGTGCTAGCTAACAAATTATTTGATTTATATATAGGTACGCCAAAATGCAAAATCTAGGGGCAAAAGTGTTAGCAAGGCAATATCTACTAGCAAGAAAGTGTCTCGGTCCGGCCGTTCAACACAAGTTTCTCAGCCTGCCCCTCAAAAAGTGACTCGGCACTCTCCTCCTCCAATAGTGACTCAGCCCTCTCCTCCTCCAACAGTGACTCAGCCCGCCCCTCCTCGAAAAGTGACTCGGTCCACCCTTGCTCCAAAAGTGACTCAGCCCGCCCCTCCAAAAGTGTGTCAGCCCTCCGCCTCTTCCATTGATGATTCTAGGATTATTTTGTATACCGAAATGCATGCACAATTCAAGATGGATGATGAAACCCCGCTTGTATTGGAGATGGATGACAACATTTTTGGAAATCCCGATCAACTATTGATAATCCCAAAACAGGATATTAATGATTTATGTCAGATGAATTGGGCAACCAGTGTTTGTATTAGAGCATATATCAGGTACGTATGTAATTTATTATTTAACATCATTGAGTTTATTTTATTATATTGTTAATTTAATTTATATATACATATACCTCTAATTGTAGGTGCTTGTATCATAACATTTTGGTCCCTTCGGAGCGGACACAGAGATATGTGTTCTTGTGTCCGGATAGTACACACCTCCGTAATGTCAGGGAGGATCTGTCTAATTATAACGACCTTGTGGAACAAAACAAGACAGATGTTACAAATTATATCACTCGACGCTTATCGGATGCTCAACATAGAGGCGTCGATACCATGTTTTTGGCACCGTGTCTCGTAGGGTGAGAGATTTAATTTATTAATTCTTATATAACATGCATTTTTTAAATACTAGTCAATTACTTATTCAAAGTTTTATTTTGTAGGGATCATTGGATTTTGCTTGCAATAAATCCTAAGACAGATACGGTGTACTACATGGATTCTGTGCATGGTCATTTCAACACCCACCCAGACTTGGTTGTCATAATTAATAGGTGTGTGTATTTCGATCACTCTGCATATTTATTTGTTTTAGTTGTTAACTATATGTATTTTTAATAATATAGTTATATCCAATTGTGTTCAGTTGTTTGAAGGAATATTGGGGATTGGAACAATCACAGACAAAATGGGTGCCAATAGTGGTAAGTTTGTGATCAATCTTCTCATATATTTATTTACATTATTGTTGTCAAAAAAATGTATGAAATTAAATTTAACAATTAACTAATCTTTTGTTTTGTAGTGTCCGAAACAACCAAATAACAATGATTGTGGGTATTACGTAATGAGATTTATGAAGGAAATTATTACCCACAATCAAATGGTTATCCCCAGACAGGTATCTTTACAGAACTCTTTTTTATTTTGGTTTAACCATATATTTCAATTCTAATTTTATTTAATTATATAATTTCAGTATTTTCCCGATTGTCGGTGGAAGACATACTCTACTGCACAGATTGATGAGCTTAGAGGAGAGTGGTGCCGTTATGTCTCGCAATTCTTTTGATTTTAGATAGATTGTAATCTTGTAAATTGTTAGAGTTTTATTTGGATACATGCATATGAATTGGTTCATGCATATGTAAGTTGCTAACTTGTTTTAATTTAGATACATATTGTAAGTAGCTTGCTAGTTTTGGATACATGCATATGAATTAGTTCATGCATATGTTAGCTGCTAACTTGTTTTAATTTAGATACATATTGTAAGTATCTGGCTAGTTTTGGATACATATTGGTAGAGAGTTTGATTTGGATACATATTAATTTGTTAATATTGTAAGTTGCTAAGTTTTGGATACATATAATAACTTGTTAGCTAGTTTGTTTTGGTTTGTGATCATATTGATGCATTGGGATATATAACTAGTTTATATATATATATATATATGTTGTTAGTATATAATGGATTGGATTGGTATTAATTGGCTGTATATGACCAGGAAATTATCAAATATAAAAAGAAAAGTACAAAAAAACAAGAAAAAAAGGAAAAAAAAAATTAAACAATGGGCAGCGTTTGGTGGGAGAAGCGCTGCCCATTCACCTAGCGCGTATAGCAATGGGCAGCGCTTGGTAAAGGGAAGCGCTGCCCATTGCTAAATGTGCTAGGTGAATGAGCAGCGCTTGGTGGGGGAAGCGCTGCTCATTCACCAGCAATGGGCAGCGCTTTCCTTTACCAAGCGCTGCCCATTGCTATACGCGCTAGGTGAATGGGCAGCGCTTCTCCCACCAAGCGCTGCTCATTCACCTTGCGCGTTTAGAAATGGGCAGCGCTTCCCCTTACCAAACGCTGCCCATTTCTAAACGCGCTAGGTGAATGAGCAGCGCTTCTCCCTTCAAACGCTGCCTATGGCTATTAATGAGCAGCGCTTCTCAAACGCTGCCCATTTTTGGGGAGGAATCACCAGCGCCAAATTTAGCAGCGCCCAGAAACGCTGCCCATGGCTAAAAAAAAACGCTGCCCATCCCCAAATCCTAGGACATTCAAGGCAAGCCTTCCCAGAATGATGTTATATGAGGATTGTGCATCCACCACCAAGTAGCGGACTTTTATCGTTCGAGCTTGACTTCCCATGCCAAAGGTAGTCTTAAGGGTGATGTAGCCTAAGACTTGTACCTGTTCACTTGAGCATCCAACCAGTGTAGCATGGTTAGATTGTAAATGTTCATGGGATAGTTGCATACCTTGAAAAGCTTCACAATAGATTATATCTGCCGAGCTTCCGGGATCAACCAACACACGACGGACATTGAAATTAAGAATCTGGACAATGATCACTAGGGGGTCATCTTCATGAGGTGCTATGCCTTCTAGATCCTTTCAGGAAAAACTCAAGTCAGGCTCATTTTTAGGGGTTGCTTGCGTAGGATATGCTTCCGCCACGTGCATCACTTGCCGGGCATATCTTCGTCGGGCTGAACTGGTTTCTCCTCCTCCGGCAAATCCTCCTGAGATAGTATTCAATGTGTGAGCCACTAGAGGGAGTTCTTCCTCCTCTTCTGAGTTGTCTAGTTTGACAATTTGTCATTGTAGTTTGGGCCGCCGCTATTCTGGAGCCCGACTTGACGATGCTTTTGTATCTGTCTTTACATAACTTTTGAGCCTTCCATTTCTGATCAGCTTCTCAATTTCGTTCTTTAGGGCATAACGATTTGCTGTTTCATGGCCTTGGGCTCTGTGGTACTCGCACCATAGATGTGAATCCCTCCCAAGGGTTCTTCTGGCTGGAGTTAACTCCGAGATGAGTTTAGTATGCAAAATGTCTTTCAAAATAACCTCTATTTTCTGGTTGAGTGGCGCTAGTCCTCCCCTTTGGGGGCTAGCTCTTTGCATAGGCTCTCTACGCTGGGATGTGTTTCTTTGGAACTCTTCTGGTTGATGTCGGCGGTCATGGACCCTCTCTTTAACGTCTCTGCTACATTTTTCTGCGTTGCTCTCTTCTCCTTTCATGTATGCTTCTGCTCTGGCAACGACTTCTTGCATGTTGGAGGCCGGTCTGTATGCTAGTGACTCATTGAATTGTCCTTCTCTAAGGCCATTGGCGAAAGCATCTGCGAACTAGCTTTGGTCGGGGTGCTCCACATCGACGGTTATGTCTCCAGACCGTCTTATGTATTTTCGAAGTGATTCGTTGGGTCCTTGTCTGGTGTTAAACAAGGTGGCTGTTGTAGTCTTTCGGTGTTTGCGATCTAAGAAATGTCTGATGAACTTCTTGACGAAATCGGCATAATTTGTGATTGATTTTCGTGGGAGGCTCATATACCATCGCAGGGCTGATCCTTTCATGGTTCCTGAGAAAAGTTTGCATTTGAGTGTGTCATGTGCCCTTATTATGGCCATTTGAGTGTCAAAAGCTGTAACATGTTCCTGGGGATCTATTTTCCCATCGTAGTTTTCCAGTGGTGGGGGTTTGAAGTTTTGAGGTACGACGTCGGTCATTATGGCGTCTGTGAGCGGTTGGGGATTTTCTATCTAGACGAGGTCCATGCTGTTTGGGTCTCTTTCTTGTTGTAGTTGGTCCATTCTTCTTTGTAGGGCTTGGTTTTCCTTTCAAAGGGCATCGATGATAGCGTTCACACCGACTATGAGGGTTTGGTCTTCGGTTCTTGGATGTATTGTGATTGGTGATTGTCGGCGGGTTGTTTCTATAGTGGTTGGCGTTGTTGTGGTTGTAGTGCTGGCATTGGCGTTTCTGGGATTGTGCGCTGTGGTTGGGTATTTGTTTGTTGTGTGCAGGACCGCCCTTGTGATCGGGGTTCGTTTTTGGATGTGGTGGCTCGTGTTGAGGCTGGTGATCTTTGTCGCCGGTTTCGGCGTGTTGTTACCATTGTTGGTTGTTGTGTGGCTGGGATATTTTTACCGGGCCCACAGTGGGCGCCAATGTACTTGAATAGTTTATTAGAGGTCGGAATAGGTTATAAGTGGTCGGATAGCTTTTTGTCTATCACGGTTAAGAAGTAATATAATGGTTATCAGATGCTTAGGTTATATTTCTAAACTAGTATTTATAGTTGTGGTCAGCCATAACCGACGAGGTGGTTGCATGCTGGGCTCCTCTGTCCTCCTTCCACCTGTCTCGGGAGTGACTCACCATCCTTATCCGGTCTTCTGGTCCTCAGGTAGGTTACATGTGGGCGTTTGCACGGCTGCCACCTGTCGTATCCTTGTTGGTGTGATGCTGTTGTGCTGGCTTGCCGAGATCCTATAGGATTAAGTCAGTTTGGACGGTGCAGAAGCTGACGGGCATGATTGCTGCCCTCTCAAGGTTCGTGTCCAGGGCCGCCAACCGGTCCCTTGCCTTTTTCAAAGTCTTGAAGAAAGGCGTGGAGTTCCAGTGGACACCCGAGTGCGAGAACGCCCTAGCCGAGCTCAAGCAAATACTCTCTGAACCCCCAATACAGCTGAGGAGATGGTGAGCGTCGTCCTCGTCCGAGAAACAGAGGACGGGCAAAGGTAGCCTTGGCCTTGGTCGTTGCAGCTAGAAGGTTAAGGCTGTACTTCGTCACTCATCAGATTGTCGTAAGGACGAACCAACCGATTCACCAAACCGTTACAATGGAAGCTCCAAGTGGACGGCTCCTCAAATTTGAAGGGTAGTGGCGCAGGTCTCATCCTCGAAAACTCCGAAGGGCTGATAATCGAGGTCTCCCTTAGTTTCACGTTCACCACTTCGAACAACCAGGCGGAATACGAAGTCTGCATTGTTGGGATGAAACTGGCCTCGGACTTTAGAACAAAGACCATAGAGCTAAACACGGACTCGTTGCTAGTAGTATCTCAGGTCAAAAAGGACTTCGTGACAAATGATCCCATCCTGCAACACTATCTGGCACAGATCCGGGAACTACTCCTCCGATTTGAGCACACAGAAATCAAGCACGTACCCCGAGCAGAGAATACCCGAGCCGACGTCCTGACGAAGCTGGCCAGTATAAAATCAGCAGGCAACCTGCGGAGCATCATCCACGAAAGCTTGACGAAATCGAGCGTAGACCTGTCCCCCATCGCAGTGGCCGAGGTCAATACGGTCACCAAAGGTTCAAGCTGGATACGGCCCATCAAGGATTACATTGAGCTCGGGACCGAACAAGACAACCCAAAGGAAGCTACCGCAGTCCGAGGGAGAGCCAGGTCCTATTCCATCATCGATGGGAAGCTCTTCCGTTGAGGGTTCTCTACCCCCTCCTAAAGTGCATTGAAGGAGACAAGGTCGGGTACGTATTGGATGAAATACACGAAGGCATATGCGGGAAACACCTAGGAGCCTGAGCTCTGGCCCTTCAGTCAATGGGGCATAGACCTCCTCGGACCATTCTCACCAGGCCGAGGCAGAGTCAAAAACCTGATCGTTGAAATCGACTACCTCACGATGTGGATCGACGCAGAGCCCCTCGCCTAGATAACAGCGAATAACTGCATCAAGTTCGTCAAAAAGAATATGCTCACCCGTTTCGGGGTTCCCTCCATGGTGATCACCGACAACGGAACACAATTCGCCGACAAGGGCTTTCGGAAGCTGATGACGAATCTGAACATCAAGCAACACTTCACCTCCCTTGAGCATCCTCAAACCAATGGGCAGGTGGAGTCGGCAAACAGAGTCATTCTCAAAAGACTAAAAAAGAGGTTGAAAGGAGCGAAGGGGTCCTGGCCGGACGAGCTACCATGCGTCCTTTGGGCATACCGAACTACTCCACAATCCACCACCAACGAGACCACCTTCAGATTAACATATGCTGATCAACCTGTTCTATCTCCACCTTTTCCTTAAAGGTTGAAGAACGCACAGAAGAACAAGCAATTTGGCAAATTTCTAGAGGTGCTAAAACAACTTCACATCAATGTTCCTTTGGTTGAAGCACTTCAACAAATGCCCAACTATGCAAAATTCATGAAGGATGTGCTTTCCAAGAGGAAGAGACTGGGAGAATTTGAAATAGTAGCTTTGTCAGAAGAGTGTAGTATGATCATGCAAAGCAAACTTCCAAGTAAGTTGAAGGATCCAGGCGGTTTCACTATTCCATATTCAATTGGTGAGACTTATACTGGCAGAGCTCTTTGTGACTTAAGTGCAAGCATCAATTTGATACTTAAGTCTGTTTTCACTCAGTTGGGCATAGGTGTTGCCAGACCTACAACAGTTACTCTCCAACTTGCAGATAGATCCATTGCATACCCAGAAGGAATCACTGAAGATGTCTTGATAAAGGTAGATAAATTTGTATTTCCTGCTGACTTTGTGATTTTAGATTTTGATGCAGATAAGGAAGTGCCTATAATTCTTGGAAGACCTTTCTTGGCTACTGGAGAGACTCAAATTGATGTGCAAAAGGGAGAATTGACTATGAGAGTCAATGATCAAGAAATCAAGTTCAATGTGATGAATGCTCTCAAGTTTCCTGATCAAGGAACTGTGGAGTGTTCCTTTGTTATGTCTCTTGATTCTATGGTTTAGAAACACTTCCACAAGCAGAATGATCATTTGGTGAAGGCTCTTGTTGAGATTGATAAAAGCGAACTTGTGAAAGAAGGCATTGTGCACAAGGAGGCTGAGGTGAAAGAACTATGGAGTAGGCAATATGAATCCCTTGATCTGGAGAATTCTAATCTCAAACAGAATGTACCTTCTATTGAAAAACCTCCTGTGCTTGAACTTAAAGAGTTACCCAAGCACCTGAAATATGCCTATTTAGGGGAAAATGATACATTGCCTGTGATCATTGCTTCTGACCTATCCAAAAGTCAAGAGCATGATGTCATTACTACCCTAAAGAGGCATAAGAAGGCAATTGGGTGGCAAATGGCTGATATAAAGGGGATTAGTCCCACCATCCGCATGCATAGGATCATTCTTGATGAAAATGCGAAGAATAGCATTGAAGGGCAGAGGAGACTAAATCCTATCATGAAAGAAGTGGTTAAAAAGGATATTATCAAATGGCTTGATGCTGGCATTGTGTATCCTATATCTGATAGTGCATGGGTGAGCCCTGTGCAATGTGTTCCAAAGAAAGGAGGGGTCACAGTGATAGCTAACGAGAAGAATGAGCTTATTCCCACAAGAACAGTCACTGGTTGGAGGATTTGCATGGATTATAGAAGACTCAACAAAGCCACAAGAAAAGATCATTTCCCCTTACCATTCATAGACTAGATGCTTGATAGACTTGCTGGCAAAGAGTTCTATTGCTTTTTGGATGGATACTCTGGTTATAACCAAATAGCCATAGTGCCTGAAGATCAACAAAAGACTACTTTCACTTGTCCTTATGGTACTTTTGCTTTTAGGAGAATGCCATTTGGGTTGTGCAATGCACCAACAACATTTCAAAGGTGTATGATGTCAATCTTTTCTGAATTCATTGAAAAGTCTATGGAGGTGTTCATGGATGATTTCTCTGTCTTTGGAGAAACATTCCAATTATGCCTTGATAATTTAGAAGAGATTTTGGATAGATGTGAAGAAACCAACTTGGTCTTGAATTGGGAGAAATGCCACTTCATGGTCCAAGAAGGAATTGTGTTGGGAAACAAGATTTCAAAGAGGGGAATTGAAGTTGACAAGGCCAAGGTTGAGGTGATTGAGAAGATGCACCCTCCAACAAATGTCAAAGGTGTTAGAAGTTTCTTGGGACATGCTGGGTTCTATAGAAGATTCATTAAGGACTTCTCCAAAATTTCAAAGCCACTATGTCAATTGCAGTAGCATGACACTCCATTTGTATTTGATGAATCATGTGCTGCAGCATTCCAGAAACTGCAAAATGCTCTAGTTACTGCTCCAGTGATAGTAACTCATGATTGGAGCAAGTCTTTTGAGCTCATTGTTGCACCCCGAAAAAAAATCCGGATTGGACCTTTCATCGTCCAACGTGAAAATTTGTGAAGCCGCCATCAACATTTTTTATTTAGGGACCAAAACATTGAAAAAGGGTCCTTTTTAAGGCGGGTGGTCCTTTGAGAACTAGAGATGTAGGTTCGGGGGTCGGTTAGGTGTGGGGAAGGTATTAGCATCCCACACCTCCTTTCTACCGAAAGGGAACCTTTAACTTGATGTGCGGTTTTGACAGAGTTGATTTGAAACAATTCATTCTACTTCTTTTTTTATTTGAGAAAATGTTTTTGAAAATATGTGTAATTGTTGTCATTGCCCATTGAAAAAAAAAATAAAGAAAGCAAGCAAAATGCGGAGAAAAAGAAATGTAAAGAATAAGGGCAATGCAACACATGTGTCAAGCATTGTTTGTTTTTGAGTTCTGTTTGAGTTGTATTGCTACAGCAACTGTTGCTGCAGCACTTCATTCAAGTGGTAATAAGTGCACTGGTCTAGAAGTTCTGAATTTCTAAATCAAAGCCCTTTGTCATGCTTATCCCTCCTTTCTATGCTTGAATTGTTAGTCTACCCTTAGTTTTGAAACATCTTTGGCAGTCTCAAAAGAAAGCCTCTCTAGTTTTAGTTAAGTGAAATTTTGAACCTTGCTATGTTCTGAACTGAGTTAAGTGTCACACACACACTTTTGAGCAGGAGTAATTTAGGGAACTTACTATCCAGTGGGTTTGCAATTGAGTGGCCAATCTGAAAGTTTTATGCTCAGCTTAATATTCTGGTTGTATGCCTTTGTGAATAACTCAACTATCTGGTTTACTTGCTCATACAGTGCTTGTCTTTGTCGAGTGTCATTGCTTGAGGATAAGCAATGGTTCAAGTTTGGGGGTGTGATAACAATCAAATATGATTGTTATTACCTTTTATTTCAAGCTTAAATCATTGTTAATTCTCAAGCAATATAGTGATTAACGTTGTAAATATGTTAGTTTAGAGTAGCTTAAGGTGTAAGCTTGAATTTGTTATAATTGGCACTTTGGTGCCCAATTATGGTTTAATGTGTTTGTTTAATTGCTGCAGCACTTATTGTGGCAGCAATGCCAAATTAACACAACATGAGAGAGAAAGCAATAAGAAACACGGAAATTGAGGAAAGGACAGCTGTCAGTCAGTGCCTGGCATGGGTGTGCGTACCAATCATGGAATATTCGCTGATGACCTTGGGATTTGGGTAAAAAGGACCTTTTTCCCTCATTAAAGGACAAAGGGCGCCTCCCAAATTAGGGTTGCCTCTCATTCCTAGCCTCCTCTATATAAAGGACCACATTCCCAGAATTAGGTAAAGCCAGAATTGAGGTATAGAGATAGCCTCAAGCTTCGTGCCTTCTCCAAGTTACCAAAAGATCAATTGCTGGATTCCGATTGTTGCACCAACACTAAAGCTTCATTTCGTGGAAGAAGCTGCATTGGAGAGCTGGGTTTGCTTCGTTGATATTCACTGAAGCTATTCCATCCTTCAACAGTGTAGTGTAAACTCTCTCCTCGGGATTTAGTATCACTTCTTCATTTATGTTAATGTTTAAGTTATTTTCTTTGTTTTCAAAGCTCAACATGAGCTAAACTCTTGTAGTTGGGATGCAAAATTGAATGTAATGAATTTATTGTGTTATTAATGTTTATGTTTAAGTGTTGAGTACTTTATCTTGTGTGCTTTTAATATTTCCATCTTAGATTAGGATTGGCCGTCTAATCTAAGTAGCATTTATATTCACAGAGATGGTTTGTAAATTTACCCCACAAGATAACATTGTATGTTGCATAATAGAGATATTGTTGTTCCTTGTCTTAACCCTAGAGATAGGGGAGGCATAAGCCATGAAGTGAACATTGCGGTTGCTTCAGGAGCCTAGGATAGTACTCCTTTCTGGTCTAGAGATAAACTAGTAGGAAAAAAAACCTAGTGTCTAGTATTTGAGAAAATACGCAATTGCGGCGGCAGCACCTAGTGCTGCAGCACTTAACATAGCATTTTTGTACACTTTAATGAAATTACTGAAAATGAATGCATCTCAACTTGTTCCAAATATCTGATCTTCATTCCTCTGATACTTTTTAATATTGTTGCATGTTATCAAATATTTGTGTCATTTACTTTATTTTTACCATCACTAATTTGTTGATTAAATTAAGCTTTGATTAAGTGCTAATCCTCGTGGGAACGAACTTTACTTTCACTTTATTACTTGTTGACAGTGTATACTTGCACTATCATGTTTTTACGCAACAGCAGGCCAGTCATGGCGCTGAATACATGCTTGAAGGCGTCAAAGCCTTCACGGACTTGAGAAGTGGTCGGTTGTACTGTCCTGCCACCAGAGACGGCGACAAGAATGTCCTACGGGGAAACCCCAGGGGGAGGGCTAATCGAAGATGGACCAGGGGATGAAGAACTTGACTGACTGTCAACACCACCGTAACTATTGTCTTGATTTTGAGAGGTGGAATGCGAAGACACGGTAAATGGAAAGGATGATAGCGAAAGAAAGAAAGAAAGTTTGGTTCGTGAAAAGAGAGAAACTGTAAAGGTGGCGAAACGTTTTCAAAAAGAAGCAAGTAACCGTGCGTAAGCAATGATGGGGGCTATTTATAGCTATGGGGGGAATTGCTTGTGCAGCATTGGGAACCGTTTTGCCGCCTTATCGTTTCACGTGAGGCGAACCGCCAAGTGTCACATAATGGCAGTTAAGTCTCTTCAAACCATCACATCAGGTCATGTAAAAGGTTTTTTGTACCATCAGTCACGTCCTCGCGGCCGTACGACAGCACAAAAAAAGGGGCAATTGGTAGCAACCGAAAATAATTAAGTCGTAGGCCACTAGACTAAGTCCTAAGATATAATTACATGATAAATGAACTCAAGAGAGGCCCTCGAAGCAAATCACAAGATAAACTCCCCTAGGAAAGGGTAAGCCCGAGGGATAATGAGCAAGGTCGAGGTAGAGTAAAGTCTCAACTTATAGAGTGCCACAGCCAGGGTGACTCAGATGCCTAAATTATTGTCCAAGGAAAAATGTCAGACGAGGAACTAAATGGCCGAGGTAAAGCAAGCTTGCTTGGAAGGAAAGAAAGAGGGAGCACGAGGATACAACGTGGGAGCAGTTGAAGATCAAGTTAAGGAGCCAGGTCGTGAAAAGCGGAGCGATGGAGTTTTACCCCACTAATTGTGCTAATGGGATCGTGGGTAGTTACTCCGCCTCTTTAGGGCTTTGGAGGGCCTATGTATATAAACAGGAAGAGGACAATTGGAAAAACACTACTTTTATTTCAATTTTATCTTCTTTTACCGTACTTTACCTTTATTTTATCTTTATGCCTTAGGCCAGTAGAATAATCAAACCCTCGAGTCCCATTCACTCAACCTGACCCTTTCTAGAGGAGTCAGGAAACCCACAATCGAGGAGCAGAGTTCCCACCTTGGCACAATTACTGAAGAATAGAGGAATGAAAGACTATTCAAA
The DNA here is from genome assembly GCA_963573325.1 of Astragalus glycyphyllos. Lineage (NCBI taxonomy): Eukaryota > Viridiplantae > Streptophyta > Magnoliopsida > Fabales > Fabaceae > Astragalus > Astragalus glycyphyllos. The sequence goes on along the minus strand of OY754312.1, from coordinate 61,949,606 downwards.
CCTCTGGCCGATCCCTCGGTTAGGACCTAAGAGTTTAACGACAATGTTGCAATAAGAATCCCATTCTATGTTTTGATGATAACAAAACAAGTAAAATTTAGGTTTTCTAATGAAGTGTGATCTAACATGTTTGCCAAGTGATCTACCTTGGTTCAACAAATTGGTATTATTCAAGGGTAGTTAAGGCCTTGAGAAGGTTAAACATGTGAAGCTTAAACCAAGTCAAAGAAGGTTTGACCAAGCCTACAGAAGGTTAACCAAAAGTCAACAGAAGGTTTGACCGGAAGTCAAAAGAAGATTTACTCACACACCTTTAGAAGCAGGAGTTCAAGCTTGAAGAAGGTTGGTGAGAAGCTTAAATGAATGTTGAGAAGGTTGCTGGAAACCCTATCAACTTCAACCATAACACATCAACTTCTCTTGGATGGTTTTCACTTGAATTAAATGATGACATCTTATGTTAAACATGTGAAAAGTCTCAAGCAACAAAGAAGTAAATGCATGATTATTCTCCTTCTATGATAGGAAGCTTGAAAAGGTTCCCTTAAAATAGCTCTAGACTGGCCAACGGATACAACCTATGCCATAGCTGTTGAGAAGGCAACTAGAGAAGTATATAACCAGCTGGAGACAGTTCAACTCTTCAGATAAAGCATAAAGCCACACTTTAGAAGGTTCTGCCATCTTTGGTACTTACTTCAAGTTACTCATATGGACCAATGGATATCCCCAACGGCTTTCAACAAGTTTTTAACGGCTATATTCGTCATTCATGGCTATTTAAAGGACACACTCTGAAGTTCATACGCTTGAGAGTTAATTTCCACCTTCACAAAGTCAAGCTTCTCAAAGCAATTCAACATTCTCATCCCACACTCAAAGCTTCTTCAAGTTCAGATCTGAGATTCTTTTCTTGAGTGTGTGCTATCTCGTTAGAATCATTGTTTATAGTGTATCTATCTTTATTTCAAGCTCATAAACATCCCAAACCAAAACCCCTATTGTAAAAAGAAAGTGTATAAGCATCTCACCAAACTACATAAGAGAGAGGCGAGTGTTGGCGGTGATATTACTTGATTGAGGAAATCCTTTGAGAACTAGACTAGAGTTTCTAAGAGATAGAAAAAAACAATGTGTTGTTGTGTAAGAGTATATTGGGCTGTTGTGTGTGATCAAAGTCAGTATTGATATAAGTCTTTCGTGTGTGATCAAAAGCAAGTGTAAAACTATTTGGAGAATAGTGGAAATACTCACTTGGTAGTGAGGAGAGGACGTAGCCCAGGTTGGGGTGAACCTCTATAGCTTCTCTGTGTTCTTTACTACTTTCCCTAACTATTCCTTAAATTTGCTTTTCATAAAAGATTGTTTTCAAACCAAGAGAAGGTTACTTTCATCAACTTTCTCTAAAATGTTTTTAAGTAAAATCTTGTATTCTCTCTTACTTAACGGTGTTTGAAAACTGCTTCTCTTACAAAGGAAGTATATATATATATATATATATATATATATATATATATATATTTATGTACTCCTTTCGTTCTTAATTTTCATCAATAAAAGAGATTACACTCGTCTTATCAAATCATCTCAATTCGTCATCTTTTCGAACAACTCAACCTCATCAAATACTATTCAAGCTAACCTAGCATTCCAATCCCTTCGTTTTTAGAGAGTTCTCTGAAATGGTAAGAACTAAAAATCCAAACATCCAAGCATCTCAAAATCCTCCATCTGAAACAATGCCACCAAAATCAAAGGAAGAATCATCTCTTCCTCCTTGTGCTCCTTAGTCAAAACCTACATCCTCTGAATCATCCAAAACCTCTATCACTCTCTCTGGTAGATCATCAAGGATCAGAACAAGCTCATGGAAAGTGATGGAAGGACTTGGTTCGAAAAAGGATGAACCTATTATTGTCAAAGATTTGATTCAGAAACAGTATCTGAAATGATGGAAACCACCAAACTTTCGCTTGGAAAAAAATGAAGCTCTAGTAATCTTGCTCAACCCTCTTCAAAGAAACCAAAATTTAGTGTCAAACAAAGTGTATCAAGAGCAAAGGAAAGACGGTTGAAGAAGACATGACACAGAAAAGAGAAAATGGGAAAACTGTGTTAGATGAGAAACTTGAAGGAATTCAACCTTCTCAAGTATATGATAGCAAGATATGGGAGAAAAGAGGTATTTTATCTGTAAGAATCTATCTACTGGATGAAATGAAGAACTCTGGCTGGGATCTAGTCCCCCCCACATTGCTGAACAAGGATGGGAAAATTTACTGTCTCAAGAAAAAGTCACTTACCCTGACATGGTAAAGGAATTCTATGGGAGCATGAATGTCAGCAATGACAAATCAAGTCTCACAACTCAAGTGAAAGGAGAAACCATGGTGATTACTCCAAAGGAGCTAGCAAGTGCTCTAAACATTCCATACTCTGGAGTATGAGTATATGGTGATGACTTGTTTGAAATATTGAACATCAACACGGAGGATGTCTTGAAGGAACTAATGATGGACTCAAAGGATAATGTGGTCTCATCTGCTTTGAAGGATCAAGCAAGGATTATGCACAACATGGTAGCTCACTCTCTGGTTCCAAGGGTAGGAAGCTTTGAAAGTGTAAAAACTATTGATCTGCTTCTAGTCTATCACATGTACAAGAGTTATGTGATAAATTTGTCTTTCATCATCTTTAACCACATGATTGATTTTGTGACAACCTTTAGGAAAACAACATCCCTTCCCTATGGCATGTTTCTTACCAAACTCTTTAAGTCAAGGAACCTCACTTTTGAAAATGAAAACTGCATTAAAGAGAAAACTATTTTTTCGTCAAAAAGTGCTAAACAAATGTTGATAAAGCCTTTTAGTGCAAAAGTAGGACTATTTTCTGAACCTTCTCAAACACAAGCCATAACCCATAGTGAAGAAAACCCTCCTCAAAAACACTCAGTTATCAACCAAGACCTAAATCTATCACCTACCAAAGAAACATCCTCCAACTAATCTCCGAAACCTTCACCTCAAACTTCTCCAAAACAAACGGATGAACCTTCTCTAGAACCTACCATTGAACCATCTACAAAAGAAGCTTCTGAAGAACCTTTCCACGAAAATGAACAAATCAAACACTCAAACCCCTCATCACCTATACCAGTCACTGTTCAATCTAACCAAAACTTGTATGTAGATGATGAACCCTCTGAGAGTTGGAAAGAAATTCTTCACCACTTTTCTGCCAGTATAAATTTTGATGAGTAAATAAATGATCCATGTGAAGATCTTGAAGAAGACAAGGAACAACCTTCTCATAGCAATCCTTGCACTGATTTTGTGCTTTACATAGACCCTCCTTCTCAAGATATCCCAAAGCTGCACCATCAAGCCACTACTCCAGAACCTACTCAAGATCAACCTTCTCAAGTAGTGCCTATAGTTGAGGAACCTGCTGTTGCTGCAATGCAACCTTCTGATGAAGAAAATGTCACTGAACTCTCCCCAGATGGACCCCTGGTTCCATACGGCTTCTCCAAGGGGGAGCAAGAGTCATCAGAAGAAACCTCAGATGATCAAACTCAAGGGGAGCTTCACATAAATCAACCTTCTTTTGAAGAAGAAAAAGAACCATATGAGTCACTCTCTCTAATATCACAAGATGTGAATGATGCTGTTCAAAGTTCTGAAGATATCTTGACACCAGTGAATCTAGATGAAAGTAACTCTGAGTTTCTAGCCTCCATGGCTCTAACAAAAATGCTAAACACTCCTGCCCCACCATCAAATCAAGTACACCATGACATTCAAGGGTCAACTGGACATTTTGTCAATCCCTTCTCCCAATGGCAAGAGAATCCAAAAGCTTCACCTAGCAACACCATTGCCTCAGAGAGTATAAACAAGTTTCTGGTATCCCAAACACCTATTTATGACTCCTCTGTGCCAAGTATGCATGCTGCCTCTGGTCCTTAAATTACCTTCTGATATACCTTCTAAATTTGGGTCAATTGGGTCTTTTTGCCAGAAATTAAATGTATCTGCCTCCTCTTCTGAGAAGGCACCCCAAAGTGCGAAGCCCTCGATTGATAAAGAAAAATCAGTGGCCTAAGGGAAGCTATGAGCAAGATGAAGGTTCAGCACAAAAAACAGATGAAGAAATTGAGAACCCAACAGAATCATCTTCCCAAAAGCATTAGGATTCTACAGAAAGAAAGTAGGATTGATGCCCAAAGAAACTTTGCCTATAAGCAGTGGATACAGCAAAATGTTATTCCCTTTGTTGCCCCACATGTGGAAGTACCTGACTTTCTATTCCCTTAACCCATTGAAGATATTCCTAAACTTGCAGCCTCTTCGAACTCCTCAGATGACTCTTCTCCTACAAAGTAGTAGCCTAATTTCCTTTCTTCCTCCTCTTTGTTGTAAACAAAAGAGGGAGAATAGAGATTAAGTTTTTAGTATTAGCTACTTAGTTAGATAGTGTATTTGGGATTTGTAATATGACAATTAAGCTACTCTTTTGAGATATTTTGCTATGTGATTTGTGACAACTGTTTGTCACAACACATGTTATGTTATGTTTTTAATTATTACTTCTACGTATGCATTATTATCAAACTCCTGTAATCCAAATGTTTTACATGATAAATGATAATCATCTTTTGCTATGTTCACATTGAGCTGCAAGACAAAATATCTGTGAGATTGTCACACAAACAAGCTTATTTTATATTTCTGTCTACTAAGTATATATATATATATATATATATTTGAATGCTCATTCTATGTTTTGATGATAGCAAACCAAGTAAGATTTAGGTTTTCTAATGAAGTGTGATCTAACATGTTTGCCAAGTGATAAGAACAGGTATCTTTACATAGCAAAATAAGGCTCTACCTTGGTTCAACAAATTGGTATTATTCAAGGGTAGTTAAGGCCTTGACAAGGTTAAACATGAGAATCTTAAACCAAGTCAAAGAAGGTTTGACCAAGTCTACAGAAGGTTGACCAAAAAGTCAATAGAAGGTTGACCAAAAGTCAACATAAGATTGACCAAAAGTAAACAGAAGGTTTGACCAGAAGTCAAAAGAAGGTTGACTCACAAAAACCATAGAAGCATAAGTTCATGCTTGAAAAAGGTTGGTGAGAAGCTTAAATGAATGTTGAGAAGGTTGTTGGAAACCATATCAACTTCAATCAAAACACATCAACTTCTTTTGGATGGTATTCACCTGAATTAAATGATGACATCTTATGTTAAACATGTCAAAAGTCTCAAGCAACAAAGAAGGAAATGCATGATTATTCTCCTTCTATGATTGAAGTGTTTCTGCCTACTAGGAAGCTTGAGAAGGTTCCCTTAAAATAGCTCTAGGCTGGCCAACGGATACAACCTATGCCATAGCTATTGAGAAGGCAGCTAGAGGAGTACATAACCAGAAGGAGATAGTTCAACTCTTCAGACAAAGCATAAAGCCACACTTGAGAAGGTTCAAAGGCTGCCATCTTTGGTACTTCCTTCAAGTTACTCTTATGGACCAATGGATATCCCCAATGGCTCTCAACAAGTTTCTAACGGCTAAATTCGTCATTCATGGCTATTTAAAGGACACACTCTGAAGTTCATATGCATGAGAGTTAATTGCCACCTTCACAAAGTCAAGCTTCTCAAAGCAATTCAACATTCTCATCCCACACTCAAAGCTTCTTCAAGTTCAGATCTGGGATTCTTTTCTTGAGTGTGTGCTATCTTGTTAGAATCATTGTTTACAGTGTATCTATCTTTATTCAAGCTCATAAACATCCCAAACCAAAACCCCTTTTGTAAAAAGAATGTGTATAAGCATCTCACCAAACTACCTAAGAGAGAGGTGAGTGTTGGCGGTGATATTACTTGATTGAGGAAATCCTTAGAGAACTAGAAGAGAGTTTCTAAAAGATAGAAAACAGCAAGGTGTTGTTGTGTAAGAGTATACTGGGTTGTTGTCTGTGATCAAAGTCAGTACTGGTATAAGTCTTTTCTATGTGATCAAAAGCAACTGTAAAACTATTTGGAGAATAGTGGAAATACTCACTTGGAAGTGAGGAGAGGACGTAGCCCAGGTTGGGGTGAACCTCTATAACTTCTCTGTGTTCTTTACTTCTTTCCCTAACTATCCTTAAGTTTGCTTTTCACAAAAGATTGTTTTCAAACCAAGAGAAGGTTACTTTCATCAACCTCCTCTAAACTGTTTTTAAGTAAAACCTTGTATTCTCTCTTACTTAACTGTGTTGGAAAACTGCTTCTCTGACATAGGAAGCACATAAATATATATATATATATATATATATATATATATATATATGTACTCCTTTCATTATTAATCTTCATCATTAAAAGAGATTACATTAACCTATATATCATTAGTTGTTTTTTATCTAACAGAAGGTTATCTCATTCAACCTTCTCATTCTAGGTCTAGCAGAAAACTACTTTTTACCTAGAATCATAGTTAAAATCAACTTATCTCTTGTATGGAATAATTGCCTTTTATCTTTCATCATTAGAGAAGGTTATTTCAGTATAAAGAAACTATCATTACTAACCTTCTCAAGTAAAGTCCTTTTTGAGAAACACTTTGGAAGAAGATTTTCAGAGATCAAGATTAATTAAAAAGGCGATACAATTCAAACCCCCCTTTCTTGTGAGTTTTAGTCACTTCAGACAACGCATGGCCGTGTTTTATTACACGGTTGGTCGTGCTTTAGGATGTTTCTGTGCAAAAAAAATTAAATGTAGAAACACGGCCATGTTTTAAAACATTGGCAGTGTTTTAAAACACTGGCTGCCGTGTTTTCAGCTGTCCCCGGTGTAAATCTCTTGATAAAAAATGACTTTTCCGCTTTCCTTTCTACGAGATCTCATCCCCAATCATTTCCTTAATCCAACCTAAGTTATCCTAATCATATTGGGACTTATTGGATGCTTGATGGGTTGAAATTAACGAGGTTACGATTACGTGATTATTGTTTAAGTTGAATGATGTTTTACTAAACGAAATGACGAGTGAGAACATAACTATGGGTATTAATAAAACACTATTGGGATGACGATCCCAAGAGGTTAAGTAGCGTCCTTGGAATTGGAGATCTTGTCTCCTGTGTCCAACGCCCATAATTGTTATCTGGGTTGGGTTTAAGGCCCATGCTTGTTATCCAGTTTGGGTTCTCCATTGTGGTTGACGTTGTTCAACTACTTTTGGATTACGCTACGTTGTGACAAGTGAAAAGATTAAGTAAAAGACAACGAGAGGCACGATAAGTGTTCGCAAAAGAACATACTGAGATTTGTAATCTCACCCTTTATGTTGTTATGTTTTCAGATTGACAGGTTAAGATCAAGCGAGGAAAGGAAAGTAGTAGTTGTTTTGGCTACCAAGTTATGATATCTTTCAAGATCTAAGTTTGTTGTTAGTTTCTCTAGCCAAAGGTTAATGTAATAGGTCTAAACCGTGTTACAGAGTGATCTTTAGACTTTATTTTATAACATCTGTTGATGTGTCCTTATAGCTAATTTCGAATCCAAAAGTTGGCTGTAACAAAAGGGGATGAAGATTTTCTATTTCTTCACCCTATCATCGTCGTCTCTTCATTAGTATCATACTACATTGTCATCATCAATATTTTCTTTCCCAAAAATCAGAAATGAAGAGCCCAAAAGCCCCAAAACAGTTGCTTAAAACCCATTCATTTCAACCAAGAAAATGGCCTTGCATGCATATGTTTGGAGCTTAAGTAAAATCTTGGAGCTAGAGGGGAGATCAAGGAATGGCATAGCTTGAACGTTCAGCAAGAGCTAGATATTTAGAATCCAAAATCGTGTAGAACAATGGCTGTAAAGAAAAAAACAAAAATGGAATTCATAGGAAAAATCAGTTTTTGGAACACATCTATGAAGATTCAAAGTTCAGCCTGGATGTCAGTATAATTTGAAGACATATGTTGAAGATTTGATGAAGGAACATTTGAAATATTTGAGCTAAATTGAGCTAAATTTCGTGTGGATCAAAGCTGTTCTGCACTGTACTTCCGACCTTGGTGACAGGTCCAAGGTAGCTAGTAGATGAAGTCCTTGATCTTCGATGTTCAATCCGATGTGGGGGTGTGGTACCTGCACAGACATTCCGACGCTCAAGTCAGGGAAGTAGTCAAGGAGAGTATTAAATGAGTAGATCGCTTACCATCAATGAGCATTGAATGTGGTATTTATAGGTTTTGAATAGTGTTTGACCTAATGATTCTGAGCCATCAGATCTGCTGGTTGCATTTGGAGCATTGAGATATGGGCTTGTTTTAGAAGATGGGCCATTTAAACCTAGGTTAATACGATGGGTTCTCCTCCTCCAAGAATTTGATCTTGAAATAAAGGATAAAAAGGGGGTGGAGAACCAGGTTGCTGATCATTTGTCTAGATTGGAAGGTGACAATGCTGGTAATCATTTTGGAGAAATCAAGGAAAACTTCCATGATGAGCAATTGTTAGAAGTTGATGCTGGTATGGAGACATTGTCATCTTCCTTGTTAGCAAAGTGGTGCCCTGTGATTTGAATTATCAGAAAAAGAAGAGGTTCTTCCACAATGTCAAGCAATATATTTGGGATGAGCCCTTCTTTTACAAAAAGTGCCCTGATCATTTACTAAGGAGATGTGTGGCTGATGAAGAACAACAAGAGGTGCTACAGCAATGTCGTGCTGCAGCATATGGAGGACACTTTGGGGGTATGAGGACAGCAGCAAAAGTGTTTCAATCTAGGTATTTCGGGCCTACAATTTTCGAAGATGCTCAGGAGTTGGTTAAGAAATGTGATAGTTGCCAAAGGAGTGGAAATATATCAAATAGAAATGAAATGCCATTGTCAAACATCTTAGAGGTTGATCTCTTTGGTGTTTGGGGTATGGACTTCATGGGACCCTTTCCTCCTTGTTTTGGAAACTCTTACATCCTTGTTGCCGTAGATTATGTATCAAAGTGGGTTGAAGCAGTGACTTTACCTAACAATGATGCAAAATCTATTAGCAAGTTCTTGCTAAGAAACATCTTTACAAGGTTTGGGACTCCAAGAGCAATAATTAGTGATGAAGGATCTCATTTTGGCAACAAATTGATTGAAAAACTCTTGGCCAAGTATGGGGTTAAGCACAAGATTGCAACAGCACAAGATTGTCCAATAGAGAGATCAAAAGAATGTTGGAGAAATGGTAGGGCCTTCCAAAAAGGAGTGGTCAAATCATCTTGATGATGCTTTATGGGCTTACAGAACTGCTTACAAGACTCATTTGGGAATGTCCCCCTATAGACTTGTTTATGGCAAAGCTTGCCACCTGCCTTTGGAGCCTCAATACAAATCCCATTGGGCAATCAAAAAGCTCAATTTTGATCATGCTAAGGCTGGGGAAGCTAGGCTATTACAACTGAATGAGTTGGAAGAAATGAGGCACTTTGCATATGAAAGTTCTGAATTGTACAAGGCAAAGACCAAGGCTTAGCATGATAAGAAGATTTAGAAGAGGGAATTAGTTGAAGGTGATCAAGTTCTATTATTTAATTCAAGACTCAAGCTATTTCCTAGGAAGGTCAAGTCTAGATGGTCTGGGCCATTCAAATTGATGAAAGTATACCCTCATGGAGTTGGGGAATTGTATGATGATGTGAGAAAGCAAACCTTCAAGGTTAATGGTCAAAGGGTGAAACAATATTATGGAGAACCAGTGGTGAGGGGTAAAATCACCACAGAATTGAAAATTCCTTGATCTTGGAAGGAAGTCAGGCTGAGGACTCTTAAACCAAGTGCTACTGGGAGGCAGCCCAGGGTTTTAAATCTAATAAATTAGTTGTTTCTGCTTGTTTTAGTGTTTGTTTTGCAGGAATTTAATTCTGAGCAATTTGAAGTTTGAGGGTGTGACAGTAGTTGCTGCTGGTAATGAAGAAGGAGCTGCTGTTACACCATCAAAGAAGCAAAGGTCAAAGAGAATGGCAAGGAAGAGGAAGCTTGATGAGGTACCAGAGAAAGAAGAGCTTGATGCTGCTAAAGTGACTGAGAAAGAGGATGCGCAGACTGATGCCACTATTGCTGCTGTGGTCAAGGGCATTGCTGATGCTGCAGCAATGGAAGAATAGCAGAGAGCAGAAGAGCAGAGAAGAGTTGAGGCTGAGCGGATTGCAAGAGAAGCTCTAGAGCTTGTGGCCGCATCAGTGACTGCCCAAAAGAAGGCAGGTGTTTCTGATGCTGGTGGTGTTGTTGCAGATACACCACTAGTGCTGCAGCAATCTGATGCTGCAGCAACAGAAACTTCTGATACTGTTATAAGCCCAAAAGCCAAAAGACAGAAGCCTTATACTCCAAGGTCCAGAAGAAGAACAGCAACAAGACAAAGCCCAAGGGCAAAATCAGGAGCCTCTGCACCTTAATCTTTTAGTTCATGTCTTTTAAATTCTGTCTTTTAATGCTTTTAGTGAATAAACCTGTTAAATGTTTGTGTTTTGTGATAGCATTCAATAGTTGTGGTAATTGTTTTTTTTATGTCTGTTTTGCTTTTAATTAGGCCTCCCCTTAGTATGCATGAGCAGTGAGGACACTACAAGGTCTTAAGTAGGGGGGAGGATCTATGGTCTATGTTTTGTACTAGCATGTTTACTAGTTAGTTGAATGAAAATTTTAAATTTTAGAAGTTGAGTTGAGCAAAACTTAGTGATGAAATGGTGAGAATTAAGTGATTAGTGCCCCTGTTTGTGAGTGAACTCTATTGCTCCTGTTCCTACACTTTTGCATGAAATTTAAGAAAGACTTAGTGAATTAGAAATGTTCTGAAGCTAGGCTAGTGTTGGTAGACCTACAGACTTGCCAAATTTTTACTAAAAACTTAGGGTAGCATAAGAAACTAAGTTTGGGGGTTCTTTGAGCTATATTAAGGCAAAGCATGAAAGAATGGGATTAGGCCAAGTGCACATAGTTTAGAAAGTAATCAAATGTAGTGTATTGTGTATTGTGTTGTGTTATAAAGCACCAATGTTGTAAATATGTGTAATTGTTGTCATTGCCCATTGAAAAAAAAAAGCAACCAAAATGCTGAGAAAAAGAAATGTAAAGAATAAAGGCAATGCAACACATGTGTCAAGTATTGTTTGTTTTTGAGTTCTGTTTTAGTTGTATTGCTGCAGCAACTGTTGCTGCAGCACTTCAGTCAAGTGGTAATAAGTGCACTGGTCTAGAAGTTCTGAATTGCTAAATCAAAGCCCTTTGTCATGCTTATCCCCCCTTTCTATGCTTCAATTGTTAGTCTACCCTTAGTTTTGAAACATCTTTGGCAGTCTCAAAAGAAAGCCTCTCTAGTTTTAGTTAAGTGAAATTTTGAACCTTGCTATGTTCTGAACTGAGTTAAGTGTCACACACACACACACTTTTGAGCAGGAGTAATTTAGGGAACTTACTATCCAGTGGGTTTGCAATTGAGTGGCCAATCTGAAAGTTTTATGCTCAGCTTAATATTCTGGTTGTGTGCCTTTGTGAATAATTCAACTATCTGGTTTGCTTGCTGATACAGTGCTTGTCTTTGTCAAGTCTCATTGCTTGAGGTTAAGCAATGGTTCAAGTTTGGGGGTGTGATAACAATCAAATATGATTGTTATTACCACTTATTTCAAGCTTAAATCATTGTTAATTCTCAAGAAATATAGTGATTAATGTTGTAAATATGTTAGTTTAGAGTAGCTTAAGGTGTAAGCTTGAATTTGTTATAATTGGCACTTTGGTGCCCAATTGTGGTTTAATGTGTTTGTTTAATTGCTGCAGCACTTATTGTGGTAGCAATGCCAAATTAACACAACATGAGAGAGAAAGCAATAAGAAACAGGGAAATTGAGGAAAGGACAGCTGTCAGTCAGTGTCTGGCGTGGGTGTGCGTACCAATCATGGAATATTCGCTGATGACCTAGGGATTTGGGTAAAAAGGACCTTTTGCCCTCATTAAAGGACAAAAGGTGCCTCCCAAATTAGGGTTGCCTCTCATTCCTAGCCTCCTCTATATAAAGGACCACATTCCCAGAATTAGCTAAAGTCAGAATTGAGGTATAGAGATAGCCTCAAACTTCGTGCCTTCTCCAAGTTACCAAAAGATCAATTGTTGGATTCCGATTGCTGCAGTAACACTGAAGCCTCGTTTCGTGGAGGAAGCTGCATTGGAGAGCTGGGTTTGATTCGTTGATATTCACTGAAGCTATTCCTTCGTTCAAGAGTGTAGTGTAAACTCTCTCCTCGGGATTTAGTATGACTTCTTCATTTATGTTAATGTTTAAGTTATTTTCTTTGTTGTCTAAGCTCAGCATGAGCTAAACTCTTGTAGTTGGGATGCAAAACTGAATGTAATGAATTTATTGAGTTATTAATGTTTATGTTTAAGTGTTGAGTACTTTATCTTGTGTGCTTTTAATATTTCCATCTTAGATTAGGATTGGCCGTCTAATCTAAGTAGCATTTATATTCACAGAGATGGTTTGTAAATTTACCCCACAAGATAACATGGTTTGTTGCATAATAGAGATATTGTTGTTCCTTGTCTTAACCCTAGAGATAGGGGAGGCATAAGCCATGAGGTGAACACTGCGGGGGCTTCAGCAGCCTAGGATAATACTCCTTTCTGGTCTAGAGATAAACTAGTAGGAAAAAAAACCTAGTGTCTAGTATTTGAGAAAATACGCAATTGCGGCAACATAGCTTTTTTGTACACTTTAATGAAATTACTGAAAGTGAATGCATCTCAACTTGTTCCAAATATCTGATCTTCATTCCTCCGATACTTTTTAATATTGTTGCATGTTATCAAATATTTGTGTCATTTACTTTATTTTTACCATCACTAATTTGTTGATTAAGTGCTAATCCTCGTGGGAACGAACTTTACTTTCACTTTATTACTTGTAGACAGTATATTCTTGCACTATCATGTTTTTACGCAACAGCAGGCCAGTCATGGCGCTGAATACATGTTTGAAGGCGTCAAAGCCTTCACGGACTTGAGAAGTGGTCGGTTGTACTGTCACGCCACCAGAGACGGCGACAAGAATGTCCTACGGGGAAACCCCAAGGGGAGGGCTAACCAAAGACGGACCAAGGGATGAAGAACTTGACTGACTGTCAACACCAAAGACAAATGTCAAACGAGGAACTAATGGCCGAGGTAAAGCAAGCTTGCTTGGAAGGAAAGAAAGAGGGAGCACGAGGATTCAACATGGGAACAGTTGAAGATCAAGTTAAGGAGCCAGGTCGTGAAAAGCGGAGCAATGGAGTTTTACCCCACTATTTGTGCTAATGGGATCGTGGGTAGTTACTCCACCTCTTTAGGGCTTAGGAGGGCCTATGAATATAAATAGGAAGAGGACAATTGGAAAAACACTACTTTTTTTTCAATTTTATCTTCTTTTACCGCACTTTACGTTTATTTTATCTTAATGCCTTAGGCCAGCAGAATAATCAAACCCTCGCGTCCCATTCACTCAACCTGACCCTTGGCACAATTACTGAAGAATAAAGGAATGAAAGACTATTCAAACCTCTGGCCGATCCCTCGGCTAGGACCTAAGAGTTTAACGACAATGTTGTAATAAGAATCCCATTCTATGTTTTGATGATAACAAAACAAGTAAGATTTAGGTTTTCTAATGAAGTGTGATCTAACATGTTTGCCAAGTGATAAGAACATGTATCTTTACATAGCAAGATAAGGCTGTACCTTGGTTCAACAAATTGGTATTATTCAAGGGTAGTTAAGGCCTTGAGAAGGTTGAACATGTGAAGCTTAAACCAAGTCAAAGAAGGTTTGACCAAGTCTACAGAAGGTTTACCAAAAAGTCAGCAGAAGGTTGACCCAAAGTCAACATAAGGTTGACCAAAAGTCAACAAAAGGTTTGACCAGAATTCAAAAGAAGATTGACTCACACACCCTTAGAAGCATGAGTTCATGCTTAAAGAAGGTTGTTGAGAAGCTTAAATGAATGTTGAGAAGGTTGCTGGAAACCATATCAACTTCAACCATAACACATCAACTTCTCTTGGATGGTTTTCACCTGAATTAAATGATGACATCTTATGTTAAACATCTGAAAAGTCTCAAGCAACAAAGAAGGAAATGCATGATTATTTTCCTTCTATGATTGATGTGTTTCTGCCTACTTGGAAGCTTGAGAAGGTTCCCTTAAAATAGCTCTAGGCTGGCCAACGGATACAACCTATGCCATAGCTGTTGAGAAGGCAACTAGAGAAGTATATAACCAGCTGGAGACAGTTCAAATCTTCAGATAAAGCATAAAGCCACACTTTAGAAGGTTCTGCCATCTTTGGTACTTACTTCAAGTTACTTATAAGGACCAATGAATATCCCCAACGGCTCTCAACAAGTTTTTAACGGCTATATTCGTCATTCTTGGCTATTTAAAGGACACACTCTGAAGTTCATACGCTTGAGAGTTAATTTCCACCTTCACAAAGTCAAGCTTCTTTAGGAAATTCAACATTCTCATCCCACACTCAAAGCTTCTTCAAGTTCAGATCTGAGATTCTTTTCTTGAGTGTGTGCTATCTTATTAGAATCATTGTTTATAGTGTATCTATCTTTATTTCAAGCTCATAAACATCCCAAACCTAAACCCCTATTGTAGAAAGAAAGTGTATAAGCATCTCACCAAACTACATAAGAGAGAGGTGAGTGTTGGCGGTGATATTACTTGATTGAGGAAATCCTCAGAGAACTAGAAGTGAGTTTGTAAGAGATAAAAAACAACAACATTTAGTTGTGTAAGAGTATACTGGGCTGTTGTGTGTGATCAAAGTCAGTATTGATATAAGTCTTTCGTGTGTGATCAAAAGCAAGTGTAAAACTATTTGGAGAATAGTGGAAATACTCACTTGGTAGTGAGGAGAGGACGTAGCCCAGGTTGGGGTGAACCTCTATAGCTTCTCTATGTTCTTTACTACTTTCCCTAACTATTCCTTAAGTTTGCTTTTCATAAAAGATTGTTTTCAAACCAAGAAAAGGTTACTTTCATCAGCCTTCTCTAAACTGTTTTTGAGTAAAACCTTGTATTCTCTCTTTCTTAACGGTGTTTGAAAACTGTTTCTCTTACATAGGAAGTATATATAAATATATATATATATATATATATATATATATATATATATATATATATATATGTACTCCTTTCGTTCTTAATATTCATCATTAAAAGAGATTACAATAACCTATATATCATTAGTTGTTTTTTATCTAACAGAAGGTTATCTCATTCAACCTTCTCCTTCTCGGTCTAGCTAAAGAAAACTTTTTACCTAGAACCATAGTTAAAATCAACTTATCTCTTGTATAGAATAATTTCCTTTTATCTTTCATCATTAGAGAAGGTTATTTCAGTATAAAGAAACTATCATTACTAACTTTCTCAACTAAAGTCATTTTTGAGAAACACTTTGGAAGAAGATTTTCAGAGATCAAGATTAATCAAAAAGGGGACACAATTCTAACCCCCCTTTCTTGTTTGTTTTAGTCACTTCAATTGGCATCAGAGCTCACCTCTAGGGGCTGAGCACACTCTACAAGTGTGAGAGGAAAGATCCTGGAAGAAGTGGTGAACAATCCAAACTCTGTTATGTTCCTCCCTGAAGGAGCTTCTGCAAACAAACCTCCTGGATTCACTGGTGAACACTATTACTATTGGAAAGATCAAATGATGTTGTTCCTGGAATCACAAGACACTAATCTCTTGGGAATCGTTGAAGATAGACCCTATGTTCCCTCTACAACTGATGATGAGGGTGTAACAACTACAAAACCTAAAGCAAGTTGGAATGCTGAAGATAAATGTATGGTACTTCTAAAGTCTAAAGCAAAATTCTTTATTACATGTGCTTTAGGTAGAAGTGAATATGACAAAGTAGCTGGGAAACAAACTGCAAAAGAGATTTGGGATACTTTGAAAACTGCTCATGAAGGACTTTATCAAGTCAAGGAAGCTAAGATCAACCTTCTCATCCATCAATTTGAAACATTCAAAATGGAAGAGCAAGAAACAATCTCAGAAATGTTCAGCAAGTTCACAACAATAATAAATGATCTAAACTCACTCGGAAACACCTATACAAATCAAGGTAAAGTTAGAAAGCATCTAAGATGCTTACCAAAGGTGTGGAGACCTAAAGTGACTGCTATAACAGAAGCAAAGAATCTGTCTATCATCAAAATAGAAGATCTATTGGGATCCTTAAAAGTTCATGAGCAAGAAATCATGGATGAACTTCATCCAAAGAAGGTTAAAACCATTGCTCTTAAAGCTTCTCAACCTTCTAAAGCTTTGGGACTTAAAGCTCAAAAGGAGATTCCTGAAGAATGTGATGAAAATGAAAACAATACTGATGAAGAAGATGAAATGGCTCTAATCTCCAGAAGATTAAGAAGATAGGCTTTCTAAAAAAACAATAGAAAACCTTTCATCAAGAAAGATCCATCTAAAGGAGAAGGCACAAGCAGAAACCCTCCTGTATGCTATGAATGCAACAAGCCTGGCCATTACAAAAACGAGTGTCCTAAACTCAATGGAAGCAACAGAAAAGTCTCACCCAGAAGGAAGGCACTGCTTGATACAAGGGATGATTCTGAGGAAACTGAGTCAGATCATGAAGAAGAAGCAGCAAATTTATGTCTTATGGCTGATGTTGAAGAACCTTCTCAAACGTATCCCACATCAACTAAGGAATCAACCAACCAATATCTCATAGCTGAGTCTGATCTGGATGAGGTATTTGCATTTAAACCATCTACTTGTGCTTCATGCGAAGAAACTGAATATGCTTTTGAAAATTTGTTAGCTGACTAAAATACTTTATCTCAAAAGTGTGTGACGTACAAAAATCAGCTATGTGATGTGAAAAGAGAGAATGAAGAACTTAGAAAGCAAGATGATTATTTACTAAAAGCTGTTCTCACTCTCCAACACTCACATTTCAAGCTTTCTGAACAATACAAGCTTTTGATTGGTAAGATGTCTGAAAAATCAAACTTTTCATATTCAGATCTAGAAGAACAAAACAAACTTCTCAAAAACAAAATTTCAACATTAACAGAAAAACTATCCATGTCTATTCAAAGCAAATACACTTTTGAAAAATCTCCTGAAAGACATGTTGAAAATAGTTCCAAAACTGGTTCTAAGGCTAGGAAAACAAAAGTGAAATGCACTTACTGTAAGATAATTGGTCATGATATATCTGCATGTCTAAGAGCTAAAAAGAGTGACAATTGGAAGAATACTAACCAAGAAGAACCCAAGAAACTTTGGGTACCCAAAGCTTCACTAAAGACTGAAACAGGAATGCCTCTTAGCATCCAAACAAAAAATGTGGTCCTTGAACAACTAATGCCCAAGGCTCATGAAAAAAGAGCCTTATAGACACTCTCTCTACAAGAGAGAGTTGATGAAAGCTATATTGTCATTGAAAAATGATGACAAAGCTTGCATCAAAAGGAATAGGTACTCTAGGTATTTTTTCTTCTAAATATTATTGTTTTGCATGTAGATATCTTGGAACACAAAGTGTCTTAGTATCAGTCACCTTTTCACAAAATGTGTCCTTATGTTTGATAAATGCTTATTAAGTAAGTCTCATCTACAAAAAATGCTCATTCATTGCATCTAGTAATAAGAATCTCTATAGTTCACATCTTGCGGAAATATCCCAACAAACTTGTCTTAGGTCTCAAAACAAATGAACATGTTTTAAATGGAAAAGCTGGTCATGACTAGCTTTCAAACCTTCTCCAACCTTGTCAAACAGAAAATTTGAGTTCCTCAAAGCAAAGCTTTAAAAAAAAATTGGTGACATATGAAAACAAACTAAATCTAGTGTTGAAAAAGATTATGATCACTTCCTATAAATCACTAATCTCCTTAGCTACAAACTAAATAGATCTAACATCCTTAAAAGGAAAGATAGTTTTTTTGAGAAATAATGTGTCTCTGAACAACTAAGATCTGCTCTAGAAAAATGATTATCTTCAAGTACCTCTAGAAGAATATTCAGAGAAAGAATCTAAAGTCTCTAAAATGAAGTAATCAGCCTTAAAGTCAGCCTTAAAAAGAAGTTTCTTCTAGAGGTACTACACTGTCTTAAAAAGAAGTTTCTTTTCATTATGTAACTCTAATGACTTCTAATAGCAAATCTTTTCAATAACCCTCTTTGCTAAAGTCAGCCTTAAAAAGAAGTTTCTTGATAGAAGTCATTAAAGTTACATAATTCTTCCTAAAAAGTTTTTCTATCAGAACATTTTCTTTTAATTGCTTATGTTTTCTTTTGAAGCTTTGAAGAATCAAATTGTGTCTACTTACATGTACTAAGTGACAAATTTCATGATCAAAACTATGTTTGGAAAGTTGTGACTCTAAGTCAGTTAAAGAAATTTTTTGATTCTCACCAACATCAAAGGCATATAGAGTATTCACCTTAGGACTCCTATCAGTAAAGAAAGCATGCATGTCCCTTTTATAGCAAGATTGCAGGTACACTTGAAGTGATTGATGGTACAGACAGAGAAGAAGGTCAAGAAATTAAAAGATAAGTTTGGAAAGAAGAAGTAGAAGCTTCTCCTCGACCTGCTCAAACACTTGAATAGAGCTATTCAATCTTCTGACCAACCTTCTTCAAATTGAAAAAAGATTAAATCAAATGATACAAAAGCTATACAAAATCAATCATGGATGAAAGTCTATGACTGAAGCTCCTATATGGAATCAACCTCCACTTACAAAACATCAATCAGTTATAGGAACAAAATGGGGAATCCAAATCAACGTGATAAAAAGAAAAATATGAATCTGCTAATAAGCACTACTCATGGTTGATTGGAAATAAAGATTGTAAGACTGCTCATCAAGGTACACAAACATCTTCCCTTCTCTTTGAACAAATTAAATCATCTCATGCATATGACAAATATCCTATTCAACATTCAAAAATATGTATGAACATCATTATATATATATATATATATATATATATATATATATATATAAATGTGAAAGCATGTGAAATTAAATGGTTTATTATATAGCAAAGCATCAACAGAAAAACATTTCAAGTCTCTGCTATAACTGATTAAAATTATTAGAATGGCTTTACACATTTCAAAATGCCCTTAAGAATAATAACATTGTCAAGAAACCCCAACCTTCTCAAACTATGAGAAGGTTCACTTGAGACACTTCATTTGAGTAGGTTGAATTTGTAGAGAACCAATTACAAAGAAAACGTGAACAGTTTTTAGAAACTTTCACTATCTAAAAATTAGCCTTGTCATCTCTCTAAACCGCCAACTCCAACGGCTACTTACTAGATCCTAAACCCACCTACTCTCTGCGCTTACACTCGTCTTATCAAATCATCTCAATTCTTCATCTTTTCCAACAACTCAACCTCATCAAATGCTATTCAAGCTAACCTAGCATTCCAATCCCTTCGTTTTTAGAGATTTCTCTGAAATGGTAAGAACTAAAAATCCAAACATCCAAGCATCTCAAAATCCTCCATCTGAAACAATGCCACAAAAATCAAAGGAAGAATCATCTCTTCCTCCTTGTGCTCCTTCGTCAAAACCTACATCCTCTGAATCATCCAAAACCTCTATCACTCCCTCTGGTAGATCATCAAGGATCAGAACAAGCTCATGGAAAGTGATGGAAGGACCTGGTTCGAAAAAGGATGAACCTATTATTGTCAAAGATCTGATTCAGAAACAGTGTCAGAAATGATGGAAACCACCAAACTTTCGCTTGGAAAAAAATGAAGCTCTAGTAATCTTGCTCAACCCTCTTCAAAGAAACCAAAATTTAGTATCAAACAAAGTTCTAGCAAGAGCAAAGGAAAGACGGTTGAAGAAGACATGACAAAGAAAAGAGAAAAAGGGAAAAATGTGTTAGATGACAAACTTGAAGGAATTCAACCTTCTCAAGTATATGATCGCAAAAGATGGGAGAAAAGAGGTATTCTATCTGTAAGAATCTATCTACTGGATGAAATGAAGAACTCTGGCTGGGATCTATTCCCCCACATTGCTGAACAAGGATTGGAAAATTTACTGTCTCAAGAAAAAGTCACTTACCCTGACATCATAAAGGAATTCTATGGGAGCATGAATGTGAGCAATGACAAATCAAGTCTCACAACTCAACTCAAGTGAAAGGAGAAACCATGGTGATTACTCCAAAGGAGCTAGCAAGTGCTCTAAACATTCCATACTCTGGAGTATGAGTATATGGTGATGACTGGTTTAAAATATTGAACATCAACAAGGAGGATGTCTTGAAGGAACTAATGAAGGACACAAAGGATAATGTGGTCTCATCTGCTTTGAAGGATCAAGCAAGGATTATGCACAACATGGTAGCTCACTCAATGGTTCCGAGGGTAGGAAGCTTTGAAAGTGTAAAAACTATTGATTTGCTTCTAGTCTATGACATGTACAAGAGGTATGTGATAAACTTGTCTTTCATCATCTTTAACTACATGAATGATTTTGTGACAACCTTTAGGAAAACAACATCCCTTCCCTATGGCATGTTTCTTACCAAACTCTTTAAGTCAAGGAACCTCACTTTTGAAAATGAAAATTGCATTAAAGAGAAAACTATTTTTTCGTCAAAAATTGCTAAACAAATGTTGATAAAGCCTTTTAGTGGAAAAGTAGGACTATTTTCTGAACCTTCTCAAACACAAGCCATAACCCATAGTGAAGAAAACCCTCCTCGAAAAGACTCAGATATCAACCAAGACATAAATCTATCACTTACCAAAGAAACATCCTCCAACTGATCTCCTAAACCTTCACCTCAAACTTCTCCAAAACAAACGGATGAACCTTCTCTAGAACCTACCACTGAACCATCTACAAAAGAAGCTTCTGAAGAACCTTTCCACGAAAATGAACAAATCAGACACTCAAACCCCACATCACCTATACTAGTCACTGTTCAATCTAACCAAAACATGTATGTAGATGATGAACCCTCTGAGAGTTGGAAAGAAATTCTTGACCACTTGTCTGCCAGTATAAATTTTGATGAGTAAATAAATGATCCATGTGAAGATCTTGAAGAAGACAAGGAACAACCTTCTCAAAGCAATCCTTGCACTGATTTTGTGCTTTACATAGACCCTCCTTCTCAAGATATCCCTCACCTGCACCATCAAGACACTACTCCAAAACGTACTCAAGATCAACCTTCTCAAGTAGTGCCTATAGTTGAGGAACCTGCTGTTGCTGCAATGCAACCTTCTGATGAAGAAAATGTCACTGAACTCTCCCCAGATGGACCCCTGGTTCCATATGGCTTCTCCAAGGGGGAGCAAGAGTCATCAGAAGAAACCTCAAATGACAAAACTCAGGGGGAGCTTGACATAAATCAACCTTCTCTTGAAGAAGAAGAAGAACCATATGAGTCACTCTCTCTAATATCACAAGCTGTGAATGATGCTGTTCAAAGTTCTGAAGATATCTTGACACCAGTGAATCTAGATGAAAGTAACTCTGAGTTTCTAGCCTCCATGGCTCTAACCAAAACGCTAAACACTCCTGCCCCACCATCAAATCAAGTACACCATGACATTCTTGGGTCAATTCGGTCTTTCTGCCAGAAATTAAATGTATCTGCCTCCTCTTCTGAGAAGGCACCCCAAAGTGCGAAGCCCTCGATTGATAAAGAAAAATCAATGGCCTATGGGAAAGAGAAAGATCTAAGGGAAGCTATGAGCAAGATGAAGGTTCAGCACGAAAAACAAATGAAGAAAATGAGAACCCAACAGAATCATCTTCTCAAAAGCATTAGGATTCTACAGAAAGAAAATAGGATTGAAGCCCAAAGAAACTTTGCCTATAAGCAGTGGATACTGCAAAATGTTATTCCCTTTGTTGCCCCACATGTGGAAGTACCTGACTTTCTATTCCCTTAACCCATTGAAGACATTCCTAAACTAGCAGCCTCTTCAAACTCCTCAGATGACTCTTCTCCTACAAAGTAGTAGCCTAATTTCCTTTCTTCCTCCTTTTTGTTGTTAACAAAAGAGGGAGAATAGAGATTAAGTTTTTAGTATTAGCTACTTAGTTATATAGTGTATTTGGGATTTGTAATATGACAATTAAGCTACTCTTTTGAGATATTTTGCTATGTGATTTGTGACAACTGTTTCTCACAACACATGTTATGTTATGTTTTTAATTATTACTTCTAAGTATGCATTATTATCAAACTCCTGTAATCCAAATGTTTTACATGATAAATGATAATCACCTTTTGCTATGTTCACATGGAGTTGCAACACAAAATATCTGTGAGATTGTCACACAAACATGCTTATTTTATATTTCTGTCTACTAAGTATTTATATATATATGAATGCTCATTCTATGTTTTGATGATAACAAACCAAGTAAGATTTAGGTTTTCTAATGAAGTGTGATCTAACATGTTTCCCAAGTGATAAGAACAGGTATCTTTACATAGAAAAATAAGGCTCTACCTTGGTTCAACAAATTGGTATTATTCAAGGGTAGTTAAGGCCTTGAGAGGGTTAAACATGAGAATCTTAAACCAAGTCAAAGAAGGTTTGACCAAGTCTACAGAAGGTTGACCATAAAGTCAACAGAAGGTTTGACCAGAAGTCAAAAGAATGTGGGCTCACAAACACCATAGAAGCATAAGTCATGCTTGAAAAAGGTTGGTGAGAAGCTTAAATGAATGTTGAGAAGGTTGTTGGAAACCATATCAACTTCAACGAAAACACATCAACTTCTCTTGGATGGTTTTCACCTGAATTAAATGATGACATCTTATGTTAAAGATGTGAAAAGTCTCAAGCAACAAAGAAGGAAATGCATGATTATTCTCCTTCTATGATTGAAGTGTTTCTGCCTACTAGGAAGCTTGAGAAGGTTTCCTTAAAATAGCTCTAGGCTGGCCAACAGATACAAACTATGCCATAGCTATTGAGAAGGCAACTAGAGGAGTACATAACCAGTTGGAGACAGTTCAACTCTTCAGACAAAGCATAAAGCCACATTTGAGAAGGTTCAAAGGCTGCCATCTTTGGTATTTCCTTCAATTACTCTTATGGACCAATGGATATCCCCAACGGCTCTCAACAAGTTTCTAACGGCTAAATTCATCATTCAGTGCTATTTAAAGGACACACTCTGAAGTTCATACGCATAAGAGTTAATTGCCACCTTCCCAAAGTCAAGCTTCTCAAACACTACAAGAAAAACTGGATTTTCCGGCGACCAAAATCCGCCGGAAATGACCAAAATCCGCCGAAAATGTGGACTTTCCGGCGGATTTTTGGCGCCGGAAAAACCCTCGTCGCAAACAGTTTCCGGCGGATTTTCCGCCGGTAATTTCCGGCGGATTTTTGGTAGTTTCCGGCGGATTTTCCGCCGGTAATTTCCGGCGGATTTTTGGTAGTTTCCGGCGGATTTTTGGTAATTTCCGGCGGATTTTCCAATTTTTTTTTTTTTTTTTAAAAATCCGAAATTTTTTAAATTTTTTTTGAATTTTATAACACAATATATGTTTTAAATAAAAGTCAAAAAACAAAAGTAAAATCAAATGTTGAATGGTATTGTTGAAAAAGGAAAGAATAAAAGAGAATATGAGAAGAAATGATATATGAGAGAATAAGAATGAGGAATTATGAAGAAATAAGAATAAAATAGTGAGATGAAGAAGGAATAAGAATAAAGAAGTGAGAATGAAGAAGAAAGGAGAATTATAGAAGAGAGATATGTAGAGAAATTTTTGAAGATTAGAGAGTATGAGAAAGAAGAAAAAAGATAAGATAGAGAAAATGTAGAAGAGAATAAGAAGGAAAGAAAGAGATAAATGAGAGAATGAGATGAGTGTAGGAGAAAGTTGTATTTATAGACGAATTTTTTTCCCTCTGAATTTTTCCGGCGGATTTTTAAAATTTCCGGCGGATTTTTTTCCCTCCAAAATTTTCCGGCGGATTTTTTGAAATTTTCGGCGCATTTTTGAAAAAAAAAAAAAAAAATTTTGGAAAATCCGCCGGAAAGTCCAAAAAATCCGCCGGAAATTACCAAAAATCCGCCGGAAATTTCCGGCGGATTTTTGGTATTTTGCGGCGGATTTTTGAAAAAAAAAAAAAAAAAAATTCGAAAATCCGCCGGAAAGTCCAAAAATCCGCCGGAAATGACCAAAAATCCGCCGGAAATTTCCGGCGGATTTTTGGTATTTTGCGGCGGATTTTTGCAAAAAAAAAAAAAAAAAAAAATTCGAAAATCCGCCGGAAAGTCCAAAAAATCCGCCGGAAATTACCAAAAATCCGCCGGAAATTTCCGGCGGATTTTTGGTATTTTGCGGCGGATTTTTGCCAAAAAAAAAAAAAATTAATTTATAAATCCGCCGGAAATTCCTAAAAATCCGCCGGAAAGTTTCTGTGGGATAAAAATCCGCCGGAAAGTCCAAAAAATCCGCCGGAAACTACCGTGGGATCAAATCCGCCGGAAATCTATCAAATCCGCCGGAAAGTTTCCGACGGATTTATATCCGCCGGAAAGTTTTCGACAGTAAATCCACTATTTCTTGTAGTGAAAGCAATTCAACATTCTCATCCCACACTCAAAGCTTCTTCAAGTTCAGATCTGGGATTCTTTTCTTGAGTGTGTGCTATCTTGTTAGAATCATTGTTTACAGTGTATCTATCGTTATTTCAAGCTCATAAACATGCCAAACCAAAACCCCTTTTGTAAAAAGAATGTGTATAAGCATCTCACCAAACTACCTAAGAGAGAGATGAGTGTTGGCGGTGATATGACTTGATTGAGGAAATCCTTAGAGAACTAGAAGAGAGTTTCTAAGAGATAGAAAACAGCAAGGTGTTGTTGTGTAAGAGTATACTGGGTTGTTGTGTGTGATCAAAGTCAGTACTGGTATAAGTCTTTTCTGTGTGATCAAAAGCAACTGTAAAACTATTTGGAGAATAGTGGAAATACTCACTTGGAAGTGAGGAGAGGACGTAGCCCAGGTTGGGGTGAACCTCTATAACTTCTGTGTTCTTTACTACTTTCCCTAACTATTCCTTAAGTTTGCTTTTCACAAAAGTTTGTTTTCAAACCAAGAGAAGGTTACTTTCATCAACCTCCTCTAAACTATTTTTAAGTAAAACCTTGTATTCTCTCTTACGTAACTGTGTTGGAAAACTGCTTCTCTTACATAGGAAGTACACACACACACATATATATATATATATATTATATATAAATATATATATATATATATATATATGTACTCCTTTCATTATTAATCTTCATCATTAAAAGAGATTTCATTAACCTATATATCATTAGTTGTTTTTTATCTAACAGAAGGTTATCTCATTCAACCTTCTCATTCTAGGTCTAGCTAAATAAAACTACTTTTTGCCTAGAACCATAGTTAAAATCAACTTATCTCTTGTATAGAATAATTGCCTTTTATCTTTCATCATTAGAGAAGGTTATTTCAGTATAAAGAAACTATCATTACTAACCTTCTCAAGTAAAGTTCTTTTTGAGAAACACCTTGGAAGAAGATTTTCAGAGATCAAGATTAATCAAAAAGGCGATACAATTCAAACCCCCCTTTCTTGTGAGTTTTAGTCACTTCAGACAACACATGGCCATGTTTTATTACACGGTTGGTCGTGTTTTAGGCTGTTTCTGTGCATAAAATTTAAATGTAGAAACATGGCCATGTTTTAAAAGCATTGGCAGTGTTTTAAAACACTGGCTGCCGTGTTTTCAGCTGTCCCCAGTGTAAATCTCTTGATAAAAAATTACTTTTCCGCTTTCCTTTCGACGAGATCTCATCCCCAATCATTTCCTTAATCCAACCTAAGTTATCCTAATCATATTGGGACTTATTGGATGCTTGATGGGTTTGACATTAACGAGGTTACGATTACGTGATTATTGTTTAAGTTGAACGATGTTTTACTAAACGAAATGACGAGTGAGAACATAACTATGGGTATTAATAAAACACTATTGGGATGACGATCCCAAGAGGTTAAGTAGCGTCCTTGGAATTGGAGATCTTGTCTCCTGAGTGTCATACCCTAATTTTGTCCGCCTAGTTTCAAAACCCTAATTTTCAGCAAAAATAAATAATTTTGTGAGTGATGCATTATTTGAGAAAGGGTTTAGGGTATTTACCCAAGCATTCTAAGGTTTTAAAAATCATTTTTGAGAAATTAAGGAATTTTGGGGCATTTAAAAGGGGCATTGTTTGGTCAATTTCAATTTAATAAATTTTTGCTAGCTGAAAATCCAATCAATTAATTTTTGGGAATTTACTTAATGAAATTGTATTATTTTGAACAAAAAAAATAAATAAAGAAAATCATTTTTCAAATTATGCGCATATTTTATATGTGTAGTAAAAAAATCAAGTTCAAATTAATTCAAGAAAGCATTTCAAAAAAATAGTACAAGGAATATTCCCAAAAATTATATGATAAGATTTTTGTTGGCAATTTTGGTCATCTCTCATTTTCAAAAATGGCATATTCTTCAAGATACCTTGTATATGGCTCAAAATGGTTAGATTTATGTACAATTATCTTGAAAAGAATAATCAAAATGGAGAGGATAATTGGAAGGTTCATGGATAGTACAATAGTACAATTGCCAACTTGCAAAACTTGGGCACCACTCTCCCAATGTGGTCAAATACCCCCCTTCATTTCCCTCTCATTTTGCATTTTTTTTGCCCCTCATCAAAGTGTGTTTCAATCCTCACCCTTGATTCAAAACTAAAATGCAATCCTAGAATGAGATGAGGTACACAATGACCTAAATGCCCCTAAACCTAATTGCACATTATATATACCCTCATATCCTCACCTCTCACAAGGTTTTGGCTCACAATTCACACTCAAAAAACCTAGCCTCTCCTCTCCTCCTTTGGCCGAACACACCTCCTCATTCCCTTACCTCATTTCTTCACTTTTTCACTTCAAATCAACATTCTAGTCCTAAATCCTTCATCATCCTTGCATTCTCTTCAAAGATCCATCTTCAAATCTCAAGAATAAAGCTCAAGATTGAAGATTAGAGGGTTGATTCAAGTGGTTTAGTGTTCATTCACCTTATTTCTTTTGCTATTCTAGCTTGGAGTTGAGGTATACTCTCAATCTTAACATCATCAAAATTTTAGCATAAAAAATGTAGATCATCAATCTATTTTTGCATATCAAGCATTTCTTTGCATTTTAGTGCTCTATTTTATGTTGAAATGTTGATATAATTGTTGTTGTTGAATGAGAGATGTGTTTCAAGCATTTTGACAAACACTTTGGGAGGTTTGGATGCTTGAAATGCATCTCTCTCTTTTGGAATAAATTGTGTGTTTGTGCTATTTTCGTTTTGTGCTTGCATTTTCATGAATAAAATTGTGATTTGGGATTATGTTTCATTTCGCATATTGTAGAAAAATTAGAGTTCGTGTGATTTTAGTGCATTCCTTTGCTTAATCATGTGAATCCTTGCCAAAAAGCTTGATCTATGTCATTTGCTTGCATGATTTTGTTGCTTTCAAAGAATAAAATGAGGTTTTAGCTCTATGTTGGTGTCGCATTTCATGAGATAATTAGGGTTTGTGCTTGTTTTTGTTGCTTGCTTTGAAAATCATGTTTGTGTTGATGATTTGGTAAGAGGATTTGACACTTATGCACTTGTGCATATCCCAAGTGTTAAAGATTACTTAAAGGGATTCAACACCTTAATTGTATATGCTTACGCTTGCATTGTTGATTGTTTTGCTTGCAACTTGTTAAAGTTTACACTTTGGTTCTTGATTTGGAAATTGATTGGAATTCTCTACTTCTTTTTCTTTTGGATGCCACGCCATCCCAACAAACTTTTGTGATCAATATCACCCTCCAATTCTCTTCCTCTCTTCTTCAAGTCATTTCTTTTTCCAAATTATTTTCCAAATTAAAACTTTTCTTCAAATTGTTTTCTATAGCAATCAATTTTTTTCAAAGATCAACAACAAACCTTTTTGAAAATTCATAAGGAGTCAAGTCGGACGTACGGCCGGTGTTGACTAGCGTCCTAAGAATGGAGTTGTACAGCTCAAATATCTTGGGATACTTATGAGAATTAAAACAAGTAATTAACAACTTGAACCCTTTTTTTTTTAAAAAAAATGAGTAAGGAATCAAATCGGATGTACATCCGGGATCGGTTAGCGTCTTAGGGTTAGCGAGCTGTACAGTTCATGCGAGCCTAAGATACATGCTCAAATAAAAGCAACCAACCTCACAACAAATCCTTTTCTTCCCTAATCAAAAAAAACATTTTCAATAAGTAGGGGGCACGTCGTCTGTACAGACGAAGTTGTCTTTGTTCTAGGTCTAGTGGACTGTACAGTCTAGGACCGAAAACCCCTACAATAAAAAACACCAACACAAAGTTTCTCGACTAAGGAGAACTGCGTAAGCTTTGAATTCTCCATCGCACCGGGAGATACGTAGGAGCGGGTCACATCCCGTCAAGCACACTTTTAAAAAATAATAAAAAGATTATTCTTTTCCCCCGTTTTCAAAAACACTTTTCTCAAATAAAAAAAGAAGTAGAACGAATTGTTTCAAATCAACTCTGTCAAAACTGCACATCAAGTTAAAGGTTCCCTTTCGGTAGAAAGGAGGTGTGGGATGCTAATACCTTCCCCACACCTAACCGACCCCCGAACCTACATCTCTAGTTCTCAAAGGACCACCCGCCTTAAAAAAGGACCCTTTTTCAATGTTTTGGTCCCTAAATAAAAAATGTTGATGGCGGCTTCACAAATTTTCAAGTTTTACGATGAAAGGTCCAATCCGGATCTTTCGGGGTGCAACACTGAGTCCAAGGCCCTTAATTGTTATCTGGGTTGGGTTTAAGGCCCATACTTGTTATCCAGTTTGGGTTCTCCATTGTGGTTGACGTTGTTCAACTACTTTTGGATTACGCTACGTTGTGACAAGTGAAAAGATTAAGTAATAGACAACGAGAGGCACGATAAGTGTTCGCAAAAGAACATACTGAGATTTGTAATCTCACCCTTTATGTTGTTATGTTTTAAGATTGACAGGTTAAGATCAAGCGAGGAAAGGAAAGTAGTTGTTGTTTTGGCTACCAAGTTATGATATGTTTCGAGATCTAAGTTTGTTGTTAGTTTCTCTAGCTAAAGGTTAATGTAATAGGTCTAAACCGTCTTTTGGATTTGAACTATGTTAAAGAAATGACTCATGTTAACTGATTTAATTATGTCATTTAACTTATCTTTTTTGGTATTTCTACCACTCGGGACTATGTTTCATTCAAATCCTTAAACGACTTAGAACTGTTATTTGGTTAAAATGGTTGACAACCTAGACTTTACTATTTCTAAATTTCAGGGTCTTACTGAGTGATCTTTAGACTTTATTTTATAACATCTGTTGATGTGTCCTTGTAGCTAATTTCGAATCCAAAAGTTGGCTGTAACAAAAGGGGATGAAGATTTTCTATTTCTTCACCCTATCATCGTCGTCTCTTCATTAGTATCATACTACACTGTCTTCATCAATAATTTCTTTCCTAAAAATCAAGAATGAAGAGCCCAAAAGCCCCAAAACAGTTGCTTAAAATCCATTCATTTCAACCAAGAAAATGGACTTGCATGCATATGTTTGGAGCTTAAGCAAAATCTTGAAGCTAGAGGGGAGATAAAGGAATGGCATAGCTTGAAGGTTCAGCAAGAGCTAGATATTTAGAATCCAAAATCATGTAGAACAATGGCTGTAAAGAAAAAAACAAAAGTGGAATTCACAGGAAAAATCAGTTTTTGGAACACATCTACGAAGATTCAAAGTTCAGCCTGGATGTCAGTATAATTTAAGGACATATATTGAAGATTTGATGATGGAACATTTGAAATATTTGAGCTAAATTGAACTAAATTTCGTGTGGATCAAAAGTGTTCTATACTGTACTTCCGACCTTGGTGACAGGTTCGAGGTAGTTAGTAGATGAAGTCCTTGATCTTCAATGTTCAATCCGATGTGGGGGTGTGGTACCTGCAAAGACATTCCGACGCTCAAGTCAGGGAAGTAGTCAAGCAGAGTATTAAATGAGTAGATTGCTTACCATCAATGAGCATTGAATGTGGTATTTATAGGTTTTGAATAGTGTTTGACCTAATGATTATGAGCCATCAGATCTGCTGGTTGCATCTGGAGCGTTGAGATATGGGCTTGTTTTAGAAGATGGGTCGTTTATCATTGGGCCTTTAGGGGGTGTCAATAGTAAAAGATCCATTACCATAACAGTTGCCTCCCAAGTCTGGTCGTCTGGAGGACGATCTTGACTTGTAAGGTGGTGGGATCACGGGTTGGTACGGAAACCATTGGCTGTGCGATTGTTGCTCGATCTTAATAGGTCGATGTTTGCCCCCGGGCTGGGTATTGGTCGATCCGGATTCTGTCATGCTCCATCTGCCACGACGTTGTGACTTAGGCATCTTCGAGGAACTCAAAGGGGTACATAAAGACAATGCTTCGTGATTCTTGCCATGCATTAAATGCTTCAGACAGGGCGCGTCTTTTGATGACTGCTAATGATGGTGACACATAGTTTTGCTTGCGTAGTTTAAAGCTTATTGATTGGACATGACCCTTCGATTCTTAGGCCCAACTCTTGGCCCACTATAACTAGGGGGTCAGTCTCTTCATTCTGCTTGTTACCAATTCCATTCACTCTGATTGATGACCTCCGGAAGTGACACTAATTTGACCAAAAAGATCGTGGCGAGGGTCGACGTGTTCCAGTGAATTTCAATCATCCGATTCGTAAGGCCAAACTACCGCTAGATCCCAATCCCTTTCTTCGTCGTTTACGAGGTTAGTTTTCTTTAAACTATTTCTCAT
This sequence comes from Astragalus glycyphyllos, assembly GCA_963573325.1. Lineage (NCBI taxonomy): Eukaryota > Viridiplantae > Streptophyta > Magnoliopsida > Fabales > Fabaceae > Astragalus > Astragalus glycyphyllos. The sequence goes on along the minus strand of OY754312.1, from coordinate 61,918,590 downwards.
CCCTTTTAAAGGTCGAACTTCCCCAGGCCTTTTAACTTCGCTGAGAGTGGGGGCCGTAAGGTTGGGTTCCGACTTGTTCGCGAACCCATTTGCGGCATTTGATCCTGACACCTCGTCCCACAATTCTGCAGGTCCGATCTGGTGAGGATCAAGAAAACTCACAGAGAGATAACCGTAAAACCTCCCGAATTTTCCAAGAAGATGGATTCAGGAGACGGAGTTCCGGATGGCGTCCATCAAGATAACAATCCCGACGCACCCGAAGTTCAAGATCAAGTCGCATCCACTACTCCTGACGAGCAGGATCATCCGGATTCGGCACCGACGAGCGAGCAAGCGAATGGAGATCTGGACATACAAAATCATTCCCCGAGTGACAAGACCAACGACCCAATCGATGAAGATTCCAAGGATAACGAAGAGGACAAGGAGGTCGGAGACGATGATGGGGATGACGAAGGGGAAGATGAGGATGATGGCGAGGATGATGGTGAAAATGATAATGAAGGTAAAAAGGAAGACGACGTTCCAGTCGTAGACGAGGAAGAAAACATCGAGGTTGTTACGCTCTCTTCGGATTCTGAGGGGGAAGTGCAGTTTGGGGAAAAGCAGGGGACCTCCAATACTTGCGATTCAGAGGATGAGGAGGTCGAGAGGATGGGTATTCTAGTACCGGTCCCGGGATTCTTGATGTTCCTCGAAGAGAGGTGCATCCTGTAACGCCCTAAAATTTAATCAAATTACTTCGAAGTTGGATTGCCGTAGGATAATTGTAAGAATTGAAATTATGAGCGTAGTAGCTATGTTGAAAATGAGTTAGATGATAATCACGTGTCGTGGGCCAGTTAAAAATAGCATTGGCCTTAGCACCGCGAGTGCGCAGCGCTCACGCAACCCTAGCAGCGTGTCCAGTGCGCAGCTTGCGCAGGAAGGCGCTTTTGCGCCACTCCTCCTTATAATTATAGTGCAAATATGCGCTAGGGCTGGTCTTTTTGCGCAGCCGCCCTCTTTTCCCTTCTTCTCCTTCTTCCTCTCACTTCTAAGTTACACAAAAGCCTCAATTTTCAAGAGCTCTAGCCTAGGATTGGATTGGGAGGGTTGATTTTCATTGCAATTCTCTACGTTCGTGATCGTCACGCGTCGTTACTATCGCAGGGGAGTCGCCGTATTCGGAGAATCGAGGAACGAGGCTAGGAGGGAGTTTGCGCCACCATAGTTGAGGTAAGGGTGGGTTCGAATTCTATAATAGCGTATATGAGGGATCGTATGCGGGGTTTGGGGTTTATTATAGATTGCCTCTGTGTATGTTGCGTAGTTATATATATATATATATCGTATGAGAAATGTTTGACGAATTGACCGTGTGTGCTTCAATTCCTATGTCGTTAGTTCTAATTAAATCGAATTGTAATTTTGTTGGATTAAGGTTTTCACTATTATAATAAAAAAAATGATAGGAATATAGATAACTCGTTAGTAAGAATTATAAATAATTTTCGTAATTGAATTGATGGTTACGTTAATGCTGTTACTGTTTTGATGTGATGCTGTTGCTGTTTTGCTGTTAATGCTGTTGCTGTTTTGCTGATAATGCTGTTGCTGTTTTGCTGTTAATGCTGTTGATGTTTTGCTGTTAAAGCTGTTGCGGTTTTGCTGTTATTGTTGTCATAGCTGTTACATTTTGCTGCTGTGTTGTTGCTATTCTTGCTGTTTTGCGCTGTTGATGTTGCTGCTTTGTCAATATTGTTGCCACAGTTGCTGTTGTGGTTAATTGTTGCGTTGAATACCTTGTCGAAAATGTGGTAAATTGCAGGTGAAGTTGTAAAAGTTGATTTCCCTCTATTTATTGGCAAAGATAGTAAATTGTAGGCCTATGGCCGCCATGACGTTTTGGTGTTGTTGTCGTGCGATTGCGTGACTGTGATTAGCGTTACTTGTACATTCACATTGTGTCGCATACCTTTGCATTTGCTTTACGACATGAAGGATGAGGGCTATGCCCTGTGAGCCACTATTTACTGGCAACGACGATTTTTACGACGGGAGTTTTGCTCCAATGGTACCACATGCATATGCACAGTTGAGTCGCATTCCGCATTGCACTTCGATGTTTCTATTGATGACTCTATTGAGGATTTTATTGATGATAATCTGTAATTCTATAGTACCTGACCTATCATATTGTTCTTCATACATGCTCTTATATAGTTCGATATATCACCCCTTCCGTGTGATGGATTGCACTCCAGCGCAGAAGGTTCGTTATGGTACTCATATGCTGTCAGAAGAGGCTAACGACTGGTGGTTAGATACACGTCAGAGATTGGAAGCTGCAGGTGAAGAGATCACTTGGGTTGTGTTCCATAGGGAGTTTTTGAGGAAGTATTACCCTGAGGATGTTCGGGGTAAGAAAGAAATTGAGTTTCTTGAGCTGAAGCAAGGGAACCTGTCAGTTACTGAATATGCTGCTAAGTTGGTGGAGTTGGCCAAATTTTATCCGCACTACAATGAAGCAACTGCTGAATTTTCAAAGTGCATCAAGTTTGAGAATGGGCTGCGACCTGAGATCAAAAAGGCAATTGGGTATCAGAAGATCCGTGTTTTCTCCGATTTGATTGACAGTTGCAGGATCTATGAGGAGGACAACGATGCTCACTATAAGATCATTAATGAGAAGAGGAGCAAGCAGCAGACTCGTGGTAAGCCGTATGATGCTCTAGTTGGTAAAGGTAAGCAGAAAAGTTTTGATGGTAAGAGAACTAGTGGGGGAGACGCCCCTGCTGGTATTGTATGTTACAAATGTGGCAAACCTGGTCAGAAGAGTAACGTGTGCAAGGTTGAGGTGAAGAGGTGCTTTCGTTGTGGTAAGACTGGGCACGAATCATCCGAGTGCAAGCACAAGGAGCAGGTCTGTTTCAACTGTGGCGAAGAAGGGCATATTAGTAATCAATGTCAGAAGCCAAAGAAAGAAAGAGTTAGTGGAAGAGTGTTCTCTCTGGCAGGGACACAGACTACTGAGAACGACAAATTTATTGGAGGTACATGTTTCATTAATGGTATTCCTCTAATAGCTATTATTGATACTGGTGCTACTCATTGTTTTATTGCTGCAGAATGTGTTAAAAGATTGGGTCTTGTGTTGTCTTCTATGAATAGGGAGATGGTTGTCGATACTCCAGCTAAGGGGTCGGTGACTACTTCTCTTGTGTGTTCTAAGTGCCCTTTGTGGATTTTCGATAGAGAATTTATTGTTGATCAGATTTGTCTGCCGTTAACCGGATTGGGTGTGATCCTAGGCATGGACTGGTTAGAATATAACTATGTTCATATTAATTGTTTTAGCAAGTCTGTGAGTTTCTCCACTCCCGAAGAGGAGGAGGCTGGTTTGTTGTCTGCTGGACAGTTGCGGAAGTTGATGCGGGAAGAAGTTCAGCTATTCTCGCTGATGGCGTCGCTATCTATTAAGAATCAAGCCATAATTGATGAGTTGCAGGTGGTGCGCGAATTTCCTGAAGTTTTCCCTGATGAGATTCCAAGTGTACCACCAGAGAGGGAAGTTGAATTTGCTATTGATCTTGTACCTGGTACCAAACCTGTTTCTATGGCACCTTACAGGATGTCAGCATCTGAATTATCCGAATTGAAGAAGCAACTTGAGGATCTACTTGAAAAGAAGTTCGTGAGGCCGAGTGTATCACCGTGGGAGCTCCAATGTTGCTAGTGAAGAAGAAGGATGGGAGTATGAGGCTTTGTGTTGATTATAGACAGTTGAATAAAGTGACGATTAAGAACAAGTATCCACTCCCAAGAATAGACGATTTGATGGATCAATTGGTGGGTGCTCAAGTATTCAGTAAGATTGATTTGAGATCGGGCTACCATCAAATTAAAGTGAAAGATGAGGATATTCAGAAGAGGGCTTTTAGAACTCGGTATGGGCATTATGAGTATTCGGTGATGCCTTTCGGTGTTACTAACGCGCCGGGAGTATTCATGGAATACATGAACCGTGTGTTTCATGCTTATTTGGATCGGTTTGTGGTAGTATTCATCGATGATATTTTGATTTACTCTAAGACAGAAGAAGAGCATGCAGAGCACTTGAGATTGGTATTGGAGGTCTTAAGGGACAAGAAGTTATATGCAAAGTTGTCTAAGTGCGAATTTTGGGTGAAGGAGGTGAGTTTTCTTGGTCACATTATTTCTGGTAGCAGCATTGCGGTGGATCCATCTAAAGTCGATACTGTATTGCAATGGGAGACTCCAAAGTCGGCTACCGAGATTAGAAGCTTTTTGGGATTAGCTGGCTACTATAGAAGGTTCATTGAAGGCTTTTCTAAGTTGGCACTTCCTTTAACTCAGCTGACCTGCAAAGGTAAAGCCTTTATATGGGACGCTCGTTGCGAAGAGAGTTTCACCGAATTGAAAAAGAGATTGACGACGTCTCCTATCTTGACGTTGCCTAATCCGGGAGAGTCCTTTGTGGTGTACTGTGATGCTTCCAAGATGGGTTTAGGAGGTGTGCTTTTGCAGAATGGTAAGGTAGTTGCTTATGCATCGAGGCAGTTGAGGACTCATGAGAAGAACTATCCTACGCACGATTTAGAACTTGCTGCAGTTGTTTTTGCGCTGAAAATTTGGAGGCATTATCTTTATGGTTCTAGATTTGAAGTATTTAGCGACCATAAGGGTTTGCAGTACTTGTTTGATCAAAAGGAACTGAATATGAGACAGCGGAGGTGGTTGGAGTTGCTAAAAGACTATGATTTCAGTTTGAATTATCATCCAGGGAAAGCTAATGTCGTGGCTGATGCTTTGAGCCGAAAGACCTTGCACATGTCGGCAATGATGGTCAGGGAGTTTGAATTGATTGAGCAGTTCAGAGATATGAGTTTGATTTGCGAAGTGACACATCAGAGTGTTATGTTGGGGATGTTGAAGATTAATAATGACTTTTTAGATAGCATCAGAGAAGCTCAGAAACTGGATGTTAAACTGGTAGATTCGACGGTAGGAATCGGGCAGTCTGAGAATAACGAATTTGAGTTGGATGCGCAAGGTGTGTTGAGATACCGTAATAGAATCTGCATTCCTGACGATGCGGAAATGAAGAAAGCAATTCTCGAAGAGAGTCATAGAAGTAAGTTGAGTATTCATCCAGGAGCTACGAAAATGTATCAAGACTTGAGAAGATGGTTCTGGTGGCCTGGGATGAAGCGCGACGTAGCGCAATTCGTGTATGCATGTTTAACTTGTCAGAAGTCAAAAGTCGAACATCAGAAGCCTGCGGGGTTGATGCAACCTTTAGAGATTCTGGAATGGAAATGAGATAGCATTTCAATGGACTTTGTGACGGGGCTGCCTAATACTGTGAGAGGGCATGATGCGATTTGGGTGATTGTTGACAGGCTGACGAAGTCGGCTCATTTTATACCTATTAATATCACGTATCCGGTACCGAAGTTGGCTTAGATTTACCTCCAAAAGATTGTAAAGTTGCATGGTGTTCCTATGTGTATCGTTTCGGATAGAGATCCTAGGTTCACTTCTGATTTCTGGAAGAGTTTGCAAGAGGCGTTGGGTTCTAAGTTGAGATTGAGCTCAGCGTATCACCCTCAGACGGATGGTCAGACAGAGAGGACTATTCAATCGTTGGAGGATTTGTTGAGAGCGTGTATTCTTGAGCAAGGAGGTTCGTGGGATACCCATCTCTCGTTGATAGAGTTTACCTATAATAATAGTTATCATTCTAGTATTGGGATGGCACCTTTCGGAGCGTTGTATGGTCGAAGGTGTAGAACCCCTTTGTGTTGGTATGAATCTGGAGTGAGTATAGTGCTTGGACCTGAAATTGTTCGAGAAACGACTGAGAAGGTGAAGTTGATTCGTGAAAAGATGAAATCTTCACAAAGTAGACAGAAGAGTTACCATGATAAGCGAAGGAAGGATTTGGAATTTCAAGCTGGTGATCATGTGTTTCTGAGAGTCACCCCTGTGACCGGTGTTGGACGTGCTCTGAAATCTAAGAAGCTTACTCCTCGATTCATTGGTCCGTATCAGATCACGGAAAGAGTTGGGAATGTAGCTTACAGAGTGGCCTTACCGCCTAATCTTTCGAATTTGCATGATGTGTTCCATGTGTCACAACTTCGGAAGTATATTCCAGATCCATCTCATGTAATTCATATGGATGATGTGCAAGTACAGGATAACCTCACTGTGGAGACGATGCCTGTACGAATCGCGGACCGTGAGACGAAGACTCTAAGGGGCAAAGAGATCGCCTTGGTGAAAGTAGTCTGGTTAGGAGCTGCCGGAGAGAGCATGACATGGGAGTTGGAAAGCAAGATCCGGGAGTCCTATCCCGAGTTGTTCGAATCAGGTAAATTTTCGAGGACGAAAATATTCTAAGTGGGGGAGAGTTGTAACGCCCTAAAATTTAATCAAATTACTTCGAAGTTGGATTGCCGTAGGATAATTGTAAGAATTGAAATTATGAACGTAGTAGCTATGTTGAAAATGAGTTAGATGATAATCACGTGTCGTGGGCCAGTTAAAAATAGCATTGGGCTTAGCACCGCGAGTGCGCAGCGCTCACGCAACCCTAGCAGCGTGTCCAGTGCGCAGCTTGCGCACGAAGGCGCTTGTGCGCCACTCCTCCTTATAAATATAGCGCAAATATGCGCTAGGGCTGGTCTTTTTGCGCAGCCGCCCTCTTTTCCCTTCTTCTACTTCTTCCTCTCACTTCTAAGTTACACAAAAGCCTCAATTTTCAAGAGCTCTAGCCTAGGATTGGATTGGGAGGGTTGATTTTCATTGCAATTCTCTACGTTCGTGATCGTCACGCGTCGTTACTATCGCAGGGGAGTCGCTGTATTCGGAGAATCGAGGAACGAGGCTAGGAGGGAGTTTGCGCCACCATAGTTGAGGTAAGGGTGGGTTCGAATTCTATAATAGCGTATATGAGGGATCGTATGCGGGGTTTGGGGTTTATTATAGATTGCCTCTGTGTATGTTGCGTAGTTATACATATATATATCGTATGAGAAATGTTTGATGAATTGACCGTGTGTGCTTGAATTCCTATGTCGTTAGTTCTAATTAAATCGAATTGTAATTTTGTTGGATTAAGGTTTTCACTATTATAATAAAAAAATGATAGGAATATAGATAACTCGTTAGTAAGAATTATAAATAATTTTCGTAATTGAATTGATGGTTACGTTAATGCTGTTACTGTTTTGATGTAATGCTGTTGCTGTTTTGCTGTTAATGCTGTTGCTGTTTTGCTGATAATGCTGTTGCTGTTTTGCTGTTAATGCTGTTGATGTTTTGCTGTTAAAGCTGTTGCGGTTTTGCTGTTATTGTTGTCATTGCTGTTACGTTTTGCTGCTGTGTTGTTGCTATTCTTGCTGTTTTGCGCTGTTGATGTTGCTGCTTTGTCAATATTGTTGCCACAGTTGCTGTTGTGGTTAATTGTTGCGTTGAATACCTTGTCGAAAATGTGGTAAATTGCAGGTGAAGTTGTAAAAGTTGACTTGCCTCTATTTATTGGCAAAGATAGTAAATTGTAGGCCTATGGCCGCCATGACGTTTTGGTTTTGTTGTCGTGCGATTGCGTGACTGTGATTAGCGTTACTTGTACATTCACATTGTGTCGCATACCTTTGCATTTGCTTTACGACGTGAACGATGAGGGCTATGCCCTGTGAGCCACTATTTACTGGCAACGACGATTTTTACGACGGGAGTTTTGCTCCAATGGTACCACATGCATATGCACAATTGAGTCGCATTCCGCATTGCACTTCGATGATTCTATTGATGACTCTATTGAGGATTTTATTGATGATATGTGTAATTCTATAGTACCTGACCTATCATATTGTTCTATAGTACCTGACCTATCATATTGTTCTTCATACATGCTCTTGCAGACTAAGTCGCTTTTCCGATCTTTCCATAATTTTACCCTGGTAATGAAGAAGATAAATGGTCGTTCGGGTAGAATTTGGAAAGTTGAAGGGATGAGAGATGGCGAGCATGTGGCCACTTGGGCAGGAGAGTTTAAGTTTAGCATGTATAATGTGACGGTTAGGGATATGAATATCCGACCTCGTTTCACTTTCCTTCATCAAACCGTGTTGGCGAGGTTGGACGTCACCCCCTCTCAGCTGCATCCCAACGCGTGGGCATTTCTCCGGGCTTTCGAGCTTATGTGCATCCACTTGGAGTGGACGGCATCGCCCCTTCTTTTCTTTCATTTGTTTGAACTTAATCGGAATAGTGGGGAAGATAAATCTGGGCGCGAGCACGTGAGTCTTCGATCAAGAAGAGGTTCGAAGATCTTCAGAGCCTTTGCGGATTAACTGAGAGGAGATTAAAAAAAAATTCTATTGGGTCGAGCCTGTGAACGACAAAGCCATTGACTGTGTGGGGAAATTTGGTGCAGATGGTCGGACTTTGGACTCTACGAAGTTTCCCATTGGCTGGAGCAGCGGTCATTTTAACCGATCTACTCATGCCTATTTGGTTGGTGAGGAGAAGCTGAATGCTGAAGATCGTCTGACCAAGAAGATTTTAATCTATATCTCCGAACAGATCCCTTTTAAGAAGCCAAAATAACGGGGTATCCCAACAGATCTCATCGTTAAGGCCGCCAAAAGGCGTGACGTGCAAAAAGTTTTAGGTGGGGTTAGGGTCAAGATCGTTTTCATTCATTTGAATGCATTTTATTGCCTTTATTTTTGAAAGTTAACTAACTTGTCTTTCCCTTCTTTGCAGACACTATGGCATCAACGAAGCTCGTAAAACGGAGGGAGTTGGCGATGAGGCAAGTTGACATCGACATCGACATTGAGGGGGGTGACTCTCAAACTTCTCCGAAAACCTTCACTGGATCGCGATAACGTTCTTGACGCCGTGTCCCTCAACACCGTCAAGCAAGGGGACATGAACGTCGCTCCCAAGGTTGATCGGGGGAAGAAGGTGCAGATCTCACAGGAAAACTCCCCTCCTCGGAAGAAACCTACTGAAGCGGGCACATCTGAAAAGAGGAAACGATCTGACCCTGCCGAGGTTGGGAAAGATGCTAAGAAGCCCAAAGAGTCCAAGAAGTCTAGGCACAAGGTTAAGGCCGTTCCTTTGGATGAGAAGTTCTTGGAGCTGAACTTCGAGCAATGGCGGGCGGATCCCATTACAGCTTCCGCCCAGATTTTCTTGAACTTGGCTGAAGTTTACAAGATCCTAAAGGAGAAGTATCAAGATCGCGCTAAAGGTAGATTTTGCGACTTTATTGACTCTGTTGCCCCAGAAATTTTCTATCTATTCTAACTCATTTTTTGTGGATATTCCAAATTTCAGGGTTGGTGGAAGCTGAGAAAACAAATAATTTTCAAACTCTGCAAGAGCTGACAGCGAAAAGCACTGCTTTGGCCCAAGCTAACTTCGACCTGGAGAAGCTGAGGAAAAATAAGGACGATCTTGAAAACTTGAAGAAGGCCGCCATTACCCTCGCTGACAATGCCGAGGCTAAGGTCAAAGAGTTAGAAGATCGGATCAAAGTGCTGGAATTGTCCGAAGTTGAGGCCAAAAAGAAAGTGAAGACCTTGGAAAACCAGGTGAGCGAGCTTAGAGGCAAGTTGAACGAACTTACTGAGGGTAAGACGGAGTCAAGTTCCGATGCTGATGCTAAAATTGTCGCCCTTCAAGATCAACTTTTCAGAACCCAAGCTGCTCTTAAGGTAAGCCAGAAAGAAGCTAAAGAGGCTGTCGATATTGCAATCGGGATGTACGCGGATGAGTTTGAAGACGCTCTTAAACAGACGGCTTTGGTCCACCCTTCTCTTCCTTTAGACCCGACCATTCTCAACGCTAATCATGAGATAGAGGAAGATCGGATTGTCAAAGTCGATGTAAAGCCGAAGGTGAAGACCGTGATTTTTCCCTCTTCCGATGCCTCGACCTTTTGGTGCAGATTTTTAGTAGCAGTTCTGAGCTTATACATCGTTGGCCGATCTTGCATAGACCCAGAACTTTGTTGTAAGAATTTTCTTTTTGAAGTCGATCTAGGATCTTTCGAACTTGAGAACTCGGCCGTATCTGAGATGGTCTGTAATGATTTTCAACATCGTATTTTGTTTTAAGTTTTTACGAATGTTTGCAAATTTGCAAGTTATTCACGTCGTTTCACGTCGTTTCGCGTGCTTATGAATGTTTTAAATTTGCCAATTGTATACGTCGTCCTAAAGGCAGTTTACCAGGACTCCGGCTGGATTTAACTCGCCCTATAGGGATCTTGTCAACTATGGCCAATGGTCGTTCTGGGAATATAAATTCCTAAAAACCAACTCTCGTTGGAACGGTTTACCAAGACTTAGCTCGGATTTAACTCTTTTCAAAGAGTCGCGACCTGAGATGGTCGCTAGGGGAGATCGTAAGATCGGTCCCGGATAGCCTCTCCCGTAGATGGAGGCTTGGTTCGTACAGTATTATTTGAATAGATAATGTGGTGAACGTCGGTATGGGTACCGTTTTGATTACATGAGTTACTCATTACAAAAGGTTGGCACACTCGGATATGGTGTCCTTAAAAAAGATGACTGCATTTGTGCCCTTAGATCGGGGGTTTTCAAACGTAGTAGTTTTTGAATTTTGTTGCATTCCAAGTTCTTTCAATCGTTTTTCCACTGAGGGTCTCGAGTAAGAAAGCTCTGTTACCGGTCTTAGATTTAACACGGTAAGGTCCCTCCCAGTTTTGTGCGAGCTTCCCTTGGGCTGCGTTTTTTAGACCGACGTCCGCTCTACAGAGCACTAGATCTTCGATCTCAAAATCTCTAGGAATGACTTTGGCATTATACCTGGTTACCACTCCTTGCTTGATGACGGCTTCCCTGAATGAGGCTCGTCCCCGGATTTCATCGATGAGATCGAGTTCCTCCTTTATGGCTTGAATGTTTTCCGCCTGAGGTTTGGGATTCGACGTTCTCCAGCTGAGTTCGCCAATCTCGACAGGAATGACCGCCTCGCTGCTGTAGAAGAGCCGGAACGGCGTTTCAGCCGTCGAGCTTTGAGGGGTCGTCCTGTAACCCCAGAGGACATAAGGCAGCTCTTCGACCAAGTTTCCTTTAGCGTCGTCTAGGCATCTCTTTAAACCGTTGAGGAGTACCTTGTTCACCGCTTCGACTTGACCATTGGTTTGTGGGTGTTCCACTGAAGTGAAACGGTGTTTGATTTTAAGGTCGGCCATCAACTATCTAAAACCTGCATCAGTGAACTGTATCCCATTGTCAGTTATTACAACCTCAGGAATTCCGAACCTGCTCATGATGTTTTTCTTAAAAAATTTGATATAGTTTTTTGCAGTGATGGTAGCCAAAGGTTCTGCCTTGATCCACTTGCTCATGTAATTAATTGCCACTATAAGATACTGGATCTGTCCAAGAGCTGTTGAGAACAATCCTAGGAGATCTATCCCCCACCATGCAAATGGCCAAGTGGAGGATAGGATCATCAGATCCGTGGGGGGATCGATATGGACATTGGCGTGGAATTGGCACTTTTTGCATCTTTTCACGTAATTCTTAGCGTCGGCATCCATGGCCGGCCAATAATAACCGGAACGGAGTGCTTTCCGAGCTAGAGAGCGGGCAACAAGATTTTGGCTACAAATTCCCTCATGAATTTCGGTTAAGACATAATCTGCTTATTCTACTTCAACGCACTTAAGTAATGGGGAGGAAAGGCTTCTTCTGTATAAGGTTCCGTCGATCACTGAAAATGCCGAGGCTCTCCTTCTTACGTCCTTAGCTTTCTTTTCGTCTAGAGGTTCTGTTCCTGAGATAATGTACTCTAGGATTTGATGAATCCAACTTTGGCTTTCTTCAAGAACGCATATGGTCGAGGTAAATTCAGAGTCGATGGTTACACTAGCCTTATGAAGTGTTTCTTGAATAACCGTCCTATGATTTCCAGGAGCTTTCGTATTGGCGACCTTTGAGAGGATGTCTGCTCTTTGATTTTCTAACCTCGGAACATGTTTTACCTCTGTTTTGTCAAATTTGGCCAGCTAATCTCGGACTCTAGTCACGTACTTCTGCAGGATCGGATCCTTTGTTACATACTTGTCACTGATTTTAGAGACTACCAAGAGAGAATCGGTGTGCAGACTAACCCGAGGGACTCGAAGGTCGATCGCCAAACGGAGACCGGCGATGCAGGCCCCATACTCTGCCTAGTTGTTCGACGTTTGGAAGTTGAAGGTCAGGGATACTTCAATAATGACACCATCCGGACTCTCTAGCATGGGTTTGAAGAACCATCCACATGTAGGATCCACGTTTCATTTTCAGGATCGGCGGGCGTCATCTCGCCCACGAAATCTGCTAAAACCCGTGATTTCATGGCGGCGCGGGTTTCATACTTGATTCCGAACTCTGAGAGTTCTATTGCCCATTTGATTATATGCCCTGCAAGGTCGGGTCTGTGCAGAATTTGTCTGAGAGGGTAGTTGGTCCGTACGACTACCTGGTGTGCCACAAAGTAGGTCGAAAACGTCGGGTTGCGACGATCAAAGCTAGTGCTATCTTCTCAATTTTGTGGTACCGACCTTCCGCACCGTGCAGAGCTTTACATGCAAAGTAGATTGGGCTCTGACCAACCACTGTCTCTCGTACAAGAACGACGGCCAAAGCTTCATCCGAGACCGACAGATACAGATACAAAGTCTCCCCTTTGTCTGGTCGAGTTAAGATCGGAGGCTCGGAAAGTACTTTCTGGGGTTGCTTAAGGACTTCGTCTTGCTCGGTAGTCCATTTGAATTCGGTCTCATCCTTCTTTAATAACTTGAAAAGGGGAAGGGATTTGAATGCTGCATTGGAAATGAAACGAGACAAAGCGCTGATCATGCCATTAAGTTTCTGGACTTCCTTTTTGGTGGTTGGCGTACGCATCTCAGTCACAGATCGGCACTTGTCGGGGTTTGCCTCAATTCCTTTTTTAGTTAAGTAAAATCCAAGGAACTTTCCAACTCGGACTTCAAAGGTGCATTTTTCTGGGTTTAACCTCATGTTATTCCGTTTAAGTTCTCAAAAGATTTCCCTCAGATCGGAGACATGAATATTTTCCTCGATGCTTTTTGCGATCATGTCATCCAGGTAGACCTCGACGTTCCTACCGATCTGTCTTTGGAAAACCTTATTCATCATTCTTTGGTAAGTCCCTCCGGCGTTCTTCAATCCGAAAGGGATGACACGGTAGGCAAAGTTACCTCGTCAGTCATGAAGGCAATTTTTTCCTAGTCAGGTGGGAACATGGCGATCTGATTATATCCTAAGTACGCATCCATGAAAGATAAGAGCCAGAAACCTGAGGCATTGTCGACCAGTTGATCTATGCTGGGGACTGGGAACGCGTCTTTCGGGCAGGCCTTCTTAAGATCAGTATAATCGATACACATGCGCCACTTTCCATTGCTCTTTTTCACCAGCACCGGGTTAGATAACTACGTTGTGTACTTGATTTCTGCAATGAAGTTTGCTTTGATTGGATCGTCAATGGCTTTGGCGGCTGCGGCTGCTTTCTCACCACCTTGAGCTCTTTTTCTTTGGGCGACCCATTTGGCTTCTAGGTTGACAGCGAGTTGGTGACAAGCGACCTCGAGAGAGAATCCTGGCATGACTCCAGCAGACCAAGCGAAAAGATCAACGTGGTCTCTACGGCATTAGGTTAATTCCTTCTTAACCTCATCGGGGAGGTCGTCCCCGATCTTGACAGTTTTGGTAGGGTCCTCGCCGAGTTGAACATCGACAAACTCTCTGTCTGGTTGGGGTCTCTTCATTTTTCTTTTGAGCTCTTTTGCTAATTCGTCGTCGTCCTCCTCTTCTGAGCTTTTCGAGTCATACCACGCATCTAAATCAGTCGCATTCACCTCACCAGATCGTCCCTTGTCTTTCTGTGCAACACTAAGATTTTCTTGAGGGATACCCCTTCCTTGTCTCGAGCTTTTTGTTCGGCATAGGAAAAAACATCTTGCTGCGGCTTCAAGATCGGACTTCAGAGTGATCACTTTGTTACATAGATAGTGGAACTTCATTTTTAAGTGAGTGGTGGAGGTAACTTCTCCGAGCCTCCCTAAAGTTGGTCTGTCGATGATGCCGTTGTAGATGGATTCACAAGGTAAGACCAGGAATTTGGTTTTAACGGTCCTCATCATCGGCTCTTTTTCGTAGGAGTCCATCAGCTCTAAGTGGCCAAGTGGTTTGGTCCGGGATCCGTTAAAACAAGATAGTGCTGATCCTGAGTAGGTAGTGAGCTCATCTCTGTCGATTCCCATTCTATCTAGAAGACCGATGAAGAGGATATCTGACGAGCTTCCCTGATCAACTAGGATCCTTCAAACCTCCTTCTTGGCTATCACTACCGAGATGATGAGAGGTACGTGTTTATTTGGTTTTCCGTCCATTAGATCTTCATCGCCAAACGACAAAGGCGGTCAGTTCGAGAAGGTCTGAACCGCCGAGGTTGAGGCAACACTTAATAGCTCTTTCCACTTTCACTTCATGGTTTGGGTGGATTCTTCGTGTTCAAATCCTCCTGCGACCATCATCATTACCGACTGACCTTTTGATCGCCTAAGGTCGGGCTCTTCATCGTCTGAGTCTACTTTATGTTTCCCCTTTTTCTTGGAATCGTCTTCTTTTTCTTCCTTAACCTCGCCAAACGCCGTTCCAGGCTTCTTTACATAACTGGATAATTTCCTTCTTTTGATTAGATCCTCAATGTCATCTTTCAGAGCATTGCAGTGGTTAGTATCATGACCATTGCTCTTGTGGTATCAGCAGTGTTTATTGGATTGTTGTCCGGGTCGATGGGGAAAAGGTTTAGGAGTCTTGACATCCTTAAACTCGACGCTCCAACATTCCCCCAGAAGTTAGGCATTTGAGACGTTGAGCTCGGTATACACATTATGACGATTTCGAGATCGGGGATCCCGATTAGCCCGATTATCGTAACCTCGATTGTCGTTCTGGTGGTCTTTATCGTTTCGAGGCCTTGATGGGCCGGGTTGAGTTGTCTCTTTCCCTGTCTTACTGCTCTCTTCCTCGTTGATGAAACACTGGGATTGCTGGAGGAACTCCTGCAAAGTATTAGGTTCCCACCTGAAGGTATGCTTCTTGAACGGGCTTCGAGGAAGTAGTCCTTGAGTCATGAAGAAAATTCGAAAAGCATCATCGAGGTTACGCACTTGAGAAGCTTCCCTGTTGAATCTTTCGATATATTCCCTGAGAGGTTCATTCTCCCCTTGCACAACGGACATCAACACGATTTTATTTTTTGGTTTACTCTTTGAATGTGCTAAATGAACGCAGAAGAGCTTCACTAACTGATCCCAGGAAGAGATAGTGTTTGGCTTCCAAGATCGGAACAATTCCAATGCAATTTTTTCCAAAGTCAAAAGGAAGATCCTGCACTTCATCTCCGCAGGAACATTCCGGTACTGCATGCTTGTGTCGAACTGATCAAGGTGTCTGTCAGGGTCGCCAGTTCTGTCAATTTCTTCAGTGAAAGGGCCTTTGCGTTTGGTCATTTGTGTTCGCAGTGGGGATCGACGATGGCGATGAGGATCGGGATACGCCCGACGTTGAGGTCGTTCAGGTATGCCTCACCGAGGTCGACGCCCGCTACGACCCGGATAGCTGTGTGGATGAGGTCTACGATGGAATGCCGACCTATTTGCTCTGGCGGTTAACCCCGAAGCCAAGTGTGTGGCATAGCGACGTCGATCCCAGAGTGACGAGAAGGCCGAGGCAGCGGCGAAAGCTGTGGCCGACCTCCTATCTGCGGGTTTCATAAAAGAGGTGAAATACACCACCTGGCTATCCAACATAGTGTTGGTCAAGAAGAGCAAGGGGAAATGGAGAATGTGTGTAGACTACACCGATCTCAATAAAGCGTACCCTAAAGATGCCTTCCCCATCCCAAGCATTGACAAGCTCGTGGATGATGCGTCCGGCTTTCGACTCATGTCTTTCCTAGATGCCTACTCCGGCTATAACCAGATCGCAATGAACCCCCCGGACCAGGAGAAAACGCCTTTCATGACAAGCCAGGGGAGCTACTGCTAAAGGGCCATGTCTTTTGGGCTCAAGAATGCTGGGGCCACTTACCAGCGTATGATGAATAAAGTTTTCCGCAACCAAATCGGCAGGGTCGTCGAAGTCTACCTCGACGACATGATTGTGAAAAGCAAGGTGGATGAAATGCACCTGACCGACTTACATGAAATCTTCGACGAGGCAAGAAAAAACAACCTCAGGTTCAATCCTGAAAAATGTACCTTTGGCGTTAGAGCAGGGAAGTCTCTTGGTTTTTGCTTAACTTAAAGAGGGATCGAGGCCAATCTTGATAAATACAGGGCCGTGACCGACATGCGTCCCCCAACCACCAAGAAGGAAGTACAGAAACTGACGGGCGAGTTCAAAGTCCAGGGCAGCCAATCGTTCACTCCCCTTTTTCAAAGTCCTAAAGAAGGGCTTAGAGTTCAAATGGACGCCCGAGTGCAAGAGAGCTCTCGCCGAGCTCAAGCAGATATTGTCCGAACCCCCGATACTACTGAAACTAGTTGAAGGGGAAACACTTTATCTATACCTCGCCGTAGCCGAGGAAACAGTGAGCGCAGTCCTGATCCGGTAAACTGAAGAAGGGCAGAGACCAATTTACATCGTGAGCAAGGTGCTGCAAGGGGCCGAGTCTCGATACCAAAAGATAGAGAAGGTGGCCTTACCCCTGGTCATGGCTGCCAAGAGGCTAAGACCGTACTTTGTAGCTCACCAAATAGTTGTTAGAACGGATCAACCAATCAGACAGATTTTACATTGTCCCGACCTCGCAGGGAGAATCATCAAGTCGATCGTAGAATTATCTGAGTTTGGCATCAAATATGAGGCCCGGTCCGCTCTCAAGTCTTGGCCGACTTCGTTGCTAAAATAACGTCATCACTCTCCGAGACCAATCCTTTGCAATGGAAGCTCCACGTCGACGGTTCGTCAAATTCGAAAGGCAGTGGAGCGGGGCTCATCCTCGAGAACTCCGAAGGGCTGATGATCGAGGTCTCCCTCAGTTTTGCCTTCACCACCTCAAACAACCAGGCAGAATACAAAGCCAGCATTGCCGGACTAATGCTAGCCTTAGATTTCGGGGCAAAAACCATCGAGCTTAACACGGACTCGCTACTGGTAGTCTCCTAAGTCAAGAAGGATTTCGTAACAAACGACCCTATTCTGCAGCGGTACTTGGCACGGGTACGGGAGTTGCTCCTCCATTTCGAGCAGGTAGAGTTGAAGCATGTACCTCGGGCTGAGAATGCCCGAGCCGACGTCCTAGCCAAGCTGGCCACCACAAAGCCAACAGGCAATCTACGGAGCATCATTCTGGAATGCCTGACGAAACCAAGTGTCGACCTATCTCCGGCCTCTGTGTCCGATGTCAACGTCGTAACGGAAGGCGCAGGGTGGATACTACCCATCATGGATACATTGAGCTCGGTCCGGCACCGTGCAACATCTTACTCCATCATAGACGGGAAACTCTTCCGGCGTGGTTTCTCCACTCCCCTTTTGAAATGTGTCAAAGAGGAGGAGGCCGGGTACGTGCTCAATGAAATCCACGAAGGAATGTGCGGACAGCACCTTGGGGCCCGGGCCTTGGCGAAGAAGGCCCTTAGGGCAGGTTACTACTGGCCGACTATGACGACCGAAGGTCGCTTCCGAAACTTGTCAGAATATGCGATACCTGCCAGCGTTACGCCGACGGTCCATCATGCCCCCCTAGCCGAACTTTCTTCCTTGTCGGCAGCAGGGTCGTTCTGCCAATGGGGAATAGACCTCCTCGGACCTTTCCTGCCTGGCTGAGGCGGGGTCAAGTACTTAATTGTCGTCGTTGACTATCTCATGAAATGGATCGAAGCAGAACCACTCGCCTAGATAACTGCCAACAATTGCATCAAATTTGTGAAAAAGAACATCTTGACCAGATTTAGGGTTCTCTTCGTGGTGATCACTGACAAAGGGACACAGTACGCCGATAAAGGGTTTCGGAAGTTGATGACAGATCTGAACATCAAACCAATGGGCGGGTCGAGTCAGTAAATAGGGTCATGACGAACTGTTGAACTGCCATATGTCCTCTGGGCATATCTGACGACGCTGCATTCCACCACCAACGAGGCTCCTTTCAGAATGACGTATGGAACTGAGGCAGTGATACCAGTGGAGGTCGGAGAATCCACGTGGAGGACTCTATACCCTCTCAGCAACGAGGCAAACAACAAAGCTGCAAGTGAGGAACTAGACCTCGTGCAGGATGTTCGAGATAAGGCACAGCTCACCGAGGCCGTTGTCAAAGCCCGGATTGCCAGGCGATACAACCAGAAAGTCATCACCCGAGACTTCAACGTCGGAGATCTCGTCCTTCCGCGTGCAAACGTCGGCAATAAGAATGCTCGTGAAGGCAAACTTGCGCCCAACTAGGAAGGACCCTACCGAGTCGTAGCAAAGACTGGGAAAGGAGCTTACCACCTGGAAACCCTCCCCAAGGAGCCAATACTCCGAACCTGGAACGCTGCCAAACTCAGGCTGTACTATAGTTGATCAAATGTAATACCCTGTCATCCAAGTCCGGCACTGAACTGGCCACTCGGCAGACGACAGTATCAGACGAGGCCGTCAAAGAACGACGCACACGTCCTCCTTGACCCCAAGATTAAATGCTCAGTCACGGAGCGCGCAACGGTCCACAGCGACCCCGAACCCGCTCTTCGCGAGCCAGTCTCCTATTCGGCGTGGCTTAAATGCTGAGACGGAGACCAGAGGAAGAAGTCCCAAGCGACTTCGACCCCGGCTCTTTGAGCACATGCCTTCTATCGAACTTCGAGCTTCAGTGTTCAGTTCAAGACCGAGGAAGAAGTGCAAAGCGGATTCGAACCCTCTCTACTCTGAGCTTAAATGCTCAGTCGAGACACAATTGACTCCGAGCTTAAATGCGCAGTCAAGATCTACTTGATTCCAAGCTTAAAAGCTCTGTCAAGCTTTTTTGGAGGAGGGACCACGGTGACTCAAGCTCGCCACCGAGACCTAATCACCTTACCATGCTGAAAACAAAAGGGGATCAAACACCTAGTTCCTCAAGCCAAGCTCGATCTCACCCATTTGACTTCGACTTGGGGGGCCACTGTTCCGGACTGGGCCAACACCCTACAACTTGGGCTTGACCCAACCCGCACTTGCCACTAAAGACGAATGTGGGTACTAATCTATGACCGCCCGCATCCAACAGTCAAACCCGTGCACCTGGATCCAACGGCTGGGGAACGGCTCTGCCGCCTATAAATGGAGGCATTCCTCATTAATTCCAGGTACGCACTCATCTCTCTCTCTTGCTGACTTAAGCATCGGAGTGCTTGCAGGTACCCCACCCGAGGCGCGGAAGAAGATCACCTCGGCGCATCCGAGGTCAGCAATCATCCATCCGAAGTCAACCTTCAATCGTCGCGAAGCACTTCAACTTGAATCTCAGACCCGTACTCCGGTACCGAACAAAAACAAAATATAGAAAACACATGAAAATAATATACTAGAATATCTTAAATTAATATAAGGTAACTTTTTAAACAACCAACATTGTGTTTATTCCTCGAATACGCTAATTAACGAATACAAAATTGGATAGTAATCATAATAATTTATTATTAATATTATTAGTTATGATAATAATGACATAAGATATTTTTTTTAATCCTTAATCACTAAGTTTATAGTTAAAGTTAAAGAAAAATTAATTCTCCTTCCCTATAAAAACACCATCGACAGGTCCTCCCCTCTCATATTCACATCTTCAAATAATTTAATCATTTCATTCTAATTCTCTCATTCTAATTTTTTTTCACCCCAAAATTCTTTCCGAGTCTTCAATATTTCTTCTCCTCCCTCTTCGGTGAATCCCCTCCACCTCATCCATTTTTCTTCTCAGATGATTATATAGTTAGTTTGGATAATTTGATCATCTTATTTCTACATCAAAAAAGATTAATTTACGAAACTTTTTTTCAAAGAAATTTTTTAAATAAAATCACAAATATTCTTCCTATCAAAAAGTCGTAGGCTTTAGATGACTATTTATCCATAAAAAAATTTGGAAATAAGGATGATGGTTAAGATAGATCCTTAAAGGATATCTCTTTCTGATGCAATTTTTAGGTTTTTTCACTAAGATCTACCTTGTTTAGTTAAAAATCACTTGGATCTAAATTGTTTTGTTAAAAATCATGTAGCTTTTAGTTGTTTTCACATAGATCTACCTTGTTTTGTTAAAAATCATGGAATTTTTAATTTTTTTTCTTAAATCAACCTTGTTTTTAAAATATTTGAAGTGATTACAAGATTTTGTGAAGCAAAATAAGTATCTTTGTAAAGAAAAGTATGAATTTTAACAACATGATTGTTTTTTCAAGGTTAAAGTTTCAATTTTTATATGTTCATCATAAAAACCAGGTAAGACATACTTTTTATTCGAATTTTAAGATTGTAACTTTTATCCTAACCTTTTATAATAAATAACCATACATTATTATTACTACTTTTAAAGTAAGTATATTATTTATAAAACCTAAATATAAATTTCCAATCATTTTGTTATGTATGTTATTATTTTGGATTGCATTTAATTTTTATTTATAAATATGGAAAGTTATTAGGCTATTATCTATTTGAAAATTTAATGTCACACCAACCCTTTTTTACGTCTTCACAAAATTGACAATTGGATTACAATGATCTCCTTATTATAAATTTATGGTTGCATTGAACAATCCACACTACTCGTTTGCAAAAGAAAAATCTTCTCCAAAAACTAGACAGTTTGATCTCTCTTCAGGGTAACTAACTTATATAGTTTTTCTTATAGCAAAAGTTGTTTTTTATTTAGGTATATATATATAAACTTGGGAGTTTCTATTCATTTGTGTTATATATATATATAAACTTGGGAGTTTCTATTCATTTATGTTTTTTTTTATTTCTATACCGTTTTTTATTAACTCCATATCCTCAAGGCATAAACACCTAATCCAAAGATAATTGTTATAGGTCTGATGAAATAAAAGTCTTTGATGATATCGTATGCAACTTCACCTTCTTTGATAGGTGTTTCTCTTTTGTTAATGGAAATGACACGATAACTCTCCAAACGATTGTGATTTCATTAATTAAGGTGCGTTAACTAGAATTATCTAATAACCATATTTTTATATTCGTTAAATGTTTTGTTGAGCTATAGATATTATGATTAATCTCCTTTTGAATAACATAGAACCTTCACTTTTTTATTAGTATATGCAATGTGCCACCAAAACTTTTAGGCACCCCATATGTGAAACGTCAATTTTAAATTTATCATTTATCGTCTTCCTTTTCTTAGAGCTCTTACAAAGTTTTGTTACATTCTACATCACTTCCACGTCCACCTATACTTATAATTAAGCCTATCTCTTTACCAAGCTTCCACACTTTTCTTAATTCTTGAATGTCCTCATTTGATTCATTTTTTTAGCTGATATTCATGGTAGTGCTTTAACCTTTTTTGTTTATTTAGATGCCACGTGGATGAACCCCCATCTCGTAATTTAAACTACCTTTTCTCAAAATCGTGTAAGTTTTGCTAAGCATAAGATGGGATAACAATGACAAAGGTTGGCGGTTTACTTTTAGTTTCCTCCTATAAATTCAAACTTAAAAATGGATATTGTTATAAATTCAAACTTAAAAATGGATGTTGATCAGAAGCCATTTTTTGTTCTTCCAATTACAAAACTTATTGTGTTACCTATTATTATAGTCGGTAAACATCATTCCAAGTTTGGTAAAAAAAAAAACATCATTCCAAGTAATGAAGAATCAATCCTTTCTCATTGTAGTCTTCTCCTACTTTTTCTGTGAATTATGTAAGGATCATGTTCTAATTATATATTCTTTATTGATATTGTAACTTGAAGTTCTTCCATTGGTGTACGACCACAGGTAGACTCTATTTCTGTGTTTTGTTTATGAAAAATTCATTTAAATTTGGTTGACCTTTCAACCTTTTACTAAAACATTCTTTAGGTTTGTGACATGATGAGATGTTGAAGAGTTCTTAGTATGACTTAAGTTATTGACAATAGAAGTTGTCATAAATACCGTAGAATATTGTATATTCAAAAATTGATCCAAATAAAAGTGGCCATGGTTATTGTCAAAGCCGTAAGTGAAATAAAGATAAAAGTAATTTTAAGAAAATAACTTTATTGGTAGAAGGTGGATTCACCTCTGTTATAAATGCAAAAAAGACGATAATGATTTTGGAGTGATGCAAATAAAATGTGACGCTTATTTTGGGAGTTGTTTTTTTACATGTATCTTACTTATTATAGTACGAAGGGATTATTGGAAAATCGACATATTACTGCAATCAATCTCATGCACATGTTTTCTTAATCAAATTGAGTAATTATAGTTTGTTCTTATTTGAGTTTGTGTTTTGTCTTTTTTTTTTATAATGGGCAGTGATGGGGCAACATGGAAGTTTCCAAGGAAGGGATATTTATCGCAGTGTTCATCGAGAATGAACCTTGACAATCTACCTCCATATTAGTGTTCGAAATTGGTACTAGCTTATTGTACTCTCAAATAATAATACTTTTCATATAATTAAAAACAATCAGACTTGTGTAACACCAGACGTTCAAACTCAACGCTCTTTTCAAAAATTGAAAGAATCGGGATTGAAGTAGAAGGACCAAACACTGAATCTATGATATATTCCGTATGCCTTATAGTTCTTCTAGTCGGGTTAGAAGAAATTCGCTTGCCCAACCCATGTTCTCATATTTATAGTGAAGATTGCATTATTTTATGGTTGAACAAGTGGAACACACACCCCATGTGTCCAAGGACTGTCTGACATTGGTCTCCATTCATATCTATTTTTTTATTTCATAAACTAAATTCAAATTCCAGTTTATTAGTACCATTTTTTTCGATAAAGTGAATTCTGATTCCCGTGTATAAATACTTTTCTTGTCTGTTACAGCTACCAACTTAATTTATCCAAACTCAAAGTATGTTAACTCCTATTCTTACTCTTGATCGATTTAACTTTGTTTATTTTAGTTCATGTCTTGTTTATTATTTTTCGTTCATGGAATTTTCTTGATTTTTATAATGAAACACAATTTATGACTTAATAGACATGTAAGCAAATAGATTTTTTGTGAACTCAAAAAAACTGTATAACAATTCTATTGTAAGTATACATTTATTAGTGCAAAGCACGACTATATTTAGATTTGTATGTTATATTTTTATAAATTAATTAAAATAGTTCTTTTAAGTATCATAATGTTACACTCCATATTAAAGAAATTATCAGTTTTATCAATTATATCTCTGAGAATTCTTACAACTAAAAACAAAACTTTTCTCAATTATTCTAAATTTCTTTTATTTTGTTCAACAAGAGGTGGGGTGGGGGCAGCTGTTAATGCAAGGAAATTTTAAAGTTATGTTTTTCACGTTTGTAATATTTAAGGTCACATTGAATACAAGGGTATTTATGTACAAACATTAAACAAATATTCTTTTTTTTTTGACAAATTAAACAAATATTCTATCTTGTCCAAATCCCCCCAAATTTGGAAGACAGCTAAAATTTGCTTAGGAGGATTTTTCCCTCCTCCCTTCCTCTTCCTTTCGAAAAATTTGAGTCAAACAAACAAACTGTAATATACTCCATCTCTTCTGCACCCCTCGACTTAACCAAGATTCTAAGCCCGACTAAATCGAACTGCTCTGATACCAAAATGTAATACCATTATAGTTGTTGGAACAAATACACTCAGTGTTCCTCACATTCACTCAATTATCACGAAGGAATTTTACCAAGAAGAGAGTGTTCTTTTTTACACAAAGTTGGTTAGTCGAAAGCAATGTAACCGTATTTGAAGGAAGCAAAATAACAGAAATTCTAAAACTGATATTGTGGTGTGTGATCGAACTGAATTTCGATTACCACCATCACTTGTATTTATAGGCTTACTTTACAACTGTACATACACGAGGAGTTCACTAATACACGTGGACTGATGACACGAACATCACTAAAACAAATTACATGAGAAACACTTAACTAACTATATTTACTTAGTGAGTAATACTAGTTATTCGACCAACTTGGCTTACATCCAACAGTTCGACTAACTTGGA
Organism: Astragalus glycyphyllos; assembly: GCA_963573325.1. Taxonomy (NCBI): domain Eukaryota; kingdom Viridiplantae; phylum Streptophyta; class Magnoliopsida; order Fabales; family Fabaceae; genus Astragalus; species Astragalus glycyphyllos. Next base: position 61,894,297 of record OY754312.1, on the reverse strand, counting down.
TTCAACAATTCGACCAACTTGGATTCAATAATTCAACCAACTTGGATTCAACAATTCGACCAACTTGAATTCAACAATTAGACCAACTTGGATTACATTCAACACACCTCCTAATTCAAGTTGTTCACATTTGTCAAGCCCATCTTTTTCTCAAATCTTCAAATCTGTTAACCTTTAACGGCTTAGTTAGCATATCAGCTAAATTGTCATCAGTGCTGCAGTACTCAAGTCTGAGTTTTCCCTTTGTCACTTGGTCTCTTAAGAAATGAAACTTGGTCTCGATGTGTTTGCTTCTTCCATGAGATATGGGGTGCTTTGCAAGGTCTATTGCAGACTTCTTATCGACCTTCAATCTCATTCCATCATTGTCAATCTGATTGAACTTCAGCTCATTCCGCAACATATCAAGCCAATTTGCTTGACAGGCTGCCATAGCTGCAGCAATGTACTCAGCTTCACACGATGATAAAGCCACCACACTCTCCTTCTTTGAGCACCAGGATATTGGTGACTCACCACACATGAACACGTATGCAGCAGTGCTCTTTCTATCCCCTTTATCTCCACACCAATCTGAGTCAGAGAAGCCATACACTTCTTGATCAGATCTACCAATTCTTCTAGGATAGAACACTCAAAGTCCTGCTGTTCCTTTGACATATCTAAGTATCCTCTTGGCAGCAACAAGATGTGAAACTCTAGGTTGCTCCATGAATCTACTTATCAGTCCCACTGCATAAGAGATATCAGGTCTTGTGTGACACAAATACCTCAAGGAACCCACTAATTGTTTGTACAAGGTTGGATCAACCTTCTTTTCTTCGCTGTCAGTGACCAATTTCACTGCATTGTCTGTTGGGGTGGCTGAAGAGTTGCAATCCATCATTTTGAATCTTTTTAGCACATCACTTGTGTATTTCTTCTGATGTAGAAGTACACCTTTATCAGAATGAACAATTTGCATACCAAGGAAGTATGTAAGTCTTCCCAAATCTGACATTTCAAATTCTGACATCATACTTCTTTTAAACCTTTCCATCTCAGTTTCACTTGTACCTGTTAGAAGCATATCATCAACATATAGGCAAATCACCATACAATTCTCTACATCTGTTCCTTTCACATAGATGCCATGCTCATTTACACATTTTACAAAATCTTGCTTCAAGAGAAATGAGTCAATTCTCTTGTTCCAAGCTCTTGGAGCCTGCTTTAGTCCATAGAGAGCCTTTCTCAACTTGTACACTTTATTCTCCTTTCCTTTTATTTCAAAACCTGATGGTTGCTTTATGTATACCTCCTCCTCAAGGTATCCATTCAGAAAAGCTGCTTTAACATCCATTTGGTACATGGACCAATTTCTAAAGCTGGCAACAGCTATGATCAGTCTAATAGTCTCTATTCTTGCCACAGGGGCAAAAACTTCATTGTAGTCACAACCATGTTTTTGCAAAAAACCTCTTGCAACTAGTCTTGCCTTATACCTTCTAATTTCTCCATTTGGCTTCATTTTTGTCTTGAACACCCACTTGACATCTATTACTTTCTTCTGCTTAGGCAAATCTACCAACACCCAAGTGTCATTTTTCTCAATTGACTTGATTTCTTCTATCATAGCTTGCTTCCAATTTGCTTCACTTAATGCCTGCTCTACTGTCACAGGCTCACAATTTGCCAAAAATGCTTCTTCCAATAATTCACCTTCAGTGCCAATTGCATTGTCAGGGAACAATTGGTATTCATTCAATCTTTGTGGGGGCTGTCTATTCCTTCTAGGTCTCACTTCTTCATTTACCATTTCATTTGCAGCATCTTGCATCATCTCATTTTCATCATTTACTGCTATAGTCACTGGATTCTCATTCGCAGCCTCAAGCAACACAGTAGTAGTGCTACTCCTCTGTGTAGTGTCATTCCACTGCCAGCCTTTTGATTCTTCAAAGATTACATCTTTGCTAATCACAACTTTCTGCCTATTAGGGTCATACAACTTGTACGTACCAGTTGAATGATAGCATAATAGGACCATTGGTTGAGCTTTGTCATCCAATTTCTTCCTCAATTGGTCAGGCACATGCCTGAAGCACAAAGAGCCAAACACTCTCAAGTGCTTGACACTTGGTCTCTCACCAGACCATGCTTGCTCGGGAGTCATCTTGTCAAGCCTTTTGGTTGGACTTCTATTGAGTATATACACTGCAGTGGTGGCTGCTTCTCCCGAGAAATGATTTGGCATTTGTCTACTTTTCAACATGCTTCTTACCATGTTAAGCACAGTCCTGTTCTTTCTTTCTGCTGTGCCATTATGTTGTGGTGTATATGGTGCTGTGATTTCACGTTTGATCCCTTCATGCTTGCAGAAATTTTTAAATTCAGTGGAGGTATACTCCCCACCCCCATCAGTTCTAAGTCTACTGATACAACAACCACTTTCCTTTTCGATCATGATTTTGAAGGCTTTAAAAACTTCAAATACATCACTCTTCTTACTTAGCAAATAGATCCACATTTTTCTAGTGAATTCATCAATGAATGAAACGAAATAACTGTTACCTCCTAGAGTCTTCACATCAAAAGGACCACATACATCTGAGTGTACAGCTTCCAGCCTCCTTGATGCCTTGATCTTCATTTCAGCATTGTAAGAGCTCCTTGCTTGCTTGGATTCACAACATTGCTCACACACCTCAGTTGGAAGCCTTATATCAGGCAAGCCATGCACCATTCCTTGAGTGTTCAAATTCTTTAAATCTCTGAAGTTTAAGTGACCATATCTTTCATGCCACCTCCACACTTCATCACTAGTGACTGCCTTCAAACATTCATCTTGGACTACACTCATGCCAACCTTGAATGTCCTCCTCTTATTCAATGTTGCCTTCAACAATAGCTTCTTCTTTGGATTGAACAGCCGTAATTCCATATCTTCCATTTGCATTGAGTATCCCTTTTCTAAGAGTTGACCCAAACTTATCAAATTGCTCTTCATTGAGGGAACAAACAAGACATCTGTGATGAGACACACCTTCCCATCATCTCTCTTGATTTTAACAATGCCAATTCCTTCTGCTCTTATCACTCTGTCATCACCAAATCTTATAGTTTTCTTCACTGATTCATCTAGTTTGATGAACCAGCTTTTGTTGCCAGTCATGTGACTTGAACAGCCTGTATCGAGATACCACAAATCATCACTGCTACCACCTATCTCAGTCATCAATACTATCTCATCAGCATCACCTCCTGCTAGCTGAGCCTCTTCCTGCTTGTTATCAGTTCTGCATTCAACATCAACAGCATCTGTTTCAGCCATCAAGACTACCTCATCATCAGAATCAGAATCACCTATGGCCAATTGAGCCTATTCTTGAGGGTTCTTTTGCTTGCATTCATCTGCATAATGACCAAACTTATCACAGTTATAGAACTACACCTCTTTCTTGCTATAATTCTTCTTCTCCTTATTCTTCTAGGCTTCTTTTCTCTTTTGATAATCATTCTGCTTCTGATCACCATTCTTGCTTGAACCCTCACCAGCTCCCTTATTCCATTTTCCCTTCCCTTTCTTGTTTTTCCAATTGTTACCCCAATTTCCTTTCTTGTTTTGAGATTGAGCCAACAACACTTGCTCACTAGGTTTTTCATTAGGTTTGGCACCCATCCTAGCCCTAATCCTAGTCTCATTTGCTTCAAGAACTCCTTGTAATTCAGCAACTTTTAAGGTACTCAGATCCTTAGATTGTTCAATTGAGGTCACTACATAATCAAATTGGGAAGTTAAGGTTCGCAATACCTTGTCAATCTTTCTTCGATCTGTGACATTCTTGCCATTTGTGCGCATCTGATTTGTGATCACTGTTAAGCGATTGAAGTACTCAGCAATCGTCTCCTTCTCGCCCATTTGAAGTAATTCATACTCCCTGCGTAACGTTTGTAGCCTCACTTGCTTCAACGACGCATCACCAGAATAGGTTGAAGCCAACGCATCCCAGGCTTCCTTTGCAGTCTCATACCCTGCGATTCTCTCAAACGCGTCAGAATTCACGCATTGGTGAATCAAGAACAGCGCTTTGCTGTCCTTCTTTTGTTGATCACGTAACTCATCTCCAATTGCATTTTCTACGATACCATTCTTCACAATGTCAAGAACTTCCTGATACCGGAACACCACCTTCATCTGCACAATCCATTTATCATAATTCTTCGAATCAAGAACTGGAAGTTTCACCGGAAGTTGATCTCTGCCGGAGTTTTGATTTGCCATGTCTATGTCGCAAGATCACGAACTCTCGCTCTGGACACCAGTTGTTGGAACAAATACACTCAGTGTTCCTCACATTCACTCAATTATCACGAAGGAATTTTACCAAGAAGAGAGTGTTCTTTTTTACACAAAGTTGGTTAGTCGAAAGCAATGTAACCGTATTCGAAGGAAGCAAAATAACAGAAATTCTAAAACTGATATTGTGGTCTGTGATCGAACTGAATTTCGATCACCACCATCACTTGTATTTATAGGCTTACTTTACAACTGTACATACACGAGGAGTTCACTAATACACGTGGACTGATGACACGAACAACACTAAAACAAATTACACGAGAAACACTTAACTAACTATATTTACTTAGTGAGTAAAACTAGTTATTCGACCAACTTGGTTTACATCCAACAGTTCGACTAACTTGGATTCAACAATTCGACCAACTTGGATTCAACAATTCGACCAACTTGAATTCAACAGTTCGACCAACTTGGATTACATTCAACAATAATTCATTCGTCAATGAAATGTAAAGAGTTAAGTCATTTTACATCAAACAAAGTATGCACGAATATAAACTTCAATTTTTCATAAAAAGGACTACTGTAAATAACCGATACTGATACAAAAAGCGTCATATCAGCCTGTATACCAAAATACTCAAGTCATAAGTTTTATGAGTTTTTTAAAGAGTAAATACAAGTCCATAATACCCAAGTCATAAGTTTCATATGTCTCAAACGCATCAACCTAATACAAAATGGGCTAAAGGCCATTAAAACTACAACACATATAGAAACTCCACAATAAGCTAGACTACGTCTTCGTGATAAGCTCCCCCTCCTCAAGTGACGTAACAAGACTCCTTAGTCTTGTCTTCTTCATGCCTAGTTTTCCCTTTCTAGTGTGCTAACTCTGTAAAACATAACATTTTTTTATTTTATTAAAGAGCCTCGTTAAAATCTTTTGATGTAAACCCTCTTTAGGGATAAATCATCAGAAGGAAAAAGAAACGGCACTACAATAAAGATGAAGAAAGCCAATGAGACCAAACCCAAATGATAAATCATCTAAATCGGAAAAAAGGAAGACCCTTCCTATTTTGACAAAAATCGTCTAAGATGAAGCTCCGAGGCAAAGTCTGCCAAGTATGAGTTCTACTAACTAAACCAAAAGTAGTTAATTTATCAGCACAACCATTTCCTTCTCTAAAAATATGAGAGACAATAAAGTTCATATCCGAACAAAGCCTCAAGATATTGCCCCAACAGTTTCTCAATCTCCAGGGGACAATGTTAGTGTTGTTAAAAGCAGCAACAACAGAAGAGGAATCACATTTGAGCCAGATTTTGCGCCAGCCTTATCATAAGCAGTCTCAATAGCTATCATGGCTGCCAAAAGCTCAGAGTGAAGGGCAGTGCCATTTCCCCGAAAAGACGCGAAACAACCAACAATAGAGGCCCTATAGTCGCGAAAAATTCCACCACAGGAAGAGGGCCCAGGAGAGCCTTTAGAAGCACCATCCGTGTTACATTTGAACCAACCACATAAAGGGGCTTTCCAATAAATCTAACCTCCACCAACTACGACTTCGACGACCACCAACCACCACTTCAACCATTGCCGACTACCACTTTGACTACCTCATCATCAGAATCAGAATCACCTCTGGCCAATTGAGCCTCTTCTTGAGGGTTCTTTTGCTTGCATTCATCTGCATAATGACCAAACTTATCACAGTTATAGTACTGCACCTCTTTCTTGCTATAATTCTTCTTCTCCTTATTCTTCTAGTCTTCTTTTCTCTTTTGATAATCATTCTGCTTCTGATCACCATTCTTGCTTGAACCCTCACCAGCTCCCTTATTCCATTTTCCCTTCCCTTTCTTGTTTTTCCAATTGTTACCCCAATTTCCTTTCTTGTTTTGAGATTGAGCCAACAACACTTGCTCACTAGGTTTTTCATTAGGTTTGGCACCCATCCTAGCCCTAATCCTAGTCTCATTTGCTTCAAGAACTCCTTGTAATTCAGCAACTTTTAAGGTACTCAGATCCTTAGATTGTTCAATTGAGGTCACTACATAATTAAATTGGGGAGTTAAGGTTCGCAATACCTTGTCAATCTTTCTTCGATCAGTGACATTCTTGCCATTTGTGCGCATCTGATTTGTGATCACTGTTAAGCGATTGAAGTACTCAGCAATCGTCTCCTTCTCGCCCATTTGAAGTAATTCATACTCCCTGCGTAACGTTTGTAGCCTCACTTGCTTCAACGACGCATCACCAGAATAGGTTGAAGCCAACGCATCCCAGGCTTCCTTTGCAGTCTCATACCCTGCGATTCTCTCAAACGCGTCAGAATTCACGCATTGGTGAATCAAGAACAGCGCTTTGCTGTCCTTCTTTTGTTGATCACGTAACTCATCTCCAATTGCATTTTCTACGATACCATTCTTCACAATGTCAAGAACTTCCTGATACCGGAACACCACCTTCATCTGCACAATCCATTTGTCATAATTCTTCGAATCAAGAATTGGAAGTTTCGCCGGAAGTTGATCACTGCCGGAGTTTTGATTTGCCATGTCTATGCCGCAAGATCACGAACTCTCGCTCTGCATACCAGTTGTTGGAACAAATACACTCAGTGTTCCTCACATTCACTCAATTATCATGAAGGATTTTTACCAAGAAGAGAGTGTTCTTTTTTACACAAAGTTGGTTAGTCGAAAGCAATGTAACCGTATTCGAAGGAAGCAAAATAACAGAAATTCTAAAACTGATATTGTGGTGTGTGATCGAACTGAATTTCGATTACCACCATCACGTGTATTTATAGGCTTACTTTACAACTGTACATACACGAGGAGTTCACTAATACACGTGGACTGATGACATGAACAACACTAAAACAAATTATATGAGAAACACTTAACTAACTATATTTACTTAGTGAGTAAAACTAGTTATTCGACCAACTTGGTTTACATCCAACAGTTCGACTAACTTGGATTCAACAATTCGACCAACTTGAATTCAATAATTCGACCAACTTAAATTCAACAATTCGACCAACTTGAATTACATTCAACAATAATTCATTCGTCAATGAAATGTAAAGAGTTAAGTCATTTTACACCAAACAAAGTATGCACGAATATAAACTTCAATTTTTCATAAAAAGGACTACCGTAAATAACCGATACTGATACAAAAAGCGTCATATCAGCCTGTATACCAAAATACTCAAGTCATAAGTTTTATGAGTTTTCTAAAGAGTAAATACAAGTCCATAATACCCAAGTCATAAGTTTCATATGTCTCAAACGCATCAACCTAATACAAAATGGGCTAAAGGCCATTAAAACTACAACACATATAGAAACTCCACAATAAGCTAGACTACGTCTTCGTGATAAGCTCCCCCACCACAAGTGACGTAACAAGACTCCTTAGTCTTGTCTTCTTCATGCCTAGTTTTCCCTTTCTTGTGTGCTAACTCTGTAAAACATAACATTTTTTTATTTTATTAAAGAGCCTCGTTAAAATCTTTTGATGTAAACCCTCTTTAGGGATAAATCATCAGAAGGAAAAAGAAACGGCACTACAATAAAGATGAAGAAAGCCAATGAGACCAAACCCAAACGATAAATCATCTAAATCGGAAAAAAGGAAGACCCTTCCTATTTTGACAAAAATCGTCTAAGATGAAGCTCCGAGATAAAGTCTGCCAAGTATGAGTTCTACTAACTAAACCAAAAGTAGTTAATTTATCAGCACAACCATTTCCTTCTCTAAAAATATGAGAGACAATAAAGTTCATATCCGAACAAAGCCTCAAGATGTTGCCCCAACGGTTTCTCAATCTCCTGGGGACAATGTTAGTGTTGTTAAAAGCAGGAACAACAGAAGAGGAATCACATTTGAGCCAGATTTTGCGCCAGCCTTATCATAAGCAGTCTCAATAGCTATCATGGCTGCCAAAAGCTCAGAGTCAAGGGCAGTGCCTTTTCCCAGAAAAGACGCGAAACAACCAACAATAGAGGCCCTATAGTCGCGAAAAATTCCACCACAGGACGAGGGCCCAGGAGAGCCTTTAGAAGCACCATCCGTGTTACATTTGAACCAACCACATAAAGGGGCTTTCCAATCAATCTAACCTCCACCAACTACGACTTCGACGACCACCAACCACCACTTCAACCATTGCCGACTACCACTTTGACTACCGTCGACTACAACTCCGACCACCGTCAACCACCACTTCGACCACCATCAACCACCACTCTGACCATCACTTTGACCACCACCAACCACCACTTTGGCAACCTTCAACCACCATTTCGATCACCACCCACAGTGACCATCAGTCCGACCACCGCCAACTACCACTATGATCATCAATCTGATCACCTCCAACTACTACTTCGACCACTACCAATTACCACTTCAACCACTATCGGCCACCACCAACAACCACTCTGGCCACTGCTGACCACCACACTCTGACCACCTTTGATCACCACTTTATCCACCTATGATCTCCAATACGACCACCACTCCAACCACCATCTATCACTACTCGACCAACACTGACCCTCACTATGACCACCGCCACTCACCACTACATCCACCAATGATCACTAATTTGACCACCACCAACTACTACTCTGACAACCACCAACCACCACTTCGACCACCACATATCACCGCTCCAACCACCACTCACCACTAGAAATTACGTGTATCACCACAACTAGTCACCGCTGCCGACACCCAATATGAGCGCCATTGGCCACCACCATTGACTACCACTTCAACCACAACCATCGATTACCAACCCGACAAGCATCTGTCGACAACTACTACTTTCAACCACTACTATTAAAATTATTTTTAAATAAATACATTATATATTTTTAATGTTTTAATTCTTTTCCAAACCTAATGTTAAATATTATTTTGATTAAGATAAGTGTATGATGAATATCTACTTTTGTGTTTGAGTGTGAAACCAATTTTGATTTTTGAAAATTTCTTAATTCAAAACTGAATCTGGTTTTGGTTTTTGAAATTTTAAAACTCAAAATAAAAAATGCTTTTAGTTTAAGAAAATTTCAATACAGGAAACAAAAACCACCCCAAACTCAAAGAGGGTCTTCTATTAATGAGTATTTTAGACTCCATCTGTTTCATTAATTTTTTATTACTCGTCATATTTATTTATCTTTTCAAAATAAATAATTAAGAGTATAATTGGAAAAGTATAGCGGACGAAAGTAGCAGATGAAACTAACGGGTGAAGAGTACACGTGTTTGGTAAGCACTACCGTTTAACATTTTACGAGTAACGTTTAGCATTTTTTCAAATGCTACCGGATAGTGGATAGCATCCCACTTTTTTTTGGCATTTTCACCCTCATTATTTTTCTTAAATTACTTTTCTATCCTTATTAAATAAATGTAATAATGAATTAAATAAATATGTTGTTTTATGACATTTTACATTTATTAACTAGTTTGACCGCTAGTTTTAACAAACACATCATTTTCTATCAGCTAGCTTGTCTAATATCCGCTATCCGCAAAATTATCCGCTATCTACTACCCTTTAGGAAACAGAGCCTCATACTATCAATATGATAGCTATATAAAAAACAAATTGTTTCTAAAATCTCGACAGCTAACATGAAAATAGTGAACTTAATTAAATTGTTTACAAACTAGTTAGAGTCTTTTGTCGTCAAACTTTTAGGTCCTGGTCGCGGTGTCAGCCAGAGGTTTGGATAGTCTTTGATTCCTCTTTTCTTCAAGCAATTGTGTCGAGGAGGGAATTTTACTCCTCAACTATGGGTTTCCTGACTCCTCTAGAAAGGGTCAGGCAAGGTGAGAAGGGACGCGAGTGTTGGATTATACTACGGCTAATGCATAAACTAAAATATAGTAAATGCGATAAAGGAAGATGAATTGAAAATAAGCGTAGAGTTTGATTATTGGTGGGTGTCTTTACATTTCACTCTAATGCTATATATATACACAGGCCCTCGTCGGCCACTATGTTAGACAACATTTTCCTGCCGTTGGATTGATCTAAGATCAATGGCTCTCATAGCTTCATAGGCCCTCAACGAAGCGAAACAACTGCCCACGATCCCATTGGCACGGTTAGTGGGGTGAGTGCTCATTGCTCCGCATTTTTCGGCCTCGCTCTTCCGCTTGAACTTTAATCGTTCCCACGTTCTATCTTCGTGTCATGTCTTGCCTTCCAAGTAACGCCCGCCCTACCTCGCCATGTGGTGGCTCTGTTGTCCTGGCTCACTTTAAGCAATGATTAAGGTGTCCGAGCCACCTAGGCCTTGGCACTCTAGAGGCTGGGGCAATTACTTTCCCTCGGCTTGGCTCATTGGCCCTCGGGCGTATAGCCCTCCCTCGGAGGGTTTAGTCACTCAGCGTGCCCCGAGGACCTCCTTTTGGCTTCACTCTTTCTGGTAAATACCTTTTCTGCCCTTGTCGTGCGGTTTTCGTTCACACCATGATTCCTTTTTTCTCTCTTGGTCCTCGGCCTACGATTTATTTATTTTTGGGTGTTAACAATTACCCCCCTTTTTGTGTTGTCGTGTGGCCTTGAGGACGTGATTAAAGGTACGAAAACCCTTGAAATGATTTGAAGTGACAGTTAGAGGGGACATAACCGCTGCTACGTGCCACTAGGCGCTTCGCACGAATCGAAACGGCTGCAGGACGGTTCCCAAGGAGACGCCGGTTGAGACTTCTTGCGAGGCTATAAATAGCCATAATCATTACCCCTGCACGGTTACTTGTCCCTTCCGAAATCCCTTGCTTTCGCCTCGACTGCTTCAGATCAAATCTTTCTTTAACCTTTCACCATCCCTCTCCTTATGAACCAAACTTTTTTCCGCTTTGCTGCAACTTTCCCCTCCGTTTGACATGCCCCCATCCTCCGGCTTACAGGTTTCAGGTCATGACTACGATGGAGGCGGCACTTCCTTGAGTTTTCGGTTATTCCCTGGAAGCTCCTCCCTTGAAATTATCCCACAGGATGTTCTGGTTGCTGCTGCTGGGAGAAGAGTCGTTCCAACTGCCGCTTCTCGGGCTTGCGAGGGTTTCTGTGCATTCATTCTTACTTATGGCATCTCTAGTGGCCCAGCCATACCCCCGGGTGGATTTACCGCGGCTATCATGGTGGCAGAGAGCAGGGGTTGGGCCGATGCTACCGGCGAATTTCTCTGATGGTTAAAGCGTCCTTGCATCCCCCCGATGGGCGCAAGGAAATGGAAGTGCATCTGACTCCTTCAAGAGAGATTCCTTTACAGGCTCTGACTTTCATGTTGTATTTCAAGGTTTATCCATGGGCAGCAGTTTCACATTGTCTCTTGGCGGTCCTAGGGAGGATCTCAGCAATTCTTCCTCTCGCTAGCTGACCAATGAGCGCAAACGTTTTTCTGGGTAGTTTAGTGTCTATTAGGAGAGGGTGGTTTTGTAACGGGGAACTACAGGTGTTTAATTTTGTTTTCCATTTCCCCACAAGGGCACCGGTGTGTGGCGAGCCACTTTAACAATATTTCTCTTATTTCTTTAAATCCATCTATCTATTCCTCGCATACTTTCCCGTAGAGTAGGATAATACGCTTTGAGGTACTTGCCGTTAATTTTTGTTTCAAATTCTTCTCCGTCTAGAGTGATTAGACGATAATCTCCACCGTGATATACTTCGCTAACGACGTAGGGCCCATCCCAATTCGGGGACCACTTGCCAAACTGGGGGTCTTTCCTCCCTAGGGGCAAAATGGCCTTCCATACGAGGTCACCTTCAAGAAACTTTTTTAGTTTGACGTGTTTGTTGTAGGCTCGGGCCGTTTTAGCTATGTTCATCTCTATTCTGCTGAGGGCAGCCAACCTGTCATCATCCACCGAGTCCAGCTCCATCAACATGGATTGCTGGTACTCACCTACGCTAAGGGAGTGTTGTCGTGCTACTCTCAACGAGGCTACATTGATCTCCAGTGGTAGCACAACGTCCTGCCCGTAGACTAGACGATAGGGGGTCACCCCCGTGGTCGTAGACTTAGAATTTCTCGTAGCCCATAGGACCTCATTAAGGGTCTCGTGCCACCTCCGAGGCTTGTCCTCTATGTTCTTTTTTATGAGTTCAATGATGACCTTGTTTGTGGCCTCGGCTTGGCCGTTGGCTTGGGCATAATAAGGAGACGAGTCTCTCATCTTAATGCCGTATTCTTGGGCAAAGGCTACCACTCGTTCCCCGGTGAACATTGTACCTTGATCGGCCGTGATGGTTTCAGGGATTCCAAACCTGAAAATGATTTGGTTTTTGATGAATCTGATCACCGCGGCCTGATCAACGTTCCCTAGTGGCATAGCTTCCACCCACTTGGTGAAGTAATCGGTGGATTCAACAGCTCTACCCAATGAAATGAGTCCTGTGTTATCTTGATTCCTTCTCAAAGCCCTAAACAATCTTTCTATTTTAGGATGAAGTTGAAACAATAGATGCTGTAGCAATCTAATACTGAAACAACCAGAAACAGAACACCAAAATTTAGCAACAAAAATCACTAGTTTGCCAATTTACTAAACAGTGTATTAAGCTATTTAATCCCCGGCAACGGCGCCAAAAAGTTGTTGTGTAAAATAAGGTAGTGCAAGTATACACTGTCCAACAAGTAATATAGTAGAAGTAAAGTTCGTTCCCACGAGGATTAGTGCTTAAATGATGTTTAATTTGATTAGCAAAGTAGTGATGGTGACAAAAGTAAAGACACAAATATTTGGTAACATTCAGAACAATAAAACTAAAAGGGTAATAAAGATTAGATGATTGGAACAAGTTGAGATGCATTCACTTTCAGTAACTTCATTAAAATGCAATTAATGGTATGTTCAGTGCTGCAGCACCTAGTGCTGCAGCAATTGATATATTTTCTCAAATACATCACACTAGGGTTTCCTCGCAAGAGTTTATCTCTAAACCCTAAAGGAGTACGCCCTAGGCTGCTTAAGTACATGCAGTAATCACCTTATGGAATATGCCCTCCTATATCTAGGGTTTAAGCATGGAACATTAAAATCTCTTTTAATGCACACAATCCATATTATCATGTGAGTTAAATTTACAAACCATCTTTGAATTCATAAATGCTACTTAGATTAGACGGCCAATCCTAATCTAAGATGGAAATATTGTTATACACAGGATAAAATCCTCAACACTTAAACATACTTCATTAATCACACAATAAATTCATTACATTAAGTTCACAATCCCAACTATAAGGAATTAGCTCATGTTGAGCGTAAACAACAAAGGAAATAACTTAAACAAAAGAGTAGAAGTCATACTACAAATCTCAAGGAGAGGGGTTACACTACTAATTGTTGAACCACGAAGATAACTCCAAAGATAACAATGGAGGAACAACCCAGCTCTTCAGTGTAGATTCCACCACGAAATTGTAGTTCCAGTGTTGCTGCAGCAACTATTCCAGCAATTGATCTTTTAGTGAGTGAGAGTGAGCTAGCACGAAAATGGAGGCTATCTCTATTATAGTTGAGGCTCATGATCCAAGGTAACCCTAAAAGTTGGAGGCGCCACTTGTCCTTTTGTGAGCCAAAAAGGTCATTTTTACCCAAACTTTTATGGCATCATAGAATATTCCTTTTCTGGCACACACACACACACGCATACTAACCACTGACAGCTGTCCATCCCTTGTTTTTCGTGTTTCTTGCAGCTTTCTCTCTCATCTTGTGCAAAATGGGATAGCTACCACATTAGGTGCTGCAGCAATTAGGTAAATATATTAAAACACACAATTGGGCCCCAAAGTGCCAAATATCACCATTACAAGCCTGCACCTTGTCATACCCTAATTTTGTCCACCTAGGTTTAAAACCCTAATTTTCCGCAAAAATAAATAAATTGAGAAGTGTGGTTTTATTTTGAAGAGTGAAGAGCATTGTGCATGCATTTTTGGGTTTTAAAAGTCATTCTAGGGCTTTTAAATTCATTGTTAGAGTGGAAATGCATTTGTTGTTAAAAAACAAGGTTTTTAGGGCAAAAGGGTATTTTGGTCATTGTCAAAAATAAGATAATTTCTCATCAAGAATCTTTGTGCAATTTTAGAGAAATTTATTTGAGGCAAAACATTTTTGGTCATGTATGTATGTATGCGCATGCATGCATACATTGTGCACAAAATTTCAAAAAAGGATCAAAAGGGAATATTCTACAAAAAGTTCCAAGATGTGATTTTTATGACATTTTTGGTCATGGTGATCACATAAAATGGCATATTCCTAAGATTCCTAGTATGTGGCCTAAATTGGGTGTATTTTTGTACAATTATCCTAAGAAGAATAATCAAAAATGAAGGGATAATGGAATGGTCATATAATAGTACAATAGTACAAGATGACAACTAGCAAAACTTGGTCACCAAGGACCCCTCCCATTTATGCGCCTATCCCTCTCTTTTCTCTCATTTTGTGTTTTCTCAATGTCCTCAATCCATGTGAGCCTCAATCCTAGCCTTTGATTCAAAATTAAAATCAAATCCTAGAGCACAACTAGTGCACAATGACCTAACTACCCTTAAACCTAATTGCTTTCTATATATACCCTATTAACCTCACCTCACAAAAAAAAAAGCTTTTGGCCTCACAATTCATTCACAAAACCCTAGCACACAAACCTCTCCTCTCCTCTCCTCCTTTGGCCGAAACCACCAACAACCACTCCCTCCTCCATTTTTCTTCATTTCACTTCCATTTTCCATCTCATATTAACTCCTACTTCATATATCTTCCTTCTCTCCTAATTTAATTCAAACTTGCATCATCAAAGGGCATTTTTAAGCAAGCATTTCGTGGGTTTCATTGAAGTTTGGTGAAGATTCAAGTTGATTTGTGGTCTTGTTCTTCATATTAGTCATTCCTTAGCTTGGATTTGAGGTAAACTTCTTAAAACCTAGCATCATCTTCAACTTTTTTGCATCAAAATGTAGATATCATGTTTCTAATTTTTCATCCTACCATCTTCATGCATTTTAGTGTTGTTATATTGTTGATTTGTTGATTGTTGTTGGTGAGAGGTGTCTCAAACATTTTGACAAGCACTTAGGGAGGCTTGGGTGTTTGAGATTGCTTCTCACCCTTGAATAAATTGTGATTTGTGTTGTTATCATTTTGCTTGTTGCATTTTGTGAAATAAAATTGTGTTAGGAAGCTATGAATGTTTCGCACCTTTAGTATAAAAATAGGTTTAATCGAGTTTGATGCATTTCTTTATGCAATCTTGTTATTGGGGCTTGATTTTGAAGTTCCCATGTCCAAACATGTTGTTTGATTTTGCAAATATTCATTTTTCATGCCTTCTTACTTTCACAAAAATCAAAAAATATGAATAGTTGTTGATTTTGGTGTTTGATTGCTTGGATCTTGTGAATAAATGTTCCTAAGTCTTGCTAGTGTCATTTGCTTGCTTGATTTGGTTGACTTGTTGAAATAAATTGATGATTAATTTGTGATTTGAGAAAATGAATTTGGGTTTTGGTTCATTTATGGTCCACAAATGATCTTGGGTTATGCTAAGTTGGCAAGAGATAGGTTACTTCAACCTTGATGCCTATGCTTGTAAGCATTTAAAAATTCAATTCCCACTTGATGTGCTTGTGAAATGTGAGCAAAAAGGGGTCTATAAACAATTGAATTTGCGCACATGATTGGTCTCCAATGACCTTGATGCATCCTCAAGTTTAATCATGCTTTCTTTGCTCTTTGAGTTTATTGTAAATTGTTGTTTGAAGCTTGTGAAGTTTTGGCAAAGGATAGGTTCATTTAACCTTGATGCACATGCATTTTGCATATTCATGCATTCTTACCTATTCTTGCATCCTTGCCTACTCATGCATTCTTGAATTGAAGCTTGGTACTCCATGGTTGATATACTTGTTTATGTGCTTGTGGTGCATTAAAATGTTGAATTGGTGTTCACAATTTGCTTGTTTTGATTTCCACCAATTGTTACTCGTTAGTAACTCTCCAAAACTTCAAAACCATGTTGCATACAAAGAACAACTTGTTAC
The DNA here is from genome assembly GCA_963573325.1 of Astragalus glycyphyllos. NCBI lineage: Eukaryota > Viridiplantae > Streptophyta > Magnoliopsida > Fabales > Fabaceae > Astragalus > Astragalus glycyphyllos. The sequence continues at coordinate 61,877,910 of OY754312.1, read as the reverse complement.
TCGTTAGTAACGTTCCAACTTCAAAACATTTTTTTGCATTTACATAATCATTGATAAACAACTTCACTTCTTCTCAAAACAATTTCAAACTATTTTTCACAAATCAAACTTTGTTGAGGATAATGCGAAGCCTTTGCTTGCACGATTGTCAACAATGGGGTGCTAGTGGTGATCACTTGGAGTCTTTGCTCAATTGATTATCATGAACACTCATTTTTCAAAAGAACTCTCATTTCACAAATTAAAAACTTTGTTGAGGGTAATGCGAAGCCTTTGCTTGCACGATCGTCAATAATGGGGTGCTAGTGGTGATCACTTGGAGTCTTTGCTCAATTGATTATCATGAACACTCATTTTTCAAAAGAACTCTCATTTCACAAATTAAAAACTTTGTTGAGGATAATGCGAAGCCTTCGCTTGCACGATCGTCAATAATGGGATGCTAGTGGTGATCACTCGAAACCTTTGTTGTTTGATCACTGCGAACATTCAATTTTCACAATTAAACAACTAAAAAATAAAAACCTTTTCTCGACAACCGAGAACTACGTAAGCTTTGAATTCTCCATCGCACTGGGAGATACGTAGGAGCGGGTCACATTCCCGTCAAGCACGACAAATAAAAACCATTTTCTTTTCAAAAAAACAAACCCTTTTCCAAAACAAGGCAATTTCTAAAAACAAAACAATTTTCGAAAACAAGAACTACGTTGCTTTGATTCCCTCCCCGGGATACGTAGGCACGGTGCCCTCCCGTCAAGCGCAAAAGATTAAATTTTCCTTAAGTTTTTCCATAAAGTAAGGAGAGATAAAGAGAGATAAAAACAAAGCATTTCTTAAATCAACCTTTTAAATCACACGTCAAATCGAGGTTCCCTTTCAGTAGAAAGGATGTGTGGGGTGCTCGTACCTTCCCCATGCATAACCGACCCCCGAACTCAAATCTCCTGGTTCCAAGGACCATTGTCTTTCAAGAAAGGTTTTTTTCAATGTTTTACCTCTAAAAAAAAATATTGGTGGCGACTCCAATTCATGTTGTGCGAAGAGAAATCCCTCCAAAGGATTTTTCGGGGTGCAACAGCTGGCGACTCCGCTGGGGACCTTTCTTTAGTGGGTCGAGCCAATCGATTCGGCATGTGATTTATTTCGTTGATTTGAATGCTTTGTTATATCTCTCCTCCTTTCCCTTTCTTCTTTCTTTCCTTTGCCTTTAAAAACATGCTTGCATTATTCTTAGAATTGTCGTGTGCATTCTTGTGATGTTGTGCTTGCGTGCATTGTGTGTTAGCCTTCTTCCTCTTCTATATTTGCTTCTTGAGTATAATAAGAGTAGTTTCTTCTTCTTCTCCTCTTACTTTCGTCGTTTATATGCTTGTCTCATACATTTCCCCAATCCTAGCATGTTCCCCTCTTCTTTGCTCCCTTTCTTGAGGTAAGCTCATGCATTTCCCTTAATCCTATTATGTCCCCTCCTCTAGGCTCCCTTTCCTAAGGTAAGCAATGCTTGCGATTGTTGTTGGAACCCTAGGTTAGTATACTTATGTTGAAATGATATTGAACCCTAGGGTAGACGACATGCTGTTGCTTGATATTGTCTGGACTGTTTTGGTTTCCCTTTGCAGGTGGGGTTTGGGTAGATTTTTAGGTGTTGTGCCCTCATCACACACTGCACACCTTATATTTGTGAGCATTGAGTGGGGCCTAAAACCCAAGGTCTGCAAAAAACCCTAGGAGAGTGGAAATGAGTAGTGACTGCCATTCGTAGACCGTTGTCTGTCTGGCTCTCATGAAAGTTTCGCCCAAGAGTGCGCTTTCTTCATGATACCTCACAATCGGTAGCTCTCTACGATTGTGGGTGTATTCATGAGAGAGACTTTAGCTCTTGGTTGCCATTGTGAGGCAGTGACCAGAACCCACATGGGAGGATTACCCTTGTCGTTGACTTTAGAGCCTACGATCTTTACCCATTTGTAGGACACGGGGGCACGCAAATTGTGTGTTGCATTAGCTTAGGCATCCTCTTTCGAAACTCTTTTACCAAAAATGTAGAAAATAATTTCCTTTTAAACACCTATATGAGGTGGCATATAGCGGGTATTTTCAAAAATGTTTTGAACCGCCACCAATAAACATCATTTTCTTCTCTCTTTTCTATGTAAATAAAAGGTCATAATCATCACATCTGCATCATTTTGCATCATCATCATTGCATTCGCATCTAACAAAAGTTTTGAAAAAAAAACCTCCATTCTTTGCATCCTCCATGCATTAAAGTTGTTTGCCGGAGATCGCAACGTAACACAGTCTTGTCATAGGTGTGTAAGAAACGGAATGGAATCAAAAGGCAAAACCGTTTTCAATTCAAGGCTTCCTGTTGTGAAAGAGATTGATATGGCTAGCCTGAAAGAGTATACATCCCTCCTAGGTCCTATTGAGGTCAGGTCTTTTGACAAAACCTATGGGAACATTCGCAAGCTGCTACAACTAGAAGTGCAAGAGAGTGCCATTGCTGCCCTGTGTCGGTTCTATGACTCGGAGATTCGCTGTTTCATTTTTAAGAATTTCCAAATGGCGCCTACCCTAGAAGAGTATGATAGGATTTTGGGCTTTGATCGATCCAAGTTTAAGCCTTATCAATACCAAGGGGAGTATTATTCTGATGAAAAGCTTGCTGCCTTGTTGCAAATCAGTGCTGAGAAAGTGCGGGCCCATAAGATAGAACGTAATAAGGTATTTGGGTTTCCACAAGAATACTTTGAGAGTTTGATGACCAGCTATGTAGTGTCTGATAATTGGAATTCTTTCAAGCAAGTGCTAGCTCTGACCATCTTCGGCATTGTGCTCTTCCCTCAGATAGAGAGGCATGTGAGTGAAACTGCAATCGGTGTCTTCCTCGCCTTCAAATGTGCAAAAAATCCTATCAACCCGGTTCCCGCAATCCTCGCAGAGACATACCGTGCCTTCACTCGTCACCATGAATTCCAAAAGAATAAGATGTGTCGCTCCTTCGCTGTGTTATATGCTTGGTTGATCAGTCATGTGTGTACCAACAAAAGTGTGAAGGATTTGCTTTCCTATGCCTTGGGTTGTAATCCGAAGACTATGAACTCTCAAGAGTGGGTGCATGCTTTCAAGAACCAAGATGCTCTCCAGATTCGTTGGTACTCACCTAAATGTTGGGTAGACAGGCCTTCAGTGGTATTTCGGTGTGGGAGTTTTCAGAACGTTCCTCTTATGGGAACCCAAGGATGCATAAACTATAACCCCTCTTTGACCTTGCGACAGCTCGGATACCCTATGCAGGATTCACCCTCCGAAGCTATGCTGTTTCGTTTTTACCTCCACGCGGGGATCCCTAAAGACGAGAGTCTACTTCGGCGAGTCCTGCAAGCTTGGGAAACCGTAGTGCGGAAGGACAGAGAAGAGTTAACCAGGAGGACCACTGCTATCTCTTTTTCTCAATGGCTTGAAGGGAGGATTAGTGAAACTTGGTCATCCAACCAAGGAGTACCACTGCCTGAGGAAAAGATACAAGAACCTCACATTCCTACCATTGAAGAATTGGAAGAGGTTAGGTTGGCCATGTCAACGGTGGGAGAAGAGAAAAGGGCTCTGCAAGATAGATTGAGAAAGATGATGCAAGACAAGAAAAAGCTAGAAAATGAAAATGCTTTCCAAGCTGCAGCTATTGAGGAAGTCAATAGAAAACTTGAAATAGAGGGGAAAAGCAAGAGGAAATGCAAAAGCACTTGAAGGGTGCCAAAGAGGAAGTGAAGAGGTGCACTACCAAGATGAATGAGGCTGTAGCGGAAGCAATTAAATGGAAGAGGCTATATGAGGATACATGGAAAGAAGAGCAAGCAGTCAGGCACGCACTAGTTAAGTCAAGAAAAGACTCTCGAATGATGAAGCTTGAATTGGAAGATCAATTAAAGAGTGTCAAGCAAGATCGGGAATCTATTGAAGGGATCCTGAGGGATTATCAGCAAGCACTAAGAAGGGAACAAGGGAAGTCGGAAAGCTTGGCCAATCATGTGCAGTACTTGGAAGGGTCTTATCTCCGGCTAAGGGAGAAGAGTGACTATTGGGAGAGTCAATTTGCGGAATTGCTCAGTAAGGTAAAAAGTCAACAAGTCTTTGAGGAATTGAAAAAGGAAGGCTTACATTGGAAAGACAAGTTCTCCAACTTAGTTTGGTTAGCTAATCAGGCTGTGAGAGACATTCCCAAGAAGCTAAGAAAGGCGGATGCAGAAATGAATCCTTTCAACACCCCTGTCAAGGTGTGTGAGTTTGTTGAGTACTGCAAGATTCTCACAGAAGAACTCCTGGAGAAAGCCCGGGGGGCAGCTGAGAGCAAGAAGAGGAAAAGGAGCGAGGAGTTGAAAGCCATATGCCTTTAAAGTTTCCCTTTAGAGTATTGTAGCGATCCTTAGGAAATTGTAATTTTCTTTAAGAAGTTGTAACTTTCTTTGGAAAATAGTACTTTGTTTAAAATCATTGTATTGCACTCTTAAGGAATATTGTACTTTGATTTGCTTTCAATTTGTGATACTCCTTCGCATTCCATTTAATTGAAGTACGTTTGTTTTGCCTTGTTGCTTCCAACTTTGTTGCAATCCTAAAAACACCTGAACCTTAACACCTATGACAAGACGAGTTGCACCGCGATTCTCGGCAATAAACATAATAACATGCATATTGCATTGCATTTGCATCATTTGACTTTGTGTTCATAAAAAAAAATGTTTCGTCCAGAGAAGTAAGACAAGCTGGTTAATCATCGGTATTGGACGCGATCACAGGCAAGAAATATGGCCAACAATCAAGACAACGCGAATCTGGGCAATCATCAACCAATCCAGAATGATGCAGTTCCAGAAGGTCCGAATCCAAATGGTCAGGGTCAGCATGATCAGAATCACGAGAATCGAGCAATCAGGGCTGAGATGGAAGTTATAAGAGCTCAAATGGCAGAGGTCATAAGAGTGTTAAGTGCCTTAAGGGATGCTGGCATAACTGAAGGTGCTGCTGCCGCAGGAGTGGATCCTCCTCCTGAACCTAGAGTCTCTCAGGCTCTCCAGAACGTGCAATGGCCTCCTTATGGTCTCCCATTAGGGTACACACTCCCTGCTGCCGGTGCAAACCCAGAAAGTGGTCCTTCGGGAACCACAGGACAGGCCCAGCCTGAATCAGCTGTGAATGAAGTTGGAACGGGGACACCTCAGGTTCAAATTCAGATTCCTACTCCTGCTATTACCCCGGGAACTCCGGTTGGCTTCAATTCTCCAGCAACAATCCATCCACAAGTTCAGGGTCCAATTCCTCAGATTATCGCTCACTCACGTGACCCACACGTGACCCCAGCTGTGGTGTCGATGAATAATCTTCACTACGGTGTGAGTGGTTTTCCGCCGAATTACCCTGATGAAGCTAGAAGTCAGTACCAGATGTTAGAAGAAAGATTGAGAGCTGTTGAAGGAACAGGTTCCCAGGCTAGGAACGCCCATGAGTTATGCTTGGTCCCTAATCTAGTCCTGCCACCCAAGTTCAAAACACCATTTTTCGACAAGTACAAAGGAGCAACCTGCCCGCGCAGCCATGTGACGATGTATTGCCGGAAGATGACTGCCCACGCCCGTGATGATAACCTGATGATACATTGCTTTCAGGAAAGCTTAGCTGGAGCTCCCCTTGAATGGTATATGCAATTGGAGCCAACTAATATCCGTTGTTGGAAGGATCTGGCGGATGACTTTATCCGTCAATACCAGTACAACAGTGATTTAGCCCCGGATAGGACCCAACTGCAATGTATGTCTAAGAAGGATAATGAGACATTCAAGGAATACGCCCAGAGGTGGAGGAACCTCGCTGCACAAGTAAAACCCTCCCTGCTTGATAAAGAGATGGCCCATATGTTCATGGAAACTCTTCCCCCAGTGTTCTATGATCGTTTGGTCGGCAGCGTGGCTTCGAATTTCTCGGAGATGGTTGTCATTGGAGAAAGAGTGGAGAACGGCATGCGCAGCAAAAGAATAGCCCATGGCCCAACGCCTCCTTCCCATCAGAAAAAGCCTTTTTCTGGTTCCCACAAGAAGAAGGAGGGAGAAACTAATGCAATCATCGGAGCTAGCGGTCCATCACACAATAATCCCCCACAAGCCATTCCAGTTCCTGCTCAGACGCCGCCTGCTCAGCCATTCCAGTCCAACAATCAGTACACAAACTACAATGAAAAAAAGCCTGTTGTCTTTGAACCTATCCCCATGTCGTACACAGATTTGTTCAATTATCTCATTGCCAACAAGTTAATCAACACTCGTCAGATGAAACCATATCAGCCTCCCTATCCCAGAGGGTATAATGCAAATGCTACCTGTGCCTTTCATTCTGGGGCAGTAGGTCATGTGGTGGAGGATTGTAAGGCGTTCAAGTACGTTGTGCAAGACCTGCTTGATGCAAAGAGTATATCATTTCAGCAACCTAATGTAACCACCAACCCGTTGCCGGGGCATGGTGGGCCCACTGCAAATGCCATTAATGATCAGGGTGGTCAGTACTTAATTAGGAAGGTGGAGTGCATTCGTACACCCCTGAGTATCATTCATGCTGCACTATGCCGTTGTGGTATCATCGAAGAAGGGTGTGCCAGAAGAGACATCTGCAATGACCCTTATTGTGTTGGGGCCTGTGAGAGCTTCAAACCCATCCTCCAAGAGCTGTTAGACAAACACCTGGTCCAGGTTGGGGTTCAGGAAAAGGAAGAAAGTGTATCTACTCTGCAATCAAACAACAGAGGTTTCAGGAGACCGGTTGAAATCCCTTGCAGTCCGAATTCAAGCTCGGTTGTGGCAAGACCTCTGACTGTTGTTATTCCGGTACCTGCTGCTACCCCTAGTAGAGAGACTAGGGTTATTCCCTGGAGCTGCAACGTGCAAATGCAAGCAGAGGTCCCTCAGGGCGTGTTGGATATAACAAACATTGCTGGGAGTAGTGGAATTACAAGGAGTGGAAGGATGTATGTTCCTGAAAATCTTAGAAAGGAACAATCAAAGGAAGCTGAAGAAAGGTCCCGTAAGGGAAAAGATAAGGAAACTGTGGAAGTTAAGGAAGTATCAGACAAAGAAGCTCAGGAATTTCTGAAAGTAATAAGACAAAGTGAATACCAGGTGGTGGACCAGTTAAATCAAACCCCGGCCAAAATCTCAATGCTTTCGTTGTTGCTTAGTTCCGAGGCACACCGAGCTGCACTGTTGAAAATCCTGAATGAAGCACACATACCCCATGACATTACGGTCAACCAGCTTGATGGTATTGTTGGGAACATAGTGGCATCCAACTACTTGACCTTCACAGACGCTGAGTTACCTCCGGCGGGGAAGAATCACAATCAAGCCCTTCACATCTCTGTCAAGTGTGGGGACTACATGCTGGCCAGAGTGCTCATCGACAATGGCTCGTCATTAAATGTGTTGCCCAAGTCCACAATAGATAAGTTGGATGTGGATTGCTCATATCTGAAGCCTAGCTCCACCTTGGTTAGAGCATTTGATGGGTCTGTGAAAGAAGTTTTTGGAGAAGTAGAGGTGCCTTTGCAGGTGGGTCCTGAAGTGTTCTATGTCACATTCCAAGTCATGGATATAGCTTCCTCTTATAGCTGTCTGCTAGGACGACCTTGGATACATGCCGCTGGGGCAGTGCCATCTTCGCTCCATCAGAAACTCAAGTTTGTGGCCGAGGGCAAGTTGATAGTAATCTTCGGGGAGGAGGAAATGATGATAAACCGATCACCACCAGACTATTACGTTGAAGCAGCAGAGGAGTCTTTTGAGACTGCCTTCCAGGGATTGGAGATCTCAAATGCTATCTTTGTTGGGAGTGAGCCTCCCCAATTGAAGCCTAGGTGGTCCAAGGCGGACATGATGGTTGCAAAGGTGATGCTAGGATATGGGTATCAGGTTGGAAAAGGCCTGGGAAAAGCTGCTCAAGGAATTGTAGCACCCGTCCTGCTGAAAGGGAATACTGAAAGGTTCGGTATTGGGTACATCCCAAGCCCTGCAGACCGAGAGAGGCTAGCAGCTGATAGAAGAGAGAAATGGTTGGCAAAGCTCAGGAAGGACCCCCAACCAGGGAGGGATGGTCGTCGGTGATCTTAGGAACAACTTCCGAAGTGTAGGCATGCTGGACCCTGACCAGGTCAATGTGATTGAAGAAGATTCAGGCTCGGGTGACGGTGCTGTCGGCTTAGTGCGCCGTTGTGCTGCGAAAGAAAAGCTCCAGAACTGGGAGGCCCTAGATTTCCCTGTGATTTTCAATTTAAAGTAATTTTTCTTCGTAATGCAAAATTCCTCCGCTCTGCCCAAGGCCTTGGGATATTTCATTCGGGCATGCATGTTTTCGTCAAACTTCATCAATGAATAAAATGTTATTTTGGAATTTTCAATAAAATTCTCTTTCTTCATCTCTCATTTGCGTGTCTTTTCTTTATTTTTATTCGCCACTCCATTTTAATGCAGATCGAATACAATTCTTGAAAGTAATAATGCCCATAACTCATACTGTGACTTTGATTACCCGGTTAACCAAACTGAGAGAGAGGCTGAAGACAACTGGGATGTTTCTTCGGAATTAATAAGTGAAGAATTGGCTAAGGCTGTAGAAATTCATGATGCCACAACTAGGTTGGGCAATGAAGTCAAAGCACAAGTTCAAGCAAAGTGGAGCAATGTTGAGGAAACCAAACAAATGTTACAAGCGAACCTCTTTCGCCACCAAACCCTTTCCCTTCCTCAGATCAACCAACTTTCCCATTTCCCATTACAAGTACCCCATCACAAAAAAAAATAATTTCATAACCAAATGCCTGCCATCGCCACCTTCCTCACTACCAGTGGCCCTTCTACAAAATCAACCCATCTCATTTGCTCCTCCCTCTGAACCTCCTGTCACCCCAGTTAATACCAGAACCCAATCAAGCATCCTCCAATCGCTGCAGGGGTTTCATTGCCATTATCTTTCCAATCACCCCAGACAAGGATCACTTCAAATATCCAAAAATAGTGTATCACTTTTATCAGCTCACTCAACTCAAAAGCAAAAAAAAGAAAAAATCAGAAAAAATGAAACAAAAAAGAACAGATTCAAAAAATGAAAATCCCAAGAATGAAAAACAAGGGAAAAAGAGACGAAAGAAATATAAGTTGTGAGCTGATACATTTGGCCATAAAGCGTAAGAGATCCTTGTCTCAATGAACCTTCCTACACCTTGTTGTGTATGACCACCCTTTCTTCCATAAACCTTCAAACACTTCATCATTCCTATACATCTCTCCTTTCATAAAACCGCAAACACTACCTCGACCTCGTCATCCCGCCCTCCACAAACCCTCAGTCATTCCTCAGACTCCACCATCAGATTTGCAATCAAGCTGTTGCGCAAGAATAAGAGAACAAAGTGGTCCGTCCTCATGAGGAATCAAGTGACATGATCAATTTGAGCAAAGGAGAGGATTGACGCCATGATAAAGAGCAATGAATCAACAAGTTTGTGTAAATCACCCTTCTGACATAAGGCACTTGCCATTATAACAAAGTCTGTAATTACCAAAGTTCGGTCTGTTGCGCAGCTTTCCAAGCTAAGGTAGTCACAAATGACAGTATGAAGACTCCAGGTCAAGCATCATGATCCCTCCCTACGCCACCCTAAAAATGGGGCAGTTAGAGACAATCAACAAAGGATATCAAGGACGATGATGACCTTCATGGAAATCAGGCTTCGTTTTACACTCTAACAGGGGAAAACCCCATATGATGGAAGTAATACTTTCATTGAGCCTTATCAAACCAAAGTACATTTGTCTTATGTCAGAAGAAGAATAAGAGAAAGCTCAAACCGAAGAAAGCTCATCTTCAACAATTTCAAAGAAGACTCAATGCTCAAAAAGATCATGAACCTCCAAAAGGATTCCCATGGAGATGAACCCAGTATCATGAAGACGAAGAACTTATTCTCCGGAGGGGCCTTTAATTCTCGCAAAATGGGATGCAAGAAAAGAAAACCCCAGTTTCCAGCAAATTCAGATGCAGTCAGAAAGGAGTATGCCTAAAGAAATAAATGAAAAAAGAGAAAGATGAGCCAAGTAAGAATCAGCTCGCTAGGTTGAAAACCCGCAAAGGGCGGCCTAGGCAAAACCAGAGCGACCCGGTGGATTGAAAACCCGCAAAGGGCGATCCAGGCAAAAATTAGGGTCAGAAAACTTGGACTTGAAATGAAAAAGGCAACTAGCACTCCCGAAGATTTGGATAAGGGGTTGATCAAGGTCACAAGTATGAATGGTGGGCACCGTTACTTCAAGGATAGAATCACAGGATCTGTTCCTTTTTCTTGTATTTTATCAGTTTAGAATAAAGATTGCAATTGTACTTTCAACTGGCGTGACTTTCTGCACGACCAGTTTCCATATCAGCAAAAGTCCAACTTTTCTTTCATATGTGTGCTTTTCGTGTCTTTACCTTCATTTATTCAGTTTCTTTCAAAATAATGATTTTATGATTGATGAAATTGAATTGCAAAACATGTGCATACATTCAGAGCATTACAGATTATTACGAAATCTTTGAAAATCACAAAAGGAAAAATGGTTTCCCAAAATGGGTAAAGTTGCAAAAAAAAAAACAGTCACATGCACTGCCACCTTAAAAATAACAAGATCATTGCAAACCAGCGCGCAACCCTTGCGTTATCACCATCCTGGAACGGTCTTCGTTTCAAGTGCCACAAGTCCCGCGGATTGATTTAACCAAAAAAAAAAAAGAGTCACATGCACTGTCACCTTAAAAATAACAAGATCATTGCAAACCAACGCGCAACCCTTGCGTTATCACCATCCTGGATCGGTCTTCGTGTCAAGTGCCACAAGTCCCGCGGATTGATTTAACCAGCAAAAAAAAAAAAAAAAAAACACACACACACATTTTCATATCATTCATCATTCCTATATCATCCATGTACTTTCATATTCGCATCCCAGAAGGGCGAAAAGAAACAGAAGAAAAAGAAACAGAAGAAAAGAAAAAGAAAAAGGAAAATCAAACAGAAAAAACCTCTCACCAAATCAATCATTGCATCCATGTGCATCCCAGCATCAAAAGCCTGCATTCCATGCATCATTCAAAGCTTCCCAATTTTCAAAAAGAAACTCAGTTACTTTGGACTCGTTAGTCCCCAAAATTTTCAAAAGGTCAGTTACTTTGGACCAACGGGTCCCCGAAATCTCATTTTCAGAAAATCATCATGGCACAGAGTTAGTGAACTCCATCAGCACAGAGTTAGTCAACTCCCACAGAGTTAGTGAACTCCTTCCACAGATCACAACGTCGCGTACGAGCGCGCGGCAGATCCTACAGACTTCGTTAAGTCCATCGGATTAATTGTGTCAACCTAAGGCATAGCGTAGATCCATTGATCATATCAGTTCCGGACCTGATATTGATCGGCCGCTCGAAAAGGCCACCCCCAGAGCTCGAACTCGACGAGAGTCCATTAAAAGGTTTTAGGCAACCTCCGAATCCCCAATTTACGGCACTTCCCATTTACTGCTTTCATTTACTGCTTTACGCAATTTACTGCTTTCATTTACTGCTTTACGCAATTTACTGCTTTCTCGTCGACGCGACAAGTGTTGACTCTCTCTCTCTCTCTCAAAAGAAGAGAGATCAAAGAAAGGAAACAAAAAAAAAGAGAAAAAAGAAAAGGAAAATTCGGGTTTCTCTAAGTAGACAAAATTAGTATTATTTCTGAATTCTTTATTTCTATTTTGCCTCGGAATATGTTTCGGCCAATTCATATTCCTTGGTAAAATCCAAATAAAGAGGGGCAGCTGTCATACCCTAATTTTGTTCACCTAGGTTTAAAACCCTAATTTTCTGCAAAAATAAATAAATTGAGAAGTGTGGTTTTATTTTGAAGAGTGAAGAGCATTGTGCATGCATTTTTGGGTTTTAAAAGTCATTCTAGGGCTTTTAAATTCATTGTTAGAGTGGAAATGCATTTGTTGTTAAAAAACAAGGTTTTTAGGGCAAAAGGGTAATTTGGTCATTGTCAAAAATAAGATAATTTCTCATCAAGAATCTTTGTGCAATTTTAGAGAAATTTATTTGAGGCAAAACATTTTTGGTCATGTATGTATGTATGCGCATGCATGCATACATTGTGCACAAAATTTCAAAAAAGGATCAAAAGGGAATATTCTACAAAAAGTTCCAAGATGTGATTTTTATGACATTTTTGGTCATAGTGATCACATAAAATGGCATATTCCTAAGATTCCTAGTATGTGGCCTAAATTGGGTGTATTTTTGTACAATTATCCTAAGAAGAATAATCAAAAATGAAGGGATAATGGAATGGTCATATAATAGTACAATAGTACAAGATGACAACTAGCAAAACTTGGTCACCAAAGACCCCTCCCTTGCTATTTCGAATTTCTCCTCTCTATTCTCTCATTTTGTGTTTTCTCAATGTCCTCAATCCATGTGAGCCTCAATCCTAGCCTTTGATTCAAAATTAAAATCAAATCCTAGAGCACAACTAGTGCACAATGACCTAACTACCCTTAAACCTAATTGCTTTCTATATATACCCTATTAACCTCACCTCACAAAAAAAAAAGCTTTTGGCCTCACAATTCATTCACAAAACCCTAGCACACAAACCTCTCCTCTCCTCTCCTCCTTTGGCCGAAACCACCAACAACCACTCCCTCCTCCATTTTTCTTCATTTCACTTCCATTTTCCATCTCATATTAACTCCTACTTCATATATCTTCCTTCTCTCCTAATTTAATTCAAACTTGCATCATCAAAGGGCATTTTTAAGCAAGCATTTCGTGGGTTTCATTGAAGTTTGGTGAAGATTCAAGTTGATTTGTGGTCTTGTTCTTCATATTAGTCATTCCTTAGCTTGGATTTGAGGTAAACTTCTTAAAACCTAGCATCATCTTCAACTTTTTTGCATCAAAATGTAGATATCATGTTTCTAATTTTTCATCCTACCATCTTCATGCATTTTAGTGTTGTTATATTGTTGATTTGTTGATTGTTGTTGGTGAGAGGTGTCTCAAACATTTTGACAAGCACTTAGGGAGGCTTGGGTGTTTGAGATTGCTTCTCACCCTTGAATAAATTGTGATTTGTGTTGTTATCATTTTGCTTGTTGCATTTTGTGAAATAAAATTGTGTTAGGAAGCTATGAATGTTTCGCACCTTTAGTATAAAAATAGGTTTAATCGAGTTTTGATGCATTTCTTTATGCAATCTTGTTATTGGGGCTTGATTTTGAAGTTCCCATGTCCAAACATGTTGTTTGATTTTGCAAATATTCATTTTTCATGCCTTCTTACTTTCACAAAAATCAAAAAATATGAATAGTTGTTGATTTTGGTGTTTGATCGCTTGGATCTTGTGAATAAATGTTCCTAAGTCTTGCTAGTGTCATTTGCTTGCTTGATTTGGTTGACTTGTTGAAATAAATTGATGATTAATTTGTGATTTGAGAAAATGAATTTGGGTTTTGGTTCATTTATGGTCCACAAATGATCTTGGGTTATGCTAAGTTGGCAAGAGATAGGTTACTTCAACCTTGATGCCTATTCTTGTAAGCATTTAAAAATTCAATTCCCACTTGATGTGCTTGTGAAATGTGAGCAAAAAGGGGTCTATAAACAATTGAATTTGCGCACATGATTGGTCTCCAATGACCTTGATGCATCCTCAAGTTTAATCATGCTTTCTTTGCTCTTTGAGTTTATTGTAAATTGTTGTTTGAAGCTTGTGAAGTTTTGGCAAAGGATAGGTTCATTTAACCTTGATGCACATGCATTTTGCATTTTCATGCATTCTTACCTATTCTTGCATCCTTGCCTACTCATGCATTCTTGTATTGAAGCTTGGTACTCCATGGTTGATATACTTGTTTATGTGCTTGTGGTGCATTAAAATGTTGAATTGGTGTTCACAATTTGCTTGTTTTGATTTCCACCAATTGTTACTCGTTAGTAACTCTCCAAAACTTCAAAACCATGTTGCATACAAAGAACAACTTGTTACTCGTTAGTAACGTTCCAACTTCAAAACATTTTTTTGCATTTACATAATCATTGATAAACAACTTCACTTCTTCTCAAAACAATTTCAAACTATTTTTCACAAATCAAACTTTGTTGAGGATAATGCGAAGCCTTTGCTTGCACGATTGTCAACAATGGGGTGCTAGTGGTGATCACTTGGAGTCTTTGCTCAATTGATTATCATGAACACTCATTTTTCAAAAGAACTCTCATTTCACAAATTAAAAACTTTGTTGAGGGTAATGCGAAGCCTTTGCTTGCACGATCGTCAATAATGGGGTGCTAGTGGTGATCACTTGGAGTCTTTGCTCAATTGATTATCATGAACACTCATTTTTCAAAAGAACTCTCATTTCACAAATTAAAAACTTTGTTGAGGATAATGCGAAGCCTTTGCTTGCACGATCGTCAATAATGGGATGCTAGTGGTGATCACTCGAAACCTTTGTTGTTTGATCACTGCGAACATTCAATTTTCACAATTAAACAACTAAAAAATAAAAACCTTTTCTCGACAACCGAGAACTACGTAAGCTTTGAATTCTCCATCGCACTGGGAGATACGTAGGAGCGGGTCACATTCCCGTCAAGCATGACAAATAAAAACCATTTTCTTTTCAAAAAAACAAACCCTTTTCCAAAACAAGGCAATTTGTAAAAACAAAACAATTTTCGAAAACAAGAACTACGTTGCTTTGATTCCCTCCCCGGGATACGTAGGCACGGTGCCCTCCCGTCAAGCGCAAAAGATTAAATTTTCCTTAAGTTTTTCCATAAAGTAAGGAGAGATAAAGAGAGATAAAAACAAAGCATTTCTTAAATCAACCTTTTAAATCACACGTCAAATCGAGGTTCCCTTTAAGTAGAAAGGATGTGTGGGGTGCTCGTACCTTCCCCATGCATAACCGACCCTCGAACTCAAATCTCGTGGTTCCAAGGACCATTGTCTTTCAAGAAAGGTTTTTTTCAATGTTTTACCTCTAAAAAAAAATATTGGTGGCGACTCCAATTCATGTTGTGCGAAGAGAAATCCCTCCAAAGGATTTTTCGGGGTGCAACACACCTTATACTACTTCTAAACTTCCCTAATTGTAACAAGTATCACAACAACGCTTGAGAATTAACAATGATTTAAGCTTGAAATAAGAGGTAATAACCGTCATAAATGATAGTTATCACACCCCCAAACTTGAAGCATTGCTTGTCCTCAAGCAATGACACTTGACAAAGACAAGCATACTATTAGCAAGCAAACCAGACAGTTGAATTATCAAAAATCACACAAACAGAATATCAAGTTGAGCATTAACTTTCAGATTGGTCACTCAATTGTAGGCCTACTGAATAGTAAGTTTCCTAGACTTCTCCTCCTCAAAAGTGTGTGTGTGACACTTAACTCAGTTCAGATCATAGCAAGGTTCAAAATTTCACATAGCTAAGACTAGAGAGGCTTTCTTTTGGGATTGCCAAAGATGTTTCAAAAAGAAAGGTAGACTAACAATTCAAGCACAAAGGTATTTGATGTAGCAATCCAGAACTCTAGGCCAGTGCACTTATTACAATTTAACTTAAGTGCTGCCGCAACACTTGCTGCAGCAACATAGACTAAAGCAGAATTTAAAAACAAATATTTACTTGACACTTTGTTGCATTGCCCTTATTCAATCCTCAACTTTCTCACAGTTTGGTCACTGATTTCGACAAAAACCAAAGTGTGTCACCACAAATTGGCCTCCCTACTTCATGACCAACCTAACTACCAGTTCTCATCCTTTTGACTGAAACTACAATGTGTCACCATAGAGTAGCCTCCCTGCTTTGTTTGAAAAGGCAGTTTATTTCTCTCTCCCCCTCTTTTTTATCTTTTTTATTTTTATGTTTTGGGCAATGACAACATTTTTGACTATTTATAAACATTGGTGCTTCATAACATAGCACAATACATTGACTCAAATTACTTCCTAAGCTATGTGCACATGACCTAATTCAATTCCTTCATGCTTTTCCTTAGTATAGCTCAAAGAACCCCCAAACTTAGTTTCTTATGCTACCCTAAGTATTTAGTAAAAATTTGGCAAATCCCTAGGTCTACCAACAAGTAGCTTAGTTTCAGATTATTTCTAATTCACTAAATTCCTACCTGAGTTTATGTTAATGTGTGGGATCAGGAGCAGTTTAGTTCACTCTCAAACAGGGGCACTAATCACTCAATTCTCACCATTTCATCAATAAGTTTTTGCTCAACTCAACTTCTAAAATTTAAAATTTATTCAACTAACTGGCATACGTGCTAATAGAATACATAGATAGCACTACAAGAATTTCAGTATTTACCGGCTGGTAAAATCTGACGGAAAAATCAAATTTCCGCCGAAAAATGGTCATACCGGCGGCTCTGGCCCGCCGGAAATTCACTCGTCGGTAATGGTTACCGGCGGATTTTTACATTACCGGCGGAAATTCATGTTTTTCTTGTAGTGTAGGTCCTCCCCCCTACTTAAGTCCTTGCAGTGTCCCCACTGCTCATGCATACTAAACGGAGGTCTAATTTAAAGCAAAAACATAAAAACAACAAACGTCTAACACAACTGTTGAGTTCTATCATAGAACAAAAGCACTCAACAGGTTAATTCTAGAGAAAGCAATAAAAACAGAAATTAAAAGACATAAACTAAAAAGATTAAGGAGTAGAGGCTCCTGGTTTTGCCCTCGCGCTTGATCTTGTAGCTCCTCCGCATTTTGGCTTTGGTGTATATGGCTTCTGCCTTTTGGGCCTTGGGCTTATAACAGCATCAAGGGTTTCTGTTGATGTAGCACTGATGCTGTATCAGCAACAACAGCATTAGCATCTGAAACACCTGCCTTCTTTTGGGCAGTCAATGATGCAGCTACAAGCTCCAAAGCTTCTCTTTCTATTCCTTCATCTTCAGCTTTTTTTTGCGCTTCCATTGCTCCAGCATAAGCAGGTGCAACATCTGCAATCTCCTTTACAGCAGCAATTGTGCTCTCAGTTTGCATATCCTCTTTTTTTGTGACCATGGCAGCATCAAATTCCTCTTCCTCTGGCACTTCCTCAAACTTTCTCTTCCTTGTCATACACTTTGTTCTTGACTTCTTTGTGGGTGTAGCAGCAGTTCCACCTTCATTACCAGCAGCATCAGATGCTGCAGCAGGTGAACTGACAGCATTGGATGGCATTGATTCCATTTCTTTTTCTTGTGTGAAGTTGGTGGGTGATTGTGGTTGGTTCTCTGGTTGGTTTTCTCGTTGGGGAGTGGATTGGTTTGGCATTTCAGTGGTAGCTTGGTTGACAGGGGTTAGGATGGGTTGTGTTGTGGTGGAAGGAATGCTGGTGGAGGGAATATTTGCAGTCTTGGCGATGTGGTGAGGTGAGGGTGGTGGATCCATCTCAATGTCAATTAAGTCATCCGAATCTGGTTCTCCATCTTTCCCATTTCCTTCATCAGCAATAGAATTATCATCTTCATCATCATCCTCCCTATTCAATTGAGCCATGATTTCTTTATTTTCTAATTTTTCTTCTTCACTGAGTGACTCATCATCCTCAGTTTCAAATAGCTCATCCCCTTCTTCTCCAACCTTTTTCTTTCCCTTCTTCACTTCTTTTCTTCTTCTTTTCTTTTCAACTATCCCCTCTTCTTCTCTGTCATCAATGGCAGCCTCATCAAACAAGTTGGCATCAATTGCTTCTTCATCTAACACCCATTCTGGGAAAATAGGTGCTTCAACTCCAGCAAACTCCTTCAGATTTGTTGTGAACACAGTAGTTAACCATTCTTGCTGCTTCCTCATGAACTCCCAAATAGAACGTTGCTATAGCATAAACTATTGCAGCATGGTGGGATCACCATATGCTGCAGCAACCTTTGCTTTTGCTTTCAGTACAGTTGGGAAGGCAGTAATAGGATACCCCTTCTTTTCTCCTTTGATCTTCACCCCTGCATTCACACAAAGGTCTGTGATCAGGCAAGGGAAGAATAGGTAACCAGCAGTCTTACCTTGGAACACCAAAATCTCCCTGCTTATCAATCTTCCAATATCAACATCCTTTGCTCCAAGTATTGCATCCAAAAGCATCATTCTTTCCTTTTCAAAGTTGGTTGTGTGAGAGGTAGGCAGCAGTGAGTGTTTGACAAAGTTGAACCAAACCATTACATCATGGTTTAAACTGCTCGTCTTGACTTTGAGTTCATTGGCACTGTAGGGTTCCCAAGGAGTACCAGGAATAGTGATTGCTTTCTTAACTGCCTCCATTTCTTTCTTGCCCCATTTATTGAAATTCTTCGCAAAGGTTAAGCCATGATAGCTGTCATACCCTAATTTTGTCCGCCTAGGTTTAAAACCCTAATTTTCCGCAAAAATAAATAAATTGAGAAGTGTGGTTTTATTTTGAAAAGTGAAGAGCATTGTGCATGCATTTTTGGGTTTTAAAAGTCATTCTAGGGCTTTTAAATTCATTGTTAGAGTGGAAATGCATTTGTCGTTAAAAAACAAGGTTATTAGGGCAAAAGGGTATTTTGGTCGTTGTCAAAAATAAGATAATTTCTCATCAAGAATCATTGTGCAATTTTAGAGAAATTTATTTGAGGCAAAACATTTTTGGTCATGTATGTATGTATGCGCATGCATGCATACATTGTGCACAAAATTTCAAAAAAGGATCAAAAGGGAATATTCTACAAAAAGTTCCAAGATGTGATTTTTATGACATTTTTGGTCATGGTGATCACATAAAATGGCATATTCCTAAGATTCCTAGTATGTGGCCTAAATTGGGTGTATTTTTGTACAATTATCCTAAGAAGAATAATCAAAAATGAAGGGATAATGGAATGGTCATATAATAGTACAATAGTACAAGATGACAACTAGCAAAACTTGGTCACCAAGGACCCCTCCCTTGCTATTTCGAATTTCTCCTCTCTATTCTCTCATTTTGTGTTTTCTCAATGTCCTCAATCCATGTGAGCCTCAATCCAAGCCTTTGATTCAAAATTAAAATCAAATCCTAGAGCACAACTAGTGCACAATGACCTAACCACCCTTAAACCTAATTGCTTTCTATATATACCCGATTCACCTCACAAGGAAAGAAAGCTCTTGGCCTCATTTTCACTCACACAACCCTAGCACACAACTCCCTCTCCTAATTCCCTCTCTTGGCCGAAATCATATCATCCTCTTCCTCCATCAATTTTTCACTTCTCCTTCACCAAATCACCATTTTTTCACCTCATTTCCATTCCTACTTCATATATCTTCCTTCTCTCCTAATTTAATTCAAGCTTGCATCATCAAAGGGCATTTTTAAGCAAGCATTTCGTGGGTTTCATTGAAGTTTGGTGAAGATTCAAGTTGATTTGTGGTCTTGTTCTTCATATTAGTCATTCCTTAGCTTGGATTTGAGGTAAACTTCTTAAAACCTAGCATCATCTTCAACTTTTTTGCATCAAAATGTAGATATCATGTTTCTAATTTTTCATCCTACCATCTTCATGCATTTTAGTGTTGTTATATTGTTGATTTGTTGATTGTTGTTGGTGAGAGGTGTCTCAAACATTTTGACAAGCACTTAGGGAGGCTTGGGTGTTTGAGATTGCTTCTCACCCTTGAATAAATTGTGATTTGTGTTGTTATCATTTTGCTTGTTGCATTTTGTGAAATAAAATTGTGTTAGGAAGCTATGAATGTTTCGCACCTTTAGTATAAAAATAGGTTTAATCGAGTTTTGATGCATTTCTTTATGCAATCTTGTTATTGGGGCTTGATTTTGAAGTTCCCATGTCCAAACATGTTATTTGATTTTGCAAATATTCATTTTTCATGCCTTCTTACTTTCACAAAAATCAAAAAAATATGAATAGTTGTTGATTTTGGTGTTTGATCGCTTGGATCTTGTGAATAAATGTTCCTAAGTCTTGCTAGTGTCATTTGCTTGCTTGATTTGGTTGACTTGTTGAAATAAATTGATGATTAATTTGTGATTTGAGAAAATGAATTTGGGTTTTGGTTCACTTATGGTCCACAAATGATCTTGGGTTATGCTAAGTTGGCAAGAGATAGGTTACTTCAACCTTGATGCCTATGCTTGTAAGTATTTAAAAATTCAATTCCCACTTGATGTGCTTGTGAAATGTGAGCAAAAAGGGGTCTATAAACAATTGAATATGCGCACATGATTGGTCTCCAATGACCTTGATGCATCCTCAAGTTTAATCATTCTTTCTTTGCTCTTTGAGTTTAATGTAAATTGTTGTTTGAAGCTTGTGAAGTTTTGGCAAAGGATAGGCCACTTAGAGCCTTGATGCATTAAATTGTTGTGGTGCATTAAAATGTTGAATTGGTGTTCACAATTTGCTTGTTTTGATTTCCACCAATTGTTACTCGTTAGTAACTCTCCAAAACTTCAAAACCATGTTGCATACAAAGAACAACTTGTTACTCGTTAGTAACGTTCCAACTTCAAAACATTTTTTTTGCATTTACATAATCATTGATAAACAACTTCACTTCTTCTCAAAACAATTTCAAACTATTTTTCACAAATCAAACTTTGTTGAGGATAATGCGAAGCCTTTGCTTGCACGATTGTCAACAATGGGGTGCTAGTGGTGATCACTTGGAGTCTTTGCTCAATTGATTATCATGAACACTCATTTTTCAAAAGAACTCTCATTTCACAAATTAAAAACTTTGTTGAGGGTAATGCGAAGCCTTTGCTTGCACGATCGTCAATAATGGGGTGCTAGTGGTGATCACTTGGAGTCTTTGCTCAATTGATTATCATGAACACTCATTTTTCAAAAGAACTCTCATTTCACAAATTAAAAACTTTGTTGAGGATAATGCGAAGCCTTTGCTTGCACGATCGTCAATAATGGGATGCTAGTGGTGATCACTCGAAACCTTTGTTGTTTGATCACTGCGAACATTCAATTTTCACAATTAAACAACTAAAAAATAAAAACCTTTTCTCGACAACCGAGAACTACGTAAGCTTTGAATTCTCCATCGCACTGGGAGATACGTAGGAGCGGGTCACATTCCCGTCAAGCATGACAAATAAAAACCATTTTCTTTTCAAAAAAACAAACCCTTTTCCAAAACAAGGCAATTTCTAAAAACAAAACAATTTTCGAAAACAAGAACTACGTTGCTTTGATTCCCTCCCCGGGATACGTAGGCACGGTGCCCTCCCGTCAAGCGCAAAAGATTAAATTTTCCTTAAGTTTTTCCATAAAGTAAGGAGAGATAAAGAGAGATAAAAACAAAGCATTTCTTAAATCAACCTTTTAAATCACACGTCAAATCGAGGTTCCCTTTCAGTAGAAAGGATGTGTGGGGTGCTCGTACCTTCCCCATGCATAACCGACCCCCGAACTCAAATCTCGTGGTTCCAAGGACCATTGTCTTTCAAGAAAGGTTTTTTTCAATGTTTTACCTCTAAAAAAAAATATTGGTGGCGACTCCAATTCATGTTGTGCGAAGAGAAATCCCTCCAAAGGATTTTTCGGGGTGCAACAATAGCCTAATCCCAAGCACTCGTTGATCACCATGGAGTCATGTTTGATGTGCATGCCTCTGACTTCTGCATAAAACTGGGGTTTCCAATCCTTTGGAGGTGCTATGCCTGCGTAGAACTCTCGCACAACAGAGGGGAAGAAAAATGATGATTGCTGCACCAATTGCTCCCACCCCAATGCCTTCACAGTGGATGTGAACGCATTAGGGGAGTTTTGCAGCACAAATCCCCTCTCTGCCCAGAAATTCATCGTTTGAAATTTCTCATGAGTTTCAGCATCATTACCCCTGGTATTCTTGCCGCAAGCTTGACTTGATTCCCCACGCCCAATTGATGATTCGTATTTGCCAGAAGTTTTGGTAGCACTCACTTTGGTTCTTGCCATTGTTATCAAAATTGTTTCTTGACAAAGAGAATTTAATTTGGGATTTCTTGAATGGAGAGGTTACTGTTTAGGGAGTTTAGGATTCAATTTCGCATGCAATGGTGAAGTGATGATGGAATGGAGGAGAGTGGGTGGTTATAAGGGTGAGGGAAACACGGTTTTGGCAAATGGCATTCTCAATTAATGAGATAGCCGTTGAGATTAGGGTGAGGTGAATGGTGGAGGTTTAATGATGGGACGGCTAATGTGATTGATGTGACGAGCCACTGATGATGCATCAGGCAAAGGATTAACTGCCTTTATTTTATTTTTTTCCTCAACTGCCATTCACTGCTGTAACAATGTTGCTGAAAGCAATGCTGCAGCAACAACTGCTATCACACCCTCAAACTTCAAATTGCTCAAAATTAAATTCCTACAAAACAAACACTAAAACAAACAACAACAACTAATTTATTAGATAAAACCCTGGGCTGCCTCCCAATAGCGATTGGTTTAAGAGTCCTCAGCCCGACTTCCCTCTATGATTAGAGGTCCATCAACACAGTGGGGATTTTGCTCCTCACCACTGGTTCTCCATAGTATTGCTTCACCCTTTGACCATTAACCTTGAAGGTTTGCTTTCTCACATCATCATAAAGTTCCACAGCACCATGAGGGTATACTTTCATCAACTTGAATGGCCCAGACCATCTAGACTTGAGCTTCCCAAGGAATAGCTTGAGTCTTGAGTTGAACAATAAAACCTGATCACCTTCAACTTAGCTCCCTCTTCTGAATCCTCTTATCATGCCAAGCCTTGGTATTTGCTTTATACAATTCAGAACTCTCATATGCAAAGTGTCTCATTTCTTCCAACTCATTCAGTTGCAATAGCCTAGCTGCCCCTGCCTTAGCATGATCAAAATTGAGCTTTTTGATTGCCTAATGAGATTTATATTGGAGCTCTAAGGGCAGGTGGCAATCTTTGCCATAAACAAGTATGTATGGAGACATTCCCAAAGGAGTCTTGTAAGCAGTTCTATAAGCCCATAAAGCATCATCAAGATGATTAGACCACTCCTTTCTAGTAGGCCCTACCATTTTTTCTAACATTCTCTTGATCTCTCTATTGGATAACTCTACCTGACCACTAGTTTGAGGATGATATGCAGTTGCAATCTTGTGCTTTACCCCATACTTAGCCAAGAGAGTTTCAATCAATTTGTCGCAGAAGTGAGATCCATCATCACTGATTATTGCCCTAGGAGTACCAAACCTTGTAAAGATGTTTCTATGCAAGAACTTGCTAACAGATTTTGCATCATTGTTGGGTAAAGCTACTGCTTCAACCCACTTTGATGATACATAATCCACAGCTACAAGGATGTAGGAATTACCAAAAGAAGGAGGAAAAGGTCCCATGAAGTCATACCCCAAACATCAAAGAGGTCAACATCTAAGATGTTGGTTAATGGCATTTCATTCCTATTTGAAATGTTCCCACTTCTTTGGCAACTATCACATTTTTTAACCAACTCCTGAGCATCCTTGAAAATTGTAGGCCAGTAATACCTAGATTGAAGCACCTTTGCTGATGTCCTCATACCCTCGAAGTGTCCTCCATATGCTGTAGCATGGCATTGCTGCAGCACCACTTGTTGTTCTTCATCTGCCACACATCTCCTCAATAACTGATCAGGGCACTTCTTGTATAAGAAGGGTTCATCCCAAAAATACTACTTGACAGTGTGAAAGAACCTCTTCTTCTATTGGTAATTCATTTCACAAGGCACCACTTTGCTGACTAGGAAATTGACAATGTCTGCATACCAGGGTGCTGCAGCATTAGATGCTACAGCATCAATAGCTAACAGTTGCTCATCAGGGAAGCTTTCCTTAATTTCTCCAAAATGATTACCTGCATTATCACCTTCCAATCTAGACAAATGATCAGCAACCTGGTTCTCCACCCCCTTTTTATCCATTATTTCAAGATCAAATTCTTGAAGGAGGAGAACCCATCTTATTAGCCTAGCTTTTGCATCTTTTTTGGCAATCAAATACTTAATGGCAGAGTGATCAGTATAAACAATTACTTTTGTGCCAACTAAGTATGATCTAAATTTATCAAATGCAAAAACCACAGCTAATAAATCTTTTTCATTGGTAGTGTAATTTAATTGAGCTTCTACAAGTGTTTTCCTAGCATAGTAAATAGAATGAAAGACTTTTTCATACCTCTGGCCAAGGACAGCACCTATGACATAGTCACTGGCATCACACATGAGTTTAAAAGGCTTGCTCCAATCAGGAGTCACTATCACTGGGGCTGTAACCAGAGCATTCTGCAATTTCAGGAATGCTGCAGCACAGGATTCATCAAAGACAAATGGAGTGTCATGCTGCAGCAATTGACACAATGGCTTTGAAATTTTAGAGAAGTCTTGAATGAACCTTCTGTAGAACCCATCAAGTCCCAAGAAACTTCTGACACCTTTGACATTTGTTGGAGGATGCATCTTTTCAATTACCTCAACTTTAGCCTTGTCAACCTCAATTCCCTTCTTTGAAATCTTATGTCCCAACACAATACCCTATTGGACCATGAAGCGGCATTTCTCCCAATTCAACACCAAGTTGGTTTCTTCACATCTATCCAGAATCTCTTCTAAGTTATCAAGGCATAATTGGAATGTTTCTCCAAAGACTGAGAAATCATCCATAAATACCTCCATGGATTTTTCAATAAAATTAGAAAAGATTGACATCATACACCTTTGAAATGTTGCTAGTGCATTCCACAACCCAAATGGCATCCTCCTAAAAGCAAAAGTACCATAAGGACAAGTGAAAGTAGCCTTTTCTTGATCTTCAGGTACTAAGGCTATTTGATTATAACCAGATTAGCCATCCAAAAAGCAATAGAAGTTTTTACCAGCAAATCTATCAACCATTTGATCTATGAATGGTAGAGGGAAATGGCCTTTTCTTGTAGCCTTCTTGAGCTTCCTATAATCCATGCAAATCCTCCAACCAGTTACTGTTCTTGTGGGAATAAGCTCATTCTTCTCATTAGCTACAACTGTGACCCCTCCCTTCTTAGGAACACATTGCACAGGACTCCCCCATGCACTATCAGATATAGGATACACAATGCCAACATCAAGCTATTTAATAATCTCCTTTTTCACAACTTCTTTCATAATAGGATTTAGTCTCCTCTGCCTTTCAATGCCATTCTTAGCATTTTCATCAAGAATGATTCTATGCATGCAGATGGTAGGACTAATCCCCTTTATGTCAGACATTTGCCACCCAATTGCCTTCTTATGCCTTTTTATGGTAGTAATGAGATCATGCTCTTGACTTTTGGATAGGTCAGAAGCAATGATCATAGGCAATGCATCATTTTCCCCTAAATAGGCATATTTAAGATGCTTGGGTAACTCTTTAAGCTCAAGCACAGGAGGTTTCTCAATAGAAGGCACATTCTTTTTAAGACTTGAATCCTCAAGATCAAGGGATTCATACTGCCTCCTCCAAATTTCCTTCACAGTATCCTCCTTATGCAACATACCTTCTTCCACAAGTTCACTTTTGTCAATCTCAGCAAGAGCCTTCACCAAATGGTCATTTTGCTTGTGGAAGTGTTTCTTAACCACAGAATCAAGAGACATCACAAAGGAACACTCCTCAGTTCCTTGATCAGGAAACTTGAGAGCATTCACTACATTGAACTTTATCTCTTGATCATTGACTCTCATAGTCAATTCTCCTTTTTGCACATCAATTAGAGTCTTGCTAGTAGCCAAGAAAGGTCTTCCAAGAATTATAGGCACTTCCTTATCTGCATCAAAATCTAAAATCACAAAGTCAGCAGGAAATACAAATTTATCTACCTTTATTAAGACATCTTTAATGATCCCTTCTGGGTGTGCAATAGATCTATCAACAAGTTGGAGAGTAACAGTTGTAGGTCTGGCAACCCCTATACCCAACTGAGTGAAAACAGACTTAGGCATCAAATTGATGCTTGCACCTAAGTCACAAAGAGCTCTGCCAGTATAGGTTTCACCAATTGAACATGGAATAGTGAAACTGCCTGGATCCTTCAACTTGCTTGGATTCTTGCTTTGCATGATCATACTACACTCCTCTGACATAGCTACTATTTCAAATTCTCCAGGTCTCTTCATTTTAGAAAGCACATCCTTCATGAACTTTGCATAGTTGTGCATCTGTTGAAGTTCTTCTACTAGAGGAACATTGATGTGAAGTTGTTTTAGCACCTCTAAAAATTTGCCAAATTGCATGTCTTGCTGAGCCTTCTTTAACCTTTGAGGAAATGGAGGAGCTTGATCAGCAACTGGGGATGGAACTGGTGCAGCATCAGATGCTGCAGCATCAATTGTGACAGCATCTGTTGCTTTCTGTTTCTCATTTTTTTGATTTTTCTTTTTTGTATTGGTTCCATAACTAAGATCAGTAGATGGTCCCTTCAAGTACTTCCCACTCCTTAAAGATATAGCCTTACACTGTTCTTTCCCCTTTGATATTTATGGTTCAATAGTGGATGGTAATGCTCCACTAGGTCTTTGGGTCAGGGCGGTGGCTATTTGACCAACTTGATTCTCCAAGTTCTTGATTGCAGCCCCTTGAGTTTGATACTGAGTTTTTGCCTTAAGCATAACTTCCATGGGGCTTTCTTCTTTTGCCTTGGTTTAAGAAGGGAATCCTGGTGGTGTTGCAGGAGTTTCATTGTTACTCAATTTGAAATTAGGATGATTCTTCCACCCAGGATTATAGATACGAGAATAAGAATTATTGTTCTTATCATATCCCACATAGTTGACTGAAATAGGGTTTGAGGGACACTCTTCATACAAGTGGTCTCCTCCACAATACACACAACTAACAGAACCCACAGGTACTTGCTAAATTGCTGCTACAGTAGGCTCTGTTGTAGATTCAGTTGTTGCAGCAGGTGTTGCTGCAGCACTAGGTGTACTCATGTTTTTGATCATATTGGACAGGGATGCAACTTGAGCAGATAAAGCAGTAACTTCACTCACTTCATGCATACCAGCAACTTTCTTCTGAGCACTAATGCTAGCTGTTGGCCATTGGCAACTGTTTGCAGCAATAGTTTCAATACGATCATAAGCATCTTGGTAAGAGCCATTTAGCAAGACTCCTCCAGAAGAAGCATCAAGCATCAGTCTAGTCTGGGGTTCCAAACCATTGTAAAAAGTTTCCATTTGAACAACCATAAGCAACCCATTATGAGGACATTTTCTTAGTAACTCTTTGAATCTTTCCCATGCTTCAAACAAAGTTTCAAACTCAGTTTGTCTAAAAGAAGTAATTTCAGTTCTCATCCTGGCATTCTTGATAGGTGAAAAGTATTTTTTCATAAATTTTTCTGCCATCTCATTCCAAGTAGTAATAGAGTTAGTTTCTAAAGAATTCAACCAAACCTTAGCTCTATCCTTCAAGGAATATGGAAAAAGTTTAAGTTTAAAAGCATCATCAGTTACTCCAGGGAGAATGAAATTACTACAAACCTCTACAAATTGTTTCAGGTGCAAATGTGGGTCCTCAGTAGGTCCCCCACCAAATTGCCCTATGGTTTGAAGCATTTGAAACATCATTGGCTTAAATTCAAAATGAGTTGTGGCATGTTCAGGCCTGACTATGCTAGTTTGCATAATATGAGGGTCAAAAATTGCATAGTCCCTCATTGGCCTGTCCCTATCATTTGCCATGCCTATGACTGTTTCATTCAAAACTTGTTGCATATGAACAGGTTGCCTGTGAGGTTCTGTTGCAATGATGGTTTGTCTTTCTGAACCTTGATTACTAGGAGGTGGTGTAGCCCCATGATTGGAAGGTGGTGGTGTAGCATGTTAACAGCTCTACCCAATAAAATGAGTCCTGAGTGATCTTGATTCCTTCTCAAAGCCCTAAACAATCTTTCTATTTCAGGATGAAGTTGAAATTCTGGTGAACTGCGCCTGTGCATATGCTGCAGCAACAGATGCTGTAGCAATCTAATACTGAAACAACCAAAAACAGAACACCAAAAATTAGCAACAAAAATCACTAGTTTGCCAATTAACTAAACAGTGTATTAAGCTAGTGCAAGTATACACTGTCCAACAAGTAATATAGTAGAAGTAAAGTTCGTTCCCACGAGGATTAGTGCTTAAATGATGTTTAATTTGATTAGCAAAGTAGTGATGGTTTCAAAAGTAAAGACACAAATATTTGGTAACATTCAGAACAATAAAAGTAAAAGGGTAATAAAGATCAGATGATTGGAACAAGTTGAGATGCATTCACTTTCAGTAACTTCATTAAAATGCAATTAATGGTATGTTCAGTGCTGTAGCATTAGTTTCTGCAGCAATTGATATATTTTCTCAAATACTTCACACTAGGGTTTCCTCGCAAGAGTTTATCTCTAAACCCTAAAGGAGTACGCCCTAGGCTGCTTAAGCACATGCAGTAATCACCTTATGGAATATGCCCTCCTATATCTAGGGTTTAAGCATGGAACATTAAAATCTCTTTTAATGCACACAATCCATATTATCTTGTGAGTTAAATTTACAAACCATCTCTGAATTCATAAATGCTACTTAATCCTAATCTAAGATGGAAATATTGTCATACACAAGATAAAATTCTCAACACTTAAACATACTTCATTAGTCACACAATAAATTCATTACATTAAGTTCAGCATCCCAACTATAAGGAATTAGCTCATGTTAAGCGTAAACAACAAAGGAAATAACTTAAACAAAAGAGTAGAAGTCATACTACAAATCTCAAGGAGAGGGGTTACACTACTAATTGTTGACCACAAAGATAACTCCAAAGATGACAATGGAGGAACAACCCAGCTCTTCAATGAAGATTCCTCCACGAAATTGTAGTTCCAGTGTTGCTGCAGCAACTATTCCAGCAATTGATCTTTTAGTGAGTGAGAGTGAGCTTGCACGAAAATGGAGGCTATCTCTATACATTCCCTTTCCAGCTAGGTCTCGCAAATGAGGAAGAGAGGCTACTATTTATAATTGTGGCTCATGATCCAGGGTAAGCCTAAAAGTGGGAGGCGCCACTTGTCCTTTTGTGAGCCTAAAAGGTCCTTTTTACCAAACTTTTATGGCATCATAGAATATTCCTTTTCTGGCACGCACGCACACGCATACTGACCACTAACAACTGTCCATCCCTTGTTTTCTGTGTTTCTTGCAGCTTTCTCTCTCAGCTTGCGCAAAATGGGATTGCTGCCACATTAGGTGCGGTAGCAATTAGGTAAATATATTAAAACACACAATTGGGCACCAAAGTGCCAAATATCACAATTACAAGCCTGCACCTTATACTACTTCTAAACTTCCATAATTGTAACAAGAATCACAACAACGCTTGAGAATTAACAATGATTTAAACTTGAAATAAGGGGTAATAACTGTCATAAATGATAGTTATCAACCACCCGTTTCTTGTATCCCGAGGCTTGTTGGGCCAAGTCATTCGCTTCCTGTTCTCACTTCTGGAGACATATAGGATGATAACATCGGCAAACAACTTCAATAAGTCGTTCGCCGAGGCCCTTAGCTCTTTGAGTTTGGCATTGTAGCACTTGTATTCCCCAGTAATTTGTTTGATTAGTTGTGAGTCACCCCGTACTTCTACGCAGTGAGCCTTCATGCCGGCCAAGATGTCAAGTCCCATGATCAAGGCTTCGTATTCAACCTGATTATTGGAGGCTTGGTCCCCTATCTGGCACATGAATCTCCACATCTGGCCGCAAGGGCTGGTGATCAATACCCTTACCCCTGCCCTCGTCTGGGTGCTAGACCCATCGAACATGAGGACCCAGGGCTTAAGGCAAACACATTCAGCTTAATGGCCCAATTAACGAGTCTTCTCTGCAAGACGGGCCTATTAAAAAGATATCGAATGATGTCAACCTTACATACAACCAAAACTTCCTTAGGTAAAAGATAATACTCAAGTTTTGTACAAGCATTATAGGGATAGACAAAGTTTCCCATCGAATCATCATCCTGAGCCAACAAGCAGCCGATGGCTTGGTCCTCGACCGCAATGTATAACTTCAGAGGCCTCCCAGGTTGAGGAGGCACCAAGACAAGGGGATTGGTTAAGGAAGCCTTGACTTTGTTGAAGGACTCCTGTTGTTTGGCTCCCCAAATCATTTCCTCTTCATTTCTCATTGGCAGCAACGGTGAGAAGGCTTTAAGCTTTCCTGCCGAGTTGGCGATGAATCTGCTTAGGAAGTTGATCTTGCCTTGAAAACTCTGCAGCTCTTTCTTCGTTCTTGGAGGTCTTGCCTCTAGGATGGTTCGAGCTTTGTTTTTGTCCACTTCAATGCCCTGGCTATGTAGCAGAAATCCCATGAAGTTACCTGCAGACACGCCAAAGGCACATTTAGTAGGATTCATCTTGAGATTGTGGAGTCTCATCCGCTTTAGAGCTTGTTCGAGATCCATAAGATGGGCTTCAAAGCTGTTGGACTTGACTACCACATCGTCAATGTACACTTCCATGTTTTTACCGATGAGATCATGGAAGATGGCATTCATTGCCCTTTGGTACGTTGCCCCAGCATTTTTATGGCCAAAAGGCATCGCGAGCCACTCATAGATACCTAAGGCGCCTGGGCACCTAAAGACAGTCTTATGGGTGTCGGCCTCTGCCACGTAAATCTGGTTGTAACCACAATAGCCGTCCATAAAAGTCAAGATGGCATTGTTTGCCGCGGCGTCGACCAGCATATCGGCCACACAGGCATACCGTACTCATCCTTTGGAGTGGCCAAGTTCAGGTTCCTATAATGAATACAGACCCTGACCTGGCCATACTTTTTAATCACGAGGACTATATTGGACAACCATTCTACGTACCTAGCAATTCTGATGAACCCTGCCTTCATGAGTCTTTCCACTTCGACTTTGATCTGCGGCATTATTTGTGGGTTGAACCTTCTCGGTGGCTGCCTGTGGGGCTTGCAACCTTCCTTGATGGGTAACCTATGCTCCACTAAAGCTCTGTCAAGGCTTGGCATCTCATGGTAATCCCATGCAAAGCAGTCCTGGTAATCCCGTATTAAGGCTACCAGCAGATCACGCTGCTGCGGTTTGAGTTTACCACTAACTTTAGTCATTCTGGTTCGCTCTCGGTTCCCAAATTTATTTCGACCAGGGGTCTTGAGCCTCAAAGGTGGGTATCTTCCTCTGGATGAGCTCTATGTAAGGGGGTTCGGCCGACATCCTGTCACCAAGGTCATCCGAAGCCGCTGGAGGAGTTTCTGAGCTTTCATCCTCTCCAAACACAGCACCAAACATAGCCTCTTCGATGCTAGACTCTATTTGAAGTAGGTGCAATCGGTCCAGCAGGCTCTGTACCTCCGAAGAGAAACTAACCATTATTCTCATTGTTAGGCCGTGGATCGGCCAACATTTTGAATTCAAAACCCTTCTTGGTCCAGTCGCACGACTCAATTCTGTCTTCTTCGTAGTTCCGTGGGATGGTAATAGGACGCAGATAAGGGGAGTAGAACACAGCCTCAAACATCTTTATCTCGGCTGGGAAAGGATTAGGATCAGCCTCTAATATCTCCACTTTGACTCCTACCCATATCATGAGCTTCTGGTGCAGAGTGGAGGGGACACACTCACTGGTGTGGATCCAATCTCTCCCCAGGATCACCGTGAATGAGGGTTTTCCTTAAATGACGAAGAACACCGATTGAGTTATCTTTGAGCAAACCGTTACGTCGGCCACCAACACTCCCAATGCATGAGGGGTGGCCCATGAAACTGGTCATGGTCATGGTTGTTAGAATGATGTCCTCGGCGTTCTTCCTCAACTTCTTCATAGTCGATAGTGGCATGATTTCAGTACGGCCCCACCATCTACGAAGACCCTATTGAACAACTTCCCATTGAGGTGGGCCTTGATGTTGTTTGCTAAAAACACCAGCAAACAAATTGGCATTAAATTCACTGCAGCTCCACCATCCACTAACACTTTGTTAATTCCAACACCATTGACTTTGGCTTGGACATACAGGGGTTTCAAGTGGTTTTGCATACTCATATCTGGCTTCTCAAAGGTAGCCATTTGGTCTTCGACACAACCATTGTTCATCACATAGTAACACATTGGCTTATGATGAGCCATATCCTCAGTAAAATCCTCTTCAACATCATTTGGTACTGTGATAACATCGTACTCAGGATAAACACTATCATCTCCCATTATTTCTCTTTCCCAAACAAAACCATAATTTGGGTCAAGATGAACTGAGGCAAGAACATTATCCGGAGGAACATATGCCTCATTAGAAGATGAACATGGCGCAATCTTCGCCATTTGTTTCTCAAAATTTTCCTTGGTAATTTGGTTCACATCAGCACGGAAGTAGCTCTGATCGGCTTCAACATACTCTACCAAACCATCTTCCTTCCACATTACTAAACATTGATGCAAAGTTGAAGGGACAACACCAACTCCATGGATCCACTCTCTTCCAAGGAGTAAATTAAAATTCGCTTTAGAGGCTATCACTAAGAACAATGTAGTCCTCTTTATGGAACCAACGATTAAGTCCACCTCGATGGCCCCCAAAGAATGGCCAGTTTTGCCTTCATAGTTGCTTAAGACAATGTTATGTGGCCTGAGGTCAGTGTCGAACTTACCAATCTTCTTCAAAAGACCATGTGGCATTAAATTCACTGCAGCTCCACCATCCACTAACACTTTGTTAATTCCAACACCATTGACTTTGGCTTGGACATACAGGGGTTTCAAGTGGTTTTGCATACTCATATCTGGCTTCTCAAAGGTAGCCATTTGGTCTTCGACACAACCATTGTTCATCACATAGTAACACATTGGCTTATGATGAGCCATATCCTCTGTAAAATCCTCTTCAACATCATTTGGTACTGTGATAACATCGTACTCAAGAGGCAGCATTGATACCACATTGCAAACAACATCGAAATCATCTTCAGAATCATCAAAATCAGACTCCATGTCTTCATCCATGTCGAAATCAACATTCTTTTCTTTCACTGTTGACAATGGAGGAAATATTCTTTCAAGAGCAGGCCTTCTTGGCTTTTCTGTTACTACAGCCTTGCCTTTGGCCTTATTCGCTGCACACACATGACTAGCAACATCAGCATTCCTCTTTGTGGCAACTTCAGCTTTGTGAACCTCACTCTTCGCCACTATTATGCTGCGTGGAACTTGATTAATGTCAATCGTACAGCGTGGAACATGGTTATTAGCCAAATGACTTGGAACCTTGTTAATGTCAAAGTGTGCCTTCTTCTTCTGTTGTCTTTGGTAACGACGCCACTGTGTTCTAGTCATGGGGTTCTTACCCTTATAGTTATTCTTATAATTAAACTTAACAGCATCCGTATCTGGCTTGACAGCTTTAGCACGTTGATTATTGGGCACCCACGCTTCAACAGGAGCACTAGCACTTGGGACAAAGGATTTATTTGTTGACAGCTTCAAATACCCTTTCGCTGAGGACTTCTCCTTAGCAAATTGTCGTTTGCTTGTTGAAGGCTTTGTTGACACATTAGCCTTATAGCCAGGAAGAACTCCTTTTGCAAAGTCAAATTTCGGCCTGTTATCAAGCCATTTTCTTTTACGTTGTTGTTGATCCTGATAACCTTCGACAGCTTTAGCTGCTTCTTTGTCGAAGACAGCGCTGCACCTTGGGCAAAGCATAACTTCAGAGTTATTCCACTTACACCGATTGAGGAAATCTATCAATTCTTCCTCAGCCTTTGGATACACAGCATGTATCTTCCCATCATATTCTTTTAGGGTCACTTCCTGTTTCTTACCTTCAGCATACATAAAACCTTTTAATTTTTCGGTGGCAGTCTTGACACACTTAGGAGGGTCTGCCATTTGAGCATCCACCATGCCTACATCAGCTTCGACAGGTTCAGAATACATAGCTTCAGCCTTAGGCAATGGATCAACATCAATCTGCATAGGAGCTTTCATTTTCTTATCAGCAAATTTGAGTCTTCCTTCGTCAACTGCTTTTTGCACAATATCCCTGAAGAGCACACAACGGTCAGTGTTATGTCCCAAAAAATTATGGAACTTACAATAACCCTTTTTCTTTCTTTGGTCAAGAGTTGGTATTTTAAGGCCTTTAGGCACTAATATTTGACCATCAGTTACTAAAAGATCAAAAATTTCATCACATTTAGTAACATCAAAAGTATAAGTCTTAGGCATAAATCTATCATTCTTAGGCTCTACAGGGTTATTCCCATTCGCAGGCCTTAATAATTTACAGGTATAAGGAGGACCAGGCTTAAGTTCAGCCACGTCTATCTCCTCTTCTTCGACATTACTATATGTAACGTCGAATTCTTCTTCGACATATGCCACGTTTTCTTTTTTATGATACCTATTCGACCTAGATTTTTCCTCTCTAAGCCTTTCAACTTGTCGAACTCTATCAGCCAAATGAGCCATATCTCGGAGATGTGTCTAATTTCTTTCTAATTGAGTAATCAAGGCCACCAGCAGCCATTTCGACAAGCTCATGTTCAGGGACTTGTGTGAAGCAACGAGATTTCAACAGCCTAAATCTGTTTAAGTAATCATCAATAGTTTCAGGCATTTTGCGCCGAACACTAGCCAATTCTTTAAGACTAATTTTCGACTGGCCCATGTAAAACTGTGCATGGAATGCCTTTTCTAATTGCCCCCATGTGAACATAGAACCAGGGGGTAAGGTCGTGAACCAAGTGAAAGCATTTTTAGTTAGAGAATTTGGAAAGTATTTCATCTTCAAATTCTCATTTTGTGCTAAGTCCCCAGCCTCAGTCAAGAAACGAGCAATGTGTTCGACTGTGGACTCATTTGTATCACCACCAAACTTAGTAAACTTGGGAACTTTCCATCCCCTTGGTAACTCAGTTTGTAATACGTATTCACATAACGGTGATACGAAGTTAGGCCTTTGTAAACCTATGTTAAGGCCATTTTGCGCCAAAATAGTTTCGACTAAAGTAGCTATATTGTTTTCTGCGCCAACATTGTGTTGTTGCACTTGTCGAACAACTTCATCAGCGTTCTGGTGTCTATTTACCAAAACTACTTCAGGGACGTGGTTTACTGCCCCTTGTAGTTCGCCTACAATTGTGGACGCTTCGACTGCAACTGCTTCTTGGGGGTTAACTGGCGACGCATTACCCGCAATAATAGGAACTTGCCTATTATTAACCGCTGGAGCCCCAAAGAAATCTGCAATCCTACTCATCTGATTTGCCAACATTTGGTAACTGTTATTGGTATTTTGAATCAATGGATTGAAAACTGTACCAATTTGTTGGGTAAGCATATTAACCATATCGTGATTACTCTCGTCTACTTGCTGTCTTAAGGCCAACAAAGACGTATTGGTTAATGCTGGGGGATTCCGACCAAATACACTCTCAGAAGAGACATGTGTAGGGGAAAAGGTCGAAATATGTGGCATTCCAGTAGGCATGCCATACATTCCCAAAGGAAATGGGGGTAGATGCACATTATTCAAACGTGGGTCTAAACCGTTTCCCATTGCCATGTAAGGGCTATGAAGCCCTGCACTTAACGGCAAAGACATAGGCAAAGATGCCATTTCTGACTGCGTTGAACCAACATTAGTCATTGATAATGAAGGAACGGTTGTTGACGATGATGGTCCTGCGCTAATGCTCGCAGAATCCATTGTTGTTCCTTGCCCTTGTGAAACCACAGGGTTGGAACTAGACGCATTATTCGTACTAGAACGAACCATTTTACCACTTCTTAAGTGCATACAACAGCGAATACAAATAAGAGAGTACGAAAATGAACAAAATCAAAGGCAAAGTCCCACTGGGCGTGCCAATTTGTTTGCTGGTGTTTTTAGCAAACAATCACTAGTTTTATTAGAAGGTTTGTGAGATCAAACTAGAAAAATCTCAAAGCAATTGCCTTTGAATTGCGCGTAGTTTTTGTCTCAGAAAATGTAGAAAAGGGGACGATTTGCAATGATTAACAGAATTGAAAAGAAAAGAAGCAGTAAATGGTCCATAATTAAAGAAAAGACAAATAAATTGCATTGAACTGTAAAAGTGGTACACGATCACGTACAGCGATTCTTCCACTCGTTTTTCGCTCTGGCTTGGAAGTTAGAGTTTCAGGAATCGGGTTGTGTATTGTGATTTGCGACCTCTGTTTCTTCTCAGAAACTACTATTTATGCAAAGGAAAAGAGGGGGAAAAACTGAACTAAGTAACTGCCTAGAAATTTGAAAATTAATAACTGCTACTCCTACTTTCGACTAGAACCGCTCTATCACGCTTCGACCAACTGCTAGTCTTCAGCGCATAACTGCTCTGTTTTCTGTCTGTCGAAAGCTTGTGTCCATTTTCCTCTCTCTTGCTTTTGCTTCCCCGGAAGCTTGTCGAGTTTACCTTGCGCATGACCATTTTCTCTGTCGAAATAATTTGGTCTTTGTCGAAATATAAGTCAGGCCTTGTTGACCATTTTCAATGAAGCCTGTCGAAATTTCAGCTAACAGATGTATAATGGCTTCAGGTGTCTGGTCATGTCTGCGGTTGGCTTTTCAAACAACATGCCTTCTTTGTGAGCAGCATAAGCAAGAAGGATTCTAATAGCTTCTAGTCTAGCAACAGGAGCAAAAGTTTCATCATAATCAATACCTTCCTATTGATTGTAACCTTGAGCAACTAACCTTGCTTTGTTTCTGATCACCTTACCATCTCATTCTTCTCAAATTGTGCAAGCTCTTCTTGCATTGCTTCTACCCAAGACTCATCTATAATTGCTTCATTTATATTCTTGGGCTCTATTTGGGATATGAGAGCACTCTGAGAAGCTTCTCTTCTGAAAGAACTTCTAGTTCTGACTGGTTCAGAGGTTTCTCCAATTATTTGCTCTTGAGGATGGTGAGTAACAAGTCTCCAACTTCTAGGGAGATCAGAAGCTTGAGTAGGTTGTACATTTTGATTATTCAAGGGTTGAGAAGGGTCAATTGTTGGATCTGTTTCAGCTTTCTCATTTATTTCAGCATCCTTCTCACCTGTCTTATCTGCATCAGTCTCATCTTCTTCATTTATATTATTAGAATTGTTAGTTTCCATAAACATCACATGCATGCTTTCTTCAACATCTTTTGTTCTAAGATTGAATACCCTATATGCTTTTGATGTGAGAGAATATCCTAAGAATAATGCAGGATCAGATTTTGCATCAAATTTTCCTAAATTATCCTTATTGTTCAACACATAGCAATCACAACCAAACACATGGAAATAAGAGATAATTGGCTTCTTTCCTTTCCAAAGTTCATATGGGGTTTTATTCAAAACTTTTCTAACTGTAGCTCTGTTCAAAATCTAGCAAGCAGTGTTAACTGCTTCTGCCCAAAAGTATGTTTCAATTTTTGAATCATTGAGCAATGTTCTAGCCATCTCTTGCAATGTTCTATTTTTTCTTTCAACTACACCATTTTGTTGAGGAGTTCTTGGACAAGAGAAGTTGTGAGACACACCATTCTCTTCAAGAAAGGTTTTAAATAAAGCATTTTCAAATTCTCCTCCATGGTCACTCCTGATTGCAATGATGTTAGACCTTTTCTCATTTTGAACTTTCTTAAAAAATGTTTTAAAACTTTCAAAAGCCTCATCGTTGTTTTTGAGAAAGATCACCCATGTGAACCTAGAATAGTCATCAATAATAACAAAGCCATATCTTTTTCCACTTAGACTAGCATGTTTGGTTGGACCAAAAAGATCCATATGCAGAAGTTCCAAAGGTTTTTGAGTAGAAATCATGTTGATAGGTTTAAAGGATGATTTAACATGCTTTCCTTGGATGCATGCTTCACATGATTTATCCTTCTCATATTTGATCTTTGGAAGACCTTTGACTAAATCAAGTTTGGATAATTTTGAAAGAGTTTTCATGCTAATATGACCAAATCTCCTATGCCACATCCACTTGTCATCTTCCTTAGAAATTAGACACATATGATCAGGAAGATCATCAAGACACAAGCTATACAGATTATTTGTTCTATGACCAGTGAAAATAATTTTTCCAGACTCTAAACTTTTTATTTTGCATACATCAGACTTGAATGTCACTTCATGTCCAGAATCACATAACTGACTTATGCTAAGTAAGTTATGTTTGAGTCCTTTCACAAATTGAACATCTTGAATCTGAGCAGAGTTTATTTTACCTACTATACCTATTCCTTTGATGTAGCCTTTGTCATTATTTCCAAACATGACAAGTCCTCCATCAAAGCTCTCCATGGAGAGAAATTTATCCTTCTCCCCTGTCATGTGCCTTGAGCACCCACTGTCTAGGAACCACAGCTTTCTTCTTGATGCTATGAGGCATGCCTTATCTTGTTCTATTCCTGCCATGAGACAAAGATTTGCTGATTCTTCTTCATGCTCACTTGATGACCCTTCTGAGTCATCCCAAGTAGCCATTAGTGCCTTTTTCTGAGATGTGAACCTTCTTGGACTCTTCTTGAGTAAAGGGCAATCTTGTTTCATGTGGCCAGGCTTCTTGCATTCAAAGCAGGTGAATTTTGACTTGTCTCCTTTGAATGGTTTTCTTCTGAATTGATTCTTTCCTCTTCTTTTGTTGTTTAGCCATCTGTTGATTCTTTTTGATATTAATGCAAGCTCTTCCCCTTCAGTATCCTCCTCACTTTCTTGCTCATCATCATCTTGGGAAGATTTGAGTACAGTTGCTTTTCCTTTGTGAGAATGGTTGCATTCTTCTTTGTGAGAAGCTTTGAGAGCCGCTATCTTTCTCTTTGGGTGTAGTTCTTCCGTAAGCTCTTGTTCATGGATTTTGAGAGAGCCCAGTAGGTGATCAATGTCTAGTTCAGACAGAGTTTTGGCTTCTTCTATAGCAGTCTTCTTTGGTCTCCACGCCTTTGGAAGGCATTTCAACAGTTTGCTAACCTTCTCAGCATTTGGGTAAGTTTTCCCAAGTGCACTCAATCCATTGATGATAGTAGTGAATCTACCAAACATTTCATCAATTGTTTCTTCTTCTGTCATTTTGAACATTTCAAATTCATGAATGAGCATCCCTTTCTTAGCTTCCTTTATTTGATCTGTTCCTTCATGAGCAGTTTGTAGAGTATCCCATATTTCTTTAGCAATTTCTTTTCCCACAATCTTGTCATATTCTGCTCTTCCCAAAGCACAAGTTAGGTAGTACTTAGCTTTGGAATTTTGCAGCACTTTATGCTTTTCGTCTGGAGTCCACTCAGTTTTGGGCTTTGGAAAATGTGTATCTCCCACTGTAGGAATGTATGGACCATTTTCAACTATATCCCAAATATCAGTGTCTTGAGATTCAAGAAACAACTTCATTTGGTTTTTCCAATAGTAATAGTGTTCTCCATTAAACCCTGGTGGTCTGTTAGATGAAGCACCTTATGGTAAGAAGGTTACAGAATTTGGTTTGGCCATGACTTCCTCCAAGATCTTTTCCTCTCACACTGTTAAGTGTGCTAAACCCCAGAGGCTTAGCTCTGATACCAATTGAAGTCACCAATGTCACAAGGAAGGGGGGTTGGAATTGTGACCCTTTTAAAGTTCTCTTGAAATAAAAGAACTTTGCTTCACAAGTATTACTCAGACTCAAGAAAGTAAGTAATACGTGTTAGAGATTAGAAGTATTAAAACAATCTTCTTCCTAAGAAAGGTAAAAAGAGAAGCGTGATGAAACAGTCTTCTCAACTATAGTGAAGTTGAGAAGGGTCTGTTAGTTCTTCCTTCGATGCTTCTCACAGTTTATATCAATGATTGTTTTAAGTAGCTTTAAGCTGTGAGTTCCAAATATGTTTTCAAATCGTTTTACCAAGAGTTTATGTTCAAGTTGTGAAGGTGAGAAGGTTTAATAAATAATGACTCTTTGTGGACCAGAGAAGGGTCATATAGGACACTTCTCAGTTTTCATAAACCTTCTCCCTAAGGAGAGTTTTTCTACAATAAGTAATCTATAAAGACGGTAAATGACACAGTGATTTATAGTGGTTCACCCCACTCCAGGGCTACATCCGCTCCTCACATCCAGTGAGAATTTCCACTAGTTTTCCAAAATAGATTACACAGTTTACATCTCTCCAAAGATGAACTCTCTTGGTAGTTTTCTTTCACAGCTCTACCTGCTGTATACTTCACTAATAAACCTGACCAGATCTATTAAACTGCTTCCAACACTGAAGCACTCACTTCTCAAATCCTACAGCAGCTCATGCTATTTGAGAAGGTTCCCTTATTCAAGATTCTGTTTGGTTTATAGGGTTTTTGGATTTCTAGAGCTTTGTTGATTCATATGGAGTATTACGATAATAACTTCAAAACAAGACTTAGTACATACTCAGAGAATGGATGAATCCCTTCTGTTTTAGGTTCAGCTGAGTATGGAAGAGAAAGAACTGGAATAGGTGAGAAGGTTGATAGGTCTGAATTTTGATTCAATCTCTTGAGGAGTAATGGCGTCCAAGGCTGTTGTTTTATAGAGTTAATATTGTGTATTAACTGTTGGATCAAGAATTATAGCCGTTGGTTGAGAAACTAGCCGTTTATAGCCTTGGAAATACGCTCCTCTGCAACATACAGCTGTATGTACTTTTCTGCAGAAACAAGGCTGTTCATTGCTGTCATGACCCTTCTCACAGTGACTCTTCTCACTGTGATCCTTCTCACATGATTTCTTTGTTGAAGATGATAAATCTTAAGTTGATTCTTTCTCATGTTGATGCTTCTTAGGATGATGATTCTTCTTACCATGACCCTTTTCAGGATCATGACTCTTTTCAACATGAACCTTCTCATCATGACCCTTCTCAGGATCATGACTCTTCTCAACTTAACTTTTTCTTAAGTGATGCTTCTCATCTTTACTGTCATGACTCTTCTTGCCTTGATCCTTCTTATTCAACCTTCTTATATTGCCACAATGCATGATGAAACTTCACAAACAGATTCTTCTCAAGATTACACTCTGGTTCTTGATTTTAATCTATGTTTTGGGAAGTTTCCTTTCTCCATAACTGTGTGGGCAATAGTCTTCCTAGTTTTCTCTTTGATTGATGCTTCTCATAAGCAAATATCTTGTTGAGATTAGTTTGAAATATCTGTCCTTATGAAACACTCCACAAGAAGCATTAGTAATATATGAAATCAGAAATCTTAAGCTTCTCACTTTTGAGGTTTGTTGAACATCAAAACTTAATTAGGGATTTTGCCTCAACAATCCCCCTTTTTGATGTTTGACAAACTCAATTGAGATGGATTAAGTTTTCTGATATTTGTTTTAAACATTCTAAGGCATTTTTTTCTTTTTACTCCTCCTGAATGTATGCTAACAGTTTAGTTTCTAAGTTATATTCAAGTTAGACATAATTCAGTAATTCACACAAGAAAACATAAGCAAGAACCTTCATCTTCATTTATATCATCAAAAAATCATTGGAATGATTATATTGCTGTCATGTTCTTGGTGGCTAAACTTGCCCAGAAAATAAAACAAACAGTGAGAAGATTACTTCTCAAACAAATAGTGCCTAATTGCACAGATACTAGCTAATGACAGAGCACACAAAATAGCCTAAGACCTAAGACTTAATAACTTAATCTAACTCTTCTCCCCCTTTTGTCACACATCAGAAAGGTGGAGGAGGAAGGAAATAGATTAGGTTGCTACTTGGATGGGGAAGACCCATCAGATGAGGATGAAGTAGCAGGCCTAGGAATATCTGGAAACTGGAGTATAGGACCAAATTCTGGGGGTAAGACATTAGGAGCAGGGTTGGTGTTTCCTTGTTGCATAATCCAATTTCTGAATTGCTCATCACGAGCAGCTTGAGCCCTTTGGGCTTGTTGCAGAATGGCTTGTCCTTGCAGCACATTCATCAGCAATCCTTTCATTCTCTTCATCACCTTTTCCATCTTTGTCATCCTCTTTTCAACACTAGCAGAGGGACCAGCAGAAGTTTCATTGGAGATATCATCACCTTTCTCAGGTGCAGTGCCAGAAGGTTCTCCAAGTGCAACTTTGAGAGAAGTGGAATCAAGAGAGCAAAAGTGTGATGGTATATCAAATGGTAAGGTTTGGGGAATGAAAGGAGGGTATATTGGTTGAGGGGAGTCATTTTGAGGAGTTTGGTTAAGGTTCAGAAACTGGTTAAGGTTTGAAGAGGTGTTGGTGTTGAAGGTTTTGAGGGGTGAGATGTTGTATTCAAGATTTATGGCTGCAATGAGGGATTCTAGGTTATGAGAGGTGACCCTAGACATGGTAGGAATTGGTGAGGGTCCAGCTGGTGGAGCAGTGGTAACTGGGTGAAGGCTAGCTTGAGTATTTGGTAAGTTCAGGGATGGAGAGAAGGGTGGTAAGGTTGGCATTTGATCTGGAAACATGGTTGGAAGAGGTGTATGAATGTTTGGAGAGGGGGTGTTTCTGATAAACTCCCCCTGAGGTGATGGAGGGTTAGGTTGAGTGAGGGTTATACCATCATGAGAAGGTTGCTCTTGATTTTTTTCCACTTCTGCACTCTTCTCAGCACCCTGCTCAGCACTCTTCTCAGCCTCTAAACATTCTTCTTTTTCAGCCACTTCTTCTTTTTCTTCACTTACAACTTTCTCAACAAGTTTCTCTTCTTCAATTGCTATTCCTTCAATAATTGGCCCTGGTTGTGGTGGCTCAATGGTGATTCCCTCATTTAGATTGAATGGAATGGTATCTTCTAAAACCATGGTTGTATCAGAACCCTTGCCTCCAGATGATTCAAGGTGGAGTACTTCAGTTCCTCCCTTTGATTTTTCACCACCAGCATCCTTCTCTGGTGTGATCATTCCAATTTCAACAGCAGCTTTGTTGAAGCTCTCTACAAGAGCACTTGTTTCTCCTTTAGTTGGGACTTTCCATACTGTTCTTGGACCCCTTGAATAGACTTTGGATATGGGAGCCATCTTCCCAACTGATGTAGAATGACCAGAATCACTTTGATGATCAGAGACGGTTCTCTCTTCATCAGAAGTGCTTCTAGCAGTCTTCTCAGACTCTATGGCTTTCTTTTTCTCATGAAAATGATCCTTCTCAGCCTCTTTAACCTTCTCCTGAACCTTCTCAAGGATATTTTCACCCTTCTCAGGACTGAGAGAAGGGTCATTTCTTCTCTTTGTCTTAGTTTCTCTTCTAAGAGTTTCAGCCATTTCTTCTTCTACAGATGTTGTAAGAGAAACCTTCTGTTTCTTTTTCTTTCCATCATTCTGCTCTTCCTTAGCAGCAACATCTAGACCCATGAGTTTTAGATTCTTAGAGGTGCTTTGATTCGATGGTTCCTTCTTTGACAGATATCTTGATTAAAAAGTGATTAAACACTTTTATGAGGGCTTTTCCATAGGGGAGAGAGGTTTGGTGTTTGTCTGCCTTAATAGCATTTATCATATGATGCATGATAAGGTAAGGGAGACTAAGAGGCTTGTTTTCTACCATATGGTATAGAATAATGCAATCTCCAGTGGTTACCTTCTCAAAGGAACCAGCCCTAGGAAGAAGAGTATGGGAACTGATGTGGTGAAGGATTCTCACAAAGGGTTTGAGGTTTGGTGCTGTGATGGGGAGAGAAGGGTCTTTGAGTAGAATAGTTTTGAGTTCTTGTGCAGAAATACCTAAGGAGTTATACCATTTCTCTTCATAAATTTGCACACCTTTATGAGAGATATTGAAGACCTGTCCTAGAGAGATTGGAGAGATGTTGAACTCCCTGCCCTCAATCCAAGAAGTGATTTGAAGGGGCTCAAGTTGGTATTGAGCATTTGCATAGAACTCTCTGACTTTCTCTCTATAAACCAAATCATCTAGAGAGACAAACCTTTCCCATTTTTGTTGAGTAAGGAGAGGAGTGACATTCCATCCACTCTTTTCTTCCAGGTTGTATACTGTTCCAGAAACGATTGCCTTCTTGTTCCAGTTGGACATGTCAG
Source organism: Astragalus glycyphyllos (assembly GCA_963573325.1). Classification (NCBI taxonomy): domain Eukaryota; kingdom Viridiplantae; phylum Streptophyta; class Magnoliopsida; order Fabales; family Fabaceae; genus Astragalus; species Astragalus glycyphyllos. The sequence continues at coordinate 61,833,770 of OY754312.1, read as the reverse complement.
GCTGTTTTCTCTTCTTTGTTCCCTTAGATTGTTTGCTTGCAGTGGCTAGAGTCTCCATGACTTTCTTCCTAATTTCAGCATCTTCCCTTTCTATTTTCTTGTCTTTAGGAGCCTTCTTTGGAGGAGATTTTGGAGAAGAAGCACTCTTCTCAAGAGCATGTGGTTGCTTTGTTCCCTGTTCAGAAGCAACATTCTCCTCTTCCAGATTTATTGGTGCATCTAGATCAGTTCCAGTGGTGTTTTTAGCAGCGGTTCTCCATATTACTCTTGTTGATCTTCTTGGGTTTCCGGTTGGAGCATGTTTCATTTTGGCTGGTCTGGATTTTAGGGGTTTTGCGTCGCAAATAGATTGTGGAGGTCCAACAAGAACAAAGTTTGGGATTCTAAGAGAGGAATCGTGTGAGGAATCAGAGTATGATGATATGGGTTCTAGATTCTTTGTTCTCACCGTGAGAGAAAGAAGGAAGAATGAAGAGGGAGAGGTTACAACGGTTATGCGAATGAATGAAGAGAGAGAGATGGCGTGATTTTAATAACTTGGAATCAGTTATTACCTAACGGTTACAACATCATTGACTGATGTGTGTAACTGTTGAAGAGACTTAAGTGACAAGATTGCTCGGAAGAGAGATGAGAAGAACCGTTGAATGGCTAGGGACCTATTTTTGGTATTTTTAACTAAAAATAACCTAAGACATAAACCATAAAAGGAAAAACAACAATTAAAGCATTATCAAAATTGAAACAAACACTAAACCAGACAGAAAAGAAACAAACATAAAATCTTTTTGATGTTTTTAAAGGCCATATGATACTGATGACCCTTCTCAGGTTTGATAAGGTTGGGTAATGACCCTTCTCAGTCTTGAGAAGGTTGGTGGTCATAACCCTTCTCATCAGAGGGGGTTTCAATGATATGCAACATGCTTTTAATATAACTAAAGTTCTCTTCTAACAGAGGTTTAGTGAAGATATCAGCTACTTGATGCTTAGTATCCACAAAAACAAGTTCAATATCTTTCTTTTGCACATGATCTCTAATAAAATGATGTTTAATATCAATGTGCTTTGATCTAGAATGTTGAATGGGATTTTTAGACAAATTAATGGCACTGGTATTATCACAGAAGATAGGAATACCTGAGAAGCTTAGAGAGTAGTCCTCAAGTTGGTTTTTGATCCAAAGAATTTGAGAACATACTGCTGCAGAGACATATTCTGCTTCTGTGGTAGACAAGGCAATTGTGTTTTGCTTTCTGGATGACCACGAGATGAGTGATTCTCCAAGTAGTTGGCAAGAACCACTTGTGCTTTTTCTTTCAATTTTGTCTTCAGCATAGTCAGCATCACAGTACCCAATTAGGTCAAAATGGGTTCTTTTCTTATACCACAAGCCAAGGTTAGGTGTACCAACAAGATATCTAAAAATTCTTTTAACAGCACAAAGATGAGATTCTTTTGGAGCAGATTGAAATCTAGCACACAACCCTACAAAGAAGACTATATCTGGTCTACTTGCAGTGAGATATAATAGGGACCCTATCGTACCCCTATATTCCTTCTCAGATGCAGATTTACCTTTCTCATCCTTCTCAATGTTTGCAGAAGGGTGCATGGGAGTTGCCATTGCTTTTGTATCACTCATTTTGTATTTCTTAAGAAGATCTTTTATATATTTTTCTTGAGAGATGAAAATACCCTTCTTAAGTTGTTTGATTTGCAAACCAAGAAAGTATCTTAGTTCACCCATTAGGCTCATTTCAAACTCACTCATCATAAGTTTTCCAAAGACACTACATAGCTTTTCATTTGTTGCTCCAAAGATGATGTCATCAACATAAATTTGAACTATTAATAATTCATCTTTAATTGATTTTCTATAGAGAGTGACATCAATTTTTCCTCTTGAAAAACCAGTTTTGAGAAGAAAGGTACTCAGTCTTTCATACCAAGCTCTAGGAGCTTGTTTGAGACCATAGAGTGCCTTGGTTAGTTTGAAAATATGGTTTGGATGCTTCTCATCAATAAAACCAGGAGGTTGGTGTACATACACTTCCTCATTTAGAAAAGAACTTTTAACATCCATTTGGAAGAGTTTGAAATCTTTGTGAGCAGCATAAGCAAGAAGGAATCTAATAGCTTCTAGTCTAGCAACAGGTGTAACACCCCCCTTTTACTATTACAATTAAATAGACAATTATCAGAGTCACCTCGAAGGGCGCTACATTTTTCACCATTTTAAAAAAAAAAAACACCATTTATTCCAAAAAAAATCTCCAAAATAATTTATATAAAAGAAACCACCAAGCAGCGGAAATATTAACCAGTTTAAACATCTCCAGAATTAACAATTAAAGACATCTCCAAAATTAATTAAAACAATTTCCAATAACTAAAATAATAGTTCAAAACGATAATTAACGACTCCCCGGTGCTACATATCAGAGCTGACACAGACCCAAACGAGAGAGGAAGCAAAACCTAGCAATTCCTCCACGAGCACTAGCGATCACCTGCAGCGTTGCCGCATGAGAGCAACATTCCAAGCAGAAGGGGTGAGTCTAACAGAGGTAATAAGCAGATGATAAAAATATGCTAGCATCAGGTAACTACAGCAACACAATACAATTACACCATATCACAGCACCAGATACCAAAGGAAAAATCCATTTGACAGTGAACCACCAAAATTATAACATTCATAGACAACGGGATGATATGCAACCCCTCCAGTGGGCATATGCATGCGGTACCGATCACCAAAATGAGCCACGACGGGCATATCACCAATAAACACCAGAGGTAGAGCCTATATCACCAAAACATGCATATGACAATGCGACACCATGATTATGCACCAACTCACCATAACAAGTATTTAAAATAAATACTATATCACCAGAATCAAAACAAATGATTTCACCAAAAATAGCACCAAGTTGTAGCATCACAGCTACCACTAAACTCTCCTGAGCATACCAGCACCTCACCTGAAATATTAACACCAGACGGCTCCACAACGCGGACATAACGCACGCACACCACGCACAAGACTGGCGCACAGCGCCTAGGCACATCGCACCTACTTCAGCGAGTTAATTAAAATAGCAAACGACATCGGATTTCAACAAATAAATACTTGTTGGAAAGCCCTATGGGTCTGGTTATCATCCCTAAGTTCAGTTTTTGAAGGAGAGTGTCCAATAGGTACAGTTTTCGAAAAGCACACAGGCTAGTTGCAAAAGAGGACAGTTTCTGTCCTTCAAATTCAAACAATTCCAAAGTGACCAAAACTCAATCAAATTGCATGAAACTTGTGCATAAACTGGGGCAAATTTTGTCTAGTTTTCAAAGAAATTGGATTCGTTCGAAAAGGAGTTCTTTCGAAAACGTGGTAACCAAAACACTGACCCTGTGTCCAGATTGTTTCCAGAATCTTATCTAACTTGTGGAATTCATATCTCGAGCTACACAACTCTAAACGCAACCAAACCAGTGCCAAATTAACAAGCGTTAAGTCTATTTTCCATAAAAATAAACCACATAATTTTTCGGTCAATATAACGTTCCCAGTCACCGAAATACCGAATCTATACCCAAATCATTTCCAGAATTTTAACCTAACTTGTATCGCCTATAACTCGAGCTATACAACTACGAATTTGACGAAACCAGTGCCAAAAGGACCGGCGTTAAGTCTATTTTCAAAAACAATCAACCTCATAATTATTGGATCAACCAAACAGCGCCAGTTTTAGAAAAACCGAACCTGTGTCCAGAATCGCTAAATTGCCAAACACCAAACCCTAACGGCAACGACACCGCAACCACCACAACAAAAACGACAATTCGACAACGCGACAACGACAATCAACCACGCACAGAAACAACAAAAACACGAACAATAACAACACCATCATCGTGATACAACAATCACGCAACAACAAATAACGAAACAAATCACAATAACGTGCAATAATCATCAAAGCACCAATCTCAACGAAAACACGATATGCAACAACACGAACAATTCAACAAAACCCTAGACTACCCACACATAATTATCATCAACCCATTATCAAGGTTAAGCCCACCCTTACCTCGAATAACGTAAGCTCCGGAACACGACGAACGAGACACGAACAAAACCACAGCAACACGAACGATCTCCTTTTGAAATTCTTCGCGAAACCCTCCTCTTCTCTCCCTCTTTGCGCCGCGTGCTCTCTCTCTCACTCTCACTTTCGTTTTTCTTTTGCTTGCTGCGAATGAGGGTTTGGCTTAAACCCCCAGGGTTTAAGTTGAGGGCTCAGTAAACACTGGGCTCTCTACGTCACCACCTCCTTTACTCGTTTCACCTCCTACGCATATAAAATATTAACCTTTTAATTTATCTATATCCCGCCTCCAAATTATTTTAATAATTCAATCAACTATTTTAATTAAATTATTTCCGGGGTGTTACAACCCTCCCCCACTTAGAATCTTTCGTCCTCGAAAACATACGTGATTCAAACAGCTCCGGATAGGACTCTCGCATCTTGCTCTCCAACTCCCATGTCATGCTTTCACCAGCAGCTCCTAACCAGACCACTTTCACCAGGTTTATCTCTTTGCCACGTAAAGTCTTCACTTCACGATCTTCAATTCGCACAGGCATTGTCTCCACAGTGAGATTATCCCGCACATGGACATCATCCATCGGAATCACATGGGACGGATCCGAAATATACTTCCGAAGTTGCGACACATGAAATACATCGTGCAAATTCGAAAGATTAGGCGGCAAGGCCACCCTCTAAGCAACATTACCAATTCTCTCAGTGATCTGATACGGTCCAATGAAACGAGGAGTCAACTTCTTTGTCTTCAATGCACGCCCAACACCAGCCATAGGCGTGACTCTCAAAAACACATGATCACCAGCTTGGAATTCTAAATCCTTCTTTCTCTTATCATGATAGCTCTTCTGTCTACTCTGCGACGCTTTCATTTTCTCACGGATCAATTTCACCTTTTCAGTAGTCTCTCGAACAACCTCGGGTCCAAGAACAATACTCTCCCCAGATTCATGCCAACACAACGGAGTCCTACATCTCCGACCATACAATGCCTCGAACGGTGCCATCCCGATGCTAGAATGGTAACTATTGTTGTAAGTAAACTCGATCAACGGAAGGTGAGTATCCCACGCACCTCCCTGCTCAAGAACACAAGATCTCAACAAGTCTTCCAACGACTGAATGGTCCTCTCTGTCTGCCCATCAGTTTGAGGATGATAAGCTGAACTCAACCTCAATTTAGAACCCAACGCTTCTTGCAAACTCTTCCAGAAATCAGAAGTGAACCTAGGATCTCTGTCAGACACAATGCACAAAGGAACACCATGCAACTTCACAATCACCTGAATATAAATCTCTGCCAATCTCGACACCGGATACGTGATATTGATAGGAATAAAATGAGCAGACTTCGTCAATCTATCCACAATCACCCAAATCGAATCGTGCCCCCTCACAGTATTAGGTAACCCTATCACGAAATCCATAGAAATACTATCCCACTTCCATTCCGGAATCTCCAACGGTTGCATCAACCCAGCAGGCTTCTGATGCTCAACCTTCGATTTCTGACAAGTCAAGCAGGAATACACAAACTGCGCCACATCACGCTTCATACCAGGCCACCAAAACATCTTCTTCAGATCCTGATACATCTTTGTAGCTCCCGGATGGATACTCAACTTACTCCTATGACCTTCTTCTAAAATTGCTCTTTTCATCTCCTCATCATCAGGAATGCAGATTCTTCCACGGTACTTCAATACATTCTGCGCATCCAACTCAAAGTCTTTATTCTCGGAATGATCAATCCCAACCATCAGGTCAACTAATTTAACATCTAACTTCTGAGCTTCTCGAATGCTAGCCATGAATTCATTATCAATCTTCAAGATCCCCAATCTGACACTCTGAGGCGTCACTTCACAAACCAAACTCATATCCCTGAACTGCTCAATTAATTCGAGTTCTCTAACCATCATTGCTGACATATGCAACGTCTTTCGACTTAAAGCGTCAGCTACCACATTAGCCTTTCCCGGATGATAGTTCAAGCTAAAGTCATAGTCTTTCAGCAACTCCAACCATCTGCGCTGTCTCATATTCAACTCTTTCTGATCAAACAGATACTGCAAACCCTTATGATCACTGAACACCTCAAACCTCGAACCATACAGATAATGTCTCCAAATTTTCAACGCGAACACAACTGCAGCAAGTTCTAAATCATGGGTAGGGTAGTTCTTCTCATGAGTCCTCAACTGTCTCGACGCATAGGCAACTACCTTACCATTCTGCATAAGCACACCTCCCAACCCCATCTTGGAAGCATCACAATACACCACAAACGACTCTTCCGGATTAGGCAACGTCAGAACAGGAGACGTCGTCAACCTCTTCTTCAATTCTTTGAAGCTCTCTTCACAACAGTCATCCCAGATGAAAGCTTTACCCTTGCAAGTCAACTGAGTCAACGGAAGTGCCAACTTCGAAAATCCTTCTATAAACCTCCTATAGTAACCTGCCAGACCCAGAAAACTTCTAATCTCAGTAACTGACTTCGGAGACTCCCATTGTAACACGGCATCAACCTTAGACGGATCCACGGCAATTCCATTCCCCGAAATAACATGACCCAGAAAGCTAACCTCTTTCAACCAAAACTCACACTTAGACAGCTTCGCATATAATTTCCTGTCCCTCAGAATTTCCAATACCAATCTCAGATGTACTGCATGCTCCTCTTCTGACTTAGAATAAATTAGGATGTCGTCAATGAATACCACCACAAACCGATCCAGATACTCACGAAAGATACGATTCATGTACTCCATGAACACTCCCGGCGCATTAGTCACACCGAAAGGCATCACGGAATACTCATAATGCCCATAACGGGTTCTGAAGCTGTCTTCTGAATGTCTTCGTCTTTCACCTTGATCTGATGATAACCCGATCTCAAATCTATTTTACTGAACACCTGAGCACCCACCAACTGATCCATTAAGTCATCAATCCTCGGAAGCGGATACTTGTTCTTAATAGTCACCTTATTCAGCTGCCGATAGTCTACGCACAACCTCATACTACCATCTTTCTTTTTCACCAACAACACTGGAGCTCCCCACGGCGACACTCTTGGCCTCACAAATTTCTTTTCAAGCAGATCCTCGAGTTGCTTCTTCAGTTCTGACAATTCAGATGCAGACATTCTATACGGTGCCATAGACACAGGTTTAGTATCAGGTACCAGATCAATAGCAAACTCAACCTCTCTCTCTGGTGGTACATCCGGAATCTCGTCGGGAAAAACCTCAGAAAACTCTCGCACCACCTGCAACTCATCAACCTTCGCTTGGTTCTCAGCAGACAATGACGCCATTAATGAAAACAACTGGACGTCTTCCCTCATTACCCTATGCAACTGACCAGCAGACAACAAACCAGACTCTTCCTCTTCAGGAGAAAAGAAACTCACAGACCTTTCATGACAGTTGATATGAACATGGTTATCAACTAACCAGTCCATACCTAGAATAACATCCATTCCGCTCAGCGGCAAACAAATCAAGTCAACGAGAAAATCATTACCGAATATCGATAAAGGGCATTTAGCACAAACAACCGAGGTAGTCACCGAACCCTTAGCCGGAGTATCGATAACCATCTCCCTCAACATAGAAGATAAAACAAGATCTAATTTCTCAACACATGCAGTAGCAATAAAACAATGGGTAGCACCAGTATCAATAATAGCAATAAGAGGAGAATTATTAATATAGCATGTACCTCTGATCTCATTCACTGCATCTGACCCCGCCAGAGCGAACACCTTCCCAACGGACCTTTCTTTCTTCGGTTTAGGACACTGAGTGCTGATATGACCACCCTCACCACAGTTGTAGCATAACACATCCTTTCGATCACAGCTAGACGCCATATGACCCTCTTTACCACACTTGTAGCACTTCTTCACATCACCTGGACAGTCAGGACGCTTATGACCGGGTTTACCACACATGTAACATACCACACTAGCAGCAGCATCTCCCCCACTAGGTCTCTTACCCACAGCAGTTCTCTGATTGCCCTTACCAGCTGGAACCTCATACGGCTTCCCACGACTCGAGAAATTCTTCTGCCTATCCCTCATGACTCTAGAATGAGCATTACTGTCTTCCTCGAAGATTCTGCAGCTGTCAATCAACTCCGAGAACACCCGAATTTTCTGATACCCTATCGCCTTCTTGATATCAGCCCGCAACCCATTTTCAAACTTGATGCATTTGGAGAATTCAGCACCAGCCTCACCATAATGTGGATAGAACTTCGCCAATTCAATGAACTTGGCAGCATACTCAGTCACCGACATATTACCCTGCTTCAGCTCCAGAAACTCAATCTCTTTCTTCCCACGGACATCTTCAGGATAATACTTTCTCAGAAATTCTCTACTGAACACAGCCCAAGTGACCTCTTCATTCACAGTCGACAACCTCTGCCTCACCTCCAACCACCAGTCATCAGCCTCCTCTGCCAGCATATGAGTACCATACCTGACCCTCTGCGCCTCAGAGCAATCCATAACACGAAAGATTCTCTCCATCTCTTTCAGCCACGCCAAAGCACCATCAGGGTTATACTTGCCCTTAAAGGTAGGAGGATTCTCCCTCTGAAACGTAGCCAAACTGCGCGACCCAGCATCACCAGCAGCACCTGGGTTATTCTCCACAGCTTGAGCCACAGCCTGCAAAGCAGCAGTGAGTGCAGCATCGTTCCGTCCTGCCATCTCAACCTAACACTGCAACTGAAACTATAATCAGAAACGAGTAACAATTACTCAAGTGTTACTCGACTCGACGACTCGACAACTTGGCCGGACAGACCGAACTGCTCTGATACCACTAATGTAACACCCCCCTTTTACTATTACAATTAAATAGACAATTATCAGAGTCACCTCGAAGGGCGCTACATTTTTCACCATTTTAAAAAAAAAAAACACCATTTATTCCAAAAAAAATCTCCAAAATAATTTATATAAAAGAAACCACCAAGCAGCGGAAATATTAACCAGTTTAAACATCTCCAGAATTAACAATTAAAGACATCTCCAAAATTAATTAAAACAATTTCCAATAACTAAAATAATAGTTCAAAACAATAACTAACGACTCCCCGGTGCTACATATCAGAGCTGACACAGACCCAAACGAGAGAGGAAGCAAAACCTAGCAATTCCTCCACGAGCACTAGCGATCACCTGCAGCGTTGCCGCATGAGAGCAACATTCCAAGCAGAAGGGGTGAGTCTAACAGAGGTAATAAGCAGATGATAAAAATATGCTAGCATCAGGTAACTACAGCAACACAATACAATTACACCATATCACAGCACCAGATACCAAAGGAAAAATCCATTTGACAGTGAACCACCAAAATTATAACATTCATAGACAACGGGATGATATGCAACCCCTCCAGTGGGCATATGCATGCGGTACCGATCACCAAAATGAGCCACGACGGGCATATCACCAATAAACACCAGAGGCAGAGCCTATATCACCAAAACATGCATATGACAATGCGACACCATGATTATGCACCAACTCACCATAACAAGTATTTAAAATAAATACTATATCACCAGAATCAAAACAAATGATTTCACCAAAAATAGCACCAAGTTGTAGCATCACAGCTACCACTAAACTCTCCTGAGCATACCAGCACCGCACCTGAAATATTAACACCAGACGGCTCCACAACGCGGACATAACGCACGCACACCACGCACAAGACTGGCGCACAGCGCCTAGGCACATCGCACCTACTTCAGCGAATTAATTAAAATAGCAAACGACATCGGATTTCAACAAATAAATACTTGTTGGAAAGCCCTATGGGTCTGGTTATCATCCCTAAGTTCAGTTTTTGAAGGAGAGTGTCCAATAGGTACAGTTTTCGAAAAGCACACAGGCTAGTTGCAAAAGAGGACAGTTTCTATCCTTCAAATTCAAGCAATTCCAAAGTGACCAAAACTCAATCAAATTGCATGAAACTTGTGCATAAACTGGGGCAAATTTTGTCTAGTTTTCAAAGAAATTGGATTCGTTCGAAAAGGAGTTCTTTTGAAAACGTGGTAACCAAAACACTGACCCTGTGTCCAGATTGTTTCCAGAATCTTATCTAACTTGTGGAATTCATATCTCGAGCTACACAACTCTAAACGCAACCAAACCAGTGCCAAATTAACAAGCGTTAAGTCTATTTTCCAGAAAAATAAACCACATAATTTTTCGGTCAATACAACGTTCCCAGTCACCGAAATACCGAATCTATACCCAAATCGTTTCCAGAATTTTAACCTAACTTGTATCGCCTATAACTCGAGCTATACAACTCCGAATTTGACGAAACCAGTGCCAAAACGACCGGCGTTAAGTCTATTTTCAAAAACAATCAACCTCATAATTTTTGGATCAACCAAACAGCGCCAGTTTTAGAAAAACCGAACCTGTGTCCAGAATCGCTAAATTGCCAAACACCAAACCCTAACGGCAACGACACCGCAACCACCACAACAAAAACGACAATTCGACAACGCGACAACGAAAATCAACCACGCACAGCAACAACAAAAACACGAACAATAACAACACCATCATCGTGATACAACAATCACGCAACAACAAATAACGAAACAAATCACAATAACGTGCAATAATCATCAAAGCACCAATCTCAACGAAAACACGATATGCAACAACACGAACAATTCAACAAAACCCTAGACTACCCACACATAATTATCATCAACCCATTATCAAGGTTAAGCCCACCCTTACCTCGAATAACGTAAGCTCCGGAACACGACGAACGAGACACGAACAAAACCACAGCAATACGAACGATCTCCTTTTGAAATTCTTCGCGAAACCCTCCTCTTCTCTCCCTCTTTGCGCCGTGTTCTCTCTCTCTCACTCTCACTTTCGTTTTTCTTTTGCTTGCTGCGAATGAGGGTTTGGCTTAAACCCCCAGGGTTTAAGTTGAGGGCTCAGTAAACACTGGGCTCTCTACGTCACCACCTCCTTTACTCGTTTCACCTCCTACGCATATAAAATATTAACCTTTTAATTTATCTATATCCCGCCTCCAAATTATTTTAATAATTCAATCAACTATTTTAATTAAATTATTTCCGGGGTGTTACAACAGGAGCAAAAGTTTCATCATAATCAATACCTTCCTGTTGATTGTAACCTTGAGCAACTAACCTTGCTTTGTTTCTGATCACCTTACCATCTCATTCTTCTCAAATTGTGCAAGCTCTTCTTGCATTGCTTCTACCCAAGACTCATCTATAATTGCTTCATTTATATTCTTGAGCTCTATTTGGGATATGAGAGCACTCTGAGAAGCTTCTCTTCTGAAAGAACTTCTAGTTCTGACTGGTTCAGAGGTTTCTCCAATTATTTGCTCTTAAGGATGGTGAGTAACAAGTCTCCAACTTCTAGGGAGATCAGAAGCTTGAGTAGGTTGTACATTTTGATTATTCAAGGGTTGAGAAGGGTCAATTGTTGGATCTGTTTCAGCTTTCTCATTTATTTCAGCATCCTTCTCACCTGTCTTATCTGCATCAGTCTCATCTTCTTCATTTATATTATTAGAACTGTTACTTTCCATAAACATCACATGCATGCTTTCTTCAACATCTTTTGTTCTAAGATTGAATACCCTATATGCTTTTGATGTGAGAGAATATCCTAAGAATAATGCAGGATCAGATTTTGCATCAAATTTTCCTAAATTATCCTTATTGTTCAACACATAGCAATCACAACCAAACACATGGAAATAAGAGATAATTGGCTTCTTTCCTTTCCAAAGTTCATATGGGGTTTTATTCAAAACTTTTCTAACTGTAGCTCTGTTCAAAATCTAGCAAGCAGTGTTAACTGCTTCTGCCCAAAAGTATGTTTCAATTTTTGAATCATTGAGCAATGTTCTAGCCATCTCTTGCAATGTTCTATTTTTTCTTTCAACTACACCATTCTCTTCAAGAAAGGTTTTAAATAAAGCATTTTCAAATTCTCCTCCATGGTCACTCCTGATTGCAATGATGTTAGACCTTTTCTCATTTTGAACTTTCTTAAAAAATGTTTTAAAACTTTCAAAAGCCTCATCTTTGTTTTTGAGAAAGATCACCCATGTGAACCTAGAATAGTCATCAACAATAACAAAGCCATATCTTTTTCCACTTAGACTAGCATGTTTGGTTGGACCAAAAAGATCCATATGCAGAAGTTCCAAAGGTTTTGTAGTAGAAATCATGTTGATAGGTTTAAAGGATGATTTAACATGCTTTCCTTGGATGCATGCTTCACATGATTTATCCTTCTCATATTTGATCTTTGGAAGACCTCTGACCAAATCAAGTTTGGATAATTTTGAAAGAGTTTTCATGCTAATATGACCAAATCTCCTATGCCACATCCACTTGTCATCTTCCTTAGAAATTAGACACATATGATCAGGAAGATCATCAAGACACAAGCTATACAGATTATTTGTTCTATGACCAGTGAAAATAATTTTTCCAGACTCTAAACTTTTTATTTTGCATACATCAGACTTGAATGTCACTTCATGTCCAGAATCACATAACTGACTTATGCTAAGTAAGTTATGTTTGAGTCCTTTCACAAATTGAACATTTTGAATCTGAGCAGAGTTTATTTTACCTACTGTACCTATTCCTTTGATGTAGCCTTTGTCATTATTTCCAAACATGACAAGTCCTCCATCAAAGCTCTCCATGGAGAGAAATTTATCCTTCTCCCCTGTCATGTGCCTTGAGCACCCACTGTCTAGGAACCACAGCTTTCTTCTTGATGCTATGAGGCATGCCTTATCTTGTTCTATTCCTGCAATGAGACAATTTTTGCTGATTCTTCTTCATGCTCACTTGATGACGCTTCTGAGTCATCCTAAGTAGCCATTAGTGCCTTTTTCTGAGATGTGAACCTTCTTGGACTCTTCTTGAGTAAAGGGCAGTCTTGTTTCATGTGGCCAGGCTTCTTGCATTCAAAGCAGGTGAATTTTGACTTGTCTCCTTTGAATGGTTCTCTTCTGAATTGATTCTTTCCTCTTCTTTTGTTGTTCAGTCATCTGTTGATTCTTTTTGATATTAATGCAAGCTCTTCTCCTTCAGTATCCTTCTCACTTTCTTGCTCATCATCATCTTGGGAAGATTTGAGTGCAGCTGCTTTTCCTTTGTGAGAAGGGTTGCATTCTTCTTTGTGAGAAGCTTTGAGAGCCGCTATCTTTCTCTTTGGGTGCAGTTCTTCCGTAAGCTCTTGTTCATGGATTTTGAGAGACCCCAGTAGGTGATCAATGTCTAGTTCAGACAGAGTTTTGGCTTCTTCTATAGCAGTCTTCTTTGGTCTCCACGCCTTTGGAAGGCATTTCAACAGTTTGCTAACCTTCTCAGCATTTGGGTAAGTTTTCCCAAGTGCACTCAATCCATTGATGATAGCAGTGTATCTACCAAACATTTCATCAATTGTTTCTTCTTCTGTCATTTTGAACATTTCAAATTCATGAATGAGCATCCCTTTCTTAGCTTCCTTTATTTGATCTGTTCCTTCATGAGCAGTTTGTAGAGTATCCCATATTTCTTTAGCAGTTTCTTTTCCCACAAACTTGTCATATTCAGCTCTTCCCAAAGCACAAGTTAGGTAGTACATAGCTTTGGAATTTTGCAGCACTTTATGCTTTTCTTCTGGAGTCCACTCAGTTTTGGGCTTTGGAAAATGTGTATCTCCCACTGTAGCAATGTATGGACCATTTTCAACTATATCCCAAATATCAGTGTCTTGAGATTCAAGAAACAACTTCATTTGGTTTTTCCAATAATAATAGTGTTCTCCATTAAACCCTAGTGGTCTGTTAGACGAAGCACCTTCTGGTAAGAAGGTTACAGAATTTGGTTTGGCCATGACTTCCTCCAAGATCTTTTCCTCTCACACTGTTAAGTGTGCTAAACCCCAGAGGCTTAGCTCTGATACCAATTGAAGTCACCAATGTCACAAGGAAGGGGGGTTGGAATTGTTACCCTTTTAAAGTTCTCCTGAAATAAAAGAACTTTGCTTCACAAGTATTACTCAAACTCAAGAAAGTAAGTAATACGTGTTAGAGATTAGAAGTAATAAAACAATCTTCTTCCTAAGAAAGGTAAAAAGAGAAGCGTGATGAAACAGTCTTCTCAACTATAGTGAAGTTGAGAAGGGTCTGTTAGATCTTCCTTCGATGCTTCTCACAGTTTATATCAATGATTGTTTTAAGTAGCTTTAAGCTGTGAGTCCCATGTTGCACCCCGAAAAAAATCCAGTTTGGACCTTTCATCGTACAACGTGAAAATTTGTGAAGCCGCCATCAACATTTTTTATTTAGGGACCAAAACATTGAAAAAGGGTCCTTTTTAAGGCGGGGTGGTCCTTTGAGAACTAGAGATGTAGGTTCGGGGTCGGTTAGGTGTGGGGAAGGTATTAGCATCCCACACCTCCTTTCTACCGAAAGGGAACCTTTAACTTGATGTGCGGTTTTGACAGAGTTGATTTGAAACAATTCGTTCTACTTCTTTTTTATTTGAGAAAAGTGTTTTTGAAAACGGGGGAAAAGAAGAATCTTTTTATTATTTTTTTAAAAGTGTGCTTGACGGGATGTGACCCGCTCCTACGTATCTCCCGGTGCGATGGAGAATTCAAAGCTTACGTAGTTCTCCTTAGTCGAGAAACTTTGTGTTGGTGTTTTTTATTGTAGGGGTTTTTGGTCCTAGACTGTACAGTCCACAAGACCTAGAACAAAGACAACCCCGCCTATACAGACGACGTGCCCCCTACTTATTGAGAATGGTTTGAATTACTTGAAGAAAAGGATTTGTTGTGAGGTTGATTACTTTTATTTGAGCAAGTATCTTAGGCTCGCACGAACTGTACAGCTCGCTAACCCTAAGACGCTAACCGATCCCGGACGTACATCCGATTTGATTCCTTACTCATTTTTTTAAAAAAAAAGGGTTCAAGTTGTTAATTACTTGTTTTAATTCTCATAAGTATCCCAATATGTTTGAGCTGTACAACTCCAATCTTAGGACGCTAGTCAACACCGGCCGTACGTCCGACTTGACTCCTTATGAATTTTCAAAAAGGTTTTTTGTTGATCTTTGAAAAAAATTTGATTGCTATAGAAAAAAATTTGAAGAAAAAGTTTTAATTTGAAAAATAATTTGGAAAAAGAAATGACTTGAAGAAGAGAGGAAGAGAATTGGAGGGTGATATTGATCACAAAAGTTTGTTGGGATGGCGTGGCATCCAAAAGAAAAAGAAGTAGAGAATTCAAATCAATTTCCAAATCAAGAACCAAAGTGTAAACTTTAACAAGTTGCAAGCAAAACAATCAACAATGCAAGCGTAAGCATATACCTTAACCATTACTACACTGGTGCTCAAGAATGACGCTTAGTCATCTAACATTTAATGGCCATGAACATGCAAGATCAACATTAACCAAATAGATTGCAAGAATAGGCACACAAATAGATAATGCAAAAGTTTAATTCAAATAGGCATCAACACAAGATAAAACACAAGGTTGAATCCCTTTTGGTAATCCTTGACATTTGAGACAATGCACAAAGGCATAAGTGTCTAGTCCTTTTACCAAATCATCAACACAAAACAAATTATTAACCTAGAATGAACATCGCATTTGCATGATCACAAGTGGCCAAAAGAAAGCAATAACAAGTCATTTTGTAGCCAAAATTGATTAATCAAGTTAGAGAACTAGCATTTGCATTTTTAAACAAGAATTGCACAAAAGAAGTTGAATCATCTTAGGCAATCCTCAACTTTTAAAGTGAAGTGCCTAAGGCACAAGTGTGAGTCCTCTTGCCAATCATCAACATAGAGTAATTTTGCAAACAAGTTACTAACAAGCAAACCAAAATTTTCAATCAAAACACAAGGTTGTGTTGAATCATCTTAGGCAATCCTCAACACTTAAAGCGAGGTGCACAAAGACACAAGTGTGAGTCCTCTTGCCAATCATCAACATATAACAATTTGCAAGCAAGATACAATCAATTAGCGACAATATTTTGCAATCAAAACATCAAATCAAATGCGTTGAATCATTTTAGTCAATCCTCAACACTTAAAGTTAAGTGCGCAAAGGCACAAGTGTGAGTCCTCTTGCCAATCATCAACATAACAATGACTTGCAAGCAAGATACCATCTATTAACATCAAAATAACTTGAGAAAACGTTTTTGATCACAATTGCAAACCCATTTCACAAGAAAATTAACAAACCCTAATTCTAATCATGATTTGCGAAGCATCACATCATTTTATTCAACAAAAATGCAAGATCATAGTGAAAACAACATAAATCACAATTTATTCAAGGGTGAGAAGCATCTCAAGCACCCAAACCTGCCACAGTGTTTGTCAAAATGCTTGAGACACCTCTCACCAACAACAATCAACAAATCAACAATATAACAACACTAAAATGCATGAATATGGTAGGATGCAAAATTAGAAACATGATATCTACATTTTGATGCAAAAAAGTTGAAGATGAGGCTAGGTTTTGAGAAGTTTACCTCAAATCCAAGCTAAGGAATGACTAATATGAAGAACAAGACCACAAATCAACTTGAATCTTCACCAAACTTCAATGAAACCCACGAAATGCTTGCTTAAAAATGCCCTTTGATGATGCAAGCTTGAATTAAATTAGGAGAGAAGGAAGATATATGAAGTAGGAATGGAAATGAGGTGAGAAAATGGTGATTTGGTGAAGGAGAAGTGAAGAATTGATGGAGGAAGAAGGTGGTATGATTTCGGCCAAGAGAGGGAATTAGGAGAGGGAGTTGTGTGCTAGGGTTGTGTGAGTGAAAAAATGAGGCCAAAAGTTGTGAGAGGTGAGGTTAATAGGGTATTTATAGAATGCATCTAGGTTTGAGGGTATTTAGGTCAATATGCACTAGTTGTGCTCTAGGATTTGATTTTAATTTTGAATCAAAGGCTAGGATTGAGGCTCACATGGATTGAGGACATTGAGAAAACACAAAATGAGAGAATAGAGAGGGTGAAATTCGGCCAAGAGGTAGTGGGAGTGGTCACCAAGTTTTGCTAGTTGTCATCTTCTACTATTGTACTATTATATGACCATTCCATTATCCCTTCATTTTTGATTATTCTTCTTAGGATAATTGTACAAAAATACACCCAATTTAGGCCACATACTAGGAACCTTAGGAATATGCCATTTTATGAGATCACCATGACCAAAAATATCATAAAAACCTCATCTTGAAATTTTTGTAGAATATTCCTTTTTGATGCCTTTTTTGAATTTGAATTTTTATGCAATTGCGTGCATGTATGCGCAAAAAATATATGACCAAGGGTGTCTTGCTTCAAATAATTTCCTCTAAAATTGCACAATGATTTTTGATGAAAAATTATCCTCTTTTTTTTTTTTTGAAAAATGACCAAAATACCCTTTGCCCTAAAAACATTTTTTTGTCCAAAAATGCATTTCCAACCTAAAAAAAACTAGAATGCATGCACAATGCTCTTCACACTTTTCAAAATAATGCCACACTTCTCAATTTATTTATTTTCGTTGAGAATTAGGGTTTTGACCTAGGCGGACAAAATTAGGGTATGACAGCTGCCCCTCTTTATTTGGATTTTACCAAGGAATATGAATTGGCCGAAACATATTCCGAGGCAAAATAGAAATAAAGAATTCAGAAATAATACTAATTTTGTCTACTTAGAGAAACCCGAATTTTCCTTTTCTTTTTTCTCTTCTTTTTTTTGTTTCCTTTCTTTGATCTCTCTTCTTTTGAGAGAGAGAGAGTCAACACTTGTCGCGTCGACGAGAAAGCAGTAAATTGCATAAAGCAGTAAATGAAAGCAGTAAATGGGAAGTGCCGTAAATTGGGGAATTTGGAGGTTGCCTAAAACCTTTTAACGGACTCTCGTTGAGTCCGAGCTTGCACTTGGGCCTGGGGAGCACGTGGGCTCAAAGGGGTGGTCTTTCGAGCGACCGGGGGAGGGTACTATATCAAGTCTAGATCTCGATATTTCCCTAGGACTGCGCCATGTTTTAGGCCAACACAGCTATCCTTTTCGACTGGACCTATTGAGGTCAAAGGGACTTACTCGCAGCTCGAATACGAAGTGAAGTCAATCTTCTGGGGGACACGTGGGTCCAAAGGGGGATCCGCAAATCCAATTAGTTTTCTTCAGTTGGTCAATGCTACCGCACTGATCCAGGGCACCTGCATACGTTAGTTGATGCAAGGAATGGTGCATGAATGCAAGGTTTCTTACCTTAGTGGTGATCGAACAAACACGAGTTTCGTAGGATCGACCATTGGCGACTTGAGCTGTTACTAGCAGATAGCAACTTATCTGGATGCAGAAAAATTTAGCAAAGACATGGATATTCATGAAATGCTCCTTATTCTTTTTTCGATGAATGCACAAGAGGTGGATATGCAAATGTATGTTATGCAAAGGCAGGTTATGCGAATGCACGTGATGCAATGAATGTTTTTAATTTTCTTTTAGCATAGGGACTTTAGGATTCTTGAGTGATCAATTCAAGCGTCCTATCGTGACGACTATGACTATTTATTAAGAATGCCTCTTTTTGTTTTGAAAACTGATTTGATGTTTGATGTGATGATGATAAATGCTATGGAATGTCTGTATTCTTTTGCTTTTATTGTGATGAATGTGGATGATGCGAATGTAATGCTTTGAATAACATGAAATGCCTACATGCATGAGGAGGATGAATGATTGGAGTATTTAAACATTTTTGTAAACATTTTTATGATGATGAGACGCGAGACTTTGAATGCAAGGAATTGAGATGGCTATGGACCATTCTTTGGAAAAACTAGATTTGATTCAAACTCTGGTGTTCTCAAGGTTTTTATTAACAAGCTCACTTATTTTCCTTTCCATTTCCATGATGACTGAACTTTAAACACCACATGATCAATTTGTATTCTCTCTCTCTGAAGCATTGACTAGTAAGTATGCATAAGAGTGCAGATGTGGACGAGTGAGTCAGTTAACTTGGGATTGGTTTAGGACAGTGAGTTGAGAGACTGCCCCGGCAGGAATTTATGGATGTGAATGACTTTAGGGAGAACTCTGCTCATTTGGGCGGGAGTGAACAGTTATGGAAATGCCCCACTTTAGAATGACAATTTCAAATGGGTTCTTTGAGTGGGTTTGTGAAAGGGGATGAAGTTATGGTACTGGTTATGAACTGAGGGTGGTATATGAATGGGATGG
This sequence comes from Astragalus glycyphyllos, assembly GCA_963573325.1. Taxonomy (NCBI): domain Eukaryota; kingdom Viridiplantae; phylum Streptophyta; class Magnoliopsida; order Fabales; family Fabaceae; genus Astragalus; species Astragalus glycyphyllos. The sequence continues at coordinate 61,814,312 of OY754312.1, read as the reverse complement.
ACAATGAACAAACTTTCCCAAGACCAGGGTGGGTGGGTGGTGAAGAGAATGCCCCAACTTTTGGATCTGAGTGGTGTTCTCAGTGCAAATCTTTGGTTCTCTATGAATGTCTTGACTTTTGGCATGAAAGAAGCCTCACTTGGTGATCACTAAACCTTGTTTTAATCTTTGGTGCAAATCTTTTCCTTTGGGCCTGAGACATGAGGACCATCTAGGGTAATAGCAATGCCAGAGCCACGCATAAGTTTGCTTGCCATTTGAAGTGATTGTGCCCGCGTTTGTTTTTTGCCAATTCATTTATTTGAGGGATCCCCTCTTTTCTGTGATTTTCAGAAATTTCGCAATGATTGTAATGCTTTTTGACTCATGCACAGGTTTCACAATTCAGTATCATCAATCATAAAAACATTTATTTTAAAACAAAGAGACAGAATAAGTGAAGATAAAAGACACGAAAAGCAAACACATGGAAGAAAAAGTTGAATTCTTATTGTTATGGAAACTGGACGTGCAGAAGGTCACGCCAATTGAAAGTACATTGAAAAATTTTTAAACTGGAAAAATACAAGAAAAAGGGGAAGCAGATCTTGTGTTTTTTCTTTTGAAGTAACGATGCCAATCGTCCATACTCATGACCTTGATCACCCCTTTATCCAAACTTTTGGGAGTGCTGATTGCCTTTTTCATTTCAAGTCCAAGTTTTCTGACCCTAATTTTTGCCTGGATCGCCCTTTGCGGGTTTTCAATCCACCGGGTCGCTCTGGTTTTGCCTAGGCCGCCCTTTGCGGGTTTTCAACCTAGCGAGCTGATTCTTACTTGGCTCATCTTTCCCTTTTTTCATTTATTTCTTTAGGCATACTCCTTTCTGACTGCATCTGAATTTACTGGAAACTGGGGTTTTCTTTTCTTGCATCCCATTTTGCGAGAATTAAAGGCCCCTCCGGAGAATAAGTTCTTCGTCTTCATGATACTGGGTTCATCTCCATGGGAATCCCTTTGGAGGTTCATGATCTTTTTGAGCATTGAGTCTTCTTTGAAATTGTTGAAGATGAGCTTTCTTCGGTTTGAGCTTTCTCTTATTCTTCTTCTGACATAAGACAAATGTACTTTGGTTTGATAAGGCTCAATGAAAGTATTACTTCCATCATATGGGGTTTGCCCCTGTTAGAGTGTAAAATGAAGCCTGATTTCCATGAAGGTCATCATCGTCCTTGATATCCTTTGTTGATTGTCTCTAACTGCCCCATTTTTAGGGTGGCGTAGGGAGGGATCATGATGCTTGACCTGGAGTCTTCATACTGTCATTTGTGACTACCTTAGCTTGGAAAGCTGCGCAACAGACCGAACTTTGGTAATTACAGACTTTGTTATAATGGCAAGTGTCTTATGTCAGAAGGGTGATTTACACAAACTTGTTGATTCATTGCTCTTTATCATGGCGTCAATCCTCTCCTTTGCTCAAATTGATCATGTCACTTGATTCCTCATGAGGACGGACCACTTTGTTCTCTTATTCTTGCACAACAACTTGATTGCAAATCTGATGGTGGAGTCTGAGGAATGACCGAGGGTTTGTGGAGGGCGGGATGACGAGGTCGAGGTAGTGTTTGCGGTTTTATGAAAGGAGAGAAGTATAGGAATGATGAAGTGTTTGAAGGTTTATGGAAGAAAGGGTGGTCATACACAACAAGGTGTAGGAAGGTTCATTGAGACAAGGATCTCTTACGCTTTATGACCAAATGTATCAGCTCACAACTTATATTTCTTTCGTCCCTTTTTCCCTTGTTTTTTTCATTTTTGGGATTTTCATTTTTTGAATCTGTTCTTTTTTGTTTCATTTTTTCTGATTTTTTCCTTTTTTGCTTTTGAGTTGAGTGAGCTGATAAAAGTGATACACTATTTTTGGATATTTGAAGTGATCCTTGTCTGGGGTGATTGGAGAGATAATGGCAATGAAACCCCTGCAGCGGTTGGAGGATGCTTGATTGGGTTCTGGTATTAACTGGGGTGACAGGAGGTTCAGAGGGAGGAGCAAATGAGATTGGTTGATTTCGTAGAAGGGCCATTGGTAGTGAGGAAGGTGGCGATGGCAGGCATTTGGTTATGATTTTTTTTTTTGTGATGGGGTACTTGTAATGGGAAATGGGAAAGTTGGTTGATCTGAGGAAGGAAAAGGGTTTGGTCGCGAAAGAGGTTCGCTTGTAACATTTGTTTGGTTTCCTCAGCATTGCTCCACTTTGCTTGAACTTGTGCTTTGACTTCATTACCCAACCTAGTTGTGGCATCATGAATTTCTACAGCCTTAGCCAATTCTTCACTTATTAACTCCGAAGAAACATCCTAGTTGTCTTCAGCCTCTCTCTCAGTTTGGTTAATCGGGTAATCAGAGTCACAATATGAACCATTGGCGTCGTTGTTTTCAAAGATTATTTTCATTTATTATTATTTTTGATCCGCGTTGGGAGGAATTGAAAAGCAAATAACAGACACATGACAAAGTGAAAGAAAGAAATTTTATTGAGGAATTCAAAATAACATTTTATTGATGATGATACTAAAAGGAAACATGTGTGCCCTTATTGAAATATCCTAAGGCCTTGGGCAGAGCCAAAGGATTGCATTACAGAAAATTGTTTTGAACTGAAAAACTACATAAAAATCAACAATCACTCATAAATGCTACGAAATGCATGACAAAGACACAAATGTTTTGATGATGCCGCTTTCACCACTTCAAACCTCTTCAACAACTGCTATCCTTGCTTAATAGTCCACAGACCCTGAGAACTTGATCCTTCCCCCCTTCTCAAAAGTTAACTGCTTGGAATCAATGAAGCCCTGAACCAAACTTTTCAAAAGATAGCAATTTTCAGCAGAATGCCCAATTGCCCCAGCATGGAGCTCGCAAGTGGCTTCTGGATTGTACCCGCTTGGGAATGGAGGTTGAACTGATCTCATCTTGTGAGGAGTGATCCATCCACGACTGATTAGATAGCTGCATAGGTCGGCGTATGACACGGGGATGGGGTTGTATTGTGGTGACCTTCTTTTGCCCGCCACAGCACTGGTTTCTCCACTCTCCTTCACAGTCAAGCCATTAACATTGCTGTCATTGAAATTCAAATGTTTGGAGTCGATTAGATCCTGGACCGCATGTTTCAATGCTTTACAATCTTCCACAGAATGTCCCACTCCCCCTGCATGAAATTTGCACGTAGCTTCTGGGTCATAGCTCCTCGGGAAAGGAGGCTGAACGGGTTTCATGGAGCGGATGGAAATTAGGTCATGATTGACAAGATGGTCAAACAGGTCTGAGTAGGACATTGGAATTGGATCGAAATCCTCAAGCTTCCTTCTCACATAATTTTGTGTTTTCTGGCTTTTTCTGATTTGAGTGGAGGAGTGCAGGACTTGAGGGAGGATTTCGGGACTATAGGAGACATCCCCGGATCCTGCTATGGGAGTAGCTTCGGTTGAACTGTAGGCAGTTTTTCCTTTCTTTGCTCCATTCTCCAAACTTTCCCCAGCAAGGACCAAGTCTTTGAAGCTTGAAGAGGCACTCTCAACTAACTTGTCATAATACAGTGGCGGTGGAGTGTTCATGAATATGCCGACCATCTCCTTCTCAAGAAGAGACGGTTTCGCCTGTGCTGCCAAATGTCTCCACCGCAGGGCGTACTCTCTGAATGTTTCTTTGTTTCTTTGTGCCATATTTTGCAAATGTGCCTTGTTGGGAGCTTTGCCAATATTGTAGTTGAACCGCTCCAGGAAAGCATTAGCTAACTCTCTCCAACACCTAGTGTGAGTATTTTCTTGCATGCACCATCTTAAAGCTTCCCCAGCCAAACTTTCTCGGAAGTAGTAGGTCAACAACTTGTCATCTTTTGTGAGTGGGAACATTTCTGTACAGTATGCGGCCGCGTGATTAATAGGACAAGTCATTCCTTCGAACTTACCAATGTTAGGCACCGTGAATATGGGAGAGGGAATCATATTAAGGGCCAGACCTGGATCGTGTACCTCCATGGCTTCTTCAATTACTTTCGGCCGTTCTTCTGACCCTTGGTACTTGTCTCTTGCTTGAGGAGCTGCAGCCGGGTGACCCTGAGGACCACTACCCACATTGAGATGATAACCCTCGTATTGAGCGGCATGAGCAGGATGATTGACCCCGGATCCCGGAGGAGGAATAGCAGTCACAGTTTCAGCGGGTCCCGAAGTAGGAAGGATGGTTGCAGTCCCACCAGGGTTTACAACAGCAGCAGCTTCAGTAGTGATCCCGTTTTTCAAGGCTTGCAGGATATCCATCATTTCAGTCATTTGCATTCCCATCGCCTCGACTTTAGCATTTAATGCCCGATTCTCTTGGACTAATACCTGATTCTCTTGGACTAGCTGTTTGAGAACTTCCATAACAAGATCATCTGGGCCCGAATTGCCAGAATTCTCAATCTCTGGGTTTCCTTGATTGTGTTGACCCTGATTACCCTGAACCTGGCCTGGATCACCCTGACTTGATTCGCCTTGATTTGTTGCCATGTTTCTTGCTAGAGAATAAATCCAACTTGCCATTCCTTCTGTTTAGCAGAGCACACGACATAAGCACAAGAACGAATGACTGAACAAATGCATGCACATTTTTAGACTTGCACCAAAGAAAAGCAATCTTAACAAGGTAATTAAGTGATTACAAAATTGCCCTCTTGTATGGAGGAGTTAAACCAAAAGTCAAGTGTGTACTAATGCGGGGAGAGTATGTACTTTATGGGTGGATGGGGCGGGATCAAACTTGGATGGAGAATGATGATAAGGGAAGGAAACTGACAGACTCAAACAAGAGAAACTGCACATGGCATGCACGCCCACTAGAAGAATGCTTCGTAGAGAGTTAACATTGGTTAAAACATGATGGAAAATTTTTTTGATGAACTGTTTTAGTCTTTTATCATGGAATGGATGAGATGCAATGCCTTTTTTGAAGAAGATGCAAATGAACTGTTGATTTGAAAAACTGAGTGCCTTGGAACATCTTGAGTTTGCAAATAAGTAAGGGTAAACTTTTTCAACAGATTATTTTGCAAAAGCGTCTCGTCTCTCATCACAACTTTTTTATTTGGTTTATGCAATGTATGAATGAACAAATCATGATAAGCAAATGCATGAAAAATGACCACTTGAAAAGTGTAATTATTCTAAAGGAGATTTTTTGTTTGTTTTTGATGCAAGATGAAATACGAAACTCCAATGCATTTTTGGATGATGCAAGATGCAAGAATGATATTTTTTCAAAATGATTTTTATTCTTTAGAGGCACGGCAAGATCTGAAATACCAATGCCCCTTTTTCCGAAAATGATGACGTGATTCAAAGATGCACTTCTACCCATGGAACGATTGCATAAGGAGTTTCTCTTATTTCATTTCATTGTTTTTTTGGAAAATGATTTTAAAAATGATTTGAAGATGCAAGTGATTTATTGAAGAAAATTTTTTTTTTAGAAAAAGGTGCTTTATTTGGGGAAAAAGGTTTTTAGAAAAAGGTGCTTTATTTGGGGAAAAAGGTTTTTAGAAAAAGGTGCTTGACGGGTATGACCCGCTCCTACGTATCCCCATTGTGATGAGGAATCAAAGCTACGTAGTTCTTCTTCGTCTTTTTTCTGAAATAATGCTTATGAGGTTAATGAAATGATGCATAAATGCTACATTGGCTCGCCGCCCACATTATTTGATGAAGGTTTTTGTACATGATTATGGATGACTGAAATGCTTATGCTATGCAGATGATAATTGTTTTTTTCGTTTTCATTTTTCTTATGCAATGAAATGAAATGCATGATACTCGCAATTATTTTTAAAATGCACGAGAGACGTGATTTTTATTAAATGAAACTATATGCAAAATGAGAGGTTCACATATTTATATGCAAGGGAAAATAACAATGCACGAGAGATGTTTCTAAAAAATGTTTTTTTTTATATGCGAGAAAGTGCATGATACTCGCAATTTTTAATGCATGAAAAATCATGATCTTCACTGGATGAAGATGTATGCAAAAGGAAATGAGTAAAAAAATTATTTACAATGCAAAGGCTTTCAAAAGCCGGAAATTCACACATTTTTTTTTGATAATTTTTTTTCGGTTTATTTACAAAAATATTTTATTTAGCATGGATGCAGGGGTATGAAGCTCCTTTGTGTCCTACCAAGGTTTCTTAGAGACAGGATCTATGGCTATTTCTACGGGTACACACTTCAAGGTTAGCACTAAAAGAAGGACCCTAAATAAGGCTCCTAGAGCCAACGACCTCATCTGAGACCACCGATCACGGGGCCGTACGTCCAAGTGATGGTATCATCAAACAAAGCCAAACTCTAGGTGAAGTCTTCGCAACCACCCAACAAGACGTACGTCCAGTGAGCAGCCACTAATGACTTCGTTCTAGCCTAAGATATGCTCTAGCCCGGGTATAGGGCTGTCTCACCAAGAAATATAAGGGTAAAAAGAGTGCAACGTGTGTGTAGGAGCACAACGACAAACATACCCCCCCACCTGCAAAGAAAATCCAGAAACAGTCCAGACAAAGAGTCGTCTACCCTAGGGTTTTGCAAGCATATATCATTTCAATACAAACAAGTAAACTAACCTAGGGTTCCAACAACAATCATATGCACTGCTTACCTCAAGAAAGGGAGCCAAGAAGAGGGGTCATAATAGAATCGGGGGAATGCATGAACTTACCTTGAAGAAATGGAGCAAAGAAGAAGGGATCATAGTAGAATTGGGGGAATGATGCATGAGCTTACCTTGAAGAAAGGGAACAAAGAAGAAGGGGACATGGTGATTGGAGAAATGCATGATCATATTAAACATATAAACAAAAGAAGATGAAAGGAGAAGAAGGAACAAGAAGCGAACATAGAAGAAGAAGAGTCAAATGCACATGAATGCAACATAACAACACGAGAATGCAAGAGAACATTCAAACATCAGAAAGAGAGAAGAAAAAGAAGGAGAATAAAAGAGAGAAATAGAACAATCACATTCAAATCAAACAATTAAACCGCACATCAAGTTAATTAGGCCTGACCCTCGTTTTAAAAAGAAAGTCCCCGGTGGAGTCGCCAGCTGTTGCACCCCGAAAAAAATCCAGTTTGGACCTTTCATCGTACAACGTGAAAATTTGTGAAGCCGCCATCAACATTTTTTATTTAGGGACCAAAACATTGAAAAAGGGTCCTTTTTAAGGCGGGGTGGTCCTTTGAGAACTAGAGATGTAGGTTCGGGGGTCGGTTAGGTGTGGGGAAGGTATTAGCATCCCACACCTCCTTTCTACCGAAAGGGAACCTTTAACTTGATGTGCGGTTTTGACAGAGTTGATTTGAAACAATTCGTTCTACTTCTTTTTTATTTGAGAAAAGTGTTTTTGAAAACGGGGGAAAAGAAGAATCTTTTTATTATTTTTTTAAAAGTGTGCTTGACGGGATGTGACCCGCTCCTACGTATCTCCCAGTGCGATGGAGAATTCAAAGCTTACGTAGTTCTCCTTAGTCGAGAAACTTTGTGTTGGTGTTTTTTATTGTAGGGGTTTTCGGTCCTAGACTGTACAGTCCACTAGACCTAGAACAAAGACAACCCCGCCTGTACAGACGACGTGCCCCCTACTTATTGAGAATGGTTTGAATTACTTGAAGAAAAGGATTTGTTGTGAGGTTGATTACTTTTATTTGAGCAAGTATCTTAGGCTCGCACGAACTGTACAGCTCGCTAACCCTAAGACGCTAACCGATCCCGGACGTACATCCGATTTGATTCCTTACTCATTTTTTTTAAAAAAAAGGGTTCAAGTTGTTAATTACTTGTTTTAATTCTCATAAGTATCCCAATATGTTTGAGCTGTACAACTCCAATCTTAGGACGCTAGTCAACACCGGCCGTACGTCCGACTTGACTCCTTATGAATTTTCAAAAAGGTTTTTTGTTGATCTTTGAAAAAAATTTGATTGCTATAGAAAAAAATTTGAAGAAAAAGTTTTAATTTGAAAAATAATTTGGAAAAAGAAATGACTTGAAGAAGAGAGGAAGAGAATTGGAGGGTGATATTGATCACAAAAGTTTGTTGGGATGGCGTGGCATCCAAAAGAAAAAGAAGTAGAGAATTCAAATCAATTTCCAAATCAAGAACCAAAGTGTAAACTTTAACAAGTTGCAAGCAAAACAATCAACAATGCAAGCGTAAGCATATACCTTAACCATTACTACACTGGTGCTCAAGAATGACGCTTAGTCATCTAACATTTAATGGCCATGAACATGCAAGATCAACATTAACCAAATAGATTGCAAGAATAGGCACACAAATAGATAATGCAAAAGTTTAATTCAAATAGGCATCAACACAAGATAAAACACAAGGTTGAATCCCTTTTGGTAATCCTTGACATTTGAGACAATGCACAAAGGCATAAGTGTCTAGTCCTTTTACCAAATCATCAACACAAAACAAATTATTAACCTAGAATGAACATCGCATTTGCATGATCACAAGTGGCCAAAAGAAAGCAATAACAAGTCATTTTGTAGCCAAAATTGATTAATCAAGTTAGAGAACTAGCATTTGCATTTTTAAACAAGAATTGCACAAAGGAAGTTGAATCATCTTAGGCAATCCTCAACTTTTAAAGTGAAGTGCCTAAGGCACAAGTGTGAGTCCTCTTGCCAATCATCAACATAGAGTAATTTTGCAAACAAGTTACTAACAAGCAAACCAAAATTTTCAATCAAAACACAAGGTTGTGTTGAATCATCTTAGGCAATCCTCAACACTTAAAGCGAAGTGCACAAAGACACAAGTGTGAGTCCTCTTGCCAATCATCAACATATAACAATTTGCAAGCAAGATACAATCAATTAGCGACAATATTTTGCAATCAAAACATCAAATCAAATGCGTTGAATCATTTTAGTCAATCCTCAACACTTAAAGTTAAGTGCGCAAAGGCACAAGTGTGAGTCCTCTTGCCAATCATCAACATAACAATGACTTGCAAGCAAGATACCATCTATTAACATCAAAATAACTTGAGAAAATGTTTTTGATCACAATTGCAAACCCATTTCACAAGAAAATTAACAAACCCTAATTCTAATCATGATTTGCGAAGCATCACATCATTTTATTCAACAAAAATGCAAGATCATAGTGAAAACAACATAAATCACAATTTATTCAAGGGTGAGAAGCATCTCAAGCACCCAAACCTCCCACAGTGTTTGTCAAAATGCTTGAGACACCTCTCACCAACAACAATCAACAAATCAACAATATAACAACACTAAAATGCATGAATATGGTAGGATGCAAAATTAGAAACATGATATCTACATTTTGATGCAAAAAAGTTGAAGATGATGCTAGGTTTTGAGAAGTTTACCTCAAATCCAAGCTAAGGAATGACTAATATGAAGAACAAGAAAACAAATCAACTTGAATCTTCACCAAACTTCAATGAAACCCACGAAATGCTTGCTTAAAAATGCCCTTTGATGATGCAAGCTTGAATTAAATTAGGAGAGAAGGAAGATATATGAAGTAGGAATGGAAATGAGGTGAGAAAATGGTGATTTGGTGAAGGAGAAGTGAAAAATTGATGGAGGAAGAAGGTGGTATGATTTCGGCCAAGAGAGGGAATTAGGAGAGGGAGTTGTGTGCTAGGGTTGTGTGAGTGAAAAAATGAGGCCAAAAGTTGTGAGAGGTGAGGTTAATAGGGTATTTATAGAATGCATCTAGGTTTGAGGGTATTTAGGTCAATATGCACTAGTTGTGCTCTAGGATTTGATTTTAGTTTTGAATCAAAGGCTAGGATTGAGGCTCACATGGATTGAGGACATTGAGAAAACACAAAATGAGAGAATAGAGAGGGTGAAATTCGGCCAAGAGGTAGTGGGAGTGGTCACCAAGTTTTGTTAGTTGTCATCTTCTACTATTGTACTATTATATGACCATTCCATTATCCCTTCATTTTTTATTATTCTTCTTAGGATAATTGTACAAAAATACACCCAATTTAGGCCACATACTAGGAACCTTAGGAATATGCCATTTTATGAGATCACCCTGACCAAAAATATCATGAAAACCTCATCTTGAAATTTTTGTAGAATATTCCTTTTTTGAATTTGAATTTTTATGCAATTGCGTGCATATATGCGCAAAAAATATATGACCAAGGGTGTCTTGCTTCAAATAATTTCCTCTAAAATTGCACAATGATTTTTGATGAAAAATTATCCTCTTTTTTTTTTTGAAAAATGACCAAAATACCCTTTGCCCTAAAAACATTTTTTTGTCCAAAAATGCATTTCCAACCTAAAAAAAACTAGAATGCATGCACAATGCTCTTCACACTTTTCAAAATAATGCCACACTTCTCAATTTATTTATTTTTGTTGAGAATTAGGGTTTTGACCTAGGCGGACAAAATTAGGGTATGACATCCCAAATATGTTTTCAAATCGTTTTACCAAGAGTTTATGTTCAAGTTGTGAAGGTGAGAAGGTTTAATAAATAATGACTCTGTGTGGACCAGAGAAGGGTCATATAGGACTCTTCTCAGTTTTCATAAACCTTCTCCCTAAGGAGAGTTTTTCTACAATAAGTAATCTATAAAGATAGTAAATGACACAGTGATTTATAGTGGTTCACCCCACTCCAGGGCTACATCCACTCCTCACATCCAGTGAGAATTTCCACTATTTTTCCAAAATAGATTACACAGTTTACATCTCTCCAAATATGAACTCTCTTGGTAGTTTTCTTTCACAGCTCTACCTACTGTATACTTCACTAATAAACCTGACCAGATCTATTAGACTGCTTCCAACACTGAAGCACTCACTTCTCAAGTCCTACAGCAGCTCATGCTACTTGAGAAGGTTCCCTTATTCAAGATTCTGTTTGGTTTATGGGGTTTTGGGATTTCTAGAGCTTGGTTGAACATATGGAGTATTACGATAATAACTTCAACACAAGACTTAGTACATACTCAGAGAATGGATGAATCCCTTCTGTTTTAGGTTCAGCTAAGTATGGAAGAGAAAGAACTGGAATAGGTGAGAAAGTTGATAGGTCTGAATTTTGATTCAATCTCTTGAGGAGTAATGGCGTCCAAGGCTGTTGTTTTATAGAGTTAATATTGTGTATTAACTGTTGGATCAAGAATGGTAGCCGTTGGTTGAGAAACTAGCCGTTTATAGCCTTGGAAATACGCTCCTCTGCAACATACAACTGTATGTACTTTTCTGCAGAAACCAGGCAGTTCATTGCTCTCATGACCCTTCTCACAGTGACTCTTCTCACTGTGATCCTTCTCACATGATTTCTTTGTTGAAGATGATAAATCTTAAGTTGATTCTTTCTCATGTTGATGCTTCTTAGGATGATGATTCTTCTTACCATGACCCTTTTTAGGATCATGACTCTTTTCAACATGAACCTTCTCATCATGACCCTTCTCAGGATCATGACTCTTCTCAACATAACTTTTTCTTAAGTGATGCTTCTCATCTTTACTGTCATGACTCTTCTTGCCTTGATCCTTCTTATTCAACCTTCTTATATTGCCACAATGCATGATGAAACTTCACAAACAGATTCTTCTCAAGATTACACTCTGGTTCTTGATTTTAATCTATGTTTTGGGAAGTTTCCTTTCTCCATAACTGTGTGGGCAATAGTCTTCCTAGTTTTCTCTTTGATTGATGCTTCTCATAAGCAAATGTCTTGTTGAGATTAGTATGAAATATCTGTCCTTATGAAACACTCAACAAGAAGCATTAGTAATATATGAAATCAGAAATCTTAAGCTTCTCACTTTTGAGGTTTGTTGAACATCAAAACTTAATTAGGGATTTTGCCTCAACACCTGTCGGCTTCATCCATCAAGTCGCCTAGTATTGACTCCGTCATGGAATTCCCGTCGAAATCTCGGGGACCGAAGGACTTCTCCTCGTCTTCTTCCAGGAGGTCGTCTTCCTCTAAATCATGCTCTGTCATCATACCCCCATCCTGAGGTTCACTGACTGGTTGGGGCTGTCCGGGACTATGAGGTCCGTAAAGGCATTCTATCACCACCCTTGTGAGCGGGCTATGGGGTGCATCTACCATACCCACCATTGCTTGGTTTCCTCCTTCGCGGTTAGTAGGTGGCTCGGGGGCAGCAGGTTCAGGAAGTCGCTTTGGAGCTGTATCCTCGGTAGGTTTTGGTAAAGCCTATTCCAACGCCGTAGCAACGGATGCTAAGAGGATGGTCTGGGTATTCCCATCTCTAGCAGAGGTGAGCATCTGGAGAGTTTCTTTAATCATGTTGAAAGCTCTAGCCCTCTATTGCCTCCTCTTTTGCGAGCAAGACTTGTAGGCCGTTTTAGGAATTGGAATCTCAACGGCCGCCTGAGTCATCCACTGGTCCTGCGGTACACCCGCCGGAGGTTTGACCGTCCCGGTGGCCCTTAGCTCTCGGTCATTGTTGCACCCCGAAAAATCCTTTGGAGGGATTTCTCTTCGCACAACGTGAATTGGAGTCGCCACCAATATTTTTTTAGAGGTAAAACATTGAAAAAAACCTTTCTTGAAAGACAATGGTCCTTGGAACCACGAGATTTGAGTTCGGGGGTCGGTTATGCATGGGGAAGGTACGAGCACCCCACACATCCTTTCTACTGAAAGGGAACCTCGATTTGACGTCTGATTTAAAAGGTTGATTTAAGAAATGCTTTGTTTTTATCTTTCTTTATCTCTCCTTACTTTATGGAAAAACTTAAGGAAAATTTAATCTTTTGCGCTTGACGGGAAGGCACCGTGCCTACGTATCCTGGGGAGGGAATCAAAGCGACGTAGTTCTTGTTTTCGAAAATTGTTTTGTTTTTAGAAATTGCCTTGTTTTGGAAAAGGGTTTGTTTTTTTGAAAATAAAATGGTTTTCATTTGTCGTGCTTGACGGGAATGTGACCCGCTCCTACGTATCTCCCAATGCGATAGAGAATTCAAAGCTTACGTAGTTCTCGGTTGTTGAGAAAAGGTTTTTATTTTTTACTTGTTTAATTGTGAAAATTGAATGTTCACAGTGATCAAACAACAAAGGTTTCGAGTGATCACCACTAGCATCCCATTATTGACGATCGTGCAAGCAAAGGCTTCGCATTATCCTCAACAAAGTTTTTAATTTGTGAAATGAGAGTTCTTTTGAAAAATGAGTGTTCATGATAATCAATTGAGCAAAGACTCCAAGTGATCACCACTAGCACCCCATTGTTGACAATCGTGCAAGCAAAGGCTTCGCATTATCCTCAACAAAGTTTGATTTGGAACAAGATTTTGGAAAATCGGATGTTCATGATGATCAAACAACAAAGGTTTCGAGTGATCATCACTAGCACCCCGTTGTTGATAGTCGTGCAAGCAAAGGCTTCGCATTACCGCCAACAAAGTGTGATTTGTGAAAAATAGTTTGAAATTGTTTTGAGAAGAAGTGAAGTTGTTTATCAATGATTATGTAAATGCAAAAAAAATGTTTTGAAGTTGGAACGTTACTAACGAGTAACAAGTTGTTCTTTGTATGCAACATGGTTTTGAAGTTTTGGAGAGTTACTAACGAGTAACAATTGGTGGAAATCAAAACAAGCAAATTGTGAACACCAATTCAACATTTTAATGCACCACAACAATTTAATGCATCAAGGCTCTAAGTGGCCTATCCTTTGCCAAAACTTCACAAGCTTCAAACAACAATTTACATTAAACTCAAAGAGCAAAGAAAGCATGATTAAACTTGAGGATGCATCAAGGTCATTGGAGACCAATCATGTGCGCAAATTCAATTGTTCATAGACCCCTTTTTGCTCACATTTCACAAGCACATCAAATGGGAATTGAATTTTTAAATGCTTACAAGCATAGGCATCAAGGTTGAAGTAACCTATCTCTTGCCAACTTAGCATAACCCAAGATCATTTGTGGACCATAAATGAACCAAAACCCAAATTCATTTTCTCAAATCACAAATTAATAGTCAATTTATTTCAACAAGTCAACCAAATCAAGCAAGCAAATGACACTAGCAAGACTTAGGAACATTTATTCACAAGATCCAAGCAATCAAACACCAAAATCAACAACTATTCATATTTTTTTGATTTTTGTGAAAGTAAGAAGGCATGAAAAATGAATATTTGCAAAATCAAACAACATGTTTGGACATGGGAACTTCAAAATCAAGCCCCAATAACAAGATTGCATAAAGAAATGCATCAAAACTCGATTAAACCTATTTTATACTAAAGGTGCGAAACATTCATAGCTTCCTAACACAATTTTATTTCACAAAATGCAACAAGCAAAATGATAACAACACAAATCACAATTTATTCAAGGGTGAGAAGCAATCTCAAACACCCAAGCCTCCCTAAGTGCTTGGCAAAATGTTTGAGACACCTCTCACCAACAACAATCAACAAATCAACAATATAACAACACTAAAATGCATGAATATGGTAGGATGAAAAATTAGAAACATGATATCTACATTTTGATGCAAAAAAGTTGAAGATGATGCTAGGTTTTAAGAAGTTTACCTCAAATCCAAGCTAAGGAATGACTAATATGAAGAACAAGACCACAAATCAACTTGAATCTTCACCAAACTTCAATGAAACCCACGAAATGCTTGCTTAAAAATGCCCTTTGATGATGCAAGCTTGAATTAAATTAGGAGAGAAGGAAGATATATGAAGTAGGAATGGAAATGAGGTGAAAAAAATGGTGATTTGGTGAAGGAGAAGTGAAAATTTGATGGAGGAAGAGGATGATATGATTTCGGCCAAGAGAGGGAATTAGGAGAGGGAGTTGTGTGCTAGGGTTGTGTGAGTGAAAATGAGGCCAAGAGCTTTCTCCTTCCTTTGAGGTGAGGTTACTAGGGTATATATAGAAAGCAATTAGGTTTAAGGGTAGTTAGGTCATTGTGCACTAGTTGTGCTCTAGGATTTGATTTTAATTTTGAATCAAAGGCTAGGATTGAGGCTCACATGGATTGAGGACATTGAGAAAACAAAAAATGGGAGCATAGAGAGGGGGTGGCGCATAGGGGGGCTCCTTGGTGACTAAGTTTTGCTAGTTGTCATCTTGTACTATTGTACTATTATATGACCATTCCATTATCCCTTCATTTTTGATTATTCTTCTTAGGATAATTGTACAAAAATACACCCAATTTAGGCCACATACTAGGAATCTTAGGAATATGCCATTTTATGTGATCACCATGACCAAAAATGTCATAAAAATCACATCTTGAAATTTTTGTAGAATATTCCCTTTTGATCCTTTTTTGAAATTTTGTGCACAATGTATGTATGCATGCGCATTCATACATACATGACCAAAAATGTTTTGCCTCAAATAAATTTCTCTAAAATTGCACAATGATTCTTGATGAGAAATTACCTTATTTTTGACAATGACCAAAATACCCTTTTGCCCTAAAAACCTTGTTTTTTAACAACAAATGCATTTCCACTCTAACAATGAATTTAAAAGCCCTAGAATGACTTTTAAAACCCAAAAATGCATGCACAATGCTCTTCACTCTTCAAAATAAAACCACACTTCTCAATTTATTTACTTTTTGCGGAAAATTAGGGTTTTAAACCTAGGCGGACAAAATTAGGGTATGACAGCTGCCCCTCTTTATTTGGATTTTACCAAGGAATATGAATTGGCCGAAACATATTCCGAGGCAAAATAGAAATAAAGAATTCAGAAATAATACTAATTTTGTCTACTTAGAGAAACCCGAATTTTCCTTTTCTTTTTTCTCTTTTTTTTGATCTCTCTTCTTTTTGAGAGAGAGAGAGAGAGTCAACACTTGTCGCGTCGACGAGAAAGCAGTAAATTGCGTAAAGCAGTAAATGAAAGCAGTAAATGGGAAGTGCCGTAAATTGGGGAATTCGGAGGTTGCCTAAAACCTTTTAACGGACTCTCGTCGAGTCCGAGCTCTGGGGGTGGCCTTTTCGAGCGGCCGATCAATATCAGGTCCGGAACTGATATGATCAATGGATCTACGCTATGCCTTAGGTTGACACAACTAATCCGATGGACTTAACGAAGTCTGTAGGATCTGCCGCGCGCTCGTACGCGACGTTGTGATCTGTGGAAGGAGTTCACTAACTCTGTGGGAGTTTACTAACTCTGTGCTGATGGAGTTCACTAACTCGGTACCATGATGATTTTCTGAAAATGAGATTTCGGGGACCCATTGGTCCAAAGTAACTGACTTTTTTGAATGTTTTGGGGACTAACGAGTCCAAAGCAACTGAGTTTCTTTTCGAAAATTGGGAAGCTTTGAATGATGCATGGAATGCAGGCTTTTGATGCTGGGATGCACATGGATGCAATGATTGATTAGGTGAGAGGTTTTTTCTGTTTGATTTTCCTTTTTCTTTTTCTTTTCTTCTGTTTCTTTTTCTTCTGGGATGCGAATATGAAAGTATAATGCTCTACTGTTTGATGACATGGATGATATAGGAATGATGAATGATATGAAAATGTGTGTGTGTTTTTTTTTTTTTTTTTCTGGTTAAATCAATCCGCGGGACTTGTGGCACTTGACACGAAGACCGTTCCAGGATGGTGATAACGCAAGGGTTGCGCGTTGGTTTGCAATGATCTTGTTATTTTTAAGGTGGCAGTGCATGTGACTGTTTTTTTTTTTGCAGCTTTACCCATTTTAGGAAACCATTTTTCCCTTTTGTGATTTTCAAAGATTTCGTAATAATCTGTAATGCTCTGAATGTATGCACATGTTTTGCAATTCAATTTCATCAATCATAAAATCATTATTTTGAAAGAAACTGAATAAATGAAAGTGAAGACACGAAAAGCACACATATGAAAGAAAAGCTGGACTTTTGCTGATATGGAAACTGGTCGTGCAGAAAGTCACGCCAGTTGAAAGTACAATCGTAATCTTTATTCTAAACTGATAAAATACAAGAAAAAGGAACAGATCCTGTGATTCTATCCTTGAAGTAACGGTGCCCACCGTTCATACTTGTGACCTTGATCAACCCCTTATCCAAATCTTCGAGAGTGCTGTATGCCCTTGTTTATTTTCATGCCCAAGTTTTTTGACCCTAATTTTTGCCTGGATCGCCCTTTGCGGGTTTTCAATCCACCGGGTCGCTCTGATTTTGCCTAGGCCGCCCTTTCGGGTTTTCAACCTAGCGAGCTAATTCTTACTTGGCTTATCTTTCTCTTTTTCTGTCTATTTCTTTAGGCATAGTAATTCTTTACCACATCTGAGTTCACTGGGTTTGGGATTTCATCTCCATCCATGTTTGCAAGAATTAATGCCCCTCCGGAGAATGCCTTCTTCACCACATAAGGTCCTTCGTATTTGGGAGCCCATTTGCCACGGGGATCCGTCTGGATTGGCAAGATTTGTTTGAGCACGAGGTCTCCTTCTTGGAATTCCCGAGGACGGATTTTCTTGTCAAAAGCCCTCATCATCCTCTGTTGGTACAGCTGACCATGGCACAAGGCGGCTACTCGCTTCTCTTCAATGAGATTCAATTAGTCAAAACGAGCCTGAACCCACTCTGCTTCTTCTAATTTGGTCTCCATTAATACTCGCAGCGAGGGTATTTCAACCTCAATGGGGAGAACAGCTTCTGACCCATAAACCAACGAGTAAGGGGTTGCCCCTGTAGATGTACGCACCGAAGTTCTGTACCCATGCAAGGCGAAGGGGAGCATCTCATGCCAGTCCTTGTAAGTTACTACCATTTTCTGTACTATCCTCTTAATATTCTTATTGGCTGCCTCAACTGCCCCATTCATCTTCGGACGGTAGGGAGAAGAGTTGTGATGTTGGATTTTGAAGTCCTTGCATAAGTCCCTCATCACCTTGCTGTTCAAATTACTGCCGTTGTCTGTGATGATTTTGTTCGGAAGGCCGTAGCGGCAAACCAAATCTTTCTTGATGAACTTAGCAATCACTGAACTTGTTACATCCTTATAAGAATTCAGAAAACCACGAACTTCTTTCTCTGTTTTTGGCGCCGGCATCTCGATGATAGCACGCACTTTGTCCGGGTCTACCTCAATTCCCTTCTGGCTAACAATGAAGCCCAACAATTTTCCTGACCTCACTCCGAATGTGCACTTGGCGGGATTCAGCCTGAGTTTGTACTTTCTGAGGCGCTCGAAAAGCTTCTGCAGGTTAACAACATGCTCTTCATCGGTCCTTGATTTGGCGATCATATCGTCCACATAAACTTCAATCTCTTTATGCATCATGTCGTGGAACAGAGTCACCATTGCTCTTTGATAAGTTGCGCCGGCATTCTTCAATCCGAAAGGCATGACCTTATAGCAGAAAGTTCCCCAAAGGGTTATGAAGGTGGTTTTCTCCATATCCTCTGGAGCCATCTTGATCTGGTTGTAACCTGAATATCCGTCCATGAAGGAAAACATTGAGTGTTGCGCTGTGCTATCCACCAGAACATCGATGTGAGGTAGAGGGAAATCATCTTTAGGACTTGCTCGGTTCAAATCACGGTAATCGACACACATTCGGACCCTTCCGTCTTTCTTGGGAACCGGAACGATGTTGGCTACCCACTCAGGATATTTTGCCATTGCTAAGAACCCTGCGTCGAACTGTTTCTTGACCTCATCCCTGATTTTCAAGGACATCTCTGGCCTCATTCGCCTCAATTTCTGTTTTACCGGAGGATATTCTGGTTTTACCGGCAATCTGTGCTCAACAATATCTGTATTCAATCCCGGCATGTCTTGGTAAGTCCATGCGGAAATGTCAACATAGTCAAACAGGAGCTGAATCAACTTCTTACGTTCACAATTCCCCATCGCAGTACCAACCTTGATCTCTTTTCTATCTTCCTCAGTACCCAAATTAACCATTTCTGTGGGCTCCCCATGGGGCTTGATGACCTTTTCTTCTTGTTCTACCATTCTCATAATTTCTGGAGGAGTATCCCAACCATCCTCAACATCTTCCTCGGTTTGGTTAACCGGGTAATCAAAGTCACAGTATGAGTTATGGGCATTATTACTTTCAAGAATTGTATTCGATCTGCATTAAAATGGAATGGCGAATAAAAATAAAGAAAAGACACGCAAATGAAAGATGAAGAAAAAGAATTTTACTGAAAATTCCAAAATAACATTTTATGATTGATGAAGTTTGACGAAAACATGCATGCCCGAATGAAATATCCCAAGGCCTTGGGCAGAGCCGAGGAATTTTGCATTACAAAGAAAAATTACTTTAAATTGAAAATCACAGGGAAATCTAGGGCCTCCCAGTTCTGGAGCTTTTCTTTCGCAGCACAATGGCGCACTAAGCCGACAGCACCGTCACCCGAGCTTGAATCTTCTTCAATCACATTGACCTGGTCAGGGTTCAGCATGCCTACACTTCGGAAGTTGTTCCTAAGATCACCGACGACCATCTCTCCCTGGTTGGGGGTCCTTCCTCTGAACTTTGCCAACCATTTCTCTCTTCTATCAGCTGCTAGCCTCTCTCGGTCTGCAGGGCTTGGGATGTACCCAATACCAAACCTTTCAGTATTCCCTTTCAGCAGGACGGGTGCTACAATTCCTTGAGCAGCTTTTCCCAGGCCTTTTCCAACCTGATACCCATATCCTAGCATCACCTTTGCAACCATCATGTCCGCCTTGGACCACCTAGGCTTCAATTGGGGAGGCTCACTCCCAACAAAGATAGCATTTGAGATCTCCAATCCCTGGAAGGCAGTCTCAAAAGACTCCTCTGCTGCTTCGACGTAATATTCTGGTAGTGATCGGTTTATCATCATCTCCTCCTCCCCGAAGATTACTATCAACTTGCCCTCGGCCACAAACTTGAGTTTCTGATGGAGCGAAGATGGCACTGCCCCAGCGGCATGTATCCAAGGTCGTCCTAGCAGACAGCTATAAGAGGAAGCTATATCCATGACTTGGAATGTGACATAGAACACTTCGGGACCCACCTGCAAAGGCACTTCTACTTCTCCAAAAACTTCTTTCACAGACCCATCAAATGCTCTAACCAAGGTGGAGCTAGGCTTCAGATACGAGCAATTCACATCCAACTTATCCATTGTGGACTTGGGCAACACATTCAATGACGAGCCATTGTCGATGAGCACTCTGGCCAGCATGTAGTCCCCACACTTGACAGAGATGTGAAGGGCTTGATTGTGATTCTTCCCCGCCGGAGGTAGCTCAGCGTCTGTGAAGGTCAAGTAGTTGGATGCCATTATGTTCCCAACAATACCATCAAGCTGGTTGACCATAATGTCATGGGGTACGTGTGCTTCATTCAGGATTTTCAACAGTGCAGCTCGGTGTGCCTCGGAACTAAGCAACAACGAAAGCATTGAGATTTTGGCCGGGGTTTGATTTAACTGGTCCACCACCCGGTATTCACTTTGTCTCATTACTTTCAGAAATTACTGAGCTTCTTTGTCTGATACTTCTCTAATTTCCACAGTTTCCTTATCTTTTCCCTTACGGGCCCTTTCTTCAGCTTCCTTTGATTGTTCCTTTCTAAGATTTTCAGGAACATACATCCTTCCACTCCTTGTAATTCCACTACTCCCAGCAATGTTTGTTATATCCAACACGCCCTGGGGGACCTCTGCTTGCATTTGCACGTTGCAGCTCCAGGGAATAACCCTAGTCTCTCTACTAAGGGTAGCAGCAGGTATCGGAATAACAACAGTCAGAGGTCTTGCCACAACCGAGCTTGAATTCGGACTGCAAGGGATTTCGACCGGTCTCCTGAAACCTCTGTTGTTTGATTGCAGAGTAGATACACTTTCTTCCTTTTCCTGAACCCCAACCTGGACCAGGTGTCTGTCTAACAGCTCTTGGAGGATGGGTTTGAAGCTCTCACAGGCCCCAACACAATAAGGGTCATTGCAGATGTCTCTTCTGGCACACCCTTCTTCGATGATACCACAACGGCATAGTGCAGCATGAATGATACTCAGGGGTGTACGAATGCACTCCACCTTCCTAATTAAGTACTGACCACCCTGATCATTAATGGCATTTGCAGTGGGCCCACCATGCCCCGGCAACGGGTTGGTGGTTACATTAGGTTGCTGAAATGATATACTCTTTGCATCAAGCAGGTCTTGCACAACGTACTTGAACGCCTTACAATCCTCCACCACATGACCTACTGCCCCAGAATGAAAGGCACAGGTAGCATTTGCATTATACCCTCTGGGATAGGGAGGCTGATATGGTTTCATCTGACGAGTGTTGATTAACTTGTTGGCAATGAGATAATTGAACAAATCTGTGTACGACATGGGGATAGGTTCAAAGACAACAGGCTTTTTTTCATTGTAGTTTCTGTACTGATTGTTGGACTGGAATGGCTGAGCAGGAACTGGAATGGCTTGTGGGGGATTATTGTGTGATGGACCGCTAGCTCCGATGATTGCATTAGTTTCTCCCTCCTTCTTCTTGTGGGAACCAGAAAAAGGCTTTTTCTGATTGGAAGGAGGCGTTGGGCCATGGGCTATTCTTCCGCTGCGCATGCCGTTCTCCACTCTTTCTCCAATGACAACCATCTCCGAGAAATTCGAAGCCACGCTGCCGACCAAACGATCATAGAACACTGGGGGAAGAGTTTCCATGAACATATGGACCATCTCTTTATCAAGCAGGGAGGGTTTTACTTGTGCAGCGAGGTTCCTCCACCTCTGGGGGAATTCCTTGAATGTCTCATTATCCTTCTTAGACATACATTGCAGCTGGGTCCTATCCGGGGCTAAATCACTGTTGTACTGGTACTGACGGATAAAGGCATCCGCCAGATCCTTCCAACAACGGATATTAGTTGGCTCCAATTGCATATACCATTCAAGGGGAGCTTCAGCTAAGCTTTCCTGAAAGCAATGTATCATCAGGTTATCATCACGGGCGTGGGCAGTCATCTTCCGAAAATACATCGTCACATGGCTGCGCGGGCAGGTTGCTCCTTTGTACTTGTCGAAAAATGGTGCTTTGAACTTGGGTGGCAGGGCTAGATTAGGGACCAAGCATAACTCATGGGCGTTCCTAGCCTGGGAACCTGTTCCTTCAACAGCTCTCAATCTTTCTTCTAACATCTGGTACTGACTTCTAGCTTCATCAGGGTAATTCGGCGGAAAACCACTCACACCATAGTGAAGATTATTCATCGACACCACAGCTGGGGTCACATGTGGGTCACGTGAGTGAGCGATAATCTGAGGAATTGGACCCTGAACTTGTGGATGGATTGTTGCTGGAGAATTGAAGCCAAACGGAGTTCCCGGGGTAATAGCAGGAGTAGGAATCTGAATTTGAACCTGAGGTGTCCCCGTTCCAACTTCATTCACAGCTGATTCAGGCTGGACCTGTCCTGTGGTTCCCGAAGGACCACTTTCTGGGTTTGCACCGGCAGCAGGGGGTGTGTACCCTAATGGGAGACCATAAGGAGGCCATTGCACGTTCTGGAGAGCCTGAGAGACTCTAGGTCCAGGAGGAGGATCCACTCCTGCGGCAGCAGCACCTTCAGTTATGCCAGCATCCCTTAAGGCACTTAACACTCTTATGACCTCTGCCATTTGGGCTCTTATAACTTCCATCTCAGCCCTGATTGCTCGATTCTCTTGATTCTGATCATGCTGACCCTGACCATTTGGATTCGGACCTTCTGGAACTACATCATTCTGGATTGGTTGATAATTGCCCAGATTCGCGTCGTCTTGATTGTTGGCCATATTTCTTGCCTGTGATCGCGTCCAATACCGATGATTAACCAGCTTGTCTTACTTCTGTGGACGGAACATTTTTTTTTATGAACACAAAGACAAATGATGCAAATGCAATGCAATATGCATGTTATTATGTTTATTGCCGGGAATCGCGGTGCAACTCGTCTTGTCATAGGTGTTAAGGTTCAGGTGTTTTTAGGATTTGCAACAAAGTTGGAAGCAACAAGGCAAAACAAACGTACTTCAATTAAATGGAATGCGAAGGAGTATCATAAATGGAAAGCAAATCAAAGTACAATATTCCTTAAGAGTGCAATACAATGATTTTAAATAAAGTACTATTTTCCAAAGAAAGTTACAACTTCTTAAAGAAAATTACAATTTCCTAAGGATCGCTACAATACTCTAAAGGGAACTTTAAAGGCACATGGCTTTCAACTGCTCGCTCCTTTTCCTCTTCTTGCTCTCAGCTGCCCCCCGGGCTTTCTCCAGGAGTTCTTCTGTGAGAATCTTGCAGTACTCAACAAACTCACACACCTTGACAGGGGTGTTGAAAGGATTCATTTCTGCATCCGCCTTTCTTAGCTTCTTGGGAATGTCTCTCACAGCCTGATTAGCTAACCAAACTAACTTGGAGAACTTGTCTTTCCAATGTAAGCCTTCCTTTTTCAATTCCTCAAAGACTTGTTGACTTTTTACCTTACTGAGCAATTCCGCAAATTGACTCTCCCAATAGTCACTCTTCTCCTTTAGCCGGAGGTAAGACCTTTCCAAGTATTGCACATGATTGGCCAAGCTTTCCGACTTCCCTTGTTCCCTTCTTAGTGCTTGCTGATAATCCCTCAGGATCCCTTCAATAGATTCCCGATCTTGCTTGACACTCTTTAATTGATCTTCCAATTCAAGCTTCATCATTCGAGAGTCTTTTCTTGACTTAACTAGTGCGTGCCTGACTCCTTGCTCTTCTTTCCATGTATCCTCATATAGCCTCTTCCATTTAATTGCTTCCGCTACAGCCTCATTCATCTTGGTAGTGCACCTCTTCACTTCTTCTTTGGCACCCTTCAAGTGCTTTTGCGTTTCCCTCTTGCTTTTCCCCTCTATTTCAAGTTTTCTATTGACTTCCTCAATAGCTGCAGTTTGGAAAGCATTTTCATTTTCTAGCTTTTTCTTGTCTTGCATCATCTTTTTCAATCTATCTTGCAGAGCCCTTTTCTCTTCTCCCACCTTTGACATGGCCAACCTAACCTCTTCCAATTCTTCAATGGTAGGAATGTGAGGTTCTTGTATCTTTTCCTCAGGCAGTGGTACTCCTTGGTTGGATGACCGAGTTTCACTAATCCTCCCTTCAAGCCATTGAGAAAAAGAGATAGCAGTGGTCCTCCTGGTTAACTCTTCTCTGTCCTTCCGCACTACGGTTTCCCAAGCTTGCAGGACTCGCCGAAGTAGACTCTCGTCTTTAGGGATCCCCGCGTGGAGGTAAAAACGAAACAGCATAGCTTCGGAGGGTGAATCCCGCATAGGGTATCCGATCTGTCGCAAGGTCAAAGAGGGGTTATAGTTTATGCATCCTTGGGTTCCCATGAGAGGAACGTTCTGAAAACTCCCACACCGAAATACCACTGAAGGCCTGTCTACCCAACATTTAGGTGAGAACCAACGAATCTGGAGAGCATCTTGGTTTTTGAAAGCATGCACCCACTCTTGAGAGTTCATAGTCTTCGGATTACAACCCAAGGCATAGGAAAGCAAATCCTTCACATCACTTTTGTTGGTACACACATGACTGATCAACCAAGCATATAACACAGGGAAGGAGCAACACATCTTATTCTTTTGGAATTCATGGTGACGAGTGAAGGCACGGTATGTCTCTGCGAGGATTGCGGGAACCGGGTTGATAGGATTTTTTGCACATTTGAAGGCGAGGAAGACACCGATTGCAGTTTCACTCACATGCCTCTCTATCTGAGGGAAGAGCACAATGCCGAAGATGGTCAGAGCTAGAACTTGCTTGAAAGAATTCCAATCATCAGACACTACATAGCTGGTCATCAAACTCTCAAAGTATTCTTGAGGAAACCCAAATACCTTATTACGTTCTATCTTAAGGGCCCGCACTTTCTCAGCACTGATTTGCAACAAGGCAGCAAGCTTTTCATCAGAATAATATTCCCCTTGGTATTGATAAGGCTTAAACTTGGATCGATCAAAGCCCAAAATCCTATCATACTCTTCTAGGGTAGGCGCCATTTGGAAATTCTTAAAAGTGAAACAGCGAATCTCCGAGTCATAGAACCGACACAGGGCAGCAATGGCACTCTCTTGCACTTCTAGTTGTAGCAGCTTGCGAATGTTCCCATAGGTTTTGTCAAAAGACCTGACCTCAATAGGACCTAGGAGGGATGCATACTCTTTCAGACTAGCCATATCAATCTCTTTCACAACAGGAAGCCTTGAATTGAAAACGGTTTTGCCTTTTGATTCCATTCCGTTTCTTACACACCTATGACAAGACTTTGTGTTACGTTGCGATCTCCGGCAAACAACTTTAATGCATGGAGGATGCAAAGAATGGAGGTTTTTTTTTTCAAAATTTTTGTTAGATGCGAATGCAATGATGATGATGCAAAATGATGCAGATGTGATGATTATGACCTTTTATTTACATAGAAAAGAGAGAAGAAAATGATGTTTATTGGTGGCGGTTCAAAACATTTTTGAAAATACCCGCTATATGCCACCTCATATAGGTGTTTATGAGGGAAAAAGGAAATTACTTTCTACATTTTTGGTAAAAGAGTTTCGAAAGAGGATGCCTAAGCTAATGCAACACACAATTTGCGTGCCCCCGTGTCCTACAAATGGGTAAGGATCGTAGGCTCTAAAGTCAACGATAAGGGTAATCCTCCCATGTGGGTTCTGGTCACTGCCTCACAATGGCAACCAAGAGCTAAAGTCACTCTCATGAATACACCCACAATCGTAGAGAGCTACCGATTGTGAGGTATCATGAAGAAAGCGCACTCTTGGGTGAAACTTTCATGAGAGCCAGACAGACAACGGTCTACGAATGGCAGTCACTACTCATTTCCACTCTCCTAGGGTTCTTTGCAGACCTTGGGTTTTAGGCCCCACTCAATGCTCACAAATATAAGGTGTGCAGTGTGTGATGAGGGCACAACACCTAAAAATCTACCCAAACCCCACCTGCAAAGGGAAACCAAAACAGTCCAGACAATATCAAGCAACAGCATGTCGTCTACCCTAGGGTTCAATATCATTTCAACATAAGTATACTAACCTAGAGTTCCAACAACAATCGCAAGCATTGCTTACCTTAAGAAAGGGAGCCTAGAGGAGGGGACATAATAGGATTAGGGGAAATGCATGAGCTTACCTCAAGAAAGGGAGCAAAGAAGAGGGGAACATGCTAGGATTGGGGAAATGTATGAGAAAAGCATATAAACAACGAAAGTAAGAGGAGAAGAAGAAGAAACTACTCTTATTTTACTCAAGAAGCAAATATAGAAGAGGAAGAAGGCTAACACACAATGCACGCAAGCACAACATCACAAGAATGCACACGACAATTCTAAGAATAATGCAAGCATGTTTTTAAAGGCAAAGGAAAGAAAGAAGAAAGGGAAAGGAGGAGAGATATAACAAAGCATTCAAATCAACGAATAAATCACATGTCGAATCGATTGGCTCGACCCACTAAAGAAAGGTCCCCAGCGGAGAGTCGCCACCAATATTTTTTTAGAGGTAAAACATTGAAAAAAACCTTTCTTGAAAGACAATGGTCCTTGGAACCACGAGATTTGAGTTCGGGGGTCGGTTATGCATGGGGAAGGTACGAGCACCCCACACATCCTTTCTACTGAAAGGGAACCTCGATTTGACGTGTGATTTAAAAGGTTGATTTAAGAAATGCTTTGTTTTTATCTTTCTTTATCTCTCCTTACTTTATGGAAAAACTTAAGGAAAATTTAATCTTTTGCGCTTGACGGGAGGGCACCGTGCCTACGTATCCTGGGGAGGGAATCAAAGCGACGTAGTTCTTGTTTTCGAAAATTGTTTTGTTTTTAGAAATTGCCTTGTTTTGGAAAAGGGTTTGTTTTTTTGAAAAGAAAATGGTTTTCATTTGTCGTGCTTGACGGGAATGTGACCCGCTCCTACGTATCTCCCAATGCGAAGGAGAATTCAAAGCTTACGTAGTTCTCGGTTGTCGAGAAAAGGTTTTTATTTTTTAATTGTTTAATTGTGAAAATTGAATGTTCACAGTGATCAAACAACAAAGGTTTCGAGTGATCACCACTAGCATCCCATTATTGACGATCGTGCAAGCAAAGGCTTCGCATTATCCTCAACAAAGTTTTTAATTTGTGAAATGAGAGTTCTTTTGAAAAATGAGTGTTCATGATAATCAATTGAGCAAAGACTCCAAGTGATCACCACTAGCACCCCATTGTTGACAATCGTGCAAGCAAAGGCTTCGCATTATCCTCAACAAAGTTTGATTTGGAACAAGATTTTGGAAAATCGGATGTTCATGATGATCAAACAACAAAGGTTTCGAGTGATCATCACTAGCACCCCGTTGTTGATAGTCGTGCAAGCAAAGGCTTCGCATTACCGCCAACAAAGTGTGATTTGTGAAAAATAGTTTGAAATTGTTTTGAGAAGAAGTGAAGTTGTTTATCAATGATTATGTAAATGCAAAAAAAATGTTTTGAAGTTGGAACGTTACTAACGAGTAACAAGTTGTTCTTTGTATGCAACATGGTTTTGAAGTTTTGGAGAGTTACTAACGAGTAACAATTGGTGGAAATCAAAACAAGCAAATTGTGAACACCAATTCAACATTTTAATGCACCACAACAATTTAATGCATCAAGGCTCTAAGTGGCCTATCCTTTGCCAAAACTTCACAAGCTTCAAACAACAATTTACATTAAACTCAAAGAGCAAAGAAAGCATGATTAAACTTGAGGATGCATCAAGGTCATTGGAGACCAATCATGTGCGCAAATTCAATTGTTCATAGACCCCTTTTTGCTCACATTTCACAAGCACATCAAATGGGAATTGAATTTTTAAATGCTTACAAGCATAGGCATCAAGGTTGAAGTAACCTATCTCTTGCCAACTTAGCATAACCCAAGATCATTTGTGGACCATAAATGAACCAAAACCCAAATTCATTTTCTCAAATCACAAATTAATAGTCAATTTATTTCAACAAGTCAACCAAATCAAGCAAGCAAATGACACTAGCAAGACATAGGAACATTTATTCACAAGATCCAAGCAATCAAACACCAAAATCAACAACTATTCATATTTTTTTGATTTTTGTGAAAGTAAGAAGGCATGAAAAATGAATATTTGCAAAATCAAACAACATGTTTGGACATGGGAACTTCAAAATCAAGCCCCAATAACAAGATTGCATAAAGAAATGCATCAAAACTCGATTAAACCTATTTTATACTAAAGGTGCGAAACATTCATAGCTTCCTAACACAATTTTATTTCACAAAATGCAACAAGCAAAATGATAACAACACAAATCACAATTTATTCAAGGGTGAGAAGCAATCTCAAACACCCAAGCCTCCCTAAGTGCTTGTCAAAATGTTTGAGACACCTCTCACCAACAACAATCAACAAATCAACAATATAACAACACTAAAATGCATGAATATGGTAGGATGAAAAATTAGAAACATGATATCTACATTTTGATGCAAAAAAGATGAAGATGATGCTAGGTTTTAAGAAGTTTACCTCAAATCCAAGCTAAGGAATGACTAATATGAAGAACAAGACCACAAATCAACTTGAATCTTCACCAAACTTCAATGAAACCCACGAAATGCTTGCTTAAAAATGCCCTTTGATGATGCAAGCTTGAATTAAATTAGGAGAGAAGGAAGATATATGAAGTAGGAATGGAAATGAGGTGAAAAAAATGGTGATTTGGTGAAGGAGAAGTGAAAAATTGATGGAGGAAGAGGATGATATGATTTCGGCCAAGAGAGGGAATTATGAGAGGGAGTTGTGTGCTAGGGTTTTGTGAGTGAAAATGAGGCCAAGAGCTTTCTCCTTCCTTTGAGGTGAGGTTACTAGGGTATATATAGAAAGCAATTAGGTTTAAGGGTAGTTAGGTCATTGTGCACTAGTTGTGCTCTAGGATTTGATTTTAATTTTGAATCAAAGGCTAGGATTGAGGCTCACATGGATTGAGGACATTGAGAAAACACAAAATGGGAGCATAGAGAGGGGGTGGCGCATAGGGGGGCTCCTTGGTGACTAAGTTTTGCTAGTTGTCATCTTGTACTATTGTACTATTATATGACCATTCCATTATCCCTTCATTTTTGATTATTCTTCTTAGGATAATTGTACAAAAATACACCCAATTTAGGCCACATACTAGGAATCTTAGGAATATGCCATTTTATGTGATCACCATGACCAAAAATGTCATAAAAATCACATCTTGAAATTTTTGTAGAATATTCCCTTTTGATCCTTTTTTGAAATTTTGTGCACAATGTATGCATGCATGCGCATTCATACATACATGACCAAAAATGTTTTGCCTCAAATAAATTTCTATAAAATTGCACAATGATTCTTGATGAGAAATTATCTTATTTTTGACAATGACCAAAATACCCTTTTGCCCTAAAAACCTTGTTTTTTAACAACAAATGCATTTCCACTCTAACAATGAATTTAAAAGCCCTAGAATGACTTTTAAAACCCAAAAATGCATGCACAATGCTCTTCACTCTTCAAAATAAAACCACACTTCTCAATTTATTTATTTTTTGCGGAAAATTAGGGTTTTAAACCTAGGCGGACAAAATTAGGGTATGACAGTCATTAAGAACAGTGATGTCCACTAAGGATGAGCTTTGTGTTTCGGTGACTTGTGCCACTCTTCTTTCTTCTTTGGAGTGAGTTCCCCTGCGTGGGGTTGTCAGGGTGGCTTGATCGATGGAGTCATCGGCAGGCCTACCATGCCCCCCATGCGGGACGGGTTGGAGTCTTTCCCTCAGATCCCTGGTATTGGGCATATGTCTCTCGGGGTTGAGTTAGGACAAATTCAACTCCCTGCGCTCGTGGACAATACTCCCTGGCTTAGGAAGTTTCTTTTGAGGTCGCTGAGGCTGACTTAGTGCCCCTATCTTCAATTTTTCTTGTAGCAGGGTCGTCTGTTCTGCCACTATGGATCCCCGGGATGGTGAGCCTAACCGGTTGAACACGGATGTGTCCTTTTCTTAGAAAATTTCCCCCTTCGGGACCCACACATACTTCTTCTTCCCTTTCCCGCGGTCATTCCCTGAGAAGGATCCCATGTTGACATTCATGCTGCGAAAAGGGTCAGTGTCGACAATCGTCTCCGATGCCCCTTTGTCAGTCATCTTGAATCTCCCCTATGTGATGGCCTCCTGAATGGCTCAGCGGAAGATAATACAATTGGAAGTGGCATGATTGAAGGAATTATGCCACTTGGAGTACTTCTTTCCCTTTATTTCCTCAGGAGGGGGACGCTTGTGATCGTCAAGGAGTTTAATCTGCTTGTCTTTGAGGAGGTAGTCAAATATTTGGTCAGCCTTAGAAATGTCATAGCAATATTCAACCCTTTCCTCATCCTTCTCCTTACCCTTGGCAGCCTTAAGAGCTGGACAGAGGTAGGGCTTCACCTTACCTATCTCAGCCAAAAACATGTCTGTCGGGTAATCGGCTGACTTATCATAGACCGAATCCTCGACAGCATCCACCACTGATACCAACTGTGGCTCTCTTCCTTTCTCTTTCATGGACGTATTGTTCCACTTGGACTGCCCTGGAAGCCAAGCCACTAAGGTCGCTACAAGCTTATTCCCCAAGCTTTTCCTTAAATTGAGGATATATTCTAGAGATGGCCATGGAAGTAAGTTGGGATTCTAGGAAAGGTACTGAGCACTTTCCGGCCATCTTTCTGAATATCTCAATGAAGTCGGTCACTGCCTCGTCCACCTTCTGCCGTAAGTTCATGAGGTCGGCTGCGGTAACTTCAGGCTGCAGCCAGTAGGATCTGTCATGGAAGCACCTTTCCATGTCTGCCCAGGTCTGTATAGAATCAGGTGGGAGAGGTGAGTACCACGAGAAGGCAGTCCCTGCCAAGGACAAAGGGAATAGTTGCAACTTGTGATACTCGTTCTGGTTTCATTCCCCACATTGAGTCATGAATCGGCCGACGTGCTCCATAGTAGACTTGCCATCGTCCTCGGAAAACGTGGCAAAATCAGGGGTTTTGAATCCTCTGGGCAGAGGCACCAAACGGTCCACCCACTCGGAGTAAGGCTTCCTGTACACTGGATGGTCGAGCGGCCAAAGAACTTCTTGATTGTGTCACCAATGAGAGTAGGGTCCAGGAGTTGGGGCCCCGATGGTCCAGGGGGAGGTGTTGGTCGCCACAGTGTATCTGGAGGACCCTGCTCCCCTGGCTGCGGTGGTACCTGAGGTGGAGCGTCTGTCCATGGTTGCCTAGGAACTACTTGGGTCAGGCTAACAAGACCAGTTCCTAGTACGGAAGCCTGCGCACTTCAGGGAGGTGGAACTTGATTCCATGGCTACTCCACCGATGCGACATTCATTTGTGTCTGTATATAGGAACCCGCCAGGTAGGTACTGAGTGCGTCGGGGTACGGATGACTAGGAGGTAGGCTTGTCGAGCCAGGTGGGTTCTGGACCCATGGCTGCTGACTCGGGCAATACCCACCGTTCCTGCCATTCCTTAATTCCGGGGCGAAGGCTTGCCCCCTACCTAAGCCGGGTAGTTAGCCGCGGTAGAAAACCCATTGGATGATCCTTGCGACAGACCCACCAAGCCCGCTGCCTCGGGCGGCCTTTTAGCCAATTGCACTTGTCCCTCTTGAAGAGAAGCCGTATTAGTGACATTCGCTAAAAATTGCCCCCAGTGTTGGTAGTGGCAAAAGTACGAGGCTGAGGAATTACAGGATTAGGATTTACATGATGAGAGTACGCCTGCTAAGTCCCAGTCATGCTCCCACTCGGTGGACACTGATGCATGCCTCCCATAGGATTATAAGAGGATGCCTGCTTAGGTCCAACAGGGTTGGTGTATGGCGGGGCCTGATGCGGTCCTTCCAAAGAAGAAGGTTTTCCTCTCTGTGATTGGTCGGAGACAAGACAATTCATGGTTCTACTGGCTTGCGCAGCACGCCTTTGCTCCATTTCCTTGGCCTGTTGCACTTCATTGTGCACCATAGGTTTAACTATGCCAGCCAATTGGTGGGACAATTGATACATGATGTCGTGTATCCCCATATCGATCTGTTGCCGGATAAACAACGTGGTCATGACCACAGGTTCCTCTTCATGCTGAGGGGAACTGTAGTTAGACTCAACATTAACCGCAAGGGGGGTTGTCTCCGAGACACTTGTTGGCTCAGTGTTTCTCGTTTTCGGAGTAGTTACCTTTCTTGATGCCGATGTTGGCTCCATACTTAGGTTTCTGCCGGAGCGTAAGTGCATACGCCAACTATAATCCAGTTCAGGCGAATCAAACGGAAGTGTTTCCTCACCTTTTCCTGTCCCACCGAGCGTGCCAATTTTTGTTGTCGTCAAACTCTTTGGTCCTGGCCATGGTGTCGGCCAGAGGTTTGGACAGTCTTTGATTCCTCTTTTCTTCAAGCAATTGTGTTGAGGAGGGAACTCTGCTCCTTAACTATGGGTTTCCTGACTCCTCTAGAAAGGGTCAGGCACGCGAGTGTTGGATTATACTACGGCTAATGCATAAAGTAAAATAAAGTAAATGCGATAAAGGAAGATAAATTGAAAATAAACGTAGAGTTTGATTATTGGTGTGTGTATTTACATTTCACTCTAATGCTATATATATACACAGGGATTGATCTAAGATCAACGGGCTCTCATTGCTTCATAGGCCCTCAACGAAGCGAAACAACTGCCCATGATCCCACTGGCATGGTTAGTGGGGTGAGTGCTTGTTGCTCCGCGTTTTCCGGCCTCGCTCTTCCGCTTGAACATCAATCGTTCCCACGTTCTATCTTCGTGTCGTGTCTTGCCTTCCAAGTAACGCCTGCCCTACCTCGGTCTTATGGTGCCTCGGTTGTCCTAGTTCACTTTAGGCAATGATTAAGGTGTCCAAGCCACCTAGGCCTTGGCACCCTATAGGCTGGGCAGATACTTTCCCTCGGCTTGGCTCATTGGCCCTCAGGCGTAGACCTCCCTCGGGGGGTTTTGTCACTCAGCGTGCCCCGAGGACCTCCTTTTGGCTTCACTCTTTCTGGCAAATACATTTTCTACCCTTGTCGTGTGGCTTGCCTTCACACCATGATTCCTTTTTTTTCTCTTGGTCATCGGCCTACGACTTACTTATTTTTGGGTGTTAACAGAGTCTTTCACATGTCTCTCTCACTGTAATTAATTATCTTTTTGAGCGGTTTTTTTTTTTGTAGATGGAATAGTAAGTGTCACTTAAAACTCACACACACAATTATATGGTCACAAGTTTTAACTTGGATAATGGTATCTAACCTAACAATTTCGACATTTGTCAGTTGAGTTAGTCTTATGTATTATTTGAGTTTATTTTCTCGTTAAATATGTCACTTATATTTGCAAACAAAAAATCATAATTTAGTTCCTCTAAGAGACTCACGGATCGCTAGAACAAGATCGTCCTAGTGATGATGACTAAGCACTAATTTGGACAGTATTGCACACTGAGATATCATTTGCTCGCATTGCATGTGACTTTGAGTTACTTTATCGATTGTCCTTATTCTCATAAACAGTAGAGCTATTAGTGCCCGTGACTAAGTTCAAACAAAATCCGTACCAAAAAGAGGCTCAAATAAAATGGGACGGTCGGTGTTGGGGACAAGGTTAGCAATTAGCATCATCAAAGTGACTTTCTATTTTGTTCGTAACGTTTTCTAATCACCACCCAACACATGAATTAGTTTTTTTTTAAAAATAACTTAATAATAATAATAACAACAACAATACTAAATAATAAATAATATATAGAAATCTTGCAATGATTGAAAAACAACGTTAACATCTGTTTTGGATTGGTCTAAACTCCAATCTAAACCGGCACTCGTTAATTAGATCTCAATAACTTACATTTGAATAACTTAATTTGTTACAATTAAATAATTTAGAAGACTTAAGTGGTACGAAAAAAATTAAAGGACAAACATGTTACAATTAAATAACTTAAAGACTTAAGTGGTGCAAAAAAATGTAAATGAACAACTTATTACAATTAAATAACTTAAAGGACCTGTGGTGTAATTTTGCCTAAGTAAAATAAAGCAAAGTTATCCTTAAAAATTAAGCATGTCCACATTGTAATGTGACAAGTAATCAGCAGCTTATTATGAAAACATGTTGGATCATGATCAACCGTTCACGTGTAGGCACTTGTCCCTATAAAAGCGATGTCATATCACTGCACGACAGAGATGAAGATGATGTTGTTTGCAATAGCCGAGAGTTGAACAAGAGAGGAAGAGAGCCACGATACTGTCTTCACGTGGGAGAGAGTCAGAAATTGAAACAATTTAGTTTTATCTTAAAAAGAGAAAAACATAAGTAGCGCTTTCATGTAGGCGCTACAGCTGATGCTTCGCCGTGTGAGCTTTAGGGGCAATCCCTAAAAGCGCTATTAATGGTGTTGCGCGTTTTTGGCTTAAGGAGCGCTTTCCACAAAGCGCTACTAATGATGCATTGTGTTTTTGGCTTAAGGAGAGCTTTTAAACAAAGCACTACTTATATTGTTCGGTGTTTTTGCTTTAAGTAGCGCTTCCAAATAAAAGGGCTACTAAAGATGACACAAGTAGCGTTTTGTTAAAATTTGGCATTTGGGTTTTTTTCATTTGCCCCTATAGAGTTTTACTTTTTGGTTTTTAGTCCCTCAAAAAAGTTTCACCAACTTTTGGGCCTTATAAAATTTGGGTTTTCTCGTTTTAGTCCCTCATGACTTTTAATAGCGCTTCAAATCTTTTAATAGCGCTTATACAAGGTCAAAAACCGCTATTAAAAGTCATTAAGGTGTTATTAAAAGTTACAAGAGACTAAAATCAAAAAACTCCAATTTTATAGGAACTAAAAGTTGGTGAAAAATTATTGAGGGACTAAAATACCCAAAATTTCATAAGGACCAAAAATATGTTTAACCCTTTAAAGTTATCCTTCTAGAAAAATATTATTACGTATACACCACATACCAGCTAGCCAGATAAAATACTTAATTAGTTTAGGATCTTTTACTTTTCACCAAACTGCCATAGTAAAAGAAATGGTGTGCCTCACCAATTTCCAAACCACTCATTTAATCTCTTCTCATGAAGTAGTTTTCCATTGTCTCTTAAAATCTAAAAAAATTAATGTTGTAGGTCCTAGCCATGGGGTCAGCCAGAGGTTTGGTTAATCTTTGATTCCTCTTAGGTCCTAGCCATGCACCGAGGAAGGAACTCTGCTCTTCGACTGTGGGTATCCTAACTCCTCTAGAAAGACTCTGGTTGAGTGAGAGGGATGCGAGGGTTGGATTATACTACTGACTAATGCATAAAGTAAAAGATAAATTGCGGTAAAAGAAGATAAATTGAAATAAACGTAGAGTTTGATTGATTGGATGTAAGCTAGCCAACATCTGCCTGCCGTTGGATCAATCAAAGATCGACAGCTCTCATTGCTTCCTACTAGCCCATTGGCCCTCGGGCGTAACCCTCCCTCGGAGAGTTTTGTCGTTTAGTGTGCCCTGAGGACCTTATCTGATTTCACTCTATTTGGCAAATAACCCCTTTAAACTATGTCATGTGGCTTGCCTTCCCACTGTAATTCTCTTTTTTTCCCCTTAGCCCTCGGCCTACTACTTAATTATTTTTGGGTGTTAACAATTGCCCCCCTTTTTTGTGTTGTCGTATGGCCTTGAGGATGTGGCTGATGGTACAAAAACCCTTGATATGATTTGAGGTGACAGTTTGGAGGGGACATAACTGCTGCTACGCGACACTTGGCGCTTCACGCGAATTGAAGCGGCTGTGCGACAGTTCCCAAGGACACGCCGGTTAGTATTTTGCCTCTGGTTATAAATAGCCTCCATCATTATCCCCACCCAGTCACTTGCTTTTTCTCGAAATACTTTCCCATCGCTTCGAAATCCCCCTCTTATGAGTCAGGTTTTTCTTCGACCGCTTGCCGCTTCTCCCTCCGCTTACTAGGTCTTCACATTCTGACCTCTGAACTGAAGACCATAGTCTGAGTTCCTCGCCATCTTGTGGGAGCCCCCCTTTTGAGGCTACCTCGCAAGATGTTCCAATTGCCATCGCTGGGGGGAGTAATGACTCAAACCGCTGCCTCTCAGGGGTGCTTTCAACCATATTTCGGGTACCTCCGGCGGCCTATCCATCTCCCAAGCTTGGTTCACCGTGAGTGCTAGGGTGACAGAGAGTAGGGGTTGGGTTAGGCCCGCTGGTGAGTGTCGCAATTTGGCTCAACTACCTTCGCGTCCCCAAGAAGGATACTCGGAACTGATGGTGCCCTCTTCTCTTCAAGAGAAAATCCTTTACCAGTCCCACCTTTAATGTTGTATTTCAAGGTTTGTCCATGGACGCTGCCCGAGGTGGTTTAGTGGTAGTTCTGGGTTCACTTTAACAACCTTCTCCTAGCGAGCTAAACAACTTGCCCTAAGTGGCTCACCAGGTGCCTGCATCTGTGGAGGGGAAAGCTTTCGCACCGGGGAAACAAGGATGTCTAGTACCGTTTTGTTTCCCACTAGGTCGCTGGTGTGTGGCGTACCACTTTGACAATGTTTCTTTTCCTCACATATTTTCCCATAGAGTAGGATAATACGCTTTGAGATATTTGCCATTTATCTTTGTTTCGAATTCTTCTCCGTCAAGAGTGATTAGACGAAATGCCCCACCGTGGTACACTTCGCTAACAATGTAGGGCCCGTCCCAATTCGGGGATCACTTGCCCAACTGGGGGTCTTTCATCCCGAGTGGAAAAATGGCCTTCCACACGAGGTCACCTTCAACAAACTTCTTTGGTTTGACATTTTTGTTGTAGGCTCGGGCCGCTTTGGCCTTGTTTATTTCTATTCAGCTCAGGGCAGCCAGTCTGTCATCATCCACCGAGTCCAACTCCATCAACATGGCTTGTTGGTACTCATTCATACTATGGGAGTGCTTCCGAGCTACTCTTAACGAAGCTACACTAATTTCCAGTGGCAGCATGGCATCCTTCCCACAGACCAAACGATAGGGAGTCGCCCCCGTGGTCGTAGACTTAGAATTCCTCATCGCCCAAAGAACCTCATTTAGGGTCTCATGCCACTGCTGAGGTTTATCCTCTATGTTCTTCTTGATGAGCTCAATGATGATTTTGTTGGTAGCCTCTGCTTGCCCATTGGCTTGGGCGTAGTAAGGAGACGAATGTCTCATTTTAATGTCGTACTCCTGGGCGAATGCCACCACCCGTTCCCTGGTGAACA
The DNA here is from genome assembly GCA_963573325.1 of Astragalus glycyphyllos. Classification (NCBI taxonomy): domain Eukaryota; kingdom Viridiplantae; phylum Streptophyta; class Magnoliopsida; order Fabales; family Fabaceae; genus Astragalus; species Astragalus glycyphyllos. The sequence continues at coordinate 61,776,928 of OY754312.1, read as the reverse complement.
TTGTACCTTGTCGGCTGTGATGGTCTCAGGGATCCCAAACCTGAATATGATCTAGTTCTCTATGAATCTAATTACTGCGGCCTAATCGACGTTTCCCAACGGCATGGCTTCCACCTATTTAGTGAAGTAATCGGTGGCGACAATAATGAAGTTGTGACCCTTTGAGCTCGGGGGGTATATCTTGGCAATTAAATCAATGGCCCACCCTCTGAATGGCCAAGGTTTGACAATGGGATGTAGCTCATCCACTGACACCCTTTGGAATGGTCCGTGCAGCTGGCAAGCCTCACATCCCTTGGCAAATTGGAAGCAATCGATTGTGATCGTCGGCCAATAGTGTCAGTGCCAGTAAATGAGCCACTTCATGATGGGGCCAGACCTGTGGGCACCGCAGACTCCTGCATGGATTTGTGCCATCACCATGTAGGTATCTTTCATCTTGAGGCATTTTAATAACACCCCGTTGGAGCTTCTCTTATATTGGTCATCCCATATCAACACGTACTTTAGCGCCCTTTGTTTGAACTTGAAGTCAGTATCAGTCGCTGGGTTACGGAGGTACCTCGTCAATATCACAATCCAGGCATTGGCAGGCTCCTCCTCGGCGAGAGTCAAGGTGTCTTGTTGCAGTACCTCAACTACTTGCTCTTTATAACCCGAAGTCTGTTGGGCCAAGTCATTAGCTTCCTGGTTCTTATTCTTGGGACATACATGATGAGAACGTCGACAAACAACTTCAACAGGTTATGCGCTGAGGCCCTCAGTTGTTTGAGTTTTGCATTGTAGCACTTGTGCTCCCTAGTGATCTGCTTGATCACCAGCTGTGAATCACCCCTTATCTCTACATAGTGGGCCTTCATGCCGGCCAGGATGTCAAGTCCCATGATCAAGGCTTCATACTCGGCCTGATTATTGGATGCTTGATCCCCTATCCTGCACATGAATTTACACGTCTGACCGCAAGGGCTAACAATGACCACACCTACCCCTGCCCCTGTTTGGGTGCTTGATCCATCAAACATGAGGACCCAGGGCTTCAGGCCTAATTAATTAATAGGTTCAGCTGGAGCATCATGTATTTCTACACATGGATGCTGAGCGAAGAAATCTGCCAAGGCCTATCCTTTAACGGCTCTTAGAGGCACGTAGGTTAAGGCAAATGCGTTCAACTTAATGGCCCACAGCAGCCAATTGCTTGATCTTCGGCCGCAATTTATTACTTCAAAGGCTTCCCAGGCTGCGGAGGTACCAGGACAGGGGGATTGGTCAAAGCAGCTTTGATTTGATCGAAGGCCTCCTGTTGTGTGGTTCCCCATATCATCTCCTCGTCGTTCTTCATTTTCAACAAGGGTGAGAAAGATTTCATCTTTCCCGCCGAGTTGGCAATGAACCTCCTTAGGAAATTGATCTTGCCTAGCAAACTCTGCAGCTCCTTCTTTGTTCTGGGAGGTCTTGTCTCCAAGATAGCCCGAGCTTTGTTTTTATCCACTTCAATTCCCTGGTTGTGTACTAGGAAGCCTAGAAAGTTGCCTGCAGACACGCCGAAAGCACATTTAGTAGGATTCATCTTGAGATTGTGGAGCTCATCCGTTTCAGAGCTTGTTCAAGATCCGCCAAGTGGGCTTCGAAGCTCTTGGATTTGACTACCACATCATCAATGTATACTTCCATGTTTTTATCGATAAGGTCATGGAAGATGGCATTCATTGCCCTTTGGTACGTTGCCCTAGCATTTTTGAGGCCAAAAGGCATTACCAACAACTCATAGATACCTAAAGCGTCGGGGCATCTAAAGGCAGTCTTATGGGTGTCGACCTTGGCCACATATATCTGGTTGTAACCAAAATAGCCGTCCATAAAAGTCAGGATGGCATTATTTTCCGCGACATCGACGAGCATATCGATCACAGGCATACCATACTCGTCCTTTGGAGTGGCCAAATTCAGATCTCAGTAATCAACAGAAACTCCGACCTGGCCATTCTTTTTTATCACCGGGACTATATTAGATAGCCATTCTACATACCTGGCAGTTCTGATGAACCCTTCCTTCAGCAGTTTCTCCACTTCATCCCTGATTTGTGGCATCAGTTGTGGGTTGAACCTCCTCGGTGGTTGCTTGTGGGGCCTACAACCTTCCTTGATGGGTAATCTATGTTCCACCAAAGCCCTATCGAGGCCCGACATCTCATTGTAGTCCCATGCAAAGCAATCGCGGTAGTCCTTTATTAAAGCTACAACCTGATCGCATTGTTGCGGTTGGAGTTCACCGCTCACCTTAGTCATCCTCGGTTCATTCACAGTCCCCAGATTTACCTCTACCAGGGGATCTTGGGCCTCAAAGGTAGGTATCCTCCTCTGGATGGGTTCTATATAGGGGGTTCAGCCAACGTCTTGTTATCAAGGTCATCCGAAGCCTCTTGGGATGAGTGTCTTGAGCCTTCGTCTTCTCCATACACGACACCAAACATAGCCTCTTCGATGCTGGATTCGATTTGGAATTGGTGCAGTCGATCCAGCAGACTTTATACCTCTGAAGGGAGACTAATCATTATTCTCTTTGCTAGGTCGTGGGTCGATCCAGTCACAAGACTCTATACCTCCTTCCTCATAATACCCTGGGATAGCAATAGGACGCAGGTGAGGGGAGTAGAACACAACCTCGAACATCTTTACTTCTATTGGGAAAGGATTAGGATCAGCCTCCACTGTCTCCACCTTGTCTTTTTCCCATATCATGAGCTTCTGGTGCAAAGTAGAGGGGACGCACTCACTCGTATGAATCCAATCTGTCCCCAAGATCACCATGTATGAAGGTTTCCCATCTATGACGAAGAATGTCGAGCGAGTTACCTTAGACCCAACCGTTACATCAGCCACCAACACTCCCAAAGCATGAGATGGGTGGCCCATGAAGCTAGACATGGTCATGGTGGTTAGAATAAGATCCTCAGCGTTCTTCCCTAACCTCTTCATGGTCGCCAGCGGCATAATATTTAGCATGGCACCACCATCCACGAAGACCCTATTGAACAACTTCCCATTGAGATGGGCATCGATGTACAATGGCTTCAAGTGTCTGGTCATATCTGTTGTTGGCTTCTCAAATAGCATGCCATCTGTGACTGGTCCCTCAGCCTCTGTCAAGGCGGCCAATTCGGCCTCCTCGGCGAAGACGTCTCCCTCCATGGTCTTTGGCTGATCCCTGGCTCCCCAAAACTCGGGTGGAAGGAGGCCCACCATTTCTATTTCAGCACAGAACTCCCCATCTATTTCGTCCCTCAAGTCGTCTAGTATTGATTCGGTCATGGAGTTTCCATCGAATTCTAATGGACCAAAGGGGTGTTCTTCTTCCTCTCCCAAGAGGTCATCTTCCTCCAACTCTTGCTTTGTCATTACCCCCTCGACCTTGGGTTCATCGACTGGCTGGGGCTACTTGGGACTATGAGGTCCATAAAGGCACTCTATCACAGTCTCCGTGAGTGGGCTATGAGACGCGTCCACCATGCCTATCACTGTATGGTCTTCTCCGTCTTGATAGACGGGTGGCTCAGGGGCATCTGGTTCGGGAAGCTGCTCTGGAGCTATATCCTCGATAGGCTTTGGGAAACCCTGTTCCAACGCCGTAGCAACAGATGTTGCGGGGATGGTCTGGGTATTCCCATCTCGAGCTGAAGTAAGCATCTAGAGAGTCTCCTTCATCCTGTTGAAAGCTCTAGCCCTCTGTAGCCTCATCTTCTGCGAGCGAGATTTGGAGACCACCCTAGGGGTCGACATTTCAACGGTTGCCTGTGTCATCCATTGATCTTGTGGTACATTTGAAGTTGGTCTTACCGTCCTGGTGGCTCTCACCTCACGGTCATTCAGGACCGTAATGTCTACCGAAGTTGAATTTTGTGCCTCGGTGACCTGTGCCACCCTCCTTTCTTCTCTGGGCCGAGTCCCTTCCTCCGAGGTTGGTAGGGTGGCCTGCCCAATGGAAGCATTCGCGGGCCTACCATGCCCCCCCAGGTGGGACGTATTGGAGTATATCCCTAAAGTCCCTAGGTTTAGGCAAGTGTGTCTCAGGGTTGAGTTTGGATAAATGCAACTCCATGAGTTCATGGACAAGCCTCCCCGGCTTAGATAGCTTCTTCTGAGGTCCTTGAGGCTGACTCGGTGCCCCTGCCTATAATATTTCTTGCAACCGGGCCATACGTTCTGCTACTATGGATCCCCTAGGAGGGGGCCCAATCGGTTGAAGACAGACGTCTTCCTTTCAGGGGAACTTTCCTTTTTGGGGACCCACACGTATTTCTTCTATCGTTCCCCCGGTCGCTCCTTGAGAAGGAGACCATACTGATATTCATGCTGGGGAAAGGATCAGTGTCGACAATAATCTTTGATGCCCCCTTGTCGGCCATTTTGAATCTCCCCTTTTTGAAGGCTTCTTGAAATGCTCGACGGAAGATAATACAATTGGAAGTGGCATGATTGATGGAATTATGCCACTTGCAGTATTTCTTCCCTTTTATTTCTTCAGGAGGGGGAATCTTGTGGCCGTCAAGGAGTTTGATCTACTTGTCTCTGAGGAGGTAGTTAAATATTTGGTCGGCCTTGCAGATGTCAAAGGAATACCCAACCCTTTCCTCGTCCTTCTCCTTGCCCTTGGCGGGTTTAAGAGCTGGACAGAGGTAGGTCTTCCCCTTAACTATCTCGGCCACTAAGATGTCTGCCGTGTAGTCAGCCGATTCATCATAGTCCGAATCCTCGGCTGCATCCACCACTGACACTAACTGTGGTCCTCGGCCTCTAGTGGCTCTCTTCCTTTCTTTTTCTTGTATGAACTATGCAATTTGAACTGCCTTGGAAGCCAAGCCGCTGAGGTCATTACAAGCTTGTCCAACGAGCTTTTCCTTCAATTGAGGATGCATTCCAAAGATGGCCATGGAAGTAAGTTGGGATTCAGGGACAGGTACTGAGCTCTTTCCGGTCATCTTTCTGAATCTCTCAGTATTTGGCAGATGCCTCCAATGTTACTACCGTTAACGAGGCCATTGCTGATCTCTTCCATCACAGCACCATCCTAGGTCCTCAACTTGACTCCCTCCTTCCTGTTCAAACTGGCTTAGAGGCGGACCTGGACACCAGTAAGGCCACTCTTTTGTCGATTGTCGATGAGTGGGGGGTCCTGAGAGCGTCTTACGAGCAAGGCCTCGCCCCAGCGGTACAAGAAGTGGCCGAAGTCCTTACTACTGCCAATGCAGCAGCAACCGAGCCTTCCCCTCCTACCACTGTTCCACTTCCCATCGACGCCTCTACTGCCGAGGTAGTGATTCTCAGGCATGACGCCGATGAAGATATGGGGGCGCCAATATCGAAACTATGCTTTGTGTCGAACCCCCAGTCCGAAGGTCTGGAGATCTTTGGAGAAGCCGCCGAGGTTGAAACGGATGAAGCCATACTTGCGGGTATCGAGGCTGCTATGATGGATATAGTCCAAGATACTGCCGCTGCTAGTCTGGTTGATGGTGAGAAGGAGGTCGTCCGGCTTTGAAGCTCATGTTCTACTTTTTAGTTAACACTAGGCTGCCCGTGAGTGGCGAGCCACTCTGACAATATTTTCTGTTATTTCTTTAAATCCATCTTTCAATTCCTCGCATACTTTCCCATAGAGTAAGATAATACCCTTTGAGGTACTTGCCATTAATTTTCGTTTCAAATTCTTCTCCGTCTAGAGTGATTAGACTGTATGCTCCACCGTGGTATACTTCGCTGACGATGTAGGGCCCGTCCCAATTCGGTGACCACTTGCCCAACTGGGGGTCTTTCCTTCCTACTGGCAAAATGGCCTTCCATACCAGATCCCCTTCAACAAACTCCTTTGGTTTAACATGTTTGTTGTAGGCTCGGGCCGTTTTAGCTTTATTCATCTCTGTTCTGCTGAGGGAAGTCAGTCTGTCATCGTCCACCGAGTCCAGCTCCATCAACATGGCCTGTGGGTACTCATCCATACCAAGAGAGTGCTGCAATGCCACTCTCAACGAGGCTACACTGATCTCCAGAGGTAGCACGGCGTCCTGCCCATAGACCAAAGAATAGGGAGTCGCCCCGTGGCTGTAGACTTGGAATTCCTCATAGCCCACAGGACCTCATTAAGGGTCTCGTGCCACCGCCGAGACTTGTCTTCTATGTTCTTTTTGATGAGTTCGATGATGATCTTGTTGGTGGCCTCCGCTTGTACGTTGGCTTGGGCATAATAAGGTGACGAATGTCTCATCTTAATGTCGTATTCTTGGCAAAGGCTACCACGCGTTCCTCGATGGACATTGTACCTTGATCGGCCGTGATGGTCTTAGGGACTCCAAACTTGAAAATGATTTGGTTTTCGATGAATTTGATCACTGCGGCCTGATCAACGTTTCCTAATGGCATAGCTTCCACCCACTTGGTGAAGTAATCGATGGCGACAATAATAAAGTTGTGCCCTTTTGAACTTGGAGGGTATATCTTGCCAATTAAATCCATGGCCTATCCTCTAAAAGGCCAAGGTTTGACAATGGGGTGTAGCTCATCTGCCGGCACCCTTTGGATTGGTCCATGCAGCTGAGAAGCCTCGCATCCCTTGGCAAACTGGAAGCAATCGGCCATGATCGTCGGCCAATAATATCTGTGCAAGTTGTTTGATTAGCAAGTCTGTTGACTCCATCAACTCACAAAAGTAGGCTCCACACATACACCACTTGAAGTGGATTAAACACACTAAAAATAACTTGAAATGAAATTACTTAGTGCATTGATCCCAAATATATCAATTTGTTAGATGCACTTTATAATAATTTAAAATAAAACTATAGTAATTAAAATTGGACAGCAAGCCCATGTAGGTCGTCATCATTCTCCCCTTCTTCGAGAGAATTCGACCTCGAATTCCTTGTTCCAATACCTCCAAGGTCAAATGTAAGTCTAAGGAATCCATCACATGCAACTTTCACAATTGGGAAATTTCCAAGTCCATTGGTAGGTGTTGAGTGACCTACTTCCTCTTCCGTTTCTTGGACATAATTAGTTTTCCCAAACTCAGAATGTTTTTCCACACCTGAAAAATAGTCTCCTTCATTCACTTTATTCTCTTCAGAACATAAAGAAGGAATGTTAGGCAATTGAACAATATTAAAAGAATCCCAATACTTGACCACACAAACCAACTTAGAAGAAGGTATTAGTATAGTAGTATGCCATGACTTCCCAATGTTTTCCTCTTTCCATTCAATGGAAGCATTGCATTGTTCCTTTGGAAGCACTTCTACATTTGTCTTTTTCTCCTCCTCTTCTTTATCTACATCTCCTTTCCTATCTATTTCTTTGATTTCTTTGAACTCCTCTTTTTTTTCAATCTCTGTTTCTCTTTCAACTTCTCTACTATTGCTTGCCTCTTTCTCTTCAGAACCACATTTCAATTCCTCTTGCACTTTACGACGATGGTCACATAATATTTCAGAAATTTCAAGCACCATTCTTTCTATTTTCTCATCTATTCTTTTCTCTCTCAATTTATTCTCTTCTCTAATGTATATTTCATAATCCTTTTGCCTTCTCTCCATCACGAACTGTAAAAAAAATTGCCAACAAACAACAAAGAACGATAAAAAAAAGTGTTTTTTTTTGCTTTTTTTCCTGCTCTTTTTTCTTTTTGCGTCTTTTTCTCTTATTTTCTTTCTTTTTTTTTGAATTTTCGATCTTTTTCTTTTTTTTTTGAATTTTCGTTTTTTTTTTCTTTTTTTTTTTACAAAAAAAAAATTGAAATAAAACAATGAGATAAACAAAATTTAGAGACTAAAATTGAAAAGGATTGATAACACCTTGATAGAACCTAAGCTCTGATACCAGATGATGGCAACCTCGGAGCTGTCGGTGACTATTTCGGTAGTCATGTAGGTGGGAGTGAATGAGACACCACGAACGGGGATGGAAGACCGATCGATAAGTCAAGGAGACGCCACAACCGGCTATGGAGGTTCCGGTTGATAAGTCGGGATGAGCGCCACGGCAAGCCGATAAGCTCCAAGAACGACTCAGAGAACCATAGAGACATGTCTCTAAATTTTTACTCAAAAATCAACCTTCTTTTTCATTGACACTCATTCTCCCTAATTATAATAAGGGAGGTTCTTGCTAATACAAGGAAAAAATAAAAGGTATTCAAAAATTACAAGAATACTACACAAAACAATATAAGAAAATATCCTAGTTGATTTGGCATTGAATGTACAATTAATGATTAGGATCTTCTATTTCCTTTTTTGCTCTGATTGTCTTGATGTGCCATAAATGTCTTGGATCTTGTAATATTTCTTCCTCTTATTGCCTTTCTTGATTAGCAAGTTTGCTTGGTTAGCAAGTTTGCCTTTCTTGATTAGCAAGTTGTTTGATTAACAAGTCTGTTGACTCAATCAACTCACAAAAGTAGGCTCCACACATACACCACTTGAAGTGGATTAAACACACTAAAAATAACTTGAAATGAAATTATTTAGTGCATTGATCCCAAATATATCAATTGGTCAGATGCACTTTATAATAATTTAAAATAAAACTATAGTAATTAAAAATGGACAGCAAGCCCATGTAGGTCGTCATCACAGTGGCAAATGTACCATGCTGAGGAATTACATGGTTAGGATTTACCTGATGAGAGTACGCCTGCTGAGTCCCAGTCATGCTCCCACTCGGTGGACATTGATGCGTGCCTCCCATAGGGTTATAAGAGGGTGCCTGCTGAGGTCCAACAGGAATGGTGTATGGCGGGGCCTAATGCGGACCTCCCAGAGAAGAAGGTTGTCCTCCCTGTGATTGGCCGGAGACAACGTAGTTCATGATGCTACTAGCTTGCGCAGCATGCCTTTGCTCAACTTCTTTGGCCTGTTGCACTTTATTGTGCACCATAGGTTTAACTATGTCATCCAATATGTGGGACAATTGATACATGAAGTCATGTATCCCCATGTCGATTGGTGGGACAATTGTTGCGGGGAACCGTCGCTAGACTCAACATTAACCACTAGGGGAGTTGTCTCTGAAACACTTACTGGCTCAGTGTTCTTCGTTTTCAGAGCAGTTGCCTTTTTTGATGCCGATGCTAGCTCCATACTTAGGTTTCTGCCGTAGCGTAAGTGCATACGCCAACTACAATCCAGTCCAAGCGAATCAAACGGAGGCGTTTGCTCATCTTCTCCTGTCCCACCGGGCGTGCCAATTTTTTGTTGTCGTCAAACTCTTAGGTCCTAGTCGTGGTGTCGGCCAGAGGTTTGGATAGTCTTTGATTCCTCTTTTCTTCAAGCAATTGCAACGAGGAGGGAACTCTGTAACACCCCGGAAATAATTTAATTAAAATAGTTGATTGAATTATTAAAATAATTTGGAGGCGGGATATAGATAAATTAAAAGGTTAATATTTTATATGCGTAGGAGGTGAAACGAGTAAAGGAGGTGGTGACGTAGAGAGCCCAGTGTTTACTGAGCCCTCAACTTAAACCCTGGGGGTTTAAGCCAAACCCTCATTCGCAGCAAGCAAAAGAAAAACGAAAGTGAGAGTGAGAGAGAGAGCACGCGGCGCAAAGAGGGAGAGAAGAGGAGGGTTTCGCGAAGAATTTCAAAAGGAGATCGTTCGTGTTGCTGTGGTTTTGTTCGTGTCTCGTTCGTCGTGTTCCGGAGCTTACGTTATTCGAGGTAAGGGTGGGCTTAACCTTGATAATGGGTTGATGATAATTATGTGTGGGTAGTCTAGGGTTTTGTTGAATTGTTCGTGTTGTTGCATATCGTGTTTTCGTTGAGATTGGTGTTTTGATGATTATTGCATGTTATTGTGATTTGTTTCGTTATTTGTTGTTGCGTGATTGTTGTATCACGATGATGGTGTTGTTATTGTTCGTGTTTTTGTTGTTGCTGTGCGTGGTTGATTGTTGTTGTCGCGTTGTCGAATTGTCGTTTTTGTTGTGGTGGTTGCGGTGTCGTTGCCGTTAGGGTTTGGTGTTTGGCAATTTAGCGATTCTGGATACAGGTTCGGTTTTTCTAAAACTGGCGCTGTTTGGTTGATCCAAAAATTATGATGTTGATTGTTTTTGAAAATAGACTTAACGCCGGTCGTTTTGGCACTGGTTTCGTTAAATTCGGAGTTGTATAGCTCGAGTTATAGGCGATACAAGTTAGGTTAAAATTCTGGAAACGATTTGGGTATAGATTCGGTATTTCGGTGACTGGGAACGTTGTATTGACCGAAAAATTATGTGGTTTATTTTTCTGGAAAATAGACTTAACGCTTGTTAATTTGGCACTGGTTTGGTTGCGTTTAGAGTTGTGTAGCTCGAGATATGAATTCCACAAGTTAGAGTAAGATTCTGGAAACAATCTGGACACAGGGTCAGTGTTTTGGTTACCACGTTTTCAAAAGAACTCCTTTTCGAACGAATCCAATTTCTTTGAAAACTAGACAAAATTTTCCCCAGTTTATGCACAAGTTTCATGCAATTTGATTGAGTTTTGGTCACCTTGGAATTGCTTGAATTTGAAGGACAGAAACTGTCCTCTTTTGCAACTAGCCTGTGTGCTTTTCGAAAACTGTACCTATTGGACACTCTCCTTCAAAAACTGAACTTAGGGATGATAACCAGACCCATAGGGCTTTCCAACAAGTATTTATTTGTTGAAATCCGATGTCGTTTGCTATTTTAATTAATTCGCTGAAGTAGGTGCGATGTGCCTAGGCGCTGTGCGCCAGTCTTGTGCGTGGTGTGCGTGCGTTATGTCCGCGTTGTGGAGCCGTCTAGTGTTAATATTTCAGGTGCTGTGCTGGTATGCTCAGGAGAGTTTAGTGGTAGCTGTGATGCTACAACTTGGTGCTATTTTTGGTGAAATCATTTGTTTTGATTCTGGTAATATAGTATTTATTTTAAATACTTGTTATGGTGAGTTGGTGCATAATCATGGTGTCGCATTGTCATATGCATGTTTTGGTGATATAAGCTCTGCCTCTGGCGTTTATTGGTGATATGCCCGTCGTGGCTCATTTTGGTGATCGGTACCGCATGCATATGCCCACTGGAGGGGTTGCATATCATCCCGTTGTCTATGAATGTTATAATTTTGGTGGTTCACTGTCAAATGGATTTTTCCTTTGGTATCTGGTGCTGTGATATGGTGTAATTGTATTGTGTTGCTGTAGTTACCTGATGCTAGCATATTTTTATCATCTGCTTATTACCTCTGTTAGACTCACCCCTTCTGCTTGGAATGTTGCTCTCATGCGGCAACGCTGCAGGTGATCGCTAGTGCTCGTGGAGGAATTGCTAGGTTTTGCTTCCTCTCTCGTTTGGGTCTGTGTCAGCTCTGATATGTAGCACCGGGGAGTCGTTAGTTATCGTTTTGAACTATTATTTTAGTTATTGGAAATTGTTTTAATTAATTTTGGAGATGTCTTTAATTATTAATTCTGGAGATGTTTAAACTGGTTAATATTTCCGCTGCTTGGTGATTTCTTTTATATAAATTATTTTGGAGATTTTTTTTGGAATAAATGGTGTTTTTTTTTAAAATGGTGAAAAATGTAGCGCCCTTCGGGGTGACTCTGATAATTGTCTATTTAATTGTAATAGTAAAAGGGGGGTGTTACATTAGTGGTATCAGAGCAGTTCGGTCTGTCCGGCCAAGTTGTCGAGTCGTCGAGTCGAGTAACACTTGAGTAATTGTTACTCGTTTCTGAGTATAGTTTCTGTTGCAGTGTTAGGTTGAGATGGCAGGACGGAACGATGCTGCACTCGCTGCTGCTTTGCAGGCTGTGGCTCAAGCTGTGGAGAATAACCCAGGTGCTGCTGGTGATGCTGGGTCGCACAGTTTGGCTACGTTTCAGAGGGAGAATCCTCCTACCTTTAAGGGCAAGTATAACCCTGATGGTGCTTTGGCGTGGCTGAAAGAGATGGAGAGAATCTTTCGTGTTATGGATTGCTCTGAGGCGCAGAAGGTCAGGTATGGTACTCATATGCTGGCAGAGGAGGCTGATGACTGGTGGTTGGAGGTGAGGCAGAGGTTGGCGACTGTGAACGAAGAGGTCACTTGGGCTGTGTTCAGTAGAGAATTTCTGAGAAAGTATTATCCTGAAGATGTCCGTGGGAAGAAAGAGATTGAGTTTCTGGAGCTGAAGCAGGGTAATATGTCGGTGACTGAGTATGCTGCCAAGTTCATTGAATTGGCGAAGTTCTATCCACATTATGGTGAGGCTGGTGCTGAGTTCTCCAAATGCATCAAGTTTGAAAATGGGTTGCGGGCTGATATCAAGAAAGCGATAGGGTATCAGAAAATTCGGGTGTTCTCGGAGTTGATTGACAGCTGCAGAATCTTCGAGGAAGACAGTAATGCTCATTCTAGAGTCATGAGGGATAGGCAGAAGAATTTCTCGAGTCGTGGGAAGCCGTATGAGGTTCCAGCTGGTAGGGGCAATCAGAGAACTGCTGTGGGTAAGAGACCTAGTGGGGGAGATGCTGCTGCTAGTGTGGTATGTTACAAGTGTGGTAAACCCGGTCATAAGCGTCCTGACTGTCCAGGTGATGTGAAGAAGTGCTACAAGTGTGGTAAAGAGGGTCATATGGCGTCTAGCTGTGATCGAAAGGATGTGTTATGCTACAACTGTGGTGAGGGTGGTCATATCAGCACTCAGTGTCCTAAACCGAAGAAAGAAAGGTCCGTTGGGAAGGTGTTCGCTCTGGCGAGGTCAGATGCAGTGAATGAGATCAGAGGTACATGCTATATTAATAATTCTCCTCTTATTGCTATTATTGATACTGGTGCTACCCATTGTTTTATTGCTACTGCATGTGTTGAGAAATTAGATCTTGTTTTATCTTCTATGTTGAGGGAGATGGTTATCGATACTCCGGCTAAGGGTTCGGTGACTACCTCGGTTGTTTGTGCTAAATGCCCTTTATCGATATTCGGTAATGATTTTCTCGTTGACTTGATTTGTTTGCCGCTGAGCGGAATGGATGTTATTCTAGGTATGGACTGGTTAGTTGATAACCATGTTCATATCAACTGTCATGAAAGGTCTGTGAGTTTCTTTTCTCCTGAAGAGGAAGAGTCTGGTTTGTTGTCTGCTGGTCAGTTGCATAGGGTAATGAGGGAAGACGTCCAGTTGTTTTCATTAATGGCGTCATTGTCTGCTGAGAGCCAAGCGAAGGTTGATGAGTTGCAGGTGGTGCGAGAGTTTTCTGAGGTTTTTCCCGATGAGATTCCGGATGTACCACCAGAGAGAGAGGTTGAGTTTGCTATTGATCTGGTACCTGATAATAAACCTATGTCTATGGCACCGTATAGAATGTCTGCATCTGAATTGTCAGAACTGAAGAAGCAACTCGAGGATCTGCTCGAAAAGAAATTTGTGAGGCCAAGTGTGTCGCCGTGGGGAGCTCCAGTGTTGTTGGTGAAAAAGAAAGATGGTAGTATGAGGTTGTGCGTAGACTATCGGCAGCTGAATAAGGTGACTATTAAGAACAAGTATCCGCTTCCGAGGATTGATGACTTACTAGATCAGTTGGTGGGTGCTCAGGTGTTCAGTAAAATAGATTTGAGATCGGGTTATCATCAGATCAAGGTGAAAGACGAAGACATTCAGAAGACAGCTTTCAGAACCCGTTATGGGCATTATGAGTATTCCGTGATGCCTTTCGGTGTGACTAATGCGCCGGGAGTGTTCATGGAGTACATGAATCATATCTTTCGTGAGTATCTGGATCGGTTTGTGGTGGTATTCATTGACGACATCCTAATTTATTCTAAGTCAGAAGAGGGGCATGCAGAACATCTGAGATTGGTATTGGAAATTCTGAGGGACAGGAAATTATATGCGAAGCTGTCTAAGTGTGAGTTTTGGTTGAAAGAGGTTAGCTTTCTGGGTCATGTTATTTCGGGGAATGGAATTGCCGTGGATCCGTCTAAGGTTGATGCCGTGTTACAATGGGAGTCTCCGAAGTCAGTTACTGAGATTAGAAGTTTTCTGGGTCTGGCAGGTTACTATAGGAGGTTTATAGAAGGATTTTCGAAGTTGGCACTTCCGTTGACTCAGTTGACTTGCAAGGGTAAAGCTTTCATCTGGGATGACTGTTGTGAAGAGAGCTTCAAAGAATTGAAGAAGAGGTTGACGACGTCTCCTGTTCTGACGTTGCCTAATCCGGAAGAGTCGTTTGTGGTGTATTGTGATGCTTCCAAGATGGGGTTGGGAGGTGTGCTTATGCAGAATGGTAAGGTAGTTGCCTATGCGTCGAGACAGTTGAGGACTCATGAGAAGAACTACCCTACCCATGATTTAGAACTTGCTGCAGTTGTGTTCGCGTTGAAAATTTGGAGACATTATCTGTATGGTTCGAGGTTTGAGGTGTTCAGTGATCATAAGGGTTTGCAGTATCTGTTTGATCAGAAAGAGTTGAATATGAGACAGCGCAGATGGTTGGAGTTGCTGAAAGACTATGACTTTAGCTTGAACTATCATCCGGGAAAGGCTAATGTGGTAGCTGACGCTTTAAGTCGAAAGACGTTGCATATGTCAGCAATGATGGTTAGAGAACTCGAATTAATTGAGCAGTTCAGGGATATGAGTTTGGTTTGTGAAGTGACGCCTCAGAGTGTCAGATTGGGGATGTTGAAGATTGATAATGAATTCATGGCTAGCATTCGAGAAGCTCAGAAGTTAGATGTTAAATTAGTTGACCTGATGGTTGGGATTGATCAATCCGAGAATAAAGACTTTGAGTTGGATGCGCAGAATGTATTGAAGTACCGTGGAAGAATCTGCATTCCTGATGAGGAGGAGATGAAAAGAGCAATTTTAGAAGAAGGTCATAGGAGTAAGTTGAGTATCCATCCGGGAGCTACAAAGATGTATCAGGATCTGAAGAAGATGTTTTGGTGGCCTGGTATGAAGCGTGATGTGGCGCAGTTTGTGTATTCCTGCTTGACTTGTCAGAAATCGAAGGTTGAGCATCGGAAGCCTGCTGGGTTGATGCAACCGTTGGAGATTCCGGAATGGAAGTGGGATAGTATTTCTATGGATTTCGTGATAGGGTTACCTAATACTGTGAGGGGGCACGATTCGATTTGGGTGATTGTGGATAGATTGACGAAGTCTGCTCATTTTATTCCTATCAATATCACGTATCCGGTGTCGAGATTGGCAGAGATTTATATTCAGGTGGTTGTGAAGTTGCATGGTGTTCCTTTGTGCATTGTGTCTGACAGAGATCCTAGGTTCACTTCTGATTTCTGGAAGAGTTTGCAAGAAGCGTTGGGTTCTAAATTGAGGTTGAGTTCAGCTTATCATCCTCAAACTGATGGGCAGACAGAGAGGACCATTCAGTCGTTGGAAGACTTGTTGAGATCTTGTGTTCTTGAGCAGGGAGGTGCGTGGGATACTCACCTTCCGTTGATCGAGTTTACTTACAACAATAGTTACCATTCTAGCATCGGGATGGCACCGTTCGAGGCATTGTATGGTCGGAGATGTAGGACTCCGTTGTGTTGGCATGAATCTGGGGAGAGTATTGTTCTTGGACCCGAGGTTGTTCGAGAGACTACTGAAAAGGTGAAATTGATCCGTGAGAAAATGAAAGCGTCGCAGAGTAGACAGAAGAGCTATCATGATAAGAGAAGGAAGGATTTAGAATTCCAAGCTGGTGATCATGTGTTTTTGAGAGTCACGCCTATGGCTGGTGTTGGGCGTGCATTGAAGACAAAGAAGTTGACTCCTCGTTTCATTGGACCGTATCAGATCACTGAGAGAATTGGTAATGTTGCTTATAGGGTGGCCTTGCCGCCTAATCTTGCGAATTTGCACGATGTATTTCATGTGTCGCAACTTCGGAAGTATATTTCGGATCCGTCCCATGTGATTCCGATGGATGATGTGCATGTGCGGGATAATCTCACTGTGGAGACAATGCCTGTGCGAATTGAAGATCGTGAAGTGAAGACTTTACGTGGCAAAGAGATAAACCTGGTGAAAGTGGTCTGGTTAGGAGCTGCTGGTGAAAGCATGACATGGGAGTTGGAGAGCAAGATGCGAGAGTCCTATCCGGAGCTGTTTGAATCAGGTATGTTTTCGAGGACGAAAGATTCTAAGTGGGGGAGGGTTGTAACACCCCGGAAATAATTTAATTAAAATAGTTGATTGAATTATTAAAATAATTTGGAGGCGGGATATAGATAAATTAAAAGGTTAATATTTTATATGCGTAGGAGGTGAAACGAGTAAAGGAGGTGGTGACGTAGAGAGCCCAGTGTTTACTGAGCCCTCAACTTAAACCCTGGGGGTTTAAGCCAAACCCTCATTCGCAGCAAGCAAAAGAAAAACGAAAGTGAGAGTGAGAGAGAGAGCACGCGGCGCAAAGAGGGAGAGAAGAGGAGGGTTTCGCGAAGAATTTCAAAAGGAGATCGTTCGTGTTGCTGTGGTTTTGTTCGTGTCTCGTTCGTCGTGTTCCGGAGCTTACGTTATTCGAGGTAAGGGTGGGCTTAACCTTGATAATGGGTTGATGATAATTATGTGTGGGTAGTCTAGGGTTTTGTTGAATTGTTCGTGTTGTTGCATATCGTGTTTTCGTTGAGATTGGTGTTTTGATGATTATTGCATGTTATTGTGATTTGTTTCGTTATTTGTTGTTGCGTGATTGTTGTATCACGATGATGGTGTTGTTATTGTTCGTGTTTTTGTTGTTGCTGTGCGTGGTTGATTGTTGTTGTCGCGTTGTCGAATTGTCGTTTTTGTTGTGGTGGTTGCGGTGTCGTTGCCGTTAGGGTTTGGTGTTTGGCAATTTAGCGATTCTGGATACAGGTTCGGTTTTTCTAAAACTGGCGCTGTTTGGTTGATCCAAAAATTATGATGTTGATTGTTTTTGAAAATAGACTTAACGCCGGTCGTTTTGGCACTGGTTTCGTTAAATTCGGAGTTGTATAGCTCGAGTTATAGGCGATACAAGTTAGGTTAAAATTCTGGAAACGATTTGGGTATAGATTCGGTATTTCGGTGACTGGGAACGTTGTATTGACCGAAAAATTATGTGGTTTATTTTTCTGGAAAATAGACTTAACGCTTGTTAATTTGGCACTGGTTTGGTTGCGTTTAGAGTTGTGTAGCTCGAGATATGAATTCCACAAGTTAGAGTAAGATTCTGGAAACAATCTGGACACAGGGTCAGTGTTTTGGTTACCACGTTTTCAAAAGAACTCCTTTTCGAACGAATCCAATTTCTTTGAAAACTAGACAAAATTTTCCCCAGTTTATGCACAAGTTTCATGCAATTTGATTGAGTTTTGGTCACCTTGGAATTGCTTGAATTTGAAGGACAGAAACTGTCCTCTTTTGCAACTAGCCTGTGTGCTTTTCGAAAACTGTACCTATTGGACACTCTCCTTCAAAAACTGAACTTAGGGATGATAACCAGACCCATAGGGCTTTCCAACAAGTATTTATTTGTTGAAATCCGATGTCGTTTGCTATTTTAATTAATTCGCTGAAGTAGGTGCGATGTGCCTAGGCGCTGTGCGCCAGTCTTGTGCGTGGTGTGCGTGCGTTATGTCCGCGTTGTGGAGCCGTCTGGTGTTAATATTTCAGGTGCGGTGCTGGTATGCTCAGGAGAGTTTAGTGGTAGCTTTGATGCTACAACTTGGTGCTATTTTTGGTGAAATCATTTGTTTTGATTCTGGTAATATAGTATTTATTTTAAATACTTGTTATGGTGAGTTGGTGCATAATCATGGTGTCGCATTGTCATATGCATGTTTTGGTGATATAGGCTCTGCCTCTGGTGTTTATTGGTGATATGCCCGTCGTGGCTCATTTTGGTGATCGGTACCGCATGCATATGCCCACTGGAGGGGTTGCATATCATCCCGTTGTCTATGAATGTTATAATTTTGGTGGTTCACTGTCAAATGGATTTTTTCTTTGGTATCTGGTGCTGTGATATGGTGTAATTGTATTGTGTTGCTGTAGTTACCTGATGCTAGCATATTTTTATCATCTGCTTATTACCTCTGTTAGACTCACCCCTTCTGCTTGGAATGTTGCTCTCATGCGGCAACGCTGCAGGAATTGCTAGGTTTTGCTTCCTCTCTCGTTTGGGTCTGTGTCAGCTCTGATATGTAGCACCGGGGAGTCGTTAGTTATCGTTTTGAACTATTATTTTAGTTATTGGAAATTGTTTTAATTAATTTTGGAGATGTCTTTAATTATTAATTCTGGAGATGTTTAAACTGGTTAATATTTCCGCTGCTTGGTGATTTCTTTTATATAAATTATTTTGGAGATTTTTTTTGGAATAAATGGTGTTTTTTTTTTAAAATGGTGAAAAATGTAGCGCCCTTCGGGGTGACTCTGATAATTGTCTATTTAATTGTAATAGTAAAAGGGGGTGTTACAAACTCTGCTCCTCAACTATGGGTTTCCTGACTCCTCTAGAAAGGGTCAGGCAAGGTGAGATGGGACGCGAGTGTTGGATTATACTACGGCTAATGCATAAAGTAAAATAAAATAAATGCGATAAAGGAACATAAATTGAAATAAACGTCGGCCACTATGCTAGCCAACATTTTCCTACCGTTGGATTGATCTAAGATCAACGGCTCTCATCGCTTCATAGGCCCTCAACAAAGCGAAATAACACGATCTCACTGGCACGGTTAGTGGGGTAAGTGCTTGTTGCTCTGTGTTTTTCGGCCTCGCTCTTCCACTTGAACTTCAACCGTTCCCACGTTCTATCTTCGTGTCGTGACTTGCCTTCCAAGCAACGCCCGCCTTGCCTCGACCGTATGGTGGCTCAGCTGCCCTAGCCCTATTTTAGGTAATGATTCAGGCGTCCGAGCCACCTAGGCTTTGACACTATATAGGTTGGGGCAGTTACTTTCCTTCGGCTTGGCTCCCTGGCCCTCGGGCGTAGCCCTCCCTCGGGGTTTGTGTCATTTAGTGCGCCCCGAGGACCTCCTTTTGGTTTCACACCATAATTCCTTTTCTGTCCTTGTCGAGTGGCTTGCCTTCACACCATAATTCCCCTTTTCCTCTCTTAGCCCTCGGCCTACGACTTACTCATTTTTGGGCCCAGCACCTAAAGCTTGCAAAAAAGGCCTACCGCCACTAGTCCATTGCCTTGAATTTGTTATATTTTCTATAACAATATACCTTAATAATGTTTTACTTGTATCAACGAAAAAAAATAATCAACTTCACCAAAACAAATAATCGATAAAAAAATAATGTTTTACTAAGGATGTCAAAATGGATGGATTTGGATTGTAACGGATGGATTGTAGAAAATCCATTTAAAAATTTATATCCATTAGGATTGTACCAAACAAATCCAATCCAATTCATCCATTGACAAAAAAAAAGTCTATCCAATCCATCCATTAACAACTTTTTTATGGATGGATATCTGATCCTTCCGTTAATAATGATTTAATAAAAAAGCTTTGTCTTAGTCAAAAAATAAAATAAAAAAGTCATCATTTTAAAGAAATAAAAAAATTTATATTATATTTACAAATATATATATATATATATATATATATTATATAAATAAAGTATATTTATATAATATTTATATATTGTGGTGGTGGCAGCGGCTGCCGGCGGCTGGTACGGTGGCGGATGGCGGAACTCTGGCTGCCGGCACGGTGGCCGACGGTGGTGCTCCGGCGGTCGTCGCGGTAGTTGACGGTGGTGCTCCGGCGGCCGGTGCGGTGGTCAACGGTGGTGCTCCGGCATCCGACGGCAGTGCTCCGGCAGCCGGTGGTGGTGGATGGTTGTGCTCCGGTGAGAATATTATATATTATTATAATTTTTTAAGTTTTTTTTGGAACTTTTTTGAAAAAAAAATCTGAGAAGTATTATTCATAATATTTTTTGATAAATTTTTTTTTTATAATAATCCATTGGATTTTCATTTTATAGATATTTTAATACAATGGATTTAAAAAAATTTAGTGGATGGATCACATCCAACCACAAAACAAGTGGATGAATCCAATCCAATCCATTCAAATTTATTTTTTTGTAATGGATAGATTGGATGGATTTTACTATGGATGGATTGGATATCCAATTAACAAATGGATCCTTTTGACACCCCTAATTTTAAATAAAAAAAATATTATATTTACATATATATAGATATTATAATTATATATATATACACACATTTATATATATATATATATATTATATTTATATATTATATATTATATAAATTAAGTATATTTATATAATATTTATATATTGTGGTGGTGGCAGCGGCTGCCGGCGATGGAGCTTTGGTGGCCGGCACGATGGTCGACGATGGTGCTCCGACAGCCGGCGGCGGTGCTCTGGCAGCCGATGGTGGTGCTCCGATGATAATATAATATAATATAATATATATATATGTATATAGAATATATATATATATATATATATATATATAATATAATATATCTATATATATAATATTATAACTTTTTAAGTTTTTTTTGGAACTTTTTTGAGAAAAAAAACTAAGAAGTATTATTCATAATATTTTTTGATAAAAATATATTTTTTATAATAATCCATTGGATTTTCATTTTATAGATAGTGTAATCCAATGGATTTAAAAAAAATTAGTGGATGGATAACATCCACCCACAAAACAAGTGGATGAATCCAATCCAATCCATTAAATTTTTTTTTTAATGGATGGATTTTACTATGTATGGATTGGATATCCAATTGACAAATGGATCCTTTTGACACCCCTATGTTTTACCAATGATATATTAGTACTTATTAATACCTAAGTTGAATAAAAATAATTATATTTATATAAATTAATTATAAAATATTTAATTTATACCAAATATTTGATAATTTGCTTAAAAATAATTACATGTTAACTCATCTCAAGTAGGGGCCCAATTTTTAAGATTTGAACAAGGCCTCCAAATTATTTGGGACGGCCTGCAAATTATTTTGGCTCAAAGGCCGCTGTGTTTCTGCACTTCTGCAGAAGACAGCAGTTTTACAGCTGTCACCACTTTTCTCAACTTTGCCTCTTCTCTTCTTTGAGTCTTCTGAAGATGATGCTTCTCAAGTTAATGCATCTCATGAATATGCTTCTCACATGACTCTTCTCAACTTGACTGTTCTCATCATGACGTTTCTAATCTTGACTCTTCTTATCATGATGCTTCTTAACTTGATTCTTCTCATTTGATGCTTCTCATCTGAACTCTTCTGAAGCCTCTTCTCATGATGACCTTTCTCATCATGTCTCTTCTGAGGTTGACTCTTCTCATGATTCTTCTCATGTTGACACAGTTCATGATGGTGAGGGTTCAACAATCCTCCCCCAAGCCATCTCCGACGCCATCATCCCGCCCAAGTGGTGTATCACCCAAGTCGTGATCTTGCTGTATACGTCTTGTCATGCCATTTTCTTGAACGGACTTTTGTTTACCAAGTTACCAATCTATCTCTTCCAATATCTTAATATGGTTGTGAATTGTGTTGTCTTGTTTTTTCTAGTTTTGAGTCGAACACCTTATGTAGAAAAGTTGTTAGAAATCTTTTTTAATTTCTACTAGGTAACCTCAACAGGGGAGTTTGTCAACAAGTCATCCTTTCCCTAAATAATTACTCGTCCTGACAGCATTCCCCCTTCCCTGCAGGTTTAATCAATGTCGAGAGCAAAGAAGATGCCTTCAAGAACGCCTCAAACCAAGTCTGGTGCATGCTTGTATCCCGAGTGTGTACTGGACTCGAGGGTTTTTGCTTGTTGATCACGAGGTCTAGGGTGGAAGGAGTTCTCAGGCCTTACACACCAACGGGGCCGACTTCGACATCACTACCCAAGCTTGTCCTTGATTATGTTTAGTGCTTTGAATTTCCCTTGGTTATGTACTTTCCTTTAGAACTTGCTGAATTGTGAGGGGAACTTCGGGGTTGATTTGGAGTCGCCTCGGTTTATGTAGTTGAGAACCCGGCCACCTCCGGGATCACCGTTTCTTTACTACACTCGTTTAATTGAATCGTTGATGTCGTTTAACGCTTGTCTTTGTTTCACCACGCGCGAACTTGCGGATCGTCAAAGTAAGGAGAGAGGTAGAGATCTTGCCATCTAGGGAGAGGGGGCGAGATCCTCACCCAAAAAGTGAATCGTTAAAGTCGTTTTAGAATGACACCCGGCTTAGGTCGCGCCGCGTGCATTTTTGAGAACGTAACACCAACGTCAACTCGTGGTCAGGTATACCATGAGGATAGTTCACCGGGACTTGGCCCGATTTTAACTCGTCCCGCCGGGGTCTTGACCACCATCGCCAGCTTATAACGAAGTTCACCCTTGGCAACAGTTTACAGAGACTCAGCCCAGATTGAACTCGTTCCAATGGGATTGTGACCACCATGACCAGCCTATTATGAAGCTCACCCTTCGCAATAGTTTACTGTGACTCGGCTCGGATTTAACTTGTTTCAATGGGGTTGTGACATCCTTTTAAGTCATTAAGGGGAGGGAGTCATGAGACTCCTGCCTCAGTATATAGGAAAAAACGCAAATGATCGTGGCACCGATCTCATGCCTCTATTTTTATCGACGAACTTTGTTTTGTTTCCGCACGCCATGGCACACTTGAATCCTTCATCAAGATTCAAGGTACACGTCAGCATCAACCTTTTTTGTGCGAACATGTCTTCTTCTGAGATGTTTTCGCAAAACCGTCATCTCGGTGCCCACATCCTTGATGAAGGTCAGTTCCAACTAGTCCGGCTTTGGGCTCGTCAAGTTGAAGCTACTCCGGAGGATGGCCTTGGCTTGAAGCCGATGTTGAGTTCAATCCATGTAGGAAACATTTTTAGTATTTTTTGATTTATTCAATTATTTGTAACATACCATCGATTAGTTTGTAAAAAAACATGCCATTAATTATCTTGGCTTGGAATTTGATATGGAAGAATAAAAAGTGCCTTTTGATATGTAGAATCCAGATCCAACATAAGCATTCTTTTTTTTTGACACAATAAGCATTCATTTTTGTTGGCTAAACGTAATAATTTTCAAGAAGTCCTTAATTACCATATTTCACGTTTACTCTCTCAAAAATATTTGTTCTCTCCATAAATTATGTAAAACATCAATACTTGGCCTTCTAATTTGTTTAAGCCCAACGTTGAATAGTATAAAATGTTTTAATCTATTCATAAGTTTAGCTCTATTTTTATCCAACCGAAATTATTCATTCTTTTTTTGGTAAGGACTGAAATTATTCATTTAAACTATTCAAAAATATAGTATTTTTAATAGGGCTTAAATTTTTTGTCCGCGTGATTTGTTGCTATTATGATGGCTGCCAAGTTTTTAAGAGTTAAATATGTATGTGTTCCCTAAAAAGTTTGTGAATTTTGTTTCAGTCTCTCTAAAAAATTTCACTCAATTTTTTAATCCCCACATTTTCCTCTATCAATGTTTTAAGTCTCTTATAACTTCTTTTTTTTTGACAAAAGTCTCTTATAACTTTTAGTATCGTTTTTTTTTTGCCTTTTATGGCGTTTCTAAAAAAAATATTATTAAAATATAATAACAAAAGAGCCTCATTTTGAATCTCGCTTTAGGTCTCGTCTAGTTTTGGGTCGGCCCTACCTGCAGGCTAGGTCGCCATTTGTCTTTCAGTTTAGATGTTCGTATCATGCTTTCACATTCTGCATGTGTGTTTATACAATGTATTTTCTTAACTAGGCCGAGTTCCAGGTCCAGGTCCTGGTGATCGGTTCCCTACACATAGTCAAGAGTCCCGTTGTCTTCCACCTTCACGTACTGTGGAAATTTCCCTTTGCAAATTAGTCCTTTAATGTCGTCCTTTAGGGTGTTGCATTTGTTGGTGTGGTGCATATGACTTCTGCAATAATAACAATATTTCTTAGAGGTCTGGCCTTCCCTTTGCACAAGTGGTTCGGGTCGTTTGATCTCCCAAAATTCAGCGTCGGCGCAATCGGCTAGGAACTTTGCCTGAGAGGAATTCTGAAGGGTATGTTCATTAAAGCAGCGAGGTCGGGGCTCGCGTTGTGACCCCCTTGCGTCCCTCCTTATTCAGGAGTCGTAGAGATCTGTCTCCCTCTCAGTTCCATTCTTAGTCGTTGCTTTATAAGCCATGTCACCCTCCTCGTAGTCTATGTATTTCTGAGAGCCTCGGAGGAAATATGCTAAGTCCCCGGGTTTGTTCACCCTGATGTCTACTTGGAACAAACTTCCCTTTCGTAGGTCGCCATTATCCAAAAAAGCCTTGCTTTATCGTCCAGTTTTCGAACATTGGCAGCTTCATTGTTGAAACGCTCCACATATTCTCTGAGGGTCTCATTCTCGCCTTGTCTGATAGCTCTGAGCACTTCTTCTGACTTAGACTTCACTTGGGAGGCAGTGAAACGGACTGAGAACATCTATGCTATCTGAAGTGACTAAGTTACACAAGAAGGGGGTTGAATTGTGTGCCCTTTTAAATTTTGAGACCTAAAACCTTCTCAACAAAATATTCTCAAGATAAACTTGGAAATGAGAAGGTTGAAGTTTGCTTAAAAAACAAACAATGAATATATCTATAATGGATGATGACTAATAAGAATGATTCAAGATAACTTTAGCTTTTATAGAAAAATGTTATATTCAAACAAATATTAGTAGGTTACGAGTTTATAGATTGGTTTGAAAACTGTCTTGAGAAGATTGATAAAATTAACCTTCTCTTAGCTTGAAATCAACAGAAATGATTATGAATAGCTTTTAGCGTGTAATGAGAGAATAAGCCTTAAATTAATTTGAGAGTGGTTGAAAGGATTTGCTAGTTTAAAACAGTTTTGAGAAGATTGGAGAAACGAACCTTCTCTTAGTTTGAAAAACAAAAGGCAAGTAATACTGTTTACAATAAGGGTAGCTTGATGGAATGTTACAAGATAGTGTTTACAATAAGGGGTTTTGGGTTTTTGGGATGTTTAAGAGCTTGAAGATAAATTACACAAAGTGTATACAATGATGCTTTTCAAGCTAACACACACTCAACAAAAGAATCCCAGAAATTTGACTTTAGAAGATTTGAATGTGGGATGAGAAGGTTGGATTACTTTGAGAAGCTTGAACGTTGAGAAGGTTCCAACTCAGTCTCATGCTTGTAAATTTCAAAAACCAGCCATTAAATAGTCCCAAATGATGAATATAACCGTTAGAAGGTTGAAGAGGGATTTGGAGTGATTTGGAGTGATTTGATGGATGTTGAGAAAGCTGGTAGCTTTTCAACCTTCTCATTCTGCACACTATACTTTATCTGCACATTTTGAACCTTCTCAATCTGACACACACCTTTATTCCAGCCTATGACAGCTCACACGAACCTTCTCCTATGTTTATTCCTCATACAAACAAACTTTAATACTCCTTGGAATAATCATTGATTTCCTCTCTTGCTTTTATACCTTCTCAAAACATTTAACACAACATTCTTCATTTAGTGCTTCAGCATATCAATGAGAAGAATTGTTCTTGAGTTATTGAATATTTCCAGAATGAGTAGGTTGCTGTTCTTGAACCTTCTCATCTTGAACCTTCTCATTGGTGAACCTTCTTTACTATGTTCTTGCTTAGGTCATGGCTTGGTCAAGCTTTCTCTTGACTTTTGGTCAAACCTTCCATTGACTTGGTCAAACCTTCTGTTGACTTTGGTCAAACCTTCTATTGACTTGGTCAACCTTCTCATATTTTAACCTTCTTATGGCTTTCCTACTCTTGTATTTTTACACTGTTTTTAGTCCAATGTAGAGCCTTATTTTGCTATATTAAGAACATGTTCTTATTCACTTGACAAACCTGTTAAATCACAATTAACCAGAAAACTTAACTCATTACTAAATTTGTATCATCAAAACATAGAAAGAGATTTTCATTTCTAACTCTACCAGTCTCCAAGATGAGACTGAGTTTGGCCTCAACTTCTAGAACAAAGCTAGTGTGGAATTCTCAAGAGTGAGGGGGAAGATCTTACACATGACGGGCTCCCTTTCCCTCCAGTATCGGATCCTCAAGGCGAACATAACAAATGGTCGTCTAGAGCCCTGGTCCCATCGTACATGTTCAAGATTGGGGGTATATCCAGTGCCTTCGTAATCGGGTAGTCGTTGATTCTTCTAGTGAATGGATCTGCTTGGGACGTGTCAAGGATGTAATGAGGCGACCCTTCCCCGAGTTGGCTGTCTCGGAGGTCGCGTTGTTCTGAGGATCTCCTAGACCTGGAACACTAGTGACGTCGCATAGGGGACTTGTCCTGACTTCGACTTTTGTGACGGGAGTTTGATGATGCAAGTGAAGAACTCCCTACTAGAGGATTCATCTGGCCAGTAGGTGCTATCTAGAGAGGTCTGGGAGAGGGTGATCATCGGTTTTCGCAGTGGCGCGGAGGGGATCTATTATGAAGTCTCCTTCGTGGTGGAGACCTGTGATGAAGTCTTCTTCGGGGTGGAGAACTGTAGCATCTTGACCGTATCGTCCTTGAAAGCAGTGTTCCTTCACGAGGATGACATAGCTCGGTTATGGCTTTTGCTCGTGCAGATACCACTTCCCTTTCAATCTGGGCCATAGCCTGAGAGCGGTTATTCAAGAGGTCCAGGAGTTGGCAAACTATCTGGGCAGGAACTGGGATGTCGCAGCATGTCAAGGGCCAGCTGGTGATGTGAATTATTGTTACTAATTCAACTAAGATAGAGGATCGTTCCATAATCAAAGAAATAATCAAGACAATAAACAAGAGAAGGGGAGAAAATCAAAAAGATGGAAAGAGAAGGGATGAATCTATGAGATGAAGAGAAGCCACATCTTTCATGGAAAGATGATAATTCTCATGCTTGGATCGCCACATAAACCTAAGCTCTTTATAAGATCCCAAAGATGGTTCAAAGAAGAACCCTAGAGAGAGCACTTGTGCTAATTCCTCTCATATTAAAAATATGATCAAAGGTTCCTACAACTTGCAAAACCCCACCTATTTATAGAGAATAGGTTGTGGCTCACTAAAAAGACAAACATAACAGCTAAAAGCCCAAATTCAAGCCCAAACTAGGCCTTACACAATTAGGCTTTTATCAAAGGGAAATAACATGCCTAAAAATGTTTGGCTTATTACAATTATAAATTCCTATGAAATATTAACTATAAGAGCATTTAAAAGACTTGGAACAATTTTAGAACATTTGCTATCATTAAGCAAATTAATCATTTGATCTTTCAATTGTTCTTTAATCTTCTTTCTCTTCCTCTTGTTATTGGTCCAAGTGCCAAGTCTTGAATCTCCAAGCTCTTTGTGTCCATAACAGCTGGGGAGCTAACACTGAGACTGGTTGTGAAGTTGGAACGCACATGTTGCCCAGGAGGGCAAGAGTCGGCTGGGGAGCCGAGACTGAGATTGTCTGTGGAGCCGTAATGCGCATGTCGCCGAGGAGGGAAAGAGACGACTAGGGAGCAGGACTAAGACTCGTTGTGGATTCAGAATGTGCACAACATCATTGGTGAGCGGAATAGTGATAGCCACACCCTCAGAAGTGGCATAGGGTGGATGTTGAGCAACAACGACGCTCGGGACACGAGATCTGACACAAGGTGGCATCGGAATGCAGGAGCAATTCTTTTGTAAGTAGAAGGAATGAGGTAAGAGATGTGTCTCTCCCACTGTGGTTGCCAATGTTCTGTACCGTGCTGTCGATCGGGTGGATCCAACACTGCAGTTGGTAGCCTTCTTGTCGGGTTAAATCTCATCGTTTTGACCTTAAAGGGGGATACCTGCATAGCCACTCTGACGCTCAAGTCAGTATTGAGAATTGTAGTGTGCAGGAAAATGAGTAATGCGTTCCTTTGTGAAATAGATGAGCTGGTATTTATAGGCATTGTGTCAGCCTCTTCTCTGTGGGATAATTTAGATGCATCTGAGTCGTTGATGCGTGATAAACAAGGCCTTGGATATGGATCCTAACTATTGGGCTGATCTAGGTCCAGTTGGCTGAGTGGGCCTCGTGGCCCAGTCCATAACAGCATTAGTAGCCAAGCAAATAAAATCATTAGAAGATGGAAGCTTGGATGGCTCTTCCAACATTGGTCCAAGTCCCTCCTTATTTCCAATTTTTAGAATCTCTTTCGAAGTTTCATCCAGTAGGAGCTCTCAGCCAGCCCTAGTTGCTACATCCTTCCCATTGATTTTGACATTAATTTTCTTTGATTCTTTCCCTATTTACTTCCTCGAAGAAATTTGGTCCATGAGCATTTCATGAAGGGTAAGAAAAGTGAGATTAATTTTCAAATTGTCATGCCTAAAAGAATACTTGTTAGCATATCCAAATGAGGATGAATGAAGATGGACTAGGAGCCTAATCGGCCCAAAACTAGAAATTTAAGGGACATAATTTGGTTTCTTAAAACTTGACTCACTTATATGACCACATGGACGGCCCTAACAAACATATAAGCAAACTAATGTGACGTAACGAAACGGGTGAATTTCAATAGAATCTAACAGAGAGAGATTTATGTGTTCTCTGTTAGGAAAAATAAAGACTTATTATGATATTAGTTATTCTGAGGGACTAAGAGCCCGTTTGTTACGGATTAAAAAATAAGTGATTTTGTTGTTAAATAATTTAGAGATTAGTTTTTAGTGATTTTTAAGAAAATGAGAAGTTGTTTTGTGTTTGTGTAACATATTGAAAATCACTTATTTTAAAAAAATTATTCTTAAAAAAACTGATTTTTTGAGAAGCTACTCAAAACAGCTTCTCATATGAAGCAGTTTTTAGATTATTTTCAGCTTTTCATTTTTTTAAAAATCTATAACAAACACATAGCATGTCGTCATAAGTGATTATTTTTAAAAAAAAAATAATTTTTTTAGAAATTAAGCCGTAACAATTAGACACCTGAATTTTTGTTAATCATAAGACATGCGCTTGACCGAAAATTTTTTGTAATCAAACTTGCTTGCTTAACCTCTGAATTCTTCTGCCCATTAATTCTATACCCACAACCTTTCTGGCTTTTTCATGCAGGCCATACTCTGTTCCTAACTTTTTATTGTCACCTCACTCACTCAATATTTCTTCAAAACAACATAAGAGAAACCATACATTTTCTGACATATTTTATTTGCTTTCTATCCAAACGAACATCTTTTATTGGCTTTCACGTGTCGTGTTTCCCCTCTTTACACAAGCTTCACAAATCACATTATACCCTTTTAGTCTTTACAAGGATCATCTACATCCGTCCCTTAGTTGTAGATTCTTAATCTTTTACTTTTGTACTTCATCTGTTGAAGTTGGTTGAAATTTACATATTGAAAAAGTCTCACGCTGCTAAATTTTGTGAAGGAAGAGGGAGGTTAAGGCTACATAAAGAAACTCAAGTTTTCCTTTGCTAAATGCACCGGTCAGAAATTTCTTAAGTTGTATTTGACTTTGTTTTTTCTCTTTTACTTTTGTTCTAGAGTGTTGTGAGATGTAGTAAAATATTTTCTTTGGAGGGTGTGAGTGTATTAATTGGGCCATGAGGTGTTTGAGAGAGGTCTATGTGTTGTAAACAATTTCACATAGTGGTATTCTTTGGTTGTCATTAGGCATAGGGTTCGTGCTTTTTCCCAGGTTTTAGAGTTTTCCACGTTAAATTCTTGTGTTCTGATTGTGGAAATTTTATTTCTCTATGTTGTTTTTCCCCACCAACGTCTACATATTAACATATGCAACTATTCCTTAAGTTTACTAAATGTCTTCCAAATAAACGATTTTATTATATGGCTTCTTATAAATTTTAAAATTTGTTTTTATAATCAACATATTCGCTGAGAAGCTATTGATACCTGGTCAAAAGAGCTCATTTAAAGAATTAATGTGAATTAATGTGAATTATTAAAAAACCAATCTGGTTGGGAAGATGTTCTCTAAAGTGACATAAGAGTCGAGTGAAATCCTAACCACCCATTATAGAGAGATGAAAAATGAGTTTGCAATATAATAAATGAGAGAGAAGACAGAAGAAGTTTAAATGTCAAATTTGTATCATTATCTCCTCAAGTTTTTTTGGACTTGAGAGAATGTATTCCCCTATAATCTCCACACACTACTCAAATCTAGTTTCGAACTCGGGATCTAACGCCCCCATATCGCTGAAATTGTCAGAGCAAACAACCGTGAGGGACCTACATACTTCTTTCGATCGCGAATATAAGCAACAAAATTTTAACTTTAAGGTCTAAGATATAAACAAATTTTAACCAACATCCTTACTTAATGGGTATCTTATGAAAAATACTCCTTCATTTAATTAATTTTTTTTTCTAATAACTCTTTTATTCTTATGTAGCAAGTACTTATGAAGTATATAACTTGAGACACATAAGTTTTTTAAATAATTTTTAGAAAGTGAGAGAAGATTAATTAATTTTCTTAGATATGAGGTAGATTTTTTTTTGTTTATATTCGAGAGGGGGTAATATTTTTTTATCAATAATGTCTCACTCTGATTCCTATTAAACACCCATCTAGGGAAGATGAGATGATCCATTCCATTTCCAAAACAATACAAGTGTGTGCGTGTGCATAAATTAATCCACAAACCACCAACAACATTATTAAACTTTACAGAGAAAATCATCACATTTTCCATTGAAACAAAAACATGTCTTTGTTCATCCTTTTCCTACTACTAAAACTGCAAATCTTCCTCATACTTCTCACTCCATCACTTTCTTCTTTACCTGAGCGAGACACTCTTATAACCATAAAAAACTCACTTGACCCAGAAAACCGTGTGTTAATCTCATGGAACTCTCATTCTGACCCATGCAGTGGTACTTTTGAAGGTGTGGCTTGTAATGAACAAGGTTATGTTGCCAATATTTCACTTCAGGGAAAAGGTCTTTCTGGTAATATACCTGCAATTATTGGTAACCTTAAAAGCTTGACGGGTTTGTACCTTCACTTTAATGCTCTTAATGGGATATTGCCAAAGGAGATTGCTGGTTTGACTATGCTTAGTGATATGTATCTCAATGTTAATAATCTCTCTGGTCATATTCCTCCTCAGATTGGTAACATGACAAATCTTCAAGGCATGCTTGCTGATTTTTTTAATTGTTTGTTCTTCTTGTTAATGTTTTGTAATTTGTGGAAATTAATTAATTAGTTAATTATTAATTAGTAAAATCAATTTAGGACCTTCTTGTGGCATTTGGATAATTGGGTATTTTGGGTCACTCCACAACCACATGTTATCTTGTTTTGTCATTTTAGTACTTAGGAGGATATCTCATTTCTAACTTTGTCTCTGTCTTATTTATATATTTATTTATTCTTTTTCTGAGAAGTTAATCTCTGCTGAACTTATATTTATATTTTTGCTTCCCTCTTTGGTCCTGAATTAATAGTTATGTGCATTTACTCTGTCATTTTGAACACTATAGTTGGGTGGGTGAAAGAGGATTTAAACACAAGTGAAAATGAGAGAAGATTGATTGCATAATAAAAGTATACAAACTCAGACATCTGGAATAATATATTTTTTAAAAGTAGTTTTCTGTTTTCGAAAATTAACAAAAAATGACATTCATATTTTTAAGAACACAAAACTGTTTTTGAAAAGCTAATCAAAAGTCTCAGTATTTTGATATTTACAACTAACTCTCTTTTTGTGTGTGTTAAAAGTAGCACAAAATTGTTCTAATTTTGTTGAATGCTTACAGTTTTGCAGCTTTGTTATAATGAGCTTAATGGAAGTATACCAACTGAGCTGGGAAAATTAAGCAGGTTAAGTGTTCTTGAACTCCAACATAATCACTTAAGTGGCGCAATTCCCGCAAGTTTGGGTGAATTGGTGACATTAGAAAGATTGGATCTGAGCTTCAATAGCATTTTTGGTCCAATTCCAGTTACATTGGCTAATGCACCTAAACTTGAAAGTCTTGACATTAGAAACAATTCTCTTACCGGAAATGTTCCTACAGGTAACCAATCCCAAAGTGCTATAGTCATTTTTAGGTTTCCCACTTTATTTTCATAGAAAACTTATGACCTGTTTGATATTTTAATTGCAAGTTTGTCACTTGTTTTCAAAGATTTGTACATTTTCCTGTCTTAAGGATTTGTACACGAAACAACGAAAACAAAATTTAGAAATCTGACAATCCAGATTATAAAAACAGATTTTGATTTTTGTTTAATATCGAATTTGACTTTGGAATCAGACGGCCCATAGTTAGTGACTTCGCGTCTGCATGGAGATTCTGACTCCACCGAGACCCAATCCCAAAATTTATGTGTTAATTCATTTTGTTTCTTTTATTGCAGCTCTGAGAAAACTGAAAGGAGAATTTCAATATTTTAACAACCCTGGTTTATGTGGGACTGGATTTGCCAATTTAGATTCTTGTAAAGAAGTATACAATTCAGACCCAGTTAGACCTGAACCATTTGTACCTAGCAACATTTCTACAAGAGATTTTCCACTATCAACTCAGCCAACATCTAATAACTGCAGTGATTCTAACGGTAGAAAGCCATCAAAATCTTTAAAAATTGGCTTTGTTTTTGGACTGATTGGCATTATCATTGCTTTAACTGTTTCTGGACTTTTTGTACTGTTATGGTACCATCGTCGACAACAGAAAATCGGAAGCCCTGCTGAAATTTCTGATAGCCGGCTTAGTAATAACCAAAACAAAGAAGTGTGTAGGAAAAACGCGTCTCCGCTTATAAGTTTGGAGTATTCAAGTGGATGGGATCCAGTATCCAAAGGCCTAGATGGTTATTCACAGGAATTTCTTCAGAGCTTTATGTTTAATCTTGAAGAAATCGACCGCGCGACTCAGGGTTTCTCAGAACTTAATTTGTTAGCAAAGAGTAATATTTCGGCTAACTATAGGGGAATTTTGAGAGATGGGTCTATTGTTGTTATAAAGTGCATTGCTAAGACTAGCTGCAAGTCTGATGAAAATGAATTCTTGAAAGGTTTGAAGATACTAACTGCATTAAAGCATGGAAGTTTAGTTCGGCTGCGAGGCTTTTGCTGTTCAAAAGGTCGCGGCGAATGTTTTCTGGTTTATGATTTTGTGTCCAATGGGAGTTTGTCACAGTATCTTGATGTTAAGAGAGGCAGTGCTAAGGTACTTGAATGGTCCACTAGAGTTTCCATCATTCATGGTATTGCTAAAGGTCAGTTTTTCTTTGCCTTCTTTCTTGAAAAATTCATAATCAAAGATTTTAAACCTGAAGATTAAGATCTCATTTTTCCTCTTCTAAGCACTTGACAAAGCGAGTTGATTATCAGAAGTGGTTAAGTACTATGTTTTGGTACTATTTGGCTTGCTGTCACGCTAAACATTAGGCCATTTGTTTTATTTTTAAAAAGAAGTGATTTTGACGATTCAATAATTTAGAGATTAATTCATAAAGACTTTTAGGAGAAAAATAAGTTATTTTCCGTTTGGTAACCATTACAAAAATCAGTTTTTAGATTCTTTTTTTTTTTTTTTGACAAGAGTTTTTAGATTCTTTTAGATTCTCATTTTCTTAAAAAGCATAACAAACAGATGATTCTTAAAAGTTATTCTTTTGAAAAAAAAACTATAAGAAACAGATTTATAGTGTCTTGTCTAGAAGTAACACAATTGCTGATTCTGATTCTGATTATGTGCTATCCAGGTATTAGTTATCTCCATGGAAAGAAAGGAAACAAGCATGCTCTAGTTCATCAGAACATATCAGCTGAAAACGTCCTTCTCGATGCTCGATATAATTCCTTACTTGCAGATTCAGGATTGCACAAACTCCTTGCAGATGATATTGTTTATTCCACCCTCAAAGCCAGTGCTGCCATGGGATACCTAGCCCCGGAATACACAACAACCGGTCGTTTCACTGAAAAGAGTGATGTGTATTCTTTTGGGGTGTTAGTTTTCCAGCTTCTTGCTGGAAAACGCGATATCACTCAGTTAAGTCGTCAACAATGGGCAGAAACTGCTAGTATTATAGGTGTTGTTGATGAGAATCTTGAAGGGAAGTTCTTAGAATCCGAGGTGGCCAAATTGGGGAGACTTGCTTTGCTTTGCACTCATGAATCTCTCCATCTTCGACCAACTATGGACGATGTAATGCTAGAACTGGTGGGTGAAAGATGTGGTGCTTGTAATGCAAGGTAAATAATGTTCAAATTGCTTTGTATTATAGTTGGGAATATGAAGTGTTGTGGGAAGTTTCAAATAATCAAATGTACAAAGGAAGCTTTTAGGTTCAATATGCCAATAGATAGATATTTATATATAAATAGGCTAAATTACATTTTTGCTCCCTTATTTTTATTTTAGGTTTCGATTTGGTCACTTTGTATTGAAACTTCTAAATTGGTACCTTATAGGTAGAATAATGTACCAATTTTGAGATAATTTATATCAAAGTTAGTTGTCTATCAAACATGGTTTTAGCAAAATGGTAGATATTTGATTACTTTGAATTAAAAGTTTATTTCCCTCAAAAACCCATTTAATTAACTAGCAGAAATAAAACTTGTTAAAATAAACAGGTAATAAAAAACATCTTTTGTATTCCGACCTAAAATGACCTAATCCACAAGTGAGTGGAATTGAAAAGTTCACACGTGAGTGACTGCGAAAATTCTACATGTGAGCCGCAGTCATTGTGCTGAGTCCGTCATGACATTATTTGCTAGTGTTCATGGGCCCTTAGAGAATCAGTATCCCAATTAGAAGTAGGTAGCTTAGTTGGTGAGTTAAGGGATACCGAAGGAGTGCACCAAAAGAGTGCAAGAAGGAGGTCCCGGGTTCAATCCCCGTAAACTAACATTTCCCCCACCCCACTAACATTGCCTAGAAAAAAAAACTTCTTCTTGATATGAAAATAGGCCTATACTTATTACACTTTCTTAGCTACTCACTCAAATACTCTTAATGAACAAAAAACTTTCAAGCACGTCCCTTTTTTTATTGGTTTCATTAGGTACAACATTTTGATTCCGTAATAGGTACGGTACCATAATATTGTTACACAATTTTTGCCAGACACCCCTTGCAGGATTTAAACAGGTACGACACTATGATTCTGAATCGGTACGATATCATAGTGTCGTAGTCACTAAATTTGTATTTTAAAAAAATTGAAAAACAAGGTACGATATTATAAAAACGTATCAACTCGGTACTATAGTGTCGGGCCTGTGTTTTCCAAATTATCCCCAAATGTAGAAAAAAATATGACGACTCAGTAACAGAGAAAGAGACAAAGAGGAGATGGGGGCCGTGAGAGGGAGGTGGTCGTGGTGAAGGAGAAGAAAAGATGGGTGAAGAATGTGGTTGTGGTGGTGGTGCTGAGAGAGAAGGAGGTAGTGGTGGTGAGAGGGAGGTGGTGGTGGAGGTGGCGGCGAGTGGGAGGTGGTGGTGGTGGTGGTGAGTGGGAGGGTGAACGAAGCAAGGGGGTGAAGTAAAGAAGAGGGAGGGAAAGTATGGGAGAAAGGGGTTTTGGGGATTGATATCTATCTACTCTACTATAATAAAACAATAAGTTAGTATATTGACAATTTTCGACATTTTATTAACGTGCACGAGTCAAATTTTTTGGGCAAAATGGTAAAATATCCGCTAAAAGACAAAAATTGATCAGCTTTTTCAGCTTTTTTTCAAAAAGAGGGCTGACAGCAACATTACTGACGCGAACAAAAAAAAGCTGACAGCGCTAGATGTCAAAAAAACAAGACAAAAGCGCTGAAAAAAAAAAAAGAAAACCGCTGACAAAAGCACTGACGCTCGTCGGTGCTGATGGGTGAAAGAGAAAAAATAAATTTTAAAATTGTTTCTTTACAATTTTTTTAGTTGTTTAGTATCTATTAAAACTATTAAAATAAATTCAATTAGCCACTTACAATTGTCAAAAAAAATTAAAAAATTCAGAAGAACTTTATTTTATTAATAAAGTTCTTCTGAATTTTTTACTCAATTTTTTAGATAAAAAATAAAATCAGTCAACTTAACCACTAACAATTGTAAAAAAAATTAACTACTACCAAAAATTGCAAAAAAAGGAAACAAATAGCAACGAGAGCGACAACGAGATATTGGTAACGGGGGTGTATATTTTAACATAAATCTCATTTTTCATTTTTCTTCATTTTTACTCCATTATTAATATAATAAGAAGATACCGACTTTTTTTTAACTTTTTCCAACATGACTATTTTAATAAATTTGAAAATGTAGCCTTTTATCAAGTTTTTTCTTTTTCTTTTATTAGATTTTGCAACTTTCAACGTATTTCTAATTTCATAGCAAATTATAACAAATATAGTATCACATGTGCGACAACAGGAGCGCCAACGGAAGAGGCAACATGAGTACCAACGAAGCGCCAACGGGAGTATCAACGTGGGTGCATATTTTATATTAAATCTCATTTTCTTTTTTTCCTCATTTTTACTCCATTATTAATACTATTAGAAGATACCAACCTTTTTTTTTAACTTTTTGGAACTTCCAATGTATTTATAATTTCATAGCAAATTATAACAAATACGATATCACCTGAGTCAGAGTAAAACAAATACGATTGGAAACATTCCTACCCCACAAAGTCTACCACCAGAGTCAGAGATGGTAGTTTCCACCAGATCCAATGGTCCTTCTTCCAACGACACTGACCCCAGGTTGCTGGAACTCCTAGATGCAGTAAAAGCACTGCAAGATCAGAATGCGGAGCAGGCACGCAGGAATGAGGAGGAGACCCTGCGTGCCCAAGCATTGGAAACTCGAGAAGCAAGGCTTCAAGAACAACTAGCAGCACTACAGAACAACAGAGAAGTAGAAAACCTCAGGCCTGCCTTAAGAGCATTCTAACCCTTTGCAGATAATATTGCAGTTACACCCATTCCCCATAGGTTTTGAGAGCCTGTGATAGGGACCTATAACGGTACTGGCGATCCTCAAAGCCATGTGGACGCCTTCGAGACGCAGATCCTGTCAGCTGCAAAATGTTCGCAGGGACGCTCACTGTTATACCCTAATTTTGTCCGACTAATTCAAATTCTCTTAGAAAATATCAAAAATATTACTTGCTTTGGATTTTGTGATTTTAACCGTTGACACGTGTCATTTGACACTCGTTAGCGATTTAACATTATTATTATTATTATTATTATTAGAAGAACTTATTTACCTTTTATTGCAAGAAAAAGAATTAAAAAAAATCTTTTATTAACATTTAGCTTTAACTATTATTATTGTTTCAAATCACTAACTAAAAATACAAAAAGTATGTACATCAGAATACAAATTACAAAATTTTCCAAACAAAAATAAGCATGCTGCTACAAGTGTTATAGCCGTTGGAGTGTTGGCTATTTCCTGCATCAACACAAAACATCTTTCCCTTGGTCCTTTGTCTTCATTCTTATTCAGTACAAACCATACAGCCTTTGCAGGCA
Source organism: Astragalus glycyphyllos (assembly GCA_963573325.1). Classification (NCBI taxonomy): domain Eukaryota; kingdom Viridiplantae; phylum Streptophyta; class Magnoliopsida; order Fabales; family Fabaceae; genus Astragalus; species Astragalus glycyphyllos. The sequence goes on along the minus strand of OY754312.1, from coordinate 61,739,411 downwards.
CCAACCTGCAGCTGTTGTTTTGGTCTCCCACAGCCTTTGTCTCCCTCCTATGGCCACAATCCTCTACTTCACATCCTCACCCTACACCATAAAATTGGCCTATAAGTACTATCCAACAGCAACAATGAAAAGGGAGAAAAAAAAAGATTTCAGAATAGGAGGAGAGAGAAAAATGAGAAAAAATGTAGAGAGAAAGGAGAGAATGAAATTGAGAGGAATTTGAAAAAAGAGTAGAAAGAGAGAAGAAGCCAACTCTCACTTCTAAACAATAAAAAAGAAGACAACAACCATCACTACCACTACAACCAGCAACCACAAACACATATACACTGTCATTCAAAAAAAACATTGAAGAAGCAAAAACCAACCTCTGACCAACCACCACCCATGGTGGTTGTGTACCTCCGGCGAACAGAACGACGGTGACGATGCACCCCCACCGGTCACCGTTCCATGCGGTTCACTCCCGCGAAGCTCCCCTGTTTCGTTCGCGTTTTACTACTCTCCGGTTGTCGTCTCCGGCATCCCCGTCAGTTTGCACCGCCGGCACCACACGTCACCACCGTGTTTGGTTCCCTCCGGCGCGGTCCCCTTCACGCGATGCTCTCTCTCTCTTTTCGCAAAAGCATCTCTCTCTTTTCCCTTTTTTACAACTTAACTTTTTTTTTTTTGACAAGATACAACTTAACTTATATAACTTCTGTTTTGTTCTATTTTCAATTTTCACTCAGTTTATTTTTTGCATCCCCATTTTCAATAACTTCGCCCCCTTTAAAGCCCATGAATCCGTGGGCTGTATAAGTAAAACTGGGTTGCTCTACGCACCACCCTTTTTATTTCAAGATACAACCACCCTCTATTCACACCCCTATTATTTCATTGAAACACCCTACTGTTTCTAAAAATCTTTTTACATCACCATCCTTTTAATCCTTCACTTTTTTTCTTTTTCTTCCAATGAACATCTATCATTTACACCATTTATCCCATGCATTTTCATATTTTCATTTTTATTATTTTATAATCCTTTCTTCTATTTTCACACAACCTCAACTCCTTTTTGTAATCATACTTCCAACAAATATTTTTTCAAAATAATCCAAAATCACAAATCAGTTATTTACGGTGGTCACTCTGGGTTTAACTCGTTTAAACACTGAATACCTTTTTATTTTCAAATGGGTAATTAGTATTAGCTACTCAGAATTTATTCGTTTGGTTATTATGAACGCCCTTCAATTTCAAAAATATTCAAAAATAATAATAAAAAAACACCAACACACAAACTTTTTCTACCCAGGAACTACGTGTGATTTGATTCTCTACCAGGAGATACGTAGGAGCAGAGGCCGGCCGACCTCTGTCAATTGCAATAATAAAAAACCTTTTTAGTCTTTTCAAAAATGTCATTTCTTAGTTCTCAATAAAAATGCATAAAGAAATAACTTTTATTTAGTCTTCTTAAATTCTTTCCATTACAAAAGGGAAATAAATATTTTCAAAGTTAATATGTTTTTGCACAACTAATCGGAGGTAACCTTTTTCGAAAGGATGCTGTGGGGTGCTAATACCTTCTCCACGCATAAACGACTCCCGAATCCAAAATCTGGTTCTCGAGACCATTTTCGTTTTTAAAGGTATTTTTCAATGTTTTCCCTTATAATTAAACATTGATGGCGACTTCATTAAATTGCACGAAAGATCCTACCGAATTTTTCGGGTGCAACACTTACCGACGTCGCCCTTAAATGGTTCAGGGGGTTAGCTACACGGTCCATTATCAGGTTTGACGACCTTCCCAGCCGATTTGTGTAGCTCTTGGTCCATTATCAGCAGTTCTCGGTCCATTATCAGCTTTGACGTCGCCCTTGCCAGGACTGATTCAACAAAATCACCGTCTTGGTGGAAGACTCGGACGAAAAATTATTTGTTAAAGCCTTTATGAAGAGACTGAGGAATGGAACTTTCAGTGAAGCGCTCTCTATTCGCCCCCTAGAACCATGGATGAAGTTAGAGTTCGAGTGGATAAACACATAGAAGCCAAGGACACAGAAGCTACCAAGGAGGCCAGAGACGGTAGAGGGGCAAGGAGGGCCTACTCACCACCGGAGAGAGATGTCCGAACAGAACAGCAAAACCATCCGGCCAGGCGAGATAGGAACAGTCGGGTGAGAAACAAGAAACCTCGGCCCAATGTCGAGGTAACTTATTCCCCCCTTAGGGAAAGACCCTCAACCATCCTGGATGGCGGACTCCGTAACGGAACCATGACACGGCCGACTCCATTTGTTGGTACCATGGGTAAGCATCCAGGGGCCTACCGCAGATTCCATAGGACCGACGGACACACTACAGACAACTGTTGGACACTTAAACAGCAGATCGAACAACTCATCCAAAGAGGACATTTGAAAAAGTATGTAACTGAGGAAGAGCCGGGGAAGAGAAGGGCCGAAAGTCCTCAGAGAAAGCAACCGCCCAAGAAGGGGACCCGCAAGGAGCCGGCACAGAAGGAGAAGCACGAGGTAGCAAACCGTGGCAACGTCAACACTATTTCAGGAGGATTTTCAGGTGGAGGTTCCACCTCATCAGCAAGAAGGAGATATGCTCGGGCTGTCATGTCTGTGGCGGACAGCGGCTCGGAGGCACCTGTGCAGGAGTATCCGCCAATATCTTTTGACATCTCAGATTTCCATGGGGTCCAACCCCACTCTAATGATCCCATTGTCATCAGCATCACCACGAGCGATTACAGGGTAGCCCGGGTATTGGTAGATGGCGGCAGTTCAGCCAATGTTATGTATTGGAAATTCTTCTAGGACCTAATGCTACTTGGGGAGCTGTTAAAGAATTATCCTGGCACATTTGTCGGCTTCACAGGGGAGCAAGTGGAAGTTCGAGGATACTTTGACCTAAGGACGACATTTGGGGAGGCAGAATCGGCTAAGACGGTGGTGCTCAGGTACATGGTTGTTAACGCAAATTCGTCTTATAACATCATTGTTGGCAGGCCGACCTTGATAGCTTTAATGGCCGCAATATCTTACCCACACCTATGCCTCAAATACCCACTTCCTGATGGGGGCGTCGTCACCGTGAGAGGCAACCAAGCAATGGCCCAAAGATGCTATGCCAACAGTACCAGAGTCAAAACAATACAGAAGCCTGAGGCACCGAGGAGCTCTAATTGCAGCTTCCTAGACTTGGACCCCAGAATGTATGATGCCGCAAAAGAAGAGAAGAGGCCAAAGCCGGCTGATGCTTTGAAGGAAGTTATTATCAAACCTGCGCAACACTAGAAAACGAAGATTGGTACGGGACTGTCTGCTAAAATTGAAGAACAACTCATCAAGCTCCTAACAGACAACATTCACGTATTCACATGGTCTCCTCAGGACATGCCAGGTATCGATCCAAATTTTGTCTGTCATAGGTTATCACTAAATCCTTCTGTTAAGCCTGTGTCCCAGAGAAAGAGAAAATAGGGGTTGGAGAAGACCCAAGCTATTAAAGAGGAAACAGAGAAGCTACTGGCGGCCAAGTTCATCCGGGAGGTGAAGTACCCCACGTGGTTAGCTAACCCGGTGTTGGTGAAAAAATCAAACGGAAAGTGGAGAATGTGAATTGTCTACACCAACCTCAACAAGGCATGTCCGAAGGATGCTTATCCTTTGCCCAGCATATATGGGCTCGTAGATGGAGCCTCCGTTTACATGCTACTCAACTTCATGGACGCATACTCAGGCTACAATCAGATCAGAATGAGCTATGTTGACGCAGAGAAGACTGCTTTCATGACCGGCCGCTCCAACTACTGCTATGAAGTGATGCCCTTCGGGTTGAAGAACGCCAGTGTATCCTACCAGCGGCTGATGGACCGAATATTTGAAGGAGAAATTGGAAAGACCATAGAAGTTTATGTTGACGACATGGTGGTGAAGTCCCACACAGACTCTGCCCACATTGACAATCTTGCAAAGATATTCAAGCTACTAGAGAAGCACAATTTGCGTCTCAACCAAGAGAAGTGTTCCTTCGGAGTTCAAGTCAGAGAGTTTTTGGGTTATGTCTTAACCCACAGAGGTATAGAAGAAAATCCATCACAGTGCCGAGCCATCATTGAGCCTCGGAGCCCTACTAAAAAGGAGGAAGTCCAAGTGTTAGCTGGTCAGATTGGAGCGCTCTCCGGCTTTCTTGGCCGGTCTGCAAATAAGGTTCGGCCCTTGTTTTAGCTGCTCAGGAAAAATGCAAGCTTTAGGTGGTCTGAAGATTGTGAGAAAGCCCTCCAGTCCATTCGCAACTACTTGGCAGCCACGCCGATCCTCACCTCTCCAAAACAAGGTATTCCCCTACTCCTTTATCTGGCGGTTTCTAAGGATGCTTGCAGTGCAGTTTTGGTGCAAGAGTAGAACAGCCATGAACTCCCAGTTTACTACATCAGCCGGATGTGGAGAGGAGAGAAGCAAGATACCAGAAAATTGACAAGGCAGCTTATGCTGTTGTCTTAGCGGCCAGAAAGCTCAAACACTACTTTCAAAGTCACTCGGTGATGGTAAAGATAGATCTGCCAATTCGCCAAGTCCTAGCAAAGCCGGATCTTGCAGGAAGAATGGTAGCATGGTCGGTAGAATTATCAGAATTTGACATCAAACACGTCCCTAGAGGGCCAATCAAAGCACAAGCACTGGCCGATTTCATAGCCGAATTAGTGGAGGAAGATCCAGAAGTTACCCCGCCAGAGGAGTTCGTGTGGACTTTATCTGTGGATGGGTCCTCAAACATGAGGGGGAGTGGTGCTGGGATTACTTTAGAAGGACCAAACGGAATTCTATTAGAGCAATCTCTCCGCTTCAATTTCAGAGCCAGCAATAATCAAGCAGAATATGAGGCGCTCATCGCTTGAAATGATGCTTGCCACAGATCTCGGAGTGAAACACCTGAAGGTACGCAGTGACTCCCTCCTTATCACCGGAAAAGTCACCAACGCCTTCAGCACTAAAGACAGGCTCCTCGGCAGATACTGCGACAAGGTACAAAACCTTAAATCTAACTCATGTTCCCAGAGAACAGAATGGCAGAGCAGACATCCTCGCCAAACTCCCCAGCACTAAAAAACATGGCAACAATCACTCAGTGATTCAAGAAACATTGTTTGAACCCAGCATCAATAAGTTCCATGTTCTCTCAAATGATATTGAGCCGATGAGTTGGATGACCAATATATTTGCTTACCTGCAGGGAGATCAGTTGCAAATGCAGGAAGCGGAGTTAAAGAAATTGTCAAAGGTAGCAGCAAAATATGTCCTTATTGAGGCCGAACTATACAAAAGGGGATTTTCTTTGCCTATTCTAAAGTGCGTATCAGAACCGAAAGCTACAGAGATCCTGAAAGAAATTCATGAGGGAGTTATCAGCAGCCACGTGGGAGGACAAGCTCTCGCCGCTAAAATCCTCAAAGCCGGCTACTACTGGCCGACCCTCAAGAAAGACTGTTGAATACGTCAAGAAGTGCGATAAGTGTCAATGACACTCGGTTATCCCCAGAGCTCCGCCCACCAACCTCCAAGCAGTCATCTCTCCATGGCCATTCGCTGTATGGGGTGTTGACATCCTCGGCCCATTCACCTCAGCGGCCGGGCAAGTCAAATACCTACTAGTGGCAATTGATTACTTCACCAAGTGGATCGAGGCGGAGCCCATCACTACAATTTCGGCACAGCAGGTGAAAAAGTTCTACTAGAAAAAATTAATCTGTCGCTTCGGTATCCCAGCAACAATAGTCGCCGACAACGGCACCCAGTTCGCCTCTGACTTGGTGGCGCAACTATGCAAGAAATGGAGTATCTATCAGGCCTTTACCTCGGTCGAGCACCCGCAGACCAATGGGCAGGCCGAGGTTGCGAATAAAATCATCTTGAATGGTTTAAGGAGGAAGCTTGATGAACACAGAGGAAATTGGGCAGAGGAGCTTCCCCTAGTACTATGGTCCTACAATACCACCCCACAGTCTTCCACAAGGGAAACCCCCTTCAGACTAGTTTACGGGAGTGACGCCCTGATTCCAGTTGAAGTGCTAGAGCCTAGCCCAAGAAGAACTTTGACAGAGAATGTTCCTGATGAGAATGCCCTCAGAACCAACCTGGATCTGCTAGATGAAGTAAGAGAGCTCGCCAAAGTCAGGGAATGTGCCGCGAAACAGAGAGCTGCAAAGAGATATGACTCCAAAGTAGTGCCAAGAAGCTTCAAACCTGGAGATTTAGTCCTTAGACAGTCTAGCCGGGTGGGAGCCACAAGAAAGTTGTCTGGGAGGGTCCGTTCAGAGTCAAAGATGTCATCGGCCAAGGGGCCTTCAAACTAGAAAAGTTAGATGGCGGCAACATTGCAAGATCCTGGAACGCTGCAAACCTCCGAATCTACTACAGTTGAAAAGCAACTACAATCAGTTCTCACCGTCTTCTCGTCATTTATTCTACAATCATTTGTATGCGGCAATATATTCCCCAAATGTACTACATCTTCATTATGAATAAAGAGAACTGATTTTTCAAAGATGCGCCACAATAACCAAGTCCCGACCAAACAAGGACCGAGCAACGACTCGATGTTGTCCTCGGGCACAACAACCAAGGACCTAACGGACGAGAGCAAGGCTGACGAGCCATGTACCTCCGTTCGGCGCACCAGTTCGGTTTAACGTGAAGGTACCATTCACCAAAACTGAAAGGGGGCTGACATCGTATAGACTAAACTGTCGACGACGCCAACGTGCTCGGTGCGGTGTAAGAAGCTTTTGATGTGTAGGCGAAGCTAACGTGCTCGCCGACGGTGCCAACGAGCCCGGCACTGATAAAGCAAAAATTAAAAGACCCATGCGGAGTAAACCGGCCCAAAAGCCGACGTACGACCCTTGGGAACCAACAAGGCCACTCGAACATAACCGGTGAAATAAGCCGAAGAAAACATAACCGGCAAAACAAGGCGAAGTGCTAATACAAAACAGAAATGATTCAAGAACTATTCACACGAGAAGTCACAAAGCAAACACGAAGGTTTAAACTATTCACATTAATCAAACAAACAAAACAAGTCCACGCAGGGACGAAGGTAACATTATGCAAATCTTCAACAAAATATTACTTGAAAAATATTGCAGGAAAGTTAAAGGAGCTGCTCTGGATCCACCCTTGCCTCGGTCATTTCTTGATCTGCGCCACCCGCACTGTTGGCATGCCTCACCAAGTCTTCATCATTCAACAAGTTATCAAGGGTGGACATGTCTATGTGAGGAGAAGCATCTGCAGCAGGAACCTCTTGATCAACGATTTGGCCGCCGACCACCACTTTGTAAATATCAAACCTGCCAACATTTGCATCCGGATAAAGTAACTTTAATTGTGCCAAGGTAGCCTCAAATCCCTTGTCATACTCTTGGGCAGCAGAAGCCTTTAGGTCATCAACAGCCTCGGCCAAATCCGTGTCGGCAGCTAAATCTGGAAACAGGGCCGAAATCCTTTTGAACTCGTCGTTCCTGCGCTCTAACTCACTCCGAGCCTTCTCCAAGTCCTTAGCAGATCCCTCCAAAGCAGCCACCAGTCTCTTCTTCTCCTCAGACAATTCAAAAATTCAACCCTCCAACCTCCTTTTCTCTGCATCCCACTTCTGTAAATCAAGAGTCAGTTGTGCCTTCTCCTCCCGGCAAGATTTAAGATCCTCTTCATTTTTCTTCACACTATCTTCCAGCAGAGCATGATCAGCCATCGTCTTATTAAAAGCATCCTCAGCCAAATGGGCAAGCACCGAAGCCCAGTGACCATAACTTTTCACAGCCACCAATGTCCGTTGCACTCCCAACGAAGCAACCTTTTCAACGTCAGCTGCTCCAGCAGAAGAGTTCAAAACTCGGTTTCAAGGGTACCGAGAGTCAAAGACAGATCGAATAGGAGCATCAGGAGCCAGCTCTCTTCTGACACTTCAGCACATTCTTCCATGAAAGATCATTGGTAGTCGGCCCCACAGTAGGTAACCCAAGTTCCACACTCAGCCCAATCTTCTGCTTTTTAGCCGAAGGAGCATCGGACATAGGAGGAGGCCGAGGGGGACTTTTCTCAGAAACACCAGCTTGAACATTCTTTTCCGCACCAGCAGGACTCATAATCGGAGGGCTCCGTACCTCTTGAGGAGGATCAACAATAACAACCGGACTTGAAGACGTGCCTGCAGCAATTCCTTGCTTCAGCTTCTGCCTCTCACGGTAATTCTTACGGTCGGCGGCGCTGATTGGAGCCATTCCAAAACCACCTGAAAGCAGAGTTATGACCTTAAAAAAAAGGGAAGTGGGGCGTTCCTTAGATAATCAATCAATCTGTCAACATCATCTACTAAGTTTATTAGATAAGAGGCCTTCGACATTGTTTCAAAGGACTCCATGTATTCGTCCAACAAGTTTACTTCTGATCTCTCCCTGGTATTTAGCGCCCTCCGCTCAATCGAATACTTGTTGCGTGGGTTACGCGTCCAGCACAGAGGAAACCGCTCCTCCCCAGTCTCATCAACCAGCAAATGATGAAATTTTGGACCTGCTCGTAGCCGAAACCACATATTTTTAAAATCCTTGTAGCTACTCTTGTACGGCATCAAAAGATTTTTGTTGTTCACCAAGGATACCCAACGCCGCGGCTTCTTCATCGAAGTTTTAAAGAAATACAAAAACTTCGAAGGCTCACATGTGTGCCCACCCGTTGGGATGAAGTTGCGAAGGAGCCACGTTGATCATCCTAAGGACTTGGCAATAAAAAGGAGAAAAGGGCACCCTCACGCCTAAATGCTCAAACCAAGTCTGATACGCATAAACGTATGGTTCTTCTTCCTCCTCGGTGGCATCAGAGACAGCCTCGTCTAGTGAAATCGGACATGCCTCCGTCGAACCCTCACCGGCTGGATGGCACAGCATGCACCGAACCTTTATGAGGGATTCCTCCGTGCGCATCTCTGAATATGAATCTAAAACCTTTTGGTCTACCCAGGAATCCTCGCCGCTAGTATGATTGCTACCAGAAAGCTCCCCCTCGGCCATGTCTACAGATTGAGCCGACCCTGCAGAACTGGAAGAGGATTCACTGTCAAATTCCTCTCTCAAAGCATCTATAGCTCATTTTGATGAATGTATTAAACAATACACACAGTGCGAGAGGTTGCAGGCGGAACTGTGTTTGGGACAACGAAACTCAGAGGTTATCTCTTTCTCTTCCCAATTTCATTACTTATTTCCACTATGGATACCATTTCTATTTCAGGCAATACGAAGAAAGTGAATAGCAGGAAAGGAAACGAAGAAACGTGAAGCGAAGAACGCAGCAAAAACCCAAAGTGGAAGGAAACACAAACAACAATAAAACGTAATAAAGGGAAATCAGAGAAAAGCAACGAAACAAAGAAAGAGATTAACATAACATCAGAATGCAAAGGCACGAATAGGGAACTCGTATCTGTGAAATGATAATGAGTAGAAATGCGAAATCCTTACTGAAGCACAGGAGTCAAGAGTGCAAAGGGGAAGACGAAACGAAGTATAAGTGAAGCAGCACAGAAAAGGTAAAAAAGCCAAATGAAGAGTTGCGCGAAAATTTAAACCTCGTGATGCGAAGGATCCAACGGCGAGAGGCAGAGTTAAGCAATCAATGGTGTGCATCACACCAGTTCAAATTCAGCGCAATGGGGGCACGACACGTGGTGCCCTTTCAGTGGTGCGTCAGGAAGCGCGACGGTTCCCAATGACGTCATAATGACGTTTCCTGCCAAATCTGTCAGAAGTCTTGTCAAATGTCAACAGTCTTATCAAACGCTGACGGTCACATTCAGTTTGAAAAGAATGGAAGGGCGTGAAACCGGCGGTAATACGGGGAAGGATCGTTCATCAAACACATAACATCAATTTATTTATTTTAAACATCTCGTATTTACATTGCATTCGAACATCTCACATTCAACTTACATACGGCACTTAAACATCTTTACAATCAAGATAAAATAGAACCCTAAAACTACCCTCGGCTCTGCGAGCCGAGACCTATCTCTATTGTTTATGTAGGAAAGCACCGGTTTCTCTGAGGACAAGGGGATTTTCTTGATGAGCTTCCCGGCCTGATGAGCGCCGAGCAAGGAGATTTTCTTGACGAGCTCCCCAGCCTGGGCAGCAGCTGTTGTGCTACATCCGATGTTCTGAGCTGCACCAGTCAGGGATACAATATAAGAAGGTGGCACGACCGAGCATAGGGGGATTAAACCTTAAGCTTCCGTCGGCACCTCCCCAACCAGACCGGAGGCGACACAAAGTGGCTTGAGGATTGCCTGCTGATTATAGACAGAACTCCCCCCAAGCGACTGAGAAGCCGCCTCCTGCTAGTGGCAACCTTAACCTTCAGGCAAGTTGCGTTTTGAGTCTTCTACCCAACCCTAAAGCTACGAGGAAGGATTCCTGCAAAAGAAAGAGCCATAATTCCCGAAGATCAATAACCCCCACTTTGAGCCTCCTGGCAACCCCAACACAGTCAAACCTGACGGGGTTTCGCAGCAGACTCAAGGCAGAGGAGGTAATCTCAACTCCATAAAGCGAAAAAAAAAATGCCATAGGAAATGAAGTACAGAAAGCTTGAAATCTCTCCACTTATATAAGAAAGGAAAGCCTAAATCCAAGAAAATAGTAAATCTATATCTATATATATATATATATATATAACATTTCAGAATGCATCACATTTAATTCTAATCCAAGTGTCATCTTCACAACCATTTAGCATTTATTATACTTTTGTGATTTTTTTTATACAATATCTTTGTGATTCTTTTAATTGCCTTTAATTACACATTCCAAAAATGAACACTTCGTATCAACTTTATATATGGAAATAAAATCAACTTAATGGAATAAATATCAAGAAATATTTTTCATTCAGACAATTTCAAAATCTTTTATTTTTAAAATGATGCAATATTGTTTTCTATTCAGATTATTTCAAATTTTTAAAATATCTATTAATAATAATACATGTTAAACTACTAAGAGAAATATTTTAGTTTTTCTTCTCTTTATATAAGACGCATTTATGAGAATATTAATAACAAAATTAATATGACATCAATATAATGTGGTTACCATATAGTAAAAAGACAAATTTGTATCTATATCTATATTTATATATAATTATATAGTATAATATTTAAAATATGATTGCGAACATCCCTTTTTTTTATAAACGATGTATCTTATGCATGCAACTGCAGCGACTAATCTCTCGAATGGGGTAGAACCATAATAGGCGAGCCGAGTAAGACCACAATGGACGACAAAACTCTCCCTTAAGAGATTTAAAATTGTTGCATGCCAAATGCTGAATTCGAAGAAACCCGTACCATCTCATCCAAGTGTTCTTGGGTGAATTTTCTTTTTAATGAATGTCCCTGATGTTGAAATACAATCACTCCACGTAACAATAACAATAATAATAATAATAATAATAATAATAATAATAATAACATCACGTTTCTCTAATCCTGTCATTTAAACACTGACGTGGTAACTAAAAAAATTCAAAAATAAAACTAGTTTATATGCATTTAACTCTATTTACACTGAAATGTGTCTGACTACGTTTTCACACCAATTTTGGAAAATACTTTAATTAAACTCTTCATAAAGTCTATATAAGGCCGTAATTTCAATTCACCCAATGAAAAAATATTGCAACCTTCTAAAACAAGATGCATGTTTAATTAATTCAAACTGTATTTCCTTAACCCTGAATCTATCCTTAATTTTGTAATTATTATTTACTATAAAATCAATGAAGAGATTTGTGTTTTTGGTAATTTGATAATTTACTAATTTTCTAATTTGATATCCCATTTCTGGACACTATTGATTTCCAGTCTCTTCCTTCACCTCTCCACTCTCACGTTCACGCTCTCCCATAGCCTCTCAGTCTCTCTTTCCCACCAGTTTCATCTTCGCTTTTGCGCTTTTTCAGGAATATGTTTTTCTCTGCATTATTGTTCTACTGTCGAATGACTCTCATCACTCCACTAGATTTTTATTCAAGGCTCTTTTGATCCCTTCCAAGTCGAGTTATTCCTCAGGTTGTTTTGTTTTCACTCTTTAGAATTATTATTCTTATTATATTTTTGTTTTTCGAAATGGTGAACTTTTTGTTGATAAAGAAAACCTTTGGGATTGACTTTGCATTCTCACTAATGGGTTTCCTAATTTATACATGGTCTGTCTTTTCTTTAATTATTAAAATTTTGTCCATATCATATTGCAGGGTTCTTCCCTTTTAATCCTTTCAAATTATTCTTTACTTCCAAGTATTTTTTATATAAGTCTTTATGTTTCTTTTTAAAATAATTATTACATTCTTTCATCAACTCCAATTGTTCAGTTGATAGGAAATACTCCACGTGATTATATGTACAATTTGTGGAAGGATTTGTAGCATGTATTGCTGTCAACTTAGGGTAAATATATAACATAGGCGAATTCCTTTATTCACAAACTATAGCAGCAAAGTGTTAAGATTGTGATGAAGCTCCTTTAGTTCTCTTTATTGCTAATGCTACTGTTATTTCTTGAAACAAAGCTCCATTGTAAAAAAATAAAGTTTTTTGATTACTTATGTGTGGTTGATAATGAAACTCCTCTTCATACAAACAATTTGAAGCAAAAATGTGTTGATGACTTGATTTGTTAAATACGGGTAGCACATCCTCACTTTCTTGCTTTTGCCTACTTTTGAATACATTTATCGTTTCTTTTCAAGTTTATCTATTCAAATTTTCTTCTAAGAGATATTTATGGTAGGGGAGATTTTTCATGGTCGGTCGAGTCAAATATGAAGCAAATGATAAGAGGACTTTCCTTAAACTCTAAAATATTTTTTAATGAGAAAAAGGAGCGTTAGAACCCAACCAAAGACAGCAACGGACTACAAAGCCAAAAAGCCTCCACTCTCCTAAGTTTTGTTTAAAAGACACACACACGCACATATAATTTTCTAATTTTTATGGACACATTCATGCCCCTAATACAAGAATAAAAATAGAGATATCAGTGAGGCAGGATGGGAATGAGAAATATTCTCTCGCCTACCGTCCACATACCTTATATTACTCCACATCCACACTTTCCACATTGAAGAATTTTCCTCCCCCATCCTCATCCCCGCGACGAGACCCTCTATATATATATATATATTCGTTAAAGTTTCATAATAGTTTTATTTGAAACTGAGACCCTGCGGATTAGGGGTATAATCCCTATCCCATTCCTCACCTTTCCTTCGGGGAAATTTAGTCATCTTCCCCGTCCCCACGGGGAATAGTTTTCTAATTGGGTAGTTTTCACGAGTATTTTTACGTATAAAGAGAAATTGACATCTCTAAGTAAAAGTAGTACACCAGACATAAATAAATCTTTTGCATGAAAATAAACTAACATCTAAACATAAGTTAACAAACAAAATATAATTTTTTTCAGCAATTTTCAATAGGATAAGTATACCCGTGCATAGCATGGGTTAAATACTCTAGTACTGCAACAAAGGAATTAACGCCAGTCAAAGTTTGAAACTGACCAGTCAAAGCTGAAACTTCCAAGGCGAATCTGAAACGCCAACAGACATGCAGCCGAAGACTAAAAACTTCACGACAAGCCGAAGTCACCTTAGAGCGCCTTCACGCAAAGCACTTGCCGCTCGAGGGACTGTGTTCCTAGCCATCCGCCCAGATAGGTTCGGTCCCACTACACCTCCAGGCCGACACGACTGACTCACGAAGACAAGACAAAACCAGACAAGGCCTCGGCCCTCCTTTAGAGCCGAGGGGCTCGTCGGCTACACAGAGTGAGGGGCTCCCCCACCGCGTGAGATCCGGTCCCATCACCGCCTTCGGCCGAGAGCAGCCTTGGGCTGAATACATATGGAAAGCCCACGGTTCCCGCCTAATTAATGTACCATTAATGCATTGCATTTATTAGCATTAATTAGCATTAATTATGTCTCCGTAATAAATACACGCCCTAGAGGCCAATGGAAGGGATCCTGAATCCGTTATTCTCACATTACACTATACTTGATCTCTAATTCTCATAATCATCACCTCCTAACTACGTCTGGCCTAAAGGAGTAGTTAGGAACAGTGTTCTATGACTTATTTTGGATCAGCTTGTTCCAAATAGACATTCTAAATCATTTTTAAATTATCACTTCATGTTCAAACAAGGCACCATCACATCTCCTAGATCTACTAGGGTTCTCTCCATTGTTTGAGGCAACGTCTCCCTCCCTACTCGCTTCAATATATCGGTCACCTCCCACTGTTTTGTACGACTCTCTTCACTGCCAACATGAACAGAATCCCCTTCTACTCTGTTAATACAAAAAAAAAATCCTCCTCTTAGACCTGTAGACCTCGCTCTTCCCCTCAACCCACCTAAGAATCAGCCTCCTCTCAACCCACCGAACAACACTGAATCTGAATCTAAGGTGAACTTTCATCCGTTTATTATACAATCCCATCTTTATGTTGTGTTGCCCCTGTTCACCAGTATATGCTTTTCATCTTGTTTTTCACTCGACTTTTGGTCCTTCTTTGGCTAGTGTGTAATTTTGATTTTCCTATGATTTTATGTGGAAAGTGTTTGTATTAGCTTGTGAGTGGATTGTATTGTGTTAGTATTGTGATGTTCAATTGTGAAGACTGAATTTGCAACTAGGTAAATTTAGAATAATGATTTTTTATAGGCAAAGTGGTTAATAATTAGTGTGTTAGTTGTTATAGGGGAGGGGGGAGAGGGGTTCGAACCCCGTACGCCTACATTTTTCCACCAACAATTTCTTTTTCACTCAACCATGTGAGCTACCCTTCTTGGACTTATTTAGAGTAATGTATTAGGTGCTGAGTGATTAGTAATTGCTACAATATGTAGTTTGACAAAGAATAATGGTTCTGTGTTGTACGTTCAAGTGATGCTTTTCTTACAGTTTAAGAGTTGAGCCTTAGAGGCCGCTGGTTGATTGGCCTTCACATTCACTGAATGTTTTAGATCAGTACTGTCATCCATTCTACTTTTTTTGTGGATTTTTGTTGCTTCTTCTTTGGTTGCTGCTACTCTTAGCTTGGTACCATGCTTGGAATAGTATTTAGGGTAATAGCCATAACCTATCTGTACTTGAATAATACATAACAAGTCGAAAAGTATTACAAGAGGTCGGATAGTTTTTTGTCTATCACGATATATGCTAGTTTATTTTTTGTCTGATGATCTTATGACAGGCCTTCTTTCCTTTTCATAGCCGAGTCTTGCTCTAACTGTCAGGGTGGTTACTTATCCGGCTTCCTCGTCATTGTGTCTCTCTTCAGCCACCTGTCCTGCTGATGTTGTGGCATCCTTATCCATTCCATAGTCATCAGGCCGAGAACACGTGTCCTGCTTCATGAGCACCACTTTTCATGCTCTTGTTGAGTCGTCAAACCGTGCTGGCCTGCCGGGCTATCAAGCCGGTTTGGACGGTCCACAGCCCCCCAAGCTCGAGTGCTGTAAGGGCGAAGAGGTTAAGGAGATGAAGAGAGTTTTTGAAGGAAGATGGCCTCGGGGTTGCTGTGAGAAGAGCTTGGAGCTATTTGGCGTGTTGGGATGCAGTTTTTTCCACTGAAGGTGTCTTTTCAATGTCCGAGGTTATTGTCGATTTCTGACGACGTTTTGAGAACTAAAGGAATACGAAATGGTCTTCTTTTGCTGAGATCCTTTTTAAAGGAGGAGATGATTGATCACAGCCAAGTGATATTTATAAGCCGAGCTGAGCACACACGTTTTTTCTTGGGACTGCGCGCCAAGCCTTTACGTTCCATCAATCTTGCTTTAAGTCTTTTCATGTCACCTCCGCTCTGCCTCTGACGCTTCCTTTACCTGCTTCGACACGCATGAGACGTGTGTCCTGCTACCTGGAGCTCTTAAATGTTCTCCTTATATAGAGGAGACCTTCTCATTTGGAAAATTACACAGCTGCTATATCTGAAAATATCACAAACACTATGTTTTGCTCCTAGCTTGCATTTCTCAATTGCTTCGTCGTGAAGATCTGTTATTTGCTCAAGGTAACCTCTATTTCCTTTATCCTTTTCTTTGGTTTCCTTTCTTCTTCATTTTTTGAGTTTGTAAGATGGTCAAGATCTGGGAGTTGAACGAGAGTGGAAAGGAAGTATCCGTGGTACCCCGTTCTCGTATTCTTACCTTAGAAGCTGCCAAATCTAGGCTAAAGAAAGTCCTTGCCGAGATAGGCAGCTCAGAATCCTCAAATGATGATTCGGATAATGACCCCGTTACCTTTTATTCTTCAGGATCCAGCTTTGCAGTGAGTTCTGTTGTACTCAGCCGCGTCGTAAGGGTTATAATGGCCTCTGAAGTTGTTGTTGAAGAGTCTGTTGATTTTGAGGCTTTGGAATATTCATCCTCTTTCGAAACTGAAAAGAGTGTTTCCGAGTTCCGCGCTAGTAATAAGATGTCTTCTACAGGCAAGGAGGAAGATTTGATAGTTGAGCCTTGCAGAAAGGGGGAGCCGGTCTTCTTAACTAGGCCGAGAGGTGTAAGAGATGAGAGAACTTATATGTATGTGTGCGTTTTCAGCAACCTGAAAGTTAAGATGCACTTCACCCGGTTTGAAAATATGGTCCTAAGAGCTTTAAACGTTGCACCAAGTCAGCTTCATCCCAGTAATTGGGCTTTTATGCGGGCATTTGAGATAATATGTCGTGCTTTAAATATTACCCCCCCCGAGTAGGAACTTTCTATTCTTTTTATAGAACAAAAGGGATTGACAACGACAAATGGATCTCGTTGACTAAGCATGTTGAGAAACCACTACTGATTCCTTATACCCAGTGTAGCGACCGAAAAATCCAGGTGAGGGATACCTCGAAGGTTCAAAAATGAAGCCGCCACCAAAGTTTAGTTTAAGGGCAAATATTGGAAAATCCCTATTGAATGGATAAGGGTCCTTTAGACGAGATTTGGGTTCGGGAGTCGGTTATGCATGGGGAAGGTGTTAGCACCCCACGACATCCTTCCTAAGGAAGGTTACCTGCTAATTAGTTATTGGAGAGAAAGTTATTTTTTAAAATATTTAATTTTACCCCTTTTTTATTGTTAGCTAAAAGAAATTTAAAAGAAAGCACTTTGATATTTTTGAATTTTAAGAATAGGATTATTTAGAAGAAAGACTAAAAATTGTTTTTTTATTAGTGTAATTGACAGAGGTCGGCCGCCCTCTGCTCCTACGTATCTCTTGGTAGAAAATAAAATAACACGTAGTTCTTGGTAGAAAATATTTGTTTTTCGGTGTTTTTTAATTAGGGATTTTAGGACTCATGAGTGATCAGTTCATTTGTCCTAAAAAGCTGACTAATCCGATTATACAATCGACTTAATCCCTATTTTTTGAAAATATGTTTTTTGGAGTTTGGAAAATGGTTTGATATGTTTGTGTGTTTTTTTTTAATTTTTGAAATTATTTATTTTGAATAGGGATTTTAGGACTTGATCCGTAACGGTTCATTAGTGGTCCTAAAAAGCTGACTAACCCAATCGTACGACCGACTTAGTCCCCTATTTATATTTCTGGTTTATTTATTTATTTTATGGGTTTTTTATGGGAAAAATATATGTTGCAAAAGAAATTATTTTTGTAAAGAAATATATAAAAAAAAAAACGAAAAAAGGGAGCATTAAAATAATTTAAAAAAAAAACAAAGCCCAAACCATATATAGTCATAACCTTTAACCTTAACCTAATTTTTTCCATTCCATCACCTTCTCAGCGCCGCATACACACATACGTTGGAGAGAGAGAGCGAGTTTTGAGAGAGAGAAAAAAGGGGGAACGGATCCACTAATTTGGTGGCGGGAAACTGCTGCTGACTTTAGGGAATTTATGACCGTCTGACTAATTAAATGGTTTAGATGTTGCCACGTGTCCCATCTTTTCCTCTCTTTCTAAAATAGCCTGAATACCCAACGTTTCCATTACCCTGTTACGTTTCCACTACCCTTATGCTTCGCTAGGGCAGTTCGTTTCACTGGTGCTTCACCGTCGTGCCGTCGCCGCCACTGGTGCTTCGCCGCCGTCCCATCTTTTTGCCGTCACCATTACTCTGTTACGTTTCCACCACGTTTACTAATAAAGGTGAAAACTTTAGCATTTAAATTGTGTTTATTATTGTTTAACTATCATCAGTATATTCAGTTTAATAAAGTTATAAAACCTGATTCTCAAATATAGCTTTTACTTTAACTCATGGATTTTTAAACTTGCGATGACGGCAAGGTAGCCAAAACAAGACTCTCTGTTTTTTTTGAAAGAACTCCAAAACAGAGTATGTTATTGTTTTATTTGAAGTGTATATGAACTTTTCAATAGCAACATGAAGTGTAAGAACTTTTCAAGTTGCCTTTTATGTTATTATTATTATGTTATTTGAATAGAAAACATAGTGGGAATCGAAAGCCATGTGACAAAGATTTTCTTAACAAGGAAGTTGAAAATGGGAGCTCAAGAGGTAAATAAATGTCTGTGTGCTTCAAAAAATAGAAAGAGAGAAAAATATGGGACATGTGGCAACATCTAAACCATTTAATTAATCAGACGGTCATAAATTCCCTAAAGTCAGCAGCAGTTTCCCGCCACCAAGTTAGTGGATCCGTTCCCGAAAAAAGGGAGAGAAATTAGGGAGTGGATTCATGGAGAGAGAGAGAGAGAGAACGAAAAAAGAGGACTATGGCCTCATGGCCATGCCGGAATTGCGATGGAGAGAGGAGGAAGGAAATGACGCAGTGGCTGTGTCTGGTGGCCGGTGGAGGATGACGACCACCGTCTGCGGTGGCCGGAGCTTTCAGGTTCGTTTACTCTCTCTTTTTTACTAATTTTCGTTTTCTTCTTCTCTTATTCCTACTGTCTCTGATCTCTTCTCTTTAACAGATTTCATTTTTTTTAACAGGTTTCGTTTTCTATTTTTTTAATACCGGTGACTTCATCTTTGAACAGATTAATCTAAAACCTTTGTTTAATTATTGGCTGATTTCGTATTTTGGAACCAAAATATAAACACTGAATTTTTCTAATCGTTATTCTACTTTTGATTTTGTATATACAACCTAAATTCATTTTTACCGTCTTTTATCTATTTCCACCTACTTTTAAAACCATCAGCTAATATACTGCTAGTATTTACAAACAGTCACAGAGACATTAAACTACCTCATTTCAGAAATTCATCTAATTTAAACAAAGATATATGCATGAAATTAAAATACATTAGGACCAACCTCTAATCCAGCCTCTGATAGTCACCTTTTAGCTGCCATTGGTGCTACTTCTGAATGGCTCTGCTTTATATAGGCATTTTTAGGTTTAGGGAAATTAATTATTTGATTCGATTTCGATCGATTTCGTTTCCCTATTTCAGTCATCGGGCCTCATGAAAAATGTTGTAGAGCAAGTTGAGCCCATGGAGCAGCTGCTGGATATTTATTTTCGTGTTCCATTTTTTTGTATTTTTTGGACACTTGATAATTGTAAATACTAATTTAAATTAATTCTGATTTTATTATTATTTTTGTTTTTTATGGCTTTTTTTATTAAAGAAAAACAAAAAGAAATTGGGCCAAATTCACGAATAATAACTGAGGTCCAATCGCAAACGCCAAAACACGCCCAAACATGAACGTCAGGCCTGATTAGAACAGAATGTTAAAATTGGGTCCAAAAATAAACTCACTTTAACGGGAAAAAACAAGTAGTAGAAAAAGACCGGACAAAATTGGGGTATGACACCCAGTCTTACAAATCCTTCAAAACACGCTTTTTTTGGGTTCGAGGGAGCCCCTCTTGCCCGGAGATGTTTATTGGAGTTGGTGGAGCTTAGCAGTATCCTCTGTATTGGAGGAGTGATGTTTTCCAAGTTTCTGGAGTAAATCAAAAGTTTTTGTTACCTGAATATCAGGAAACCACTCAGTTTCTGAGTTCCTTTGCTCCAATGTGTTGTAAAGACATCATTGGTTTCGAAGGAAAAGATGAAGAATTGCTTCAGTTTCTGGGTAAGCCATGTCGTAGCGTCTTCGACTATTCGAATGAATTCATGATTGATCAACCTTGTGTTTTTATTTATGTTTCAGGAAGGATGTCAACTTTGAAGGAGAAAGATTTGAGGGCTTATCTCAAGAAAGCTGCGGATAAGAGAGCTGCTCAAATTACCATTGCTGATACCGAAGTTGGGTTGCTGAAGGAACAAAAAAGGATTGTCCACAAGACGATGCTTGAAAATTGAGAGTGATGGGCCTATCCTTGCGCAACCCTTAAATGCTGTTGGTGGCAATCAAGGCGTTGTTGGTGAGACCTCCCAGAAACCGGTGAAAACTAGAAGGCAACGCCAAGCCTTGCCCGAAGCTTTTGCTGTTGCCAAGAAACCAAAACTTGATGAAGGTATGGTGACTTGGTCTGATACTCTTTCTGAGTTTCATGGGGAAGAAGGTGGCGTCAAGTCGTTGCGGGATAAACGCTTTTCGGTTTCCCACTTCGTACAAGACGAGTTGGTGACGGAGGATGCTGTAGGCCGGGTTGAAGCCATTGGGCCTGATCAAGCTGCTATTGCTCTTCAATGGTACAAATTGAAAATAACATCTATTAGCCAGATTTTTACGGAGGAGTTCAACAAGTTGAGGGTTCAAGAACGAAATAACAGAAAAGCTCTTGAGGTTGCAAAGAAGTCGCTGGCTGATCAGCTTGATTTGGCCAAGGAGGTTGCTCGTCTGAAATAGGTGGCAACTGATCTCGAAACCAACCAAAAGGAGAAGGAGGCTTTTCTTAAGAAAACCTATGATGATACCCTTGCTGAATGGGAGGAGAAATTGGCTAAGGTCCGCCAAGAGTTAGATACCAAGTCGGATAGCCTCTAGCAGAAGGATGCAGAAATTGAGGAACTCAAGGTAGGTGCTGTCGAGTTCATGTTGTCCGGCTTTGATAAGGCCAAGGCTCAGGTGGAAGTTCTTTATCCTGACATAGACCTTTCTGAGCTTAGTGCTTTTAAGACCATCGTTGAAGGCAAGCTGGTGGACATGTCAGCTTCAAGTGGAGAGGATGATAAGGCTGACGATGTGAGGCAAGAGAAGAAAGTGAAATCCGATGTCTAAATGCTTTGTTTTTTCTTCTTTTCCTTCTTAGTCTGACCTTGCTATTTTTGGTTTTGTTTAGTAGTGCCCTTGGGCCTTTTTGTAATGCCTCCGGGCTGATCTTTGTAATGCCTTTGGGCCTAACGTTTTGTAACGCCTTCAAGCCTTTTAATGAAGTCTTCTATTTTTGTTCGTTTGATTGCCCTTTTAACCTTATTGTTTAAGGAATTTTCTGGCTTGAACTGATGTTACGTTGTCTGAAAATGTTTCAACTTTGGAGTTGATTTTGGTGAAACATACTGAACTCGAGGAACCTCGGTTCTAAACAAAGTGTTTCGGGCATACTTTTACATGGTACTTCCAAGGGGAGTTATAGTATACCTTTTCTCTGTTTGAGCTCGGTTTCTTTAGGTTTTTAGGACTTACTTTGAAAAATGTCCTGTTGACCTTTTCTTGGATGATTAACCATTGAACTTTCTTAGCTTTTAACTTGAATTTCTAGTTGGTCTTAGTTCTTTCTTTGATCAAATAATTAATTTTCTCACATCAATTGCAGTAGAAGTGAGTGGGAGTGACCTTCGAATGAGGAGTGAACCCTTGTCTCATGGAGACTTGTCGCAGAGCCCTACTTTTTACTTTGGTTTTACTAATCTTCAATTGTAGTAGAAGATAGTGGGAGTAATCCTTTAAAGAAGGAGGAACCCTCGTCTCAGGGAGACTTGGTGCAGAGACCTTCTTTTTTAATTTTATTTTAACTAACTTCAATTGCAGTAGAAGGTAGTGGGAGTAATCCTTTATTGAAGGAGGAACCCTCGTCTAAGGGAGACTTAGTGCAGATACCTGCTTTTTTGATTTTGGTTTAACTAACTTCAATTGCAGTAGAAGGTAGTGGGAATAATCCTTTAAGGAAGGAGGAACCCTCGTCTCATGGAGACTTTGTACAAGTTTGTGCTTGCTTTTTATTGTTTCTTAGTATGCATTCTGCAGCTTATGCATTTTGAGTGTAAGCCGACCTTTGTCTTTGTTTTGTTTTAATCACTGTTTAAGAAATTGTAAAAGAATCAACACAAGAGGATAATCAACTGGCAAGCCTCGCTAAAAACTCCCTGTGGGAGAAAAGAGTACTTGCCAGGTTTATTCATTGATTTGCATAGCTTGTACATATACAAGGTAGAGTACAACTTGTGAAATTCAAATATAGGAAACAAACACAACATTACTGAAAGGGAAAACACACAGAAATAACTCGAAGTACACCTTAATGGAGAGGTGTGTTCAGCTGTAGTAGAAGCATAGGTTGGTCGAGTTCCATACCCTTGGGACAGGTGCCCCTGTCAAAGTTTCGAATTTGTAGGCTCCTGGGGAGAGCTCAATCATGATCCTATAGGGTCCTTCCCCATTTGGGGAGAGTTTTCCCGCACCATCTGACTTTGAGGATCTTCTCAGGACCAAGTCGCCTTGCTTCATTTCTCTGGGAATTACTTTGTAGTTATATCGCCGAGCTGCGCGTTGCTTGACTTCAAGTTCACGCAAGTGAGCTATTTCTCTGGTTTCGTCTAGAAGATCCAAATTGGTTCTGAGATTTGCCGTGTTGGCTTCTTCTTCAATGTTTTCTCGTCTGAAACTTGGCTCGCCGAGCTCTACTGGGATCATGGCGTCAGATCCAAAGGCAAGTTTGAAAGGTATTTCACCTTGTACAATGTGGGGTGGTATGGTATGACCAGATGACTTGGCATAGTTTCTCTGCCCAATTACCTTTGACGTCATCTAACTTCTTCTTCAGGACAGATAAGATTACTTTGTTTGCAGCCTCAGCCTGTCCATTTGCTTGCGGATGTTCAACTGATGTGAATTTGTTTTGGATGTCGAGTTCTCTGCAGAAGTTTGTTACTACTGAGCTCTAGAATTGGGTGCCATTATCTGATACGATCTCAGTCGGTAAGCCAAATCGGCATACGATGTTCTTCCAATATAATTTTTTGACTCTGGCTGCTGTGATTTTGGCAATCGGCTCTGCTTCCACCCATTTAGTGAAGTATTCCACTGCTACGATCAAAAAATTGACTTGACCTCGACCGATGGGAAATGGTCCCAGGATATCAACCCCCCATCTGTAGAACAGCCAGGGTGCTGAAATGGATTGAAGGACTCTTGTGGGTGCATGGTGAAGATCAGCCTGTTTCTGACATTTGTCACAGGCTCTAGAGAAGTGTATGCAATCTTTGTTGAGGCGTGGCCAATAGTAGCCAGCTCGGATTACTTTGTTAGCCAAGGCTCTGCCTTCTATGTGACTTCCACAGACTCCTTGATGGATTTCCCTCATTACACAGCCGGCTTCGTTAGGGAGTGTTGTCATCAAACTCTTAGATCCTAGCCGTGGGGTCGGCCAGAGGTTTGGACAGTCTTTAATTCCTTTTCTTCAAGCAATTGCGTCCAGGAGGGAACTGTGCTCCTCGACTATGGGTTTCCTGACTCCTCAGGAAAGGGTCAGGCAAGGTGAGAAGGGACGCGAGTGTTGGATTACTACGGCTAATGCATTAAAAATAAAGTAAAAGCAGGAAGTGCGATAAAAAGAAGATAAATGAAATAAACGTAGAGTTTGACTTGATTGGTGTGTGTCCTTTACAATTCACTCTAATGCTATATATATACACAGGCCCTCGTCGGCCACTAAGGTAGCCAACATTTGCCTGCCGTTGGATCGATCTAAGATCAATGGTTCTCATTGCTTCCTAGGCCTTGTACACAGTGAAGTAACTGCCCACGATCCCCACTGGCACGGTTAGTGGGGTGAGTGCTCGTCGCTCCAGGTTTCCCGGCCTCGCTCCCCCGTTTGAACTTCAACCGTTCCCAGGATCTTCCTTCATGTCGTGTCCTGCCTACCAAGTAACCCCCATCTTGCCTCGGCCGTATAGTGGCTCGGCTATCCTGGCCCTACCCTAGGTAATGGTCCGAGCATCCGAGCCACCGAGGCCTTGGCACTCTGTGAAATGGGGTGGTTTCTCTCCCTCGGCTTAGCTTGTTGGTCCTCGGGCATAATCCTCCCTCGGGGTTATCTAATCTGAAGATAGGATTGGGGTTATCTACTGGCAGTTCATCATTTTCCAGATAAGATAGGATTGGGGTTATCTAATCTGAAGATTGTACTGTGTAATAGATCGTCTTATAAGCTGGATGGATAAGGGTCCAATCTGTTGTTTCCAGAGCATAGCAAGGTTTGCATTCTGGGACGATGCTGGGTGCCAGCAAAGTTTCTTGAATGACTGTGTGATGTTTGTCTGGCTTTTTAGTGCTTTCTAATTTAGACAGGACATCAGCTCGGATCTTTTGCTCTCTTGGAACATATAATAACTCGAAGAAGGTGAAAATATTTGCCAATTCTTTGACTTTGTGGAGGTACTTGCTGAGTTGAGCAGCCTTGGTTTGAAATTCGCCAGAGACTTGGCTGGTGACTAATTGAGAATCACTTTTGATTTTTAGGTGCTGGACCCCGACTTCCTTGGCAAGCTTCATTCCAGCGATCAATGCTTCATATTCTTCCTGATTGTTGCTGGTTTGAAAGTTAAAGCGCAGAGATTGTTCAATCAAAAGGCCATCTAGGCTTTCAAGTGTGATTCTTGCACCGCTGCCTTTAAGGTTGGATGCGCCATCTACTAACAAAGTCCAAGAAACCAGAGTTGATTATGGGTTATCTGGTGTGAGTTCTACCATGAAGTCGGCGAGAATCTATGCTTTTATGCTTCCTCTTGGAAGGAATGTGATATCATACTCTGAGAGCTCTATCGACCAAGCCACCATTTTGCCTGCGAGGTCGGGCTTCCTTAGGACTTGCTTGATTGGGTGATCTGTCCTGACAATGATTTTGTGGCTTTCAAAATACGGACGAAGTCGTCATGCAGTTGTGATGAGAGCCAAAGCTAATTTTTCAATTTTCTGGCATCTGAGCTCGGCAGCTTTTAGGACTTTGCTGCAGAAGTAGACTGGACGCTGCTCTTTTCCTTCATCTCGTACAATGACCGAGCTCATTGCTTTTTCTGATACAGCCATATATAGAAGTAATGGTTCTCCAAATTTTGGCTGAACCAAAATCGGAGGTGAGGAGAGGAATTGCTTTATGTTCTCGAAGGCAACTTGACATTCATTTGTTCATTCGAGTCGACCATCTTTCTTTAAGGAGTTGAAGAAATGGAAAGCTTTGTAACCTGCACAGAAAATATCCAGGGGAAACAATGACCGAGGTGACCAGTTAGTGGATTTGTGCGTCTTTGGTGTTAGAGAGTTTCTTTGATCTAATGATATCTCTATCACCTGCACATGATAAGAGAGTTTCTTTCCATTTGTCTTGGTTGGCTTCAATGCCTCGATTTGTTAGCATGAAGCCAAGGAATTTTCCTGCTTGCACTCCAAAGGTGCAGTTGGTGAGGTTTAGGCGCATCTGGTGTTTGCGGAATGAAGAAAAAATGTCCTCCAAGTCGTCAACATGTGGCCTGCCCTCCTCTGTTTTGACCACCATATCATCTACGTAGACCTCTAGATTTTTGCCGATTTGCGTGCTAAAAACCCTGTCCATTAGACGTTGATAGGTAGCTCCAGCGTTTTTGAGGCCGAATGGCATCACTGTGTAGTGGTAATTGCAGGAGTCAGTCATGAATGTCGTTTTGTCAGCATCATCTGGGTCCATCTTAATTTGATTGTATCCAGAGAAAGCATCCATAAAGCTTAAGAGGCGATAGCCTGAAGCTCCAACAATTAAGGCATCAACACTTGGTAGACGGTATGGATCTTTAGGACATGCTACGTTCATGTCGGTGAAGTCAACGCACATGCGCCATTTTCCATTGGATTTCATGACGAGCACAACATTTGACAACCAGCTTGGGTACTGGATTTCTTTAATGAAGCAGGCCTCTAACAGCTTCTTAGTGTCTTCTGCGACAACTTGTTTTCGTTCTATCCCCAACTTCTGCTTTCATTGGGCAACCTGTTTGGCTGCTGGCCCAATAGAAAGCTTGTGAGATATGAATGCTGGGTCAATGCCAGGCATGTCTGCGGGGGTCCAAACGAAGAGGTCAATGTTATTTTTCAAGAAGGCGATGATTGTTTCTACCTCGTTCGGGGAGAGATTGGCTCCTATGTTGGTGATATGTTCAGGAGTGGCTCCTATCTGGACTTGCTTCAAGTCGTTAATTGGTCTGAGTCTCTGGTCACTGAAATCTTCTCTCGGGTCCAAATCGGCAAAGTTGATGTTATGAGAGCTGGCTTTTGGGTTGTGTTCTACATTTTTCTTTTTTGTTTTGAGACTGTCAAGGTAACACTGCCGGGCTGCTTCTTGGTCTACTTTCAAGGTCCCTACACCTCCGTTGTCCAAAGGGTACTTGAGGGTCAAGTATCGTGTTGATAATGTTGCGCCCAGGATGTTTAACGCTGGTCTGCCCATGATGATGTTGTATGATGATTGGGCATCTACAACCACCCGTGCCAAATGTGGTGTTGAGGGTGATGTGCCCTTTGACTTGGACCTGTTCACCTGAGAAACCAACTAAAGTAGCATGATAAGGTTGCAAATGTTCACGAGATAATTGCATACCTTAGAAAGCATCTCAGTAAATGATGTTTGCCGAGCTGCCTGGGTCTATTAGTACACGGCAAACATTGAAGTTAAGCAGTTGTACAATGATCACCAATGGGTCGTCTTCATGAGGTGCAATTCCTTCCAAGTCTTTTGGGGAGAAGCTCAAGATAGCTTGATTTTGGGGGTTACAAGACCCGTTTCTGTATCAGCTGTTGCACCCCGAAAAATCCTTTGGAGGGATTTCTCTTCGCACAACATGAATTGGAGTCGCCACCAATATTTTTTAGAGGTAAAACATTGAAAAAAACCTTTCTTGAAAGACAATGGTCCTTGGAACCACGAGATTTGAGTTCGGGGGTCGGTTATGCATGGGGAAGGTACGAGCACCCCACACATCCTTTCTACTGAAAGGGAACCTCGATTTGACGTGTGATTTAAAAGGTTGATTTAAGAAATGCTTTGTTTTTATCTCTCTTTATCTCTCCTTACTTTATGGAAAAACTTAAGGAAAATTTAATCTTTTGCGCTTGACGGGAGGGCACCGTGCCTACGTATCCCGGGGAGGGAATCAAAGCAACGTAGTTCTTGTTTTCGAAAATTGTTTTGTTTTTAGAAATTGCCTTGTTTTGGAAAAGGGTTTGTTTTTTTTTAAAAGAAAATGGTTTTCATTTGTCGTGCTTGACGGGAATGTGACCCGCTCCTACGTATCTCCCAGTGCGATGGAGAATTCAAAGCTTACGTAGTTCTCGGTTGTCGAGAAAAGGTTTTTATTTTTTAGTTGTTTAATTGTGAAAATTGAATGTTCGCAGTGATCAAACAACAAAGGTTTCGAGTGATCACCACTAGCATCCCATTATTGACGATCGTGCAAGCAAAGGCTTCGCATTATCCTCAACAAAGTTTTTAATTTGTGAAATGAGAGTTCTTTTTAAAAATGAGTGTTCATGATAATCAATTGAGCAAAGACTCCAAGTGATCACCACTAGCACCCCATTATTGACGATCGTGCAAGCAAAGGCTTCGCATTACCCTCAACAAAGTTTTTAATTTGTGAAATGAGAGTTCTTTTGAAAAATGAGTGTTCATGATAATCAATTGAGCAAAGACTCCAAGTGATCACCACTAGCACCCCATTGTTGACAATCGTGCAAGCAAAGGCTTCGCATTATCCTCAACAAAGTTTGATTTGTGAAAAATAGTTTGAAATTGTTTTGAGAAGAAGTGAAGTTGTTTATCAATGATTATGTAAATGCAAAAAAAATGTTTTGAAGTTGGAACGTTACTAACGAGTAACAAGTTGTTCTTTGTATGCAACATGGTTTTGAAGTTTTGGAGAGTTACTAACGAGTAACAATTGGTGGAAATCAAAACAAGCAAATTGTGAACACCAATTCAACATTTTAATGCACCACAACAATTTAATGCATCAAGGCTCTAAGTGGCCTATCCTTTGCCAAAACTTCACAAGCTTCAAACAACAATTTACATTAAACTCAAAGAGCAAAGAAAGCATGATTAAACTTGAGGATGCATCAAGGTCATTGGAGACCAATCATGTGCGCAAATTCAATTGTTTATAGACCCCTTTTTGCTCACATTTCACAAGCACATCAAGTGGGAATTGAATTTTTAAATGCTTACAAGCATAGGCATCAAGGTTGAAGTAACCTATCTCTTGCCAACTTAGCATAACCCAAGATCATTTGTGGACCATAAACGAACCAAAACCCAAATTCATTTTCTCAAATCACAAATTAATCATCAATTTATTTCAACAAGTCAACCAAATCAAGCAAGCAAATGACACTAGCAAGACTTAGGAACATTTATTCACAAGATCCAAGCGATCAAACACCAAATCAACAACTATTCATATTTTTTGATTTTTGTGAAAGTAAGAAGGCATGAAAAATGAATATTTGCAAAATCAAACAACATGTTTGGACATGGGAACTTCAAAATCAAGCCCCAATAACAAGATTGCATAAAGAAATGCATCAAAACTCGATTAAACCTATTTTATACTAAAGGTGCGAAACAATCATAGCTTCCTAACACAATTTTATTTCACAAAATGCAACAAGCAAAATGATAACAACACAAATCACAATTTATTCAAGGGTGAGAAGCAATCTCAAACACCCAAGCCTCCCTAAGTGCTTGTCAAAATGTTTGAGACACCTCTCACCAACAACAATCAACAAATCAACAATATAACAACACTAAAATACATGAATATGGTAGGATGAAAAATTAGAAACATGATATCTACATTTTGATGCAAAAAAGTTGAAGATGATGCTAGGTTTTAAGAAGTTTACCTCAAATCCAAGCTAAGGAATGACTAATATGAAGAACAAGACCACAAATCACCTTGAATCTTCACCAAACTTCAATGAAACCCACGAAATGCTTGCTTAAAAATGCCCTTTGATGGTGAAAGCTTGAATTAAGTTAGGAGAGAAGGAAGATATATGAAGTAGGAATGGAAATGAGGTGAGAAAATGGTGATCTGGTGAAGGAGAAGTGAAAAATTGATGGAGGAAGAGGGTGATATGATTTCGGCCAAGAGAGGGAATTAGGAGAGGGAGTTGTGTGCTAGGGTTGTGTGTGTGAAAATGAGGCCAAGAGCTTTTTTCTTTTTTTTGTGAGGTGAGGTTAATAGGGTATATATAGAAAGCAATTAGGTTTAAGGGTAGTTAGGTCATCGTGCACTAGTTGTGCTCTAGGATTTGATTTTAATTTTGAATCAAAGGCTAGGATT
The DNA here is from genome assembly GCA_963573325.1 of Astragalus glycyphyllos. Lineage (NCBI taxonomy): Eukaryota > Viridiplantae > Streptophyta > Magnoliopsida > Fabales > Fabaceae > Astragalus > Astragalus glycyphyllos. Next base: position 61,709,864 of record OY754312.1, on the reverse strand, counting down.
GAGGCTCACATGGATTGAGGACATTGAGAAAACACAAAATGAGAGAATAGAGAAGGGGGTGGCGCATAAACATTGGGAGGGGTCCTTGGTGACCAAGTTTTGCTAGTTGTCATCTTGACTATTGTACTATTATATGACCATTCCATTATCCCTTCATTTTTGATTATTCTTCTTAGGATAATTGTACAAAAATACACCCAATTTAGGCCACATACTAGGAATCTTAGGAATATGCCATTTTATGTGATCACCATGACCAAAAATGTCATAAAAATCACATCTTGGAACTTTTTGTAGAATATTCCCTTTTGATCCTTTTTTTGAAATTTTGTGCACAATGTATGCATGCATGCGCATACATACATACATGACCAAAAATGTTTTGCCTCAAATAAATTTCTCTAAAATTGCACAAAGATTCTTGATGAGAAATTATCTTATTTTTGACAATGACCAAAATACCCTTTTGCCCTAAAAACCTTGTTTTTTAACAACAAATGCATTTCCACTCTAACAATGAATTTAAAAGCCCTAGAATGACTTTTAAAACCCAAAAATGCATGCACAATGCTCTTCACTCTTCAAAATAAAACCACACTTCTCAATTTATTTATTTTTGCGGAAAATTAGGGTTTTAAACCTAGGTGGACAAAATTAGGGTATGACAGCTGCCCCTCTTTATTTGGATTTTACCAAGGAATATGAATTGGCCGAAACATATTCCGAGGCAAAATAGAAATAAAGAATTCAGAAATAATACTAATTTTGTCTACTTAGAGAAACCCGAATTTTCCTTTTCTTTTTTCGCTTTTTTTTTGTTTCCTTTCTTTGATCTCTCTTCTTTTGAGAGAGGGAGAGTCAACACTTGTCGCGTCGACGAGAAAGCAGTAAATTGGGTAAAGCAGTAAATGAAAGCAGTAAATTGCGTAAAGCAGTAAATGAAAGCAGTAAATTGCTTAAAGTAGTAAATGAAAGCAGTAAATGGGAAGTGCCGTAAATTGGGGAATTCGGAGGTTGCCTAAAACATTTTAACGGACTCTCGTCGAGTCCGAGCTCTGGGGGTGGCCTTTTCGAGCGGCCGATCAATATCAGGTCCGGAACTGATATGATCAATGGATCTACGCTATGCCTTAGGTTGACATAATTAATCCGATGGACTTAACGAAGTCTGTAGGATCTGCCGCGCGCTCGTACGCGACGTTGTGATCTGTGGAAGGAGTTCACTAACTCTGTGGGAGTTTACTAACTCTGTGCTGATGGAGTTCACTAACTCGGTGCCATGATGATTTTCTGAAAATGAGATTTCGGGGACCCATTGGTCCAAAGTAACTGACCTTTTGAAAATTTTGGGGACTAACGAGTCCAAAGTAACTGAGTTTCTTTTTGAAAATTGGGAAGCTTTGAATGATGCATGGAATGCAAGCTTTTGATGCTGGGATGCACATGGATGCAATGATTGATTTGGTGAGAGGTTTTTTCTGTTTGATTTTCCTTTTTCTTTTTCTTTTCTTCTGTTTCTTTTTCTTCTGTTTCTTTTCGCCCTTCTGGGATGCGAATATGAAAGTATAATGCTCTACTGTTTGATGACATGGATGATATAGGAATGATGAATGATATGAAAATGTTTTTTTTTTTTGGTTAAATCAATCCGCGGGACTTGTGGCACTTGACACGAGGACCGTTCCAGGATGGTGATAACGCAAGGGTTGCGCGCTGGTTTGCAATGATCTTGTTATTTTTAAGGTGGCAGTGCATGTGACTGTTTTTTTTTTGCAACTTTACCCATTTTGGGAAACCATTTTTCCTTTTGTGATTTTCAAAGATTTCGTAATAATCTGTAATGCTCTGAATGTATGCACATGTTTTGCAATTCAATTTCATCAATCATAAAATCATTATTTTGAAAGAAACTGAATAAATGAAGGTAAAGACACGAAAAGCACACATATGAAAGAAAAGTTGGACTTTTGCTGATATGGAAACTGGTCGTGCAGAAAGTCACGCCAGTTGAAAGTACAATTGCAATCTTTATTCTAAACTGATAAAATACAAGAAAAAGGAACAGATCCTGTGATTCTATCCTTGAAGTAACGGTGCCCACCGTTCATACTTGTGACCTTGATCAACCCCTTATCCAAATCTTCGAGAGTGCTAGTTGCCTTTTTCATTTCAAGTCCAAGTTTTCTGACCCTAATTTTTGCCTGGATCGCCCTTTGCGGGTTTTCAATCCACCGGGTCGCTCTGGTTTTGCCAAGGCCGCCCTTTGCGGGTTTTCAACCTAGCGAGCTGATTCTTACTTGGCTCATCTTTCTCTTTTTTCATTTATTTCTTTAGGCATACTCCTTTCTGACTGCATCTGAATTTGCTGGAAACTGGGGTTTTCTTTTCTTGCATCCCATTTTGCGAGAATTAAAGGCCCCTCCGGAGAATAAGTTCTTCGTCTTCATGATACTGGGTTCATCTCCATGGGAATCCTTTTGGAGGTTCATGATCTTTTTGAGCATTGAGTCTTCTTTGAAATTGTTGAAGATGAGCTTTCTTCAGTTTGAGCTTTCTCTTATTCTTCTTCTGACATAAGACAAATGTACTTTGGTTTGATAAGGCTCAATGAAAGTATTACTTCCATCATATGGGGATTGCCCCTGTTAAAACGAAGCCTGATTTCCATGAAGGTCATCATCGTCCTTGATATCCTTTGTTGATTGTCTCTAACTGCCCCATTTTTAGGGTGGCGTAGGGAGGGATCATGATGCTTGACCTGGAGTCTTCATACTGTCATTTGTGACTACCTTAGCTTGGAAAGCTGCGCAACAGACCGAACTTTGGTAATTACAGACATTGTTATAATGGCAAGTGTCTTATGTCAGAAGGGTGATTTACACAAACTTGTTGATTCATTGCTCTTTATCATGGCGTCAATCCTCTCCTTTGCTCAAATTGATCATGTCACTTGATTCCTCATGAGGACGGACCACTCTGTTCTCTTATTCTTGCACAACAGCTTGATTGCAAATCTGATGGTGGAATCTGAGGAATGACTGAGGGTTTGTGGAGGGCGGGATGACGAGGTCGAGGTAGTGTTTGCGGTTTTATGAAAGGAGAGATGTATAGGAATGATGAAGTGTTTGAAGGTTTATGGAAGAAAGGGTGGTCATACACAACAAGGTGTAGGAAGGTTCATTGAGACAAGGATCTCTTACGCTTTATGGCCAAATGTATCAGCTCACAACTTATATTTCTTTCGTCTCTTTTTCCCTTGTTTTTTCATTTTTGGGATTTTCATTTTTTGAATCTGTTCTTTTTTGTTTCATTTTTTCTGATTTTTTCCTTTTATGCTTTTGAGTTGAGTGAGCCGATAAAAGTGATACACTATTTTTGGATATTTGAAGTGATCCTTGTCTGGGGTGATTGGAGAGATAATGGCAATGAAACCCCTGCAGCGGTTGGAGGATGCTTGATTGGGTTCTGGTATTAACTGGGGTGACAGGAGGTTCAGAGGGAGGAGCAAATGAGATGGGTTGATTTTGTAGAAGGGCCACTGGTAGTGAGGAAGGTGGCGATGGCAGGCATTTGGTTATGAATTTTTTTTTTGTGATGGGGTACTTGTAATGGGAAATGGGAAAGTTGGTTGATCTGAGGAGGGGAAAGGGTTTGGTCGCGAAAGAGGTTCGCTTGTAACATTTGTTTGGTTTCCTCAGCATTGCTCCACTTTGCTTGAACTTGTGCTTTGACTTCATTGCCCAACCTAGTTGTGGCATCATGAATTTCTACAGCCTTAGCCAATTCTTCACTTATTAATTCCGAAGAAACATCCCAGGTTTCTTCAGCCTCTCTCTCAGTTTGGTTAACCGGGTAATCAAAGTCACAGTATGAGTTATGGGCATTATTACTTTCAAGAATTGTATTCGATCTGCATTAAAATGGAGTGGCGAATAAAAATAAAGAAAAGACACGCAAATGAGAGATGAAGAAAGAGAATTTTATTGAAAATTCCAAAATAACATTTTATTCATTGATGAAGTTTGACGAAAACATGCATGCCCGAATGAAATATCCCAAGGCCTTGGGCAGAGCCGAGGAATTTTGCATTACGAAGAAAAATTACTTTAAATTGAAAATCACAGGGAAATCTAGGGCCTCCCAGTTCTGGAGCTTTTCTTTCGCAGCGCAACGGCGCACTAAGCCGACAGCACCGTCACCCGAGCCTGAATCTTCTTCAATCACATTGACCTGGTCAGGGTCCAGCATGCCTACACTTCGGAAGTTGTTCCTAAGATCACCGACGACCATCCTTCCCTGGTTGGGGGTCCTTCCTCTGAGCTTTGCCAACCATTTCTCTCTTCTATCAGCTGCTAGCCTCTCTCGGTCTGCAGGGCTTGGGATGTACCCAATACCGAACCTTTCAGTATTCCCTTTCAGCAGGACGGGTGCTACAATTCCTTGAGCAGCCTTTCCCAGGCCTTTTCCAACCTGATACCCATATCCTAGCATCACCTTTGCAACCATCATGTCCGCCTTGGACCACCTAGGCTTCAATTGGGGAGGCTCACTCCCAACAAATATAGCATTTGAGATCTCCAGTCCCTGGAAGGCAGTCTCAAAAGACTCCTCTGCTGCTTCAACGTAATATTCTGGTGGTGATCGGTTTATCATCATTTCCTCCTCCCCGAAGATTACTATCAACTTGCCCTCGGCCACAAACTTGAGTTTCTGATGGAGCGAAGATGGCACTGCCCCAGCGGCATGTATCCAAGGTCGTCCTAGCAGACAGCTATAAGAGGAAGCTATATCCATGACTTGGAATGTGACATAGAACACTTCAGGACCCACCTGTAAAGGCACCTCTACTTCTCCAAAAACTTCTTTCACAGACCCATCAAATGCTCTAACCAAGGTGGAGCTAGGCTTCAGATATGAGCAATCCACGTCCAACTTATCCATTGTGGACTTGGGCAACACATTTAATGACGAGCCATTGTGGATGAGCACTCTGGCCAGCATGTAGTCCCCACACTTGACAGAGATGTGAAGGGCTTGATTGTGATTCTTCCCCGCCGGAGGTAACTCAGCGTCTGTGAAGGTCAAGTAGTTGGATGCCACTATGTTCCCAACAATACCATCAAGCTGGTTGACCGTAATGTCTTGGGGTACGTGTGCTTCATTCAGGATTTTCAACAGTGCAGCTCGGTGTGCCTCGGAACTAAGCAACAACGAAAGCATTGCGATTTTGGCCGGGGTTTGATTTAACTGGTCCACCACCTGGTATTCACTTTGTCTCATTACTTTCAGAAATTCCTGAGCTTCTTTGTCTGATACTTCTCTAACTTCCACAGTTTCCTTATCTTTTCCCTTACGGGCCCTTTCTTCAGCTTCCTTTGATTGTTCCTTTCTAAGATTTTCAGGAACATACATCCTTCCACTCCTTGTAATTCCACTACTCCCAGCAATGTTTGTTATATCCAACACGCCCTGAGGGACCTCTGCTTGCATTTGCACGTTGCAGCTCCAGGGAATAACCCTAGTCTCTCTACTAGGGGTAGCAGTAAGTACCGGAATAACAACAGTCAAAGGTCTTGCCACAACCGAGCTTGAATTTAGACTGCAAGGGATTTCAACCGGTCCCCTGAAACCTCTGTTGTTTGATTGCAGAGTAGATACACTTTCTTCCTTTTCCTGAACCCCAACCTGGACCAGGTGTCTGTCTAACAGCTCTTGGAGGATGGGTTTGAAGCTCTCACAGGCCCCAACACAATAAGGGTCATTGCAGATGTCTCTTCTGGCACACCCTTCTTCGATGATACCACAACGGCATAGTACAGCATGAATGATACTCAGGGGTGTACGAATGCACTCCACCTTCCTAATTAAGTACTGACCACCCTGATCATTAATGGCATTTGCAGTGGGCCCACCATGCCCCGGCAACGGGTTGGTGGTTACATTAGGTTGCTGAAATGATATACTCTTTGCATCAAGCAGGTCTTGCACAACGTACTTGAATGCCTTACAATCCTCCACCACATGACCTACTGCCCCAGAATGAAAGGCACAGGTAGCATTTGCATTATACCCTCTGGGATAGGGAGGCTGATATGGTTTCATCTGACGAGTGTTGATTAACTTGTTGGCAATGAGATAATTGAACAAATCTGTGTACGACATGGGGATAGGTTCAAAGACAACAGGCTTTTTTTCATTGTAGTTTCTGTACTGATTGTTGGACTGGAATGGCTGAGCAGGCGGCGTCTGAGCAGGAACTGGAATGGCTTGTGGGGGATTGTTGTGTGATGGACCGCTAGCTCCGATGATTGCATTAGTTTCTCCCTCCTTCTTCTTGTGGGAACCAGAAAAAGGCTTTTTCTGATGGGAAGGAGGTGTTGGGCCATGGGCTATTCTTCCGCTGCGCATGCCGTTCTCCACTCTTTCTCCAATGACAACCATCTCCGAGAAATTCGAAGCCACGCTACCGACCAAACGATCATAGAACACTGGGGGAAGAGTTTCCATGAACATATGGACCATCTCTTTATCAAGAAGGGAGGGTTTTACTTGTGCAGCTAGGTTCCTCCACCTCTGGGCGTATTCCTTGAATGTCTCATTATCCTTCTTAGACATACATTGCAGCTGGGTCCTATCCGGGGCTAAATCACTGTTGTACTGGTATTGACGGATGAAGGCATCCGCCAGATCCTTCCAACAACGGATATTAGTTGGCTCCAATTGCATATACCATTCAAGGGGAGCTCCAGCTAAGCTTTCCTGAAAGCAATGTATCATCAGGTTATCATCACGGGCGTGGGCAGTCATCTTCCGGCAATACATCGTCACATGGCTGCGCGGGCAGGTTGCTCCTTTGTACTTGTCGAAAAATGGTGCTTTGAACTTGGGTGGCAGGACTAGATTAGGGACCAAGCATAAGTCATGGGCGTTCTTAGCCTGGGAACCTGTTCCTTCAACAGCTCTCAATCTTTCTTCTAACATCTGGTACTGACTTCTAGCTTCATCAGGGTAATTCGGCGGAAAACCACTCACACCGTAGTGAAGATTATTCATCGACACCACAGCTGGGGTCACGTGTGGGTCACGTGAGTGAGCGATAATCTGAGGAATTGGACCCTGAACTTGTGGATGGATTGTTGCTGGAGAATTGAAGCCAACCGGAGTTCCCGGGGTAATAGCAGGAGTAGGAATCTGAATTTGAACCTGAGGTGTCCCCGTTCCAACTTCATTCACAGCTGATTCAGGCTGGGCCTGTCCTGTGGTTCCCGAAGGACCACTTTCTGGGTTTGCACCGGCAGCAGGGGGTGTGTACCCTAATGGGAGACCATAAGGAGGCCATTGCACGTTCTGGAGAGCCCGAGAGACTCTAGGAGGATCCACTCCTGCGGCAGCAGCACCTTCAGTTATGCCAGCATCTTTTAAGGCACTTAACACTCTTATGACCTCTGCCATTTTAGCTCTTATAACTTCCATCTCAGCCCTGATTGCTCGATTCTCTTGATTCTGATCATGCTGACCCTGACCATTTGGATTCGGACCTTCTGGAACTACATCATTCTGGATTGGTTGATGATTGCCCAAATTCGCGTCATCTTGATTGTTGGCCATATTTCTTGCCTGTGATCGCGTCCAATACCGATGATTAACCAGCTTGTCTTACTTCTGTGGACGGAATATTTTTTTTATGAATACAAAGACAAATGATGCAAATGCAATGCAATATGCATGTTATTATGTTTATTGCCGGGAATCGCGGTGCAACTCGTCTTGTCATAGGTGTTAAGGTTCAGGTGTTTTTAGGATTGCAACAAAGTTGGAAGCAACAAGGCAAAACAAACGTACTTCAATTAAATGGAATGCGAAGGAGTATCACAAATAGAAAGCAAATCAAAGTAATGATTTTAAACAAAGTTACAACTTCTTAAAGAAAATTACAATTTCCTAAGGATCACTACAATACTCTAAAGGGACACTTTAAAGGCATATGGCTTTCAACTCCTCGCTCCTTTTCCTCTTCTTGCTCTCAGCTGCCCCCCAGGCTTTCTCCAGGAGTTCTTTTGTGAGAATCTTGCAGTACTCAACAAACTCACACACCTTGACCGGGGTGTTGAAAGGATTCATTTCTGCATCCGCCTTTCTTAGCTTCTTGGGAATGTCTCTCACAGCCTGATTAGCTAACCAAACTAACTTGGAGAACTTGTCTTTCCAATGTAAGCCTTCCTTTTTCAATTCCTCAAAGACTTGTTGACTTTTTACCTTACTGAGCAATTCCGCAAATTGACTCTCCCAATAGTCACTCTTCTCCCTTAGCCGGAGGTAAGACCCTTCCAAGTACTGCCAAGCTTTCCGACTTCCCTTGTTCCCTTCTTAGTGCTTGCTGATAATCCCTCAGGATCCCTTCAATAGATTCCCGATCTTGCTTGACACTCTTTAATTGATCTTCCAATTCAAGCTTCATTATTCGAGAGTCTTTTCTTGACTTAACTAGTGCGTGCCTGACTGCTTGCTCTTCTTTCCATGTATCCTCATATAGCCTCTTCCATTTAATTGCTTCCGCTACAGCCTCATTCATCTTGGTAGTGCACCTCTTCACTTCCTCTTTGGCACCCTTCAAGTGCTTTTGCATTTCCCTCTTGCTTTTCCCCTCTATTTCAAGTTTTCTATTGACTTCCTCAATAGCTGCAGCTTGGAAAGCATTTTCATTTTCTAGCTTTTTCTTGTCTTGCATCATCTTTCTCAATCTATCTTGCAGAGCCCTTTTCTCTTCTCCCACCTTTGACATGGCCAACCTAACTTCTTCCAATTCTTCAATGGTAGGAATGTGAGGTTCTTGTATCTTTTCCTCAAGCAGTGGTACTCCTTGGTCGAATGACCGAGTTTCACTAATCCTCCCTTCAAGCCATTGAGAAAAAGAGATAGCAGTGGTCCTCCTGGTTAACTCTTCTCTGTCCTTCCGCACTACGGTTTCCCAAGCTTGCAGGACTCGCCGAAGTAGACTCTCGTCTTTAGGGATCCCCGCATGGAGGTAAAAACGAAACAGCATAGCTTCGGAGGGTGAATCCCGCATAGGGTATCCGAGCTGTCGCAAGGTCAAAGAGGGGTTATAGTTTATGCATCCTTGGGTTCCCATGAGAGGAACGTTCTGAAAACTCCCACACCGAAATACCACTGAAGGCCTGTCTACCCAACATTTAGGTGAGTACCAACGAATCTGGAGAGCATCTTGGTTCTTGAAAGCATGCACCCACTCTTGAGAGTTCATAGTCTTCGGATTACAACCCAAGGCATAGGAAAGCAAATCCTTCACATCACTTTTGTTGGTACACACATGACTGATCAACCAAGCATATAACACAGGGAAGGAGCAACACATCTTATTCTTTCGGAATTCATGATGACGAGTGAAGGCACGGTATGTCTCTGCGAGGATTGCGGGAACCGGGTTGATAGGATTTTTTGCACATTTGAAGGCGAGGAAGACACCGATTGCAGTTTCACTCACATGCCTCTCTATCTGAGGGAAGAGCACAATGCCGAAGATGGTCAGAGCTAGCACTTGCTTGAAAGAATTCCAATCATCAGACACTACATAGCTGGTCATCAAACTCTCAAAGTATTCTTGAGGAAACCCAAATACCTTATTACGTTCTATCTTATGGGCCCGCACTTTCTCAGCACTGATTTCCAACAAGGCAGCAAGCTTTTCATCAGAATAATACTCCCCTTGGTATTGATAAGGCTTAAACTTGGATCGATCAAAGCCCAAAATCCTATCATACTCTTCTAGGGTAGGCGCCATTTGGAAATTCTTAAAAATGAAACAGCGAATCTCCGAGTCATAGAACCGACACAGGGCAGCAATGGCACTCTCTTGCACTTCTAGTTGTAGCAGCTTGCGAATGTTCCCATAGGTTTTGTCAAAAGACCTGACCTCAATAGGACCTAGGAGGGATGTATACTCTTTCAGACTAGCCATATCAATCTCTTTCACAACAGGAAGCCTTGAATTGAAAACGGTTTTGCCTTTTGATTCCATTCCGTTTCTTACACACCTATGACAAGACTTTGTGTTACGTTGCGATCTCCGGCAAACAACTTTAATGCATGGAGGATGCAAAGAATGGAGGTTTTTTTATTTCAAAACTTTTGTTAGATGCGAATGCAATGATGATGATGCAAAATGATGCAGATGTGATGATTATGACCTTTTATTTACATAGAAAAGAGAGAAGAAAATGATGTTTATTGGTGGCGGTTCAAAACAATTTTGAAAATACCCGCTATATGCCACCTCATATAGGTGTTTATGAGGGAAAAAGGAAATTACTTTCTACATTTTGGTAAAAGAGTTTCGAAAGAGGATGCCTAAGCTAATGCAACACACAATTTGCGTGCCCCCGTGTCCTACAAATGGGTAAAGATCGTAGGCTCTAAAGTCAACGACAAGGGTAATCCTCCCATGTGGGTTCTGGTCACTGCCTCACAATGGCAACCAAGAGCTAAAGTCTCTCTCATGAATACACCCACAATCGTAGAGAGCTACCGATTGTGAGGTATCATGAAGAAAGCGCACTCTTGGGCGAAACTTTCATGAGAGCCAGACAGACAACGGTCTACGAATGGCAGTCACTACTCATTTCCACTCTCCTAGGGTTCTTTGCAGACCTTGGGTTTTAGGCCCCACTCAATGCTCACAAATATAAGGTGTGCAGTGTGTGATGAGGGCACAACACCTAAAAATCTACCCAAACCCCACCTGCAAAGGGAAACCAAAACAGTCCAGACAATATCAAGGAACAGCATGTCGTCTACCCTAGGGTTCAATATCATTTCAACATAAGTATACTAACCTAGGGTTCCAAAAACAATCGCAAGCATTGCTTACCTTAAGAAAGGGAGCCTAGAGGAGGGGACATAATAGGATTAAGGGAAATGCATGAGCTTACCTCAAGAAAGGGAGCAAAGAAGAGGGGAACATGCTAGGATTGGGGAAATGTATGAGAAAAGCATATAAACGACGAAAGTAAGAGGAAAAGAAGAAGAAACTACTCTTATTTTACTCAAGAAGCAAATATAGAAGAGGAAGAAGGCTAACACACAATGCACGCAAGCACAACATCACAAGAATGCACACGACAATTCTAAGAATAATGCAAGCATGTTTTTAAAGGCAAAGGAAAGAAAGAAGAAAGGGAAAGGAGGAGAGATATAACAAAGCATTCAAATCAACGAAATAAATCACATGTCGAATCGATTGGCTCGACCCACTAAAGAAAGGTCCCCAGTGGAGTCGCCAGCTGTTGCACCCCGAAAAATCCTTTGGAGGGATTTCTCTTCGCACAACATGAATTGGAGTCGCCACCAATATTTTTTAGAGGTAAAACATTGAAAAAAAACCTTTCTTGAAAGACAATGGTCCTTGGAACCACGAGATTTGAGTTCGGGGGTCGGTTATGCATGGGGAAGGTACGAGCACCCCACACATCCTTTCTACTGAAAGGGAACCTCGATTTGACGTGTGATTTAAAAGGTTGATTTAAGAAATGCTTTGTTTTTATCTCTCTTTATCTCTCCTTACTTTATGGAAAAACTTAAGGAAAATTTAATCTTTTGCGCTTGACGGGAGGGCACCGTGCCTACGTATCCCGGGGAGGGAATCAAAGCAACGTAGTTCTTGTTTTCGAAAATTGTTTTGTTTTTAGAAATTGCCTTGTTTTGGAAAAGGGTTTGTTTTTTTAGAAAAGAAAATGGTTTTCATTTGTCGTGCTTGACGGGAATGTGACCCGCTCCTACGTATCTCCCAGTGCGATGGAGAATTCAAAGCTTACGTAGTTCTCGGTTGTCGAGAAAAGGTTTTTATTTTTTAGTTGTTTAATTGTGAAAATTGAATGTTCGCAGTGATCAAACAACAAAGGTTTCGAGTGATCACCACTAGCATCCCATTATTGACGATCGTGCAAGCAAAGGCTTCGCATTATCCTCAACAAAGTTTTTAATTTGTGAAATGAGAGTTCTTTTGAAAAATGAGTGTTCATGATAATCAATTGAGCAAAGACTCCAAGTGATCACCACTAGCACCCCATTATTGACGATCGTGCAAGCAAAAGCTTCGCATTACCCTCAACAAAGTTTTTAATTTGTGAAATGAGAGTTCTTTTGAAAAATGAGTGTTCATGATAATCAATTGAGCAAAGACTCCAAGTGATCACCACTAGCACCCCATTGTTGACAATCGTGCAAGCAAAGGCTTCGCATTATCCTCAACAAAGTTTGATTTGTGAAAAATAGTTTGAAATTGTTTTGAGAAGAAGTGAAGTTGTTTATCAATGATTATGTAAATGCAAAAAAAATGTTTTGAAGTTGGAACGTTACTAACGAGTAACAAGTTGTTCTTTGTATGCAACATGGTTTTGAAGTTTTGGAGAGTTACTAACGAGTAACAATTGGTGGAAATCAAAACAAGCAAATTGTGAACACCAATTCAACATTTTAATGCACCACAACAATTTAATGCATCAAGGCTCTAAGTGGCCTATCCTTTGCCAAAACTTCACAAGCTTCAAACAACAATTTACATTAAACTCAAAGAGCAAAGAAAGCATGATTAAACTTGAGGATGCATCAAGGTCATTGGAGACCAATCATGTGCGCAAATTCAATTGTTTATAGACCCCTTTTTGCTCACATTTCACAAGCACATCAAGTGGGAATTGAATTTTTAAATGCTTACAAGCATAGGCATCAAGGTTGAAGTAACCTATCTCTTGCCAACTTAGCATAACCCAAGATCATTTGTGGACCATAAACGAACCAAAACCCAAATTCATTTTCTCAAATCACAAATTAATCATCAATTTATTTCAACAAGTCAACCAAATCAAGCAAGCAAATGACACTAGCAAGACTTAGGAACATTTATTCACAAGATCCAAGCGATCAAACACCAAATCAACAACTATTCATATTTTTTGATTTTTGTGAAAGTAAGAAGGCATGAAAAACGAATATTTGCAAAATCAAACAACATGTTTGGACATGGGAACTTCAAAATCAAGCCCCAATAACAAGATTGCATAAAGAAATGCATCAAAACTCGATTAAACCTATTTTATACTAAAGGTGCGAAACATTCATAGCTTCCTAACACAATTTTATTTCACAAAATGCAACAAGCAAAATGATAACAACACAAATCACAATTTATTCAAGGGTGAGAAGCAATCTCAAACACCCAAACCTCCCTAAGTGCTTGTCAAAATGTTTGAGACACCTCTCACCAACAACAATCAACAAATCAACAATATAACAACACTAAAATACATGAATATGGTAGGATGAAAAATTAGAAACATGATATCTACATTTTGATGCAAAAAAGTTGAAGATGATGCTAGGTTTTAAGAAGTTTACCTCAAATCCAAGCTAAGGAATGACTAATATGAAGAACAAGACCACAAATCAACTTGAATCTTCACCAAACTTCAATGAAACCCACGAAATGCTTGCTTAAAAATGCCCTTTGATGGTGAAAGCTTGAATTAAGTTAGGAGAGAAGGAAGATATATGAAGTAGGAATGGAAATGAGGTGAGAAAATGGTGATTTGGTGAAGGAGAAGTGAAAAATTGATGGAGGAAGAGGGTGATATGATTTCGGCCAAGAGAGGGAATTAGGAGAGGGAGTTGTGTGCTAGGGTTGTGTGTGTGAAAATGAGGCCAAGAGCTTTTTTCTTTTTTTTGTGAGGTGAGGTTAATAGGGTATATATAGAAAGCAATTAGGTTTAAGGGTAGTTAGGTCATTGTGCACTAGTTGTGCTCTAGGATTTGATTTTAATTTTGAATCAAAGGCTAGGATTGAGGCTCACATGGATTGAGGACATTGAGAAAACACAAAATGAGAGAATAGAGAAGGGGGTGGCGCATAAACATTGGGAGGGGTCCTTGGTGACCAAGTTTTGCTAGTTGTCATCTTGTACTATTGTACTATTATATGACCATTCCATTATCCCTTCATTTTTGATTATTCTTCTTAGGATAATTGTACAAAAATACACCCAATTTAGGCCACATACTAGGAATCTTAGGAATATGCCATTTTATGTGATCACCATGACCAAAAATGTCATAAAAATCACATCTTGGAACTTTTTGTAGAATATTCCCTTTTGATCCTTTTTTTGAAATTTTGTGCACAATGTATGCATGCATGCGCATACATACATGCATGACAAAAAATGTTTTGCCTCAAATAAATTTCTCTAAAATTGCACAAAGATTCTTGATGAGAAATTATCTTATTTTTGACAATGACTAAAATACCCTTTTGCCCTAAAAACCTTGTTTTTTAACAACAAATGCATTTCCACTCTAACAATGAATTTAAAAGCCCTAGAATGACTTTTAAAACCCAAAAATGCATGCACAATGCTCTTCACTCTTCAAAATAAAACCACACTTCTCAATTTATTTATTTTTGCGGAAAATTAGGGTTTTAAACCTAGGTGGACAAAATTAGGGTATGACATCAGCAATGTGCATTATTTGGCGAGCATACCGCCTTCGAGCAGAACTGGTTTCTCCTCCTCCCATAAATCCTCCAGAGATTGTGTTGAGGGTATGTGCTATTGGGGGAGTTCTTCTTCTTCCTCAGAGTTGTCAAGTTTGACGACCTGGGATTGTAGCTTTGGTCGAGGTTCTTCTGTTGTATGGCTTGTGGAGACTTCTGAGTCAGCCTTGAGGTACTTTTTTAGCATGGCTTTTTCTGGTCAGTTTTTCAGTTTCATTTTTGAGGGTGAAGTAGTTTTCTGTTTGATGACCTCGTGCTTTGTGGTATTCACACTAGAGGTGAGCATCCCTGCCTAGGATTCTTCTGGCCTGGTTCAATTCTAGAATGAGTTTAATGTGTAGGATGTCTTTCAGGATGACTTCTCTTTTGTGGTTCAGTGGTGTTAGTCCTCCTCTCTATGGGCTAGCTTTCCGCTGGGGTTCTCTTCGCTGAGAGGTGTTTCTTTGAAATTCCACAGGCTGGTGGCGTCGGTCTTGTACTCTCTCCTTGGCGTTCCTATTGCGATTTTCAGCGTTGCTTTCTTCCCCCTTCAAGTATGCTTCAGCCCTGGCTAGGACTTCTTGCATGTTTGAGGCCGGTCTGTAAGCCAAGGACTCATTGAATTGCCCTCCTCGGAGACCGTTAGCGAAAGCATCAGTGAACTGTCGTTGGTCTGGGTGCTTCAAGTCGACGGTTATGTCTCTAAAACGGCCCAGATACTCTCGAAGAGTTTCGTTGGGACCCTGCCTGGTGTTGTACAGGGTTGCCGTGGTGGTCTTGCGATGTTTCCTGTCAGAGAAATGCCCGATGAATTTCTTGGTGAAGTCGAAGTAACTGGTGATGGACTTTCGAGGTAGACTCATGTACCATCGTAGGGCTGCCCCTTTCATAGTTTCGGAGAACAATTTGCATTTCAGAGTGTCAGGTGCACCTATGATGGCCATTTTTGTGTCGAAGGCTGTTAAATGTTCCCGAGGGTCTTTTTTGCCGTCATAGTTTTTCAGCGGAGGCGGTTTTAAGTTCTGAGGGAATACGTCCTTCATGATGGAGTCGATCAATGGCTGGGGCTTCCCAATCTGGACACTGTCCAAACTGTTAGGATCCCTTTCTTGTTGTAGTTGATCCATTCTACGTTGGAGGGCCTGGTTTTATCTCCGGAGGTTGTCAATAACCGCATTGACCCCTGCAATTAGTGGTGATTTTCTGTTCCTGGGTGAACTAGGATTAGCAGTTGTTGAGGTGGTATTTCTGCAGTGGATGGCATGGCCGTGGTGGTTGTCACTGGGGATGTGACGGTTTCTTGGGTCGGGTTATGCATTGGAATGGTTGGTCGTTTGGTCCGAGAACGTCCTTGTGGCTGGAGTTCGTTTCTGGCTATGTTACCACGAGACGATTTCGGGAAGCGGGGTTGGCGATCACGGCGAGTGGTGACCATTTTTGAACAAAGCGTGGCCGGGATTAGTTTTACCGGGCCCCACGGTGGGCGCCAATGTACTTGAATAATATATAACAAGTCGGAAAGTATTCCAAGAGGTCGGATAGCGTTTTGTCTATCACGATATATGCTAGTTTATTTATTGTCTGATGATCTTGTGACAGGTGTAACGCCCTAAAATTTAATCAAATTACTTCGAAGTTGGATTGCCGTAGGATAATTGTAAGAATTGAAATTATGGGCGTAGTAGCTATGTTGAAAATGAGTTAGATGATAATCACGTATTGTGGGCCAGTTAAAAATAGCATTGGGCTTAGCACCGCGAGTGCGCAGCGCTCACGCAACCCTAGCAGCGTGTCCAGTGCGCAGCTTGCGCAGGAAGGCGCTTGTGGGTCACCCCTCCTTATAAATATAGCGCAAATATCCGCTAGGGCAGGTCTTTTTGCGCAGCCGCCCTCTTTTCCCTTCTTCTCCTTCTTCCTCTCACTTCTAAGTTACACAAAAGCCTCAATTTTCAAGAGCTCTAGCCTAGGAATGGATTGGGAGGGTTGATTTTCATTGCAATTCTCTACGTTCGTGATCGTCACGCGTTGTTACTATCGCAGGGGAGTCGCGGTATTCGGAGAATCGAGGAACGAGGCTAGGAGGGAGTTTGTGCCACCATAGTTGAGGTAAGGGTGGGTTCGAATACTATAATAGCGTATATGAGGGATCGTATGCGGGGTTTGGGGTTTATTATAGATTGCCTCGGTATATGTTGCGTGGTTATATATATATATATATATATATATATATATATATATATATCGTATGAGAAATGTTTGATGAATTGACCGTGCGTGCTTGAATCCCTATGTTGTTAGTTCTAATTAAATCGAATTGTAATTTTGTTGGACTAAGGTTTTTACTATTATAATCAAAAAAAATGATAGGAATATAGATAACTTGTTAGTAAGAATTATAAATAATTTTCGTAATTGAATTGATTGTTACGTTAATGCTGTTACTGTTTTGATGTAATGTTGTTGCTGTTTTGCTGTTAATGCTGTTGCTGTTTTGCTGTTAATGCTGTTGCGGTTTTGCTGTTATTGTTGTCATTGCTGTTACGTTTTGCTGCCGTGTCGTTGCTATTCTTGCTGTTTTGCGCTGTTGATGTTGCTGCTTTGTCAATATTGTTGCCACAGTTGCTGTTGTGGTTAATTGTTGCGTTGAATACCTTGTCGAAAATGTGGTAAATTGCAGGTGAAGTTGTAAAAGTTGATTTGCCTCTATTTATTGGCAAAGATAGTAAGTTGTAGGCCTATGGCCGCCATGACGTTTTGGTGTTGTTGTCGTGCGATTGCGTGACTGTGATTAGCGTTACTTGTACATTCACATTGTGCCGCATACCTTTGCATTTGCTTTACGACGTGAACGATGAGGGCTATGCCCTGTGAGCCACTATTTACTGGCAACGACGATTTTTACGACGGGAGTTTTGCTCCAATGGTACCACATGCATATGCACAGTTGAGTCGCATTCCGCATTGCACTTCGATGATTCTACTGATGACTCTATTGAGGATTTTATTGATGATATGTGTAATTCTATAGTATCTGACCTATCATATTGTTCTTCATACATGCTCTTATATAGTTCGATATCTCACCCCTATGTTACCCCTATCATATTGCACTATCTATTTTGCTTATGTAGTTGTAGCAATAGCACGTAGGAAACACAAAAAATAATAGATACAAGTTGATAATGTGATTATTTACAATTTTGGATAATTTTGTCTTTCCACTTTTATTTGATTACTAGTTTTTATTATTGTTTTTTTACCCAGAAAAATTACAGTACAACAAATAGTTGCAATGAGCCTGGTTACGTAAGGAAGTAAAATGTTTAATTTTACAAATGGATAAAGTGTAAAGTGCAACTTCATGTATAATAAATAAAGGGGCAAAGTGCACCTCACCCTATATTTCTAATTGATGAAAACTGTAAAATGGTGTCTGGGACGTGTTTTTTTTCTTTTTGAACGTGTTTGACACGCAGACTAAGTAGTTAGGATGTGCGTCTGTCCTTCTTTTTTTTGGACGAAACGATCGGGTGATATTAAATAAACACTGATCCAGGCCCAAAACCGATACAAATTGAACACACCAGCGATTGTGGGTCGTGACCCGGACACAATAATGACTCAAAGCCCGGATCACCTAAAGCAACCCACCCACCCAACAACTTACACCGAAAAGGAAACAAAATAATAGAGGGAATCTTACAGATACAACCATTTAACCCTAAACAGTAAAAGCAGAGGTCACAACACACTTCCTCTTCTCGCGCGAAACCTGTGACAATCCCAGCAGTGCTTTCTCTACAGGATTCACGATGAAAGAGATCAGAGCTCTGCACGACAGCCATAGCGAGAATCCTTCGCAAAATTATCTCAGAATCAAAATCATCTTCAGAATCTAACCCCCCTTCTTCCTTCGTGATGGCGATCTTCAGCTAGAAGTTTCTGAATTCTTGAAGGAGGAAAGCTCACCCAGTCTCTTGGCAGACGGTTTAGCTTCGCAGCTTTGACAATTTCATCAACAACCTAATATTCCCTTCTCTTTTGATCCAATTAAACTCACACTAGGTAAATCGCTTCACCATCTCTTGAACATCATGGATCAGATTTTGAATCTCACTTCTAACAATTTTTCCTTTACATGCATCAATGAGGATCAAGTTATCAGATTCAAAGATTACTTTGGAGAAATTCAAATTGGTGGCGAGAGAGATTGCTTCACAGTGAGCCAGGGTTTCGGCCACCAGAGCGTAATAGGTAACAATCCTTGAGGTAGATCCTGTAATTAGTCTCCCATTACATCTCTACATAACACCCCTGTGATACCACGATCTGATTGCACATCAAAGTGTGCATCAGTGTTGAATTCTAAGTAGTCTTGACTTGGGGGATGCCAATTAACTCTGGAGCTCGCAAAATTGGGGGGGGGGGGTACTATCCTGGTTCTGTCGGGGCTTAACGCTGTTGATGATTTCCTGGATGGAATGACTCACTTACATAATTACTTCCCCAGGGTTAGGGTTTTTACCTTCAAAAACTTTATTGTTCCTCCCTTTCCAAATCCCCCAGAGGGCCAAAAAAGCAATATGACATTCTTCAATAGTAGTAAAACAATCAGGACTAGAAGGCTCTAGGAACAAATCCAGCCACTTAGATATACTATTAATGTTCCTCAGGTTGGGAACCGAGCACACATTAAGATTAAACTAATGGGGGTTGTCCAAGGGCATAGCAGAAACACATGTTCTAGAGTCTCTACTCCCTCTTCACAAACAGGACAGATGGGGGAAACATAGATTTTCTTCTTGACTAGGTTAGCTCTTGTAGGGAGAGGTTATGCTTCACTCTCCACAAAAAGTGCTTGAATCTTTCTGATACTTTAGAATTCCATAGGAACTTCCAACTTTATTCTGAATAAGAGTAAAAGGAATTAGGGTTTGTATTAGGACAGACCAACCCCTCCCACAGGCTCCAGTATCCTGTCTTAACAGTATAGCTCCCATTTTTGGAGCTAGGCCAAATTAGTTTGTCCTCAGTGATAGACCAACATAATGGAACTTTAATGACCTCATAGGCATCTGTACGATTGATGTTTTGTCTCAGTACATCAGTTCTCCAAGAGTCGGATCTGTTATCAGTCAACTCACAGATTTTAGATAGACCACTATTATTAATTAGAGAATTCCTCTTACCATTAGTTAACCACTGATCCTCCTCTATGCTAATATTCTGACCTGCTCCAATTACCCATCTCCCACTACTCTTTAGGAGATCTCTGCCATAAGTAATGCTCCTCCAAACCCATGAACTTCCCGCCTTAGGCTTCACACTCCAAAAATCCAAAAATCTTCCCTATTACAATAGACACCTCTAAGAATTTGCACCCAGAAATCATTAGGAATTTATATAAGTCTCCAGGCTTGCTTAGAGAGTAGAGAAGAATTCTACATAGTGAAACTTTTGAACCCCATACCACCTTTATTCTTAGGACTACACATAGCTTCCAAATTCTTCCAATGAATCTCCCTATTCCTGACCTTTGAACTCCACCAAAAATTTGTCGTAGTAGAGCAAAGAGATTGGCAAAAATTCTTAGGTAACCTTACAATAGCCATGCCATAAGAAGAAATAGCCTGTATGATGGACTTGAAAAGAACTTCCTTCCCTGCCTGTGAAAGATATTGCTCTTTCCAACCTTCAAGCTTAGAAAAAACTCTTTCCTTGATCCAATTGATACCTTAACCCCTGGAATTACCCCTCTCTGCTGGGATCCCAAGGTATTTGCCTGGAGTATCCCACACAGGAATCTGAAGAATATTTGACAGAATGGTCCTAATAGGCTCAGAGACAGATTTCCCACACATGAGCCCTGATTTTTGGAGGTTGATCCTCTAACCTAAAGCTTCTGTGAATGAGTTCAAAATATGAATCACCGGGTACATTTCTGATTAGGTAGCCGTACCAAACACAATAGTATCATCTACAAAAAAATAGATGGGTTAGAATAGGAGCTCCTTGAGCTAAAGATAGCCCATGAGTCTCCCCATTACAGTTTTCCCTAGAGATTTGTCTTGACAAGACATCAAACA
This sequence comes from Astragalus glycyphyllos, assembly GCA_963573325.1. Classification (NCBI taxonomy): domain Eukaryota; kingdom Viridiplantae; phylum Streptophyta; class Magnoliopsida; order Fabales; family Fabaceae; genus Astragalus; species Astragalus glycyphyllos. The sequence goes on along the minus strand of OY754312.1, from coordinate 61,689,236 downwards.
TAAGGGTGAAAACGTAAGATAGAGACCTAGAGACCTAGATCCATTAATTTGGTAAGAGTATCAAACATCAAACATTGAGGATCCCCTTGCCTTAACCCCCTACCAGGAGATAGAGACCTGGACCTAGACCCATTAATTTGGTGAGAGTATTTAACTGAGGAGACCAAAGACATGACAAGATTAAGACCATCGAGACCAGAAGCTTTCAAAGATCCAAGAGCAAAAACATCATTCTTAATATCAAGCTCTAGGACAGGATCCATTAGAGCCTCATTCATAGTCTCGGTCACTTCCTTAGGGATCACATTTAAGCACTCTGCCTCAATATTCTCTTGTGAAGGAGAATATAAGTCTCTGTAAAAATCCTCAATTGGTTTCACCACATTAGTTTGGCCTTCCACCCATTCCTCATCCTTGTTCTGAATTCTAGAGATCTTATTCCCATCTCTCCTCTGGACAGTAGTAGCATGAAAGAATTTAGGGTTCTCATCTCCCCAAATAAGCCACTTAACCCTAGATCTCTAACCCCAATACATTTATTCTTGCTTCCAAAGCACATAAATTTGCTTCCTCAACTGATTAATGGCTACAATGTTGTCAGAATTGGGTGCATTCTGCAGAACCTGTAACTTGGTTTTTAACTTAGTTATCTCTCTAGCAGCATCTTGAAAGGTAGCCCTGCTCCATTTCAATAGATCTTTTTTACAATTTTTTGCTTAGGCATCCAACTTAGCCCACCCTCCTTCACTATGATTCTACATTCTTCGTGACCCTCCCAGTAAGATTCATACTTAAAGTACCTTGCAATTCTAGCTGGGGGCTTAGGGATAAGTGTAACACCCCGAAAATAATTTAATTAAAATAGTTGATTGAATTATTAAAATAATTTGGAGGCGGGATATAGATAAATTAAAAGGTTAATATTTTATATGCGTAGGAGGTGAAACGAGTAAAGGAGGTGGTGACGTAGAGAGCCCAGTGTTTACTGAGCCCTCAACTTAAACCCTGGGGGTTTAAGCCAAACCCTCATTCGCAGCAAGCAAAAGAAAAACGAAAGTGAGAGTGAGAGAGAGAGCACGCGGCGCAAAGAGGGAGAGAAGAGGAGGGTTTCGCGAACAATTTCAAAAGGGGATCGTTCGTGTTGCTGTGGTTTTGTTCGTGTCTCGTTCGTCGTGTTCCGGAGCTTACGTTATTCGAGGTAAGGGTGGGCTTAACCTTGATAATGGGTTGATGATAATTATGTGTGGGTAGTCTAGGGTTTTGTTGAATTGTTCGTGTTGTTGCATATCGTGTTTTCGTTGAGATTGGTGCTTTGATGATTATTGCACGTTATTGTGATTTGTTTCGTTATTTGTTGTTGCGTGATTGTTGTATCACGATGATGGTGTTGTTATTGTTCGTGTTTTTGTTGTTGCTGTGCGTGGTTGATTGTTGTTGTCGCGTTGTCGAATTGTCGTTTTTGTTGCGGTGGTTGCGGTGTCGTTGCCGTTAGGGTTTGATGTTTGGCAATTTAGCGATTCTGGACACAGGTTCGGTTTTTCTAAAACTGGCGCTGTTTGGTTGATCCAAAAATTATGAGGTTGATTGTTTTTGAAAATAGACTTAACGCCGGTCGTTTTGGCACTGGTTTCGTCAAATTCGGAGTTGTATAGCTCGAGTTATAGGCGATACAAGTTAGGTTAAAATTCTGGAAACGATTTGGGTATAGATTCGGTATTTCGGTGACTGGGAACGTTGTATTGACCGAAAAATTATGTGGTTTATTTTTCTGGAAAATAGACTTAATGCTTGTTAATTTGGCACTGGTTTGGTTGCGTTTAGAGTTGTGTAGCTCGAGATATGAATTCCACAAGTTAGAGTAAGATTCTGGAAACAATCTGGACACAGGGTCAGTGTTTTGGTTACCACGTTTTCAAAAGAACTCCTTTTCGAACGAATCCAATTTCTTTGAAAACTAGACAAAATTTGCCCCAGTTTATGCACAAGTTTCATGCAATTTGATTGAGTTTTGGTCACTTTGGAATTGCTTGAATTTGAAGGACAGAAACTGTCCTCTTTTGCAACTAGCCTGTGTGCTTTTCGAAAACTGTACCTATTGGACACTCTCCTTCAAAAACTGAACTTAGGGATGATAACCAGACCCATAGGGCTTTCCAACAAGTATTTATTTGTTGAAATCCGATGTCGTTTTCTATTTTAATTAATTCGCTGAAGTAGGTGCGATGTGCCTAGGCGCTGTGCGCCAGTCTTGTGCGTGGTGTGCGTGCGTTATGTCCGCGTTGTGGAGCCGTCTGGTGTTAATATTTCAGGTGCGGTGCTGGTATGCTCAGGAGAGTTTAGTGGTAGCTGTGATGCTACAACTTGGTGCTATTTTTGGTGAAATCATTTGTTTTGATTCTGGTGATATAGTATTTATTTTAAATACTTGTTATGGTGAGTTGGTGCATAATCATGGTGTCGCATTGTCATATGCATGTTTTGGTGATATAGGCTCTGCCTCTGGTGTTTGTTGGTGATATGCCCGTCGTGGCTCATTTTGGTGATCGGTACCGCATGCATATGCCCACTGGAGGGGTTGCATATCATCCCATTGTCTATGAATGTTATAATTTTGGTGGTTCACTGTCAAATGGATTTTTCCTTTGGTATCTGGTGTTGTGATATGGTGTAATTGTATTGTGTTGCTGTAGTTACCTGATGCTAGCATATTTTTATCATCTGCTTATTACCTCTGTTAGACTCACCCCTTCTGCTTGGAATGTTGCTCTCATGCGGCAACGCTGCAGGTGATCGCTAGTGCTCGTGGAGGAATTGCTAGGTTTTGCTTCCTCTCTCGTTTGGGTCTGTGTCAGCTCTGATATGTAGCACCGGGGAGTCGTTAGTTATCGTTTTGAACTATTATTTTAGTTATTGGAAATTGTTTTAATTAATTTTGGAGATGTCTTTAATTGTTAATTCTGGAGATGTTTAAACTGGTTAATATTTCCGCTGCTTGGTGATTTCTTTTATATAAATTATTTTGGAGATTTTTTTTTTTAAAATGGTGAAAAATGTAGCGCCCTTCGAGGTGACTCTGATAATTGTCTATTTAGTTGTAATAGTAAAAGAGGGGTGTTACATTAGTGGTATCAGAGCAGTTCGGTCTGTCCAGCCAAGTTGTCGAGTCGTCGAGTCGAGTAACACTTGAGTAATTGTTACTCGTTTCTGATTATAGTTTCTGTTGCAGTGTTAGGTTGAGATGGCAGGACGGAACGATGCTGCACTCGCTGCTGCTTTGCAGGCTGTGGCTCAAGCTGTGGAGAATAACCCAGGTGCTGCTGGTGATGCTGGGTCGCGCAGTTTGGCTACATTTCAGAGGGAGAATCCTCCTACCTTTAAGGGCAAGTATAACCCTGATGGTGCTTTGGCGTGGCTGAAAGAGATGGAGAGAATCTTTCGTGTTATGGATTGCTCTGAGGCGCAGAAAGTCAGGTATGGTACTCATATGCTGGCAGAGGAGGCTGATGACTGGTGGTTGGAGGTGAGGCAGAGGTTGGCGACTGTGAATGAAGAGGTCACTTGGGCTGTGTTCAGCAGAGAATTTCTGAGAAAGTATTATCCTGAAGATGTCCGTGGGAAGAAAGAGATTGAGTTTCTGGAGCTGAAGCAGGGTAATATGTCGGTGACTACCTCGGTTATTTGTGCTAAATGCCCTTTATCGATATTCGGTAATGATTTTCTCGTTGACTTGATTTGTTTGCCGCTGAGCGGAATGGATGTTATTCTAGGTATGGACTGGTTAGTTGATAACCATGTTCATATCAACTGTCATGAAAGGTCTGTGAGTTTCTTTTCTCCTGAAGAGGAAGAGTCTGGTTTGTTGTCTGCTGGTCAGTTGCATAGGGTAATGAGGGAAGACGTCCAGTTGTTTTCATTAATGGCGTCATTGTCTGCTGAGAGCCAAGCGAAGGTTGATGAGTTGCAGGTGGTGCGAGAGTTTTCTGAGGTTTTTCCCGACGAGATTCCGGATGTACCACCAGAGAGAGAGGTTGAGTTTGCTATTGATCTGGTACCTGATACTAAACCTGTGTCTATGGCACCGTATAGAATGTCTGCATCTGAATTGTCAGAACTGAAGAAGCAACTCGAGGATCTGCTTGAAAAGAAATTTGTGAGGCCAAGTGTGTCGCCGTGGGGAGCTCCAGTGTTGTTGGTGAAAAAGAAAGATGGTAGTATGAGGTTGTGCATAGACTATCGGCAGCTGAATAAGGTGACTATTAAGAACAAGTATCCGCTTCCGAGGATTGATGACTTAATGGATCAGTTGGTGGGTGCTCAGGTGTTCAGTAAAATAGATTTGAGATCGGGTTATCATCAGATCAAGGTGAAAGACGAAGACATTCAGAAGACAGCTTTCAGAACCCGTTATGGGCATTATGAGTATTCCGTGATGCCTTTCGGTGTGACTAATGCGCCGGGAGTGTTCATGGAGTACATGAATCGTATCTTTCGTGAGTATCTGGATCGGTTTGTGGTGGTATTCATTGACGACATCCTAATTTATTCTAAGTCAGAAGAGGAGCATGCAGAACATCTGAGATGGGTATTGGAAATTCTGAGGGACAGGAAATTATATGCGAAGCTGTCTAAGTGTGAGTTTTGGTTGAAGGAGGTTAGCTTTCTGGGTCATGTTATTTCGGGGAATGGAATTGCCGTGGATCCGTCTAAGGTTGATGCCGTGTTACAATGGGAGTCTCCGAAGTCAGTTACTGAGATTAGAAGTTTTCTGGGTCTGGCAGGTTACTATAGGAGGTTTATAGAAGGATTTTCGAAGTTGGCACTTCCGTTGACTCAGTTGACTTGCAAGGGTAAAGCTTTCATCTGGGATGACTGTTGTGAAGAGAGCTTCAAAGAATTGAAGAAGAGGTTGACGACGTCTCCTGTTCTGACGTTGCCTAATCCGGAAGAGTCGTTTGTGGTGTATTGTGATGCTTCCAAGATGGGGTTGGGAGGTGTGCTTATGCAGAATGGTAAGGTAGTTGCCTATGCGTCAAGACAGTTGAGGACTCATGAGAAGAACTACCCTACCCATGATTTAGAACTTGCTGCAGTTGTGTTCGCGTTGAAAATTTGGAGACATTATCTGTATGGTTCGAGGTTTGAGGTGTTCAGTGATCATAAGGGTTTGCAGTATCTGTTTGATCAGAAAGAGTTGAATATGAGACAGCGCAGATGGTTGGAGTTGCTGAAAGACTATGACTTTAGCTTGAACTATCATCCGGGAAAGGCTAATGTGGTAGCTGACGCTTTAAGTCGAAAGACGTTGCATATGTCAGCAATGATGGTTAGAGAACTCGAATTAATTGAGCAGTTCAGGGATATGAGTTTGGTTTGTGAAGTGACGCCTCAGAGTGTCAGATTGGGGATGTTGAAGATTGATAATGAATTCATGGCTAGCATTCGAGAAGCTCAGAAGTTAGATGTTAAATTAGTTGACCTGATGGTTGGGATTGATCAATCCGAGAATAAAGACTTTGAGTTGGATGCGCAGAATGTATTGAAGTACCGTGGAAGAATCTGCATTCCTGATGATGAGGAGATGAAAAGAGCAATTTTAGAAGAAGGTCATAGGAGTAAGTTGAGTATCCATCCGGGAGCTACAAAGATGTATCAGGATCTGAAGAAGATGTTTTGGTGGCCTGGTATGAAGCGTGATGTGGCGCAGTTTGTGTATTCCTGCTTGACTTGTCAGAAATCGAAGGTTGAGCATCAGAAGCCTGCTGGGTTGATGCAACCGTTGGAGATTCCGGAATGGAAGTGGGATAGTATTTCTATGGATTTCGTGATAGGGTTACCTAATACTGTGAGGGGGCACGATTCGATTTGGGTGATTGTGGATAGATTGACGAAGTCTGCTCATTTTATTCCTATCAATATCACGTATCCGGTGTCGAGATTGGCAGAGATTTATATTCAGGTGATTGTGAAGTTGCATGGTGTTCCTTTGTGCATTGTGTCTGACAGAGATCCTAGGTTCACTTCTGATTTCTGGAAGAGTTTGCAAGAAGCATTGGGTTCTAAATTGAGGTTGAGTTCAGCTTATCATCCTCAAACTGATAAGCAGACAGAGAGGACCATTCAGTCGTTGGAAGACTTGTTGAGATCTTGTGTTCTTGAGGAGGGAGGTGCGTGGGATACTCACCTTCCGTTGATCGAGTTTACTTACAACAATAGTTACCATTCTAGCATCGGGATGGCACCGTTCGAGGCATTGTATGGTCGGAGATGTAGGACTCCGTTGTGTTGGCATGAATCTGGGGAGAGTATTGTTCTTGGACCCGAGGTTGTTCGAGAGACTACTGAAAAGGTGAAATTGATCCGTGAGAAAATGAGAGCGTCGCAGAGTAGACAGAAGAGCTATCATGATAAGAGAAGGAAGGATTTAGAATTCCAAGCTGGTGATCATGTGTTTTTGAGAGTCACGCCTATGGCTGGTGTTGGGCGTGCATTGAAGACAAAGAAGTTGACTCCTCGTTTCATTAGACCGTATCAGATCACTGAGAGAATTGGTAATGTTGCTTATAGGGTGGCCTTGCCGCCTAATCTTTCGAATTTGCACGATGTATTTCATGTGTTGCAACTTCGGAAGTATATTTCGGATCCGTCCCATGTGATTCCGATGGATGATGTGCATGTGCGGGATAATCTCACTGTGGAGACAATGCCTGTGCGAATTGAAGATCGTGAAGTGAAGACTTTACGTGGCAAAGAGATAAACCTGGTGAAAGTGGTCTGGTTAGGAGCTGCTGGTGAAAGCATGACATGGGAGTTGGAGAGCAAGATGCGAGAGCCCTATCCGAAGCTGTTTGAATCAGGTATGTTTTCGAGGACGAAAGATTCTAAGTGGGGGAGGGTTGTAACACCCCGGAAATAATTTAATTAAAATAGTTGATTGAATTATTAAAATAATTTGGAGGCGGGATATAGATAAATTAAAAGGTTAATATTTTATATGCGTAGGAGGTGAAACGAGTAAAGGAGGTGGTGACGTAGAGAGCCCAGTGTTTACTGAGCCCTCAACTTAAATCCTGGGGGTTTAAGCCAAACCCTCATTCGCAGCAAGCAAAAGAAAAACGAAAGTGAGAGTGAGAGAGAGAGCACGCAGCGCAAAGAGGGAGAGAAGAGGAGGGTTTCGCGAAGAATTTCAAAAGGGGATCGTTCGTGTTGCTGTGGTTTTGTTCGTGTCTCGTTCGTCGTGTTCCGGAGCTTACGTTATTCGAGGTAAGGGTGGGCTTAACCTTGATAATGGGTTGATGATAATTATGTGTGGGTAGTCTAGGATTTTGTTGAATTGTTCGTGTTGTTGCATATCGTGTTTTCGTTGAGATTGGTGCTTTGATGATTATTGCACGTTATTGTGATTTGTTTCGTTATTTGTTGTTGCGTGATTGTTGTATCACGATGATGGTGTTGTTATTGTTCGTGTTTTTGTTGTTGCTGTGCGTGGTTGATTGTTGTTGTCGCGTTGTCGAATTGTCGTTTTTGTTGCGGTGGTTGCGGTGTCGTTGCCGTTAGGGTTTGATGTTTGGCAATTTAGCGATTCTGGACACAGGTTCGGTTTTTCTAAAACTGGCGCTGTTTGGTTGATCCAAAAATTATGAGGTTGATTGTTTTTGAAAATAGACTTAACGCCGGTCGTTTTGGCACTGGTTTCGTCAAATTCGGAGTTGTATAGCTCGAGTTATAGGCGATACAAGTTAGGTTAAAATTCTGGAAACGATTTGGGTATAGATTCGGTATTTCGGTGACTGGGAACGTTGTATTTACCTAAAAATTATGTGGTTTATTTTTCTGGAAAATAGACTTAATGCTTGTTAATTTGGCACTGGTTTGGTTGCGTTTAGAGTTGTGTAGCTCGAGATATGAATTCCACAAGTTAGAGTAAGATTCTGGAAACAATCTGGACACAGGGTCAGTGTTTTGGTTACCACGTTTTCAAAAGAACTCCTTTTCGAACGAATCCAATTTCTTTGAAAACTAGACAAAATTTGCCCCAGTTTATGCACAAGTTTCATGCAATTTGATTGAGTTTTGGTCACTTTGGAATTGCTTGAATTTGAAGGACAGAAACTGTCCTCTTTTGCAACTAGCCTGTGTGCTTTTCGAAAACTGTACCTATTGGACACTCTCCTTCAAAAACTGAACTTAGGGATGATAACCAGACCCATAGGGCTTTCCAACAAGTATTTATTTGTTGAAATCCGATGTCGTTTTCTATTTTAATTAATTCGCTGAAGTAGGTGCGATGTGCCTAGGCGCTGTGCGCCAGTCTTGTGCGTGGTGTGCGTGCGTTATGTCCGCGTTGTGGAGCCGTCTGGTGTTAATATTTCAGGTGCGGTGCTGGTATGCTCAGGAGAGTTTAGTGGTAGCTGTGATGCTACAACTTGGTGCTATTTTTGGTGAAATCATTTGTTTTGATTCTGGTGATATAGTATTTATTTTAAATACTTGTTATGGTGAGTTGGTGCATAATCATGGTGTCGCATTGTCATATGCATGTTTTGGTGATATAGGCTCTGCCTCTGGTGTTTGTTGGTGATATGCCCGTCGTGGCTCATTTTGGTGATCGGTACCGCATGCATATGCCCACTGGAGGGGTTGCATATCATCCCATTGTCTATGAATGTTATAATTTTGGTGGTTCACTGTCAAATGGATTTTTCCTTTGGTATCTGGTGTTGTGATATGGTGTAATTGTATTGTGTTGCTGTAGTTACCTGATGCTAGCATATTTTTATCATCTGCTTATTACCTCTGTTAGACTCACCCCTTCTGCTTGGAATGTTGCTCTCATGCGGCAACGCTGCAGGTGATCGCTAGTGCTCGTGGAGGAATTGCTAGGTTTTGCTTCCTCTCTCGTTTGGGTCTGTGTCAGCTCTGATATGTAGCACCGGGGAGTCGTTAGTTATCGTTTTGAACTATTATTTTAGTTATTGGAAATTGTTTTAATTAATTTTGGAGATGTCTTTAATTGTTAATTCTGGAGATGTTTAAACTGGTTAATATTTCCGCTGCTTGGTGATTTCTTTTATATAAATTATTTTGGAGATTTTTTTTTTTAAAATGGTGAAAAATGTAGCGCCCTTCGAGGTGACTCTGATAATTGTCTATTTAGTTGTAATAGTAAAAGAGGGGTGTTACATTAGTGGTATCAGAGCAGTTCGGTCTGTCCAGCCAAGTTGTCGAGTCGTCGAGTCGAGTAACACTTGAGTAATTGTTACTCGTTTCTGATTATAGTTTCTGTTGCAGTGTTAGGTTGAGATGGCAGGACGGAACGATGCTGCACTCGCTGCTGCTTTGCAGGCTGTGGCTCAAGCTGTGGAGAATAACCCAGGTGCTGCTGGTGATGCTGGGTCGCGCAGTTTGGCTACATTTCAGAGGGAGAATCCTCCTACCTTTAAGGGCAAGTATAACCCTGATGGTGCTTTGGCGTGGCTGAAAGAGATGGAGAGAATCTTTCGTGTTATGGATTGCTCTGAGGCGCAGAAAGTCAGGTATGGTACTCATATGCTGGCAGAGGAGGCTGATGACTGGTGGTTGGAGGTGAGGCAGAGGTTGGCGACTGTGAATGAAGAGGTCACTTGGGCTGTGTTCAGCAGAGAATTTCTGAGAAAGTATTATCCTGAAGATGTCCGTGGGAAGAAAGAGATTGAGTTTCTGGAGCTGAAGCAGGGTAATATGTCGGTGACTACCTCGGTTATTTGTGCTAAATGCCCTTTATCGATATTCGGTAATGATTTTCTCGTTGACTTGATTTGTTTGCCGCTGAGCGGAATGGATGTTATTCTAGGTATGGACTGGTTAGTTGATAACCATGTTCATATCAACTGTCATGAAAGGTCTGTGAGTTTCTTTTCTCCTGAAGAGGAAGAGTCTGGTTTGTTGTCTGCTGGTCAGTTGCATAGGGTAATGAGGGAAGACGTCCAGTTGTTTTCATTAATGGCGTCATTGTCTGCTGAGAGCCAAGCGAAGGTTGATGAGTTGCAGGTGGTGCGAGAGTTTTCTGAGGTTTTTCCCGACGAGATTCCGGATGTACCACCAGAGAGAGAGGTTGAGTTTGCTATTGATCTGGTACCTGATACTAAACCTGTGTCTATGGCACCGTATAGAATGTCTGCATCTGAATTGTCAGAACTGAAGAAGCAACTCGAGGATCTGCTTGAAAAGAAATTTGTGAGGCCAAGTGTGTCGCCGTGGGGAGCTCCAGTGTTGTTGGTGAAAAAGAAAGATGGTAGTATGAGGTTGTGCATAGACTATCGGCAGCTGAATAAGGTGACTATTAAGAACAAGTATCCGCTTCCGAGGATTGATGACTTAATGGATCAGTTGGTGGGTGCTCAGGTGTTCAGTAAAATAGATTTGAGATCGGGTTATCATCAGATCAAGGTGAAAGACGAAGACATTCAGAAGACAGCTTTCAGAACCCGTTATGGGCATTATGAGTATTCCGTGATGCCTTTCGGTGTGACTAATGCGCCGGGAGTGTTCATGGAGTACATGAATCGTATCTTTCGTGAGTATCTGGATCGGTTTGTGGTGGTATTCATTGACGACATCCTAATTTATTCTAAGTCAGAAGAGGAGCATGCAGAACATCTGAGATGGGTATTGGAAATTCTGAGGGACAGGAAATTATATGCGAAGCTGTCTAAGTGTGAGTTTTGGTTGAAGGAGGTTAGCTTTCTGGGTCATGTTATTTCGGGGAATGGAATTGCCGTGGATCCGTCTAAGGTTGATGCCGTGTTACAATGGGAGTCTCCGAAGTCAGTTACTGAGATTAGAAGTTTTCTGGGTCTGGCAGGTTACTATAGGAGGTTTATAGAAGGATTTTCGAAGTTGGCACTTCCGTTGACTCAGTTGACTTGCAAGGGTAAAGCTTTCATCTGGGATGACTGTTGTGAAGAGAGCTTCAAAGAATTGAAGAAGAGGTTGACGACGTCTCCTGTTCTGACGTTGCCTAATCCGGAAGAGTCGTTTGTGGTGTATTGTGATGCTTCCAAGATGGGGTTGGGAGGTGTGCTTATGCAGAATGGTAAGGTAGTTGCCTATGCGTCAAGACAGTTGAGGACTCATGAGAAGAACTACCCTACCCATGATTTAGAACTTGCTGCAGTTGTGTTCGCGTTGAAAATTTGGAGACATTATCTGTATGGTTCGAGGTTTGAGGTGTTCAGTGATCATAAGGGTTTGCAGTATCTGTTTGATCAGAAAGAGTTGAATATGAGACAGCGCAGATGGTTGGAGTTGCTGAAAGACTATGACTTTAGCTTGAACTATCATCCGGGAAAGGCTAATGTGGTAGCTGACGCTTTAAGTCGAAAGACGTTGCATATGTCAGCAATGATGGTTAGAGAACTCGAATTAATTGAGCAGTTCAGGGATATGAGTTTGGTTTGTGAAGTGACGCCTCAGAGTGTCAGATTGGGGATGTTGAAGATTGATAATGAATTCATGGCTAGCATTCGAGAAGCTCAGAAGTTAGATGTTAAATTAGTTGACCTGATGGTTGGGATTGATCAATCCGAGAATAAAGACTTTGAGTTGGATGCGCAGAATGTATTGAAGTACCGTGGAAGAATCTGCATTCCTGATGATGAGGAGATGAAAAGAGCAATTTTAGAAGAAGGTCATAGGAGTAAGTTGAGTATCCATCCGGGAGCTACAAAGATGTATCAGGATCTGAAGAAGATGTTTTGGTGGCCTGGTATGAAGCGTGATGTGGCGCAGTTTGTGTATTCCTGCTTGACTTGTCAGAAATCGAAGGTTGAGCATCAGAAGCCTGCTGGGTTGATGCAACCGTTGGAGATTCCGGAATGGAAGTGGGATAGTATTTCTATGGATTTCGTGATAGGGTTACCTAATACTGTGAGGGGGCACGATTCGATTTGGGTGATTGTGGATAGATTGACGAAGTCTGCTCATTTTATTCCTATCAATATCACGTATCCGGTGTCGAGATTGGCAGAGATTTATATTCAGGTGATTGTGAAGTTGCATGGTGTTCCTTTGTGCATTGTGTCTGACAGAGATCCTAGGTTCACTTCTGATTTCTGGAAGAGTTTGCAAGAAGCATTGGGTTCTAAATTGAGGTTGAGTTCAGCTTATCATCCTCAAACTGATAAGCAGACAGAGAGGACCATTCAGTCGTTGGAAGACTTGTTGAGATCTTGTGTTCTTGAGGAGGGAGGTGCGTGGGATACTCACCTTCCGTTGATCGAGTTTACTTACAACAATAGTTACCATTCTAGCATCGGGATGGCACCGTTCGAGGCATTGTATGGTCGGAGATGTAGGACTCCGTTGTGTTGGCATGAATCTGGGGAGAGTATTGTTCTTGGACCCGAGGTTGTTCGAGAGACTACTGAAAAGGTGAAATTGATCCGTGAGAAAATGAGAGCGTCGCAGAGTAGACAGAAGAGCTATCATGATAAGAGAAGGAAGGATTTAGAATTCCAAGCTGGTGATCATGTGTTTTTGAGAGTCACGCCTATGGCTGGTGTTGGGCGTGCATTGAAGACAAAGAAGTTGACTCCTCGTTTCATTAGACCGTATCAGATCACTGAGAGAATTGGTAATGTTGCTTATAGGGTGGCCTTGCCGCCTAATCTTTCGAATTTGCACGATGTATTTCATGTGTCGCAACTTCGGAAGTATATTTCGGATCCGTCCCATGTGATTCCGATGGATGATGTGCATGTGCGGGATAATCTCACTGTGGAGACAATGCCTGTGCGAATTGAAGATCGTGAAGTGAAGACTTTACGTGGCAAAGAGATAAACCTGGTGAAAGTGGTCTGGTTAGGAGCTGCTGGTGAAAGCATGACATGGGAGTTGGAGAGCAAGATGCGAGAGCCCTATCCGAAGCTGTTTGAATCAGGTATGTTTTCGAGGACGAAAGATTCTAAGTGGGGGAGGGTTGTAACACCCCGGAAATAATTTAATTAAAATAGTTGATTGAATTATTAAAATAATTTGGAGGCGGGATATAGATAAATTAAAAGGTTAATATTTTATATGCGTAGGAGGTGAAACGAGTAAAGGAGGTGGTGACGTAGAGAGCCCAGTGTTTATTGAGCCCTCAACTTAAACCCTGGGGGTTTAAGCCAAACCCTCATTCGCAGCAAGCAAAAGAAAAACGAAAGTGAGAGTGAGAGAGAGAGCACGCAGCGCAAAGAGGGAGAGAAGAGGAGGGTTTCGCGAAGAATTTCAAAAGGGGATCGTTCGTGTTGCTGTGGTTTTGTTCGTGTCTCGTTCGTCGTGTTCCGGAGCTTACGTTATTCGAGGTAAGGGTGGGCTTAACCTTGATAATGGGTTGATGATAATTATGTGTGGGTAGTCTAGGGTTTTGTTGAATTGTTCGTGTTGTTGCATATCGTGTTTTCGTTGAGATTGGTGCTTTGATGATTATTGCACGTTATTGTGATTTGTTTCGTTATTTGTTGTTGCGTGATTGTTGTATCACGATGATGGTGTTGTTATTGTTCGTGTTTTTGTTGTTGCTGTGCGTGGTTGATTGTTGTTGTCGCGTTGTCGAATTGTCGTTTTTGTTGCGGTGGTTGCGGTGTCGTTGCCGTTAGGGTTTGATGTTTGGCAATTTAGCGATTCTGGACACAGGTTCGGTTTTTCTAAAACTGGCGCTGTTTGGTTGATCCAAAAATTATGAGGTTGATTGTTTTTGAAAATAGACTTAACGCCGGTCGTTTTGGCACTGGTTTCGTCAAATTCGGAGTTGTATAGCTCGAGTTATAGGCGATACAAGTTAGGTTAAAATTCTGGAAACGATTTGGGTATAGATTCGGTATTTCGGTGACTGGGAACGTTGTATTTACCTAAAAATTATGTGGTTTATTTTTCTGGAAAATAGACTTAATGCTTGTTAATTTGGCACTGGTTTGGTTGCGTTTAGAGTTGTGTAGCTCGAGATATGAATTCCACAAGTTAGAGTAAGATTCTGGAAACAATCTGGACACAGGGTCAGTGTTTTGGTTACCACGTTTTCAAAAGAACTCCTTTTCGAACGAATCCAATTTCTTTGAAAACTAGACAAAATTTGCCCCAGTTTATGCACAAGTTTCATGCAATTTGATTGAGTTTTGGTCACTTTGGAATTGCTTGAATTTGAAGGACAGAAACTGTCCTCTTTTGCAACTAGCCTGTGTGCTTTTCGAAAACTGTACCTATTGGACACTCTCCTTCAAAAACTGAACTTAGGGATGATAACCAGACCCATAGGGCTTTCCAACAAGTATTTATTTGTTGAAATCCGATGTCGTTTGCTATTTTAATTAATTCGCTGAAGTAGGTGCGATGTGCCTAGGCGCTGTGCGCCAGTCTTGTGCGTGGTGTGCGTGCGTTATGTCCGCGTTGTGGAGCCGTCTGGTGTTAATATTTCAGGTGCGGTGCTGGTATGCTCAGGAGAGTTTAGTGGTAGCTGTGATGCTACAACTTGGTGCTATTTTTGGTGAAATCATTTGTTTTGATTCTGGTGATATAGTATTTATTTTAAATACTTGTTATGGTGAGTTGGTGCATAATCATGGTGTCGCATTGTCATATGCATGTTTTGGTGATATAGGCTCTGCCTCTGGTGTTTGTTGGTGATATGCCCGTCGTGGCTCATTTTGGTGATCGGTACCGCATGCATATGCCCACTGGAGGGGTTGCATATCATCCCATTGTCTATGAATGTTATAATTTTGGTGGTTCACTGTCAAATGGATTTTTCCTTTGGTATCTGGTGTTGTGATATGGTGTAATTGTATTGTGTTGCTGTAGTTACCTGATGCTAGCATATTTTTATCATCTGCTTATTACCTCTGTTAGACTCACCCCTTCTGCTTGGAATGTTGCTCTCATGCGGCAACGCTGCAGGTGATCGCTAGTGCTCGTGGAGGAATTGCTAGGTTTTGCTTCCTCTCTCATTTGGGTCTGTGTCAGCTCTGATATGTAGCACCGGGGAGTCGTTAGTTATCGTTTTGAACTATTATTTTAGTTATTGGAAATTGTTTTAATTAATTTTGGAGATGTCTTTAATTGTTAATTCTGGAGATGTTTAAACTGGTTAATATTTCCGCTGCTTGGTGATTTCTTTTATATAAATTATTTTGGAGATTTTTTTTTTTTTAAAATGGTGAAAAATGTAGCGCCCTTCGAGGTGACTCTGATAATTGTCTATTTAGTTGTAATAGTAAAAGAGGGGTGTTACATTAGTGGTATCAGAGCTAATCGTAGAGCTAATCGTAGGGAGAGTGATTAGGGATAAGCACCACTGGAGAATGATTAGAATTAACAATAGGGAGAGCTAATCGTAGAGCATGGGGGAAAAGCTCCTTCCATTCCTAATTCATGACAATTCTATCAATTCTCTGCTTTGCAATGAGCCTCTAGGATTGCTGAGCCAAGTGAATCTAGACCCCTTAAGTTCCATATCCATCAGACCTGCATCATCCATAAATTCTCTAAATAACCTCATTCTTTTAGGTTCAATAGGCCTCGCCTCTTCTTTTTCTGTAATGGACAACATTTCATTATCATCTTCTAAGCAAAACCATGGGCCACCATGTCTTGGCTTCAAATTTAGAATTTTCCCCCACAAATGCCTCCTATTACAGAAAGTTGGGTTACCGAAGATAAACGTCACTTCAAAAAGATTTCCTGTTTTCTTTTCCTTCACGCAAGTGTGGATAAAATTACTGCAGGATTGCAGTATCTGAATATCATAATCTACATTCCAATAGTTGCCAAAAATCTCTGATGTACCCACAGCTGGTACACAAAAAACATTTTTGAACTTAAACTTTCTTCTCACTATTTCTACTCTTTCCTTTTGAGCGCTAGTCTCCATAAGGAAGAGTATGGCCGGCTTTTGATCTTTATCAAGGTCATTCAGCTCTCTATTTGTCGTGGCAGAAGCCAAACCACGGCAATTCCATCTTACTGTGGTCATTTGGGGGTTCCGGGCTTGTTATGGTTCGCCTCCTCAGCCTTTTTTGAGTAGTAACAAATGCAAAATTGCCAAAAAACATTAGTGACTGGCTCCCTTCCGGTAGCTTTCTGATGATATGTTGTCTTTTCAAGCAATTTTTGCTTTTTTTCACCATTTATGTCATTACCCTTATCATAGCTTGAACATTCAGGAGTGGCTTTCCTTTTGTGAAAGTTCATTCCAGAGACCATGCTAAGGGCGAAAAGATCCTCTTCTTTCTCACCTAGCTGGACAGAGGGGTTTGATTCACATGTTTCCACTTGATCTTCATCAGGGAATTAAACAGTGTAGGCACTAATAGTTCTGGATTTCTGTTGTTCTCTCCATGCCCCATGCATAAGCTTTAGGTTGTGGTTCATTCCAATGTCTCCACCACTTAGGGGTTTGGTAGTTTGGTTTGGGGTTTGGTTTGGCTTTGCTTTATGGTCTTGTGTAGTGTTGGTAGGCTGGTTTTTAAAAGCTTGAATGAGAGGGTGAGTGGGTGGTTTAGGGTTCTGATTTGGGGTGTTTGCTACCTATGTAGGTAGATTGTTCAAGTTTGGGGATCTGTTTAGGTCAATATCTGGGGTGACTATGAACCATAGTTGAACTTTTGGGAGGTTAGGATTGTATATATCTCCTTTCTGGTTAAGGCTTTCTAGGAAGAAGGTTTTGAAGGTTCCTTTGAATCTCCCAGGGAATATTGGAGCTGTAGTTTAGGTCAGGGGTGATAATATCTTGAGGTTTTGTGGCAGGGTTCTCACTAGCATTAAGTTGGTGGATTTGGGTAGGTTTTTGGTATTGAAGACTTAGATCTTGTACTTCTTTTCTTTTGAGTTCCATAGTAGATTGGGGGTGAGTTGCTCAGTTACTATGGTTCCTTCCTAAGAAGGCAAGAGTTTTGGGGGCATTGACACTTAGAGTAGGGCTGCATTGTGTTCACTAGGGTTATAGGTAGACATAGCTAGATCTTTGGAGCACACTTTTTGTTCATGACCTATAATCCCACATTTGAAGCATAAGGCTAGGAGACCCAGATGTGAGATTGGTTATCCCTTGGCACCCAACATCCTGTTGGTAAAGGTTTTTCCAGATTAATCAACACTCTCCCTCTCACAAAAGATCTGAGGTTCTTTCCATCCATAATAGGGCTTTCCACTCCCAAAAATTTTCCAACCTTTCCCAACAACTGCTTAGCACTCTGGACATTGAGGTTTTCAAGAGGAAGATTACGGATTTGTATCCAAAAGGGAGTATCTATAAATTCAACATCAATAGCAGCCACTGTTGGAGACCAGATGTCCAAACAAAGAAGTTGGTTCATCACGAACCAAGGAGCTTTCCTGTAAACATCTACCAAATTCTCCTCCTTAGAGAAGTAAAAAATAAACAAGTTATCCCCCAGATCTGTAACGTGTAGCCCTAGACAGTGATTCCAGGCTTTAGAAATGATTTCCATAACCACTTTTGCATTCTGCACCTTGTAATGTGTAGCCCGGATATGTTGTTGTTTTTTTCAGTGACAAGAGGCTCATCCAGGATTTCAGGGTTATCCCCCATGAAGCTGGAGCTAGAAGAGGAGGCAGCCATTTGAACTTGAGTAAACAGGCTAACATCGGGTCACAGATAAGAGACTATGAACTTGAGGAGGCAGCCATTTGAACTTGAGTAAACAGGCTAACTGAACATATTTAGAATTTTTTTGTATAAATTGACTTTGGATTTAGACTCTAACATGTAATGAATGGACTGTTTTATTTGATAAAAGACTCGATCCTAACGAACCCTAATTGAAAACAAGACTTGTTGTAAAGAAATCCAAACCCAACTACTTTCCTAGAGAAAGAGCAAGCCTAAAAGGAATTAGGACGACACTAGATGAGGAGAGAAACACCTAAGGACAGTACAGATCTTTTCTAGGTGACCATGAGGACTATCAAATGCGCCGACGAACAGGGCACATGGTTAGAGAAGAAGTTAAACCACAAGAGTGACAACAGATAGGGGACCTGTGTTAAAACGAGACGTAATGGACAAATCTCACATTGACTAAACCCTAGCGGAGAGATCCCTAGGAACTTTTTTAAACTTATAATTTTAAGATATGCTTCAGTGTGCGTCTGTCCTTCATATTAGCAAAAGTCAATATAATATAATGGGTTTTTTTTGTACCCCCACCCATTCATCTATACCCCCACATAATAGTGAAACTCGAAAATACCCCTCACCTAAAAAATTCGCTCGGATTTACCTAATAAAAGATAAATCCGTTTTTGGTTTTTTCCCACAACGGATTTATCTTTTAGTAGGTAAATCTGATTTTTCTAAAAAAGGAAAACGGATTTACCCCACCTAAGAAAAATCCGATTTTGTTAATTTTAAAAACGGATTTATCTAATAAATAGGTAAATCCGCTTTTTGTATTAAAAATAACTGCTTTTTTAAAATATTTCAACAAAGGTTATAAAAACACTACTAAAATCCGTTGAAGAGTCAAAACTAATCTAAAAATTATAAAAACACCACTAAAAGTTTAACAAAACCAAAATAAGGTTATACAAAAAATTTTAGATTTTTTGGAGATTATGAAAAATTAAAGAAATTAATAAAAAATAGTAAACGATGGAAATTGGGATTTTGAGCCCCCTTTCCTAAAATAAGTTCCTTCTTGAGGAGTCTTGATCCCTGATTTTTTTCGAATTTAATGGCTGTTGTTTCATTACAATCGGAGTAGATTGCCAAAAAAGGTAAATCCGCTTTGTTATTTTTAAAATTTTTTACCTCATTGATACAAAAATCCGAATTCCGAAAAAATTAAAAACGGATTTAGATAAATCTGAGCGAATTTTTGAGCTGGGGATATGTTTGGGTTTTTAAATGTTGTGAAGGGAAATTGTGTCTTTTCGAAGGGTCCGTGGGGATATGGTGTCAAAGGGGTGGGAGTACAAAAGAAAAAACCTTAATATAATCTTCTCTAAAACTGTAGGCTCATACTTCGTACAACCCCCTCTATTCACTAGACACCTCCGACCCCCAGTATCTCCAAAATACCCTCGCGTGAAACGCACTCCCAAACACCCCAAAATTCTAAAATTTTAAAGGTTTGGAAGTTTGGAACCGTACCGGTTTGGAACCAAACTTCAGAACCATTTCAATTGCCATCATTTTGCACTTCACTGTGAATTTCATGTAGTTTGTGGTTATTTCTTTAATTTCAGCCTTACCATTTGAAACTTCACTGAGTCGTTGACAAAAACTTAGAGGTCCACTAATCTGTGTTCGGGACTTTGCAATTGACAACACGTTTCTTCTCAGCGTTCTTCTTCAAGTTGTTATCGACATCGATTCAAACATCTGCAGTTGGCCCATCGTTGATTCTAGTGTGGGCAATGTTATTGTTGCTCAAAACAGAAAGATAAAGAAGAGTATAACTTTTATCGGAATCTCATCTATGGAGTTTCATCTCCCAAACAGTCTGCAAATTTCTTTTTCTCTTCCATTCATATACCCACAAAAGGAATCAATGTTCTACTCTACATAGAGCAAATAAGAAAACTTCTACTTGGTGGAAAAAGTGGTATTCATATGGTTATAATCAGGAGAATATCAGAGAACTCGATCAGATGACACATAGCAATGTAATACAAACATAGACAGGTTCAGAAGTTTGGTTCCAAACCGGTTGGGTTCCAAACTTCCGAACCTTTAAAAATTCAGAAAGTTGGGGGAGGGGGGTGTCTGTAAATACATAAGACTCGGTACTTTGGTTCCGAACGGGTTCGGATCCAAACTTCTGAACCTTCGCAATTCCAGGAAAAAAATTGCAACACGTGTTTAATTAATGACATTTTGATCTTTTCACAAAGTTTGAGAGTGTCTAGTGAGTAACTGGGGGGTCATACGAAGTATGGTCCAAAATGTTAGCATACTTTGCATATTGCAACTCACATTTACGAAGATAATCTGTGTGAAAAAAGATAGAGACTTTAGAGGTGGTTGTCAAACCTTACTATCGTAATAAGCAAAAATGCAAATTAAGCCATTAGAGGTAAAAAAAAAAGATAATGATTTAACATGGTGGAGCAATTAATCTGTGACATAAGAACAGAGCATATGCATCCAAGTTAGCACAATTCATTGGGGTTTCAAACACAAATTTACCCAAACTCTTAATTGAGAACACTTCTTTTTAAACAGCAAGATTCGAGAAAACCATTATCCCTCGTTATGAGAAAATAAGTTCGTAATGATAAGGAAGTAGTTTCTACTTTGAAGCATGCATCATGGTACATTCATTATTGTTGGGTGAGGAATGATTCAGTTATGAAGATTGAAGTTTTGAGGCAACTTTGCTTGCCTCAAAGCTCTATTTCACTTATAGTATCCAATTTTCGTAATAATGCATTTATGAAGCATTCCTAATTTGTTGTGACCATGGAGGAAGTGATGGAAATGAGATTTGATCCTTCGAAGTCAAATTTTGTTTTGGCATTTTAAGTAATTTCAAAGATGAACAGAGGAATGTGGAGATCAAGATTGAAGATTTTTGAGAAGTGGAGCTGCATATAAAGCCAAACAAAAGCTTGTGTTTCCATTGACATGGAAGATGAAAAGGAATGAAATTCTAGAAATAGGGATGAAAGGGAAGATGAATATAAGCCCTAATTTGATTTGGGGTCCAAGTCACAAATTTAAAATAAAATAAAATAAAAAATAATGATGTGTAAAAGCCACATAGACTCCTGTTTCACACATCATCAAATAATTAACGGAGTTACTAATAGAAGGGTGTTTATGAAAAAAATTCATTTTGCAGGGACTTTTTTTAGAAAAAAAAAATTGTTCAAGGACTAAAATAGAAACTCGCTATATTTGTAGGGACTAAAAATATATTTAAACCTTTTATAATTTACGGTTTTGCCCCCTCTTGTATCCAACTGTTTATTCATGAGGATAAAGAGGGCTTGGATGCTTTGTAGTTTGCTCTCGGTGGGGTGGTTAAACCCCCCCTTTTTCTCACCAAAAAGGAAACCTTTAAAAACATTTGACCAAACAAATAAGTTTGAATGGCCGGAATGTAGTTGACCAAAACAAAGCTCATATATTTTTGTTTTGTAGTGTACAAATTGTGGGCTGGTTAGTTCCTCCCAGTGTTTCTAATGAAATGCTTTTTTGACCAAAAAATGTACAAAGAGACCTCACTTTCCGAATCCCCCACAGTTCCGCCCCACCTCGCGTCGCCCAAAAAAACTAACATAAAGAATTATCTATTTTATAATAACTTATAATAATTTTATTTGGTGGCTTCTAAGATGAAATATCAACTAAGTCTCTCACGAGTGTTTAAATCAAATTGACCGTATGGTATAAAATGTCATAAACGGTTGACATTTCATTTTGATTGATACAATCTCAACCGTACATAACATTTTATTTTATCTATAACGGTCAACTTGACTGATACATAGGCGAAGAGCCTAATTAATCCTTCAATAGTTGCAATTGCAAATTAATGAAAATTAATGAATTAACCCCCACTATAAATTGCCTTCAATCTGTAGTTGCAATTGCAAATCACTCACTTCTATTTTCTTTGTCTCTTTAATTATGTTCTCAACAATGGCTGAACATGACGGCATCCAAAATTTTCTCTCTAACACATCCTTCGACAACTCCGACCAACTCCCACCCTACACTACCTTCAGAGGTTCCTCCTCTCAACAACCCTTCAACATTCTGCCACCCAAAAAGCCACGTGGCAGACCACCAGGTTCAAAAAACAAACCAAAACCACCAGTCATAATAACCCAAGAAAACGACCAAGCAATGAAACCACTCATCATCGAGATTTCTGCTGGCACCGACGTACTTGAAGCCATCATCCAGTACGCCCTCCGCCAGAGTACCGGAATCTGTATTCTTAGCGGATCCGGCACTATTAGTAAAGCCACTCTTCGTTACCCTATTTCTTGTTCTCCTTCTCTCACTCTTCATGGACCTTTCTCTTTGATATCTCTCACTGGTACTTATATGCACCCGCATTCACCACTACCTTCATCTTCTTCATCAAACCCTAAACCACTAGAAGAATCTACTTTTGGAATAACTCTTGCTGGTGTTCAAGGACAGATTTTTGGTGGGGTTATTGGTGGAAAAGTTGTTGCTGGTGGTGATGGTGTTAAGGTTATGTGTAGTATGTTTAGGAATCCTGAGCTTCATAGAGCTGGAGGGGTTAAAGATGTTGGTGAAGAAGGAGATGATTATGATGATGATGATGGTGGTGGTGGTGGTGGTGGTGACGAGAATGATAACGTTAATGCAAGTGGTCAGGATGGTGTAGGGAGTAGTGCTGGTGGTGCTGGTTTCAATGTTGCTAATCCAACATCCTTGAATTTAGCCCCTTATGATCCTAACTTCATGCATTGGACACACCCTCGCCCTCCTAACTTTTGATGATCACTGCAACACCATCGACCTGTTAGATTGAAGATGTGTCTGGTATTCCACACATATCATGCTAAATAATGACACTTTAATTACTTTAATTTTTCGAATCAAAATTATTGTCAGTATTGTGTCTGATAATGGGTTTGGTGACTGTATCAGTTATTCATAGCCTTAAATTATGTGAAAATTTTAAATAGTGTTGGATTTTAACTTTTTAAGCCTCTAGATTTTTGTTGTCATTTAATCCTTTTCCCGGTGCTCAAAAAACGATCCATACATTTCTCCAATTTTCTACGAAATTGTGTAGGGGAACGGTTGATAGCTTTCTTTTCTTTGTGTAGTTTTTGGTATTTTTTTAAGTTGGTAGGGAAGTTGTCACCAAACATGGTTGTTAATTTTTTTATAAGTAATTGACAAAGAAAGAATTACATATTAAAGGGAAAGTAGACATTGAATTAAGATGACTGCATATGAATATAAGGTTGACATTATTATTTAGGATTAGCGGGGACTTGGGGAGTAGTTATGACTAGAGATGATGATACTTAGACAAATGACCCCTTAATACTTAGGAATTCTTAGGACTAGAGATGACTTGGGGAGTAGTTATGACTAGAGATGATGATACTTAGACAAATGACCCCTTAATACTAGGAATTCTTATGACTAGAGATGACTTGGGGAGTAGTTATGATGATACCTTTGGACCTAGGAATTCTTAGGAACGATGAAGATGACGATCAATGGGTTTACCTGTTTCTTATAAAAAAACGGGTTTACCAATTTGTGGAACTTGTCACAGCTAGTATGGGAACAAACTTGTCATAGTATGGGTGAGTTATACCAACGACACATCAAGAAATTAACAGAGTTATTAACAGAAGGGTGTTTATGAAAAAATTTCATTTTGCAAGGACTTTTAAAAAATATTGTAGGTACTAAAACAGAAACTCACTATTGAGTCAATAAAAATCACAAGGGGGGTTGGAATTGTGACCCTTTTTAAATTCACATGAAATAATAGAACTATCATCACAAGTATGATTAGATATTAAGATAGTGAGTGCTTTAAGTTAAGATGGATGTGTTAGAAAAATCTTCTTATCTTAGTTTGTGAGTGGAGAAGGTTCAGTCTAAACTAGAGAGTAGTAGAACTATTGTTTTGTAATCTTCAAGGTATGTTATCATGAGTCCTATTTATAGGACTCAAGTCTTGTAACCTACAAGTGAATTAAGGCCTAACATAATGTGTCTTTAACATATACAATGAAGAGCAATTACAAGGAATAAAAGTCTTTTACTACTAGAAGTTACAAGAGCATTAGAAATATAGAGAGACATCCAATTATTCACAATATGATCGTATAACGTTTCGATCAAACTGTACTTGTTCTTAAAAACATTTTAGAACCTTTATAATTTTGAAGATAAAATAGGCTCTCCCCCTTTCTTCAAACCTCTATCCAAAAATACGCTCAAAAATATTTGAATTAAACAGGGTGTTCACTTTCCATGGATATTGAATTAAAATATTTGAATTCCCCTCAAAAACTACATTACCTCTTAAAAGTGCTCCATCCAAACATAAGGTTAGGGTGTTCACTTACTTTCTATGGAAAAAAACGATGCTCAAATCCAACCAATAGAAGTAGACATATTATGTGCAAAAATTGGGTTGGCGCTAGAAACAGACTAGTAATTAAGCAAGTTATGTAGAAAAAGTTTGGACTCAGAATTAATGATGAATATGGTGTAAATTTGTTGAGCAATATGAATGCAGAAGTAGTACCTTCTTAAAGCCTGGCATTCTGCAACAAAAACTATACTCAAATCTAACATGTCTAGTGGATGAATGTGTAGGGACTGTTCAAACTTCAAACCATGACAGCAAGAGTTCTGATCATGGATCCTGCTGACTCAAACCATCTAACGTGTAAAAATTAAAATAATT
Source organism: Astragalus glycyphyllos (assembly GCA_963573325.1). Classification (NCBI taxonomy): domain Eukaryota; kingdom Viridiplantae; phylum Streptophyta; class Magnoliopsida; order Fabales; family Fabaceae; genus Astragalus; species Astragalus glycyphyllos. Next base: position 61,664,835 of record OY754312.1, on the reverse strand, counting down.
TAATAAAAGTATAATTCAATACTGTTAGATTATAATTTATAACAAGATATCTTATTATATCCTATTATGATATCTTGTCATATTATAACTTAATATGGAAACTAGCAAACAATAAACCAAAACACCATTGTCAAAAAAATTTCACACCGTTGAGAACTAATGCCGTCCTTAATGAATCAAGAAAAGTAGGAAACTAGCATAAAAAATGTAAGAAGCTATGGAAAAAAACCATAAACAATGTAAGAGGAGGAGACCTCTCTCATCAAACACTTTTTTCCCGGTAAAACCTTTGATATAATCATGTATCATGTATAATATCAAAGTCACGTCACCATACTCCAATTTGTGCCTCAAAATCTTAGACACAATAACTTTACTAGCATTCATAACATTGTCAAAAAACCAAAAAAATTCCTACTATATAGACAATTTGCTCCTAACGTCGTCTTTATAGTGAAACCGAAAGCATATGAGTAAACATGATTCTCACAGCTTCAGAAATTGTAAACACTAACTGCAAACACATGGCAGACAAAGTTATTCAAATCCTGTAAAGTTTACTATCAACAAGACCAAATAATCAGAATTTGCAAATCAAATGCCAATTGCAAATCTATGGCGACAGAGAAATTTACCTATAGTAATTCACATAATCAGGCTTTTAAAAAGCATAACATATTATTAGATAATATAAAGAAAACAATTTCTCTATTAAAGAACAAAAATTAGGTCTTATCTATTGAGAGGGAAAAAAGTTATCTTATTTTAGGCCTTATCTATTGAAGGGAAAAAAGTTATTTGCTTGTTTCCAAGCACGGAGTCTAAAACAACTAGAATACCATTATCATTACTCAAACGACTTTCAAATGAAATACATCTGCTTGTGTAAACTGTGATCTAAAAATTTGTAGAATTGGTTAACATAAAATTTGATTGATTACCTTTACCATATAAGCCAAAAAAACAGCATGAAATATAGACGACAATGACATTCTAAGCAAGCAAAAACATTAAATAATAGTATACACAGAAAGAGTACAATATTTTAGCAAGGAAAACAACTCCGGAATTGTTACAACTGTGGACCTTTTGATGGACTTTTGTTGTGGACCTTTTAATGCATGATTTTGTTATTCTGTAAAATGAAGAACGAGCAGTGTTCCTGATCTATTTTTTCCTCTAACTTATTAAAAATCCTTCCTAGTTTGGCCAAGTATGTTTTTATGTTTTTATATCCAATGTTATTCCAATTCCTTCCTGGTACGACCAAGTATGTTTTGATGATTTATTGAATTAGCACCAAATCATTCATCTTGGGTCTCTGATCAAGTCATGTCTTAAGGGGAAGATAATGGACAATGTTTCATAATCGTAACAAGGGAAGGAATGAAGAGTAGAAAGAACTTCAAATCTATAGAATCATCCAGAACTGGAATACATTTCATGCAAAGAAAAACTGGAAACGTAACCCTTACTAAAATACTTGGCTCAGTGACTTTCAAATAATCAATTCTAATGGAAGGTTGTGAGTTATTCTTCCTTACCTAACCATTGCTGCCATTCTTTTATGTTTTGCATGGCCCTTTCTACCTCAAAATGAGGGAGAAAATGCAACCTTAAATGGTTTTGTTCCAACTGTCTCTAAATTGAATACTTCAGATGTCTTTTGATACTGGGACATTATGATATCATATGGATGTCTTCTGTCAAAAGGTTGAAGAATCTAATATGGATGTGTTTATCTTTGTCTGCTCTCATCCAGGCTTGTAAGTTGTTCCTAACATTAGCACTGTGCCACTACAAATATCGTGCTTATGCCGTGGAGATTCTGAGCTTCTTGCTATTCTTGTTAATTTCCTGTCACCATAACAATGAAATTAACTGGGATTTTCCATTTTGCTATTCTTAACCCTTGTGAGTCTGTAATCTAATTAAAAATACAATTTCTAGAGTACTATTCTAAAGAAGATTTTCATTGAATGAGATGAAAAGGTAGCAGATAGATTTATTAAACAAAACTGGTTTTCTCCAAATCTGACTAAAACTGGTTCGAACCAAAAAACCGGTTTCACAAGTGCTACATCATGACTATTAAACCAATTTGTATTTTGAAACAGACCTAAACAGAGTTAAAACAAATTCGAAAATTAACTTATTTTTACTAAAATGGTCTTTAGGAACAGAACTGAACCACTAATTTGGTTTGGTTTATGCACGATGCACAGCCCAAATGACACGTAGCAAATAGTTAAGAGAAATAACTAGATCAGAGAACATTTTGAAACTTAAAGGGTATGTAATTAAGTATTTCCACCCCAAAATGTAGTTGTAAGTGTTGTAACAGCAACGAGAGTAAAAATCTCAAGGTATAGCCCATGGGGCAGACTAAACATCATCTTTGATTCAATAAGCCCCATAGAATAGTGTGACAGAATATTCCTATCACCTCAGTTAGAATAGTAAATGATTGCATTTTTACTGTTTACCTAGTTTTAATAATTCAGCTAGCTTCTAGAAGCCACTGTGACCGTTGCTGATAGCCTAGGATTCGTTTTTACCTAGGATTTATCTTGTAATGATTGTACAATCATGAGCTGTCATGATTTGTACGATTCTAGCTGTCAAAACCCTAAATTCTGCTTTATATAGCAGCTATTGTAATGAATGAAGCAATCATTATCATTGAATCAATTTCTCTCTCTCTTATCTTCTCAAAACCTAAAATTCTCTCTATCATTCTGCTCCAACGCATTGTATTCGTTTATTATAGTGCCTGGTCAGAATTGAGGCTTGTTAACGGTTCTTGAGTGAACCCTAGCAGCCATTCATTCACTGTTACATTGGTCTGTACACTGTTACATTGGAATTCAGTGACTACACTGTCACATTTGGTATCTTGAGTCACTTTTCGGTGCATCACAACTTAGATGAACCAAAGTATGCAGGAACTCAGAACTTTGATTTCTGCGCAACTTCAAGGGGGTCAGCCACCACTGCAGCAACCTTAGAATAGAACTCAACATCATTACTCCACATGCATTTCTAAGGTAGAGTTCCCTAAATTTGATGGCAAAAATGTCAAGGATTGGCTATATAAATGCACTCAATTTTTCTCTTTGGATGAGACTCCTCCTGAAAATAAGGTTAGGTTAGCTTGCATTCATTTTGAAGGATTAGCCTTACAGTGGCACTTAAACTACATGAGACAAAGATTTGATATTTATCCTCTTTGGCCACAATATGTTACTGATGTCACCACTAGGTTTGGTGACCCTTATGAAGACCCTTTAGGTGACCTAGTACAAATCAAACAAAATACTAACCTTCAAGAGTACATTGACAAATTTGAGCTAGCATTAACACAGATTGACATCATTCCAGAGCATTCCTTGAGCATTTTCCTAGTTGGCCTAGACACTTCTACTCAAATGCATGTCAGGATGTTCAATCCTACCTCTATAGCTCAAGCTGCACACCTGGCCCGTTTGTATGAAGCCTCTAAACCACCCAAACCACCAGCCAGATTTACCAGACTTTTTAATCCATCCGCCAGAACCCCTCACAACCCTAACTCAGCCACCACTTCACTAAACATTCCCCCAAACACCAGCCTACCTCCACTTATGCCTAGAACTCCAAAGTTATACTCTGCTGCAGAACAAGCTGACAGAAGAGCCAAGGGCCTCTGTATGTTTTGTGATGAACCATTTACTCCAGGTCATCAACTTAAACATAAACGTTCCCAAATGTTTGTGCTTGAGCTAAGTGATGATGAGGAGGATACATCTACTGAGACACACCCTGAACCAACACCTGAACAGCAGCCTGAGACTACCACCAATGACCCAGAAACACCTCAGTTATCACTCCAAGCCCTCACTGGTAGCCCTAACCTCAATACTATGAGAGTCACGGGCCTGCACAACAAGAAGATGATCCATGTGCTTCTTGACAGTGGCAGCACACACAATTTCCTTGATTTGGAAATTGCTAAGAAACTTGGTTGCAAATTGGAGGAGGTCTCTCCTATGCATATCACAGGAGGAGGTGGTCACAAATTGGTTGCTCCTTTCATTTGTAAAGGTTTCAAATGGACATTTCAGCAAATTGAATTTACTACTAATGTCTTCGTATTACCATTGGGAAGTTATGATCTCATCCTAGGAGTACAATGGCTTCGTTCTTTAGGACCAACACTATAGGACTTTGACAAACTTCAAATGGAATTCACCATTGAAGGCAAGAGATTTATTTTGAGGGGTGCAAAAACTCCACAAGACAAGTTGGTTAACAACAAGTCTTTTGCTCGTGCTGTTGATCAAGGTGCTGAGATGTGCTTTATGAGCTTGGATCAACCTACACCGCAATTCTTTCTTCCTACTTGTAATCTGCTGCACACAAATGAGGTAATCCCTGAACTACCACCTGAACTCTCTAAATTGTTAACTGAATTTAGTGATCTGTTTAAAGAGCCTACAACCTTACCTCCTTCTAGAATGAGTTTTGACCACAAAATTCCTTTGAAAGACAATGCTCCTCCAGTCGATATGAGGCCCCACAGATACTCTCTTATCCAGAAAAACATTGTTGATCAGTTAGTAAAAGAACTGTTAGACCAGGGTATAATTCAACACAGTAACAGTCCTTATGCTAGTCCTACTGTCTTAGTTAGGAAGAAAAATGACTCTTGGAGACTCTGTGTTGACTATAGGAAACTCAATTCAAACACTATGAAAGATAGATTTCCTATCCCTCTTATTGATGACTTGATGGATGAATTGGGAGGTGCTTCTATTTTCTCTAAATTAGATTTGAAATCTGGATACCATCAAGTGCGAATGGCTTATGGAGAGGAGTTTAAAACTGCTTTTAAAACTCACACAGGGCATTTTGAATATCTTGTCATGCCATTTGGCTTAACAAATGCTCCAGCAACATTTCAATCTTTGATGAATCATGTTTTTAACCCTTTCTTGAGAAAATTTATTATTGTCTTTTTTGATGACATATTAATATACAGCAAATCTCTCACTGAACACTTGTCTCACCTTAGAATGGCTTTCCAAACTCTTCGTGAAAACATGTTGTTCCTTAATAAGCCCAAATGCTGCTTTGCAACACCTAGAGTAGAGTACCTAGGTCATTTCATTACTGCTAATGGAGTGTCAACGGACCCTTCCAAAATTCATCCTATTGTTACTTGGCCAATACCAGTGACTATTAAACAGTTGAGAGGATTTTTAAGCCTTGCTGGGTATTATAGAAGGTTCATAAAAAACTATGGCAACATTGCTAAACCATTAACTGACCTACTGAAGAAGGATTCATTTGTATGGTCTGATGCAGCAACTGCTGCTTTCACTGCCTTACAACAGGCTCTCAGTTCTGCTCCTGCCTTGAAACTACCTGATTTCACTAAATCTTTTATTGTTGAGATTGATGCTTCTGGTAGAGGTATAGGTGCTGTACTTATGCAGGAACATCATCCCATTGCTTATATCAGCAAATCTATGGGTCCTAAATTGCAAGCAATGTCTATCTATGAAAGAGAATTACTGGGCATCGTGTATGCTGTGCAAAAGTGGGGTGCTTACTTGTCTCATGCCCCTTTCATCATCAAGACAGATCAAAAAAGCATTTTAGAGCAAAGATTGAACACACCCTTTCAGCATGTGTAGGTGTCAAAGCTGATGGGATTTGAATTCGAAATCCAATACAAAGAAGGAATTACCAACAAAGCTGCTGATGCTTTATCTAGAAGGGATTCTGCTGAATTACTTGCATTGTCTGTGAATGCTGCTGCAGAAGGTCTACTGGACACTATTAAAAGATCCTGGACAACTGATACTACTCTACAACAGATTATTCATTACGTCATACAATTCCGCCAGTAATTGCATCTACTGGCTGATATTTAAATTTTAAATTTTATAACCAATCCGCCAGTAACTGCAAAAACTGGCGGATATGTTTATTTAAAAAATATTTTTAATATCTGATCAGCGATCGTACGCAGGTCAAAATATTTATAAAGATAGAAAATATAGTACAAGGTAAGTATCCTTGGTCGTCTCTCGAGGACCTCTAAATACTGAAATAACCAAAATCAAGAACCAAAATAAACAATAAAAGGGGGTCTTTTTAGGAAAAGAGTTTATATGTAACGAAGAAAATCAATTAAAGATAAACAATCAATCAATTGGTTTCAAGGGCGCTTCTTGGATTTCTCATCGATTCTAAATAAAGATTCGTGCAAGGTTTGATAATTCTTGATTGATCATAAACTAAGTGAACAAGCGCCAGTCAATTTATACGAATTCGCACTTTTTAAAGCAAGCGTCAAAACAGTGTGTTCAATCAATCGTGATAGTGAACAAGCGTCACTAACACAATTAACATCATAACTGAATTCTATCAATCCTATAAACAAGTGTCATAGACTCTATCAATTCCTATCCAAACTAAATTAAACAAGCGATAAAATAGTTTGTATAATGAAAGTTGTAAAACGAAATCATGATTAAGTGATTAAGCAAAACTGAATCATAAAACGAATCACATAAGCAAATCACAGAATTTGAGTAATTAAGCAAAACACAAACCGAATTTGCAGCAATAATTACACAGATGAAATTGATAGAGAAAGAATTAAAACCATAAAAAGGAAATAAACATTAAGCACCGAACCTCAAAACCCTTACAGCAACACCCTTCACCAATAGATTGATCTAGGGCTTTAAGCTTCCATGGAGGTTACGCTATCAAATCCTCAAAATTGTATAATAACGCGTAACAGAGCCAAAACGAATCTGAATAGTGTATTTAACTAGGACAAAAACGAAAACCCTAATCCACTAACTGGGTTACTAGATAGAAGCCCGATAACAAACTAATATTCGGCCCAAAACCCGTTTTACACATTACTTCTTCGGTATTTCGCAGTTTTGACCTTCCATACTTCAGATTTGGGTTTCGAGGTCAACAGAAGAATTGTAGCTCTGTTCCTTAGCTTTCCAACGCATTCTCGTACACCTCAATCGGATAATCACAGCCAAATTTATACCCTGCAGAGTAGACAGGGGTCAATATGCAATAAAAACAAGAATTAATCAAGAATTTGCTATAACGCTCAATTGAGACCCAAAGTCTAGAAACGCGCTAGGACTTAGATATTAGGAACAAAACACAATTAAAAACACCATGTGAAAAGATATAAAGAGTGCACTAAAATGCACTGATCAAATTCCCCCACACTTAAGCTTTTGCACTCCGGGCAAAACACACAAAATAAGACATGTAAACAACGCATGAGTTTCCAATGAACCCAAAGAATGAAAAGTCATAAGAGAAACACTTTTCCTAGGCTTTAAGGAGAATGACAATCAGAGATAGTACTTAATTACATCAAGGCAAACAAGAGAATAGAGAGCTCCAAAGAATGAATCGTAAGTGATGAGTCCTCACAGGATATGTATAAGTAATGCGCTCAATCACTCAAGTGTCTAGGCTTGTGTTTACTCTCATATATATAATCAGCACATCAATGAAAGTTAGCACTACCATATGCTTGACAAGATTCTAACATCCACCCTGAATAACACATGCACATAAGATCAAAAGGTCTTTGTAAGGGATGTAATGGGGCCAAGGTCAAGGTGGGATAATCCTAAGGGAACTAAGCTAAAAAGAGTCAAAGAGGATAAAGAAGCAATGAAAATCAATTGTAGAATGAGCATGAGAGGGTCCAAATTCAACAAGGTATGATGAATTTCTCTATTTTGATATACTTCTCCACATAACTCTCTCCACACAATTTTCACTCTCCTTGAAACAAAAATAAAAAGATATATACACTTTCCATTTTTTTTTTGATTTTTTTCTCTTTTTTTTTCTTTCTTTTTTTATCTTTTTTTTTTTGGGTAATATTTTTCTATACAAATGTACTTGCCAAAATTTCCATTGAGAACCCAAGAACAACCCAAGTGAGAACCACAATTGCAACAATTTGGACACCCCCACACTTATGGATTTGACAATTTTCAATTCAAAGCTCCTTCACCCTCTAAGATTGGGTAATAACATTGTTTTTCACTTTTGGGCTTGTAATGAGCTATAAAAGAAAGAATGGGATAAAAAGGCTCAAAGGGGCTTACACAAAGGGGTAAATTCAGGGTAGACTTATTTGGCTAGTAGCTAAAAAAAACAGAATTGCCTAGATCATTTCAAACATGCATGTGAACAAGTGCTTCAACAAGAATCAAGTCAAGTTCTAGAGTAACTAACAAACATGAGTGAGTCACACACAAGAAAGGAGAGAATGGCAAAATGTAGTCCATCCAATAAAATGCTCAATTCTCACCAGGGACATTGACTATCACAAATGATGCAAAATTTAGTGCTCATATCCAACTTATAATGCCAAGAGCAACAAGAAATCAATCAAGTCATATCATAACACATGTAGTTCTAGAATAGTAAAATCACTCACAACTTGTACAAACTAAGAACTCATGGAAAAACATGTTAAAATAACAATTTTTTTCTTTTTTTTATAGTTAAAAATTAAAAACATAAAAACAAAAGGACGCACCCCCACACTTAAATCACAAAAAGTCATCAATGTAAGCAACAAGTATATCTTAAGAATAAGGAAAGAAAACTCCCTCTTGAAGGTGGAGAACTTGAAGCTTCTGTGTGGTTGGTATTTGCCATAGAAGGCTCTTCTATGGTTACCGCAGGCATGTTTGGTCACCTTCTTCCACACATCTTGAATCAGGGGATTAATTTGTTGTGTTTGCCACACTTTCATACTAGGAACATCCGCCAAGGTCCATCCGATACCTTTCTTATGTTCCCTTAGAATTGGAGGCAGCTTTTCCTGTTCAGTTTCAAGGTTAGATGAAATAATCACAGAAAAATATTCACTTCCATCCAAATATGCATATTTAAAATTTTCAGGGAGTGGTGTGAGATCCACAACATGTGGTGGCTCAATGGTAGTAGCAGCTACATCCACAACATCAGCTATGGAAATTGTATCAACCTGCAAAGTATTCTCAATCTCAGCGCAAACAGACGGGTTATCAGAACTTGTATAATCAATCAAACCATCAAGAAATTCCATTTTCCAAAGGGAATTCTCTTCCATGGGGTGTTCCTTACCATCAAAGATCCCAAGTTTTTCACTAGTGTCACTAAAATTTGCAGCTTTGTTATTTTCCGCAATAACTGTTTCAGACACCCTTTGAGTTTCAACAAGAGTAGTTGCACTGAAAATGGGAGTATTTGGGACACTAGGATTTTCTATTTCTTGGGCAGGTAGTTGGTTTGATCTCTGGGCTTGCATCTGATTAACTACAGTGTTTAACTGTCCAACTATTATCTCCAACTGCATAAGTGTGGAATCTGTTGTTTGTTGGAATTGAAGATTTTGAATAGCCATCTGTTTAATGAGATCCTCCAATGAAGGTTCATAAACAGCATCCATATTATAGTTAATAAAATCAGGATTAGAATAAATAAAAAATTATGCTAAAATTAAGGCAGAAAATAAAAACGAATCAAACCTAATCTAAAGAATATAAAAACAACACTAAAAATCTTATAAAATCAAAAGAAAGATATGCTATTTTTTTGGGATTTTTTTAAGATTATAAAATATTCGAAAAATTAATTAAAAATAGAAAACAAAAGAAATTCGGATTTTTTGGCCACAGCTCCCTTTTGATGGAGTCCTACTCCTTGATTTTTTTCTGATTTACTGACCAATTTTCGTGGGAATCTGACCAGGTCACCTGAAAACTGATTTTTTTCACCTAATCTAAGATAGAACTTAACGGAGCCGCAACCGATAGAACCTGCAAGTGCAAGGAAACAAAACTAAAGAAACAAAGGTTAGTAGTTAGTAAGGTTCTTAAGCCAGCAAATTCCTAATCAGAGATCCCCGGCAACGGCGCCAATTTGATCAGCGGTCGTACGCAGGTCAAAATATTTATAAAGATAGAAAATATAGTACAAGGTAAGTAACCTTGGTCGTCTCTCGAGGACCTCTAAATACTGAAATAACCAAAATCAAGAATCAAAATAAACAATAAAAGGGGGTCTTTTTAGGAAAAGAGTTTATATGTAACGAAGAAAATCAATTAAAGATAAACAATCAATCAATTGGTTTCAAGGGCGCTTCTTGGATTTCTCATTGATTCTAAAATAAAGATTCGTGCAAGGTTTGATAATTCTTGATTGATCATAAACTAAGTGAACAAGCGCCAGTCAATTTATACGAATTCGCACTTTTTAAAGCAAGCGTCAAAACAGTGTGTTCAATCAATCGTGATAGTGAACAAGCGTCACTAACACAATTAACATCATAACTGAATTCTATCAATCCTATAAACAAGCGTCATAGACTCTATCAATTCCTATCCAAACTAAATTAAACAAGCGATAAAATAGTTTGTATAATGAAAGTTGTAAAACGAAATCATGATTAAGTGATTAAGCAAAACTGAATCATAAAACGAATCACATAAGCAAATCACAGAATTTGAGTAATTAAGCAAAACACAAACCGAATTTGCAGCAATAATTACACAGATGAAATTGATAGAGAAAGAATTAAAACCATAAAAAGGAAATAAACATTAAGCACCGAACCTCAAAACCCTTACAGCAACACCCTTCACCAATAAATTGATCTAGGGCTTTAAGCTTCCATGGAGGTTACGCTACCAAATCCTCAAAATTGTATAATAACGCGTAACAGAGCCAAAACGACTCTGAATAGTGTATTTAACTAGGACAAAAACGAAAACCCTAATCCACTAACTGGGTTACTAGATAGAAGTCCGATAACAAACTAATATTCGGCCCAAAACCCGTTTTACACATTACTTCTTCGGTATTTCGCAGTTTTGACCTTCCATACTTCAGATTTGGGTTTCGAGGTCAACAGAAGAATTGTAGCTCTGTTCCTTAGCTTTCCAACGCATGCTCGCACACTTCAATCAAATAATCACAGCCAAATTTATACCCTGCAGAGTAGACAGGGGTCAATATGCAATAAAAACAAGAATTAATCAAGAATTTGCTATAACGCTCAATTAAGACCCAAAGTCTAGAAACGCGCTAGGACTTAAATATTATGAACAAAACACAATTAAAAACCCCATGTGAAAAGATATAAAGAGTGCACTAAAATGCACTGATCAATATCCCAACCAAATTCCGCCAGAAATGCGTAAAAAAATCTGTCAGTAAACATACTGGCGGTTTAAATCCGCCAGAAATGTTATAAGATCCGCCAGAAACGTATTGGTAGGCTAAATCCGCCAGAAATTGCCAAATTCCACCAGAAAACTTACTGGCAGACTGATTCCGCCAGAAATGTTCAATCAGTAATGCAAGTAATTCTTGTAGTGGTAAGCTTACGGAGGGCGTCTGGGGGCACTTCTGGGTCTGTCTGGGGACGACCTACTCTTTCACCAACTGGTAGCCTAGATTAAAGAGCTTGCCTACCCTCACGGAGTTGATGAGTGATTATCCCAAAGCCTTGGCCGTTTAGGAACCACTCCTTCCAGAATCCTTGCTAGCTCTAGTGCCACCCCTTCTAGAACGCCTATTGCCACCTCCTCTGCTCGACGTCCTGCAACCCGCTCTCGGCCTTCAACAGGTATGTTTTCGCTTTTATCTTGGTTTTATATTTTTCTTGTGTTTCAATTGTTGCTCTAACTCCTTTGCTCTTGTCAGATTCCAACCCAAGAAGACAGGATGAAGCCCCTACAAGAACCCCCCTCGGCTACAAGAGCTGGTGCGAAGACAGAGGCGTCTCTCCTCTTGCGAAAAGGCATAAGGTACAGTGCTGTCCTCTTTCTCTTCGCTTTTACCCTTGATATCTCTCCTTTTCTCTTACAACGATTTCTTCTTGCAGGCTTCTACTTCTGCTCATCGTTCCCCTTTTCCTCCAACCCCCCACCCAACTCTTGGAGCCGAGGTAGCCCAGTTCTTCGCTTCTCGGGGAAAATCTCAAGCACCTTCCCCCTCGGAGATGGAGCTGCAGAGACTGGAGGATGCCCTTCGAGGGGAAGTTGTCACTGACCCTACCCAGCTGGCCGATTTGAGATCGCTCGCCTTCCGTCTAGCTTCTGTGGAGGGTTTGCCAGAGCACCGGCCGCAGGCGTTGAAGGATGTTGGCTATGGTCTTCCAGAAATCTCTCGGAACTACTCAGTGGTCAAGGCTCTTAGGGACGGTGCGCAGCAAGCAATGGACCACCTGAGAGCCCTGCAGAAGGAGCGCAGGACTTGTCTGGCTGCCTATGATGAGAAGGAAGCGGAGCGCTTGTCAGTGGTAGATAAGAACTGGATGATTGACAACAGGATTGAAACAATTGAGGGTATAATGTCTAATCTCCAACGTGAACTGCGGCTCTTACTCCCTCAGCGGGAGGAGGCGGCCGCCAAACTTGCTAAGATCTTGGAAGACCAGAAGCGTTTGTGTGACCAAGCCAAGCCCCTAGATGATCAAGTCAAACATTTGAAGACTCAGAAGGAGGGTTCCTCTATGACTTTGAGGCTGGCCAAAGCAATCTGCACTCTCCTCCTAGGAACGGTTGCGTGCTCGTCTGGCTTCTGTCCCAGCTGCCGAAGCCTCTGTGGCTGCCACTTCTAGTCCGGCGATCATCCAGCAAGTGTCTGCCCTTGCAGAGGAAGCAGATTCGGCCGCCGAGAACTGAGGGTGCCTTAGTGATTTTGCTTTTGTTTTTGCTTTTGTTTCTTCACTAGGCCGTCGATGTGTGGCGAGCCATTTTGACAATATTTTCGTTACTTTCTTTTAAATCCATCTTTCAATTCCCCGCATACTTTCCCATAGAGTAGGATAATATGCTTTAAGGTATTTGCCATTTATTTTTGTTTCAAATTCTTTTTTGTCTAGAGTGATTAGACGATATGCTCCACCGTGATATACTTCACTAACAGTATAGGGCCCATCCCAATTCGGGGACAACTTGCCCAACTGGGGGTCTTTCCTCCCTAGTGGCAAAATGGCCTTCCACAAGAGGTCTCCTTCAACAAACTGTTTTGGCTTAACGTGTTTGTTGTAGGCTCGGGCCGTCTTGGCTTTATTCATTTCTATCCTGCTGAGGGCAGCCAGTCTGTCGTCGTCCACCGAGTCCAACTCCATCAACATGGCTTGCTGATACTCATCCATACCAAGGGAGTGCTGCCGTGCCACTCTCAAAGAGGTTACACTGACTTCAAGTGGTAGCAAAGCATCCTGCCCATAAACTAAACGATCGTAGACTTAGAATTTCTCATAGCCCACAGGACCTCATTGAGGGTCTCATGCCACCGCCGGGGTTTATCCTCTATGTTCTTCTTGATGAGTTCAATGATGATCTTATTAGTGGCTTCCGCTTGTCCGTTGGCTTGGGCATAATAAGGGGATGAATGCCTCATCTTAATGCCGTATTCCTGGAAAAAGGCCTCCACTCTTTCTCCGGTGAACATGGTGCCTTGATCGGTCGTGATGGTCTCAGGGATTCCGTACCTGAAAATGATCTGGTTCTCTATGAATCTGATCACCGCGGCCTGATCAACATTTCCTAACGGCATGGCTTCCACCCATTTAGTGAAGTAATCGGTGGCTACAATAATGAAGTTGTGCCCTTTTGAACTCGGAGGGTATATCTTGCCGATTAAATCCTTGGCCCACCCTTTGAATGGCCAAGGTTTGACAATAGGATGGAGTTCATCCGCCAGCACCCTTTGAATTGGTCCGTGCAGCTGACAAGCCTCGCATCCCTTAGCAAACTGGAACCAATCGGCCGTGATCGTCGGCCAATATTACCCATGCCGATAGATGAGCCATTTCATGATGGGGCCAGACCTATGGGCACCACGGACTCCTACATGGATCTGTGCCATTACCATATAATTATCCTTCATCTTGAGGCATTTTAACAACACCCTATTGGTACTTCTCTTATGCAGGTCGTCCCCTATCAAGATATACTTCAATGCCCTTTGTTTGACCTTAAAGTCGGTGTCAGCCGTCGGGCTACGGAGGTACCTCGTCAACACCTCGATCCAAGCTTCGGCGCGATCCTCCTGGGTGAGAGTCATAGCACTTTATTGTAGCACTTCGACTCCCCGCTCCTTGTTTCCCGAGGCTTGCTGGGCCAAGTCATTCGCTTGCTGGTTCTCATTCCTGGGGACGTACAGGATGACGACATCGGCCAACAACTTTAGCAAGTTGTGCGCCGAGGCCCTCAGCTCTTTGAGCTTAGCGTTGTAGCATTTGTATACCCTGTAATTTGTTTGATCACCAGCTGGGAGTCCCCTCTTATCTCTACATAGTGAGCCTTCATGCCAGCCAAGATGTCAAGCCCCATGATCAAGGCCTCATACTCGGCCTGATTCTTGGAGGCTTGGTCCCCTATCCGGCACATGAACTTCCATGTTTGGCCACAAGGGCTGGTGACAACTATACCTACTTCGGCCCCTGTCCGAGTGCTAGACCCGTCGAAAATGAGAACCCAGGGTTTAAGGCCTAGGTAACTGACAGCTTCGGCCGGAGCATCGGGTGTCTCTACACATGGATGCTGAGCCAAGAAGTTTGCCAGGCCTGGCCTTTCACAACTTTGAGAGGCACATAAGTTAAAGCAAATGCGTTCAGCTTAATGGCCCACTTAACGTGTCTTCCTTGCAAGATATCGAATAATGTCAACTTTGCATACAACTAAAACTTCCTTAGGTAGGAGATAGTATTCAAGTTTAGTACAAGCATTAAACAATGACAAAGTTTCTCAATATGCGAGTATCTAGTCTCGGCGTCATTGAGTAGCCTACTGAGATAATATATAGCACGCTCAGCGCCATTATCATCATCTTGAGCTAACAAGTAGCCAATAGCTTGGTCTTCGACCGCAATGTATAGCTTCAGACGTCTCCCAAACTGCGGAGGTATCAGGACAGGGGGTTTGTCAAGGCAGCCTTGATTTGGTCGAAGGCCTCCTGTTACTTGGTTCCCCAGATCATTTCCTCGTCTTTCTTCATTCGTAGCAACGGCGAGAAGGCTTTGAGCTTTCCTGCCGAGTTGGCGATGAATCTTCTTAGGAAGTTATCTTCTTAGGAAGTTGATCTTGCCTAACAGACTCTGCAGCTCTTTCTTCGTTCTAGAGGGCCTTGCCTCTAGGATGGCTCGAGCTTTGTTCTTGTCCACTTCAATGCCCTGGTTATGCACCAGAAACCCCAGGAAGTTATCTACAAACACGCCAAAGGCACATTTAGCAGGGTTCATCTTAAGATTGTGGAGTCTCATCCACTTTAGAGCTTGTTCGAGATCACCCAGGTGGGCTTCGAAGCTCTTGGACCTGACACCACATCATCAATGTATACTTCCATGTTTTTTCCAATAAGGTCATGGAAGATGGCGTTCATTGCCCTTTGGTACGTCGCCCTAACATTTTTGAGGCCAAAAGGAATTACGAGCCACTCATAGATGCATAGGGCACCTGGACACCTGAAGGCAGACTTATGAGTGTCAGCCTCGGCCACATAAATCTGGTTGTAACCAGAATAGCCGTCCATAAAAGTCAAGATGGCATTGTTCGCCGCGGCGTCGACAAGCATATCGGCCATTGGAATACCGTACTCATCTTTTGGAGTGGCCAAGTTCAGGTTTCTATAATCAATACAGACCCTGACCTGGCCATTCCTTTTGATCACAGGGACTATATTAGACAGCCATTCTACGTACCTGGCATTCTTGATGAATCCTACCTTTAAGAGTCTTTCCATTTCGGTTTTGATCTGCGGCATCAGCTGTGGGTTGAACCTCCTCGGTCGTTGCCTGTGGGGTTTGCAACCCTCCTTGATGGGTAACCTATGCTCCACCAAGGCTCTATCAAGGCATGGCATCTCATGGTAGTCCCATGCAAAGCAGTCACGATAATCCCGAATCAAGGCTACCATCTGGTCGCGTTCTTGCGGTTGTAATTTGCCGCTAATTTTCGTCATTCTTGGCTCACTCTTTGTTCCCAAGTTCACTTCGACCAATGGGTCCTGAGCTTCGAAGGTAGACATCTTTCTCTGGATAGGCTCTAGGTAGGGGGTTCGGCCGACGGCTCGTCACCAAGGTCATCCGGAGCCCCCTCTGAGTCCTCGTTTTCTCCGTGTACAGCACCAAACATGGTCTCTTTAATGCTGGACTCCATCTGAAATAGGTGCAATCGGTCCAGCAGGCTCTGTACCTCCGGAGGAGGGCTAATCATCATTCTCGTTGCCAGGCAGTGGGTTAGCCAACATTTTGAATTGAAAACCCTTCTTGGTCCAGCCTCACGACTCAATACCACCCTCTTCGTAGTCTCCTGGTATAGAGATCGGGCGCAGGTAGGGTGAGTAGAACACGGCCTCAAACATTTTTATCTCCGCTGGAAAAGGATTGGGATCTGTTTCCACTATCTCCACCTTGTCTTCCACCCATATCATAAGCTTCAGGTACAAAGTAGAGGGGACAGGTTCACTGGTGTGGATCCAATCTCTCCCCAGGATCACTGTGTATGAGGGCCTTCCTTGAATGACAAAGAATGCCAATCGAGTTATCTTCGACCCAACCGTCATATCGGCCACCAGCACTCCTAATGCGTGAGAGGGGTGGCCCATGAAACTGGTCATGGTCATGGTAGTGGAAATGAGATCTTCGGCGTTTTTCCCTAGCCTTTTCATAGTCGACAATGGCATGATATTCAGCACAACTCCACCATCCACGAAGACCCTATTGAACAACTTCCCATTGCAGTTGATCCTTTAGACCTATCGAGGTCCATAATCAAACCAATATGCAGGCACATGTTGGTCCATAATTCAGACGTGCTGATCCATAAATCAGACCAATTGTGGTCCTTAAATCAGACTTATGTCATTTCATAATTCAGACTCCCAGTGGTCCTTCCGAGCCCCAGTGGTCCTTCAGACTCCCAGTGGTCCTTCAGACCTACATTGGTCCATCAACCCAGATCACATGTCGTTATCGAGCCCGACAGATCATTTGACCTCACGTGGTCCTTCAAACTAGTTGTGTCCACCTAAGACACAGTGGATGTCGTTCGTGGTCAACATATCAGTTCCGGATTTGATCTTGACCCTCCTGGCCGCTCGACCAAGGGCCACCCTCAGACCATTTTACTAGTGCCATAACTAGTTGCGGTCCATTAGACCATTTTGGTCCATCAGGCCCACTCATGCCTACAGACCAACCGGTCCTTCAGTCTAGTTCAAATCAATGCGCCAAGCATCGATTGCAGATTAGACCTTCAGATCCCCTGTGCTCCTTCAGAGCCCTAGTGCTCCTTCAGACCCCCAATAGTCCTTTAGATCCCCAGTGATCCTTCTTTATAGCTTTCTCGTTAACATGCCAAGTGTTAACCATACTTGTAAATTCTCAAAACCCCCAACTTTCCTCTAAAAGGGCAAAATTATTATTTGTTTTAACTTTACTTCTATTCCTACTACGAAATCTTGAAAACCCTTCAGTTTTTCTACAGAATATAAACAAAAAGGGAAGAAATTAGTGTCTGTCTTATCTTTATTTATAGTCCTACTATGAAAATCCTTCAGTTTTTCTACGGAATATAAATAAAGAGGGGCATCTGTCATACCCCAATTTTGTCTGCCTTTGTTGTATATTACAACACTTTTTAGTTCACAGATTTCTAAGACAATAGTAGATAGCTGGTAGGTCTCAGAAACGATTAGCGCGTGCGATGGTTATTCAATTTTCATTCTAGTACACTTATTTAATTTGGGCTTGTTTATATAATTTGGGCCTATGTTAATAACTTGCGTGATTGGGCCTGATTTTAGTAGTTTATCTCTGATTGGGCCTATGTTGAGTATTTGATTGGACTTAGCCCAATTTAGTTTTTTTTTTCCATTTGACCAAAAATGATGACAAAAGGGTCTAATATTTAAACAAAAAACTGTCATAAGTTACAAAAAATATATATTACAAAAATCACAAAAGGATAGTAAAATTACAAAATAATATATTTAAACAATAACAAAAAGAAATCTTCAGCCACAGCTTCAGCACTCCCAGCAGTTGCGCCTTCTCATGTCCTCCTTGCTGAAAAAGTTTCTTAACCCTGCCCTTAATCCTGAAAATAGAAACAGAGGATCATCGATCATAATTTTTCGATTGCGTTTTTCACCTATAAAAGGGAAAGTCAACATAGATGGACACACAATAATATTCAGAAATAATCAAAATGACTAGTGGCTCAAACCAGAATCCTAATCACCAAAAAAATGCTAGTTCTATTTTTGAAGAGCAATTAGGAGTTCTGTTCGGAGAATAGAAGCAATAAACAGCAAACAACAAGAACAACTTAGGAGAAATTTTCAGAAGTTGAAACATACGAAATATATGTTTGCTGGTGGTGGTTAGATTCATATGCTCAGGAGTTTGTTGTTTACCTATGACTCAAACATGAGGGGTGATATATGATAGGGTTAATGAAAATTAGAGGTAATAGAGACTCACTACAAACTTTCTAACGAGCGTTTTTTTTTCTTTTAGTTTTTCACTACTATTATAAAGATTAATAAGACATAGACGTTTACAACTGAAGCAAAGTAGGTCTAATAATATTGTAAATAATAATAGAAAGTTTAGACTAAGAGAAAAAAAACAGAGAACCAGTAGCTTAGAATCTGTGAGTGGAAGATGGAGAGAAGCAAAATAATTATAAAACACAAATAAAAACATTCAAAAAAAATACCTTTGACTACCACCACCCACGGTGGCTCCGGCGAGGAACACTAAATCATCTCCGCTGCTCTCCCACGCGACGTTTCCCCCATACGCGAAACACGCTCCTACGATGACGATGTCACCGCAAACCAATACTGTTAGATAGAGGAAGAAGATTAGTTTTTTTTTTTGACTCAAGGAAGAAGATTAGTTGGATGCAAGGAATAATAGTTTTACACATCAACTTTGTACGATTTCAGAAATTTGATTTCCTTGAAATGTAGGATTAGGTTTACTATTGATGAAGTTTGTATCATTGTGTTTTAGGTTTATTGTTTTGTCCTCAAACTCTTAGGTCCTGGCCGTGGGGTCGGTCAGAGGTTTGGACAGTCTTTGATTCCTCGTTTCTTAAGCAATTGCATTGAAGAGGGAACTCTGCTCCTCAACTGTGGGTTTCCTAACTCCTCTAGAAAGGGTCATACAAGGTGAAAGGGACGCGAGTGTTGGATTATACTACGACTAATTCATAAAGTAAAAGGATAAAAAAATGCGATAAAGGAAGATAAATTGAAATAAACGTAGAGTTTGATTGATTGGATGTGTGTCTGTACAATTACTCTATTTCTATATATATACACAGGCCCTCGTCGGCCACTACGCTAGCCAACATTTTCCTGTCGTTGGATTGATCTAAGATCAACGGCTCTCATCGCTTCCTAGGCCCTCAACAAGGTAGAGTAACTGCCCACGTTCCCACTGGCACGGTTAGTCGGGTAAGTGCTCGTTGCTTCGTGTTTTTCGGCCTTGCTCTCCCACTTGAACTTCAACCGCTTCCATGTTCTATCTTCATGCCGTGTCTTGCCTTCTAAGTAACGGCCGCCTTGCCTCGGCCATTCGGTGGCTCGGCTGCCCTATCCCTTTTTCGGTAATAGCTTAGACACCCGAGCCACCTGGGCCTTGATACTCTATAGGCCGGGGCTACCACTTTCCCTCGGCTTAGCTCATTGGCCCTCGGGCATAACCCTTCCTCGGGGGACTTTGTCGTTTAATGTGCCCCGATGGCCTCTTTTGACTTCACTCTTTCTGGCAAATACCCCCTTTTACACTTTGTCGTGTGGCTTGCCTTCACTAAAATTCCTCTTGTCTCGTCTTAGCCCTCGGCCCACGACTTAATTATTTTTGGGTGTTAACAATTGCCCCCCTTTTTGTGCTGTCGTGCGGCCTTGAGGACGTGACTGATGGTACAAAAACCCCTTGACATGACTTGAGATGACGGTTAGAGGAGACATAACTGCTGCTATGTGATACTTGGCGCTCTGCGCGAATCGAAATGACTGCGCGTTGGTTCCCAAGAACACGCCCATTGAGCCCTTCTAAGTTATAAGTGGCAATGATATCCATCCCTTAAGGTTCTTTGCACTCTCTCTCTCTTTTCACCCCATATTGAAGCCTCTCACGTCTCTACCTCTTCACCCCTTTTCCGATTACCATGTCTACCCCTAACGCTGCCTCTTCCTCTATGGCCTGTGTCCCCGCTATCTTCCATTTTGTGGGGGAACTCTCTACCCTTCACCCGTGACAACGCTAACGACGACTTTTCCCTTTTTAGGCATCGCTTTGACGCCGTCAACCTTCCCTTAATATCTTCCCGATTCACCGCCGAAGCCAGATTCTTCGACATTCGAGGGTGGCCGACAAATGATGAAGTCTATGTTGCCTGGGTGGAGCGATTGGAACCCCACAAAGGTGAGTCTTGGAAAGAATGGGGTTTTTACGACATGATTGCGGTGTAGACCAAAAAGATCTCCCGCAACGCTGACATTCTGCTTCCTCTGATGTCTTTTTGGTCGTCGACTCTCAACGTCTTTATCTTCCCCTAGGGAATGCTAACTCCGACCCTACTTGACGTGGCTGCCATCTTGGGGCTCCCCGCGGCCGGTTTCAAGGTTCACACCAACTCTAGTTTTGTCGGCGAAGACCCCTCTTAGGCTTTCGGCCCCAATTTTTCTCCTCTGCTATCGCAGAACGCCGAGACCTCTGAGCCCGTGTCTGAAGGAACCTCAATCAACCTCCCCCTTCTAATAGTGAGTCCTGACTTTTCGTAAGTATTGCTTCTTTTGCTCACTTGGCTTTGTTTTGTTCACTTGTCACCCCTCTTTGCAGTGCAAACTCCCACTATAATCCTCAATGACAATAATGATGAGGACGACGAAGATGACGTTCCCCTTGCGCGGCGCAAAAGGCACAGGGATCTGTTGGCCCCAAGTTCCTCTCGGCCTGCGGTGCAGGATTCGGACCTCTCGCCCCCTTCTGGGAAACAGTTCGGGGTAAGTTTCTCTTCCATCGTCACCTATTTCTAATTGTTTTCTCCGACAGCCTGACCCTCGGATATTCTAATGTAGCAGCTCCGTGTTGACTCTGATTCCCCTCAATCTCCTCTGGTGCAACCACTTGACCCGCCAACCTTGATCTCGGTGAGCCCTCATATTTTACCCTTTTGGGCCTTCGTCGTGGCCCTTTTTGTTCTCATCATGGTTTTCTCTTGCAGGAGGCGGTCAAGGATGTCGTGGCGGCTAACCCAGACCCATTTGGGGTGGTTGAGCCTACCGTAGATCCCAATCCCGAGAGGCTGGCCTCCCCTATTGTAGATGATGAGGAGATGCAACGATATTTTGCTGGTTTGGGCGCCCCAGATGTGGCTATCTCCTCATCGGCAGTCGATCTTGCCCAAGTGGAAGCAGCCCTGGCCGGTGAGGTTCCAACTAATTCCGAGGAGCTTTCCATGTTACGGACTACGCTTTTTCGTGTATCTTGGTCTCCTGAACTCCCTCCCGCCAAACGGGGTTTTTTAGTGGAATTAGCCCTTCACCTTGGGGAGATTCCCAGTCCAGGGCAACCCGAGACCGGGCCGTGGCGACCCTTGAGAGGCTGGATTCCCTTTTCTCCAAAAGAGACGGTTGCCTGGCCACCTTCCATACCCTCAACCACAAGAAGACGATAGCCTTGATTGAAGAGAACGACATAATCGAACGTATCAAAGTTGTGGAAGCCTAGATATCTTTCCTCCGTTCAGAATTGGTCGCTCTAACTCCTCAGCATTCAGCGACCGCGTCTAAGGTCGTTGTCGTTAATGCAGCCATTGCTGATCTCTTCCGTCGCAACACTGCCCTGGGTTCTCATCTTGAACACCTCCTTCCCCTCCAATCTGGCTTGGAAGCAGATCTTGACTCTAGCAAAGCCACTCTCCTGCAGATTACCGACGAGTGGGGAGGCTTTGAGGGCATCTTACGAGCATGCCCTCACCCCAGCAGCACAAGAGGTGGCCGAAGTCCTGATCGCTGTTAATGCAGTAACAACTGAGCCTCCTCTCCCTACCACTGTTCCATCCCACACTGACGCCCCTACTGCCGAGGTAGTGATCCCCAGGGACGACGCTGATGAAGAAATGGGGGCGTCAGCATCATAAACCATGCCCTGTATCGAACCCCCCATCCGAAGGTCTGGAGATATTGGGAGCCACTGCTGTAGTTGAAACAGATGAGGCTATAGCTGCAGATATTGAGGCCGTCGTGATGGATATAGTTCAGGATGCTACCGCCGCTAGTCTGCCTGATGGTAAGATGAGGGTTGTCCAGGATTGAGACCCATGTTTTATACTTTTGGTTATCACCAGGCCGCTGGTGTGTGGTGAGCCACTTTGACAATGTTTCTCGTTACTTTTTAAATCCATGTTTCTATTCCTCGCATACTTTCGCATAGAGTAGGATAATATGCTTTAAGGTATCTACCATTTATCTTTGTTTCGAATTCTTCTCCGTCTAGAGTGATTAGACGATATGCTCCACCATGGTATACTTCACTAACAATGTAGGGCCCGTCCCAATTTGAGGACCACTTGCCCAACTGGGTGTCTTTCCTCCCAAGTGGCAAAATGATCTTCCACACGAAGTCACCTTCCACAAACTTCTTTGGTTTGACGTCTTTGCTGTAGGCTCAGGTCGTTTTAGCCTTATTCATTTCTATCCTGCTGAGGGCAGCCAGTCTATCATCATCCACCGAGTCCAACTCCATCAACATGGCTTGTTGGTACTCATCCATACTAAGGGAGTGCTGCCGAGACACTCTCAACGAAGCTATACTGATTTCCCCGTAGACCAAACATTAGGGAGTCGCTCCTGTGGCCGTAGACTTAGAATTCCTCATAGCCCCAAGGAATTCATTAAGGGTCTCATGCCACCGTCGAGGCTTATCCTCTATGTTCTTTTTGATGAGTTCAATGATGATCTTGTTGGTTTCCTCCGCTTATCCATTATATAGCTTGCGCATAGTAAGGAGACGAATGTCTCATTTTGATGTCGTACTTCTGGGAAAAGGCCACCCCTCGTTCCCCGGTGAACATTGTACCTTGATCGGTCGTGATGGTTGGATACTAAACCTGAATATGATTGGATTTTCGATGAACCTAATCACCGTGGCCTGATCAACGTTTCCTAAGGGCATGGCTTCCACCCATTTAGTGAAGGTATCGGTGGCGATAATAATAAAATTGTGCCCTTTTGAACTCGGGGGGTATATCTTGCCAATTAAATCCATGGCCCACCCACTAAATGGCCAAGGTTTGACAACGGGATGCAGCTCATCTGCTAACACCCTTTGGATTGGTCCATGCAGCTAGCAAGCCTCGCATCCCTTGGCAAATTTGAAGCAATCGGTCGTGACCATTTGTAACACCCCGGAAATAATTTAATTAAAATAGTTGATTGAATTATTAAAATAATTTGGAGGCGGGATATAGATAAATTAAAAGGTTAATATTTTATATGCGTAGGAGGTGAAACGAGTAAAGGAGGTGGTGACGTAGAGAGCCCAGTGTTTACTGAGCCCTCAACTTAAACCCTGGGGGTTTAAGCCAAACCCTCATTCGCAGCAAGCAAAAGAAAAACGAAAGTGAGAGTGAGAGAGAGAGCACGCGGCGCAAAGAGGGAGAGAAGAGGAGGGTTTCGCGAAGAATTTCAAAAGGAGATCGTTCGTGTTGCTGTGGTTTTGTTCGTGTCTCGTTCGTCGTGTTCCGGAGCTTACGTTATTCGAGGTAAGGGTGGGCTTAACCTTGATAATGGGTTGATGATAATTATGTGTGGGTAGTCTAGGGCTTTGTTGAATTGTTCGTGTTGTTGCATATCGTGTTTTCGTTGAGATTGGTGCTTTGATGATTATTGCACGTTATTGTGATTTGTTTCGTTATTTGTTGTTGCGTGATTGTTGTATCACGATGATGGTGTTGTTATTGTTCGTGTTTTTGTTGTTGCTGTGCGTGGTTGATTGTTGTTGTCGCGTTGTCGAATTGTCGTTTTTGTTGTGGTGGTTGCGGTGTCGTTGCCGTTAGGGTTTGGTGTTTGGCAATTTAGCGATTCTGGACACAGGTTCGGTTTTTCTAAAACTGGCGCTGTTTGGTTGATCCAAAAATTATGAGGTTGATTGTTTTTGAAAATAGACTTAACGCCGGTCGTTTTGGCACTGGTTTCGTCAAATTCGGAGTTGTATAGCTCGAGTTATAGGCGATACAAGTTAGGTTAAAATTCTGGAAACGATTTGGGTATAGATTCGGTATTTCGGTGACTGGGAACGTTGTATTGACCGAAAAATTATGTGGTTTATTTTTCTGGAAAATAGACTTAATGCTTGTTAATTTGGCACTGGTTTGGTTGCGTTTAGAGTTGTGTAGCTCGAGATATGAATTCCACAAGTTAGAGTAAGATTCTGGAAACAATCTGGACACAGGGTCAGTGTTTTGGTTACCACGTTTTCAAAAGAACTCCTTTTCGAACGAATCCAATTTCTTTGAAAATTAGACAAACTTTTCCCCAGTTTATGCACAAGTTTCATGCAATTTGATTGAGTTTTGGCCACTTTGGAATTGCTTGAATTTGAAGGACAGAAACTGTCCTCTTTTGCAACTAGCCTGTGTGCTTTTCGAAAACTGTACCTATTGGACACTCTCCTTCAAAAACTGAACTTAGGGATGATAACCAGACCCATGGGGCTTTCCAACAAGTATTTATTTGTTGAAATCCGATGTCGTTTGCTATTTTAATTAATTCGCTGAAGTAGGTGCGATGTGCCTAGGCGCTGTGCGCCAGTCTTGTGCGTGGTGTGCGTGCGTTATGTCCGCGTTGTGGAGCCGTCTGGTGTTAATATTTCAGGTGAGGTGCTGGTATGCTCAGGAGAGTTTAGTGGTAGCTGTGATGCTACAACTTGGTGCTATTTTTGGTGAAATCATTTGTTTTGATTCTGGTGATATAGTATTTATTTTAAATACTTGTTATGGTGAGTTGGTGCATAATCATGGTGTCGCATTGTCATATGCATGTTTTGGTGATATAGGCTCTGCCTCTGGTGTTTATTGGTGATATGCCCGTCGTGGCTCATTTTGGTGATCGGTACCACATGCATATGCCCACTGGAGGGGTTGCATATCATCCCATTGTCTATGAATGTTATAACCTTGGTGGTTCACTGTCAAATGGACTTTTCCTTTGGTATCTGGTGCTGTGATATGGTGTAATTGTATTGTGTTGCTGTAGTTACCTGATGCTAGCATATTTTTATCATCTGCTTATTACCTCTGTTAGACTCACCCCTTCTGCTTGGAATGTTGCTCTCATGCGGCAACGCTGCAGGTGATCGCTAGTGCTCGTGGAGGAATTGCTAGGTTTTGCTTCCTCTCTCGTTTGGGTCTGTGTCAGCTCTGATATGTAGCACCGGGGAGTCGTTAGTTATCGTTTTGAACTATTATTTTAGTTATTGGGAATTGTTTTAATTAATTTTGGAGATGTCTTTAATTGTTAATTCTGGAGATGTTTAAACTGGTTAATATTTCCGCTGCTTGGTGATTTCTTTTATATAAATTATTTTGGAGATTTTTTTTGGAATAAATGGTGTTTTTTTTAAAATGGTGAAAAATGTAGCGCCCTTCGAGGTGACTCTGATAATTGTCTATTTAGTTGTAATAGTAAAAGGGGGGTGTTACATTAGTGGTATCAGAGCAGTTCGGTCTGTCCGGCCAAGTTGTCGAGTCGTCGAGTCGAGTAACACTTGAGTAATTGTTACTCGTTCCTGATTATAGTTTCTGTTGCAGTGTTAGGTTGAGATGGCAGGACGGAACGATGCTGCACTCGCTGCTGCTTTGCAGGCTGTGGCTCAAGCTGTGGAGAATAACCCAGGTGCTGCTGGTGATGCTGGGTCGCGCAGTTTGGCTACGTTTCAGAGGGAGAATCCTCCTACCTTTAAGGGCAAGTATAACCATGATGGTGCTTTGGCGTGGCTGAAAGAGATGGAGAGAATCTTTCGTGTTATGGATTGCTCTGAGGCGCAGAAAGTCAGGTATGGTACTCATATGCTGGCAGAGGAGGCTGATGACTGGTGGTTGGAGGTGAGGCAGAGGTTGGCGACTGTGAATGAAGAGGTCACTTGGGCTGTGTTCAGCAGAGAATTTCTGAGAAAGTATTATCCTGAAGATGTCCGTGGGAAGAAAGAGATTGAGTTTCTGGAGCTGAAGCAGGGTAATATGTCGGTGACTGAGTATGCTGCCAAGTTCATTGAATTGGCGAAGTTCTATCCACATTATGGTGAGGCTGGTGCTGAATTCTCCAAATGCATCAAGTTTGAAAATGGGTTGCGGGCTGATATCAAGAAGGCGATAGGGTATCAGAAAATTCGGGTGTTCTCGGAGTTGATTGACAGCTGCAGAATCTTCGAGGAAGACAGTAATGCTCATTCTAGAGTCATGAGGGATAGGCAGAAGAATTTCTCGAGTCGTGGGAAGCCGTATGAGGTTCCAGCTGGTAAGGGCAATCAGAGAACTGCTGTGGGTAAGAGACCTAGTGGGGGAGATGCTGCTGCTAGTGTGGTATGTTACAAGTGTGGTAAACCCGGTCATAAGCGTCCTGACTGTCCAGGTGATGTGAAGAAGTGCTACAAGTGTGGTAAAGAGGGTCATATGGCGTCTAGCTGTGATCGAAAGGATGTGTTATGCTACAACTGTGGTGAGGGTGGTCATATCAGCACTCAGTGTCCTAAACCGAAGAAAGAAAGGTCCGTTGGGAAGGTGTTCGCTCTGGCGGGGTCAGATGCAGTGAATGAGATCAGAGGTACATGCTATATTAATAATTCTCCTCTTATTGCTATTATTGATACTGGTGCTACCCATTGTTTTATTGCTACTGCATGTGTTGAGAAATTAGATCTTGTTTTATCTTCTATGTTGAGGGAGATGGTTATCGATACTCCGGCTAAGGGTTCGGTGACTACCTCGGTTGTTTGTGCTAAATGCCCTTTATCGATATTCGGTAATGATTTTCTCGTTGACTAGATTTGTTTGCCGCTGAGCGGAATGGATGTTATTCTAGGTATGGACTGGTTAGTTGATAACCATGTTCATATCAACTGTCATGAAAGGTCTGTGAGTTTCTTTCCTCCTGAAGAGGAAGAGTCTGGTTTGTTGTCTGCTGGTCAGTTGCATAGGGTAATGAGGGAAGACGTCCAGTTGTTTTCATTAATGGCGTCATTGTCTGCTGAGAGCCAAGCGAAGGTTGATGAGTTGCAGGTGGTGCGAGAGTTTTCTGAGGTTTTTCCCGACGAGATTCCGGATGTACCACCAGAGAGAGAGGTTGAGTTTGCTATTGATCTGGTACCTGATACTAAACCTGTGTCTATGGCACCGTATAGAATGTCTGCATCTGAATTGTCAGAACTGAAGAAGCAACTCGAGGATCTGCTTGAAAAGAAATTTGTGAGGCCAAGTGTGTCGCCGTGGGGAGCTCCAGTGTTGTTGGTGAAAAAGAAAGATGGTAGTATGAGGTTGTGCATAGACTATCGGCAGCTGAATAAGGTGACTATTAAGAACAAGTATCCGCTTCCGAGGATTGATGACTTAATGGATCAGTTGGTGGGTGCTCAGGTGTTCAGTAAAATAGATTTGAGATCGGGTTATCATCAGATCAAGGTGAAAGACGAAGACATTCAGAAGACAGCTTTCAGAACCCGTTATGGGCATTATGAGTATTCCGTGATGCCTTTCGGTGTGACTAATGCGCCGGGAGTGTTCATGGAGTACATGAATCGTATCTTTCGTGAGTATCTGGATCGGTTTGTGGTGGTATTCATTGACGACATCCTAATTTATTCTAAGTCAGAAGAGGAGCATGCAGAACATCTGAGATTGGTATTGGAAATTCTGAGGGACAGGAAATTATATGCGAAGCTGTCTAAGTGTGAGTTTTGGTTGAAAGAGGTTAGCTTTCTGGGTCATGTTATTTCGGGGAATGGAATTGCCGTGGATCCGTCTAAGGTTGATGCCGTGTTACAATGGGAGTCTCCGAAGTCAGTTACTGAGATTAGAAGTTTTCTGGGTCTGGCAGGTTACTATAGGAGGTTTATAGAAGGATTTTCGAAGTTGGCACTTCCGTTGACTCAGTTGACTTGCAAGGGTAAAGCTTTCATCTGGGATGACTGTTGTGAAGAGAGCTTCAAAGAATTGAAGAAGAGGTTGACGACGTCTCCTGTTCTGACGTTGCCTAATCCGGAAGAGTCGTTTGTGGTGAATTGTGATGCTTCCAAGATGGGGTTGGGAGGTGTGCTTATGCAGAATGGTAAGGTAGTTGCCTATGCGTCGAGACAGTTGAGGACTCATGAGAAGAACTACCCTACCCATGATTTAGAACTTGCTGCAGTTGTGTTCGCGTTGAAAATTTGGAGACATTATCTGTATGGTTCGAGGTTTGAGGTGTTCAGTGATCATAAGGGTTTGCAGTATCTGTTTGATCAGAAAGAGTTGAATATGAGACAGCGCAGATGGTTGGAGTTGCTGAAAGACTATGACTTTAGCTTGAACTATCATCCGGGAAAGGCTAATGTGGTAGCTGACGCTTTAAGTCGAAAGACGTTGCATATGTCAGCAATGATGGTTAGAGAACTCGAATTAATTGAGTAGTTCAGGGATATGAGTTTGGTTTGTGAAGTGACGCCTCAGAGTGTCAGATTGGGGATGTTGAAGATTGATAATGAATTCATGGCTAGCATTCGAGAAGCTCAGAAGTTAGATGTTAAATTAGTTGACCTGATGGTTGGGATTGATCAATCCGAGAATAAAGACTTTGAGTTGGATGCGCAGAATGTATTGAAGTACCGTGGGAGAATCTGCATTCCTAATGATGAGGAGATGAAAAGAGCAATTTTAGAAGAAGGTCATAGGAGTAAGTTGAGTATCCATCCGGGAGCTACAAAGATGTATCAGGATCTGAAGAAGATGTTTTGGTGGCCTGGTATGAAGCGTGATGTGGCGCAGTTTGTGTATTCCTGCTTGACTTGTCAGAAATCGAAGGTTGAGCATCAGAAGCCTGCTGGGTTGATGCAACCGTTGGAGATTCCGGAATGGAAGTGGGATAGTATTTCTATGGATTTCGTGATAGGGTTACCTAATACTGTGAGGGGGCACGACTCGATTTGGGTGATTGTGGATAGATTGATGAAGTCTGCTCATTTTATTCCTATCAATATCACGTATCCGGTGTCGAGATTGGCAGAGATTTATATTCAGGTGATTGTGAAGTTGCATGGTGTTCCTTTGTGCATTGTGTCTGACAGAGACCCTAGGTTCACTTCTGATTTCTGGAAGAGTTTGCAAGAAGCGTTGGGTTCTAAATTGAGGTTGAGTTCAGCTTATCATCCTCAAACTGATGGGCAGACAGAGAGGACCATTCAGTCGTTGGAAGACTTGTTGAGATCTTGTGTTCTTGAGCAGGGAGGTGCGTGGGATACTCACCTTCCGTTGATCGAGTTTACTTACAACAATAGTTACCATTCTAGCATCGGGATGGCACCGTTCGAGGCATTGTATGGTCGGAGATGTAGGACTCCGTTGTGTTGGCATGAATCTGGGGAGAGTATTGTTCTTGGACCCGAGGTTGTTCGAGAGACTACTGAAAAGGTGAAATTGATCCGTGAGAAAATGAAAGCGTCGCAGAGTAGACAGAAGAGCTATCATGATAAGAGAAGGAAGGATTTAGAATTCCAAGCTGGTGATCATGTGTTTTTGAGAGTCACGCCTATGGCTGGTGTTGGGCGTGCATTGAAGACAAAGAAGTTGACTCCTCGTTTCATTGGACCGTATCAGATCACTGAGAGAATTGGTAATGTTGCTTATAGGGTGGCCTTGCCGCCTAATCTTTCGAATTTGCACGATGTATTTCATGTGTCGCAACTTTGGAAGTATATTTCGGATCCGTCCCACGTGATTCCGATGGATGATGTGCATGTGCGGGATAATCTCACTGTGGAGACAATGCCTTGCGAATTGAAGATCGTGAAGTGAAGACTTTACGTGGCAAAGAGATAAACCTGGTGAAAGTGGTCTGGTTAGGAGCTGCTGGTGAAAGCATGACATGGGAGTTGGAGAGCAAGATGCGAGAGTCCTATCCGGAGCTGTTTGAATCAGGTATGTTTTCGAGGACGAAAGATTCTAAGTGGGGGAGGGTTGTAACACCCCGGAAATAATTTAATTAAAATAGTTGATTGAATTATTAAAATAATTTGGAGGCGGGATATAGATAAATTAAAAGGTTAATATTTTATATGCGTAGGAGGTGAAACGAGTAAAGGAGGTGGTGACGTAGAGAGCCCAGTGTTTACTGAGCCCTCAACTTAAACCCTGGGGGTTTAAGCCAAACCCTCATTCGCAGCAAGCAAAAGAAAAACGAAAGTGAGAGTGAGAGAGAGAGCACGCGGCGCAAAGAGGGAGAGAAGAGGAGGGTTTCGCGAAGAATTTCAAAAGGAGATCGTTCGTGTTGCTGTGGTTTTGTTCGTGTCTCGTTCGTCGTGTTCCGGAGCTTACGTTATTCGAGGTAAGGGTGGGCTTAACCTTGATAATGGGTTGATGATAATTATGTGTGGGTAGTCTAGGGCTTTGTTGAATTGTTCGTGTTGTTGCATATCGTGTTTTCGTTGAGATTGGTGCTTTGATGATTATTGCACGTTATTGTGATTTGTTTCGTTATTTGTTGTTGCGTGATTGTTGTATCACGATGATGGTGTTGTTATTGTTCGTGTTTTTGTTGTTGCTGTGCGTGGTTGATTGTTGTTGTCGCGTTGTCGAATTGTCGTTTTTGTTGTGGTGGTTGCGGTGTCGTTGCCGTTAGGGTTTGGTGTTTGGCAATTTAGCGATTCTGGACACAGGTTCGGTTTTTCTAAAACTGGCGCTGTTTGGTTGATCCAAAAATTATGAGGTTGATTGTTTTTGAAAATAGACTTAACGCCGGTCGTTTTGGCACTGGTTTCGTCAAATTCGGAGTTGTATAGCTCGAGTTATAGGCGATACAAGTTAGGTTAAAATTCTGGAAACGATTTGGGTATAGATTCGGTATTTCGGTGACTGGGAACGTTGTATTGACCGAAAAATTATGTGATTTATTTTTCTGGAAAATAGACTTAATGCTTGTTAATTTGGCACTGGTTTGGTTGCGTTTAGAGTTGTGTAGCTCGAGATATGAATTCCACAAGTTAGAGTAAGATTCTGGAAACAATCTGGACACAGGGTCAGTGTTTTGGTTACCACGTTTTCAAAAGAACTCCTTTTCGAACGAATCCAATTTCTTTGAAAATTAGACAAACTTTGCCCCAGTTTATGTACAAGTTTCATGCAATTTGATTGAGTTTTGGCCACTTTGGAATTGCTTGAATTTGAAGGACAGAAACTGTCCTCTTTTGCAACTAGCCTGTGTGCTTTTCGAAAACTATACCTATTGGACACTCTCCTTCAAAAACTGAACTTAGGGATGATAACCAGACCCATGGAGCTTTCCAACAAGTATTTATTTGTTGAAATCCGATGTCGTTTGCTATTTTAATTAATTCACTGAAGTAGGTGCGATGTGCCTAGGCGCTGTGCGCCAGTCTTGTGCGTGGTGTGCGTGCATTATGTCCGCGTTGTGGAGCCGTCTGGTGTTAATATTTCAGGTGCGGTGCTGGTATGCTCAGGAGAGTTTAGTGGTAGCTGTGATGCTACAACTTGGTGCTATTTTTGGTGAAATCATTTGTTTTGATTCTGGTGATATAGTATTTATTTTAAATACTTGTTATGGTGAGTTGGTGCATAATCATGGTGTCGCATTGTCATATGCATGTTTTGGTGATATAGGCTCTGCCTCTGGTGTTTATTGGTGATATGCCCGTCGTGGCTCATTTTGGTGATCGGTACCGCATGCATATGCCCACTGGAGGGGTTGCATATCATCCCATTGTCTATGAATGTTATAACCTTGGTGGTTCACTGTCAAATGGACTTTTCCTTTGGTATCTGGTGCTGTGATATGGTGTAATTGTATTGTGTTGCTGTAGTTACCTGATGCTAGCATATTTTTATCATCTGCTTATTACCTCTGTTAGACTCACCCCTTCTGCTTGGAATGTTGCTCTCATGCGGCAACGCTGCAGGTGATCGCTAGTGCTCGTGGAGGAATTGCTAGGTTTTGCTTCCTCTCTCGTTTGGGTCTGTGTCAGCTCTGATATGTAGCACCGGGGAGTCGTTAGTTATCGTTTTGAACTATTATTTTAGTTATTGGGAATTGTTTTAATTAATTTTGGAGATGTCTTTAATTGTTAATTCTGGAGATGTTTAAACTGGTTAATATTTCCGCTGCTTGGTGATTTCTTTTATATAAATTATTTTGGAGATTTTTTTTGGAATAAATGGTGTTTTTTTTTAAAATGGTGAAAAATGTAGCGCCCTTCGAGGTGACTCTGATAATTGTCTATTTAGTTGTAATAGTAAAAGGGGGGTGTTACACCATTGGCCAATAGTATCCGTGCCTATAGATGAGCCATTTCATGATGGGGCCGGACCTGTGGGCACCACAGACTCTTGCATGGATCTGTGCCATCACCATATGAGTATCCTTCATCTTGATGCATTTTAACAATACCCCTTCGGTGCTCCTTTTATATAGATCGTCCCCTATCAAAATATACTTCAGTGCCCTTTGTTTGACCTTGAAGTTAGTATCGGCCGTTGGGTTACGGAGGTACCTCGTCAATACCCCAATCTAGGCATTGGCCGGCTCCTCCTCGGTGAGAGTCACGGTACCTTGATGCAGCACCTCGACCACCCGTTCTTTATAACCCGAGGCCTGTTAAGCCAAGTCATTCGCTTCCTGATTCTCATTCATGGGGACATACATGATGATGACGTCGGCGAACAATTTTAGCAATTCATGCGTCGAGGCCCTCAGCTCCTTGAGCTTGGTATTGTAGCACTTGTATTCCCCGGTGATTTGCTTGATCACCAGTTGTGAATCACCCCTTATCTCTGCGTAGTGGGCCTTCATGCCGACCAAGGTATCAAGTCCCATGATCAATGCTTCGTATTCGGCCTGATTGTTGGAGGCTTGATCTCCTATCCGGCACATGAACTTCCACGTCTGGCTGCAAGGGCTGGTGATGACTATTCCTACCCCCGCCCTCGTCTGGGTGCTTGACCCATGAAACATGAGGACCCAGGGCTTAAGGCCTAAGTAATTAACAGATTCGGCCGGAGCATCGTGTACTTCTACACATCAATGTTGAGCCATGAAGTCTGCTAAGGCTTGGCCTCTCAAAGGAACATAGGTTAAGGCAAACGCGTTCAACTTAATGGCCCATTTAACGAGTCTTCCCTGTAAGACAGGTCTGTTAAGAAGATTTCGGATAATATCAACCTTGCATACAACCAGAACTTCCTTAGGCAAAAGATAGTATTCAGGTTTTGTATAAGCATTAAACAAGGATAAACAAAGCTTTTCAATAGGAGAGTATCGAGTCTTGTCTTCATTGAGAATCCTACTGAGATAATATATAGCACGCTCGGTACCATTATCATCGTCTTGAGCTAACAAGCAACCGATTGCTTGACCTTTGGCCGCAATATATAACTTCAAAGGTCTCACAGGCTGCGGAGGTACCAGGACAGGGGGTTGGTCAAGGCATCCTTGACTTGATCGAAGGCCTCCTATTGTTTAGCTCCCCATATCATTCCCTTGCCATTCTTCATTTTTAACAAAGGCGAGAAGGCTTTTAACTTCCTTGTCGAGTTAGTGATGATTCTTCTTAGGAAATTGATCTTTCCTAGCAAACTCTGCAGCTCCTTCTTTGTTCTGGGAGGTCTCACCTCTAGGATAGCCCGAGCTTTGTTTTATCCACTTCAATACCCTGGTTATGCACCAAGAAGCCTAGAAAGTTTCCTGCAGACATGCCAAAAGCACATTTAGTAGGATTCATATTGAGATTGTGGAGCCTCATGCGTTTCAGAGCTTGTTCGAGATCCGCCAAGTGGGTTTCGAAGCTCATGGATTTGACTACCACGTCGTCAATGTACACCTCCATGTTTTTACCAATAAGGTCATGGAAGATGGCATTCATTGCCCTTTGGTACGTTCCCACGGCATTCTTGAGGCCAAAAGGTATCACGAGCCACTCATAGATACCTAAGGCGCCTGGGCACCTAAAGGCAGTCTTATGGGTGTCAGCCTCGGCCACATAAATCTGGTTGTAACCAGAATAGCCGTCCATAAAAGTCAAGATGGCATTGTTTGCCGCCACATCGACCAGTATATCGGCCACAGGCATACTGTACTCATCCAATGGAGTGGCCAAGTTCAGGTCTCTGTAATCAATACAAACTCTGACCTGGCCATTCTTTTTGATCACAGGGACTATATTGGAAAGTCATTCCACGTATCTGGCAGTTCTGATGAACCCTGCCTTTAGGAGTCTTTCCACTTCAGCTTTGATCTGCGGCATTAGTTGCGGGTTGAACCTCATTGGTGGCTGCTTCTGGGGCTTGCAACCTTCCTTGATGGGTAACCTATAATCCACTAAGGCTCTATCAAGGCCTGACATCTCATGGTAATCCCATGCAAAGCAGTCACGGTAGTCCCGTATCATGGCTACCACCTGATCATGTTGTTGCTGTTGGAGTTTACCGCTAACCTTAGTTATCCACGGTTCACTCTCGGTTCCCAGATTTACCTCCACCAGGGGATCCTGAGCTTCAAAGGTGGGTATCTTCTTCTGTATGGGCTCTATGTGGGGAGGTTCGGCCGACGTCTTGTAACCAATGTCATCCGAAGCTTCCAGGGGTGAGGGCTCCAAGTCTTCATCTTCTCCATATACGGCGCCGAACATAGCTTCTTCAATGCTGGACTCTAATTGAAATAGGTGCATTCGGTCCAGCAGGCTTTGTACCTTTGAAGGGAGACTAATCATTATCCTCATTGCTAGGCCCTGGGTCGGTCAACATTTTGAATTCGAAGCCCCTCTTGGTCTAGTCACATGACTCTATACCGCCTTCTTCATAGTCCCCTGGGATGGCAATAGGACGTAGGTGAGGAGAGTAGAACACGACCTCGAACATTTTTGTCTCCGCTGGGAAAGGGTTAGGGCCGGCCTCCACTATTTCCACCTTGTCCTCCACCCATATAATGAGCTTTTGGTGCAAAATGGAGGGGACATATTCACTTGTATGGATCCAGTCTCTCCCAAGGATCACCGTATATGACGGTTTTCCTTCAATGACGAAGAATGACGAACGAGTTACCTTCAACACAACTGTTACGTCGGCCACCAACACTCCCAATGCATGAGATGGGTGGCCCATGAAACTAGTCATGGTCATGGTGGTTGGAATGAGATCTTCGGCGTTCTTCCCCAACCTCTTCATGGTTGACAAGGGCATAATATTCAGCACAACACTGCCATCCACGAAGACCCTATTGAACAACTTCCCATTGAGATGGGCTTTGATGTACAATGGCTTCAAGTGTCTAGTTTTGTCTGTGGTTGGCTTTTCAAACAGCATGCCTTCCGTTACAATTCCCTCGGCTTATGTCAAGGCGACCCA
This sequence comes from Astragalus glycyphyllos, assembly GCA_963573325.1. Classification (NCBI taxonomy): domain Eukaryota; kingdom Viridiplantae; phylum Streptophyta; class Magnoliopsida; order Fabales; family Fabaceae; genus Astragalus; species Astragalus glycyphyllos. The sequence continues at coordinate 61,629,163 of OY754312.1, read as the reverse complement.
TTCGGCCTCCTCGGCGAAGATATCTCCCTCGAGGGCCTTTGGTTGATCCTTGAATCCCCAGAATTCTGGTGGAAGGAGGCCTACCATTTCTATGTCGGCATAGAACTCTCCATCGGCTTCATCCATTAAATTATCCAGTATTGACTAGGTTATGGAATTTTCGTCGAAATCTCGAGGACCGAAGGGATTTTCTTCTTCTTCTTCTTCTTCTTATTCTTCTTCTTCTTCTTCTTCTTCTTCTTCTTCCCCCAGGAGGTCATCCTCTTTTAGCTCTTGCCCTGTTATTGTTCCCTCGACCTGGGGCTCATCGACTGGTTGAGGCTGCTTGGGACTATGGGGCCCATAAAGGCTTTCTACCACCGCCTTCGTGAGTGGGCTATGAGGCGCGTCCACCATGCCTACCATTGCCTGGTCTCCTCCCTCTTGGTCAACTGGCAGCTTAGGGACAGTTGGCTCGGGAAGCTGCTCTGACGCTATGTCCTCGGCTGGTTTTGGGAAAGCCTATTCCAACGTTGTAGCAACAGATGCTGTGGGGATGGTCTGAGCATTCCCATCTCTAGACGAGGTGAGCATCAGGAGAGTTTCCTTCATTCTGTTGAACGCCCTAGCCCTCTGTAGCCTCCTCTTCTGCGAGCGAGATTTGGAGGCCACCCTAGGGGTCGACATTTTAACGGCTGCCCGTGTCATCCATTGATCTTGCGGTACACCTGAAGGAGGTTTCACTGTTCTGGTGGCTCTCAGCTCTCGGTCATTGAGGATCGTAATGTCTACTGAATTTGAACTTTGTGCCTCGGTGACTTGTGCCACCCTTCTTTCTTCTTTGGGGTGAGTCCCTTCACCTGTGGTTGGCAGGGTGGCCTCCTCAATGGAGTCATCGGCAGGCCTACCGTGCCCCCTAAGTGGGACGGGTCGGAGTCTTTCCCTCAAGTCTCTGGGTTTAGGGAAATGTCTCTCGGGATTGAGTTTGGAAAGATGCAACTCCCTGAGCTCGTAAATAAGCCTCCCCAGCTTAAGAAGTTTCTTCTGGGGTTTTTGAGGCTGACTCGGCGCCCCTATCTGTAATTTTTCTTGTATCAGGGCCATTCGTTCTGCAACCGTGGATCCCCTGGGTGGTGATCCCAAGTCGAACACAGACGTTTCCCTTTCTAGGGAAGTTTGCTTTTTAGGAACCCACATATACTTCTTTCCTTTCCCCCGGTCGCTCCCTAAAAAGAGACCATATTGACATTCATGCTGGGGAAATGGTCAGTGTCGACAATCATCTCTGATTCCTCCTTGTCGGCCATTTTGAATCGCCCCTTTTTGATGACTTCTTGAATCACTCGGTGGAAGATAATACAGTTGGAAGTGGCATGATTGAAGGAATTATGCCACTTGTCGTATTTCAACCCTTTCCCCATTATTCTCTTTGCCCTTGGCAGGTTTAAGAGCCGAACAGAGGTAGGCTTTCCCCTTAACTATATCGGCCACTAAGATGTCTGTTGTGTAATCAACTGATTCATCATTGTCTGAATCCTCGGTTGCATCCACCACTGACACTAACTGCGGTCTTCGGCCTCTAATGACTCTCTTCCTTTCTCTCTCTTGCACAAACTGTTCAACTTGAACTGCCCTGGAAGCCAAGCCACTGAGGTCGTTGCAAGCTTATCCCACAAACTTTTCCTTCTATTAAGGGTGCATTCAGAGATGGCCAGGGAAGTAAGTTGGGATTCTGGGAAAGGTACTGAGCACTTCTCGGCCATCTTTCTGAATCTTTCAATGAAGTCTGTCACTGCCTCATCCACCTTCTGCCGCAAATACATGAGATCGGCTACGGTAACTTAAGGCTGTGGCCAAAAAAATCTGTCATGGGAGCACCTTTCCATGTCTGCCCAAGTCTGTATAGAATCAGGTGGGAGAGAGGAGTACCATGAGAAGGCAGTCCCTGTCAAAGACAAAGGGAACATCTGCAACTTGATACTCATTCTGGTTACCTTCCCCACATTGGGTCGTGAATCGGCCGATGTGCTCCATAGTAGTCTTGCCATCGTCCCCAAAAAATGTGGCAAAGTCGGGGGTCTTAAATCCTCTGGGCAGACGCACCAATCTATCCACCCACTCGGGGTAAGGCTCCCTGTACACGGGACGGTCGAGCGGTTTCAACTAAACACCGAAGAACTTCTTGATGGCGTCAGCGATAATATTAGGGTCCAGGAGTTGGGGCCCCAATGGTCTTTCAGGTGGAGGCGTTGGTCGCCACACTGTATCTGGGGGACCCTGCGCCCCTGGCTGCGGTGGTACCTGAGGTGGAGCGTCTGTCCATGGCTGCCCAAGTACTACTTAGGCCGGGTTAATAAGGCCAGTTCCTGGTACAGATGCCTGCGCCCCTCAGAGAGGTAGAATTTGATTCCATGGCTGCTCAACCGGAGCGATATTCATTTGTGTCTGTATATAGGAACCCACCGGGTAGGTACTGAGTACTCTGGGGTACGGCTGACTGGGGGAGTTGATAAACTTCAATTTAGTGCATTTTTAGAGATATTTTTGAGTCACTTTTAGAGCAATTACATACTAATTATATAAACTACTGACTTAGTTTGCTCTATATTTTGCACAAGTGGAGAAACTATAAAAAGAGAATGAAAGTACCAATTGGAGCAACTTAAAGATTATATATATAATTATATATAATGGGCTTCACATATAATGAAATTCAACTCATAAATAGAAAAGCCACACTTTACTTGAATTGAAAGAAGGATCCATATATAAAGTAAGCAAGGAGCACCATGAAATGAATTGGCCCATGGCCATTTGAAATAGCAACGCTGGCCCATGAGCTTAATTGTCAAAAGCCAGAGCTTGAAAGTAAGGCCTATAAGCTGACTCTAATCCCCAAGGTGCCTATTCCTGACTCTATATCTCAGCTCAGGCCTATAAGTTGTTGTTCTTTCATCTATAAGGTTATAGCAAAAGTATTTGTGACCAGATTGAAACCTATCATTGGGCTAATTATCTCTCCCCAACAAAGTGCCTTTGTTGGGGGTAGGTTTATTCAAGATAACCTCATTGTGGCTCATGAAGCCTTTCACTACCTCAAAAAGAAGCAAGGAGATGGTGGGTAAAGGAATAGCAATTAAACTAGACATGAACAAGGCGTATGAAAAGGTGAACTGGGAATTTCTACAAGCTGTGCTTCTTGCCTATGGTTTTAACAGTGCCTAGGTTAACTCTGTAATGACTCTTGTAACTTCAGTATCTTACTCTTATCAAATCAATGGCTTCTCTTCTAGGATTGTTTCCCCTAAAAGGGGAGTGAGACAGGGAGACCCCCTCTCCCCCTACTTATTCATACTGGTCTTTGATGTGCTCTCAAGAATGATTACTCAAGCAGCTGATTCTGGAGATCTTCAAGGAATAAAGCTTGCAGCAACAGCACCTAATTTAACTCATCTATTTTTTGCTGATGATGCTATTTTGTTTTCTAAAGATAGTACTGAGAATGTCTTCCAGTTGATTAAAATCCTTAATCTCTTCACTAATGCCTCTAGACAAAAAATTAATCTCTCAAAGTCAGGTATCATTTGTGGTAGTAAGGTTTCTCAACAGGTCAGGGACAGTGTGTCTGCTATTTCTAACATACCAATTTGGTCAAGTCCTGGAAACTATCTTGGAATCCCAGCTGAATGGGGTGGCTCTAAAGTTCAAAGTCTCAACTGACTTAAAGACAAGGTTATTAACAAATTGGAGGGATGGAAAGGAAACCTTCTTAATCAGGCAGGGAAAGAGGTGTTGATCAAAGCAGTGATTCAGGCTATTGCTAGCTATATCATGTCTATTCTATCCTTGCCAAAAACCTTTTGTGATACTCTAACTTCAACTGTGGCAAGGTTTTGGTGGAAATCAAATGGTAAATTCAATGGAATTCACTAGAAAAGGTTTGAATCCCTTTGTTTTCCTAAAGACAAGGGGGGCCTGGGGTTTAAGGACTTCAGTAAGATGAACACTGCTCTGCTTTCCAAGCAGGTCTGAAGATTGGCTCGTGATACAGATTCCTACTAGGCAACAACCTTAAAAGTTATTTATTTTCCTAACTGTTCTTTCTGGGAGGCCTCCACTCAGAGAGGTTCATCTTGGGTGTGGAATAGTCTATCTCAACGCAGGGTTTTCCTCAAAACTTCAGGAAGGTGGATAGTGGGCTCTGGATATCAGATTGATATCACTAATGACAATTGGCTTAGTTCAGGAGGTAAAGCTGTTCTAAAACCTAATGCCCCTGCAATTGTGGTAGCAGACCTTATGGACTCAAATAAGAAATGGGACTTCAACCTTCTGAGACAAAACCTTTCATCTGAAACTGCAATAGAAGCTATTAAGACTCCTATCTCTTGGTCTGCTCCATCTGATTCTCTTATGTGGCCCCATAGTAGAGATGGGAATTACTCTGAAGTCAGGTTACAAAACTCTTAATGTAATATCTCCCCCAATCATGACTAGACCTACTAGTTCAATCTCTTCTCCTAATGGTATTTGGAATATCTTATGGGTTGCCAAAGTGCCTAATAAGATTATACACTTCATTTGGAAAACTTGTCAGAATATCCTACCATCTAGAGAGAACTTATGTAAGAAAAGGATATCAGTCTCTCATCTGTGCCCAATTTGCCTAAATCAGACTGAGACTGTTGAGCACACCTTCCTAATCTGCCCTTGGACAAAACCTTTATGGTTTGGGCTTCAATTTAACCCCCCCTCCAATTGGGCTCACAACAATCCAAAAATGGATTCTGGATACTGTGGAGTCACCAATGGCCACTTCATATCACCTCTCATCCTGGATCTTTTTCACTATGTGGATTATATGGAATGCAAGAAATGATTTAGTCTTCAACAATAGAGCTCCTAATCCTCTAAACTGCCTTCATAAGGTCAAGTCACAATGCTCTGAGTTCCTATCAGCATTGGTTTCTAACCCTAATGGAGCTATTCAATATGTTAAAGATCAAATTCCTCAAGTACAGGTCTCTCCAGTTCAATGGACGGCTCCTAGATGTTCTTATGTTAAAATTAACAGTGATGCAGCTTTTGACCAATCAACAGGGAAAGGATTTGCAGGGATGATCAAGGAAAGTTACTTACAGCTTGCACGAGTCGATTTTATGCCTGTTCTGCGCTTGTAGCTGAAGCTTTTAGCCTCCGTGATGCTGTTTCCTTAGCTGCCAACCTCAATCTTGAGCATGTCATTTTTGAATCAGATAACCAGACCCTAATTGAAGCATGCAGAAATAATATTGTCAGAAAGGAAATTCAAGGGTTTCTTGATGATATCAACTCGCTTCGATCTAGTTTTCAGAGTATGGGCTTTACCTAGACTGAGAGGAATGGAAATCATTGTGCTCACACCATTGCTGCTCTTGCTAGTAAGAATCTTCTTCATGGTTCGTGGACTCTTCGTCCTCCTCCTCTTCTCCGTCATGCTTTGGTGATGGATGCTCAAGTGCTTTGCATATGAAGTTAAATTTGATGTTCTCTGGTCTTAAACTCTGTTCCTGCATCTACAAGAAGAGGAAGAATCGTTGGTTAGTAGTGTCTTGTTGTTGAAGGTTATCACGCTCTTCAGAATTGGGTTCGAAGATCGGTACTGGATGGTGGGATTTGCAGAAAGATCAGTGTTTCTTGCGTCTAGGGTTTTTTCCAAATTTGGGGCCTGTCGTGTTTTCTATTTGGCTGCATTCTATCCTCTTTTAGGCTAATTTCTCTGTTTCCTGGTTGCTTGTATTCTGGGTTGGATTGACCCGGTTTATTGTTTCTTATTTAGCCCGTTGCGGCATTGTAGTTTGTGGACTCAGTTCGTTACCTATTGGGTTGTATGGTTTGGGCCTAGCCCACTTGTTCAATGAAATCATATATCCTTTGACCAAAAAAAAAAGAAAGTAAGGCATAAAAGGGGAAAATAAAAAGGCACACGTGATCAACAAGAAAAGGGGGGAGCAATGGGGATTTTCACAAAATCCTAGGCAAGCTAATATAAAAGGTGTGCTTGCAATATAAAAGGGAGGCGGCACTTCAAATAGAAAAAAAAAGCCGCACACCACAGAGACAACAACAGAACACGCGGACGGAGACCGAGAGGAGAAAAGGAGTATTTTGGTACCCGCTTTTCACACCGTGAGAGAGCTTTTGAGCAGAAAAAAGAGACTGCAGATTCAAAATAAGAATTTCTCTAATTTCTGGGTTATTTTTATCTTTGTAATTCATGACTCTAATTTCTATTCTTTTGTTCTTGATAATTATGGATACTTAAATCCTCTTCTAGGGTCTCAGGTGGATCTTGTTTGATTAGAGACCTTTTTATGTTTTAATTTATACTTTGAATTCCCATTTTTTATTTCAATTAATATTATCCTATTGCTTTATCACATAATTAGGATTGACAACCCTTTGCATGTTCATGATCAATTAGTTGATTAGTGACCGTACTACAACTAGTTGGTGGACCTATTGGATAATTGAGACTATAATTAATGAATGACCAAACTTTAATTTAGTCTTCCGATCATTCAACCGTTTTGCGCTTTATGTTTTTCTTAAATTTAAATTCTAGCATGACCAAACTAGGGTTAATTTAGGAAAAAGAATATTAATCGCGAATGACCAAACGGATTAATAGATTTAGTAAAGGGATTGGTAATTAAATAAAATAAGGGAATTCAAGTAGAATTAGAACTAGGGGAATCGAAGCTTGCAAGTGAAATCGCGACCCTAGACCTCTCTCAATTTATTAAATCTTGCAGTTTATTGTTTGATTATTTACTTTTATTTCTTTCAAGCACAACTCAATTATTCTCTCGTCTAAACAATAAATAATTTTAAGTAGTTTGGTAATTGTTAATTAATCCCTGTGGATACGATAATCTTTTATACTACTTCTACGAAATAGTACACTTGCTCTAAGTGAGTTTTTAACTTGACAAGTTTTTGATGTCGTTGTCGGGGATTAATTTAGCAATATTAAAAGAAAAATGATTTTTATTGCTTTAGACTTTTTTTTATGTTTTTATTTTAAATTTGTTTTTTATTTATCTTATTAAAAAAATATATAAAAAAAATTGATAACACTTTTCCAAGAGGTCGTTGCAGTTCACTTTGTTTTGCAGAGAAAAATCCAAATCATGGTTAAGACTCTTGGAGATTATATTAGAGAGAAAAAGGTGAAAAAGAATTTAGAGAAGTTATATTGGTATATGGCTCAATGTCAAATCTCATTTTCTCCTCCTCCTTATGAGTCTTATTCGAACTATTGGGATGACTATGAGTCACCTCCTTATTCCTCCAGCTGGGATAATTATGAGCAACTACAAGTGCAGAGAAAAGAGGAGGAATCTGATATCGATGAGGTCTTGGTCAAATTTATGGAGCAAACAAATGAAAGATTTGATAGATGTGAGAAAAGTTTGAAGCAGGCAAAAGAAAGATTTGATAGTTTGAAGAATCAATTGTCAAAGGTTATTGATATGGTAACAACTCAATTGGCACAAGAAACTCTTTATTTACAAACAAAGTCTACCCCAAATGAAGAATCTGAGCAATACAGAGAAAGTATTCTTAGGAGTGATGAAGAGTTCTATATGGAAGATAATCTAGAGGAAGAAACTCTCAAGAAAGATGAAGAGACTCCTACTGAAGGGAGTCAAGTTAAAATAATAGCTCCTACTGAAAAGAGTTATATTGAAACAAAAGATCCTACTGAAGGGAGCATTTGTGAGGATAATGAGAAAGATCAATGGGTTCATGAGTTGCAGAAAGAGGAGAAAGCCCCAATTTTTGGGTAAATTGTTTTAACCATTGGTGACGTTGTGATTGAGGTTCACAGGGGAAAGATAACTTTAAGGAGTGGTAAAGAAGAGGATGTGAATAAAGCTTTAAATTCCACTGAAAATTTCTCTTCTTTAACTTCTCATTATTTTGATTATGTGGGTGAAACTAACATTTCTGGTGATTTACGAATGTAGGATCTTTTGGGAAAAATATTATTTTGCAGGATCCTAGCATAGTGGTGGATGGAAATCAAATAAAAATTCCACAATCCTTTGAAGTTCATCCACCACTTGGAAAAAGAAAGAACAATGTCAACCACATGGTTAGAAAACTAAGACGGTGCACTGCGTTAGATGTAAAATTTGCTCTTGGAGAGCCACCTGATTGAGCACCAACTATCATCAGGCTCATGACGTTAAGAAAGCGCTTCGCAGGAGGCAACCTGTGTTTTATTTCCGTTATTTTTGTTTTGTTTTTAGGAATAAGCTCAGATTGCAAGCTCTCTTAGGGAAGTCACTCTCTCTCATTTATTTCCTTTTATTTCTATTTGATCATTTTGCATTGAGGACCATGCTCCATGCTAGTGTGGGGGAGGATAGTTTATATTGTCACTTAATCTCTATTAATGCACATACCCACTACATATGTTGAAAACATTTTTTCTGGCTTGTTTTGCATGAACTGTGCTTCAAATTGAAAAAAAATAGAGATTTTTCCTTTAGGGGATCCCATAATTAATTTACATGACAGTCTTGTGCTTAATTGTAATTGTGAGGATGTCCTTAGGAAGCTGATAATTAGTATTTGTCCCTCTTGAGTACTTTTCGTGAACTAAGGGGATTGATACTAAATCATAAATTTTTACCCCTTTTTCTTTCTGAGTGTGTTTCCCAATTTGCTACATCTAGAATTTGTCTTTTGACCATTTCAAGGCGAAAACTGATTTGCATCATGTAAAAAGATTTGGGGAATTTAGGTATTTTTCTGGCCTCAGAGTTGTTGATTGAAATTATCTAGGGATGACAATTGAGACCATGCCCATAGGGTACCGGCAAAAATTACCCGCACACATGGACGCGGGCTCGAGGACGGGCACTACGGTGCCCAACCTGCTCTAGGCCCGCACCCGCATATATATATATATATATATATATATATATATATATATATATATATATATATATATATACTGTTATTACAATTTAAGTATATCCAAACAAAAAATAAATCCAAGCTACTAATATTTAGATGTTTTTAATTCACTAAATGCTATCATGTGTAATATTTTAATTAGAATATACAAAAAATAATTGCTTTTTAAATTAAATTATAATATTTTTAGTGTTATTTATTATTTTTGTGGTTAAAGTGTGGGTAATGGGCATGCCCATGGGCACTTGGTGCCCAGAGGGTACGGGGACGGGCATTATAGTGCCCTGCCCATACATATGCGGGCTCGGGTACGGGCACTATAGTACCCTGCCCATAGGGTACCCATTGCCATCCCTAAAATTATCCCTTAGTTGCCCCATTTGAGCCTATATGTTATATATTTCTTTGGTACCCTCATATAATTTTTTATTTTTGATTTTTTGTGTGGTAATCATTTGAAATTAAATGTGGAATAACTATTGAAAATTACAATTTCGTCCTATATTTTAGTTGTCTATATTCTCAGGACTGAAATCTCGTCCTATACTTTAGTTGTCTATCTCATCAGGACATAAAAACAAAATAGGAGTGACTAATGTCGTTACAAGTACCTTTTCCTCCTAAGAAAAATCTAGAAAAATGAAAAGTTGAAGAAAAAACAGAGAAGAAAGAAATCAAGAAGGAGGAGAAGGCAAATCAAAAAAATTCTTAAAAGGAAAAGCAAATCAAATAGAGCCTACTCAACAAAAAAGGAAGAAAAAAAAGAGGAGTCTACTCAAGAGAAAAAGCAAATCAAAAAGAGTCCACTCAATAGAAAAAGAGGGAAGAGAGGAAGTGAAATTAATTTGGAGTTTGGGCAAAATTTGTAAACTAGATAGGAGCTCCATATTTGGTTTCAAATGTTACTATTTGTTTCTTGTTTTTAGCCCTTTGATTAACTCTTTCTTCTTATTTCATACCCTACTTGAATTCACCAAGGCCCCATTACAACCCATAACACCCCATCTTTTGTATGCATGTGAACTACTTAGTGGTGATTTAGTCAAATTACAAACTTATGGTAATGTGCATTTTGTTGAAACTTGAGTGTATTTTTCCCTAGTCCCTAAACACTCAAAGATTGTGAGCGAGTGCCCTTGTTCACAGAAATGTATTCTTCAGGGACATGAGCCTCTAATTTGGCAACCTTTTGACACCTCATATGTGCTATATTTTCTATTGTTTGTCACTGTGCTTCAAATTTTGGGTCTCTTATTTGGCTGTCTTCATTATCTATTTGAAAGTTTTGTTGAGCTAGGAAATTTAATTGAGGACAAGCAAAAGTTAAGTGTGAGGGAGTTGATAAACTTCAATTTAATGCATTTTTAGAGATATTTTTGAGTCACTTTTAGAGCAATTGCATACTAATTATATAAACTACTTAGTTTGCTCTATATTTTGCAAAAGTGGAGAAACTATAAAAAAAGAATGAAAGTACCAATGGCAATTGGAGCAACTTAAAGATTATGTATATAATTATATATAATGGGCTTCACATATAATGAAATTCAACTCATAAATAGAAGAGCCACACTTTACTTGAATTGAAAGAAGGATCCATATATAAAGTAAGCAAGGAGCTCCATGAAACGAATTGGCCCATGGCCATTTGAAATAGCAGCGCTGGCCCATGAGCTTAATTGTCAAAAGCCAAAGGTTGAAAGTGGCATAAAAGAGGAAAGGGTTTTTGTTTTTGTACCTCCACCATTTGACTCCATACCCCACGCACCCTGCGAAAAGACCAAAATATCTTTCACAAAATTTAAAAAACCCCAACATACCCCCAGCTCAAAAAAAAGTTTAAAAAAAATTGGAAATCGGATTTAGGTAAACCCGATTTTCCCCTAAAAATTTAAAAAAAATTAAAATCAGATTTATCTAAGGTGGGAGTAAATCCGATTTGGAAATCCGATGTACCCCCACCCATAGGTAAATCCGATTTTTTATCCAAATAATAAATAAATAAATCATATAAAAAATTAAAATTATATTTTTTTTAGAAAAATAAATTAGATATGAATAATATGAATATCGGGCTTTTTTGGTTCTGTTTAGGGTGTAGTTCGTTAACACGTGACGATGTTATACGTCGAGAGAATAATTTATGCTAAAAAATTGGTTTTCGGCCAACATACTCCAATTGTAATGAAACCACAACCTTTAAATCCGAAAAAAGTCAATGATCAATACCTCTGAAATTCTTTCAGGATAGGGGGCCCAAAATCCCAAATTCCATTGTTTACTATTTTTTATTAATTTTTTTAATTTTTCACACTCTCCAAAAAATCTAAAAAATTTTGCATAGCCTTATTTGGGTTTTATTAGATTTTTAGTGATGTTTTTATAATATTTTGATTAGTTTGACTCTTTAAGAATTTTTAGTAGCATTTTTATAACCTTTTTTAAAAATTTAAATAAAAAACAATTTTTTTAATAACAAAATCGGATTTACCTTAGGGGGTAAATCCAATTTTCTTTTTTTGGGGAATTCGGATTTATATACCCACTAGGTAAATCCGACTTTGAAAATTAACAAATCGGATTTATCCCCCCTAGGTAAATCCGATTTATTATTTTTAAAGTCGGATTTACCTAGTGGGGGTAAACGAATAGATACATCTGACTTTAAAAATTAACAAATCGATTTATCCCCCCTAGGTAAATCCGAGCGAGTTTATTTTAGGCAGGGGTATTTTCGTCTAAAAAATTCTGGTGGGGGTATGGAGGGAAGAGGTGGGGGTACCAAAAAAAACCCAAGAGGAAATAAAAGGCCCATACTTCGTACAACCCCGGAGCTACTCACTAGACACCCCCCATAAATGGGTGAAAAGACCAATTTGCCCTTAATGAAATTTGTGATTTCTATTTTTTTTAACATTTATTACGGTTTGGTGCACGCTTGGCCGAACCGATTCGAGCGTAACTGCATCGAGTATGTTAAATTTTCATCAAACACCCCCTATCAGGTTTTAACATGGTTCGGCGCTAGGTGACCCGAACCAGTTCGGCCATCCATGCGCCGAACTGGCTCCACCGTCCACATCAACGGCTATAATTTTGACTGTCAGAAATTGGAAATTGTGACCCCTTGGAAATCAACGGCTGATATTGAAATTGGAAATTGTGCCCAATGGTTATAATTTTAACGATTCCGATTGTTTTAAATCAACGGCTCACGCTTGATCACACCTGTTATAAATAGGCTCTCACTCTTCACTGATATTCACACAACCCATTTCTGATTCATCTTCTTTGCTTCTTCACAAACACCCTAACCCCATCTGCTAAACTGGAAGATTTAATGGAATGGCAGTTGTGCCCAACCCAGAGATCCTCCGACAAATTTCTAACTGCTCTCCATCGCCCTAGAACGGTCAAGAACAGGGTTGATGGTGTTTTCTTTAAGTCTCGCAACAACTACTTCTGTAGGCTAGGCAAAAATATCACATTGAACGAGTTGAAGGAAAAGGCGGAGAGGAAGGTTCACCAAGAGGGAGAGTGGCGTAAATACATAAGTCGTATACGTTCCCACAAGTGCGTATGTCTAGAAGACGGCACTCTCGCGCAATGTTGGAGCATCATCGTAATGTTCCTTTAGGACGTCAAATCATTGAGCTGTTTGTTGAAACTATGCGCACTCCGGAAGAGATCATTTATATTATGGAGAGCACGCTCCCCAAAAATCAGTAGTAGTGTCGTTTAATTTACTTATGTTGTTTTTTATCGTGTATTTCGAGTATTTTTTCAAGTATTTCTAGTTTTATGTACGGTTACGCATTTTGAATAATAAAATTGTCGAGAAATTTAAATAGTACTCAATTTTTATTCATTACTCAATTTTTATTCTTTAATACCAGTACAGTTAGATGTTAAACAAAAATAAAAAACTTTTATTGAGTCACAACAGAGGAGGATCCAGATGTACTCGCCGTATCACTGTCGTCGTCACTCCCATTGTAGCCGGCCAAAAATGCCCGGTAATCAGGATCAGTGGAGTCACTGGAGTCAGTATCAAAAGAGGGTAAAGGCCTCAACCAGCTGGTAACATTGAAGTGCTCGTCTCCAATGTATGTCACTTCGGTTCTCACCCGCTGAGCACCTCTATACGCTTGGCTGATGGCCTGCATATTAATAACGATGTTGCCATCGTTATTGTTGTTGACACCCGTAATCATAATGCCAGTATCCAAGAAAAAAATAAATCTTTCGGCAACCCTTGCCTACGAATGTTGTCTGGGATGAAAATACTCCCAGCATCTCGTTCAATGGTGGTCATGAATGGTGCCATAACTGCAAAAAATAAACAGAGAGGAATCAATACGGTTCGGACCTGGGTGATCCGAACTTACGTTGGTTCGGCGCACGGTTGACCGAACTTAGTGGAGTTCGGCGCACGCTGCACCGAATCGGTTCCGCCTCTCCACCGTCGAACTGTGCAAAACCATTTGAAAATAAATGAAATTAAAGAAACAGAGATAAGGGGAGAGGGAGAGGGACTTTACCTTCGGAGAGGGAGAGGGAACACCGGTGGAGACGAACGGAGGAGAGTGGGTGAGGGAGAGGGAACACCTTGTGAGAGGAGTGTTTTTAAAATAAAAAAAATTGGACGGTAGGGGTATTTTGGGAAGTTTGGACGGTGGGGGGTGTCTAGGGAGTAGAGGGGGGTTGTACGAAGTTTGACCCAAATAAAAAGGCACACGTGATCAGCAAGAAAGGGGGGAGCAATGGGGATTTTCACAAAACCCTAGGCAAGCTAATATAAAAGGCATGCTTGCAATATAAAAGGGAGGCGGCACTTCAAATAGCAAAAAAGCCGCACACCACAGAGACAACAACAGAACACGCGGACGGAGACCGAGAGGAGAAAAGGAGTATTTTGGTACCCGCTCTTGACACCATGAGAGAGCTTTGGAGCAGAAAAAGGAGACCGGAGATTTAGAATAAGAATTTCTCTAATTTCCGGGTTATTTTTATCTCTGTAATTCATGACTCTAATTTCTAATCTATTATTCTTGATAATTATGGATACTTAAATCCTCTTCTAGGGTCTTAGAGGTGGATCTTGTTTGATTAGAGACCTTCTTATGTTTGAATTTATACTTTGAATTCCCAATTTTTATTTAAATTAATATTATCCTATTGCTTTATCACATAATTAGGATTGACAACGCTTTGCATGTTCATGATCAATTAGTTGATTAGCGACCGTACTACAACTAGTTGGTGGACCTATAAAGGATAATTGAGACTATAATTAATGAATGATCAAACTTTAATTTAGTCTTCCAATCATTCAACCTTTTTGTACTTTATGTTTTTCTTAAATTTAAATTCTAGCATGACCAAACTAGGGTTAATTTAGGAAAAGGAATATTATTCGCGAATGACCAAAAGGATTAATAGATTTAGTAAAGGGATTGGTAATTAAATAAAATAAGGGAATTCAGGTAGAATTAGAACTAGGGGAATCGAAGCTTGCAAGTGAAACCGCGGTCCTAGACCTCTCTCAATTTATTAAATCTTGCAGTTTATTGTTTGATTATTTACTTTTATTTCTTTCAAGTACAACTCAATTATTCACTCGTCTAAACAATAAATAATTTTAAGTAGTTTGGTACTTGTTAATTAATCTCTATGCATACGATAATCTTTTATACTACTTTTGCGAAAGAGCACACTTGCTCTAAGTGTGTTTTTAACGCACCAGCAAGGTGAAAGGGACGCGAGTATAGGACTATACTACGGCTAATGCATAAAGTAAAAGGATAAAAAAATGCGATAAAGGAAGATAAATTGAAATAAACGTAGAGTTTGATTGATTGGATGTGTGTCTGTACAATTACTCTATTACTATATATATACACAGACCCTCGTCGGCCACTATGCTAGCCAACATTTGACTGCCATTGGATTGATCTAAGATCAACGACTCTCATCGCTTCCTAGGCCCTCAACAAGGCGAGTAGCTGCCCACTTTCCCATTGGCACGATTAGTGGGGTAAGTGGTAGTTGCTCAGTGTTTTCTGGTCTCGCTCTTTTGCTTGAATTTCAACCGCTCCCACATTCTATCTTCGTGCCGTGTCTTGCCTTCCAAGCAACGCCCGCCTTGCCTCGGCCATTCGGTGGCTCGGCTGCCCTAGCCCCTTTTCAGTAATAGCTTAGGCACCCGAGCCATCTGGGCCTTGGCACTCTATAGGCTGGGGCTATTACTTTCCCTCGGCTTAGCTCATTATCCCTCGGGCATAACCCTGCCTCGGGGGACTTTGTTGTTTAATGTGCCTCGATGGCCTCTTTTGACTTCACTCTTTCTGGCAAATACCCCCTTTTACACTTTGTCGCGTGTCTTGCCTTCACCAAAATTCCTCTTTTCTCCTCTTAGCCCTCGGCCCACGACTTAATTATTTTTGGGTGTTAACAATTTTCAATGAAGTTTGTTATCAATTATGTTTGATTCACAAAAAGAATGGTACCTGTGAGACATTTATTCACACTATTATGAAAGATTGAGTATTTATATACTGTGAAATAGAGCAACAATAAATGAAACAGATGAACAATTGAATATTTAATAACGAACTTTGATTAATTCAAAAGAAGTTCAACTTGTTTCGGAACATAAACACCAAAAGATGTTACCAAAACAAACCATACATTATGTTTTTATTAAGACATTAAAGTTACAGACCAAACAATCAGTTTTGAAGACATAAACTTCTAATATCAGTAAACTCCTAATTAGCAAAATACAAAAACTCCTTCCTTCTTCGCTCCACATTCTCGTGTTAATTCCCTATGGTTGTTGCTTCCTTCATTATCTTCAAGTAGCAGTGGTTTGTTTGGGTTAGAACCAGAACCAATATAAGGTAGAGCAATCCTCTTTAACCTTGTACTAAATCTAGTCTTCTTGAGACCTAGTTTTTTTCCTTGAACTGCTGGTTGAACTGGTGCATCAGTTGGTTTCCTTTTTCTTGAGGTTTCTCAATTCTTATAGGGAAATTTACAGCAGCATTTGGTGCATCAAAATCGGGCACATCATCAGAATTTGTCACTAGAGCATCAGAGTTTTGAGTAACTGGTGCATTAGAGTTTTGTGTAACTGGTGCATTAGAATTTGTGAATTCTGCAGTAGCAGTTGCAGACACAGCTGATCCCTCTTGTGCATTTGTTTCCTCTTGTGCATTTGATCCCTTTCTTGGTTTTCTCTACATGAAGAAAAGCATTTTTTTTAATACAGCGCACAGTGTTAATCATGAACAAAAGCAATGTGTATGTCAAAATAATTACCTTCCTTTTTTGTGCCTCTGGATTGATCACTGTACTTTTGCATCCTCTGCTATTATGACCAAATTTTTCACACTTTGTGCATCTATATTTTGTTCCAGTCCTCCTTAATTTCTCAGCATTAGTTGGTTGTGGCTCATCAGGTTGCCTCCTCCTCAGTTTATGAGGCCTACCAGGGCCTTTCTTATACACTGGTGGTAGCATATGATCCACTTCAACAACAAGCCACATATCTTGGCCATTTATAGCACTTATACCATGACTATATGCAAGTACATAACTATATCTAGTATAAAATATATCCACATAATCCTCAGGCCTTTGTTCTCTATATGATATGGCAGCACACGCATGTCTACATGGTATACTAATTAACTGCCAAAAATTACAAGTGCATGTAGATTTAGCTAAGTCAACAATAAGTGCCCTACTGATAATTCTATTTTATATAGAGTTATTTATGCATCTAAGCCTAAATAATTGTTCAGTTCTAAGTAAGAATAAATAATACATAGAGTTTTAGAAATAAAATAACAACATTCAAAGTTAAAAAGAGGGTTGTGCTTATAACTTAGCATCTTGCATATTTTGTGGTATTTTGATGAGTTTGTTCAATGCACCTACATGTGATGCTCTTGCATTAGTATACAACAATGCTTCTGCATTGGATGCACCTGCACTGGAAACAGACTACAATGCTTGAAGAAATCTTGGACCATCAAAATGCTCCAGCACTCAAATGATGACATCATGCTTAGTCATAACGGCACATGCAAGTTGCAAATTTCGACGCCTACCATAGAAGTATAGCTTGTATGAGTCACTCACTTAGGGACACTTGGCCATTCATTAGAGGACCTCTCCTCTTGGTTGAGTGTGGGATTGCTTTTTGAAGTTCAGAAGATAAAAGCCCTAACTTCACCCTCAAGTAAACTTGATCATCAAGGAAGCTCACTTTTTGAAGCCTATATAAAGACCTTCACTTTTCATTTGAAAAATATATCTCATTATTCATCTCATATACCTTACACTAAGTTAGATAGTTTTAGATTTCGTTTTTCATTCTCTTGTAAGGAGGCAAGGAAAGAATTGACAACTTCTTTCTTTACTTCCACACAATTAAGTAGTGCTAGCTGAATGCAGTGAAGTTGATGCACCTGCATTGCTTGACAATTTCATGCAAAGGATCTCCAACCGTGTAACTTTTACCATGTTGTTTTCCTTTTGTGATTTCAATTATATGAACATGAATTATTCAGTTTATATATGCTTTGTGATACCTAGCATGAACTAAACTCTTTTGGTTGGGATGTTTTAACCTTATAATGATCTTTTAATCAAGTTATTGTGTGCATATGTGATGTGTGCATTTTAGTTCTTGTTTTATACTTCTTTCAAAACTTATTTTGAGATTGATCTCTTAGAATAAGTCGAGTTATAAATACAGACATGGTTTATAACTAGAACTCAAGAACTAATGTCGGTAAGTGTTTAATAAAGGAAACTTTGTTAATTTCATGCTAAAACCTAGACATAGGATAGCATAGTCCATAGGGTGATACTGTGGGTACTTAAAATACAGAAGTGAACTTATTTAGCATCTTAGACATAAGAGCTTGTAATGAAATTCTGAAGACAGTGACTGAAAAACACAATTCTAATTCAACAACATTCAATGCACCTGCATCACATATAAACTCAAAACTATTAAAAGTGACTTATTTGGTAAAAAACATCCCAACTATTATTCTTCACTGATTTCACACTTATCTCATAGCTTGTTTACATTCAGTTCTCACGCCACCATATATTGTTCATTACTTGGCTACTCAACACTAATCTTTCTATATACAAAACCATAAAAATTAATCCAATCCCTGTGGGTACGATCTCATCTTTCTTATACTATTTGTTGTAGACTGTGTACACTTGCACACCACCTACTTCCAATTGTGGGTACAACCTGAAACTTAAGATCTTCAGACGATGTACCCAACCAATTTCCACTACCCTCTACTTCCTTATCCAACCTCTTCAAAGGCTTAGGCATTACTCTATGTGGCCATTTCTGTTGCTTTTTTCCTCTGCTTAGACATCATATTCATCAAATAATCCCTAATCCACTCAACCATGGTGAGAATAGTCTTATCTCTAGCAATTAATATTGTACTATTGAATGCCTCAGCCAAGTTATTCATAACTATATCACATTTTGGGTAAAAAGAAAAGGCATGCTTACACCAGAATTTCGTAGGAACACACATGAGCCACTACCAACACTTAACATCAATTTTCTTCAACTTATTCATCTTTTCCTCCCATGTTTGGTAGTAAGTGGCCTTTATTGCCCCCATCATAAAAAGCACATCTTTGCGAATTCTCCACCATAGCCTATAACTACCACTTTCAAATCCTAAATTCTTCACAAGTCCAACAACTTCAAAGTAACTCCGTTTATCCACATCTTGACCTACAACAGATGACTCACTACCCCCTTCATATTCAAGCAACTCATGTTTAACAAACTTCCCCCATGGTGAAAAATGACAGCAATAGACATCACTGTATAACACAATATAAGGGTACAATTAAGGTTAAGGGCTACTGTGGACATTTTAACCTAAGTTAGAGACCTAAAATAGACATTAACACATTACTACTCAACCCATTCACAAGCAGTAAAGAGACCCCTAAATAATGACAACACAACACTCAACAATTTCAAAAGCAGTAAAGATTCCCTAGTCAATGACAAAACTACACACAACACACTGAAAATTGGTCCCTACCCATGTGGTGTTCACTTACCCAAAACATTTATGTTTTCAAGTTAGAAAGTACAAAAAATAAGTGAGGCCATGTGGTTTCTGCAAAAGAAACTCACCTTCGTCTTCTTCTTGAGATTATGTACTCTTCATCTTCGTCAATGCTCTTCGTCTTCGTCAATGCTTCGTTCGTCTTCGTCAATGCTTCCTTCGTCTTCGTAAATGCTATTCACCGTCTTCGTCAATGCTCTTCGCCGTCTTCGTCAACGATTACAGAAACCCTAGAAATGTGAGAGTGTGTTTTGACAAAGATGAAATGTGAGAGTTAAGAGTGAGAGTGAGAGTATGAACAGTTTGAGAGTTGAGAGTGAGAAGACTTCTCCTAACACATGTGTCCCACTCTAATGCCACGTAATAACGCTTGTTGTCATTCACGTCAGATCAGAGTTAACAGCGTTAACACAAACTAATAATAGGGGCCCATTTAGACACGTTAGGTATTTGCAAGGTTCATTTTAAAGTTTTTAACAGGGGCCTAAATGAAATCTGCCCATATTTGCATGGGCCATAACAAAGATATAATAAAATACCTTTTTTTTCCTTAAAAAAAACAAAGTGATTATTTTTTTCAAAAAAAAGCTATATCAAACCGCTCTTGTACCATCTTTGTAATTTGGCAGTCAAACTAGGCCAGTTTGATCGGATTGCCCACCCTTCACAAAACATCTCTGCTTTACAACTAGTGACTAGTAAGTACTCAGGAACTCACTCACAGGCACAATCGAAGCAAATCTGGATCCAAAATGCGTAGCGATGGGATCTTAGGAAACAGAAATAGCCAAGTCGTTGGAGCCAAAGCTGCAACGAGCAAACGAACGAAGTGGTTGAAGAGAAGGGAGCGATGGTTGGTTGTACTGGGCATTGTTCTTCACGCTGTCTATATGCTCAGCATTTTCGACATTTATTTCAAATCTCCCATTGTTCATGGCGTCGATCCCGTCCCTCCTCGATTCACTGCCCCTGCCAAACGCCTCGTCCTCCTAGTTGGTACGCCCAAAGTAAAACTAAAAATGCACAGCACCTATTTGATATTATGATTAAGTTACTTTTCTCATTCTCAGGACAAGTTGTTGTGAAAATGAGTATTGAGCAACGCCTTGTCCTCCCAGTTGGTGCACCCAAACTAAAATTAAATATACGCACCGCACCTGTTTGATGTTATGTTTATGTTAGAGTAAATCTCTTGTTTAGTTTTTAAATGTTTGACAACTTTAAACCTTTGATTTAGTTCTTAAATATCCATAAAATTTGCTGCTTAGGGACTAAATTGATAGGCAAAGATGAACTTTAGAGACTATTTAATTAGTTTTTATGATTTAGGGACTAAATAGGAGAGAGTAGTACGCTATGAAATGGATTGAAGGTTTTTTTTTTTTGTGTGTTACCTTTGTTAGAACAAGTTGTTGTGAAATATGAGTATTGACTATTGAGCAACAGGTAATAAATGTTCGACAACTATGAGTTCTAGCCTGGCCTTTTGTGTTTGACTTGCTTGGATTTCAATGCAGCTGATGGCTTACGTGCTGATAAGTTCTATGAGCCTGATTCAGAAGGGAATTATAGGGCACCGTTTTTAAGGAGCATAATTGAAACTCAAGGTCGTTGGGGGGTTTCTCATGCTCGCCCTCCCACAGAGTCCAGACCTGGACATGTTTCCATAATTGCTGGCTTCTACGAAGATCCCAGTGCGGTATTGAAAGGTTTGTGTTATTTTCAACCTTCATGGTGGTCCTTTGTGTTTGGATATACAGAGAGTGGAACAAAATGAAACAGAATGGAATAAAGCCAACTTTTGTTGTTTGAATTTTTTAATGGTAGAACAAAAAAAATGACTAATTTCACATCGTTCGCCCAAATCCAATGAGAAGAAAAAATTGGGTATTGGATGGAATGAATGGAATCCATTCCATTATGTTTCATTTTTGTTCTATCCTCTTTATACAAAATTTAGTTCTATAGTGATCCTCTTTATACAAATTTTTGTGTGCTGCAGATGATAGTTAGTGGCTTTGGTGCCAACCTAGTTGGGATGAAAGTCACTATAGTGATGCTTTTGCATGTCATTTTTAACTTTCTTTTGTGAGTGTACATGATTTAATGTGATGTTTAGTGTGTGAGTTATAGAAGTTAAAGCAATAGCTGTTATAGAAGATAAAGCAGTAGCTATTTAATAAAGTAAATACTGACTTCAAGTTAGTACAAATTCCCAATTGTAACTGTTACAGCAGTGCACATGTTAGCACTGCTGAGTGTAGGATAATAAACACTATAAATTCCCAATTGTATCTGTTTGCAAACTCAGTGAATGAAAATAAAAAAGAATCAGTTTTACTCTCTCTTTCTCTATTCTGTTTTACTCTATTTACATGGTATCAGTAGACTAGTCGATCCATGACAACGGAACAGCCTATTGCTTCTACTCCTCCTCTTGAACCGTTAGTCACGTTCGCCTTGAAGATCTCTGACAAGCTAGACGAGAAGAATTTTCTCGTATGGCGTCAGCAAGTCGAACCAATGATTGACGCGCATAATCTACAAAGCTACATTCACTTTCCAGAAATTCCTACTCAATTTCTTACCGACGCAGATCGTATCGCTCAAAACGAGAATCCGTTGTATCGTAATTGGCTTAAACAAGATCAGTGGTTGTTATCATGGTTGCAATCAACGCTTTTTGCAGTGATTATGCCTCATGTGCTTGGATGTGTTCATGCGTTTCAACTCTGGGATCGTATTCACGATCACTTCCAGATGTTGACGCGTGCGAAGGCGAGACGGTTACGCTCAGAACTTCATTCGACGACGCTCGATTCTCGCACCGTTGATGAATATTTGCTTCGCATCAAGACGATAGTTGACAATCTTGCATCTGTTGATGATCCCGTTCCTCTCGCACAGCACATTGATGTTGTTCTCGAAGGTTTGCCTCAAGATTTCGCACCGGTGATCTCTGTTATTGAAAGCAAGTTTGAAACGATGGAACTCGAAGAAGTTGAAGCTCTCTTGCTTGCACATGAAATGCGAAGTGAAAGATTCAAGAAGAAATCCGAGTCTGAAGTTGCCTCAATCAACCTTACGCACTCTGTTTCGCACTCTGCCTCTGGTAATGCTGCAACTGAGTCTGATTCTACTCAACAAACCACTGGTAACACTGTTTCAAACTCTACTCATGATAATAATACTTTTGTGAATCAATTCTCTGGTAATTTTCGTGGCCATGGTGGCCGGAATGGTCGCGGTGGTTGTGGCTGTGGCAGGTTTGGCAATGTGCAGTGCCAAGTGTGCTTTAAATTTGGTCATCTTGCATCTATGTGCTATCACAGATTCAATCAACAGTTTCAGGCACCAATACCTGCTGATTTCCAAGGTTTTCAACCTCCTCCGAATTCTTATGCCAATTTAGCCCCCAACCCCTTTCATCTGTACCAAAATACCTGGCCAAGACCTAATTTCAATCCTTATGCTCACTATAATCCTAGACCAGTCCCTCAACAACACCAACAATCACCATATCATCAAGCGTATATGACCACTGCTGCACCTGCTACAAATCATGCTCAACCACAACTTCCATGGGCCCCTGACACTACTGCTTCCCTCCATACCACCCTGCAATCTCAGAACATACATCAACAGTCTCCTTTTGAGGGTCCAGACCAGATTTACATAGGAAATGGTCAAGGTTTGAACGTCAAAACTTGTGGCTCTTCAACTTTTTCCTCTCCTATGAATCCTCAAGTTAATTTAGTGCTTAACAAACTGATTCATGTGCCTAAGATAACTAAAAATCTGCTAAGTGTAAGTCGTTTCTATGCTGATAATAATGTGTTTTTCCAGTTTCACGCTAAAGATTGTCTTGTCTTTGATCAGGCCACCAATGAACTTCTCCTCCATGGTCCTGTGAAAGGTGATGGCCTCTATGAATTTGCTCCATTCCAGTTTCATCACTTGTCAAAAACTACTCAACCTTCCAGTGCTTCGGGTTCCATCTCAGTCTCTTCTGCCACTGCTCAAGAGTCCAATAGTGTCAATAATTCTTCATTTAAACCATCTGTCAATGCTGTCATTTCCCCTTCTCCTAGTCTTAGGAACACATGGCACTTAAGACTAGGCCATCCTAATCATGTAGCTATGAATACTATATTCTCCAAATGTAATCTTTCCATTTCAAATAAAGATGATTCTGAATTTTGTGCTGCGTGTATCATGGGTAAAGCTCATAAGTTGTATGCTCCACCTTCTGAAACTGTTTATACCACACCTCTTGAACTAGTCTTTAGTGACCTTTGGGGTCTAGCACCTGTTGAATCAACTAACCAAGCCCTTTACTATGTCACATTTGTTGATGCTGCAACTAGGTTTACATGGCTCTACCTACTTAAAAGAAAATCTGACACCTTACCTATATTCAAATAGTTCGAAGCCTTAGTGGAGAAATAGTTTGGCCTACCAATTAAAGCTATACAAACAGATTGGGGAGGGGAGTTTAGACCATTTACTACATACCTAACAGACCTTGGCATCATCCACAGAGTGATTTGTCCCCACACACACCATCAAAATGGAGTGGTGGAGAGAAAGCATAGACATATTGTTGACCTAAGCCTTTCTCTTCTTAGCCATGCATCTCTACCTCTCAAATTTTGGGACTATGCAGTTCAAACGGCCATATACCTCATCAATAGACAACCATCTGCACCTCTCAAATACATACCTCCATACACTGCCCTATTCCAAAAAGATCCAGATTACCACTTCTTAAAAGTTTTTGGTTGTGCTTGCTTCCCTCTCTTAAGACCATACAATGCACACAAATTTGATTTTAGATCCCATGAATGTCTCTTCTTGGGATATTCCACCTCACACAAAGGATATAAATGCCTTTCCCCCACTGAGAAAGTCATAGTCTCAAAGGATGTCATCTTCAATGAGTCTAGGTTTCCATACTCTGACCTATTTCCCTCCTCTAAGTCCAAACTTGTGTCTTCTAATTCTGGTCTCACGCTTGGTCCTCTTCCTACTGTCACTAAGTCAACTACAGTTACTACACAGGCACATGAATCATCCGGCACTACTTCCACACCACCACAAACTGATAATTCGTCATCCTCATCCCATGATACTGCATCTGAACCTTCATCCCAAGCTACTCCTTCACAAAATAACACTGCCAGTAATCTTCCAGCATCTAACTTACCTACTCAAGCACCTACCAACACTCATCCTATGCAAACTAGATCAAAATCTGGCATTCCTCTACCTAGACTTCATCCCTCAGTATTCCTCACTACCATTGAACCAAGGACAGCCAAACAAGCCATCCAAAATCCCAACTGGCTTGCAGCAATGCAAGTAGAATTTGATGCCCTTCAAAACAATAAAACCTGGTCCCTTGTCCCATTACCACCAAATAAGAAAGCCATTGGTTGTAAGTGGGTATTTCGTGTCAAAGAAAATGTTGATGGGTCTGTGAATAAGTACAAGGCAAGATTAGTTGCAAAAGGGTTCCATCAAATCCATGGGAAAGATTTTCATGAGACATTCTCACCTGTGGTAAAACCTGTCACTATAAGGGTCATACTCACTCTTGCTCTAACCTACAAGTGGCCAATTCATCAATTAGATGTCAATAATGCATTCTTGAATGGCATTCTACATGAAGCGGTTTATATGGAACAACCCTATGGATTTATATCTACTGATTCTACATTGGTTTGTAAGTTGCACAAGTCCCTTTATGGACTTAAGCAAGCTCCTAGGCAATGGTTTGAAAAACTCACCCATACATTGCTCACTCTCGGGTTTAAGTCCTCCAAGTGTGATCCATCACTGTTTACATTCTGTGCCAAGAACTCTGTAGCCTATTTACTTGTCTATGTTGATGATATAATACTCACAGGCAACTCTCCCTCTTTGCTGAAAATCATCACTCAGAAACTTCATCAGAATTTTGCTCTCAAAGATCTAGGGGAATTGGATTATTTTCTGGGAATTGAGGTCCACAAACAACCTACAGGTTCTCTATTGCTCACTCAGTCAAAGTACATTCGAGACCCCCTCTTGAAGACTAAATGCATGATGCTGCAGCTGTTTCCTCCCCTATGGCTTCAAGCACAAAGTTATCAAAAACTAATTCACCTCAATTCAAAGATCCCACTATGTACAGATCAGTAATTGGCGCCCTACAATATGCTACTCTAACTAGACCTGAGATTAGCTACTCTGTCAATAAGGTTTGCCAATTCATGGCCAATCCTTTGGAAAGCCATTGGGTTGCTGTTAAACGAATAATAAGGTACCTTAAGGGTATTGTGAGCCATGGTCTTCTCCTGAGTCCTGCAAACCGCAACATGCCATTCAATTTAACAGGATTCTGTGATGCGGATTGGGCTGGAGACCCTGATGACAGAAGATCAACATCAGGTTCTGTAGTGTATTTTGGCCCAAATTTGGTATCTTGGTGGTCTAGGAAACAACCGTTGGTTGCTAGATCAAGTTGTGAAGCTGAATACCGTAGCTTAGCTCACACCACAGCAGAAATCTTGTGGATTCAAACACTTCAATCAGAATTACATGTCAAGATGACACCTCCAATTATCTACAGTGACAATCAAAGTGCTGTGGCAATGGCACATAACCATGTCCTACATGCTAGGACTAAACACATGGAAATTGACTTGTTTTTTGTGAGGGAGAAGGTCTTAGCAAAGCAACTTCAAGTATCTCACATTTCTGGTCGTCTGCAGATAGCAGATGCTCTAACAAAGCCTCTATCTACTGCATCTTTCCTTGAGTATCGTGACAAGCTCAAAGTGTACTCTGTTGCTACTCAACATTCCCCACCTTGAGCTTGTGGGTGTGTGTGTGAGTGTACATGATTTAATGTGATGTTTAGTGTGTGAGTTATAGAAGTTAAAGCAGTAGCTGTTATAGAAGATAAAGCAGTAGCTATTTAATAAAGTAAATACTGACTTCAAGTCGGTACAAATTCCCAATTGTAAGTGCACATGTTAGCACTGCTGAGTGTAGGATAAGAAACACTATAAATTCCCAATTGTACCTGTTTGCAAACTCAGTGAATGAAAATAAAAAAGAATCAGTTTTACTCTCTCTTTCTCTATTCTGTTTTACTCTATTTACATCTTTGGACTGGATTCCTTTTAATAGGATGGTTATTTTATCCTTTTGGTTGTATTCTGTTTTTCATGGGTATTGGCCTAGTCCCCCCAGGTCTCTTGTATCTTTTCCACTTTTTTTCAATAAATTGCAGGGGGAGTACTCTTTCCTTCTTGATGTTTTTCCCTAAGGAGGGATTTTCATCAGAAGGTTTTAATGAGGCTCCATAATCCTTTCTTTTGTTAAAAAAAAAAAATTAGTTCTATTTCCATTCCATTTCTTCCCTTTCCATTACTCCAAACATAGATAGAGGTTAGAATTTTCAGAGTGACTGGAATGGTAGGTTATCATGAAAGTTAATGTGTTGTCCCCTTTTTATTTTTATGAATATTATATCTGTCTTACTTCTAGAATGAAATTATTTTCTTTTTTCAAAACCCTAAATTTGAACATTGCCAATTGGCCAGCAATTTGGAGAGTTGGCTTGCTGTATGGTGCTGCCTTGCGTGTACTGAAAGATTGGTTTTGGTTTTCTGCAGGGTGGAAGGCTAACCCTGTTGAGTTTGATTCAGTTTTTAACAGAAGCAGCCATACGATTTCATTTGGAAGTCCTGACATAGTTCCAATTTTCTGTGGTGCCTTGCAGCATAGCACATGGGATTCGTACCCACATGACTTTGAAGACTTTGCAACTGGTATATGTTTGAGAGTAGTTTTTCAATATTCACTGTTTCAATAATAAAAAAAATCTTTCACATTGAATTTTGATGACACATATACCTTTGACCTTCACATAATAACTTAAGGTTTTGGGACTATTGGTATCACATAGTCTTCCTTTTTATGAGTAACAACATAATTGATTTGTTAGAGCCGTGTGACAGACTCTCTTTAGGAGGAAAAAGCTATCGGTGTTGTTATATAGTTAATTACTTTTCATCCCTTGATACTATATTTTGTAGTAATTGTTGTCGGTTTTTCATTTTTAAATCATACCCAATAAGTAAGAAGTTGACAGTTTTTTTCTCCATTCACTTGCACCATTTTCATTTGTCCATTAAAGTTGGGCGGGCCTCGTCTTTTCAGTGGTTCGTTACCCAATCATGCTTGAAGTTGGTATTTACCGACATATTCAATAAATCTTTTCATTTCAGACACTTTGTTTTTTGCCTAAATAGGCGCTTCTTGAATTTCAGATCACTGAATTACAGACTATATGTTATTTAATGGCTTGTTTTTAACTATTTTCACCCTATAAAATAGCATGTAGTTCCTGTAATGTGATATTTTTAAAACTATCTGATTGCATACTATCTTGTTCAAAAATGCTTTTCTTAAAATGAGGAGTCCTAGTTAGACTCTTTTTAACACTCCATCCAAAACTCTCTATAATTGAGTGAGATTCATGTTTGTCCCACTAATTTAGTGTGGCCTTTTTCCAAAATGTTAGGACCTAAATGAATTTCACCCAATCATAAAGAGAATATTGGAAAGAGGGTTGAAGAAAGTATTCATAGAAGGATTTCCTTTCAAAACAGACCTAATAAAAGTTAGTAAGTGTGGTTAGCAGGAAGCCAAATTTATGTAAGAGGGAATAAAAAGGATTAGAAGGAGGCCAGAATTGTTGGTTGGGACTTGGGGAGAGATTCGGTCTCTCAATATCCCTAAAGCTGTACTCTGTTCCTCGAGCTCACATTTACCAAATTACAATACAATCTCCTTTTATACATTCATTTTTGTTGCTTTCCCACGCTTTCTCACTTTAGTTCTCGTCAATTAACTAGTAGACATGCATGAGTAGTTTGAGTATGTCTGGACTTAATTTTCATCTAAACATGTAGATATTGACATCGTGCCAATCATGTATTTCTATTGATCTTCTATGAACTTATTGGTCGTTATTGTTGCTCTGTTACCCTAAGCTCCTCCCACTCTCTTCACTATGAGTTCCTGAAGTTACTTCAGAATGAAAAAGGTCCAAACTATAGTGTTATTGAATTCTAACAGTTCAAGTATTTAGAAATGTTTCCTACATATTTCAGAGCACTGGTGCTTTATAAGACTTTCTTATTGGTAAATTGTATAATGTTGTGCTAAAATGCTATCTTAAAAATATTTTTCGGTCCTGCTAATTAGAAATTTTAGAGAGGAAAAATAAAGAGCATTACCATGTTATATATTAAATTCTCCAATCCTTAGTTTCATAAATTCATCGATTCAGTACTCTCGTATTCTTAATGCAGATGCATCATTCCTGGACTTGTGGTCTCTTGAAAAATTTCAAAGCCTACTTAATCGGTCCAGTGAGGACCCCAAATTAAAGGAGTTGCTGCAGCAGGAAAATCTTGTTGTATTCTTGCACCTTCTTGGATGTGACTCTAATGGACATGCACATAGGCCTTTTTCATCTATCTATCTCAACAATGTTAAGGTTGTTGACCATGTAGCTGAAAGTGTATACAATCTTGTTCAGGATTATTTCAAGGACAATCTTACATCATATATTTTCACAGCGGATCATGGGATGAGTGACAAAGGTTGCAACACTTTTTTATCATATTTATGACTGGATATTTTTTTATGTCATGTCATAAGCACAAATTTGTTAATATCGTTGTAGGTGTTAAAACATGCCAAAGAAATAATTTGTCAAAAACAAGCCTCAGCAGCCATTCACTACTATTACTACCATTTGAAGCGCTTTGCTTGTTATATTTGAAAGACAATAATTGTGTAAATAACCATTAGAACCATTCACTACCATGGTTAACATCTCTCTCTCTCTCTCCTCTCTCTCTCTCTCACTTTGGTATAATAATTGAACATGTGTAAACTGAAAACTTATGACTATGTTCTGATCTCCAAATTTCACCTCTATACTTGTGCTCTTGCACGTGCACATCTTGTTGAACTTGCATTCCATATATTCTATTCCACTTCTTATTTGGAAATCATGGGATTCTGATTCTACAACTCTAGTTTACCAGTTATTCCCTCACCTGAGTCATTGCTCTTGAAGTTAGCTGTTGCCTTGACATGAAAGAATTTCCAACTAATTGAGTTGTTCTTTTGCCTTTATAACTATTACTTGATTGCTTTCTTGACATTAAAAAAGTTTTAAAATAATGGTTTTGGGCTATATTTGTTTATTTATTCTATTCAATTTCCCATCATAGGAAGCCATGGAGATGGGCATCCTTCTAACACTGATACTCCCCTTGTTGCATGGGGAGCTGGTGTTAAACATCCAAGGCCAATATCTAGCAGCAACCATTCTGATTGCGGTTTTAGGTTTGTTGATGACCATGTGCATGACACACCAACACCAACTGAGTGGGGCTTGCACGAGTTAGAAAGGGTTGATGTCAATCAGGCTGATATTGCACCACTCATGGTCGTGGAGTTTATATTTTCATTGACGATTTACATTCAAAGCATAATGCATATCTTGCTATTCATCCTTATGCAATGTTTCATTTATCTGATGTCCTTGTTCAATTTTCTTACAGTCTACGCTACTTGGTCTGCCATGTCCTGTTAATTCAGTTGGTTCTTTACCCCGAGATTATATTAACATGACCAAGGTATCTTCTATTTTTGTTTTGATTAGAAAGAGCTTCTTGATTTTAGTGGAAAGCAGGCTAATGTACTTTTGTTCATATTTTTGTTGGAATAATATTTCGTTTTTTATGGATCGGTCATCATTGTACTCGTGGTGAAATGATAGGAAATTAAAAGTTATCTATTTGCTGAAGATAATATGACTAATATTTAGTTTATATTACATTCCAGGCGGATGAAGTTGAAGCTGTTCTATCCAATACAAAAGAAATTCTGAACCAGTTTCTTCGTAAATCATGTATCCTTCGCTTAGTTGACTTTTTATGTATGATATGTGCTGATTTTTCCTTGGTTTCAGCCTGGCATCTTCCATCCTGGTTTTAGAAATCAATATACTTTTGTGTTTGTAAACCAAAATAGGCCAAAGGGTTCACCATTAATGAACAAACATAAAGTTTTTCTGCCAGGCAATTCATGATTGAAATGTTATATATGGAGGCAATATATAGAAAAATGGCGTTAGTCTGTCTTGAAGACAATAGTAAAAGCAAAATGGACTAAAGAACTCCTTACTGATGTTGGTTTCATTGACAACTTCAGATATCAAGCAATTGCATTCTTTTTACTTTAAACCTTTCAAACCACTATCTCAATATTCTTCAATATTGGACAAAATTGAGGGTCTGATATTTGCTAGAGATTATGATGCTGCGATTGACCTATCTCAAAATCTTAGAAGTTTGGCATTGCAAGGACTTCACTATTTTCAGACTTATGACTGGCTGATGCTCATGTCTGTAATTACCCTGGGGTATGTTGGTTGGATGATCTACATTGTTCTTCATGTGCTGCAGTCTTATACTTCACTGCCAGGAAACGTTTTCGGAACGGAGCAAGCAGTTGAGAGAAATAGTCACCGAAAAGTAATGTTTGTGTAAACTTACCGTTTACAAAATGTTATTTCTGTAACTTTTTGTGAGCTGCTATTACATTGAGTGGAATGAAATGAATAATATTTTCTAAGAAATGCATACTTATATAGATGAATATTTATGAAGTATACGGAATTTTAGTTGATTGAAATTTTTAGCTGAAAATAAATGATTCTTGTTGATTTTATTTTCGCACAAGCACCAATATTTTTTTTTCCCTTTAAAATCATCAATTAAATAATTTGTGTTAGCTTCTTTTGCAGATATATCTATGTGGCTGTATGTTGACTGGAATGTTGTGTTTGCTATTATTGCTGGAGCACTCTCCTCCGCTTTACCATGCATATGTGATGATGACATCATTTTTATGGACTCAAATAACTAGTGAATACCGGTTTATAAAGGCAATATGGAAACACTTATTTGGAAGAAGAATGACTTACATCATTAAGCTGATTGCCACAACTGTTATATCAGTTTTCATTCTTGAGTTCCTGGTATGTTTGTTTGTCAAAATAGTCTAACCTGGTAAGGTTCTAATTCATTTGACGAAGAAGTATTTGGTTTGCATTGCAGGTTAACAGCTTCACTGAGAGGAAGCTCTATACTGGGTGTTTTTTAATTGCTGGGGCCACATCTTCATTTTATCTCTTTAAATCAATTCCCTGGAGATCTGGTATACCGATATATGTTGGCATTTCATGTTTGTTTTTGTCTGTTTTCACGTTGATGCCAGCGGAAATCCCTGACAATATATTATTGGTGTAAGTACTTCTACTGAATATATAATTCCCGCACTGTAAACAAAAGCCAAAGGTTAACGTATGAAAATGGTAGACTGACAAGTAGCTGAACTCAACCCAAACTGTAACACTAAAACCTATTAAGTATGATGCTTAAGTTTCTCATTGCGTGTTTTTTTGCTTCTCAAGTCATAGTTGATTGCTACTCTTCTTTATTAGAGTATATTTAGTGTAGTTCATTCCTGAGCTATAAGTTATGTCGATAAGTATTCATACTTCACTTATAATCAGTTAGGTAGCTATTTTGGTAAGCCTATTTGGCTGTTATACACAAACCTACCATGTACTGTATTCTTCAAATGATTATCCATTTTTCTCACAATACAAAAAATTTCGTACACTTAATCTCTCTTCACTTTCTCTCAATTTCTTGTGAGCTTGTTTGGTGGCTAGGATAAAGGAGATAGGATAGGATAAACTATCATATCCTATTTTAATCTATCGTTTGGTGAGACAATATTATAGGATAAGTCACTATAAGGTTATCCTATCTTATTCTTTATTTAAAAGTTTATCTTGTAGTATAGGTTATGTTTGAAACCAACATGATAGGATAGGATAGGATAGGAACTTTCATCACTGAGACCTAAGTACCTGAAATCCACTCTTCTCTGTCATGCTCAGTCTCTAAGGGTGTCAAAACATGGGTCAAGCCTAATGGGCCATGATGGGTTTGGAATGTAAAAAGTTATGATATTTACCACACAATATAAATGAGTAAACGATAAGTATCTAAAAACTTGGGGAACCCTTCCTTAAAAGCTAGCTATCAAGGGGGAAAAACCAAGCCACTTAAATACTCTATCGAGCATTCCATATTACCTAAATACTCTATCGAGCATCCCATACTATCCGATGTGGGACTTGAGCACCCCACAATACTGAAGTCCCTATCATAGCACCGCCCGAGAGCCGAGTGCCTAAAGGCCCCACAAATGATCACATATCCCTCATCTATAATCACTCTTCTCTATTTCTAGGCATCATGCCTCATTGGTCCTAACTAATTCTAACAAATTCCCTAATTAACCCTTAAACTAACTAATTCTTAACCAACAATAACAAACTGTAACAGTAATAGTAACAATAACAATCCTATCAGCCTTTGCTTGGCCTTTTCAGCCCATTGACCTTCCCATTATGGAGCGATCATTTCTTACTCAAATCCACTATAATTAGGATAAGATCTTATCATATTAGCAGAGCAGTGGCCGCAATTGGAAGTCTATAACGGATCGGTTTTCTGTTGCAGCTGTAATGCTCGCTATAGCAACCAGATTGTGGCTGTTCTTGGCCGTAGCGGCCGCCAAATATTCATGATCTTCAAATAGAAACAAAAATTCAAATTTGGTTATACTTTGAATTAGAAATGCAGCCTCTATAAAGTTTGTTTCTAAATACGAAATGTTTTTATATAATTACTCCTTTCTCTGCTTATTTTCTACTTCTTTAACTAGCATCTGAAACATACAAAGGCATGTCATGTTTCAAAAAGTTGCATTTTACTTTATCTTTTATTTTTTTTGTTTCTAGACTCTGAGACGTCCTTTAATCTATCATGCAATTAGGATATTCTTACTCAACTTTTTACTCTTACATTTTTCTTGTTGAGGGTTCTCTCTTTTGTGTTCTCGGCTTCTTCTTTGTTATCATTTCGGACACATTCTGAAACCAGACAGTATTGCTGAACATATCAAATTATTATTTTTGCAGAGTTAGTAGTGGGGCTGTTATTATCATTATAGGAATAGCTGCGAGGTGGCTAACTTTACATGCTGGTGGGAGCAAGTATTGGCTAAGTATATGCAATTGTGAATTGAAAAATCCCAAATATTCAACTCTGTTTTACTTACAGGTACATATCATGACTTCTCCACCACTGTGTTTGGATTTTGGAAACTAAGTTATGTATAACACTGATTAACGTTTCTTGTCTATTCCCAGGCTCTTTTGGTTGCATTATCTTCTGTCATGGTGTATTTATCAACTTCTCACAGAACTGAAAAACAAGAGTTGCTTGCATTTCACCAGTTGATAAATTGGTCTGTTGCTGGTATAATTTTGACTTTTCTTTCTTCTCCTTTTCATAAAATTTCATAATACTATTCGGACATTTATATAAAGGTCGAGGTATGTTTTAGAAACCAACTAATATTATTGTAGAAATGAGGAAGAATTCCCTTGGATTACAAAACACTTACATACTGAGGGTCTGCACCTCCCAAAATGCGTAAGGCACATAGACACAATTCACAAGATACCTCTCTCTCTAACCTCTTTTTTTATTTATAGGCAACATGTCTTAACTAATTCACCCTAACCAACTCAATCCTAACATAGCAAAGGCCCACAAAGGCCATAGCTAACAATACTCCCCCTTAAACTATCACCTTTTTTCCTCAAGGTGATTAGTATCAAAGAAAATGAGAGCAATTACAAATCTACTTATTACATGCACTAATACAGAAGTGCTGGCATCATCCTGCAGCATACTCCCTCTTTGATTATCGCCACCTGGATTCCTTGTTGGAAGAATTGTCTAATCGCCTATTGTAGAATCTTTTGCCACCAGCTCCCTGTAACAGCTGCTGAAAATTGCCAAATCACAGTGGAATAAAGCCATTATAGTTGTGCAAGACTTGGACCATTTCCCAATAATACGAGTCTCCCTCCTTAGGCCCCCATGTTGGCCCCTCGTTTGAAACCTTGTTCCTAACCCAGCCTTCTGCCGCCTCTGTGCGCCACAACCAATATGAGTGGGTGGGGCAGAAGTTTGTTTGGTTGCCATTGGGGTTGCCATATGTTCCCTCACCACACCCCCATTTTGTTGTGCTGAACCAGTGAAACGTGTACAATCTCCATCGCCATCTTTGTTTCCGTTGTTGGCATAGCACCGGTAGTCACCACTGACGTCAACCACTTTGTCATCACCAGCCTCTCATTCTCCACCGTGGGTGGATCTGAGTATGGCAGTTTAGGTGGAGGCGACAGTTCGGCCCCCGGCCTAAGAGCCATTATCTTCTTGTTGCCGCCAGCTTATTCTTTTTCAATGTTAACACCTTTGTTGCTTCTTTGACTGTGGTTCTTGATTCTTGTTTCTCTTCATGAACCTAGACATCCAAGTAAAATTCTGTTTGAAACTGCTTGCATATTGCTTTACTCCACATTCTCCACCGTGGGTGGATCTGAGTATGGCACCGGTAGTCACAACTGACATCAACCGCTTTGTCATCATCAGCATGAAACATATTTGGGGGGGGGGGGGAATTGGGTGCAGTTGCTGAGTTAGTAGATTGCTAGGCCATGCAGCATAAATAGTTGAAATGAGTTGTTATTTTGCTATTAGGCACTAAACAGTTTCTCTAAAGAGCTTCGCTCTGGAATTATATGGGTTCATCTTCTGATGATAGGAACCCTAGTATGGCTGACGATGCGTTAGTGGCCCTAAGTATGAGATGATAGGAACCCTAGTATGGCTGAGGTTGTGTTGGCGGCCCTAAGTAATGGGTGTAGGAAGAAGAGATGAGAGAAGGAAGGGACTAAGGGTGCTTTCTTACTGGCAGGGGTTAGTGGTTGAAGGAATATATGTGAGAGGCACCAATAGGGAATGATTAGCTTTTCTGTCTAATTTGAATGATGAATATGGGGCAGAGTAGAGAATATCTTTCCTCTGAGGAGCTGCTGCTCTGGTTTATCCTTGTACTGATTTAAGTGCAATTTCATTTTCATCAGTAATAATACAATTCCCTTTTTCTGTTTTTCACTGTTTAATTCCTTCTCTGCTCTATCGCATGATTCATGAAAGGATATTATGATGTTGTTTGATCCATATAGTTGGCCCCTCCTAATGTGGACATGCTTTATTGTTGTTGCTTCTAAACTAACTTGCCGCACTTCATAAAGCATTTTAAATTGAAGATTCAACGTTGATTAATATTGTTCACTTCTTTTCAGGTTTTTCTATGGTACTCCCCCTGTTTTCAGAAAATAGCCTCTTATCTCGACTTACTTCCATATTTCTTGGCTTTGCACCTCCGTTCCTTCTTCTCTCAATTGGGTATGTCTCTTTTACCAGTCTTTTTACCTTCTTTTTGGATCTCTTCTTGATGTAATACATTTTCACTCTTTCTACCTTGAAACGTGTGCAGATATGAAGCTATATTCTATGCTGCTCTTGGACTTGTACTTATGGCATGGATACTCTTTGAAAATACACTTCTAAACTTAAATATTATGAATACATCATCAGATTCCACTAAAGATGTTACGAATCATCTCATCCTTGGATATGATAATAGATCTTTGCAGCTCTCTGATGTGAGAATCCCATTGGTCTTTGTAAGTTTTATTCTTTTTTGTTTTTTTCCTTCATTACTCGATTAAATTTTTGCTTCCCTTTTTAGTAGAGTAAACTAAATTAACCCCTCTTGACATTTAAAGAAACTACTGTGTCATGCAGCTGGTTTTATTCAACATTGCCTTCTTTGGAACGGGAAATTTTGCTAGTATTGCTAGTTTTGAGATTTCATCTGTCTATCGGTTCATTACTATCTTTAGTGTAAGTGATGATTGAACTCTTTGTTTCTGACTTACGATTTTTAAATAGCCTTTGAACTGATATGTTTTCTTCCAATTGCAGCCATTTCTGATGGCAGCGCTTCTTATCTTCAAGTTATTTATCCCATTCATACTTGTGATGTAAGTGCACTTTACTGGTAACACTATTTATAAGTATTCCTCAAGATTACTTCTTCGAGACTTGGTTTTCATATAATTGATGGGAAGTCCTTTCTTTCTAACCAAGCATCCCAACTAAATGATGTATTCATATTAACTTCTTGAACTGTGGATTTTCAAATGTTTTCTTGTCAACATTATTTTTGTTTAAAAAATAAAACAGGAACAATTTTGTCCAAGGATAGATTTATTATTTACTTAGACTGAGTACATCTGGTTCTTCAACTTAATCATATCGAACAAAAATTGTTAATTTTTACTGTTCAAGTCCCACATCAACTATAGGTATGGCCTAAGTAATCTTTATAAAGCTTTGACAGTCCTCACCTTAAAAGTCGGTTTTGTGGGCATGAGCTATGCCTTAAGACCAAATTTAAGCTGGTATCAAAGCCTATTCTAGATTCTTATTAGGCCAAGATCCCTATTATTCTACCCATTTGTCCAAGTTCCAGATGTCCGGCCCTTGGTGTGAAGAGGTGTGTTGAGATCCCTGTTTTTCCACCCGTATCATTTCACACTTCAGATATCCAATTGAGTGTGAGGAAGCCTGTTGAAGTCCCACATCGACCAAAGATATGACATAAGTAATCCTCATAAGGCTTGGGTAGTTCTCGCCTTACAAGTTGGTTTTGTGGGAATGAGACTTTAAGCCTAAATTTAAGACTTATAATAATTTTTTCCGCCTGCCAAAACTAAGTAGTGGAAAATAACGTTTCAACGGTTTCAACGGTATAATCTGTAGATTCCAAATTCCGCATTTCCAAAATAATGCAGTTAACACTACTATTTATCTTTAGTTTTACCATTTTCTACAGCTTTTTCTTATTGAAACTTATTACCAAACTATTGTTCATCTGATATTACTTGCAATGGCGGAACTTCAGATGTGTATTTAGTGCAATAACCAAACTGAACCAAGTTCCAAGGATGGGATGCTACTTTCTTGTTATATTATTCTCAGACGTGATGGCCATTCACTTCTTCTTCCTGGTATACTCACCTTTTTCTGTTCTTTAATGATGATCATTAATTTCAATTACTTCATAGTCTTTCGTACATTCATTTGTGTTTTCACAGTTCTTGGTTTTTAATTGAGTGTAATATACGTGCCTTTTCATTATTGTAAATGCTAGGGGCCAATTGATCAACTAAGCAGTTAGAAATGCCTTTTTCCCTTTACCATCAACCTATGTCGTTTTTTTTTTTCAATTTTTTTGGTTGGATTTCTATCACTGGCTTCTGTAATTTTCTTTCACTATGTTAATGGTTAATTATGTTACTTAACTTCTTGTTAATGTTTGGTGATACAAAATGATAGTCATTATTGAAATTAGGAAACAAAGGTTTGAGTTCATAAACAAACAGAAGGTTTGAAATGAAAGACTGACGAAAAAAGAGACAACGCAAAAAGCTGGAAGCTGAAGAACATATTACCTCTAGTACATTAGGAGTAGAGAATATAAAATGGTATAGTTGTCAATCAATGACCCCATAATTACAAACTAATCAAACCCTAATTATCACCCTTAATTTTAGGGTTACAAAGATTTAGGCTCTTTTTAAGTATGCCTTTTATTGTATTTTAGGCATGGTAGTTAAATGGGGTACGTATCGTGTATCGTTTTGCCATTTTTTTGGATCGTGTATCATATCGTATTGTGTATCGTAAGATACATGAACAATAAAAATATGACAAATTTAGTAAAAAATAAATAGCTTAAGCAAAACAATATGATATAATATATCATATATAAACTCCAAAATACTTCAAAACTCAAGTCATCAACAAAAAACAAATGTTTCATGTATAAACTCAAAAATATTCTTGAAAACTCAAGTCATAAACAAAAATAGAATAGTAGAAAAACATAAATAAGTATTGATAGAAGCAGAACATGTGGGTGGGTTGGTTGCAAACTTTGAAAAGAAATACTAAAATAGAAGGAAGGAACTGTTTGGAAGAGAGGTAAGTAGTATTATAGAACTAGAAAAATGAAAGAGAAGCTCTTCACACTAGTATCGCGGCAGTGGTTTGAAAAAAAATAGAAGAGCTCCACTGTTGTTTTAACACGTATTGTATCAAAGGAGAGGAAGTGAGCGATTCAAGTCTTCAAGTGAGAAGAAGTGTTAAATTGTAAACCCTAAATCCGATTCAGAATCTAAAAATAAGCCCAAGTGAGGCCAATCATAACAAAATCAGCACACTCTGTCTCAGATTTAAGAAAAAAAAGCCTAAAATAGGCCTAAATTGGAATCGGGTTTGTGTGACCCGACCCGATTTGAAGCGCAACCAGCGGCAGTGTTGTATCACGCGATACAGATGCGTATTGGGATACGGTGCGATACAGTTACATTTTCGATACGCAGTGCGATTCGTATCTCCTGGAGGGGATTTCGTATTGTATGTCATACGTATCCCACGTATCGTTTCGATACTTACTTCACTGGTTTTAGGGAATTGACGTGATACTTATTTAATTCAAGGAAACAGTGTGCTGAATGGGAATAGGTCAGGCCGATTGACAAGGCCTACAGCCCAGCCTACGACAAGCCCAGCCCAGGCCAGACTTTTTTTTTAAATAGATAAGGCTAAGGCTTTTTCAAAAGCCTATTACCCTAAAAGTTTTGTTTGATCTCAAATTAGAACTTAATCTCATTGACCTGTTAGCTTGTTAGTCTATTAAAAAAAAATAGTGAAATAGGCTTTTAAATTTGCATTTACAGGTTGTAGGGTTTCTTAAAGAAAAAATAGTGAAATAGGCTTTTAAAGTGGCTTTCAGGCCTTTTCAGTCTTTCAAAAAAGCCAAGTCAGGCCTCAAAAATGGGCTATGAAGACCCAGGCCATGCACCCAGGCCATGCAAAGCCCTGCTCGGCCCAGCCTATTCCCACCCGTAGTTTTCAAACAATTACTAGTTGATATTTCAGCTTAAATAATTAAAATACACTAAATCTCACAAATAGCCAAAACATGTTAACAATGTATCAAAGGCAGATTCTGTGATGCTAAATAATTCCTGTTTGCTGGGTTCATGCTATTCAACAATGTTTTACTTTGCCTGTCAGATTGCTAACACTACCCTCCTCTTTTTTTTGAGCTTCAACCCGGCTTTGTACTGTGTTAAAATCCTAGTCATGTACGCATCATTCTTAACTGTACATATCAATTAGGATTAGAATCATATCATTTATGAGTAGAATAACCAATTAGCATTTCTTGAGTTTATTGCAATCCTATTATAAGTACAGCTTAAATTTAGTCACAGAATCACAAACTTAATTTAATGCATAAATGAGAATGATATATAGACTCAATAAGAGGGGTGATGAGACTAAATAAGAGGGGTGCTGCTAACATAGTCTCTGACACTCTTTAGATTCGCTGATTGGTTGAAATTCATGTGAGTTCAACTAATTTATGTGGATCTCTTTCCCTGTGGTGGGAACGTATTTCCATAATAGTGTGACCACATGAATTTCAGCTAATGATGGAGAGTGTCGGCAAAAGTGCTGATAGTGTAGAAAACAATTCTATCAATGGAAGATGCCGGTGCATGGCAGCATGCCAAAATTTCCGCATAAAACTATGGCGGATGGCATTGCTCCTTATGGCGACCATTAAAAAAAAATGAAATATATTCAAAATCATTACAGAAAAACTGCAAAACATAATTAGAAACAAAAAGATAACAACATATGTCAAGTACAATAAACTAAATTGATAGAAATCAAATAATCTCTCAATTGTAATAAATTATAAATTATAATTATAATTATAATGACAAAATAGACTAGTGGAGAAAAATAAAAACAATAGCAGATCCACGATAACAGAAAAAAGAATGAAAAAATTTAAGTAGATAACAAAGAGAAGGAGAGGTTACCAAAAAAGAGCTCAAAGGACAGAAAAACAAAGAAAAAGATTCTTGTTCGTGGAAAATGGAACCTCACCGAAGACTGGAAGTTGAGGCTCAGGAGTTTCAATGAATCTTCTTTTGTATTTTGAATTTCCGACCAGGATTACATAAGTCATGTCCTGATACAATTAGTAAGGGTAAGATTGTAAAAGTATATGAAAGAAAGAAAAAGAAGAACAGGGAGACTATGGTAGACCATGTTGTAGGGGATCATTCCTCTAATAACTAACTCATGATTGGGAAATAGTGGGAGCACACGCCTGTGGCTGACGTGTCACATGCTGTTGGCGTGAGAGAGAGAAAATGAGAAGGATATAGGAGAGTCACACTGAGACTGGAATTTGGCTTGGCCATTGGGAGAGAACAGGCCTCTTTAAGTGCCTTAGTTTATTTCTTTGCATTTTATTTCCAGTATTGCTTGTAATTCTGTAGAATCACACTGATTCTACAATTTTCCCTTACACAAATCAATACAGTTTGGTTCTGCTACGTTAGCAGAACTTGTTTCATTCATTTTCTGTCTTACTTCTTATCAAATTGGTATCAAAGCACCGTTCCTGGTGCAGTGAATGGTGTTTACGCGCAGTACAATGGAGAATCGTATGGATGCTGTTGAATTACGGTTCGTAAGCCTTGAAGGAACTGTGACGAAGATGATGGAGAATATGGAGTCATTTCGCGCAGAGTTCAGAGAGTTCGCGAAGAAGACCCGACCAACTAATGAGGACGAAGGTGAAGGTTCACTAGAACGCAGCACGATCACTTCTCCTCGAGGAAAATCTGGTGATTACGAGCCTCATTTTCGTAATGGGCGTCGTAAACTGGAGATTCCAGTCTTTAATGGCGAAGATGCTCATGGATGGTTAGTTTGGGTTGAGCGATACTTTCGGGTCAACGATGTGAAGGAACGCTTGACGCCGTGGTGATCGCGTTGGAGGAACGTGCGTTAAACTGGTTCCAATGGTGGGAAGAGCAAGCTCCGATGAGAACTTGGCCGGAGTTTCAAGCTGCGGTGCTGCGACGGTTCAACCCGGGTGCAAGTTTTGACCCGTTACTGAAATTGAAGCGAGAAGGTACTGTCGCTGAATACAGGGACAAATTTGAACTCCACGTGGCTCCATTAAAGAAGGAAGAACGCACGATGCTCACTAGTATCTTCAGAAATGGACTCAAGGATGAGATCCAGGCTGAATTGAAGATGTTTAAGATTGATGACTTGGCTGAGTTAATGGATCAAGCATTGGTGGTAGAAGAGAAGCACCAGGCTCTGTTTGCAAAGGGTGGAGGAAATAAGGACAAGGGAGATACCAGAGACAAGGGATACACTCCTACGTTTCGTGGGTCTTGGGAAAACAACAACGAAAAGAAAGATGTTACTGTTACATCAAATACTGAGAAGAATGATGATAGTATGAAGGGGAGAAAGTTAAGTCAGAGTGAGTTGGAGGAAAGGAGCAAGAAGGGGCTCTATTTTAAATGTGGAGATAGGTGGGGTAAGGGCCATATTTGTAAAATGAAACACATGAGATTGTTGCTATGTGAAGGGGAGAGTAGTGATGAGGAAGAGTTTAAGGAATGTGAACCTGTAGAGGAGTTTAAGACTCTACAGTTATCATTGCATAGTACGGAAGGGGTGGCCACTCACAAGTCTTTTAAGGTTTGGGTAGTGATTGGAGGGAGGAGAATTCTGACTTTGATTGATTCAGGTGCAACCAGTAGTTTCATTGTCAGAATGTGAAGTTCACCATTCAAGGAATAGAATTCACTCAGGATTTCTATTTGATGGAGTTGGGAGGAACAGAGCTAGTGTTGGGGCTTGATTGGTTGGCTGGGTTGGGAAATATTGAAGCAAACTTCAGGAATTTATG
Organism: Astragalus glycyphyllos; assembly: GCA_963573325.1. Taxonomy (NCBI): domain Eukaryota; kingdom Viridiplantae; phylum Streptophyta; class Magnoliopsida; order Fabales; family Fabaceae; genus Astragalus; species Astragalus glycyphyllos. The sequence goes on along the minus strand of OY754312.1, from coordinate 61,587,137 downwards.
TCTTAAGTGGACCATGAATGGCAAGAAGTATGTCATAGAGGATGATCCATCCCTATGTGCAGGCCAGGCATCATGGAAAGCCATGATGAAAGCTCTGCAGGACCATGGAGTGGGCTTTCTGGTTCAACAAGAGTCTAGTAAAGAGACTACAGAAGGTGTGCAGTAGGGTAAGCAGGAATTCACAGGGATACTTGAAGAATTTGGTGATGTGTTTGAGATGCCAACTGGATTACCTCCTGCTCGTGAACATGATCACTTAATCATTTTGAAACCAGGAGCTGATATCCCTAACATAAGGCCTTACAGATACCCATTTTACCAGAAAAATGAGATTGAGAAGATGGTCAAGGAGATGTTGCAATCAGGTATTGTGAGGCACAGTACCAGTCCCTTCTCCAGCCCTGTTTTGCTGGTGAAAAAGAAGGATGGTGGATGGAGATTTTGTACAGATTACCGAGCTCTTAACAAGGTAACTGTACCAAATAAATTCCCTATACCTATTATTGATGAGTTGTTAGATGAATTTGGTACTGCTGTGATATTTTCTAAGATTTAAAGTTTGGTTATCATCAAATAAGATGAAGGAAGAAGATATTCACAAAACCGCCTTTAGAACTCATGAAAGACATTATGAGTACTTAGTGATGCCATTTGGATTGATTAATGCACCATCTACTTTCCAGGCTTTAATGAATCAAGTTTTGAGACTTTATCTAAGAAAATTTGCTTTGGTTTTCTTTGACGACATATTAGTTTATAGTGAAAGTATGGAGGCTAATGAAGGACACTTGAGAGAAATTCTGACCTTGTTGAGGACTCACCAGTTGTATGCAAATAAGAAAAAATGCTCATTTGGTCAACTTCAAATTGAGTATCTGGGACATCTAATCTCAAGTGCAGGGGTGGCTGCAGACCCTAGGAAGATCGAAGATATGCTCAAATGGCGAATTCCTAGGGATTTGAAAGGATTGAGGGGTTTCTTGGGCATTACAGGCTATTATAGGAAATTTGTCAAGAACTATGGTAAAATAGCATGGCCTTTAACTCAATTGTTAAAGAAGGATAATTTTCTATGGACTGAGGAAGCACAAGTTGCTTTTGAAATGTTGAAGACAGTGATGACTACACTACCTGTCTTAGCAGTACCTAATTTCAACTAGGAATTCATGATAGAAACTGATGCTTCTGGGAAGGGGATTGGAGCAGTATTGATGCAAGAAGGAAGACCTATTGCTTATATGAGTCACACTCTATCTGACAGATCTCAAAAAAAATCTGTGTATGAGAGAGAGTTGATGGTTATTGTGTTTGCAATTCAAAAATGGAGGCCTTACTTACTTGGCAGACACTTTGTGGTGCTCACTGACCAAAAGAGTCTGAGATTTTTGACTGAACAACGTATCATGGGTGAAGAGCAACAGAAATGGATATCCAAATTGATGGGATATGATTTTGAAATAAAATACAGTCCTGGTAAAGAGAACAGGGCAGCAGATGCTTTATCAAGGCAGATGCAGTATGCTATTTTGTCTACAGTGAGATGTGAAATCTGGGAAGGATTAGAAGAAGAAATTCATGCTGATGACAAGCTTAAGAGCATCGTTCAGGATCTGTTAGGTGATTCTAACAGTCACCAGGGGTATCAGTTGAAGAAGGGAAGGCTGTACAAGGAAGACAGAATTGTTATTCCTAGGAATTCACCCAGAATTCCCTGGATTCTTCATGAATTGCACGATTCAGCAGTGGGAGGGCACTCTGGATTCTTCAGAACATACAAGAGAGTGGCTGCTCTGGTTCATTGGGAAGGCATGAGGAAGCAAATTCAGGAATATGTTCAAGCTTGTGAGGTGTGCCAGAGAAATAAATATCAAACTCTAAGCCCTGGAGGACTCTTACAACTATTACCAGTTCCACAGCCAGTGTGGAGTGATGTGTCAATGGACTTCATTGGTGGTCTACCTAAAGCTATGGGGAAGGATACTGTGTTGATAGTGGTAGATAGGCTCACTAAATATGCCCATTTCATTGCTATCAGCCATCCATACACAGCTAAGAGTGTAGCTGAAATTTTCACTAATGAAATAGTGAAGTTACATGGATTTCCTGAGTCTATCATTTCTGATAGGGACAAGGTGTTTTTGAGCAGTTTCTGGACTGAGTTATTCAAACTTGCAGACACTAAATTGAAGTATAGTAGTGCATACCATCCTCAAACTGATGGCCGGACTGCGGTGGTCAATAGATGCCTTGAAGCTTATTTGAGATGTTTAACTGGCAAAAAACCTAGACAGTGGCCTAATTGGCTTAATTGGGCTGAATTTTGGTATAATACCAACTATCACTCTTCAGTGAAAATGACTCCTTTTGAAGCATTATATGGCAGACCTCCTCCTGTGCTACTCAGAGGAGATGCACACCATTCATCAGTGGCAGAAGTTAGCAGACTGACTGCTGAAAGGAATGATATGATTAGAGAATTGCAAAAACAATTAGTCAAAGCCCAAGACAGAATGAGAGCACAAGCTAACAAGCACAGAAGAGCAGTGGACTATCAAGTTGGTGACATGGTATACTTGAAGATCCAGCCTTACAAGATGAAGAGTTTGGCCAAAAGAATTAATCAGAAACTGAGTCCCCGTTACTATGGTCCTTATGAAGTAGAGAAGATAGGAGCTGTAGCTTATCAGTTGAAGCTGCCACCTGACAGTAAAGTACATCCTGTGTTCCATGCCTCCTTATTGAAGAAATCAGTGGCACCTACTGTAGAATTCCAGCCTCTACCAGCTTGTATGAATGAAGATTGGTTACTTGAAGTGCAGCCAGAGTTAGTCAAAGATATGAGGAAGAATGACCAAGGAGAATGGGAAGCATTGGTTAAGTGGCAGAGTTTACCAGAGTTTGAGAACTCTTGGGAGCTGGTGACTAAGCCTCAAGGAGAGGGGGGTAATGATACAATTAGTAAGGGTAAGATTGTAAAAGTATATGAAAGAAAGAAAAAGAAGAACAGGGAGACTATGGTAGACCATGTTGTAGGGGATCATTCCTCTAATAACTAACTCATGATTGGGAAATAGTGGGAGCACACGCCTGTGGCTGACGTGTCACATGCTGTTGGCGTGAGAGTGAGAAAATGAGAAGGATATAGGAGAGTAGAGTGTGAGAGAAACACTGAGACTGGAATTTGGCTTGGCCATTGGGAGAGAATAGGCCTCTTTAAGTGCCTTAGTTTATTTCTTTGCATTTTATTTCCAGTATTGCTTGCAATTCTGTAGAATCACACTGATTCTACAATTTTCCCTTACACAAATCAATACAGTTTGGTTCTGCTACGTTAGCAGAACCTGTTTCATTCATTTTTTGTCTTAATTCTTATCATGTCCTGACATGTGGACTTCCATCAATATTAACGAAATTATGTGTTTGTGTGTGTAGCCTGTAGTCTACTTCATTATCGTTTTTCATTGAATATGTGTGTTTAGCCTATTACTCCACTTAATATCCCTTTTTTAGATTGAACTTTATAAATCCAATCGTTGAATGTCATATTATATTAATGATCATGCACACTAAATTTTGGAAAAATTAGACATTCGTAAGCTATGCAATCCTATGATTGACATTTTACTTGTATTTCAAAGATATAGTATATATGTTGAATTGAAGTTATTTGATATAGTATAAAACATATATTTAAACTTTTTGAAACTTTATGGAGTTGATAATAACTTTTGATTCAACCGTTGGATTGATGAAATTCAATTTCTCTCTCTCTCTCTCTATGTATATGCATGTATGTGTGTGTGTATATATATATATGTATAAGAGGAGGGATCAAATTACACTCATTGAGTTAAGAGTTGCACTCAATAAATAGGGCAGTTACCTGATACTGAAATTAATGGTTGGCAGGTTCGGAATACCGGAAGTTGGATGGAAATTGGAAATAGTATCAGTCATTTTGGTATCGTGAGTGCCCAAGTTGTTTTTGTTCTACTATTATTTGCCCTAACAAATATATACACAAAAGACATCCAATGTAATTCAACAGTGCCAGCCACACGCAAAGCAAACTAGGTATCATCAAAATGTGATTTATGGTTTGCTTTGGTGGTTCCAAATGAGTGTTATCATCGTGGAAAGACTACACAATTTTGAAGGTGGCTTTGATGGTTTTATGACCGACCTGGAATTACTTTTCCACCCTGGCTAACTTTCATTTATGTGAGCTCTAGACTCTTTGGACTTCCCTGTGATCTCAAGCCTTCATACAATTGAATTTGGCACCTTAACAGATTCCAATTTGTATTACTCTTTTCCAGCTATAAAATGCAAGACTGGGATTGAGGGACAGTGATGATGAAGGCAAGGCAAGCAAACATTGTGCCTCTGTACCAAGAGCTTTCATTTAAAGGTTTTTCCTTATATGCTACATTTGAATTGTACATAGTGGAGCAGTGGACAAATGCAGGACCGGGTGATTTTGCACACTTGCCTTGCCTGTCCTAAAAGGAACTGAAAATCGAATTTCATTTTGATTTTATGTATACGGTAATTGTTGTAACTTCAAAAAATTTCTCCCCTGGTTTACGAATGAGTTTAGATTTTATATAACGAGAAATTACTTTCTCTGTACACTTGCATAAATTTGAATAGTAGATGTATACAAAAAAGAAGTGGAATAAAAGGAAACAAAATCAGTTTCCCTGTCTACTAAACAGAAGTTTGAGTAGCAGCTGTTCAAAAAAGTTTAAAATTCTTATCTACACAAACCATATCAAGGATTTAGGGTTTCGAGTCTTCTCAAGTTGACTCGTCCATTGACAATTGGTGATTCAAGTGCCGAGCTTCGTGATACTTAATTGACTCTTCTGTTAAGTCTTTTGAAACTTGACAGCTCAGATCTTGAGACTTTAAAAACTTGGCACACAGTTCAAGTTGTGTGTCTTTAATGTTGTACTCTAGTCTTTTCTGAAACTTGTGCTTCAAATTATAACTAGTATTTTACCCGTGCATACGCACGGGTGATACTGTATTTTGTTATAGTTTGCTATGAAATTATAAATATGTTAAAAGTTGCAAAATGTATTAAAAGAAAAAAGAAAAACTTCATAAATGAATATATTGTATAATTTATTAAAATAGTTGTGTTGGAAAAAGTTTAAACAAAAGTTAGTATCTTCTTATAATATTAATAGTGGAGTAAAAATGAAGAAAAAGGAAAATGAGATTTAAGGTAAAATATGTACTCCGTTGGCGCTCTCGTTGCCTCTCTCAATCTCTATGTATACTCAAACAAAAATCAAAAACTGAAATGGCATTCATGTAATTAATATTAGTTGTAAAATATAAATAATCTTATAGTTGTTTTGAGTTAAGCAAAAATTTAGAATGGGTCTAAAATATTTGTAGTTATTGTCCATTTAAACTATCTTTGTATAATACATACATGGTCATATTTAAAAGCTAGTCTGTCATTTAAAATTGGAAACCAAAAGTTATTCTGTCATTTAAGATTGGAAAGTAATTGATATTCACTAAGATAAAGTAAATGAAATTCACACTCAACTTAAAGGGTTCCTATATTAATGTTATTGGCCATTAGAACCTGTAGAACGAAATAGTAATAATATTTCACTGCTAACCTCAGAACTTGAGTTTTTTCAATTAAGAATATATATCATTATAAGGTCTTGCCACAAATGTACACAAACTAAAATAGAGATACATATAGAATTCATGATTCTTGACTGTTAGCAAAGAAATCATGGATCTTGAAATGATATAAAAATATGCTAAAATTAACAATAACGTCAATGTCTTTGCAACTTGCATCAAGCTACATTATTGCTTTTGATTAAGAGCTTAAAGGAAACAATAACAATGAAGTCAGTCAACCTTGGCCTGTTGCCGCCCCCATTGGCCCGTTGCCACCCCTGTTGCCTGATCATCGCCCACGTTGTAAGAGAATCCCTATCAAGCATAATAACAGAGAAGTGAGAAGACATGCCAATAGTGGTAAGTCAAACAAATAGTGGTAAGTCATTACTAATTGCTAATTAAACAAAGGGACACCCTTACTCCACCAAAAATGCCATAACCATAAAACCACCATAAATAAGTTTGACTATCCTAATTGTCAAAAAGAAAAGCTTGACTATACCAAGTCATTGTATTCTCCCCGTTGAAACTTAATATTGTGAATACATATAGGTAAGCACTAAGCAATAAACAATGAGGTTTGCAGAAGAAATACCAAGATGTAGGAAATGTATAAACAAAGAGCAATATAGCATATGGTAGAAGATAGATCCAAAAGAAGTTTGCCACCTACACCTGCACAAACTGTGAGCGTTTAAATTGCTTTGTCACTAATATGTATCTGCAGCTAGCATTTAATGACACATAAAGAAGCATTTCTTGTTTTGTAGGTACTTTCATAACAAAATAGTTAATATGTGGATGCAGTGATTCCATAATTTATGAAACTCAAAAATAAGAAATGGAACTCAGAAGCCATGAGACACATGAAAGCAAGAAAAGATGTATAATATACATTTTGCTAACACCGCTTCCAATTGCCACTCCCGTTGACGCTTCCCGTCGCCGCTTCCTGTTGCATATATAGTGGAAGATGGCAAAAAAATAGCAAATTTATGAGCTTGTTTGAGTTATAACAAAGCCATGTTTATAATGTAAGCATTGAAATAAAAGCAAACTTATAAATATACCCAGTGAGTTAAGACATGAGTTGAAAAAAGAGATAAAATAACAGGGTCACTTCATCTATTCAAATCACTGGCTTCAAATTGAAAATTTAAAGCTCTTCTTGTCTAACTTTAGTGAAGTTGAATTTGTTTCTATCAAAATGCTGAGAAATGAAACCACCTTTTCATGGCCGAAATCAGCTAGTCCAAAATTTCTAAAATCAAAAACATCAAACCAAACTCATATACCATATCCTTTGAGTCTCAACTACCTATCCTCTTGAATAAGATGATTGAATAATTTAGAAGAACCTTAGCTCAATCTCTATCCGCCAGAGCATTGAAACAAATTAACCTACAATTTTATAGTTAAGCGAACAAATAAGCAAAAAGGATGTTATTCTATTTCCTCACGATTGCAATTACTAATTTGGTGTTGAATCAACACCTAAGTAGATCATACCATTAAAGTGGGAATAAAAATTCCCGTAGCATGATCGTCGCTCCTGCCGCCGCTTGCCTGCCGCCTCGTCGCCATCTGAAGTCACCATCTCCCGTCGCCGTCTCCCGTTGCCGCTAACATATATTATCCAACATTTTTGAATCACAATTATTCCATGAGTTAAAATCAGTGAAATCCCAAAAATCAGTAAATGTAACCCTAAAATCAGTAAAATCCCTAAATCATAGTATTCTAAGATTGTTAAACAACAACAACAACAACAAAAATTAGTTAAATCTGTAAACCCTAAAATGTTTAAACTTTAAACAACAACAACAACAACAACAACAACAGCAACAGCAAAATAAAAATGGTGATTATTATATAACGAAAATGAAATCGAAAATGAGAGATCGAAACCTAGAGATTGATGCTGGGACTGAGAAGAAAACATACTCAGTTTGAAGTTTTCTTTCCCGTGAAATTTCGTTCACGATGGCTCTGTTATACTGTTTCGGCTTCACGTTCTTCTTCCTTTCCCGTTTTCCCCTTTTCGTTGCTTTCCCGTATTTCTTTACCCGTGTTTTCTCTTCCTTTGCCCATCTCTTCTTTTATTTTTGCTATTTGAAAGCCCAAATTTTAAATTTCTGTTTGAAGAAACTTGGAAGAATGGAGAAGGAAATTGGAAGATAGAGAAAGATCAGAGAATGGAAGAGATAGAGATGAGTTCAAATGTTTTTGAAATGGTGGTGGGAGTGAAGAAGAAAGAGAAAGAGAGGGAAAAAGAAAAAGAATGAGAGAGAAATAGAAAAGTTGTACTATCTGATAAGGGAAGTTGTAAATTACCAAAAAGGACATATTGTTGTAATTGATGGACAGAGGGCAGGATGGTAATTTTGTTGGAGGGTTATTGGCAACTTATCATAGTAGATGAATTCATACTCGAGTATGAGTTGTTCAAAACTTGAGTTATACTTATCCTTCTGAGGTTGAATCATACATCAAGTGTTATTGGTGATTTAAGTATTCTAAAGTAAATTTTTGGGCACACCTTGCCATATGATTTGTGTTAATAAGTACTTGAAAAATCGTCTAACCTTTAATGGCAACTAACTTCGTCCCTAAAAGTAGAAGTTTATGGTCATCCATGGCCTTATTGGTTGAGATAGTGACTTGATATTACTCCAAGCCTCTTCTGGTGTAATGTCTTTCACAGCAAATGTAGGACTCCTATTCAACACATGATTAGCCCGATTAGCAGCCTCTGGCTAAAACAACTTGGGAACACTTCTACCAGACAACATGCTTCTTACCAAATTCATGAGAGTTAATTCTATTCTTCTTACCAAGAAGCAGGTCAAAGAATCATGCCTTATTGCCACTAATGTGGTTGCTGCATCCTGAGTCTAAGTACCAAGTTTCTTCTTTAGAATGATTAGGATCCTCACAGCTAGCCATAAGAAGAATCTCCTATTCTTTCTCTGCTTTTGGGTAATATGCATTCCCTTCATTACTGGGACATTCATTTCGGCAATGCCCCATTTTCGCCTTGAGATCCTCCAATTTCGCCTCTTAAATTTGCTTCAAATGTTCTTGATTTGCAACTAACGATGCTTGCGTAGGGTTGGGATTCCACTTTCGACGGCGTTCAAGAAATCCTTTGAGCGCAAGAGATTCTCCATTCGCATCGCCCACTGGTCATAGTGACCATCGAACCTAGGGATTGCAGGTTGCACGAAATTGGAGATCTCCTCCATTGATTCACGTTCTCACCTTCGCTTGTGTATACGCCCCATGAAGAGCTTTGGTACCCATTGTTAGGTTTACAAATGAAAACCTTATCATTGATTGATCTCAATTGCCCTCTTAGAGGGAGTGATATAACTGATTTACAAAGAATTGGAACTGCAACAAACAGAAACAGTTATGCAGTCTATAAAAGAAAAAGAAATTAACTCCCTAAGTGTAATTTTTACTAAAACCTATTACAACAGCAAAGTAAGAGACATTTTATTACACTAAGACTTCAACATATTAGTGTTATGTTTGTTCATCCTGTGTGCAGTTACTGAGCCAAACTACAACTGTCAATTGGTCTATGTGGGCCTGTCCAGCATAGGCCCCATGGGCCCAAAGTCCACTAACTCAAGGCCCACAAGTACCCCAAAGCCCACTGCGTAACTATGTACAACTATGATGACTAAAAGTTAGAAGTTAGAAGTGATAACATAAATTTATAACAATATGATAAATTGATTATGACTAAAAGTTAGGAGTAATAAATTTAATTTTTTTAGTATTTTATCATGTATTTAAACTCAAAACACGACTTTTACAATATTACTTTACAACAATATTTCTACTTAAACTAACATAGATTTCAAACAGAATATTTTATTTATAGAAGTCTTATTACTAATGTAATAGAGTTAAAATTAGGGTGAGGAGTGAGTAAGGGACGGGTTGGGACGGGTTACAGCTAACTCTAACTCGTTCCTAAATTTAGTCGGGCCAAATCTTTAGACCCTAATTCGTCCTTAGACCCGAACAAACATGATGTTTTACGGGTTTAATGGGACAAAGACGAACGGGTCTTAGGGTTGTGACGAATCTTACTCACCCCTACTTCGTAGTAGGAAAGTAAAGGCTACCAACTAAAAAGTTTTTTCTCTTAAAAAGAAAAAGAAATCTTTTTGAGTTCTTTCAATGTTAAACGCTCTCGTGTTTTTTTAAGTAATAATTATTTTTTAAATAAAAATAATTTCTAATTCATTTAAGTGTAATATTACATTTATTTGTTGGCAAAATTACACCAGAGGACCTTTAAGTTATTTATTTGTAACAAGTTGACCCTTTAAGTTTTTTTTGTAACAAATAGGCCCTTTAAGTTACCTAATGTTGACATCGTTGACCCTTTTAGTAAAATGTCATATCGTTTATTACATCAAAATATGCTTGGTTGCATCAAAATACGTAAGCTAGAGTAATCACTAAAAGGGCCTATTTGTTAATAAAAAAAAACTTAAAAAACCAACTTGTTACAAATAAATATCTTAAAGGTCTTCTGGTGTTATTTTACCTTATTTACTTATGTATGTATTTATTTATTATTTATTATTCTCACCAACAAAAATGTATTTATTTATTTTCCATTTCAACCGTAGTTAAACTAATTAAATCGATTGAACAATCACCGGAGCTCTCTCCGATTCTATCTCCGGTCCAGATTTCAAAAAAGAAACAAACAATGATGCAAAAATTTGTTAGGCAATCCAATGGTAAAAAAAGATAGTCTGTTAAAAAAAATTGTCCTCACTTCTCATAAATGAGGTACCGTGTTCCACACACGACACGATAAGGCTGCAGTGATAGTTCTGTCCACAAAACTCCCAATTTTCATTTTCAGATAATCAAAAAACTTCCGTATTTCCCCATTTTCTGACATCTGTAACCGTCCTCAAACACCATTCATGGCTTCTCTTCTAGCCGCCGCCGGCGGCATCTCCGCCTTACTTCCTCAACCAACTCGCGAACTCAAGCTTTCCAAATCCCTTCTTCACCAAAAACCACTACGCCTCATAAAAGTCCGCGCCGACGTCAGTTACGAACCACGAAGCACTTCTCCTTCATCAACCGACGACAAGATTCGCGAAATTCTCCGCAATCGCGATTACGACAAGAAATTCGGTTTCACTTTCGACATCGATTCATTCTCAATTCCAAAAGGACTTTCAACTGAAACAATTCGTCTAATTTCAACTTTAAAAGAAGAACCTGATTGGATGCTACAGTTTAGACTCAACGCCTTTGAGAAATTCTCTAATATGAAAGAACCTACTTGGTCTGATAATACTTACCCTAAGATTGATTTTCAAGATATGTGTTATTATTCTGCACCCAAGAAGAAACCTTCTCTTAATAGTATTGAGGAAGCTGATCCTGAACTTCTTAAGTACTTTGAGAAGCTTGGTATTCCTTTGAATGAACAGAATCGTTTGGCTAATGTTGCTGTTGATGCTGTTTTGGATAGTGTTTCCATTGCAACGACGCATAGGAAGACGCTTGAGAAGGCTGGTGTTATTTTTTGTTCTATTTCTGAGGCTATTAAAGAGTATCCTGATTTGGTCAAAAGGTATTACTCCTTTAACTTCTTTTTAGTAGAAGCAATTTGTTCTAATTTGTTATTTTTTATTTGTCTGATAGTTTAAGATCTTTTTAGTAGAAGCAATTTGTTCTAATTTGTTATTTTTTATTTGTCTGATAGTTTAAGATTACTGAGACGGGAAATTGGATTCTAGGGATTACTCCAGTAAAATCCAGTCTCTAAAGCAGGAACTCCAATGATTTAGAATGAAATTCGGTACATTAGAGAAAATGTAGAGAGAACTAGAGAGTTTTTTAGAGAGAAGATAATATTTGTGAAATGTTGATTGATTATCAAAATGAGGCACTAGGCCAAGCTAAATACAACCATCAAGGGTAAACGAGTAAATGGCATAGAATAAAATAATCCCATAAAACTAATTATTATATTCCTGTTACAACCCTTTCAAACATCCTTGTCCTCAAGGATGAATACTTCCAAGTGTCATGCTTAAGAGGTAAGGTCTTCCACTTAATCACAACTAGATGATCATGAATTCGTCCTCTGTCAATCATTTTCCTGTGAAAAATTGCCATTGAATCCTCCCATTTCAGATTTGGAAGAATTGGTGTTGGAAAATAGTGGGCTAAAACCAGAATAAGTGCCACGCCAAATTTTAGCAAATCACCAAGATGACTAGTTGACCCAATTTCTTCATAATGTGCAACAACATCAACAGGAAATGCAACCACATCGGGTCTAGTGATCTCATTTGGTTGTTCAAGGCCCTTTATTGTTGCCAAACCCATTCTAAAACTTACTTGAAGAATGTGAACTCGACCCCGGTCAATCATTTTTCTGTGATAAACAGCCACCACATAACAATTTTGGCATTCAAATGTAATCACAAAAAGGGAACCATGTTCATCATTTAGGAAGACAACCTTGAAAGCCGTCTCCAATTGTGTCCACTGTTGGCACCAAAGTTCTAACAACCACTTTAAAACTTCTTGTTGCTGTTGAATACTAGCAGAGGAAGCCATCACAAGAGAAGCAATGTCATCCCCAAAAACCACTTTTATAATGGCAAGTTTGTAGTCGACACAAAAACAAATTTCTTGCCCAAAACAATACCATGTCCACAAGATGTATGTTATTTGGTATGCATTCTGGAATAAAACAATATGAGTAAGAGGAAGCATTAATTGCGGCTGGCCCAACCAAAAGTATCTGTCTGAGGCTTGAACAAGGGGCATTCCTTGGACAACTACACATCTTTTTGTGATTTCAAGAGCCACCTCTGTCAATAAGACTTGAAGTTTTGTTCCAACATCCAAGTTTATCTCATCAACTAATGCAAGAATTAGAAACAACCAACAAGCCTGATGCACAATATTCGTAAGGGTGTTTGTATCAGAGGAACCACCCTTAGAAGCTTGCTGAAATTGGAAGACAAAATCAGGCATTACAACAAACCAATAAAATGAATACCGTCCCTGCATCCACTAAAACAGCTTCAACCTCTTCCAAATCATAAATGTTAAATGCTCCCCTTTGAATCTCTAATTTCAGCCTCCAATCAATAACAAAATACTTAGGATCAAACTCATTCAAGGCGTGAGCAATATTGTTAAACAAATGGCACCTAACTACCTACAGTGTTCTCATAAATCTTGTTGCTCTGATGTCTCTTCTAATATCCTTCTCCATGGCTACACCTTGTACTTCTCTTTTAGCCCACTTTCCATTCAACAGCAAGGCAATATCACCCATGGCAATGGACAAGTCCACAATGAAGCCTAGTCTTGTATCCACCACAATTGAGCCATGTCCTTTCTGTAATTCACAGTCACACAGTTCTATAAATCTAGAAGTCTCATATGAAAGAGCATTAACAAGTATCCCAAAGTTTTTTGTCGCATTCTTCAAAGCAACAAATGTTCTAGTTTCAACCAATTCAAACCAATTCTGATTAGCACAACATAAACCAAACCAATTTTTAAAATTACTCTTCCAAACATCATTTGTCAGCCAAGATTTTGAACAATGTAATTTGCTATGCTCATTGGTGAACCAAGTCCAAAGCAAACAATCACAATACTCAAAGACCCAATCAGCTAGCAAATCAAAAGCATGATTTATATAAGTTTCTACATACCAAGGGTCTTGAGGGAGATAAATGATGTTAGCAAAAGCTTCTTGGAAATGCTTCCCATTTTCAAAAATAAAAGGGACCTTTGCATGAGCAACTTCATTTAAGTTAACACCCTCCAACTCTCCAGCTATGTATACGGCACTAATGGAGGTAGACAAACCAAGAACAAGTCTAGCAACAACACATATATCTTCTTCCAAACCTGGTGTTGTCCTGGCTAAGGCTCTAACAACTCTTCCTAGCAATTCAGAGTCTCGAACCTTCCCTTTCACAATGGAGGTGAGATTTGATGGAAACAGATCCAAAGTCGAAATGGGAGATAGCGGCAGAAATGAGAGCGACAATGGACCACCAGGATCGAAACATCTGCGGCTTCCCAAACTATGTAGATCTGGTGGTAAGAAATGCGATGGTGGTGCGACGCAGATGTGAGGGTGAGAGATTGAGAAGTCACATGATTGTAGCCGGCCCGAAGACGACGGGAATTTCTGATTCTTGATCATGGAGATCAATTTTGGAGTGGTGGTGAGTGACGGAGCCCAATTAAGCGACGATGATAGAGCTGCAATCATATCAGGTGGTTTTGGTGGCGGAGAGAGTCTTGTCGGCACCGACGGCACCATGCCTGTGGACACAACTGGCGTGAACTCGTAATGCAAATCACCGAGAATGAAGTTGAAGCAGGAACGCGAACTGAAGGCTACGACGTCGTTTACTCGCTGTTCGTCAACAGGCTCAAGAATCAGATCTGCAATAGGTTCTTCCTTAATGGTTTGATGAGGGTTGGACACTGAATCTGAGACATTGTCTTCTCCAACCTGCGATTTCTTTGCATCATCATCATCATCATCAGAAATCTTCGGAACAAAGGATGAGGTTGCGCTGAAAGTTATATCGCTGGTTTCGGCGAAAGGTGTAGATGAGGTTAACGAGGAGGAACTGAGAGGTAGAGCTTCACCATCATTTTCGAGCTCCTCATCAATAATCAGCAACCTGTAGTTATGTATTGATTGATGTTCCACCGTATATGACTCGCCACATACTAAGCACAGTCCCATTTTCAATTTCTCATCGACTTCTTCAAAACTCATCATCCTCGAAATTCTTTTCACAGCCATGTGGAAGCAAGCAACAGGATCGTTGCTTTGATACCAATTGAGACGGGAAATTGGATTCTAGGGATTACTCCGGTAAAATCCAGTCTCTAAAGCAGGAACTCTAATGATTTAGAATGGAATTCGGTACATTAGAGAAAATGTAGAGAGAACTAGAGAGTTTTTTAGAGAGAAGATAATATTTGTGAAATGTTGATTGATTATCAAAGTGAGGCACTAGGCCAAGCTAAATACAACCATCAAGGGTAAAAGAGTAAATGGCATAAAATAAAATAATCCCACAAACTAATTATTATATTCCTGCTACAATTACATTAATAGTTTGTGTTTGTAAAGAATGATTTCCGTGTTAGGACTTAGGATTGTGTGACTGTGGAGACTACAAAAATGGTAGCTTTGCAACCGATGCAGGTAGGTTAGAGGCGTCGTAAACGTGGAAACAAACATATGCTTACTTGTTTTTCATGTATACCTTAATTATTTCTTGTAGAAAGAGTATCAAGTGTGATGGATAATAAATAATCGAAGGAATTATAGAAACAATATTAATACTTTTATCAAAAACAATAAAAATTATGGATTTTTTTGGTTTTTGTAGCACGTAAAAAGGAACGGAGGTAGTATTTTGGCCTTTGATAAGAACTTATCTCATCCTATCTAGATTTTAGCTTGTCTTATTTTATCTTGGAGTTTTTGAATTAATTTTAGAATGTGCATTATGTTATCTAAGAGTATTTTGAATTATTTCATTATTATTATTAACAACCATTAAATTTAACAGGTATTTAGGGAGAGTTGTACCTAGTGAGGATAACTACTATGCCGCGTTGAATGCGGCTGTTTTCAGTGATGGGTCGTTTTGTTATATTCCTAAGGATACTAAGTGTCCTATGCAAATATCAACTTACTTTAGGATCAATGCATTGGAGACTGGGCAGTTTGAGAGGACATTGATTGTGGCTGATGATAGGAGCTTTGTTGAGTATTTAGAGGGGTGCACTGCACCTTCATATGATAGGAACCAGCTTCATGCTGCTGTTGTGGAATTGTATTGTGGGGAAGGGGCGCAGATTAAATACTCCACGGTGCAGAATTGGTACGCTGGAGATGAGAACGGGAAGGGTGGGATTTATAATTTCGTGACCAAGAGAGGGATGTGTGCAGGGGCACGGTCAAAGATATCATGGACGCAGGTGGAGACGGGATCTGCAATTACGTGGAAGTATCCGAGTGTTATTCTGGAGGGAGATGATAGTGTCGGGGAGTTTTATTCTGTTGCTTTGACTAATAACCATCAGCAGGCTGATACTGGGACTAAGATGATTCATAAAGGGAAGAATACTAAGAGTAGGATTATATCAAAGGGTATATCGGTTGGAAAGTCGAAGAATTGTTATAGAGGGCTTGTTCAGGTTCAGTCTAAGGCAGAGAATGCAAGAAACTCTTCTCAGTGTGACTCCATGCTTATTGGTGATAATGCAGCTGCCAATACCTATCCTTACATCCAGGTTAGCATTATTCTGTTTTGTTTTCTCCTTAGATGGTTTCATCACGTTAATGCTTTGTTCGGCTGCTCAGTAGTATTATAAGTTCATACTTGTTGTATATTGATAACGAAAGACAAGGAAGTATGGATGGACACTTCAAAATATTTAGCTTTGTTTCCATGCAAGTCTTGAGAAGGTATTGAATCGTTGTAGAGTCGTGATTCTATATGTTAAAATTTCCATTTAATATGGATATGGCTGAAGCCGCCGTCATAGACCTTGATGCTGCGGCACAATCAGGTCGTTGACCGTTTTTTCAAACCTTACGATTTGGATACTTCATGTTTGAGTTCAGTATGTTTTCAATTCTTTCTTTTATTTAGGATTTGTGTCTTTATATGAATTTTATGTGTTGTATTATAGCTGTGTCCTGTTCTATAGGTATAATATTTGTAGTATCTTCTTATCTGTGTCATATTGTATCTTGTTTCATTGTGTCTGTACTTTCTAGTTGAAAGGGGAGACTAATACAAGTGCGAGGGTAAGGTTTTCAACTTTAGCTGACCAATTTCACGTTAGGGATGAAATCCTTTCCATAATTAAAAAAAAAAGAGGAGAGAAATAGTCTTAAATGTGTTGGATAAAATAGCAGTAGATTATGGTAGCCAATAATCTGTGAATTTAAAGGAAACAATTTTAATTAAGATAGATCTCGAGTCATTAAACCCTGATAAGATTTAATTCCAAATCATACATATGTTCATGTCTTCTATAGTCATATTTTGACAGTTGTTAAGGCCGAGTACATGGCTATGATTTAGAACTGCATGGGTGTTCCATTGCAGAATGTTAGTCTTGTTTCTGCTCCTGAAATTGCATTTCTTTTGCAGGTGAAAAATCCAACAGCAAGAATTGAGCATGAGGCGAGTACGTCAAAAATTGGTGAAGATCAATTATTTTACTTTCAACAAAGGGGAATAGATTATGAAAAAGCAATGGCTGCCATGATCTCTGGGTTTTGCCGTGATGTCTTTAATGAGCTTCCTGATGAATTTGGTTCTGAGGTGAACCAACTGATGAGCTTGAAGCTTGAAGGGTCTGTGGGTTAAGCAGCTTGTTAGGCTTCATCTCATCTCTATTTGGAATTAGCTCAGGAAATTGGTTCTTGAAAAACTGTGGAAGTTCTCAGAGGTAGTGTATCATGAGGATGTGTACATGATGTATATAGATTTTGTCTTCAACTGTATGGCAAAAGTTACAAGAAACATTGAGTTTGAAACCCTAATATATGATCTCTATAATTTTGTCTGATGTTGATTTACTCTGTATTTTTGTTCATCTATCCTCTTAATCCTTCTTTTTTACTGCACTACCTTAAAACGCAATGCCTATTTTGTTGTAATACTGAAAGGCCAATAATTAGTTGCATTGATCTTGATTCTGTTGTTTACTCCTGTAATATATCAGATATATGACACGGTAATGAGCTCTGGCAAAAATGGCAAGTCCCATTACAACTTGTATTAAGTTTCGTTTAAAACAATAGTCTGATTTTACAATCATTTATTCAAGTTTCGTTTAAAATTAGGAGTAGTCTGAAGTCTGATGGCAACTTGGTATTAAATTATTGAATTTCAGTGATGACTTTAAAGGCATTGATTGATGACTGATAGCCTCATAATTACATTGGTGTGTTCATTCCTCTTTATCACTATTGCTGAGAAATAATGGAACAGTAGAAGAGCAGCAAAATTTAAGGAGACTGATTGTATTATTTATGGAAGTAACGCTTTTCAGAGGAAGAGATTCCTCCTCGTTGTCATTCTCCTCTAGCCAATTCTTCTTTTGGCCTCTATCAGACACTTTCGTATATTCATTTCATGATCCTTTTTAGGTGTGCTAGATTTCCATTCCAAGGCATAAATTAGTACTTGTTGGAATTAAACTAAAAAAATCAGGTATTGTTTTATTGATCTATATGCACAACACTTCAATAATCTCTTCGAACTTCAGTCGAGTCACTGAATGTGTTTCTCTTTTTTAAAACTGTGGCAGACTGGCAGAGGATTTTTACTTCCATATATTTGTTGACAGTTGTTGTAAAACTTGAAACCAATTCCTCTAACCACTCCTTCCTCACCAACTGTAATTTCACCCTCTCCTCTGATAAACATTCTTTATAAGGGGAACATTGATTTTCGGCTGTTGGTGGGGGATTTTGCTTGATTGAGGAAGGCAAACACATGCACTGTCGCGGTGGCTGCAAACTGCAACATAGAACTCGCCTTGTTACAAATCACATTCTCACATATTTCATTTTGAAGAAAACTTATAAGAGATGCTAAATGTTACCAAGGCTACTTGAACGAACGCGAAAAAAAATATAACACAAAACGGGGAGGTGGTGGTGGTGGTGGTGGGTGTTATTAATGACAAATGTAACCAACTCTTAACACCTAGTTCATTGTCATACATCACTTTCATAACAAATATTATTTTCCAAAACTTATATACAGGACATACAACACCTATAGAACTGTACGTAAGTAGTGCTCTTTCATTTCAATTTACCAACAGTTACAACAAATGGTGTTTCTTTTGTTATAATACGGTACCGAGAGAAGCGTTCACATTGAGAACGAATATACAATTTGATCATGGTATATATATACATCTTATTTATAATTTATAATAATAGAAAGAATTCCATTTGCATTTACAGCCCAGCCCACACTAGTAGCAGCAACTAGATGAGCATTCAGAGAATGAATTCAAGGCTGTTCCTGTAGATGACATAACATTAGGATGGAAAGTGTATCAGAAAAACATTGCAATGAAAAATAGACAAAAGCATTAAATTTCGAACTAATTCTCAATACTTTAATCATTATAAGTGTGACATTTTGTTTCTACCTCTCCTTTTTTTTTTTCTCATTGTATTTAGGAAGATAGGTGTCATCATGGACTGGCAATGACATTGCAAGGATAGTATTTCTGTTTACTTACATTTTTGGATGCAAGTATTGTTCCACCGTGAGTGGTTTTGGACCACCAAACCAATCAATTAAAAATATATTTTCAATTTCCAATTTGAATACTTGAAAGTCGTGGTCCTTCGGCCAATCTGTTAAACAATATCGAAAAAAGTGTGAATCAGTTTTGAACAACCAACAACAATACATACGTATATAACAAGGAGAAAGGTGGTGATTGAAACTTGCAACCATTCACATGACTAATAACTCAAAGTGATTTTCAAACAATTATTACCCATCATCTCTGAATGCTTGGAAAACAAGGCACTTCTAGCAATTTCAGCTTCGTTGGACTTTTCATCAACCAATTTCAGCTGAAACACAACATACATTATTAGCGGAAACTGAGAACT
Source organism: Astragalus glycyphyllos (assembly GCA_963573325.1). Taxonomy (NCBI): domain Eukaryota; kingdom Viridiplantae; phylum Streptophyta; class Magnoliopsida; order Fabales; family Fabaceae; genus Astragalus; species Astragalus glycyphyllos. The sequence goes on along the minus strand of OY754312.1, from coordinate 61,567,762 downwards.
TTTTTTAATGATCTTACCCTAAGTTACAATGATATGGGTATGAGAACCTATATTAGTGAACCATTCGTCACTAACAAAACTCTATTTGACAAACAGGTTGTACAACATATACTCAAATCTTGTTTTTCATGAAAGGACTAGAACCCTTGAAAACGATTGCCACTTTGTCTGCAAAGACTAACACTAATATGTGCAAAGACTGTATGTGTGGCTCACACAATTCTGAAGTCACACTATAACTGCCTTGTACACATATTATTGTTTTAATGATAATTTGCAGCGTTATATGCATTTTAATTGATGTGAGGAATGCTCACTAAAGCAGTATAGAAGTAAAAAAAAAAAACTATCATGTCCACTATGATGGCATTCATCTACAAGCAAGGGATTCAAGATCCAGCTTGGGAATATTAAAATTATAAATATATAAAACTATGGCGGTTGGCTAAATGAAGCAGTATAATTGTTTTATTTTTTTTCAAAAATGTGATGTCCATAACTAGTATGTGAATGGAAAATGGCCAAACAGCATCATTTAAAACGAAAGAAGATAATAAAACCTATAAGAAACAACATTGCAGCCAACAGTCTGCATAAGCATATCCAACATATATCATTTTCTCACACACCTTTCCTGTAAGAGAAATTTTAGAACAAGTAGGATTCTCAGGGTCTTTCTTGCCACAGGTGCCAAGAGGGTATTCACTGACTGTGAACGAAGCTCTTTCGTCTTTTAAAGCATTTCTCGCTGTCGGGTCTAGAGTTGTCAGGTAGAAGTATGGAATACCACTGCCTTGGTTTGGTAGTCCATCACTAAATGATACCACATTGCTGCATATATGTCGGAAGTTTAACCACATTAATGTTCCAATTTTCAAGTTGATTAGATTCCTTGAACACCAAGTAGAATAAGTTCAATGTATCTTAGCATAATAATAAATAAGAATGATGGTTAAACAAAAAGTTCAATGTAAAGTGAAGAAAGAATCAATTAAGGTCGGTATTATTTTAGCCTTTTCATTATGCTGCAGAGTTTACTTCACTTCATAGAAAGCAGTTTTATTTTGATTCAGAAAAGGCTAAAAATACACAATAATAACAGTAAGAAAAGCTTACCCAAAGGGTGCTCCTCCCAAATCAGTTGAGATGGTACTGCAAAGAAACAAACAAAAAAATTACGATAAAATGCGAAATCAATGTTAGAAAACTGAGCACAGATCATGATAGCAGACGTGGCAGGTAAACCCCCAGTAAACTACTGAATAAGCAATTTCAATATGTAACCAGGGATGACTTCTTAAAGGGTTATTAGAACTTTTATGATTTCCCAATTCACCTTTGTATCTACAAATAGCCTATCTGTGAATCGAAAAAGTCGTAAACTACTCTATAAATTAAAAAAGTAATAAACTTTTAACATAACAAAGTGAATGAAAATTCTCCATTATTTGTGTTAGTTACTAGATAACCTTCTGCTGTATTCTCCAGAAAATCACCACATACCAAGAAGGTATTTATGTCAATAGGGATCCCCCAAATCAAGGGTCAGTGTAATAGTAAAAGTAGGAGTGAAAAGTCAAAGCAAAGGAATGGAACAAAATTGAATAAACCCTTAATTTAATCCCTAAAATTTCAGTACCTCTCGACTCCTATTTAGTCCCTGAAATTGTACATCTAATTAGTCCTTATATAGTTTTATAATTAGTTTAGGATCAAATAGTAGAGAAGGTGTTAGTTTAGATCCAAAATTGATGGTTTATATATGTTAAAAAATTTAAACATATTATCTCAAAATTCATTAAATTACCATAATGCAGGTTAAGTAATATTTAAAATTTCATATGTACAAAAGATAGAAAAGCAAGTAAAAAGTTAGAAAACAGTTGTTGCTTGAAAGTCTGGAACAAACAAATACAAAGTGATCAACAAACAAATCAACTATGTAGTGTATGAGAATCAAACTTGTGAAAAGTAAAGCAGTTGAGGAGAGAGAGAGAGAGAGAGAGAGAGAGAGAGAGAGAGAGAGAGAGAGAGTACTTCAAGACACCCCAGAAATTCATAGAGAGCAACCAACGAGCAGTGGCAGCAGCATCGGATGGGTCAGGTTTTGTTGTTGGTAACGATATCGAGAGTAATCGGGCTTGTACAACAGAAGAATCATGGGAACACAACAACGACAACACCAAAATCAAAGACAAAGGGGCAATATACAAGACCTTCTTCATACTCAACATTTTTATTTTCTTCTTCTTTTTCTTATTATCCTTCCCGTCTTTCACTCTAAGCACCAGTAGTAGCACACAATTTGATGAAGATCAACAATATTTTAAACAAGGGGCGGCTTCTACGAACAATAAAAATACTGATAGGTTTTTTTTTACGCTATTTACGAATTAAAGGTTAACACATCATCAAAAGGAAATTTATCAATCGATAATCATCAATTAACCATTTCATGTAGTAGTTGTAAAAGTCTATAGCCTATACACAATATGTGTATAGAAATTAAACTCAAAAAAATACTATTTGTTACTCCTTGGTTGGTTGCTTTTTATTTTTTTACAAATATTTTGGTACTATTTCTTTGCCTTTCCAAAATTTATGTTTTTTTATTCAAGAGAGTTTGGGTGAGATGGTTCGAGTGTCTTTCAACATAATCATGGTCCTGGGTTCGAGTTCAGCATTGGAAATGCGAAGAGTTTTGCTGCCAATTGTAGTCATATTTGACTCGAGAGATTAGTGTCTATAGTTGCATGCAAAGAATATCCGATTTACATCCAAATATATTATGTTTTTTTACTATGTTATTGGTGCGCAATATTCATTTACTTGGTTGGTCACTAATCTACGACGATGAACTTAGCTGCCCACGAGTACCCACGGTGAAATAGAAGTATCGTATTTTCATATATTGTATTTCTTTAGTATGTGTTAGCTTTATGAATTAAAACTTTAATTATCTTAAGGTCTTATGTGTACTTGAATAAATATATCAAATTAAATTAAATTGGTATTTAATTGTAATCCATATAATATATTGCTACTTTATTTGCTTATTTTATTTTTATAAAACAAAAATAATAGTATTTGAAATATTAATTAGTTGAGTGAATTGAAATGTCAAATGGAATAAACCTTCCGACTCAAATAATCCGGTTGATGATTGGCTATCGCACCGTCTCCGCTGTCCTTCTCCTTGTGAGTCTTCCTCTTCCTCCCCCTCATTCATGTTTTCAGTTTCTTTTTTATCAGGATCTATTAATTTTCTGGTACTTCAATACCGAACTGTTTTAATATTTTGGTATCGAGCATGCAATATGTTGATTCAAGGCACACACAAATTAAACACTCTGTAACTGTTAACACCCAAAAATAAATAAGTCGTAGGCCGAGGGCAAAAAGAGAAAAAAAGGGAGTCATGGTGTGAAGGCAAGCCACACGACAAGGGCAGAAAAGGTATTTGTCAAAAAGAGTGAAGCAAAAAGGAGGTCCTCGAGGCACACTAAATGATAAAACCCCCCCGAGGGAGGGCTATGCCCGAGGGCCAATGAGCCAAGACGAGGGAAAGTGATTGCCCCAGCCTATAGAGTGCCAAGGCCTAGGTGGCTCGGACACCTCCATCACTGCCTAAAGAGAGCCAGGACAATCGAGCCACCATACGACCGAGGTAGGGCAGGCGATTACTTGGAAGGCAAGACACGGCACGAAGATAGAACGTGGGAACGGTTGAAGTTCAAGCGGAAGAGCGAGACCGGAAAACGCAGAGCAACGAACACTCACCCCACTAACCGTGCCAGTGGGATCGTGGGCAGTTACTCCGCTTCATTGAGGGCCTATGAAGCACCGAGAGCCGTTGATCTTAGATCAATCCAACGACAGGCAAATGTTGGCTAACATAGTGGTCGACGATGGCCTGTGTATATATATAGCATTAGAGTGAAATGTAAAAGACACACATCAATCAATCAAAACTCTACGTTTATTTCATTTTATCTTCCTTTATCGCATTTACTTTATTTTACTTTATGCATTAGCCGTAGTATAATCCAACACTTGCGTCCCTTCTCACATTGCCTGACCCTTTCTAGAGGAGTCAAGAAACCCATAAATGAGGAGCAGAGTTCCCTCCTCGACGCAATTGCTTGAAGAAAAGAGGAATCAAAGACTGTCCAAACCTCTGACCGACACCACGGCTAGGACCTAAGAGTTTGACGACAACAAAATTTGGCACGCCCGGTGGGACAGGAAAAGGTGAGCAAACGCTTCCATTTGATTTGCCTGGACTGGATTATAGTTGTCGTATGCACTTACGCTCCAACAGAAACCTAAGTATGGAACCAACATCACGAGAAACACTGAGCCAATAAGTGTTTCAGAGACAACCCTCTAGCGGTTAATGCTGAGTCTAACGACAGTTCCCCTCAGCATGAAGAGGAATCTGTGGTCATGACCACGTCGTTTATCCGGCAGCAGATCGATATGGGGATACACGACATCATGTATCAATTGTCCCACCAATTGGCTGACATAGTTAAACCTATGGTGCACAATGAAGTGTAACAGGCCAAGGAAGTGGAGCAAAGGCGTGCTGCGCAAGCCAGTAGCTCCATGAATTGTGTTGTCTCTAGGCAATCACAGGGAGGACAACCTTCTTCTCTGGGAGGACCGCATCAGGCCCCGCCATACACCAACTCTGTTGGACCTCAGCAGGCATCCTCTTAAAATCCTATGGGAGGCATGCATCAGTGTCCACCGAGTGGGAGCAGGACCGGAACTCAGCAGGCGTAATCTCATCAGGTAAATCCTAATCCTGGGGGGCAGTTTTTACCGAATGTCACTAATACCGGGGCAAGGCAGCAGGCTTGCGGGGTCTCTGTCGCAAAGATCATCCTATGGGTGTTCTACCGCGGCTAACTACCCGGCTTACGCAGGGGGCAAGCCTTCGCCCCAGAATCAGGGAATGGCAGGAATGGTGGGTATTGCCCGAGTCAGCAGCCATGGGTCCAGAACCCACCTGGCTTGACAAGCCTACCTCCTAGTCAGCCGTACCCCGGTGCACTCAATACCTACCCAGCGAGTTCCTATATACAGACATAGATGAATGTCGCATCGGTGGAGCAGTCATGGAATCAAGTTCCACCTCTCCGAAGCGTGCAGGCACCTGTACCAGGAATTGGCCTTGTTAACCTGGCCCAAGTAGTGCCTGGACAGCCATGGACAGACACTCCACCTCAGGTACCACCGCAGCCAGGGGCGACCAACACCTCCACCTGGACCATCGGGGCCCCAACTCCTGGACCCTAACCTCATTGCTAACACCATCAAAAAGTTCTTTGGTGTTCAGTTGAAACCGTTCGACTGTCCAGTGTATAGGAAGCCTTTCCTCGAGTGAGTGGACCGTTTGGTGCCTCTGCCCAAAGGATTCAAAACCCCTGATTTTGCCACGTTTTTCGGGGACGATGGCAAGTCTACTATGGAGCACATCGGCCGATTGACGGCCCAATGTGGGGAAGGAAACTAGGACGAGTATCACAAGTTGCAGCTGTTCCCTTTGTCCTAGACAGGGACTGCCTTCTCGTGGTATTCCTCTCTCCCACCTGATTCTATACAGACTTGGGCAGACATGGAAAGGTGCTTCCATGACAGATTCTACTGGCCGTAGCCTGAAGTTACCGCAGCCGACCTCATGAACTTACGGCAGAAGGTGGACGAGGCAGTGACCGACTTCATTGAGAGATTCAAAAAGGTGCGAGCTTGGAGTGATTCGATTACCGATAAGTAGCAACTTGCTCCTACTAATATAGCTGAGATGCAGTAACATTATCTGATAGTTGAGTAGGAGGTATCATTTGAGCATCAAGATGTTGTTACTGTTGATACTCCTATTGATTTGTTTGTTTGTAGTGTGGCTTTCAGGATTCTTACTTTAGATTGGTCATACTAGTTATCGTAACATTCTCTTCTTCTGTTAGTCTACCATTTTGCAGATGGACTTTAAGGTCTCTAATTAATGTGTGGTTGTGAGTACCACACATAACCTTCAACATCCATCCTCTGAGAGCCTTAACTAACCCTTCCTTTCAATCTGAATGGACAATGACATTTTCTAGTGCTCGTTGGATTCAACCCAATAACCTTGTATGCACCGCTTTTTTAAAATGCCAAAATGATATAAATCTTCTTTGTAGGCCGCCGGTTGTTAGGTAACAAGGTACCGCGTGTGTTAAGCAAAAAAAAAAACCTCAAAAATTTACATTTTTGCACATTTAGTACTCTTGTATCGCCCTGTTTCGGTACTAAGATACCAAATCAAGCAAAAACGGAAAAAGGAAAAAACATAGGGGAGTTTATGGTTGATTTGGAGCCTGGAGATGGATGGTGAAGATATGGAGTTTGGGGAGTGTGGAGGGGGGTGTCAAAAAAAATGGGCCTATACAAACAATTGGTGACAAAAAATGGGCCAATGAACATATACTCTTTAGCGAAAAAAAAACATTATCCATTTTACCCTTTAGTAAAAATGCAAAACGGATTTATCATTTTAATAGATATATCTGATTTGCATTTTTTAAAACTGGATTTAACTATTAAAATGATAAATCTGTTTTGTTAAAGGATGTTGAGAAACAGATTTATCATTTTAATAGATAAATATGATAAATCTGTTTTGTTAAAGAATGCTGAGACACAGATCTGTCTCTCAACATTCTAACAAAATAGATATTTAATACATAAACCAGATTTGCATTTTTTAAAACCGGATTTATCTATTAAATTGATGTATCCGTAGTTATTTTGAATTTGCTAAAAAATTAGTATTAATTTTATTTTTATTAAATAAAATAGATATAGATACCAGTGATCTTTTGGTTATCAGACGCATTTACGACAACAGAAAATCGGGTAAAAGGAGAACAACGAGTGTTTACTAATAAAAAGATATAAAATGTTGTAACAAGCACCGAATAAAAATGAATCAAACCTAATCTAAAAATTATAAAAAAAATACACTAAAAATCTAATAAAATCAAAACAAGATTATGCAAATATTTTTAGATTTTTTGGAGATTAAAAAAATTCAAAACATCAATAAAAAATAGTAAATGATGGAATTTAGCATTTTGATCCCCAAGTTCTGTAAGCAGTCTGTTCTAGGGGTGTAATGAGCCCTGATTTTATCTGGATTTTCTGGATGTGGTTTCGGGACGATCAGACTAGGTTGCCCGAAAATCAATTTTTTGCCTAGATTATCTAATCGTCGTACAACATCGTCACGTGTAAGAAATATCTACACAATAAACAGAACCAAAATACCACCAGTATCCATAGCTATTTTACACGTAGAGGCAATGGACACTCAAGAGTCAATTTAACCTGCACCCATTGATCAAGATAAATTATGACTGTTACAAAATTATGACCATTAAAAAAATTTAAAAATTAAATAAAAATTATATTTTAATACAAACAAATTTATCATTTTAATAGATAAATCCGATTTTAAAAAATGCAAACCGATTTATCTATTAAAAAGATAAATCTATTTTGTATTAAAAGGTTGAAAACCAGATATATCATATTTTAATAGATAAATCCGGTTTGCATTTTTTAAAACCAGATTTATCTATTAAAATGATAAATCCGCTCTCAATATTTTTTAACAAAATGAATTTATCATTGTAATAGATAAATCCGGTTTTAAAAAATGCAAACCGAATTTATCTATTAAAATGATAAATCTGTTTTGCATTTTTGCTATGGGGTAAGATGAGGATAAAATAAAATTGTGGGCGATATAGTGTCTAAGTGTGGGGTATAAAAAATAACATCCTCTTCAGATTGGTACTGATAGCGATAAAAATATTTGGAGTTATCCATGGTTCATGAAGTTACCATCAATATTTAAATATTAGGATAAAAATTGGAAAACTCTCTTTAAAAAAGAAAATTAGTCTCGGAAGGTATTATTACCCACGACATTTTTTTTTTTGAAAAATGTTATCTCAAAATCGATTGTAAAAATTTATATTAATTTTAAAAATATTCGGTTTTCTTTGTATTTGTCAGTATTTTTCTAAACACTTAACAAATTAGTTAAAATACATGTAAGATTAATTGTTCATTCCTTATTGCTAGTTTGTTATCTGTTAAACATGATTTTATGTTATGTCTTAAATATGTTTTTAGTCCTTATAAAATTTGAGTTTTTTGGTCTTAGTCTCTAAAAAAATCACCTACTTTTCGTCCCTAACATTTACTTCTTTATCAGTTTTAGTCCATCGTGACTTTTAATAACACTTCATAACTTTCAATAGCGTTTTTTTTTAACCTTTTTAAGCATTTTTTGATCTATTATATGCACTTTTTTGACAAAAAAAAGTCATGAAGTGCTATTATATGTCTTGAGAGACTAAAACTGGTGAAATAATAAAATTCATAGAACCAAAAGTAAGTGAAATTATTTTAAGGGACTAAAACAAAAAAAACATATGTGATGCAGTTTTGCGCTTGAATCTTCAATTACATTATCATTTTCAATTATCAAAGGACAAGAAGTTTTACATAAAGCTGTGTATAGATTCTGACTTCATAATACTTCCCTCTCAAAAAAAATTAGGACAGTTAATTTTTTTACATTATACTCCATCTGTCTCATATTAAGTGTTGTTTAAGGTTATGCAGGGGTATTAAGAAAATTATTAGATATGCTAAATTTTATGGTAAAAAAATGTGGTAGGACTAAAACACTCTTACACTTTTTTTGGTTGGTGCAAATGCACGATTATTGATATTCTAAAGTAAGAGTATTGTTGGAAAGTAATAATAAATGTTGTATTGGGATTCTAAAGTGACAGATAATTTGAGACAGAAAAATGGGAAACAGGACACTTAATATGAGACTGAGGGAGTATTTAAATTCCTAAAGTTAGCCAAAAGGAGAAAAAAAAAACCAGTGTGATAAATATACAAGAGAAGTGACACAAAGTAATAAGACCTTCGGCATCTATAAATTCCATGATACCAGGTATTGCACTAAATCTTGTTTATCCTGCTAAAACCTTTATTATTCGTATTGTATATGTCACAATCTAACAGAGATGAACTAGGATTATGATACACAAGCAAATGCTGCAATTTCACCAGGGCCACATCTAATGCTTTAGTAGAAGGCAGCCTAGAATTTTCTATAATTTAAATACAAGGATGGCCCTGACATTTTAATGCAGCTATGACCCAATCAGTGATGCAACAAAATTCTACTGTGATGAAATTACCATCAGAGCAACATTGGAATACATTCATAGTGTGGTAAAAATGTTCACCCTTATAACACTTCACCCATCTCAATCAGATCTCTCAAGCTCCCGAAATTTTTTATCCCATTCGTTAGCTTCATAATCTTGGTCAAGTAAGTCCTTGTCAGTACTATACACAATTTGATCCTGTCCTATGACAGTCTTTTGGGCCATGTCCCGAGCACTGAAAAGCTGGAAACCATAAAGAATTGTCTTACAGAATATCCAATAAATAAAAGATCACAGATTTGATCTTCCTTTTCTCAAACCAGACAGAGAAGGAGCCAGAGAAAGCAGCACATAAAAACATTGCTAAACTGTGCATATGAAAGGGATACGTATTTACAGGATATGATCAAGTAACAAGGAATCATCTAAAATGATATTACATAAGATGGAATTATTTAATATAGTGATGTACAATTCATTCCAGAAGACATTTTCAAAATTCATTTGCATAATTACATGGTCATTCAATGGAATACCTGTAAACTATAGAGCAAGGGTAACATTTTGACATACTCTAGCTAATGTTACTCAAGCATATGAAGGAAGAAAGAACAGAATGAAGATAGCTCTTAAAGCAGTTGAACATTTCCTTTCTCCTTATTTATATTTTAATAAGCAGGCCCAAGGTTGCCTTTACAACCTTTAAAGGAATATTTCATTCAACTTTAAAGCAAATAAAAATTTATAGAAGGAATGAAATCAATACTATCGGGCCAAGATGTCAGTTTGTAAATCATGCTCGAATTTTCATACTTTTACGGGGTCAGGATAGATGAACATACCTTTTGCCTCAGTGAAATGTCAGGCAATTCAAGTGCTCTTGCGCACTGCTGCCTAACTTTGTTTCTCCTTTCAATGTCGGCATTTCTTTTCCGAATAAAAAACCATCGAACCAGAGGAATCGCAAAGAAAGAACCAGCATAAATCTGCAAATATTATCATTCAATGAATGGAGACAGCAAACTGAAACTATTACTGATAATAGAAGTTATTACTAATTGGTTAATCAACTCCATGAAACAGGCAATAGGAAAACCTTGTTGTTATCTATAGCAAAAGATGTTTAGGATACACTGCAGTTTGTGAATGCTACTCAGATTTGGAGAATTCCTCTTAGATTTTTAATTTGAAGACTCAACTTTGGCAGTCCAAACAGGGTGATCAAGATGTCACAATATATTACAACTTGATGATGACTCTTTGGCAAAAGTTAGACCAATGCAATAGAGATGATGGGAAAATCCCAAAGATTCTTCTTGAATTAATCACCAACAAAAACAAGGGACAATTATAATCAGAAAAACCAAAGTAATGCTCCTCGGAGAAGAGAACAAACTATGCCAAACCACAATGGGTCCCTTAACTACTGCCACCTATAATGGATTATTCTAACTACTGCCACCTCTGCACCCACTTACTTCCTTTCTCCTCCCTCTCTTTTCTTCCTATATTTATAGACAATCCAAATTTTAGGCTTGTCATGATTGAAGCCCCCTAAAACATCTCCCTGTCCTGCAGAATTTGAACCTACAATCTGTCCTCTATCAGAAACTGAGTAAATTCCATGTATAGCATATATAAAGTTTCACACTTACCCTAATCACCATAAATACATGATAATGATACTATACAGCATATAATTACCCTATTTACATTCTCGCACCAAATTCACAAAATTAACATCATCCTATTTTAAAATATTCCCTCAGAAATATAATTTGCAATTCCTTTTCAGTATTGAACAACTTCATTGTTTGAAAATGAAAATACTTGTCATACCTGAAGAAGAGGAAATATGTCAGCCACAAATTTAATGAAGCTACCAGGTGGAACTGCAATTTCTCTTTAGGTCAATGAAAAACAAAAGTGAGGACAATGAAATAAAACAACATAAGAGAAAATTCAAACAAAACGTTGTGCGAAGAGCATACTTCAACATGGTTCCAAGAATAACAACTCCAAAGAGATTAAGGCCACCCAGGCCAAAGACCAATGCTCTCTCTGATGTGGTAGTTTTACTGAAAGAACATTCACCCATGTGATGGTTCAATAACCAGAGAGAGAGATAAGCACAAATAGGTCTGAAAAAATACAATAAAGAACCTGAATTGCCAATTTTTTTCCTTGAAAAACTTCTCAACTCCTCCAACCCAATCTGCCCATTTTCTTCCAACATATTCTTTTCTTTTACTCTTTTGAGCTGTCCTCTGTAGAGATGGGAACCTATATAGAATATTTCCCTGCATAACAAGCAATCTGCAAGTATATATAAAGAGAGGACAAAGAAGAGGAAAAATTCATTCTTATTCTTAGCAGAAACCAAGATATACATTAAATTTTATACATGAGTGACGAAAGGTATTATTATTTAACAGCAAGAAAATATGTTTCATACAAAAAGAAAATGAATAGTTACAATTTTATGTTGCATCCTTAAACGAATATGGTAATTTATGCCAGAGGGGTCAACAAGGCTCAAGGAGCACTTTTAATGACAAATATAAAAAGGGTCATCTTGTAAAGACGAGTAATAATGTTTTAATTCATTACATTACACTGTCTCAGTATACCTCCTCATCAACTTCAGGCTGACCATCAAATCGTAAAAGCACAGGTAACATATATGATTCATCATCCTGGAAGTATCCAAAGACACAAGGTTAAAAAGTAGGACAATAAAATGTAAGAAGCATAATGAGAGAAGCACTCAGTAGCAATATATATATATATATATATATATATATATATAGATAGATAGAGAGAGAGAGAGAGAGAGAGAGAGAGAGAGAGAAATACCGTGTTACAAGTAAAAAGAAACTCAGTACAACAAATATAAAAAATACAGTGGGCCACAAGGTTGAGCATTTGTGCCTTTATTAAAATTAATTTACCAAAACACAACAAAGGATCTTTCCAACCTCGTACAAGACTAAGCTAAGTTGATCAATGAGGGATGCCTCGTGAGAACTAAGAAGTTTACAAGAAAAATCACTACTTTTAATTAGAAAATAGTGGGGTTTGATGTTTAAAGGCCTATAGCTGGGACATTAAACTTGAATATAATTCATAAACTAAAGGGTAACTTAACTCACTCACCCCCTCAAGGGATTGTAATATAACATTAAAATCAACTCTTGTTATTACCAAGGGTAGCAGAACAACAAACTAATTTATGTCAATGAAAAATAACTCTTATTTACCAAAATATCCTGGTTATTATTACCTTAATTCTGTCAGTAGAATCTATATCAAGATATGGAGCAACTTCTTCAGCTGCAACAACACCCCCATTAGATGATATGTATTGCCCAATCTGTGCACAAGACGAGCAAAATGAAACTAAAGGAGAAAATAATCCTCAAGTGGAAGACAAAAAACAACGTAAAATAAAAAAGTGTTACATAGTAATAGTAAATTAGTAATACATGCATATATACATATAGTAGAAAACAGATCTGTGGGACTTTGACAGGGGTCAGAGTTAACATAATATTGTGGAACGGGTATCCAGGAAAAAACAGAAAGTGCGGAAAAAAAAAAAAATCAAAGGCAACGGACCACTGAATTCAGTCCTCAATTATTACCAACTTCCATCTCTCTTCTTCAATTCCTTGATTGGGATCACCATCTCCAAATACAAAGGAAAAGACCTATGGAAAAACAATATCAAAATCCTTGTTCTTTACTATAAATAAGGGAAAAAATGAGAACAGAGACACGTAATCCATTTGCATCACATACTGATTCAATGAAGTTCGTCTTGTCGCCATCTGCTTGTATCCTTCGCCTCCTATAGTAATTTGGATCCCAGTACCTTCCATGGTATAAATAGATTATATGTCACCAAATAATTCTCTCTAAAGAACTATCATTTTATCTGTAAGAAACAAGATAGGTATACTACAGACAAAGACTATAACTAAAGAGGAACAAAAATATACATAATCCAATCTGAAGTCTAAACAATAGTTATTCAACTTCTTTACACTTTCAGATGAATATACTTAAGCCTAGAGAAATGACGAGCCTTATCAGTGGATAATAATGGCACGACTTCATAGAATACACTTTTTAGAGAACAAAGGATCATAACCATGAAAACAATGCATGATAAGTTTTATACATTTATATGATGAGTGCTAGCCAAACCAATTTCTATAAAACTGTTCATCTTCTTCATCCTTTTTATATCCTTATCTTTCTTTGGCAAAAATAGTACATCCAAAAGGTGAAACATCCACTTCTGAAAAACTCTGATTTGCAGACGACCACATGAACCAAGGAGAAAAATATTCAAGAAATTTTCCATTAAGCAAAATTCCTACACAAAAAAAGAAGGAACCACGTCCTCCAACCCTATCTCTCACCCCCACTCCCGGATATTGAAGTAAATAATTACCAGAATAAATCTACCGGATTAAAGTAGAAATTGAATCCTGAATCATATGATCTTCCTCCACGTCTCCCACGGTTGTCGTCATCACTGTAATTGATCAACATCAGTGCATTGTGACCACCAAAAGGATTTCAGGATAAATTATGATTGGGATATCTCAGATACGTAGTACCTTCTGCTGCTAGTTACAAGAGCAATTATTGCAGTGTAAACAATAACAATGGATGCAATAAGTGCTGTCCCAAAAGAAACCCTTATCAAGTATTCTCCCGCACCCTGACAAAGTCAATGTCATACAACACAACAAGTAACAAAACACCATCAACAACAACAATGTTCAATACCTTAGCCTTTTCAATCAAAGGTTCAGCTTTAATCCTAAATGACTTGGCACCAAGCTTTGACCGATAATTTTTTGGAAACACGTACAAAACGTCACCTTCTTCAGAAACCTGCATAAACCACATTGTCTGAATCGCTCTTCAGTAAAAAAAACTCAACACAATTAAACAAGTGATCCCTCCCTATACATGGCACTACATCAGTGGACTGAATTTCATAGATTCCATTTATTTTCAATAACTTTTGTTTGGGCCCTGTTTGGGAAAAACAATTATATTATAATAAAAAGTAAAATAAAGTCAAGTTGTTTTATAAGCTATAATCTGTTTTTATAAAAATAAGTTAAAAACAGCTTATGGATGTCATAACTTCATAAGCATTTTCCATAAGCTCACCCGAACACTCTCGTCCAAATAAGTCAATCCAAACACACTCCTAATTTAATCACAACTAGGGTTCAAAAAGAGTCCACGAAATTGATTTGGGTTGCGATATCAAGGTTTTGATGTCTCGGCCACAGCAATGTGAACGTAATTGAGCTGCATTTGACCATGATTGTACAAATAAGGATTGGAATGCAACCACTATTTAAAACCTTAATGATATATATCTATAGTACGTGTACCGCCATGTATAAGATTTCAGTATTTGCAATTTTAAAACCGCATCTTAAAAATTCAGAAAGCCACTGAAAAAAGGTACCTCTAAGAAGCCATCGGTATCAGAAGCAAGAGCTTGAAGAGCCTTCTGAGCTTGATTCAAATTAAGACCAGCTCTACTAGCGACGTCACCAATAGTAACCCTCCCACCACAAGAATCAACGGCATCCATAGTTCGTTTCCTCACATCAGTCGGCAACTTATCTGTTTCCACGATACCACCGGGCCGGGCCACATCGATAATGGCCCGTGGAACCAAAGCCCAAACCCTTTTATTGGTTCTCCGGGTTTGTACAAAGGGGAAGGGCTTGGTGAAGGATTTGGGAAAGGCGGAAGAAGTGAAGTGAAGTAGTCGAGGGTGATAAGTGAGGCGGGAATGGGCGGTGAAGCATGTGGAGATGGTGGCCATTTTGGGGAATTGGGGGAAATGGGAGTATGGCCCCTCTCAACTCAAGAATGGAACGATTTTTCTTTGTGTTTGTGCCTGCGGGTGAAATGAAGGCGGGAGGATGAGGATGAGGATGAGGCTCCTGCATTCACACTTTTGCCCTTCTTACTACTCACATTCCGTGTGGATTTATCACACGTGGCGTCCAACATGTGGTACATTCCAACCTGCGATGTCAGAAAGTAAAAGAGGAGAGAGATGTGAGAAATAACTAGAAAAAGATTATTGTTTGGTTTAAGGAAATGGTGGAAGAGAAAAAGAGAAGAGAGAAATGATATCATATTTAAGGTTAAATAGCACTTTTGGTCATTTGTCTTTGATATAAGTTTCATTTTGGTTCTCTATTTTTTTTTCCCGTTTTGATCTATCATCTTTCATTTACGTTTTAGTTTGGTCCTTTTTAGTGTTTTCCATCGATTAAAGTTAACAGACGTCGCGTTCATAGTTAACTGCTTACGTTGCATCTTAAGTGTTGTTCCGGACTGGGCAAAACCTTGCAAGACTTGGGTCTAGCCCATTCCCGAACTCCAGGTAATCCAGCACATGCTCAATCCTTGATGCCCGCATCCAACGATCAGGATCAACGTACCCGTATCCAACGTCCCAGGTACACCGTTTTGCCTATAAATAGAGGTTCCGCCCTCCAAACCCAAGTAGATGATTCACATTGTCATTATCCCATTTTTCCTTATAACTCTCTCTTTCTCTTACTGACTTTAGCGTCAGAGTGTTTTGCAGGTACCCCCCACCCGACGTGGACGTGCGAGCTACCTCGGACAGTCCGAGCTTAATCTTCAACCCTTGGAAGCACATCTACTCAATCTTGTACCCCGGGCTAGGCCATGCCTGGAGCCTAGGTACCGAACAATGGTGACCACAGTGGGAGCATAACAGCTTGCTACCGGACTCTGTCAACTCTCTATCTTCAGATCTCTGTTGCCATATGAATTCTTTCCGATCTGCTTCTTCTTCCCGAGGTAAGTCCCGACTTCCACTTACTGAATCAATTGCTACCATCTCGCATCACTCGCAGGTTTAGCTTGCCTCCAATACGGCTTGAGCCCATCTTTCTAGAGGCTCCTATCTCGGATCTTCATGTTGGATCTTCATCCCGTCTTGGATCTTCGTAGCTCGCCTCCAAAACGGCTTGAGCCCATCTTTCTAGAGGCTCCTATCTCGGATCGACATCTCATCTCGGATCTTCATCTTGAATTTTCATCCTACCATGAGTTTCCCGTGCTGTGATATCAGACTTTTATCTATTAAACAGATTGGATTTCTGCTTGGAATTCTTGGATTTGATCTCGGATTTCCATCTCAGCTAGATCTCTTGCAACTGGCCCACAGCGAGCTCCGGCTCCATTAGAGAGTCCGGATAAGAAGTCCACAGCGACTTCCTCCCAATTTCGCCCCGATCAAGCCGACCTCTCTCTGATCTCCGAGCTGACGAGCTCCATCAGAGACCGAAGGTATCTCAATTTCGCCTCGTGCGAGCCGACCTCTGATCCCTGAGCTTCGCGCTCCATCAGAGGCAGAAGGGCGAAGGTCCACAGCGACCTCTATTAGAGGAATCATTGGAGAGGGGGGCCCGCAGCGGCCTTCCCATCTATGAAGACCGAGGCCAATCTCTCTCTGGCACTTGGCCATACTGGAGAGGGTGGCCCGCAGTGGCCTTCCCATCTATGGCTTATCAATCTCAGGAATCCAAAAGTCGGAATTCTATTATTACATCTACCTCGGAATTCTATTATTACATCTACCTCGGAATTCTACTATTACATTTACATCGGAGTTCTACTGTTATGTCTACGTCGAAATTCTATTATTACGTCTACATCGGAATTCTACTGATTATATCTACGTCGGATTTTGGTTCTCTCATCTCGGCGTCAGAATTCTATTTCTTGTTTCGGCTTTCAATCAGAAAGAATTAAACATGCAAACTACATAAAGCATTCGAAGACAGGCAAAGCTAAAAGTAAGAAATTGCAATAGGGTAATTAGGGCCGGAAAGGGACGGTGCCCAATGTACTTTACAAACCAGAGTTAGCCCCAGACATGCCCGAGACCAACTTCAAAATTTACAGAAAGAAACAAGACAGACTAATCTGCATTCTCAGCATTCTTCACTCCCTCGGCCTCGGCAGCCATCTGATCAGCAGCTGCCAGATTTCCTTTGTCCTCGACAGCTTCGGTCTCGAGGTCGGCTTGGTCCTCTGCCGGAGAAGACACTGAGGCCGGATCATAGAGCACTTGGCCTTTGAAGACGATCTTCTCGTCCACAGCCTTGTGCACGACCTTGAGCAGGCTAGTGTCCAATGTAGGCTTGAGGACAAGGGCCATCTGCAAACAGCGCGTGAAGCCGACCACGACACCGGTGGCAACCCTGTCAGTGAGGCTCGCTTTATCTTTCTTCAACTGCTCGATCTCCTCGGCCTCAGCTGCCGCCAGCCTGTCCCGAAGTGTCTGGAGTTCTTCTTGCAGCGTCGGGATTTCTGCTATCTTTTTGGCCTGCTCTGCGGCCTTGGAGTTCGCCTCGTCAAGCTGCTTCTGTACTCCGGACAGCTTGCCTAGCTCAGCCTTCAGGCCCCAGTTCTCTTCAGAGTAAGCTACCAAATTATAATCCCGAAAAGTTTTCAGGTCGCGAGAAATGCGAATCAACTCGCCATCTAAGTATCTATTGTGAGCTTCAAAATCAAAGATCTTACCTCGGAGGCGGTCAATTGTTTTCTCAGCTATTAACTCCTCCAATTCCTTGAAGGCTTCAGCACCCAGTCTGCCAACTCGGGTGCAGGCAACAAAGTCGGCCATGGTAGCCTTTTCTTTTTCCCTCTTTTCTTCTCTCCTTTCATCCTGCCTTTGTTTTTGCCTTTTCAGAGCGGCAGGGTCAGCATTGACAGCCTCAGCATGGCTCCATTTGTGACTTTCTTTATTGCCCGACTCCGAGATCAGTTTCGAAGACATGACAGCGGCAGGCTTTCCCCCAGCAGAATGGGACTTGCTTGCCACCTTCTCCAGGACTGGACCAGACCCTGAACCCGTTCCCGTGCTCCTCTTCTTTTCAGGTACCTTCCTGGGCACCTCTACCTGGACAGACGTATCAACGTTGGCGTTCTCAAAAATATCGTCAAAATCGTCCATTTTACCTGAAAAAGAAAGGAAGACGGTCCGAGTCAACATTAGAAAATTCCCGAGACCAGCTCGGAGCATAACGACGTAAAAATATTAAAAATGAAAAGGTAAATACAAGAAGCAAAATATCTCTTCAACTTGGCCTCAGGCTCGGCCACTGCGTCAATCATGAAGCCGCAGTGGAACTTCAAGCCTTTCTTGGCCAACTCCTTCCCCCACTTGTTGATCAGCTTGTATGATTCCGCGTCGTCCCCCTCCAGCAAGTTCGACTTCATTATGTAAGACTTGGTCTCAATCTCCTCCCCGCCTCAGACGAAATGCTCCCGGCTCCACGACAACGGGAAATGCACCCTGGTCAGGTCCTTCCCCTCATAATCCGCAATTGATAGTTTGGCTGCATTGTTCGAAGCCTTAACGAAGAAAAAATTCAACTTGAAGTCCTTATTGGAGTCGTTTACCAGAGCAAAATAGGAGCATTTTGTATTACCCCGCAGTCCAACATGTCATTGTCTCTTGCCATCTGATCCCAGCTCCGGTGAATGGAATACGTTGAAAAAGCAGAAGACCTTCGCAGAAGGAACTCTTCCGAGGTGCTCCATGACCAACTCAAAACCATGCATGAATCCCCAGCCATTTGGATGCAGTTGAAAAGGGGCCACGTGCAGGTAATTGAGTACGTCCTTCTGAAACTTGCTGAGTGGAATCTGAATTCCCATGGTCTCTAGTACGCCTCCGTAGAAGAAGAATCCCATTCCATCGTGCTCAGTATAGACTGGCATCTCATCAACCTCCATCAGCTTCCATCTCTGGTTGGTAGGAGCAACAATGAATCGTTCATAGTAGGACACATGTTTGTTCGATCTCAACTTTGAGCAGATATCGCACATTATCGTAAAAACCCAGTCATACACTTCCTCGGCCGTTTTCTCATCTTCTTCTATGAACTTGGGAACCAACCTCGGCATTTTCTTCCCAGGCGTTCTCTTCAACTGTGCCTTTTGAGGCCTGCCTGACAAACTCCCTAACCGAAGCGCCCGACATTGCAGGAGAATCTACGTAAGTGACTGAAAGTAGGGACGGAGCTCCCTTGGGGGCCGATATCGGGTCTCCAGTAGTCGACCTCCTTAAGATCGGTTTACCATGTGGTATAAAAGGCTGAGTTTCCTCACTCTTGGATCGGACCATTATTTGCAAGGGGAGAACGACACTATCACTATCTAATTCTATCCATCTAAACCTATTTATCTAATGACTAAGGCTAAAGCGGTATTGACGACAGCCTCGACAACCACAAGGCCGGTCCGTCTCCTCCCCCTGAGGCAGGCAACGACGATCGCCGGAACGGCGACGTCTGCTGCGGTCAAAAAGATACTATGGCTGAAATGTTGAAATTTTGCAGGAAAGAAAACTAACCTCTGCGCAGGTACTTTCGGATGTCGACTTGAATTTTGATCTCGTCTCAGCAAAGACCCAGAAATCGTTGGCGGTGAACGGCGACGTTGATCTCGGACGATGGTCGGAAAATTCTCAATTTGCAGAGCTCAATCTCTCAGAAAATGCAAAAGTGAACAAATGAACCCTCAACTGGCCTTATATGGGGGCGAGATGCAAAGCGTCACGTCCCATCAATGCATCCTTTCAATGTTGCACGATAAGGCACTCTCGGTCTCACCAAGCTTCACGCCTCCGTTCCCCTTTCAATGGATGATACATGGCAGCCATTACCTCAAAGCAATGGTTGAATCAAGCCGAGGCCGACATCATACTTCTCCCGTCCCCGACTTGGGGGGCACTGTTCCAGACTGGGCCAAACCTTGCAGGACTTGGGCCTGGCCCATTCCCGTACTCCAAGTAATCCGGTGCGTGCTCAACCCTTGATGCCTGCATCCAACGGTCAGGATCGACATACCCGTATCCAACGTCCCAGGTGCGGCGTTTTGCCTATAATAAAGGTTCCGCCCTCCAAACCCAGGTAGATGATTCACATTGTCATTATCCCATTTTTCGTTATAACTCTCTCTTTCTCATACTAACATGAGCGTCAAAGCGTTTTGCAGGTACCCCCACCCGACGTGGACGTGCGAGCTACCTCGAACAGTCCGAGCTTAATCGTCAACCCTTGGAAGCACATCTACTCAATCTTGTACCCCGGGCTCGGCCATGCCTGGAGCGTAGGTACCGAACAAGTGTCATGGCCGGTGTGTATTTTATTAAATGATGTGTTTTTTCATTTTTTTTTAAATCAGAAACATAAAACTTTCATTTTGCATTTCTGATTTCAGTTTTATGTTTGATTTTGCATCAATTTCATTGAAATCTCTTGGTTGCATTCACTTACTGCAGTAACTTCGAGCATTTTGCAATTGGTTTGGTGTAGTTTGGTTGAGATTTCGAGCATTTTTTGTAAAAATCGATGGTGGATTCGTGATCATTGCGAAATTTCGTTAAAGTTAGACACAAATTTTGTTTGATTTGGTGTTGTCTTGAGAATGTTACCATTGTTGACTTGAAGCATTTGAATCTTCATATTCAACCTTGGTTTTCCAGAATCATTTTTTTCTTATAAGTGCTTTTTTTGGTCCTAAAACTTGCAACATCAGATTCCTTATGAAATTTTGAGCGAAATGGACACCAATATTTTGTAATTCGATTCAGTATAACACGAGATAAACTTGTTACAAAAAATCATTGTGTTCTTGGTGTTTTTGCTGTTGTTCTTCAATTTCTGCATTTTGATCTAATTTTGTTTGTTAAAAACTTCAAACTGCGTTAGTATATTCGCTATAGCTCCTTTTTCAGTGATTCAAAAGCCATGTTATTTGTCTCAAAATCTAGAATTGTTTGAGACATTGGAAAAATATTTTGAAAAAAAAAAGAAAATACTACAAAAGAAAAAAGCAAAAAAAATAAAAATAGTATAATGGTCGGAAGAAAAAGAAAAAATCTAATCACCTAAGCATAAAAAAAATTCTTGAAATTCCAAAAACATTCCATAATGGTCAAAAGAAAAGGAAGGTACAAGGTATTTCATATCAATCTGAGGTGCTAGTCACTAAAATTAGGGGGAGAAGTCAAAGAAAACAATCGTAGGGTGGTAGAGAAATGTAGGAGTAAGTCTAAATCTAAATAGAAGAATGTGAAGTGTCATTATTGTAATAAAATTGGGTATATACAGATAAATTATTCTCTTTGGAAAAAGGAGAACAAAGGCAATAAGGGCAATCAGTGAGAGGGATCATGATGATCTTGTTGCATGTTACATATTGCATGTTACACTAAGGAAGAAGTTCTTCACATCTCACACTTCAGGTGATTTTGGAGTTTTGAAGATGCTAATGATGGCGTGTCTAAGAAATATGATAGAAAAAAAAATAGAAAGAGTAGAATAAATATAGATCATTCACTAACCTACCCCTTTTTGCTTCATATTTGAACCACTCGGCCCATGTGTCCTCAATTGGGCCCTTGCCTCGACTAGGTCTCTCCTTGGCCAGTCACCCAACAATTTTTGGATGTTAGCAATTTCCCTAGCCTCGACTAGGTCTCTCCTAGGCCAACCACTCAACAATTTTTGGATGTTAGCAATTTTTGGCATGATTAGCTTATAGAGTTTTTTCAATAGTTTATGACATTTTCTAAAATGCTGCTTTAAGTAGCATTTAAACTTATAGCTTATAGCGTTTTATTTTTTCTCCAATTTTTTCTCTTATTATTTTATTTGAATTCCTAATTTATTCTCCATTAAATGAAACTTTTCTCTTATTTATAAGCATTAATTACAAACATCAATTTATGTCATTTTATTTTTATAAGCTAGTTCAACCACTAATTTTCTCAAACACTTTAAATTCAATCAACTAGCTTATCTGTCAATCAACTAGTTTATTTGTTATGTTATTAGCTATCCGCTATTAGTTCATTCGCTATAAGCTAGTTTATCTGCTATCTGCTATTTTTTTTTTTTTACCAAACTGAGCCTTAAGCATCAAGCTTTCTACATGCACATTCAGTTAAGTGCCAAACGTGGCTCACCATAATTCTTGGCCCCAAATAGACGTGTTTAGAATTTGATTAGCGATTGACGAATTTGGTAAGCACTATTAATATTTAGCGCTTTTTGGGTAGCGTTTCGTGTTTTTTCGAATGCTACTTGTGGTAGCATTTTTTCAAACGTAGCTTATAGTGTATAGTGTCTCATTATTTTTATCACTTATACCCCCATTATATTTCTTATATTCCTTCTCTATTCTCATTAAAATAAACTAAACAATTTTAGATCCTTATTTTTTTATACATAGATTATTTTTTTAGTTTTTATTTTTAATTATATTACTATTTTAATTTTTTTTAGTAGTTTACTCGTTATATGTGAATTATTAAGGAAGAGGTTCTTCGCATCTTACACTTCAAGTGATTTTGGAGTTTTGAAGATGCTAATGATGGCGTGTCTAAGAAAAATGATAGAAAAAAGTAGAAAGAGTAGAATAAATATAGATCATTCAGTAACCTACCCCTTTTTGCTTAATATTTGAAAATTTTAACTTATAAATATTTTAATGTTAGTTAATTATCATGAATTTATCTCAATAATAATTTATAAATATTTTGACATATTTTATATTGATTAAATAATTTAATCATGAGTTAAATATTTCTTTTTGGCATTTTATATTACTAGTTAAACAACTAGTTTAACCAAACACATAATTTGCTATCAGCTAGCTTATCCACTATCCGGTAGCTCATACATATTTGGTAGCTTATTTACATCTACTAATTTTTATCAAATAGAGCCTAAAAAGACTTTTTTTTTTCAGGCAACGACAAGTCTAAAAAGCCCACAATAAATCATTACATAACAAACCCAAAAAAAAAAATCATAACATAAAGTCACAGCGCAGTCACACAGTTTGGAAACTAATTAACCAAGTTATGACCATCAAAGTGCTAATTCCAATCCTTGTGTCCGGTAATTATTGAGCCCTCTAAACATCTGAACTAAAAAGATGAGATGTCTTTATAAGAAATGCATCCTGCAATATTTGTTTTAATTTGGTATTGGTTTCATTTCACTTGGTCCCAGGTAGCCCCAACTAAGAGCAATTTAGTGTGCAAGGGTCGTGCTGCTAGGATCTCAACATCTTGTCTCCACTTAGCTAGAAAATCATGCCTAGAAGGTGATTGATTCAAGTTTCAACTCTGCATAAAATTTATAGTTCTTTTTCTTAGCTTTCCAACAAAACCAATATCATATTATCTGGTCAAGGATGGCTTAAGATATGCTTTGTAGAAGGGAGGCCATTTTATAAGGGGCTAAAATCCAAATATTAGCACAAATTAATACAAAAGTTCAATGAAACCAAACATTGTAAAATTTAGTATGATAGACATGGTAAGGTACCAGTCTAGTCCAGTCGAGCTCAATTTGAGCACAATTGAAGTTACATTATTTGATAAAACGTGGATTTGAATAACTTAAAGTGAAAGATTCACCTTAAAGAAAAAATAAAGAATAACAATTAAGATTTAACGATCTTAATAATTTGAAGAGAAATGCTAGCAACATACTCTCTTCTATTGATTGAAATTCAAATGAATCCCACCAAATTTAGATTTAAACAATTTCACAGGCATCCTTATAATCACAATCTCAATGTTAATTTTGTAGTCAATTACTATAACTCCAAAAACGTTTCCCTCGAAATGTGAATCTTTCGTTTTAGATAAGGCAAATCAAGAAGTGGTCTGTGTGTGTGTAAGGCTCTGTAAACATACAAACATCCCTATCTATATTGAGTTAGGTACAGTTACGAATGTATCGGCAAAAGGATCAAATATATTCTCATCTCCGGTTACAAGACAACTCTCTTATCTTTCCCCATATTTATAACTGTTAATCGTACAGACACTCTAGATATGAAGATAATGAATAGAAAACGAGGATGGAATCCAAGTACAGTCAGACATTCATTAATGGAGACAGCAAAACAAATTCAACTTAAAACAACACAACAAGGCAGTGCTCAACTGCTAGTCATCCCAGTACAGCCAGCATTACAGAGTGGTGGAAAATTGCTTATGCTAACATTTGAAAACTCAGAACAGAACTTGAGCACAGACAAAACACATAAAGAAGGTGCATGAAGACTAGATTGAAAAGGAAATATGTTAGATTTGAAACAGAAGATAAATAGACTGGGATTTTTGAAACAAATAAAATATACACAGTTCGTTATGAACAAATTGCAAAAAATAATTTGCAGACTTGTTTGGTTCATGAACAACTGTGAACATTTAGCTTGCTGGCCCACAAGGTAAGTGTTTGGTTGTGGGGCCAGGACAGGGGGACGCCTGCTTTGTCTTTTCCTTGACTAAACAGTTCAATGAAGAAGGCACTGCAATCTGGGGTCAAAATTTGCATCTCAAATCAAGCTGGGTCTAAACTAGATAATTGTGATTCTGAGTTTGAGTGTGATAGAATTAACTACTAAAGCACAAGAATTGGGGGAAAAACAGAGGAACTTTATTAGGGGTTCTACTTAAAATCAGTGAATACAATGTACAATAGGCAGAGTGGCATCAACTCTCCCAGTTTTGACTCAATTTTCATATCTGTCTCTCATTCCTTTCTCAGTCTATTTACTCACTAACAGTCCAACTGACTGAGATTAGTTACATTCAGTTACAAGTCACAACTGAATCTGTTAGCCAATAGTTAGAATCAGTTATTTATCTTTCTACTCGTTTTAAGATACACCCTCATAATCAGCAGCCCTCTCTATCAGAGTGAGTCTAAACAAGTCAAGCAGGGCCAACTAAGAAACAGTAAAACCGAGTCAACTAACTCATTTTTTCTATCTAGAATAGTATTATAGCATGATTCTACGTGTTGATTTGTGAGTTTGATACCCATGCATCTCCCACATAGAATTTTTTTTTTTGACAAGAAACACAGAAATATTATACACTGCATATCTGTTATATATGTTCAGTGATGGTAACAAAGCCTTAAATTCCAAATCCAAACCTAAATAAGACCTAAAAAGCACCAAATGTGTGCATGGATGGAGTGAGTGACACATACTAGAGAAAGGAAATATTCTATTTGAAGTGTATATTATGTTACATTAACCCAAACAAAAAACTACAAATTAGAATCAACAACAAAATCAATGTAAATCCCTTTACACTACAAATTAGTATTGCAATAACCCAAACAAAAAACTACAAATTAGTATGCATAAAATTGGGATTTAGCTTAGGTGCCATCCAGAATCCAGTCATGTCAGTATTGCAATAAGCTCATCTAGACCGTCCAAACAAGATACCAACGGTATGTTTGAACTATACAAATCACAAATCAAATAAAACTCAAAATACAAACCGTCCAATCTAGTTCACTATTCTTCTAACTGCATGTAATCCAAATAAATACATTAAATTATCCCATAGGAACTAAAGTAATAGAAGATTTTCAATTGAAGTCCTTATTTTCAAATTTCATTAATTTCAGGGACCAAATTTCATTTTTTGAACTAATGAGAGGTATTAGTATTACCATTAACGCCATTGACCTTAATCTCTTCATCATCAGAATCCAAAGTGAAAGTAGCAGAATTCCCAAAAGCCTGCAACTCAGCTCCAATTGGCGTATACTTAGCATTGACATCAGAACCAGAACGAACCGAATCTCCATTTTTACCACAAACAAGAGAGTAAAACGCAACAACGAGCACAACCATAAGAGCAAGGTGACAATTAAACTGAAGCGTAGCAATAGCTCTAGCTCTATGAAACTCAGGATGTCCCTTACATCTCAAACTATAATTCCCACTACTCACCAAATGCAAAGAACACCCTTCCGCAACACCAAAACTCGAGAACAAAGATAAGCCCATTTGAATGAACCAAGTACCTTGAAGAATAAGCCCAATTCCACGGCCCAATTTAGGTATAGCCCAATCCTCAGGAGATGTCAATTCCAACACCGTGGAGAAAACACAAACGGCGATTGGAACAAGCAAGAGATCGTAGTAACGATTCTCAACGCCGCTTGGATCTTTTCTTTGAAGGTAGAATAGTAAAAACTCTTCAGCGAAACCGAAGGCGATAACGAGAGAAAGTAATTGTGAAGGGAGAAGAGGGAGTGAGAGAGAGAGAAGAGAGTAAAGGAGGAAAATGAAAGCGATTGCTAGGACTTGAAGTTGAAGGGCAGAGCCAACGGCGTCGTTTGAGTTAACGGCGTCGAAGAGGGATTTAACGGAGTTGAGGATAACGAAAGTGGAGAATATTGATAGAGAGATGTAAAGGGGAGAAGGGTTTTTTTTCGTGGTTTGGGAAGCGCGGAAGGATTCGAGAGTACCTGTGAGAATGAAGCCTATGCCTGCGAATGCAAAGGCAAGGAGTCCCATTATTGATGATCGCAGTACGGTGGTGAATCAGTGAATGAACGAAACGGTGTTTGGAGAGAATTTCGATCTCGGCGGCTGGCTATATATTAATGTTGAGGTTTTGGATTTGGGTCAACCGTCAAATTCAGCTGCATTTTTAAGTTTTTTTTTAGGAACGTTTTACGAAATGGTGAATTGTCAAAAAGATTAGATTTATATCCTTAAAAAAAAATAGATTTATTAGATGCATTATTACTAACTTCTAGTATAATCTTGCTTAAAAAAAAACCTTCTATAATCATTAACTTATCAAAAAAAAAAAACTACGATCATTCACGCATCTCGTCTTGTAATACACATATTTGAGAATAATTAAAGAGGCTCATAATGACGAAGTGGTAGCTTCTTGTTGGTTTGGTAACATGTAAAATACGTGTCAGGATTTTATTGACATTTTATTAGATGGCAAAATTACACCGGAACATGGGTTCGATCCCTAACCGGTGCATATGGAAAATCATTTGTTGGGAGAGGTCAACTCCTGTTTACCGTGGTTTTTGGTAAACAATCGCTAGTTTAAAATTATTTGCTTGCAAGATCAACTAGTAAATCTTAAGACATCATATTGTACATTGATTTCCCAGAAATTATTGAGTTTCGTTAATGTCCTTATGGTTTTGATGAAATTGATGTAGATAACCGCCAATTTCAAAGATATTGAAACTGTCGAATTTACTTCAAAATGATACAATTCTGAACAGAATGTGTAAAAAACAAGTAAAATGCAAGGAATTTAAGAAGACAGATTTAAATTGCATTGAATAAATAGAAATTGGTGCACAAGTGCATACATTGTTCTGTAACTCGCTTTTCTCTTTAACTTGGAAGTTGGAGTATGAGAATTCTGTATGTGCATATTGTGACGTGTTTTTCCGATGAAAAACTACTATTTATACAAATAGAAAATAACTGTACAGGATATTTAAAAATGTAACTGTTACATCCTTTCGATAGCAGTTGCTTGATTCCAGTCTTCAAAACCTCTTCTTGTCGAAATCACTGTCTTCAACACTTCGATTTCAGCGACCTCATGTCGAAATCATCTTGACACAACCAAATAACTTCACTCTTTTCAATGTCGAAATTGACATCTTTCTCTTGAAACAATAAATCAAACCTCATTGATTGCATTTAATTGAGCTTGTCGAAAATGCAGGCTAACAAATTGCCCTCCAAAAATGTCTTTTTCGACTGAATTTAGAATGAAGAAAGAAAACGACGTTTTTGAAACTTCACTCAACAGTTTCGTATCAGAATTGAAAGGATGTTTTTTCAAAAGGAAACCACTTTATTGCGCCAGCTATTCAGAGTTAGTGGGCCACGTTTTACCTTGGAACTCCCCAAAAAACCACTTTTCCATAACTGTCAGGTCATGATTGTTAATGGGCCACTCTCTGAAAGTGCAAAAAAAACCCAAAGGTTTATCCCCTTTTTTTTATTTTTTATTCAGCAACTATAAAAGGCGTACCTCCTTCTCCATTTTATTTTTCACTCTTCATTTTCCCTGCGAACCCATATCCAAAACCAAAAAACTCTCTCTTCAAGCTTCTTTATCTTCTTCGTTAGAAGAAGGCCAACGAACCAGAAAAACTTTTGAGAAAAAACCCCATTGACGCTTTCAACCCTTCTGGTTTTTTACAAATCAAGAACAAATCACATTTTCCAAACCTAAAAAATGGCTTCTGCTTCAAGCTCTCAAGCTTCTGGAAAACAGAAATTTGTTGCTGAACCTTATTTGGAAGATACTCGCGCTCAAATCTGGAAATCACAGGCATTAATTCCCTCCTCTGAACCTAACAAGCATGCTTTTCTTGGACCTCTCCCTGAATCACACGAAGATACATAGAAACTTCAAGACATTTCCCTAGCTACCATAAATATAGCCCTAGGATTTTCGAAAAGGGGCCCTACGAAATGGGGTTTATGAATGCCCCCAATAGGGTCTTTAGGTCCTCACCCCACGCAGAGAACGAACTCTACACCAACTGGCTTAACAAAGTTGAGTTGAAGAAGGGCGAATTCTGGAAATCCCAAGGGATTTATGACCTTATTCAACTGTCGAGATATGGCCCTAGGTACCACAGCCCCGTGCTCATCGCAGCACTACATTTTTGGGAACTCACAACTAACAGCTTACATCTTAAATGTGGCATGCTCACTCCCACCTTGCTGGATGTGGCTGCCATAACTGGCCTTAAACCGACAGGAGAAATTTTCAATCCCAACAACACCACCAATACCTACCAATTCGACTTCAAATGTGCCACATTCTCTGGGTACATTGAAGATCAGCATGTAACTGATAACGAGGAGGTTTCCGACATAGAACACATTGCCTTCCTCACCTTGTGGCTCTCTCTCTATATCTTCTGTTCTTCATCACTCCAAGTGGCCAAAATGTATGTTAACTTGGCCATTCAGCTTCATGAAGGTCGAAACGTATGCCTCAGCAAGCTCATTTTAGGATCTCTCTATGATGCTTTAGGACATGGATCCTTCGACTTGAGAAGACTTGAACCTCAAGCCAAATTACTGGTCTCAGGTCCTATTTGGCTTTTCCAATTGTGGCTCCTTGCCACCTTTGAGTCGAGATTGCAATTGTATTGCCCTAACGACTATGTTGAGATGGTCGAACAGAGGAGAATCGAAGGTGTGAGGCTTGTTGTTTTAAAGCCTAGGGACATAGGTCAATCTACAGAAGACCTGTTCTCCGCTGCTTTCGCCATGTTGCTGAACTGTGATACTTTCACACCTTCAATGGCACCATTCGTTGATAGGACTCATGGACCAAGTTGGTTCACAAAAGAATTTCCTGCAACCTCTATTGAAGATGTCGAAGAAATCAACCAAATCTGGAAAGCTTACTTAACTCCAAACTTTCTGTCGACTAAAATCTCAACTAGAAAGGGCAAAGCTCAATTTGGAATGACTGGATATCAACCAAATTTAGTGGCAAAGCAGTTTGGGTTATGTCAACTTCGACCTGCCCCTTTTTATATAACCTAAAAGGACTTGAAACATCCAGACAATGAAAGAGATTTCTGGAAACGTCTCGACGACACTGCTCAAAATGCTCCCACTTTTATTCCTTTAAAATTTGAACCAACATTTGCTTGCACTAAGGAATTTTTTAAGTGGTGGAGAAATTATTACACATCTAAATCTGCTGATGTCGAAGAAACTACATTGCTGTCGAACCTAATTTCTGCTTTTCCTCCTTCGCAGAATAAGAAAGACAAAAGTCAAGGTATGCACATTCGAGAAATTCAAGCCTTTCAAAATTATTTCGAAACTGTATATGATCCACATTGTCTTAGTCGAACTGTCTCTGAGGCTGCGAAAGTTTTAAAGCAAAAAATTATCGAAAAAATTCCGACAATGCACTTTCCACCTTATGTGACAAATAAATATGATTTTGCTTTGAAATGTAAAATTAAGTTTCCGCCTTTGCCAACCAGTAAACTGGCCTTGGCATTTCGACCACCAATTCCTGAATGGTTTGTGTGTGGTTCGACTATGGCGTTACAAAATTATTTTATAACTAAAACAGCCCAGAAAGTAACTCCGACTAAGCATAACATATACACGTTTAGAGGTGATCTCCATTTGGACATTCAACATGTTCGAATCACATCCCTCATCGAAACAGGTGATGCATAAGACTCTTAGAAATTTTTTTAATTCTTCCTTTCAAGTATGAACTTACTTATATAATTGTCGAATGTCTGTAGCTGTCCCTATTCCAACGACTTCAACTGTTGGTACAACAAGGTCACCCAAAAAGACGTCGAAGAAAGAAACCAGTACTTCTTCGAAACAAAGCAAATTTCAACAAACAAAGAAACAAGAAGTGAGTATCTTTGCAACATCTTCCTCTATGTTCAAACTTTAAATTCGACACCTGACTAATCTTCGTTTTGTAGAGTCGAAAAAGGGCAAGTAGCTCTACTACTGACATTCCTTCCAAAAAATTGAAGAAAACTGATACGCTAACTGTGAGTGATGATTCAGAGGTCAAACTTCTTACCTCTTTGCTCTTTGTAATTATTTGTATTTCCTTTTCTTATTTACGCTGACATGAGTGTCGAATTTTCAGTCTGACAACCCAACAAGCAGCCCTAAACAAACTGAGGTTCCCAAAACTCAAGTTGAAAGGGAAAAAAAAAGAACTCTCAAGAAGCTCTTAAGATTTCATCTCAACAAGCTCCTATCGACCAACAAGGACACGGCAAGGAGGTGCACAAAGGGAAAGCTCAGACGAACCCAGAAAAACCTCTAAAGAAGAAAGTGAAAACTTCTAAGAAACCTGAAAGTGCAGGTTCTCGCATTGGAGAAACAGCTTCAAAGGTAATTGACAAGTTTCTTATCTTCCCTTAATCGTTTTGATTCAATATGACGAAAAACTCATCAATCTATTATAACAGGGAAACGAGGCCAGCAATGTTGAAACTCAACAGAAACAACAGACACCAACTTCGACTCTCTCTCCTTCTATCGAGCCAATAGCTGAGAAAGTAGTCGAGAAACAACAAACCCCAGATAGTCCCATCAACACAACGGGAGAAGCTCTTCATCAACAAATAGAAGATTTGATAGTCAACAAGCCTTCCTCTGATAAGAATGAGCCTGGGAAAGAAGTTCTTGACCATAATCGAGAACAAGGAGATGATGAGATGAATGAAGGTAATCGCACTGCTGGTGTCGAAATTGAGAAAGAAATTCTGGTTCCAACTCCAAATTCAAGTGACAAAGAAGAAGAAGAGGAAAACCAAGATGAAGACGACGAAGAAGAAAAAGATGATGATGATGCTGTTGAATGTGAAGGAGAAGAATCTCAAGGCAATTCAGAGCATGTCGATGAATCACCAAAGGACAATAATTCTTCTAAAGTAATACCTTCGACTAGCGTCACTTTAAGCCAAGAGGAATTGACAGAGCTAAAAAGTAAGAACCCTCTTGAGGCCTTGAAATTAATGTTAAGCAGCAGGGCAGCTTCGACTGACAAGAGACAAAGCTATTCGACTACTTCTGTTGGCGAGATGTTTGAAAGTTCGAAAGAAGATTTCATTTAGGAATTTCGGGCTAGAGTTCTTGAAGTGGATTTGTTTCAGACTGTTGAACAAAACCATATGGTCGCTTTTGAGATCAAAGCCTTGCTGCGCAAACTCAACAATTCAACGTCTAGCAAGTCTCTCATTGGCTTCCTTGTCGAATTTGAGCCTCTTCTGGAACAAATCACAAGGGATTTCCAAAAGAAAAAGAATGATGCTGCGACGAAAGAGCGTGAGGCTAAACTCCAACAAGAGGTATGGGCTGCGGTCGAAGCATCAAACGCAAAAATTTCTTCCTTGGAAGTTCAAGCAGCAAGTGATGCCAAAGAAATAGCTGCCTGTGATGATGTCATTTCCAAATATCAAGAACAGATCAAGAGCCTGCAATTGAAGATTAAGGCAGAGGAGAAGAAGAAAGCTTCGATTCGCAAACGAACTTCCGATTCTTTGGAATCTGTTATTAATGCAGAGGCAACCCTGGCAATCGAACATCTGGAGGAATTCAGCAAGCATGAAGCAGAAGTTCAGAGGATGGTCGAAAACGAGGCCCTTACTGCTACAAGATTGGAGCATGCCAAGGCCGTCTTTGAGAGACTAAAAGCCAATCTTAAGCTTTAGATTGTAACTTTCTTTATTTCCAAACTTTTGTAATTCAACAATGTTCTGGCACTTCTAAACCTCAAAATGCCATATTTGAATTCTCTTTTGTTATTTCAATCTTGCGCTATTTTAATTTCTTGCAATATTGGCTTATACTTTTTCAAATACTTGCCATTTATTCGCAAAACTCGATTATCAGCACCTAATTCTTCAACTTCATAGGCACCGTTAGAAAAATTTTGTGTAATTCGAAATGGTCCCTCCCAATTTGGTGACCATTTGCCTAAGACTCTATCTTTTTTGTCCATAGGCAATACAACTTTCCAAACCAAATCTCCTAAGGCAAAGGTTTTTAACTTAACTTTTTTATTATAAGCGTTAACCACTCTTTCTTTTTGCCTTGTAAGGACATCTAACGCAATTAACCTCTCTTCGTCTAAATCAACCAACTCATCTAAAATCATATTCCAATAATGATCTGATGGGATTTCAAATTGTCTTTGAATTCTGGCTGATTGGAAACAAATTTCGACTG
The DNA here is from genome assembly GCA_963573325.1 of Astragalus glycyphyllos. NCBI lineage: Eukaryota > Viridiplantae > Streptophyta > Magnoliopsida > Fabales > Fabaceae > Astragalus > Astragalus glycyphyllos. The sequence goes on along the minus strand of OY754312.1, from coordinate 61,534,844 downwards.
GTAAAACTGCATCATGTCCAAACGTCAACCTAAAAGGAGTAGTATTAATTGACTCTCTAGGAGAATTTCGACAAGCCCATAACACTTGATCAAGAGTTTTATGCCAATTTTTAGGCAATTGCCCAATGTGCTTTTTAATCAGATTAATGACAATCTTATTGGCTGCTTCGACTTGACCATTGGCTTGTGCATAATATGGCGTCGAAGTTAATAACTTGAAACCAGTTTCAGAGGCAAACTCTACCAATTTTCGTCCAATAAAAACTGAACCTTGATCTGTAGTAATGGTTTCTGGAATTCCAAACCTATACAAGATATGGTTTTGAATAAAATTAATAACTGCCTCTTGAGCAACATTAGATAAAGGAATAGCCTCTACCCACTTAGTGAAGTAATCTATCCCAACCAATATATAACGATGTCCTTTCGACGAAGTTGGTCTAATTTCACCATTCAAATCTAAAGCCCAACCTCTAAACGGCCAAGGTTTCACTATTGAATGTAGCTCATTTGCAGGTACATGTTGAATTCCTGCATGTTTTTGACATTCTTGGCAACCTTTAGCAAAATCTATGCAATCTTTTAACATAGTTGGCCAATATAGACCTTGTGGAAATAAAAGCCATTTCATCTTGTGACCTGCTTGATGAGATCCACAAGTTCCACTATGAGTATTGGAAATTGCCAAATATGCCTCACTTTCACTAAGACATTTAAGCAGAACTCCTTCAGGAGTCTTTTTGAACAATTCATTTCCAATAATCACATAGCTCAAGACTCTATACTTGACTTTCCTACTAGTCGTTCCTATTGGATTTTCCAAGTATTCGACAATTTGCCTACGCCAATCATCACTTGACATACTGTCAATGGCAAAAACTTCAACTTCAAAATTTTTGGTTTTAAAATTACAAATTTCAAGTGGTAACATATTCAACTCATCTGCCCCCCCCCAAGTTTTGGCATTGACGATTCAGCCATAGAGAGGTCTGTCGAATTATGTTTGTCTTTGATTTCTATTAATTCTTCCAGTTTCTCCTTAGAAATTTTATAGCCTGAAGCAATTTGTGCCAAATCATTTGCCTCTTGGTTGTCAATTCGAGACACATGTTTAATGTCAACATTATTGAATTGTTTTAACATAGCATTGGCAGTCACGAAATACACTATTAGGTTTTCTTTAATACACTTGTATTCTTTAGTTAATTGCGTCACAACTAATTCAGAATCCCCTTTTATTTCGACGTCTTTTGCCCCCAATTCTAGCAAGATCTCAAGTCCTGCTATCAAGGCTTTGTATTTTGCCTCGTTATTGGAGCAAAACTCTTTGATTCTATATTTGTACTTCGTTGGGATTTTTGTTGGAGAAACAATTAAAATCCCAATTCCAGTCCCATTTTTATGGCTGGAACCGTCGAAATATAACTTCCATGGTTGAACATCCACAAAACTTAGCATTGCTTCGACCAAAGAGTGATCGACTATAAAATCAGCCACCACTTGGCCTTTAATTTCTTTTAATGGTTGATACGTTAGTGAATACTCAGAAAGCGCTAAAGCCCATTTGCCAATTCTACTATGTAGTATTGGCTTCGACAGCATATGTTTAATAATATCAAAATGCAAGTAAACATAAACATCAGCTGGTTTTATGTATTGCTTTAGCTTTGTACATGAGAAATACAAACAAAGGCACAGTTTCTCTATTGGATGGTACCTTGTTTCAGCATCGTTTAAAACCCTACTGAGGTAATAAATGGCTCTTTCGACACCATTTTCATCCTCTTGTGCTAACATACTACCTATTGTCAGTTCTGATGCTGCTATGTACAATTTCATCACCTTATTTCTAATAGGAGGTAATAAAATAGGTGGCTTTATCAAATAAGACTTGATCTCATCCAAGGCTTTTTGGTGTTCTGGATCCCATTTGAACACATCTTTCTTCAATCGCAGTAATGGCGAAAAAGCTTGAGTTTTACCACTTAGATTTGAAATGAACCTTCTAAGAAAGTTGATCTTTCCCAATAGAGACTGAAGTTCTTTCTTGGTCGAAGAGGCTTTCGTTTCCAAGATTGCTTTTGTCTTGTTTTGATTGATTTCAATGCCTTTTTTGTGCACAACAAACCCTAAGAAATCACCTGCACGTACACAAAAGGCACATTTAAGTGGATTCATTTTCAATCCATATCTTCTCATCCTTTCGAATGATTGTCGAAGGTGGTCTATATGACCACTTTCTGATGAAGATTTAACAACAATATCATCTATGTAAACTTGCATAAAATCTTCTATAAAATCATGAAACACAGAATTCATTGCTCTTTGGTACGTAGCACCAGCATTTTTTAGGCCAAAAGGCATTACTACCCATTCATAAACGCCTAAGGCCCCTGGGCATCGAAATGCTGTTTTCGACACATCTTCTTCAGCAATGAAGATTTGATTATATCCAGAATTTTCGTCAAGCATACTCGGATAATCAAATCCCGCTGCTGAATCAACTAACATTTCTGCCACTGGCATAGGATATTGATCCTTAGGTGTAGCATTATTTAGGTCTCTAAAATCTATACAGACACTAAGAGTCCCATTTTTCTTAATAACTGGAACTATATTAGCTAACCAATCTACATACCTTGCAATTCTGATGAACTTATTTCTGAACAACCTTTCAATCTCCTCTTTGATCTTCGACATGATTTGTGGTGCAAATCTCCTTGGTGTTTGTTTCACTGGTTTCTTATCTGGCCGAATTGGCAGCTTCAACTCCACCATTTCTCGATTTAGACCTGGCATCTCGTTGTAATCCCAAGCGAAACAATCTTTGAATTCTTTTAAAAGTTGAATAGTTCGAACTTTCAAGTCTTTATCGATCTTAGCACTGATATATGTTGGCCTTTTTGTAGAGCCATCTCCCAAGTCAATTTCTTCCAAGGGATCTTGTGCTTGTATCTTCTTGGTCGAACCCATTGGGTCTTTTTCGAAACCTAAAGGCTCGTCATCATAAACACAGTCAAGCCTTTGGTCTTCGACAATGTCTTCTTTATCATTATTCTTACTGGTTTCGACAACCTTTTTCTGATGCATTTCGGCTTCCGAAGCCGCATTTTGCTTATTCTCGTCCACATAGGCCGTAATCCTATCCCAAGCACTAGGCTTAGACATATTTAAATATCTACGAATTCCCACCCTGTTGGTGGGATTGTACCTTCTGGGTAATTTCCTTCACCTATTATCTCCCTCTCCCAAATGAATCCATGAGTTGGGTGAAGTTTGACTGAGGAAAAAGCATTATCTTGGTGAACATATCCAAGTTCAGAAGGTAAGCATGGCGCAATATTCGCCAGTTGCTTGTCGAAGGTCTTCTTTGTTATGTTGTTTACTTCTGCCATGAAGTAACTCTGATCCCCTTCAACATTTTCTATTAATCCATCTTCTCTCTAGATGGTAAGTCTCTGGTGTAAGGTTGATGGCACTGCTCCTACTCCATGTATCCATTCTCTGCCAAGCAGCAGGGGAATGGCCAGATTTTCCTTCATAGTTAGTAAGTATCACATTGTGTGGCCTTAAATCTGTATCAGATTTGCCAATCTTTTTTAGAAAATATTGTGGCATCAGATTCACTGCTGCACCACCATTGACCAGAACTTTGTTTAACCCTACATTGTTGACTTTCGCTTGAATGATCAGAGGTTTGAGATGGCTCTTCATTCCCCATCTGGTCTTTCGAACATGGCATGCTGTTCTTCGACGCATCCATTATTCATGACATAATAGCAAACTTGCTTGTGGATAGCCATATCTTCGTTGAAGTCTTCTTCGACCTCACTGACTTCTGAAATCACATCATATTCAATTGGAAGAATTGAAACGACATTACACAAAACATCGAAGTCTGGTTCAGAATTTGAGAAATTAGATTCCATTTCTTCGTCTTCTAAATTGAGACCTTCTTTGACAGTTGACAAAGGTGGGAATATTCTCTGTTGCTGGCTTTCTAGCCATTTCGACAGATGTCTGCTTACCTTTTCCCTTTTTTGAACTTTCAGCATTCCTTGAGACATCAACCCTCTTTTGGCGTTGGTACCTTCGCCATTGTGTTCTGGTCATAGGGTTTTTACCCTTGTAGTTGTTATTGTAGGCATACTTGTTAGATTCAGATACCTTATTTTTACTAGCAGCACTAGTACTTCCTTTGACCATCTTTGTGGGCTTGGTTTGGTATCCAGCATTCCTCCCACCAGAGTACACCCATTTCTCCACTGGTGACCTTGATGTTGGAACAAAAGTCCTAACTTGATCTTTCTGAGAACTTTTTGTTGGAGGTACAATCTTGTATGGTATACCTCTTTTGTCGAAACTGAACTTTGGTCTGTTGTCAAACCATTTCCCTTTCCGCTTCAATTGAGGCTTGAAGCCTTCAAAGCTTTTTGCAGCATTTTTGTCGAAGACAGAACTACACCTTGGGCACAGCATCACCTCTATGTTGCTTATCTTGCAACGGTTGAGGAAATCAATTAATTCCTCTTCTGCTCTGGGATAAGCAACCTTCATTTTTTCATCATATTGGTCTTCAGTAACCATTTCGACCTCAACCTTTGGGCCTTCAGTAGTCCCTTTCACGTTGGCATTTCCAGCAATCTTTCCAGCAGTGGCTTCAATAACCATTATCTCGACTGGTTCAGCATACATTGCATCCATTGCCGGAAGAGGATAAGTGTCAATCTGTATCGGAGGCTTTGATTTTCCGCCAAATTTCAGCCTGCCTTCGTTAAGAGCCTTCTGGACTAGGTCCCTGAAAAGAACACAACGAGAAGTGTTATGGCCTAAAAAGTTATGGAATTTGCAAAAACCTCTTTTCTTTTGTTGTTCTAATGGTGGTATTTTCAGGCCCTTAGGCACTAAAATTTGACCATCAGCAACTAAAAGATCAAAAATCTCATCACATTTAGTAACATCAAAGGTATAAGTCTTTGCAACAAACTTATCATTTTTAGGTTCGACAGGATTTTTCCCATCTGATGGCCTTAACAATTTGCATGTATAAGGAGGGCAGGAGGCCCAGGTTTTAATTCTGCAGCATTGACCTCATTTTCTTCGACATCCTCATAGGCTATGTCGAATTCTTGGTCGATGTCGTTAGTATCGACATAAGCAACTTTCTCTTTTTTTATGGAAACGACTAGTTCTAGTTTTTTCGGCTTTAAGCCTTTCGACTTGTCGAACCCTATCGGCCAATTGTGCCATATCTCTTAAGTGTAGAGTATCTTATTTCTTTCTAATAGAATAGTCTAGGCCACCAGCAGGCATTTCGACTAACTCATGTTCAGGCACTTGAGCAAAATCACCTTGCTTTGAGAAGTCTGAACCTATTCAAATAATCATCAATAGACTCTTCCACTTTACGTCGAACACTAGCCAATTCTTTAAGACTAATCTTAGATTGGCCCATATAGAATTGCTCATGAAATGCCTTCTCTAACTGCCCCCAATTGAAAATGAAATGTGGGGGTAAAGTGGTGAACCAAGTAAAAGCATTCTTAGTTAGAGAGTTTGGGAAATACTTCATCCTTAAGTTTTCATTATGTGCTATGTCTCCTGCCTCTGTTAAATAACGGGCAACATGCTCGACAGTAGATTCACTAGTTTCTCCAGCGAATTTTGTGAACTTAGGGATTTTCCATCCCCTAGGAAGTTCAGTTTGTAAGACATACTCCGACAATGCTGACACAAAATTAGGCCTATGTAGGCCTAAATTAAGACCATTCTGGGCTAGAATAGTTTCGACAAGATTAGTCAAATTGTTTTGGGCTCCAAAATTATTTTGTTGAACTTGCCTAACCACTTCATCAGCATTTTGGTTTCTATTAACCAACAACACATCAAGAATTGGTTCGATTTCCCTTTGTACAGGTTGTTCGACAACTAGTTGTTGCCTCTGATTTATGGGAATTCCATTGTTAGGCCTTTCTAAAGGGTTTTCGACAGTCCTGACATTCTGATTCTGAAGATCCTGTTGGTTACGCAATGGTGGAGTTCTAAAGAAATCAGCAATTCTCCCCATTTGGGTTGCTAACATTTGGTAACTATTGTTCGTGTTTTGGATCAAGGGGTTAAACACTGTACCTATTTGTTGAGTCAGCAAATTAACCATGTCGTGGTTGCTATCATCCATTTGTTGTCTTAGCACTAACAAGGACGACGTGGTTAATGAGGGTTGGTCGTTTCGACTATAAATGCTCTCTGCTGAACTGCGAAGAGGAGAAAATGCCGAGCCATTTGTTGGCATACCATATGGGTAATCCCTATTGATCATAGGTAATGTAAATTGTGGGATGAATGGATTAACCATTGGAGGGCTTGGTGGCACAGAAGCCATCGTATTAGACTGTGTCAACGCTGCAGTGGTCGACATAGACACAGGAGCAGTTACCCCTATCGTCGTCGAAGATGGCATAGAAGCGGTTACTCCTACGACATTTGCAGCGCCCGCGTCACTAACCGACGCTTGTTCTTGTGAACTTTGTGCATTGGATACAGGATTTAAAACAGGGCGAACCATTTCTGGAAAACGTTTGCCACTTCTTAAATGCATACAAAGATTAAATCACAAGTTTTTTAATTTAAGAACAAACTCAGTAAAATTTCAATGGAAGAAATCGTTTCAAATTGTTTTGAAACTTAGCACAAACGGTCCCACTGAGCCAAAATTAGGAATACAAATTAGTCTATCACTCCGCATTTCCTATTTGAATATTTTACTAACTAAAATGCTTAAGTGCGAGATTATTTGAAGAGACGGTGGAGATTCAAATTCATCATTTTTATCGAGAGACAAACTTTTGTAACAAAAAAAAAGTAATAATATATGTATATGTATATGCAGGTGCGGGCCCGAAGCGAGCTGGGCACCGTAGTACCAATACCCGAGTCCGCGCCCAAATGTGCGGATAATTACCTGCCCATTTGCGGGTATCCCATGGGCATGAACTCAAGTGCCTTCCCTAATTTACTTCCTGTGGTGTTGAATTCTTTGTTGCTTGCTGATGTTTTAGGGACTCATTTTGTGAGACTTTAGTTTTTTGTTTTATTTTCTTTCGTAACCAAATTAGAAAAGATTACTCAATTTTACTTGTGAATTGAGTCAAATATTCTGTCACCACACTTGAAAATTATTCTGCATTAAATCATTTACAGAATCAATAAGAAGAAATTAATTTAATGCATATAGTAAAAGTTAATGTGATCAATTTACTCTTTTTTTGTCTACTCAGATGAAATGGATCAACCAGATTTCTGCAAAGGTAGGATAAGGGATGCCCTTTCCCGAGTTTGTAGAAAGCAACATTTTTGGATGCAAGAACTTAAAAGGTTTCAATTAGATGGTAGTGTTATCATCTTGGAAAATCAAGGTGTATCTTACCTCAGAAAGTCACACTAACTCAAAATGACTCTAAGGAAACAAAAAATTTCAAGTTCTAATGGCTGATATGCATCCAGAATACGGTAAAATCAACATAAATGAACTCTAACATTAAGGTGGAAAAAGACACCTAACTTTTAGTGATTTTAGGCTTAAAAATGAGAGAAAATGTAGAAAAATATAGTGTAAAAATATGAGAAAAAATGAGAGATGATAGAGATAGAGACAAAAGCATGTCTTTTTCTGCCCTAAAGTTAGAGAACTATACCCTAATATCAACATCATTGAAGATTATGCATCTTCTGAATCGATTCAAAAGGACGTGTGCATCTTGTCTAAATTTTGGAGTAATCATTGTGATGAGGACAACATAAGGAGGCATCCCCACAAGTATTCATCAAAATAATTTTGAAAAAGTAATTTCAAAATCTCAACGGAAGAGACTGAAACATCAATCTTAGAAAGCTTCTAACACTTGTAAATGTAATTAATGAACCCGCTCGAGCTGCTAGATCAAAGCAATCAAAATGATGCCTTTGTTTGAAGGGTTTTTGTTCATGTCTCCTCTTGTTTGTAATTTTTTTCTTTTTCTTTTTTAAAAAAAAATTTGTGAAGTGTTTCTTTTGCACTTCATTTTTTGAAAAAAAAAACTACTACGAAACGAATAATACAAGAAAGATCAGTCAGAATAAGGCGTTCCCAATTTCTTCTGTTTTCTATCTATTTCTATGCAAAACAGGTCTATATTTGTCTTATCCTGAATGAAAGGTTTATCCAACTTAAACCACACAATATGAACAAAGTTCAGTATCATTACAGCAGTGACATCAACATTTTTAAGGTTTTTGGTCAAGTAGACTTACTTACAATTACATCATTTTTCCTCATTAGCCCCAAGAAGGTCTCTGAAAGCCTGCAAATTGTCCAGATGACATTTAGGACACATGGATCTGTTTTGAAGTTCCTCAGCAAGTGAATTATATGTTGCTTCTAGTTCAGAAGACTGCGTGAATCCAGTTAAGAAAATAGTTGCTCCAATGATGCAAATCAATTAAATCTATGATAGCAAAGATTAATAATACAAAGATCTTAAGAACAACTATAACTTGTAATGAAACAAATTTGAGCTGGGGTTGTAAACTTTACAAATTCGTCTTCATTTCTTCTCTTTTTGTTTTTGTATTCACTTTTCACTATTTTGATGAAATTCACAGAATGCCGAAATTCTAGATAGTAAACATTTGGATTTTGGCTAGAATGTTCTTTTATTGATCGAATTTCTAGGGCCACGGCTCAGCATGAATCATGCCAAAACTGTATCTTTATATGATATTGGACCACACTCATTAAATTGACTGATGCACCTTCTTGATATGACATTGTGATCGGAATTTTACTTTTCATTTGGTAAAATTATTTCGAGATTTCGGGTTGTGTAATCTACAAGGCAGAGATTATAAAAACAACAGTTATAAGGATATATGGTGAGATCCTGCAATTCTTTTGTTTCTTTGACTATCAGATTCATTAAAGACACCTTTCTTTCAAAATCAGTCAATTCACGCTGGACCTGCAGCAGGTTGTCCTTACCATGAGAAACAGCAAATATAGAAAAGGAAAATATTTTGGGAACCTTGATTTTCTAGCATTTGAGTTTGAACTTACGTTCTTATAAATTTTCTGTTGGGCTTGGTATTCTTCATCCTCTTTAGTTGCTTGAGATATTATCTCCGAAAGCCTACTTTCAAGATCCCTTAAAGCAACATCAGCATCATTCTCTTTCATAATTACCGGTGTTGGATCTAAAACAAAGTCAAAGTTAGTTAAGAAGCGCATTCAGACGTTGAGCATAAGAAGTTATTTAAAATTCAAAGATAGAGAAGGAGAAACAGATGTTGAGCATAACAAGCGCATTCAGACCTATAATAAAATTAGGCAGATAAATGACTGGATTGCTTGAAGAAATCTTCAGCTAGGTTTAATATTAAATCATGACTTACAATCTCTAATATCAGGAAATTAGTAATTAGGGAAATTACGAATAGAGGGAAATACTACATATCAAACATGAATTATTTATAGAAAATATGGAGCACCTAAATATAAGGTATGCAGTAGATATTAGAGGTAGATTTCTAACAGAATTTGAGATGGGCTATAAAGAGATATGGAGAGAAGATAAGGGGTATTTGTTTAGTTTAAGATCGAATTTTGGAGGGAGGTCTTACGCTCTTGATGTAGGTAGACACATCAAGGAACTTTTATTCACTCTGTCTTCCCAACTAGGGTTCATCACTGATGCGGGCTAAAGGATATAACATGAACAAACTAGCTCTCACAAACTTGAAGTAGCAAATTGCATTGTATTGGTCCCTAAAAGTGTCCATGTGCACAAACTAGCTCTCAAATGTGTCAAATACTTTACAAATATGCCGTCATCTTCACAATTTTGTCTTTCCATCAATTACATATAATAATGTATAACAAAATAATTAATGTGGAATATTAACCACAAGTGTACATTTAGTAGGCCACAGTCACATGTTGCCTACTTGATAAAAGGATGGATTTGTAAGACAAAGGGATTTGTGAAGTTGATGCACTCTTGAACTATTTTAATATCTTGGGACTAATTTGTGCACATGGACACTCCCACGGACAAAAGGAAAACAGGTTGCCACTTTTTTAGGACCAAATTGTATGTTAACTTGTATCCTCTGTATTTAAAACTGTTGAGTGGACTAAAAAAGCAACATATTGTACAATGAATTATGTACCTATTAACACACGGGGGAGAATTTCTCAAAATATGCATTCAATTTTAAATGTTTAGTAAATGAAAACAATGTTTAGGTTCACCAAAATCAGCACTAGAAATATACTGCTGAATCCTGACCAGACAAAGTAAAAGGTAATCTCTTTCACAAGCATACTCTAGTTCTGCGCTTCACATGACCACTTACTAATATTAAGCATAGGATAAAAATCACCATCTATAAAATGAAAGAATGACAGAACCTCTAGAAGCTGTGCATTCTACTGCATCAATGTCGGAATTAATGATGTTTTCTTGAAATTTCCTGTATAAAATGAGGGATCAATAACTGTTCTAAGGTTGTGAAAGCTGCTGCTATAAAGGTATACTTTAGAAAAGAAACTTGTCAACTTCTGCATTGAGTATTAAATAAGTGACTAGGAGTAGGTACATGAATGAAAGTTATCAGATAAGATTGAGAATATGCCTCATGTATGTGAAAGTTTATGATATGGCAAAGTTTCAATAGTTATGCAACAGAGTCTAGATTTTCACAACATATCTTGATCAATTACTAAGTAGCTTTGGGGGTTTTAGGTGGTTGTTTTAAGAGGTCAAAGGCCTCAAAAAATTTGTCGCGTAGAAACCCACGTATTTGCTTGTAAATAAGCCAAGCAGCAAAAACTATTATAATGTTACGAACATACAAGACAGAATCACAATATAACCCATTTTCTAAACTAGTAAAAGCAGACTCAATTTTTACAAAAAAAGGAGATACCAGGCAGGAAACCTCTTGATAACAAAGTAGTTCTAAAAATTTGAATAGATATGGTCAAACCCCACCATGAATCAGCAACATTGGTTCAGAGAAGGTAATAAAAAGATCAGTTCCAAAAGATGAAAATGATAATGGAAGCATATTATATAATATTATATTTTGCTTTTCAAAGGTGATAACACAACTGCTATTTATTGACGTGCGCAACATTTTAAGAACACAATACAAAGTATTTTTTTCAAAGAGATGAACCTTATTTCGGCATTCAGGTCAAGCATGTAGTGGATGAATTCCTCACTGCAGGGAAAAAACAAGAAAAGAAAACTTTACAAGCATGCAAGACTTGTGAAATGTATTATTGTGTTTAAAAAATTATTGGAACAAGCAAAGGAGATTGCAAATGCGGCATTACCGTAAAGTCTCTTCTTCACCCTTTTGGTCATGAAAGCACAATTTACAGAAGATACAAGAATGAGTAAGATTCATTAAAGTTCATATCCCAAAAACAAAGATGATTGTTAATGGAGTAAACCCTCAACTTAGACCCTAAATAAACAAGCATCGTCTCTTCTACTTGGTCTCTAAACTATGTGGAAATAATAAATAAAGTTTGTGATAATCCTTCCATTAGTCCCTAAAGTTTTGTGAAATCCGGCATAATAACAGGTTAATTACAAGACTTTAGAGACTAATTAGAGCAATTTCACAAACTTGATGGACTACTTATTATTATCAAATAGTTTAGTGACAAAATATTGTTAATTAGGGACTAAATTTAAGGTTTATTCATTGTTAATGAGTGAATACCTTGAGAGTTTCTAAATCAGATTCCACAACAGACACGTGATCCTTAGTTAAAGAAACCCTAGCCTGCGATCACATTTTCAAATTAGGAAACAGAAACACAATTGAAACAAGTTAGAGTACAGTAGCAACTAGTAACTTTTGATTACTAACTAACAACCTCTAGGGTTTGAACCGAAGATTCACTCATGAACAATTGAACTTCAAAGCCTTTAAGATCCTGTTCAACAAGTTCTTTGCAGCGTTTGGTTTTTTCAAGCTCTGCATTGACGACGCTCAAATCGGATGTAAGCGTCTCGATTTGCTTTCTCAGAGTAACTACTCTTCGTTCTGAGAAACAATGTCATTGTTATTATTCGTCATTTTTTTTAGCAGAAGAAATTGAGGTGCAAAGAATCAAATGAAAAAACGAGAAACAAACGCAGTTGATTTTTCTCGGGAAAGGAAAAGTAGAGAAACCGGAAAGCGTACCTCCTTGAGATTTCTCGGTGGCGAAATTGCGGATGAGGCTCAGCAGTTGTTTCTGCGGATCAATTCCCGTTCCCGCCATAACTGTTCTTTCTCTCTCACTTCCGTAGCCTAAGCTTATAGGTGTGAAGAAAACTTATACTAAAATAATATGAGATACCTTCAAATTTGAATTAATGTGAATATTAAAATATATGATATTCATAACTCATTAATATTCTAAATAATAAATATATAGAATCTAAATTTAAATATCATTTAGATCCGTGTAAGTATAGCAAGTTTTTGTTTTAGTTCGTGTAGCTCTTTATAATAGATACTTTTATAAGTTGTAGGGAATTTATAAAAAGTATCTATTATAGTTCGTGTAGCATTCATATTTTAATCCTATGTGACAAAGGCTGACATGGGAATGAGGCTTACGTGGCATGCCAATGTATGAAGGAATGGTTTTTTGATCAAATCGGTATTGATTCATTCAACGAACGGGCGAGACCTGAGCAATACACGCAATGGCACCAAAACAGACCAATAGGCACAACGGCGAAACAAGCAACCAAACAGACCCAATAAAACAAGGCCCACAACTAAGTCACTAAACAACGGAAGTACGCGCACACGTACAACAAAGTGTAACTCAAACGCATTAGATCACCTTCGATCTGAAGATAAAGCAAACTGCAAACTCGAATCCTAAAAGTACAAGGCGATAAATCTAAGATTTGTAGATGTAAGTAGCTAGTCTCTATAAATTGTCATGCCCCACTCTACGTCAATCTCCTAGACGGTTCTATTCTAGTCCTCATATAAGATCTACAAATTGTACCACCTCTGTGGAAGTGGAACGTACTTTGCCACAATGTCCCTCGGCATCCTCAATAGTCTCGTCCGGTAAGTCTAATCCCCAACATAAATTTATACAAGCATATGCAGAAAAATAGGGGCAATGATGCTTGTACCAAAAAGATGGGATGAGAACTATAAACAACATCTAAACATGTTATGTAATTCATCCAACCATATACTTTTCCTGATATGACAATTGACTTAATGTGCATCCATTTGGTCTTGTAATTTCTCTTATGACCTTTGACTTACTGTAATATGTTTTTTATACTAGACCCTGGTCATATCTACTATCTATACCCAAACATGTACCCTTTTTGGATGATACCTAACTCACTATGTATGCTCTAAAGTCTATCCTCTGGCCATGGATCTTGATGGCTAGACTTGTATCCCTTTCTGATGATACCTAACTCACTATGGATTCTCTAAACTCTAGACCCTAGCCATAGATCCTTATCCCACCAACTTTCCCGCCACTTGTTTGTCCCCAAAGGAGTCTTATTGTTATGAGTCCTAAACCCGCCACTTATCTGAGTAACTTGTAACGTTATCGATCCGGATATAAAAATATATAAATTATAATGATGTATTTTTATAAAAATAAATATATAATATGAGTCCTAGACCTCGTATGCCCATAAATATAGTAGTGGTCCTAGAAAAAAATGCAATCTATATGGATTATTTTCTTAATAATCTCATATACTTAGATTTGTTTTGGTCACGACTGGCTTGTTGTCATGGTTCTGTCAGATTGCTGTTATGCTGTTATGGGTTTTTTTTCCCTGTAGTTGTGTTGTCTTGGATTTTGCTGGTTTGCTGTTAGGATGTCTCCAGTGTACAGCATCTCTGCTGTTTTTCCTGTTGTTGTATTGTTTCACACCTTTTAACACTTGTATCAAAGTGAAATTGGCTTTGTCGCCTCATTCTCCTTAGGGAACTCTTTTTCCCCCTTGGGTCTTTTTCCTACGGAGATTTGGCCCAAAGAGGTTTAACGAGGCCCCAAGTTAATGTACGAGTTAGAGTCTCCTTGTACTCCCCTTAATTCAATCCTTCTTATAAAAAATACTTAGATCTGTACCTTGTGCTATCATTACTCAAATAAATGGTTCATAAATTAGGAACCTAAATGCGTATAACAAACATCTCAAGTAATCAGTCAATCAATCAATCAATCAATCAATCATACAATCAACAAAATAATATAGAACTTTCTTATGTCTTAACCGGTCTCCGACATCTTAAACTTCACTTAACCTTATTCCGAGGAGTAGTCACTTAATATAGAACTCTTTAGGTGTCATTGACTTTTTAATTCTTGTACCGTACGCACTGAGGGATACCAACCTTATCTGTAGTAGTCACCTAACTTGTACCGTACGCACTGAACGAACTTGAACTCGATCTGAAACACAAGAACACACACATAACCTTCCTAGAAAGGTATTTTATGAGAGAGATTTTAGTGTGAGTTCTGAAGTCAAATATAAGTCACAAGAAAGGGGATTTGAATTGTGACACATTTTAAAATCCTTTTCTAGACTCAAATTCTTTCAGAAGCTTGTTTGGTTGATTTAAAGGTGACTTTAAATATTATGTATTGTTCAGAAGAGATAATTTGTTCTTAAAGAATTTCTTTAAATTACTATTGCTTTAGAAAACTTGTGAGTGATAAAGACAGTAAAGAAAGCTGTAAAGATCACACAGAGATTTATAGTGGTTCACCCAACTCGCCAAGGGCTACATCCACTCCTCAAACCCAGTGAGATTTTCCACTATTTTCAAAATAGTTTTACCAGCCAAAAATCGCTACACCCTGATAGTTTTCTTAACACGACTCTATCTATAGTCCCACTAGTTTTTTTTTTCCAAGTCTAGGAACTTAACCTCGAAGAAAAACTTTTTAGCCCTCTTCCCCAACAATACAACAACTGTGCTTATTGCTTAGAAGGTACATACATAAAAATATGTTCGGTTCTGAACTGGGATAAAAAGATAGCTTACTTAAAATACATTTTATTGTTGACACAAAGCTATGAACACACTCAACAAAGTCTCAGATATGTTGATTTGTAGTGAGTGTGTTTAGGAGAGAGTGTAGACTTACTCAGAGGCTGCCGAGAAGCATTTGATGTTTGGACCAATTTTTGTGTTGTCTCCCTTGGAGAAGTTCTGAGGTCTCAATGTTGTATTTACAGACAAATTGCTCCAAAAGAGCTCTTGAAATGCTTTAACAAAGAGAATTATAGCCATTGTGCCTTTGGCGCCTAGACTGGTACTGTAACGCCCTAAAATTTAATCAAATTATTTCGAAGTTGGATTGCCGTAGGATGATTGTAAGAATTGAAATTATGGGCGTAGTAGCTATGTTGAAAACGAGTTAGATGATAATCACGTGTTGTGGGCTAGTTAAAAATAGCATTGGGCTCCCTTCCTATGTGGATAAAGTCCCAAATAATTTAGCCCATTATGTTTCTCACTTATTATAAGTGGAGAGGATTAATTTAGGGTTGAGAGAGAGAGGAATTTCGGATTAGAGCAGCCACCAAAGAGAGAGAAAAGAAGAGAGAAAACAATTCCAGTTTTTCTCAAACCTGTCACCGTAAAATTGCGATTCCGGTTTCGTTAACCGTTGGATCGTCTTCGTTTTTGGGCAGAAGGTTCGTAAGATATAGTTCTACACTTTCACCGTTCGGATCTTCGAAACGAGTTCTGAGGAGAGAGATATTGGCTTCGCACTGAAGCTGCAGTTTGGGGGAGTCGCCGTATTCGGAGATCGAGGAACGAGGCTAGGAGGGAGTTTGCGCCACCATAGTTGAGGTAAGGGTGGGCTTAACCTTGATAATGGGTTGATGATAATTATGTGTGGGTAGTCTAGGGTTTTGTTGAATTGTTCGTGTCGTTGCATATCGTGTTTTCGTTGAGATTGGTGCTTTGATGATTATTGCACGTTATTGTGATTTGTTTCGTTATTTGTTGTTGCGTGATTGTTGTATCACGATGATGGTGTTGTTATTGTTCGTGTTTTTGTTGTTGCTGTGCGTGGTTGATTGTTGTTGTCGCGTTGTCGAATTGTCGTTTTTGTTGTGGTGGTTGCGGTGTCGTTGCCGTTAGGGTTTGGTGTTTGGCAATTTAGCGATTCTGGACACAGGTTCGGTTTTTCTAAAACTGGCGCTGTTTGGTTGATCCAAAAATTATGAGGTTGATTGTTTTTGAAAATAGACTTAACGCCGGTCGTTTTGGCACTGGTTTCGTCAAATTCGGAGTTGTATAGCTCGAGTTATAGGTGATACAAGTTAGGTTAAAATTCTGGAAACGATTTGGGTATAGATTCGGTATTTCGGTGACTGGGAACGTTGTATTGACCGAAAAATTATGTGGTTTATTTTTCTGGAAAATAGACTTAATGCTTGTTAATTTGGCACTGGTTTGGTTGCGTTTAGAGTTGTGTAGCTCGAGATATGAATTCCACAAGTTAGAGTAAGATTCTGGAAACAATCTGGACACAGGGTCAGTGTTTTGGTTACCACGTTTTCAAAAGAACTCCTTTTCGAACGAATCCAATTTCTTTGAAAACTAGACAAAATTTGCCCCAGTTTATGCACAAGTTTCATGCAATTTGATTGAGTCTTGGTCACTTTGGAATTGCTTGAATTTGAAGGACAGAAACTGTCCTCTTTTGCAACTAGCCTGTGTGCTTTTCGAAAACTGTACCTATTGGACACTCTCCTTCAAAAACTGAACTTAGGGATGATAACCAGACCCATAGGGCTTTCCAACAAGTATTTATTTGTTGAAATCCGATGTCGTTTGCTATTTTAATTAATTCGCTGAAGTAGGTACGATGTGCCTAGGCGCTGTGCGCCAGTCTTGTGCGTGGTGTGCGTGCGTTATGTCCGCGTTGTGGAGCCGTCTGGTGTTAATATTTCAGGTGCGGTGCTGGAATGCTCAGGAGAGTTTAGTGGTAGCTGTGATGCTACAACTTGGTGCTATTTTTGGTGAAATCATTTGTTTTGATTCTGGTGATATAGTATTTATTTTAAATACTTGTTATGGTGAGTTGGTGCATAATCATGGTGTCGCATTGTCATATGCATGTTTTGGTGATATAGGCTCTGCCTCTGGTGTTTGTTGGTGATATGCCCGTCGTGGCTCATTTTGGTGATCGGTACCGCATGCATATGCCCACTGGAGGGGTTGCATATCATCCCATTGTCTATGAATGTTATAATTTTGGTGGTTCACTGTCAAATGGATTTTTCCTTTGGTATCTGGTGCTGTGATATGGTGTAATTGTATTGTGTTGCTGTAGTTACCTGATGCTAGCATATTTTTATCATCTGCTTATTATCTCTGTTAGACTCACCCCTTCTGCTTGGAATGTTGCTCTCATGCGGCAACGCTGCAGGTGATCGCTAGTGCTCGTGGAGGAATTGTTAGGTTTTGCTTCCTCTCTCGTTTGGGTCTGTGTCAGCTCTGATATGTAGCACCGGGGAGTCGTTAGTTATCGTTTTGAACTATTATTTTAGTTATTGGAAATTGTTTTAATTTATTTTGGAGATGTCTTTAATTGTTAATTCTGGAGATGTTTAAACTGGTTAATATTTCCGCTGCTTGGTGATTTCTTTTATATAAATTATTTTGGAGATTTTCCTTTTTTAAAAATGGTGAAAAAATGTAGCGCCCTTCGAGGTGACTCTGATAATTGTCTATTTAATTGTAATAGTAAAAGGGGGGTGTTACAGGTACACTACAGCAGGTTCCGTACACTGCTGCACGTGACCGTTGAGAGCTTCTGAGCTCGTCAACCAATGAAATGATTTTGTGATGGATTTTTTCACATATAACCCTTCTTCTTAGAATATTACCATTGTTGATGTGTCATTTTGACCATTGAGAGAAGGATAATAATTTTACTTCATGCTTCAGAAACTTCTATAGTAGCTTTTGAACATTGTCTTCTCAATGACCTTCTGAAATATCTTGAGTCTTTTCCAACTTGATTTGATGTCATCCAGAAGAATATATTATTTGGCACGCATTCTGTTGCTTCATGTCAGGTCATATAGTACTGTTTCCTTGTTGTCTTTTGAGCACCTTTTTGAGCTTTACAAGCATCTTCTAAAGCTCAATCTATCTTCTCATGACATACTAATTCTTAGAACGAGTTCTTCTTGAGATGTAACAATTTATACCTGTCTATTGTTGCACCCCGAAAAATCCTTTGGAGGGATTTCTCTTCGCACAACATGAATTGGAGTCGCCAGCTGTTGCACCCCGAAAAATCCTTTGGAGGGATTTCTCTTCGCACAACATGAATTGGAGTCGCCACCAATATTTTTTTAGAGGTAAAACATTGAAAAAAACCTTTCTTGAAAGACAATGGTCCTTGGAACCACGAGATTTGAGTTCGGGGGTCGGTTATGCATGGGGAAGGTACGAGCACCCCACACATCCTTTCTACTGAAAGGGAACCTCGATTTGACGTGTGATTTAAAAGGTTGATTTAAGAAATGCTTTGTTTTTATCTCTCTTTATCTCTCCTTACTTTATGGAAAAACTTAAGGAAAATTTAATCTTTTGCGCTTGACGGGAGGGCACCGTGCCTACGTATCCCGGGGAGGGAATCAAAGCAACGTAGTTCTTGTTTTCGAAAATTGTTTTGTTTTTAGAAATTGCCTTGTTTTGGAAAAGGGTTTGTTTTTTTGAAAAGAAAATGGTTTTCATTTGTCGTGCTTGACGGGAATGTGACCCGCTCCTACGTATCTCCCAGTGCGATGGAGAATTCAAAGCTTACGTAGTTCTCGGTTGTCGAGAAAAGGTTTTTATTTTTTAGTTGTTTAATTGTGAAAATTGAATGTTCACAGTGATCAAACAACAAAGGTTTCGAGTGATCACCACTAGCATCCCATTATTGACGATCGTGCAAGCAAAGGCTTCGCATTATCCTCAACAAAGTTTTTAATTTGTGAAATGAGAGTTCTTTTGAAAAATGAGTGTTTATGATAATCAATTG
Source organism: Astragalus glycyphyllos (assembly GCA_963573325.1). Lineage (NCBI taxonomy): Eukaryota > Viridiplantae > Streptophyta > Magnoliopsida > Fabales > Fabaceae > Astragalus > Astragalus glycyphyllos. The sequence continues at coordinate 61,515,745 of OY754312.1, read as the reverse complement.
AGCAAAGACTCCAAGTGATCACCACTAGCACCCCATTGTTGACAATCGTGCAAGCAAAGGCTTCGCATTATCCTCAACAAAGTTTTTAATTTATGAAATGAGAGTTCTTTTGAAAAATGAGTGTTCATGATAATCAATTGAGCAAAGACTCCAAGTGATCACCACTAGCACCCCATTGTTGACAATCGTGCAAGCAAAGGCTTCGCATTATCCTCAACAAAGTTTGATTTGTGAAAAATAGTTTGAAATTGTTTTGAGAAGAAGTGAAGTTGTTTGTCAATGATTATGTAAATGCAAAAAAAATGTTTTGAAGTTGGAACGTTACTAACGAGTAACAAGTTGTTCTTTGTATGCAACATGGTTTTGAAGTTTTGGAGAGTTACTAACGAGTAACAATTGGTGGAAATCAAAACAAGCAAATTGTGAACACCAATTCAACATTTTAATGCACCACAACAATTTAATGCATCAAGGCTCTAAGTGGCCTATCCTTTGCCAAAACTTCACAAGCTTCAAACAACAATTTACATTAAACTCAAAGAGCAAAGAAAGCATGATTAAACTTGAGGATGCATCAAGGTCATTGGAGACCAATCATGTGCGCAAATTCAATTGTTTATAGACCCCTTTTTGCTCACATTTCACAAGCACATCAAGTGGGAATTGAATTTTTAAATGCTTACAAGCATAGGCATCAAGGTTGAAGTAACCTATCTCTTGCCAACTTAGCATAACCCAAGATCATTTGTGGACCATAAATGAACCAAAACCCAAATTCATTTTCTCAAATCACAAATTAATCATCAATTTATTTCAACAAGTCAACCAAATCAAGCAAGCAAATGACACTAGCAAGACTTAGGAACATTTATTCACAAGATCCAAGCGATCAAACACCAAAATCAACAACTATTCATATTTTTTGATTTTTGTGAAAGTAAGAAGGCATGAAAAATGAATATTTGCAAAATCAAACAACATGTTTGGACATGGGAACTTCAAAATCAAGCCCCAATAACAAGATTGCATAAAGAAATGCATCAAAACTCGATTAAACCTATTTTTATACTAAAGGTGCGAAACATTCATAGCTTCCTAACACAATTTTATTTCACAAAATGCAACAAGCAAAATGATAACAACACAAATCACAATTTATTCAAGGGTGAGAAGCAATCTCAAACACCCAAGCCTCCCTAAGTGCTTGTCAAAATGTTTGAGACACCTCTCACCAACAACAATCAACAAATCAACAATATAACAACACTAAAATGCATGAAGATGGTAGGATGAAAAATTAGAAACATGATATCTACATTTTGATGCAAAAAAGTTGAAGATGATGCTAGGTTTTAAGAAGTTTACCTCAAATCCAAGCTAAGGAATGACTAATATGAAGAACAAGACCACAAATCAACTTGAATCTTCACCAAACTTCAATGAAACCCACGAAATGCTTGCTTAAAAATGCCCTTTGATGATGCAAGTTTGAATTAAATTAGGAGAGAAGGAAGATATATGAAGTAGGAGTTAATATGAGATGGAAAATGGAAGTGAAATGAAGAAAAATGGAGGAGGGAGTGGTTGTTGGTGGTTTCGGCCAAAGGAGGAGAGGAGAGGAGAGGTTTGTGTGCTAGGGTTTTGTGAATGAATTGTGAGGCCAAAAGCTTTTTTTTTTGTGAGGTGAATAGGGTATATATAGAAAGCAATTAGGTTTAAGGGTGGTTAGGTCATTGTGCACTAGTTGTGCTCTAGGATTTGATTTTAATTTTGAATCAAAGGCTAGGATTGAGGCTCACATGGATTGAGGACATTGAGAAAACACAAAATGAGAGAATAGAGAGGAGAAATTCGAAATAGCAAGGGAGGGGTCCTTGGTGACCAAGTTTTGCTAGTTGTCATCTTGTACTATTGTACTATTATATGACCATTCCATTATCCCTTCATTTTTGATTATTCTTCTTAGGATAATTGTACAAAAATACACCCAATTTAGGCCACATACTAGGAATCTTAGGAATATGCCATTTTATGTGATCACCATGACCAAAAATGTCATAAAAATCACATCTTGGAACTTTTTTGTAGAATATTCCCTTTTGATCCTTTTTTGAAATTTTGTGCACAATGTATGCATGCATGCGCATACATACATACATGACCAAAAATGTTTTGCCTCAAATAAATTTCTCTAAAATTGCACAATGATTCTTGATAAAAAAATTATCCTCTTTTGACAATGACCAAAATACCCTTTTGCCCTAAAAACCTTGTTTTTCAACAACAAATGCATTTCCACTCTAACAATGAATTTAAAAGCCCTAGAATGACTTTTAAAACCCAAAAATGCATGCACAATGCTCTTCACTCTTCAAAATAAAACCACACTTCTCAATTTATTTATTTTTGCGGAAAATTAGGGTTTTAAACCTAGGCGGACAAAATTAGGGTATGACAGCTGCCCCTCTTTATTTGGATTTTACCAAGGAATATGAATTGGCCAAAACATATTCCGAGGCAAAATAGAAATAAAGAATTCAGAAATAATACTAATTTTGTCTACTTAGAGAAACCCGAATTTTCCTTTTCTTTTTTTTTTCTCTTTTTTTTGTTTCCTTTCTTTGATCTCTCTTCTTTTGAGAGAGAGAGAGTCAACACTTGTCGCGTCGACGAGAAAGCAGTAAATTGCGTAAAGCAGTAAATGAAAGCAGTAAATGGGAAGTGCCGTAAATTGGGGGATTCGGAGGTTGCCTAAAACCTTTTAACGGACTCTCGTCGAGTCCGAGCTCTGGGGGTGGCCTTTTCCAGCGGCCGATCAATATCAGGTCCGGAACTGACATGATCAATGGATCTACACTATGCCTTAGATTGACACAATTAATCCGATGGACTTAACGAAGTCTGTAGGATCTGCCGCGCGCTCGTACGCGATGTTGTGATCTGTGGAAGGAGTTCACTAACTCTGTGGGAGTTTACTAACTCTGTGCTGATGGAGTTCACTAACTCGGTGCCATGATGATTTTCTGAAAATGAGATTTCGGGGACCCATTGGTCCAAAGTAACTGACTTTTTTTGAAAATTTTGGGGACTAACGAGTCCAAAGCAACTGAGTTTCTTTTTGAAAATTGGGAAGTTTTGAATGATGCATGGAATGCAGGCTTTTGATGCTGGGATGCACATGCAATGATTGATTTGGTGAGATGTTTTTTCTGTTTGATTTTCCTTTTTCTTTTTCTTTTCTTCTGTTTCTTTTCGCCCTTCTGGGATGCGAATATGAAAGTATAATGCTCTACTGTTTGACGACATGGATGATATAGGAATGATGAATGATATGAAAATGTTTTTTTTTTCCCTTTTTTTTTTTGCTGGTTAAATCAATCCGCGGGACTTGTGGCACTTGATACGAAGACCGTTCCAGGCTGTTTTAGCAAACTCCCTAAAGTTCTTAGGGACCATTATGTGGATATCTTGTGTTGCAGGTTAAGTTTTGATGATGAAGTAATCTAATACAAACCGACAATCAAAATTCCAAGGCACAACCAACTCAAGAAGTAAGTCTCTGTCAAGGGTAGTTGCTAGGATGTCCGGTCGCGTCTTAGGAATGAAATGTAAACCGCTTTTGAGGATCGACTCAAATCACTCAACACACTAGCACTCTCACAATTAACCTAACATATGCCTTCATTTGATAAAGGCATGTTAAATAGGTTAGGCACAAATAATGACTTGTTGTTTTAAAGAAAGAAATCGATTCATGACTTGTTGTTTTTAAAGAAAGAAATCGGTTCATGACTTGGTGTTTTATAGAACAAAATCGATTCATGGCTTGGTAAAGGTTAAAATTGATTCATGGCTTCTTAGTTTAAAGCCAACAATCAATTGTTATCTTGATTGGTTTTAAAAGAACTTGTTTGGCAAAGAAAACAATCGATTGATGACTTTGTGTATTTGAAGCAAAGAATCGATTTTGAATGTGTTTTAGAGTGCAAAATTGATTCATGGCTCCCTATTTTAAAGAGAAGAATCGATTGATGACTTGTTTTTAAAAGAATTTGTTTTGGGAAGAAAACAGTCAATTCTTGTCTTAGTTGTGTTAAGCACATAATCGATTTATGGCTTGCTTTTATTTAAGCAAACAATCGATTTTTAAACCATGCTCTTATAGGATAACAATCGATTGTCCACGTACCACAATAGAGTTAGAAATTGTTTCAACGGTCATATTCCTACAAAGTCTATAAATAGGACCTAGGGTTTCACAAAAAAATCATAACCTACAATTCTCAAAAGCAGAACGCGAACTCTATTCACTGTCACACTCATTCTTCACGTTCTTCATTACTTTGAGCTAATCTCTTTCAAGGGTTATGTTGGGAATCTTCAAGTTGTTGTATTCACCTTCTTAGAGGTATTTCTTAATTCCTTGTAATTTGTTTTAAATTGTTACTGGGTTATACTAGAGAGTGAGGAATCTCTCTAGGGTTTTTGATTGTAACAAGGGTGGGGTATCTCTTGTTGTAATTGTTTTTTAGGGCTCTTGCACAAGGTGGGGTATCCTAGGTGAAGAGCGCCTGAGTTTGTAAGGGCTTTAAAGCATCCGGTTGAAAGCTTTGATTTGATAGTGAAAATCTTACAAAGGGTTGTGAGGACTGGACGTAGGTCACTCGGAGGTGACTGAACCAGTATAAATCTCGCGTGCTTTACTGTTCTGTATTCTAATTCGTTCATTTCATTAACCTGCGCAAAAATTAATCAAAGTCGTTAAAAAGGGAAACTGTTTTCAAAATTCTCAATTCACCTTGGTAACTGGTGTGAGGAAAAGTAATGTGCAAGTGTACACAGTCTACAACAAGTAATATAGAGAAGAAGAAATCGTACCCTCAGGGATTGGATTAATTTTTCATGCTTGTATAAATAGAGAAATTAGTGTTGAGAAAACTAATAACAAATGATAGATGGTGGTGTGCAAACAGAATGTAAACAAGTTATATAAGGTGAATGAAATCAGTGGAGAATGGTAGTTGGGATGTTCTCTGCCAAATAAGTCAGTTTCAATAGTTTTGTGTTTATATGTGATGCAGGTGTACTGAATGCTGTTGCATTAGAAATGTGCTTTTCAGAGTTTCATTACAAGCTCTTATGTCTTAGCATGCTAAATAAGTTCACTCCTATATTTGAAGTACCCACAGTATCACCCTATGGACTATGCTATCCTATGTCTAGGTCTTAGCATGGTTTTAACAAAGTTTCCTTAATTAAAACACTTACCCATATTAGTTCTTGAGTTTTAGTTATAAACCATGTCTGTATTTATAACTCTACTTATTCTAAGTGATCAACTTCAAAATAAGTGTTGAAAGAAGTATAAAACAAGAACTAAAATGCACACATCACATATGAACACAATAACTTATTAAAAGATCATTATAAGGTTTAAAACATCCCAACCAAATGAGTTTAGCTCATGTTAGACATTGCAAGGCATATATAAACTGAATGGATCATATTCATATAATTGAATTCACAACAAAAGAAAACAACAAGGTAAAAGTTACACGGGTTGAAGTTCCTTTGCATGTATTCTCCAAGCAATGCAGGTGCACTGACTTTACTGCATTCAGCTAGCACTACTTAATTGTATGGAAGTAAAGAAAGAAGTTGTCAATTCCTTTCTTGCCTTCTTACAAGAGAATGAAAAACTAAAATTAAAACTAATCTAAGGTATCTTGTTGATATCTTAAGGTGTGTCTTCAAATGAGAAGTGAGGGTCCTTATATAGCCTTCAAAAAGTGAGTTTGCCTTGGTGGTTAAGTTAACTTGAGAGTGGAGTTAGGGTTAGTTTCTGAACTTCCATAAAGCAAGATGAATCCCACACTCAAACACAAAGGGAGGTCCACTTATGGATGGACAAGCGTCCCTTAGGTGAGTGACTCTTCAAAGCTAGCTTTTTATGGTAGGCGCCGAATTTGCAAGTTGCATGTGCTTCTATGACTAAGCATGATGTCATCAATTGAGTGCTGGTGCATTTTGATGGTCCAAGAATTCTTCATGCATTGTAGTCTGTTTTAAGTGCATTGCATTGCTGATAGCTAGTGCAGGAGCATCAACTGTAGATGCACTGAACAAACAAATCAAAAATACCAAAATATATGCATAATGCTTAACCATAATCATAACCCTTCTTTAAACTTTGAATGTTGTTATTTCATTTATTTGGCTATATATATTATTTATTTTTACTTAGAACTAGGCAATTATTTATGTTTAGATGCGTAAATAACTCTATATAAAATAGAGTTATCAGTAACAAGTGATATCAGAGCTAGACTCTTGTTTAAAGGGCCTAGCATCTTCAAGAGAAATGGCTTTAGGTTGGTCTACGCAAGAGGGTGCATCTCATACCCGTCCTCTGGGATTCAACGGGAAAGATTATGTATATTGAAAAGAAAGAATGAGAATATTCATAGAAGGGGTAGATATAGATGTATGGGATGCTGTGGAAAATGGACCTTTTGTTCCCACTCACTTGGTTAATGGCGCACTCATAGTCAAGGAAAGAAATGAATGGATGGATAATGATAAAAGAAAAGTTCAACACAATCTCCGTGCCAAGAACATTATCACTTTCGCACTTAGTCCCGATGAGTTCTTTAGAGTGTCAAATTGTAAAACTGCCCAAGGAATGCGGGACAATCTTCAAGTCACTCTTGAAGGCACTAGTGAGGTAATGAGAGCAAGAACAAACACTCTCATTCGGGAAAATGAACTATTCAAAACGAATCAAGGAGAAACTATACAAGAAATGCAAAAGAGGTTCACTTACATAGTGAATCAACTGGGCTCATTAGGAAAATCATTTCCTGCTGAAGACTTGATCAACAAAGTGCTGAGATGCCTAAACAGAGAATGGCAACCGAAAGTAACTGCTATAGCTGAATCAAAAAATTTAGCTACTATGACACTCGCCACTCTTTTTGGAAAATTACAAGAGCACGAATTAGAGCTCACTCGTCTAGCAGAACATGAAGAAAAAGACAAGAAAAAGAAATGCTTAGCTCTCAAGGCTTCTAGTTCCAATCCATCTGATGATAGTGATGATCCAGAAAATGAAAATGATGAAGAAGAGGAGAATATGGAGCTAATGGTTAGAAAATTCAAAAAGTTCATGAGAAGCAAAAGCTTCCCCAAAAAGAATTTTTCACCCAAAAGAGTCTCAAGCAAGGAAAACTTCTCAAGTCCACCAACTTGCTACGAATGTGGCAAATCCGGACACATGAAGATGGAGTGCTCAAACTTACAATTTTTTTTTTCAAAGTTTAAGAAAAAGGGGTCCAAAGGAAATAAGGGTAGAAAAGCCTACATAGCATGGGAAGACAATAACATGAAAACTCTTGAGAAAAGCATCTTGATAAATTATACCTTCTTTACTAGCTTAAAACCTATTGAAACTGTCAAACAGATTCATTGTTAGAAGCATAGAGGGAAGAACTGACTGACCCTTCTCAACTCTTTCATATAGTTGAGAAGACAGAATAATCACCCTTCTTAACCTTCTATCTAAGTTAATAAGACTTGTTTTGACTCACCTTTCTTAACACATATCACTCACTCTCTTATATCTACATCATACTTGTGAAGATAAGTTCGTTTATTTCAGGTCAATTTTAAAAAGGGTCACAATTCCAACCCCCCTTCCATGTGACATTATTGACTTCAATTGGCATCAGAGCTCAACCTCTGGGGTTTGAGCACACTTAATAGTGTGAGAGAAAAATATCTTGGAAGAAGTCATGAGCAAACCAAATTCTGTCACCTTCCTACCAGAAGGTGCTTCATCAAACAGGCCACCTGGGTTCAATGGTGAACACTACTACTATTGGAAAAGCCAAATGAAACTGTTTCTTGAATCTCAAGATACTGACATTTGGGACACAGTTGAAAATGGACCATTCACTCCTACAATGCCTGGTCCAGTTCCAAATAGTCGTATTCCTAAGCCCAAAGCAGATTGGACAGTGGATGAGAAGCATCGTGTGTTGCAAAATGCTAAAGCAAAGTATTATCTTACTTGTGCCTTGGGAAGAGCAGAATATGACAAGATTGTGGGAAAAGAAGCTGCAAAAGAAATATGGGATACCTTACAAACTGCTCATGAAGGAACTGATCAGATCAAAGAAGCAAAGAAAGACATGTTAATCCATGAATTTGAAATGTTCAAAATGACTGAAGAAGAAACTATTGATGAAATGTTCAGCAGATTCACGGCTATCATCAATGGTTTGAGTGCTCTGGGAAAAACATATCTCAATGCTGAGAAGGTTAGCAAACTATTGAAGTGTTTGAACTGCCATAGAAGAAGCAAAAACACTGTCAGAACTAGACATTGATCATTTGCTAGGATCATTGAAAATTCGTGAACAAGAGCTCATGGAAGAACTACATCCAAAGAGAAAGGCAGTTGCTCTCAAAGCTTCTCAGAAAGAAGACAACAACTCTTCTCACAAAGGAAAAGGAGTTGCACTCAAATCTTCTCAAGATATGGATGATGAAGAGCAAGAAAGTGATGAGGATACAGAAGGAGAAGAACTAGCATTGATCTCTAAAAGGATCAATAGATGGCTAAACAACAAAAGAAGAGGAAAATCTCAGTCCAGCAAAGATTCATTCAAAGGTGAAGGAAACAGATCAAAATTCACTTGCTTTGAATACAAGAAACCTGGTCACATGAAACAAGATTCCCCTCTTCTAAATAAGAAGAGTCCAAGAAGGTTTGCACCTCAGAAGAAAGCCTTAATGGCCACTTGGGATCACTCAGAAGAGTCATCAAGTGAGCATGAAGAAGAATCAGCCAATCTCTGTCTCATGGCAGGACAGCAACAAGAAGAGGTACAAAACTCTGAACTCCCTAAATGTGAAACATGTAAAGAAATAGAATCCTCCTTTGATAGCTTGCTTTATGATTCAAACATTCTTGCTAAAAAATGCATGATTTTCAAAGAACAGTTAAGTAAAATGAAGAAAGAAAATGAGGAGATAAAAATATAAAATGAAAGAATGGGAATAACTGTTCATACTTTACAAACATCTCATTTCAAACTATCTGAATAATTCAAGCTTCTCACTTTGAAAATGTCAGAAAAACCAATTGTCTCTAACTTAGAACTAGAAAATGAAAATGCAATGCTTCGAAAACAAGTTAGTGATCTGACAAATGAGTTTATGATCTGTGCAAAAAGCCTTGAATCTTCTCAAGTTGTTTTAACTCCTCTTGAGGAAGAACTGATGATTAAGAAGAGTAAAAGGAGACCTAAAATCAAATGCTCCAAGTGTAAACAAACTGGACACCACTTTTCAGTTTGTAACACCAAGCATAAAGATCCCATAATCATGAATACTAACCCTCAAGGACCCAAAGATAAATGGGTACTTAAATCTTTGTCAAAAATAAATGCAGGCATGCCTCATAGCATCAAGAAGAAAACTGTGGTACCTAGACAGTGGATGCTCAAGGCACATGACAGGGGAGAAGGATAAGTTCCTCTCCATGGAGAGCTTTGATGGAGGACTTGTTATGTTTGGCAACAATGACATCAAAGGAGTAGGTTCAGTAGGTTAAATAAACTTTGCTCAAATTCAAAATGTTCAATTTGTGAAGGGACTCAAACATAACTTACTTAGTGTAAGTGAGTTATGTGACTCTGAACATGAAGTGATCTTTAAATCTGATGTGTGTAGAATAAGTAGTATAAAGTCTGGAAAAACTATTTTTACTAGTCATAGAACAAATAACATCTATAGCATCTGTCTTGATGATCTACCTGATCAGATGTGCTTAATTTCTAAAGAAGATGACAAATGGATGTGGCATAGGAGATTTGGTCACATTAGCATGAAAACTCTTTCAAAATTATCCAAACTTGATTCAGTCAGAGGACTACCAAAGATTATGTATGAGAAGGATAAATCATGTGAAGCATGCATTCAAGGGAAGCATGTCAAATCTTCTTTCAAACCCTTAAACATGATTTCCACTCATAGCCCTTTGGAACTTCTGGACATGGATCTTTTTGGTCCTACAAATCATGCAAGCCTCAGTGGAAAAAGATATGGTTTTGTCATAGTTGATGACTATTCTAGGTTCACATGGGTGATTTTTCTAAAACACAAAGATGAAGCTTTTGAAAGTTTCAAAACATTCTTTAAGAAGTTCAAAATGAAAAGAGTTCTAACATTATTGCAATTAGAAGTGACCATGGAGGAGAATTTGAAAATGCCTTATTTAAAACCTTTCTTGAAGAAAATGGTGTGTCTCACAACTTCTCTTGTCCAAGAAATCCTCAACAAAATGGTGTTGTTGAAAGAAAAAATAGAACATTGCAAGAGATGGCTAGAACCCTGCTCAATGATTCAAAAATTGAAAAATACTTTTGGGCAGAAGCAGTAAACACTGCTTGTTATATTTTGAACAGGGCAACCATTAGAAAAACTCTAAATAAAACCCCCATATGAACTGTGGAAAGGAAAGAAACCTATCATCTCTTATTTCCATGTGTTTGGCTGTGACTGCTATGTATTAAATAACAAGGATAATCTAGGAAAGTTTGATGCTAAATCTGATCCTGCACTATTCTTAGGATATTTTCTCACATCAAAAGCATATAGAGTGTTTAATCTTAGGACTAAAGATGTTGAAGAAAGCATGCATGTGATGTTTATGGAAACTAACTGTTCAACAGATAGAAATGAAGAAGATGAGAATGGTGCAGATGATACAGGTGAGAAGGGTATTGTTGTAAGTGAGAAAGTTGAAACAGAATCACCACCTAACCCTTCTCTACCCCCAAACAACCAAGATAGACAACCTACTCAAGCTTTTGAACTACCTAGAAGTTGGAGACTAGTTACTCACCATCCTCGAGAGCAAATAATTGGAGAAACTTCTGAACCAATAAGAACCAGAAGCTCCTTCAGAAGAGAAAATTTTCAAAGTGCCCTCATCTCATCAGTAGAACCTAAAAACATAAATGAAGCAATCATTGATGAATCTTGGGTAGAAGCAATGCAAGAAGAGGTTGCTCAGTTTGAGAAGAATGAGATATGGAACTTAGTCCCTTCTCCTACACACCAATCTGTTATTGGCACTAAATGGGTATTCGGAGACAAAATGGATGAAAATGGTAAAGTCATCAGAAACAAAGCAAGGTTAGTTGCTCAAGGCTACAATCAACAGGCAGGTATTGATTATGCTGAAACTTTTGCTCCTGTTGCTAGATTAGAAGCCATTAGAATACTTCTTGCTTATGCTGCTCATAAAGATTTCAAACTCTTTCAAATGGATGTCAAAAGTGCTTTTCTAAATGGTTTTCTAAATGAGGAAGTGTATGTACACCAACCTCCTGGTTTCATTGATGAGAAACATCCAAACCATGTTTTTAAACTGACTAAGGCACTCTATGGTCTTAAACAAGCTCGTAGAGCTTGGTATGAAAGACTAAGTACCTTCCTTCTCAAAAATAGTTTTTCAAGAGGAAAAATAGATGTTACTCTTTTTAGAAAATCTCTCAAGGATGAACTTCTAATTGTTTAAATCTATGTTGATGACATTATCTTTGGAGCAACAAATGAAAAGCTATGTAGTGACTTTGGAAAATTAATGATGAGTGAGTTTGAAATGAGTGAGCTAAGATACTTTGTTGGCTTTCAAATCAAACAACTTAAGAAGGGTATCTTCATTTATCAAGAGAAATATATCAAAGATCTTCTTAAGAAGTATAAAATGAGTGATGCAAAGGCAATGGCAACACCTATGCACCCTTCTGCAAACATTGAGAAGGATGAGAATGGTAAGTCTGTATCTAAGAAGGAATATAGAGGAATGATTGGGTCTTTATTGTATCTCACTGCAAGTAAACCAGACATAGTCTTCTCTGTAGGGTTGTGTGCAAGATTCCAAACTGCTCCTAAAGAATCTCATCTATGTGCTGTCAAAAGAATTTTTCGATATCTTGTTGGAACACCTAATGTAACACCCCGGAAATAATTTAATTAAAATAGTTGATTGAATTATTAAAATAATTTGGAGGCGGGATATAGATAAATTAAAAGGTTAATATTTTATATGCGTAGGAGGTGAAACGAGTAAAGGAGGTGGTGACGTAGAGAGCCCAGTGTTTACTGAGCCCTCAACTTAAACCCTGGGGGTTTAAGCCAAACCCTCATTCGCAGCAAGCAAAAGAAAAACGAAAGTGAGAGTGAGAGAGAGAGCACGCGGCGCAAAGAGGGAGAGAAGAGGAGGGTTTCGCGAAGAATTTCAAAAGGGGATCGTTCGTGTTGCTGTGGTTTTGTTCGTGTCTCGTTCGTCGTGTTCCGGAGCTTACGTTATTCGAGGTAAGGGTGGGCTTAACCTTGATAATGGGTTGATGATAATTATGTGTGGGTAGTCTAGGGTTTTGTTGAATTGTTCGTGTTGTTGCATATCGTGTTTTCGTTGAGATTGGTGCTTTGATGATTATTGCACGTTATTGTGATTTGTTTCGTTATTTGTTGTTGCGTGATCGTTGTATCACGATGATGGTGTTGTTATTGTTCGTGTTTTTGTTGTTGCTGTGCGTGGTTGATTGTTGTTGTCGCGTTGTCGAATTGTCGTTTTTGTTGTGGTGGTTGCGGTGTCGTTGCCGTTAGGGTTTGGTGTTTGGCAATTTAGCGATTCTGGACACAGGTTCGGTTTTTCTAAAACTGGCGCTGTTTGGTTGATCCAAAAATTATGAGGTTGATTGTTTTCGAAAATAGACTTAACGCCGGTCGTTTTGGCACTGGTTTCGTCAAATTCGGAGTTGTATAGCTCGAGTTATAGGCGATACAAGTTAGGTTAAAATTCTGGAAACGATTTGGGTATAGATTCGGTATTTCGGTGACTGGGAACGTTGTATTGACCGAAAAATTATTTGGTTTATTTTTCTGGAAAATAGACTTAATGCTTGTTAATTTGGCACTGGTTTGGTTGCGTTTAGAGTTGTGTAGCTCGAGATATGAATTCCACAAGTTAGAGTAAGATTCTGGAAACAATCTGGACACAGGGTCAGTGTTTTGGTTACCACGTTTTCAAAAGAACTCCTTTTCGAACGAATCCAATTTCTTTGAAAACTAGACAAAATTTGCCCCAGTTTATGCACAAGTTTCATGCAATTTGATTGAGTTTTGGTCACTTTGGAATTGCTTGAATTTGAAGGACAGAAACTGTCCTCTTTTGCAACTAGCTTGTGTGCTTTTCGAAAACTGTACCTATTGGACACTCTCCTTCAAAAACTGAACTTAGGGATGATAACCAGACCCATAGGGCTTTCCAACAAGTATTTATTTGTTGAAATCCGATGTCGTTTGCTATTTTAATTAATTCGCTGAAGTAGGTGCGATGTGCCTAGGCGCTGTGCGCCAGTCTTGTGCGTGGTGTGCGTGCGTTATGTCCGCGTTGTGGAGCCGTCTGGTGTTAATATTTCAGGTGCGGTGCTGGAATGCTCAGGAGAGTTTAGTGGTAGCTGTGATGCTACAACTTGGTGCTATTTTTGGTGAAATCATTTGTTTTGATTCTGGTGATATAGTATTTATTTTAAATACTTGTTATGGTGAGTTGGTGCATAATCATGGTGTCGCATTGTCATATGCATGTTTTGGTGATATAGGCTCTGCCTCTGGTGTTTGTTGGTGATATGCCCGTCGTGGCTCATTTTGGTGATCGGTACCGCATGCATATGCCCACTGGAGGGGTTGCATATCATCCCATTGTCTATGAATGTTATAATTTTGGTGGTTCACTGTCAAATGGACTCTTCCTTTGGTATCTGGTGCTGTGATATGGTGTAATTGTATTGTGTTGCTGTAGTTACCTGAGGCTAGCATATTTTTATCATCTGCTTATTACCTCTGTTAGACTCACCCCTTCTGCTTGGAATGTTGCTCTCATGCGGCAACGCTGCAGGTGATCGCTAGTGCTCGTGGAGGAATTGCTAGGTTTTGCTTCCTCTCTCGTTTGGGTCTGTGTCAGCTCTGATATGTAGCACCGGGGAGTCGTTAGTTATCGTTTTGAACTATTATTTTAGTTATTGGAAATTGTTTTAATTAATTTTGGAGATGTCTTTAATTGTTAATTCTGGAGATGTTTAAACTGGTTAATATTTCCGCTGCTTGGTGATTTCTTTTATATAAATTATTTTGGAGATTTTTTTTTGGAATAAATGGTGTTTTTTTTTTAAAATGGTGAAAAATGTAGCGCCCTTCGAGGTGACTCTGATAATTGTCTATTTAGTTGTAATAGTAAAAGAGGGGTGTTACACCTAACATTGGCTTATGGTATTAAAAGAGAACACATTTTGAGCTTATTTGCTATTGTGATACTGACTATGCTGGAGACAAAATTGAAAGAAAGAGTACAAGTTATTCACTAAACCTCTCTTGGAAGAAAGCTTTAGTTACATTAAAAACATGCTTCATATCACTGAAACCCCCTCAGATGAGAAGGGTCATGACCAACAACCTTCTCAGACATGAGAAGGGACATAACCCTCAACCTTCTCAACCCTTGAGATGGGTCATCAGATTCATATGATCATAAAAATACAAAAAATATTTTATGTTTGTTTATTGTTTGTTGCTTGTTTTTAATTAATATGTGTCTTTATGTTTTTATTCCTGTTATTCTTTTTTGTCTTAGGTTTAGTTTTATTAAAAAATTCAAAAATAGGATCATAGCCGTTACACGGCTCTTCTCTCTCCCTTTTCACATGATCTAATCAAACAGTTACACACATCAGTCAATGATGTTGTAACCGTTGGTCAATAACCATTCCCAAGTGATTAAATTCACTTCTCCTCTCTCTCTCTCTCTCTCTCTCTCTCTCTCTCTCTCTCTCTCTCTTCTTTCTACAAAAACGCCTTCCCTTAAACTCCAAAATCCCTCTTTTCTCTCAAATGGTAAGAACCAAGAACACTGATCTAGTATCAACCTACTCTGATTCTTCACGCGAAACCCACTCAAATCTTCCTAACTTCATTCTCCTTGGATCCCCTCAAAACTTCGTTGACGTCAAACCACTAAAATCACATCCCTCCAAGATGAAACACACACCCAGTGGTAATCCAAGAAGATCCATGCGTGTCAAGTTCCATTCCGCTGCAAAGAACACTTATGGAACCAATCCGGAAGCACCCATTGATTTGGAGAAGGAGGAAAATGCTCCTGCTTGTGAAACAGAGCAATCTTCTACCATTAAGAAGATGGTTTAATCTTCTTAACCAATCATCAAAACTGCTGCAAAGAAAGTTTCTGAGAAGAAAACAATGGATAAGGGGAAGAAGGTTGAGATTTCCTTACCTCCTAATGGCAAGAAGGGTCAAGGGTTGAAGAAAAGGAAACAACTAGAAATGACCAAGTGGAGTTCCAAGGCCATAGTCTCAGGGACAGTTTACTCTCTGGAAGAGATTGAGAAATGTGGATGGAACATCACCCCATTTCTCACACAACAGAAATGGGAGAGATTCATCTCACTAGATGATCTAGTATACAAGGAGAAAGTGAGAGAGTTCTACGCAAATGCTTCCTTCCAAACCGATCCTCCAAGAATCACCTCATGGATTGGAGAAAGAGAGTTCTTTATCTCCTCTCTTGTCACTTGGAAAAGCCTTAAATATACCAGATGAAGGAACACAAATGTATGAAGAATCCTGGTACAACCTCATAGGAATTTCCATTCAAGAACTTAAGGCCACCCTTCTTAAAGACCCTTCTCTCCCTATCTCATCCCCAAATCTCAAAGATGTGGTCAGAATACTTCACCACATCTGTTCTCACACCCTTCTCCCTAGAGCTGGATCCTCTGAGAAAGTCACTACTGGTGATTGTATGATCCTATACCATCTTATCACAAAGAAACCCATAAGCCTTCCATTTCTCATGCTTCACCATATGATGAATGCAATCAAGGCAGAAAAGACAGCAGCATCTCTTCCTTATGGAAAGGCTCTTACTAGGGTATTCACTCATTTTTTGATTGAAATAACAGTAGTTGAAGGTTTCATAGAGTCAAAACCATTCACTACTAAGAACCTAAGGCTCATGGGACTTGATGTCTCTCCAAGAGATGAGCAAGATGATGGGAAGAAGAAGAAATAGAAGAAAGAATCTGTACCTAGGGTGTCTACAGAGATAGAATCAGAAGAAACTCTATCTGAAATACTGAGAAGAGAGTCAAGGAGCAAGAAAAGGAATGATCCCATTCCTCAAGAGAAAGAAAAATCTCTTGAGAAGAGTTTTGAGAAGGATGCAGAACTTGAGAAGAGTGAAGAAGTAGAGAAAAATGATCCTGAGAAGGATCAAGATCAAGATATAGAGGATCATTCATCTGAGATGGTTCAGAACGAAGAAATGAATGTTGAGAAGGAAGCCTCTAAGGAACATGAGAAGAGTGTGCTCAAGGCACTTCTGATGAAGAAAGGACCATAACAGACAAGAAGAGTGACTCTGCTCACTCTGCATCAAAGGAGGTTATGGCTCCATTATCCATGGTGTACACCAGAGGAATGTCAAGAAAAGTGTGGAAGTTGAATGAGCAAGAAGCTACCAGTGCTCTTGTGGAGAGCTTCAATAGGACAGCTGCTGAATTAGAAAGGAACACACGAGTGCAAGTTGCTGGTGATGACAAATCTGGAGAAGGAACAGAAATATTGGATATTGACTCTTCTGGAGGCAAGAGTTCTGTAAAGATAGTGGTAATAGAGTTCTGTAAATATTGGATATTGACTCTACTTTAACAGTGTATCCCTCATTCGTCAAAAAGAACATCCTGACCAGATTCGGGATCTGTGTCGTCATAATTACCGATAACGGCACACAGTTCACTGACAAGGATTTCCGGAAGTTGATGACAGATCTGAGAATCAAGCAGCACTTTACCTCCGTGGAGCACCCCCAGACTAATGGTCAAGCCGAGGCGGCTAACAGGGTCATGCTCAAGGGGTTGAAGAAAAGATTAAAAGGGGTGAAAGGAGCTTGGCCCGATGAATTGCCATACGTCCTTTGGGCGTATCGGACGACACCATATTCCACCACCAGCGAAACACCTTTCAGATTAACATATGGCACTGAGGCCGTAATTCCGATGGAGGTCGGAGAGTCCACATGGAGAACCCTGTACCCCCTCAACAGAGAAGAAAACGACAAAGCTACGAAGGAAGAGCTCGACCTGGCCCATGAGGTCCGAGACAAAGCACAGTTGGCCGAAGCCGTCGTTAAAGCCATGATTGCAAAATGCTACAATCAGAAAGTCATCATCCGAGAATTCAATGTCGGAGACCTCGTCCTCAGGCGCGTCGACGAAGGCAATAAGAATGCACGAGAAGGGAAGCTGGCACCCAATTGGGAGGGACCCTACCGGGTCGTATCGAAAACTAGAAAGGGGGTCTACCAATTAGAAACCCTATCCAAAGAGCCAATCCCCAGGATGTGGGACCCAGCAAAACTCAGAGTGTATTACAGTTGACCATTCACATAAACGAATGTAATCAACTGATCATGTAACAAATACAATCAAATTGGGCAATCGAAGAGCGCAAGGGTCCACAGTGACACCGACACCTTTGCTCCTCGCGAGCCAGCCTTCTCTTTGGCTTGGTTTAAGTGCTGAGACAGAGACCAGAGGAAGAAGTCTGAGGCGGCTTCGACAATTGCGCCTTCAGCACTTGCTTCTCCCGAACAACGAGCTTTAATGCTCAGTCCGGGACCGATGAAGAAATCCACTGCGATTTCGATACTTCTCGCTTCCGAGCTTAAATGCTCTGTCGAGACTCAATTGACTCCGAGCCTCCGTGCTCAGTCAAGATCTACTTGATTCCGAGCTTAGATGCTCTGTCAAGCTTTTGCAGGAAGGACCTCGGCGTCTCAAAGCTAAACCCAGAAAGATGACGAAACACTGTAAACATGGACGTCGGAAAGACGGGAAGAGCATCCTCCCCCTTTTATACCTGAGGCGATGAAACAGAACGACAAATGACTCTTCAAGCGGAGCTCGACCCCAGTCGCTCGACCTCGACTTGGGGGGCCACTGTTCCGGACTGGGCCAAAATTCGCACCAAACTGAGGGCTGGCCCAATCCCACTCCGTCGATGGCCCAACAAGTGTCCAAGAGATCAAAGGGAGTCACCCAACAGTCAAGATCAAAGCGCTCGTATCCAACGGCTCGAGTGCGGCACTCACGCCTATAAATAGAGGTGCACCCCTTTATTTCCAGGAACGTTCTCATTTCCTGCACACCTCTCTTATTCCCTTGCTGACTTAGGCATTAGAGTGTTTGCAGGTACCACCCTCGGTGCGCATGATCAAGCTACCTCGGGTCACCCGAGGCCAATCAGCATCCATTCGAAGTCTATCTCCAAGATCTCCTGAAGCACATCAATCTATACCCCGGACGTGATCATATCCGAGTCCGAGTACCGAACACTAGCTAAAGCATTAAGTCAATCTAAGAAATCAGTTGCTCATCTTCAAAACGAAGTTATTGCTTTAACTAAGGAAAGATTAGAACATAGAAAAGAAAATTATAGTCTTGGTTGTCTTAAAGTAAATTATGTATGTGATAAGTGTGCTGAATATGAAAAGAAAATTCATGAGCTTGAATGGACAATAGGAAAAATGTCCAACATACAACATGTGAATCCTAGGTCTCCAAGAAATAATTTCACGAAAAGACATGTGCATTATAGACCTAAGTTCACTACTAGTCCATATATTAGATGTTATTACTGTGCCAAACCAGGACATACTGCATCTGTTTGTATGGCTAGAATCAGGTAAGTTGTGAAAAAGGTGTGGGTTCCAAAATTTTCAACTTGATCTTATTGCAGGTATGCTTCAAGGTATGGGGGACAGATTAATACCTTGATAGCTAACCGGCCAAAAATGTCCGGCCAAACATTCGCTCGGCTCTTGAAGGGCTCAGCCCAGAGAGGGACCGACCGGCCCCTAAAGTCAAGCCGTCTCCTCCCCAGAAAATGAATGAAGCATAATCATAGGGAAATATCCCTGATTTCCCTCCCCCTTGTCTGTAACGGTCAACACGACCATTAATCTGCAATAATTAGCATTTATGTACCTTGTATTATAAATATAGCCCTGAGAGGCCAATAAACAGATCCCAGATTCATTTCTCTCAACTCAAACTCCCATATCACACACAGAAAAGCGTTCAACCCTTTCTCATCCAGAGAAACTGGTCGCAACATTGGCGCCCACCGTGGGGCCTGGTAAAATTTTCCCACGCCTCACCCACGAAAAAACATCTTCAACAAGCAATGGTGACTACATGAAATGGAACTACGGAGCCTGGTGCCTCCCATGGTCCACAGCACACTGATGACCCTCGACTGGAGGAACTTATGAATGCAGTACAATACCTCCAGACCCAAAATGAGGATCAACAGCACAGAAATGATGAACAGCAGATATGATCCCAGGCCCTGGAGGCATGCAAGGCACAGCTGCAACAACAATTAGCTGACATGAGGCGATTCGCCCAGGTACCGGAAGCCACCAGAACTCCTTTGCGAGCATTTCAACCATTCACGACGGAAATACAAGCGGTGGAGATTCCTCCCAAGTTCAGGGAGCCGGTAATCAGAACCTATAACGATTCAGGCGACCCCCAGAGCCACGTCGACGCATTTCAGACGTAGATGTTCTTCAGCGGCGGCATCGACGCCATTAGTTGCAAGATTTTCGCTGGCACCCTAGCAGAAGTAGCACTGAAATGGTTTAAGTGACGCCCCGCAAGATTTGTAACAGGATTTGAAGACCTTGCCAGCTGGTTCGTCCAGCTGTTGTCGGCCAACTAGAAGAAAGAGGTTGGCCTGGGGGACCTATTCGATGTGCGCCAGGGGAAAAGCGAACCACTCAAGAGCTACCTTGACCGATTCAACAAAACCACGGTCCTTGTGGAGGAGCCAGACGAGAAGTTCTTCGTAACGGCCTTTATCAATGGATTACGCAGCGGAACTTTCATTGAAGCTCTCATCTTCTGGAAACCACGAACAATGGACGAGGTCCGGGTACGAGCAGAAAAACACGTTGAAGCCGAATGTCGAGAAAAAAGGGAAAAAAGCGGGAAGATTATCGTCTACAATCGAGCAATCCGACCCGCATCAAGCTCGGCAGTCAAGCAGGGACAGAAGAGATAGAGGAAGCAAAAACAAAAACCGCTCGGCAAGACCAGCAGCAGATGAAAGGTACACCCCACTGAAAGTGCGACCGTCAAATATACTGGATAAATCTCTGCAGGATGGATCCATAAGGAGGCCGGCCCCTTTCGTAGGAACGATGGCAAGAAATCTAGATTCCTACTACAGGTATCACAGGACAGATGGCCACACCACCGACGACTGCTGGACCCTTAAACAGCAGATCGAACAACTGATCCAAGGAGGGGCCCTGAAAAAGCACGTGAAGGAAGGGAGACAAGCGATGGAAAGCGAAGAAAAGGAAGCACTAGCCGTAGGTAGGAGTCAACCAGGGGAAAAGACCAAGGAAATGCTCAAGGAACGACCGAGCATGAGACGACAGACAAAGGAGGAATCAATTCAATAGCCGGAGGATTCTCGGGTGGAGGAGCCACCACCTCGGCCAGAAAGAGGCATGTGAATTCAATCATGACGGTCAGTAACAGCGAAGATAATGTTATGCAGGAGTACCCAAATATTATTTTCAAAATCCAATATTTTTGTGGAGTCTGGCCACACTCAGACGACCCCATCGTGATTTCAGTTACAACCATCGGCTTCAAGGTGGCCAGGGTCTTGATAGATGGAGGCAGTTCGACCAATGTCATTTATGGAAAATGCTTTGATGAATTCAAAATTCAACCAAGCATGCTGAAAGACTACCCCGACACCTTGGTCGGGTTCTCAAGGGAGCAGTTGGCAGTCCGAGGATATCTGAACCTCCGCACAACATTCGGAAAAAAGAAGGATGCAAAGACAGTAGTGTTGCAGTACATGGTTGTTCAGGCTGAGTCCTTATACAACATGATCATAGGAAGGCCGGCTCTGAACGCCCTTTTAGCAGCAGTTTCCTAAGCACACCTGTGCGTCAAGTACCCCTTACCAAATAGTAGGGTAGGAACGGTGATGGGCGACCAGGCAATGGCAAGAAAGTGCTACGCAGAGAGTGTGAAGGTCAAAGCGATCCAGAAGGGAAAAGAAGGGATAGAGTCAGGAAGATCAGTTGAAGGGAACCGGAAGAAGAAGCAGGTTGCAGGGCATCACCTAAAGACACCAGGCTAGTGAAAGGATCACGCCGAAAGGCACCAAAACCGGTCCTCCAAAATGAAGAAGAAAAAGAAAACAAAATGTACTTTTGCATACTGGCCATATAGGCCCTCCAATTGTACAAAAAGAAAACAATAAAAAGAAAACAATAAAACAACAAACAAAACTTAGAATGGACCACAATAACTCCAGGCATAAAGTCCCGACAGGTAAGAATCGAGCAACGCCTCGACGTTACCCTTGGGTAAAAAAAGCAAGTCCCGACAGACAATAGGAGGGGCTGACGAGTCCTTGCCCCACCCTTGGGCGAACCTTGTGGGAAAAAGCGAGCTTGGAAAGCTTGCCTCACCATAAGGAATCTCTCTAGACAACCGGCACAGCTAAATGTCGCAGCATGACCGGGCGGTCACGCTGATCTATTGAGGCACTTATAAAGTCCCGACAGGTGAAGACTGGCGAAAGTCGACATGCACCCTTGGGCAACAACGCGGAGCGAATATGCCCCCATATAGACTTAAGTCCTGACAGGTGAAGACTGGAGAAAGCTGACATACACCCTTGGGCAACCAGCCATTCTATGAAATAACAAAGCAAAGTGACAAGAAGTGCCAGGTTTTCCAGCCCATGTGGCTGAAAGCCTTAAACAAAAACTAGCTCAAAGCGAAAGATTAAATACGCAGCAAATAGACGGCAAGCAAACAAAGCAAACATATTATGAGGATAACAAAGCAAACAAAGACCTTGCGACAGTTCAACAAAATAAAAGCCTTTCGGCAGTTCATCACTACAAGAAATCAGGGTCCATAAGAGGCACGCAGGCCGACCAACACTACAAGAAATCAGAGGGTAGCTTCAGAATCAATGGAGTCCATCACCAAGTCTTGGCGAACGGCATCAGCATTCAACATTCCCATCTCCGGCTCCTAAACCAAGTTAATCGAGTGCTCATCCACAACCAGAGGATCTTGGGGATTAGTCACTGTGCCGATGGGAACATCTTCCATTTGTTGATCCGCATCTTTCTGAAGCTCCTCCTCCTCTTCATTAGGTGCATCAACCAGTTGACCATTCACCACAATCTTGTCCAAGTCCAGACGTGGAAGTTCATGTGCCGGATAGAAGATCAAGCCTCCAACAATCAGGCCGAATACGAAGCCTTGATCATGGGACTTGATATCGTGGTCGACATAAAGGCCCACTACGTGGAGATAAGGGGTGATTCACAACTGGTGATCAATAAAATCACCGAGGAATACAAGTACTACAATACCAAGCTCAAGGAGCTAAGGGCCTCGGCGCACGACTTGCTAAAGTTGTTCGCCGACGTCGTCATCATGTATGTCCCCTGGAATGAGAATCAGGAAGCGAATGACTTGGCCCAACATGCCTCGGCTTATAAAGAGCGGGTGGTCGAGGTGCTGCATCAAGGTTCCGTGACTCTCACCAAGGAGGAGCCTGCCGATGCCTGGATTGGGGTATTGATGAGGTACCTCTGTAACCCAACGGCCGATACTGACTTCAAGGTTAAACAAAGGGCACTGAAGTATATTTTGATAGGGGACGACCTATATAAAAGGAGCACCAACGGGGTATTGTTAAAATGCCTCAAGATGAATGATGCTTATGTGGTGATGGCACAGATCCATGCAGAATTCTGTGGTGCCCACAGGTCCGGCCCCATCATGAAATGGCTCATCTACAGGCACAGACAGATACTATTGGCTGACGATCACGACCGATTGCTTCCAATTTGCCGAGGGATGTGAGGCTTGCCAGCTGCATGGACCAATCCAAAGGGTGCCAGTGGATGAGCTGCATCCCATTGCCAAACCTTGGCCATTTAGAGGGTGGGCCATGGATTTAATTGGCAAGATATACCCCCTTAGTTCAAAAGGGAACAATTTTATTATTGTCGCCACCGACTACTTTACTAAATGGGTGGAAGCCATGCCTTCAGGAAACGTTGATCAGGCTGCGGTGATTAGGTTCATCGAAAATCAAATCATATTCAGGTTTGGTATCCGTGAAACCATCACGGCCGAACAAGGTACAATGTTCACCGGGGAATGAGTGGTGGCTTTTGCCCAGGAGTACGACATCAAAATGAGACATTCGTCTCCTTACTATGCGCAAGCTAATGGACAAGCGGAGGCCACCAACAAGATCATCATTGAACTCATCAAAAAGAACATAGAGGATAGGCCTCAATGGTGGCATCAGACCCTTAATGAGGTCCTTTGGGCTATGAGAAATTTTAAGTCTACGGCCACGCGGGCGACTCCCTATCAGTTGGTCTACCGGTAGGATGCCGTGCTACCACTGGAAATCAGTGTAGCTTCATTGAGAGTGGCTCGGAAGCACTCCCTTAGTATGGATGATTACCAACAAACCATGTTGATGGAGTTGGACTCGGTGGATGACGACAGGCTGGCTGCCCTCAGCAGGATAGAGATGAATAAGGCTAAAACAGCCTGAGCCTACAACAGACACGTCAAACCAAAGAAGTTTGTGGAAGGTGACCTCATGTGGAAGGCCATTTTGCCACTCGGGAGGAAAGACCCCCAGTTAGGTAAGTGGTCCCCGAATTGGGAAGGGCCCTACATCATTAGTGAAGTATACCACGGTGGAGCGTATCGTCTACTCACTCTAGATGGAGAAGAATTCGAAACAAAGATAAATGGCAGATACCTTAAAGCATATTATCCTACTCTATGGGAAAGTATGCGAGGAATAGAAAGATGGATTTAAAAAGTAACAAGAAACCTTGTCAAAGTGGCTCGCCACACACCGTTGGCCTGATGATACACAAAATGCTACCCTCACCAATATTCTCTCCCTAAACAGGGTTGACGGCGTTGCCCGCAATCTCCGCAGGCTCAGGGTTGGCGATGACAGGATCAACAGCGGGGGCGTCTGCCAGCTGAAGGTGGAAGCCCTCCTATGAATCAGTGGCTAATCGCATTCCATTTTGGCCACGATCTCTATCGAAGACGGCAATATCCCGCTGAGACTGGGATTCTCGAATATGCTGACACGAGGGTTTACTTCGGCAGAATACGAGGGACTGTTTCGCCAAGATCTGCTCCAATCTACCGGCGGCCACTTCGTGTTGAGCACGCAAAACTTCCAGATCATGCTGAAACTTCGTCAGCGAAACCCCGATCTCCCCAATGCGGCGTCTGCTAGTCTCCTCTTCAACCAATGCGGACTGACGTGCTGCTGCCTTCTCCCCATAGTCAGAAAGAAGCATGTGTTGCTTGGCCTGCTTGGTACTTAGGCGATCTAGTGTCTCCCGAGAAGTAGCTTGGATGGTGTTGGCTGCCAAGTAAGCCCGAGAGATCACCGCGAGACGATAGGCTATATCCTTAAGAGCTCTCCTCTGTGGCTGCGGTAGGCCTTCTTGGGAGGCTAGAAGGATACACGAGGTATTGTGAGAAGGATAAATGAGGAAGCAAGCAGATTAAGGAGAACGAGAAGACATACCAGGATTTGGCTGAGATCTTGTGGGAGGCCGCCGAGCCACTGGCTTTGGCAGAATTACTTGACGAACGGCAGCGGAAGGAACAACACTAGTGCTGATGCTGTTGATTGAGGCTGGTATAAGGTTGGAACCCTGTGGGGACGTCCTAGGTACTGAGATAAAAGTTCATCAGGCGGCCGAGAGAAAACCAAACCCCTGACACCGTGCCACCAGTTGGTGTAGGCACTGGATTCTTCCGGGCACTTGGTGTAATACGCCCACACGAGATCGGCGATCCACTGCTGGTTGATGGCGACCATCTCGCATACCTGAGCGTCGGTCATCCCTTCATGGCAGTTGGGATTCCTCAGAGATGGATATTGTAGGTGGATATGCTGCAGAAGACCGAAATGCCTACAGACGAAATTGGGAAAGTAGTATTCTGACGAGGCAGTGCCACGGTGAGCAGAAGCGACCTACCCAGTTGGTAGGTCCCAGGCCACTAAGGTAGACTTCCAACTATCCCTAGCAGAATTGCGGAGCTCAGAGGAGTAGGCGACCGGAGATTTCAATGGGACAAAAATCCACAAGGGACCCAATCCTTTGTCTAGCACCGGGCACTAGGTCACAATCGATGTATCCACCGCAGGGGCTCCTCCATAAAGCGAGCAGGAGTCAGCCGATGACAGGGGGAACACCAGAGCTGGGAGCCCAGGCACACGTTGGAAAGTGACCCGAGAACTTCCAGTCCTGCCGTGAAGAGATTAGGAAAGTAAAGAATGGCCCATAAATGCAGAAACCACATTGGGCCCCAAACCTGGGTGACTTGACCGTATTCCCGAATCTGATCAACAACATTCTGGATGCCACGGTAGAGTTCGCCGAGGAAGAAGGGGGCCCAGGCAAAGTGTGTGCCACTAGGCATCATACTCGCAAAGGGCTGCAAATCTTGAATAATACGTGCGGGGCCAATGCCATAGAAGAAATTGCAGAAGAAATACAGGAGAAAGGCAATGTGCTCATCGTCCGAAATTTCCTGAGCAGTGCCAATGTTGTCTATAAGGAATTGAGGAAGAGAGCCTCCAGCCGGAATCTGCACACAGCCCACTTCTTTTGGCAGTTTGGAAGGATGGACAGTCCTGCCGGAAGCAGGCAGACCGGTGATGGCGGAGAAGTCAAGAACGGTGGGAGTCAGGATGCCCCACGGAAAGACGAAGGCATTGAGATTGGACAACCAAAAACCCAGAAGGGGCAAGATCATCCCTAGAAGGGTAAGGGCAACGAAAGAAGAGAGAGCAATTATGTCATGGAGGCCCACAGTCTTCCAAGTACCATTTTTGATGCCATGGACCCTCTCGGACCAGCCTCGATAGTCGATGGTGGGCGTAGACAGCGCTTCGGAGTCTGATATGCGGGCACTCACAGTAAACCAGTCTTGCGTAATGGGAAGCGACAAAGATGCAAAAACACGCTCGAAGGCAGAGAAACCATTAAAAACCTCAGAGGTGGTGGGGCGCACTGTAACGCCCCCAGGAACAGCAGTAAGGAGGTCCCTCAGAGAAGTCTTTGGAGGAGGGTTTACCTGGGGCAGAGAAAAAGATGAAGAACTGGAAGATGAGGAACTGGCCTGGCTATTTCATGACTGCGTTCTTTGTTTATGGAGTCAGAGTCAGAGGCCATGATAAAATAAGGAAGGAATTTTTCGTCGCGTAGGGATGGGGATGAAACAATTCCGAGAATTCAAAAGGGACCGCGAACGGGCAATGATTAGGTCTATTTATAGCCTCAAGCGAAATCTCAATCAGCGTGTCCATGGGAACCAACGCGCAGTCGTTTCGATTCGCGCGGAGTGCCAAGTGTCACATAGCAGCAGTCGTGTCTCCCTTGATCGTCACCTCAAGTCATGTCAAGGGGTTTTCGTACCGTCAGTCACGTCCTTAAGGCCGCACGATAGCAAAAAAAGGGGGGCAATTGTTAACACCCAAAAATAATTAAGTCGTGGGCCGAGGGCTAAGAGGAGAAAAGAGGAATTTTTGTGTGAAGGCAAGCCACGCGACAAAGTGTAAAAGGGGGTATTTGCCAGAAAGAGTGAAGTCAAAAGAAGTCGTCGGGGCACATTAAACGACAAAGTTCCCCTAGGGAGGGTTATGCCCGAGGGCCAATGAGCTAAGCCGAGGGAAAGTAATATCCCCAGCCTATAGAGTGCCAAGGCCCAGGTGGCTTGGGTGCCTAAGCTATTACCGAAAAGGGGCAAGGGCAGCCGAGCCACCGAATGGCCGAGGAAAAGCGGGTGTTGCTCGGAAGGCAAGACAAGACACGAAGATAGAACGTAGGAGCGGTTGAAGTTCAAGCGGAAGAGCGAGGCCGGAAATCACGGAGCAACGAGCACATACCCCACTAATCGTGCCAGTGGGAACGTGGGCAGTTACTCCGCTTTTTTGAGGGCCTAGGAAGCGATGAGAGTCATTGATCTTAGATCAATCCAACGGCAAGATAATGTTGGCTAGCATAGTGGCCGACGAGGGCCTGTGTATATATATAGCAATAGAGTAATTGTACAGACACTCATCCAATTAATCAAACACTACGTTTATTTCAATTTATATTCCTTTATCGCATTTTTATCCTTTTACTTTATGCATTAGTCGTAGTATAATCCAACACTCGCGTCCCTTTCACCTTGCCTTATCCTTTCTAGAGTAGTTAGGAAACCCACAGTTGAGGAGCAGAGTTCCCTCCTCAACGCAATTGCTTGAAGAAACGAGGAATCAAAGACTGTCCAAACCTCTGGCCGACCCCACGGCCAGGACCTAAGAGTTTGATGACAACAGAGATACTAATCTAAAACAAGGGAACTGTAAAGGAAAGTATAAAAAATGGAAGCGTAAAGGAAAGAGATAGTCTGAGACATGTAAGGAACGGAAGTCTAGTTCGATGGGGAGGAGCAGAGTTCCCTCTCCTCATCTTAATAGGGCTCTAATGTCATTCTCACAGTGCAATCACAATTTTCAGATAATTGTGATTGCGTATGTCTCTTGGCTGGAAGTCTAGTTCGATGGGGATTCTTGGGACACTTGTCCTCATGTCTTCATATTATGTGGTGTCAGGCTTTGACTAGGTGTGATGTCGGGATGATGGTTATATTTTAATGTATTTTTATTTAAAATGAATTTATTATATATAAGTCCTTGTAGATTCCTTTTTCAAGAGTGTGAATAAAATGAGTCAAATCCAATATGTAAATCTTTTAAAGTTTTTTTATTCACATTATTTTAGTTTATCTAAAGAAGGTCCTCTACTTTACAACAAATTTCTTTTTAAATTATTTCTGGGAAAAGAGTGTCACAATACACGTTTTGATACTTAAAGGACTTAGTTGGCAAAAAACATAATAAACTAATTCAAAAATTGAGATTAAGTTAACGGACGCCGGGAGTAATTTAGGCAAAAAATATCTATATTATTTTCTATTATTTATATTTCCTTTTTCTTTCGTTTATGTTTTAATTTTTTAGAGATCAAACATAGCATAAAGAAAGAAATTCTATCTTATCACATTCATGTAAACCTTGTTTAAGGACCTATTGTAAATCAAATATTTTTTGTAGGGACTTAATTAAAAGGCTTAAAGGTATGTTTGGTCCCTGCACATATCCAAAAAATCTAGTTTCATCCTTGCAATTTAAAAAGTTTTAAAAAAAAAAACCCTTGCAAATACCAAACGCTTCTTGTTTGGTCCCTGCCGTTAGTTTTTGGCTAACACCGTTAGTGGATGCTGACGTGGCTGCCAAATCATTATCTCTTGCATTCCTCTTTCTCTGAATTTACTTAAAAAAATTAACATTTAGGGGAATGAGGGTGTTGAACTAATGACCTCCTAGTCATGCCCACTCTCCAATACCACTAAGCCACATCAATTGTTATGATAACTAATCCAACTTTTAATATATAATACATACTTCCCAATTATTATTTTTTTGAAAAATTCTGCATAATTGCTGAAACAAATGTGAATTAAACGAAACAAACCATAATTGCTGAAACAACTGCTGATTAAACGAAACTGGATCAATCTGTTCCTATTCGATTTCATGGATGAATCTGTTCCAAATTGCGTTCATGGATGAATCTGTTCCAAAACGAAAATCTTGAATTTGTTCGAAAACGAAAATGAAGAAATCGGATTAAGAATGCAGATATGTTATTCATGATTATGGATGTTAAACAAAAACAAAAATCTTGGTTTGCTTCGTTTATCGATGTTTAAGGATGCAGATCTGTTATTCATGATTTAAATGATGAATCTGGAAAACAAAAATGGGTTTTATTTCTTTTGTTGCGTTTGATGATGATGAATCTGGAAAACGAAATTGCGTTTGTGGGTTTCACATGAAGAAGATGAAGTTATGTTTGTAATATATATTGTTTGTTGCATTAAAATTCACAAGCAATCGTGTTGCTCAGTGGTATTTGGTAATTTGGTAATACCTATGATGACATGAGGGTCATGGGTGAGCCTACTGTGTGCCAAAATTTCTATTTTTTGGCAATCATTTGTTTTTTTTTGGATGAAAAGTTAACAGCAGGGACCAAACTAGAAGCGTTTGGTATTTGCAAGACTTTTTTTAATTTTTTTTGCAGGGACGAAACTGGATTATTGTGATATTTGCAGGGACGAAACATACCTTTAAGCCTAATTAAAAAAGTTATTTCAGCGACCTAGTTAAAATTGTCAAATAGGCCAAAAATCTGTGAATTCCCCCTAAATTCTTTTTTCCCCCTCGTTTCATAAGTCTAGTGAGAAAGTTCCTATACAAAAGGATCTTTTACTACACTTCTATTTGAAACATAGATTTGAAGGAAATGAAAAGTGAACAATTCTGGCTGCAGACTTTGGCCGAGTTGAGACTGAGGTGCTAATTAAGCTGAGTAGCTAGTTTACTCCGAGTTACTTGTGAAGTTGTAGTTGCTAAGGTAGAAGGATGATTTCTGAGATTATTCAGCTCGCGTTGATCCGACAAGGGGGATGGTACCTGCACACACTCCGATGCCCAAGTCAGCATTGGGAATAAGTGATGTGAGGTAATAGATGTGTACCTGTAGGAGTGACATGACATTTTTTTATAGGGATCAGTGCCTACACGGGGCTCGCCCTAATAGGGTCTCGGCGTGTGCGCCTATGCCGCTGGATGATTGGGGGTTATCTATACTGTTCGTTGAATATGGATCGTGGGCTTATTCGTTTAGCCTATAAGGAACAATTGCCCCCCAAGTCGAGGTTACTAGACGGAGTGGCCTCGGCTTTATAATTATAGTCAGCTCAAACACATTTCGTTTTTTGTTGTTCTGACTTCAACCCAAGTATTTAGCTGATCAATCAGTTATTTATGTGTGATGTTAAGAGTTTGGATTTTCGATACCATCACCTTACTGAGAGTGGTAACCTTCTCGTTCAACTCTCTCGAAGTGCAGAGTATCTTCTTCATAATTGGGCTGAGTTTAGGCTAAGGGATGTTTGTTGGAAACCAAAGTCCCTTCAGTTGACTTTGCTCCGAAGTGGTTGAGTTGATTTTTCCTTTGGCTGTATTGTTCCGACTTCCTAACAGATCTTGTTCAAATGCTTCTTCACCGTCAGATCGGTTTCAGTGATGTGATAGACGATTGATTTGTTATTCCTTCTGCCACATGGCAAATGGTCTTTTGACTTCTGGAGGTGTATTATGTAACACCCCTCTTTTACTATTACAACTAAATAGACAATTATCAGAGTCACCTCGAAGGGCGCTACATTTTTCACCATTTTAAAAAAAAAACACCATTTATTCCAAAAAAAAAATCTCCAAAATAATTTATATAAAAGAAATCACCAAGCAGCGGAAATATTAACCAGTTTAAACATCTCCAGAATTAACAATTAAAGACATCTCCAAAATTAATTAAAACAATTTCCAATAACTAAAATAATAGTTCAAAACGATAACTAACGACTCCCCGGTGCTACATATCAGAGCTGACACAGACCCAAACGAGAGAGGAAGCAAAACCTAGCAATTCCTCCACGAGCACTAGCGATCACCTGCAGCGTTGCCGCATGAGAGCAACATTCCAAGCAGAAGGGGTGAGTCTAACAGAGGTAATAAGCAGATGATAAAAATATGCTAGCCTCAGGTAACTACAGCAACACAATACAATTACACCATATCACAGCACCAGATACCAAAGGAAGAGTCCATTTGACAGTGAACCACCAAAATTATAACATTCATAGACAATGGGATGATATGCAACCCCTCCAGTGGGCATATGCATGCGGTACCGATCACCAAAATGAGCCACGACGGGCATATCACCAACAAACACCAGAGGCAGAGCCTATATCACCAAAACATGCATATGACAATGCGACACCATGATTATGCACCAACTCACCATAACAAGTATTTAAAATAAATACTATATCACCAGAATCAAAACAAATGATTTCACCAAAAATAGCACCAAGTTGTAGCATCACAGCTACCACTAAACTCTCCTGAGCATACCAGCACCGCACCTGAAATATTAACACCAGACGGCTCCACAACGCGGACATAACGCACGCACACCACGCACAAGACTGGCGCGCAGCGCCTAGGCACATCGCACCTACTTCAGCGAATTAATTAAAATAGCAAACGACATCGGATTTCAACAAATAAATACTTGTTGGAAAGCCATATGGGTCTGGTTATCATCCCTAAGTTCAGTGTTTGAAGGAGAGTGTCCAATAGGTACAGTTTTCGAAAAGCACACAGGCTAGTTGCAAAAGAGGACAGTTTCTGTCCTTCAAATTCAAGCAATTCCAAAGTGACCAAAACTCAATCAAATTGCAAGAAACTTGTGCATAAACTGGGGCAAATTTTGTCTAGTTTTCAAAGAAATTGGATTCGTTCGAAAAGGAGTTCTTTTGAAAACGTGGTAACCAAAACACTGACCCTGTGTCCAGATTGTTTCCAGAATCTTACTCTAACTTGTGGAATTCATATCTCGAGCTACACAACTCTAAACGCACCCAAACCAATTCCAAATTAACAAGCATTAAGTCTATTTTCCAGAAAAATAAACCACATAATTTTTCGGTCAATACAACGTTCCCAATCACCGAAATACCGAATCTATACCCA
Source organism: Astragalus glycyphyllos (assembly GCA_963573325.1). Taxonomy (NCBI): domain Eukaryota; kingdom Viridiplantae; phylum Streptophyta; class Magnoliopsida; order Fabales; family Fabaceae; genus Astragalus; species Astragalus glycyphyllos. The sequence continues at coordinate 61,483,816 of OY754312.1, read as the reverse complement.
AATCGTTTCCAGAATTTTAACCTAACTTGTATCGCCTATAACTCGAGCTATACAACTCCGAATTTAACGAAACCAGTGCCAAAACGACCGGCGTTAAGTCTATTTTCAAAAACAATCAACCTCATAATTTTTGGATCAACCAAACAGCGCCAGTTTTAGAAAAACCGAACCTGTGTCCAGAATCGCTAAATTGCCAAACACCAAACCCTAACGGCAACGACACCGCAACCACCACAACAAAAACGACAATTCGACAACGCGACAACAACAATCAACCACGCACAGCAACAACAAAAACACGAACAATAACAACACCATCATCGTGATACAACAATCACGCAACAACAAATAACGAAACAAATCACAATAACGTGCAATAATCATCAAAGCACCAACCTCAACGAAAACACGATATGCAACAACACGAACAATTCAACAAAACCCTAGACTACCCACACATAATTATCATCAACCCATTATCAAGGTTAAGCCCACCCTTACCTCGAATAACGTAAGCTCCGGAACACGACGAACGAGACACGAACAAAACCACAGCAACACGAACGATCCCCTTTTGAAATTCTTCGCGAAACCCTCCTCTTCTCTCCCTCTTTGCGCCGCGTGCTCTCTCTCTCACTCTCGCTTTCGTTTTTCTTTTGCTTGCTGCGAATGAGGGTTTGGCTTAAACCCCCAGGGTTTAAGTTGAGGGCTCAGTAAACACTGGGCTCTCTACGTCACCACCTCCTTTACTCGTTTCACCTCCTACGCATATAAAATATTAACCTTTTAATTTATCTATATCCCGCCTCCGAATTATTTTAATTCAATCAACTATTTTAATTAAATTATTTCCGGGGTGTTACATATTACCATTAGGGTCATTCAGGGTGGCTCCTCATTTCCAACGCTTCATTATGACTGTTTATTACAGCGACTTCGTTTGGGATATCGCCGCTTCGTTTCCTCCTCCTTATTATAAATAGTCGTGTGATTATCTCATTTCGATATTTCTGACTTGCCTTCACGCTGCTTTGACGTCTATCTGCTCTGAGGTCTTCAACAGTTGTCTTTGCATTTGCTGTAGCGGAGCTGACCAGGCATTATTTCTCTTTCATTTTGTTTGTCTCCCTCCTTAGACCTTGTACTCTAGGTTGCCTAGATGTCGGTTGTCCCTTTGTAGACGAGGTTTTGGTCTTTTGGCGAGATTCTTAGGAGGAGGGGGTTCCACAACTTCAATCTTCTTCTGGGGTTCCATGTATCCCTTGAGATCAGATTACATTCGTTCTAATGGAGATGTTTGAAGGATCAATAATTATTTTTGCTGAATGAACTCCCTCCATGTAGGTTCAACTATTGTTTTGGGCAAGAACACTCCGCGGATGGTGTCTTTGACTCGCGCCTTACAGAAGGATGAAGAATATGCCTGTAATTGGACGGATGCTTCTCAAGGAAATATTTCGTTTCATTCAGGACGAGGTGAGGAGGATCTTATTGCCGATTTGGAGAATGCTGAAGATCTTGGCTCGGATTTGGAGTCTCGAAATAGTTCTTCGGGGGAGAACTCCTCGCATACCGACCGTCTTGAGTCGCCTTTTGAGGGATTTTTAAAATGCAGGAGGAGCCCCCAATTTCGGAAGATTATGCCTAGGCGAACAAAGAAGTCTGTAGAGCGGTCAGTAAGATCGGCCTAAGGAGTGAGTTTTTAGATATATTGCCATCAAGATGGGCTGAACTGCTGGAGAGAAATGGGTGATTTAGAGAGTTCCTAATGAGGAGAGAGCTTGCCAAGTGCCCCCTGAGAAGTATGCTTTTTCTATCTACAATGAGACTTTAGCTACTATCCATGCTCGCCCCCGCTTTCCTACCTTTGAACAGAACATCCTGAGGGAACTCCTTGTAGCTCCTACCCAACTTCATCCCAATAGTTGGGCATTCCTTTGAGCCTTCCAAATTAATTTGGACCGCTTGGACCGGCCTCTTTCAATACCATTGTTTTATTCGATATTTACTTTTGTTCGGATGAAAAAGATAGGTTGGGTATCCTTCCGAGCTTTAAAGACCATTATGCTTGTGTCATAGCCAAGAATTCGGATGCCAAGAAGATCTTGTCCAGGACTTGCAGACCTTGGGGAGGAGAGGTTGCTTGTAAAAAGTTTCCCTTGTTTTGGGATGAACGTCACTATGATCTCCGCCCTTCTTATTTTCTTACTTCCACCAATAATTTGGATGCTGAGGATTAGGAGACTCTGAGGCGGCTAGGCGAAGTGGCATCTCGTGGTAGGAATGGGCTTATTAACACTAAGTCTTTGGTGACTGCGGATTCTTCTATTGCTGTTCAGCAAGTTTGGAGTATGGCTTCGTTTGACCATCTAGGTTTTTGTCTTATTGAATTTTCTTTTGTTAACTAACTCCCTTTTTGGTCCTTTTGTAGGCACTATGTCATCGAAGTCACCTTATCTTACTATGTTGAAGAAAACTCAAGCTAAGAAAGGCAGACCTTCCTTTACCCCTCTGACTTCGATCAACGATATTCCCATCCGGTCAATCCAACTATCATTTCTACTTCCCCTGTCAATGTCGTCACGCAGCAGGATCTTGGAAAACGTGTCACTGTCGCTGTTGTCGATCTTTCTTCTTCCTAGGGTGTCCCCGACTTGTCGCTTCTGATGCAACACAGTGTCGATCCGAAGGAAGTGATAGTCACAGTCGGCAGAAGAGATCAAAGAAGAGCAAGAAGAGCTACAAGGAGAAAGTTGCTGAGTGTTTGGTGACAAAATTTAGTGTAGTCAACCCTCTAATAATATCCCTTTTCTTACCATAGATATGTGAGTTGGGAACCTGACTTCTAGAGAGAGAAGCGGAGAGGAAGAAACAAGAAGAAGGTAATACTTTTGTCTTCGCATCTTGGTTGGAATCCAGCCTTTTAAAGGATTTTGATTCCTAGAAAATTTTGATTCTGCAGAGTATGTCTTTCTAAAGAAGGGGTAGGATGATGCCTTGGAAGAACTCAACACCTTGAAGGGTTCCATTGTGTTTTAGAAAAAGAAGAACGAGGATCTTGCCATGTCAGCTAAAGAGTCCTCTCGTGCTGCCGAGGATCTTCGTAAGGATGTGGACTTTTTGCACGCTGCTCGGGATAAGTATGTTGAAGAAGCTACTCTCCTTTCAGTTGATAAGGATGTTAATGGCAAGAAGGTTGCCGAGCTGGCTTGTCGAAGGAGGTTTAGTTGTCAAAGGGGATCTCTGAGTCGGAGTCTGCCATAAGTCGCCTGACGCAAGAGTGAGATAAGGCTTTGTAAAGTGAGGATGATACTGGGTCTATGGCTAAGTTGGTTGGTGAGGAATGCTTCAACAAATCCGTTGGTCATATCCGCTTTCTGAAGTTCGACTTGGTATCAAGATTGAGGGTATGAACATCCTTATGAATGTAGTCACAGGGCAGAGATGACGCTTAAGGGAGACGCTGATGGTGATGCCGATATTGACATCGAGAATCTTTAAACCTCATTTGTATTGTGGTGATGCCTTTTACCCTTTTGATGTTTAATGGCTATTAACTTGCCCTTTTGGGTTTTAAACTTGGTTTCTGAGTCTGCTGTTTTTAGTTTTGCAAAGTATGAATGTTTGTTTATTTGTTTTTGACCACCTTGCTATCTTAGTCCTCTTCTCAGTTGTCATACTTAGGAAGACTCTGAACCCTTCTAGCTTGGTTAGCCGGACGAATTTTTGCTAATTTCGGCTTTCGAGTAATCGTACATTCACTTTTAGAACGACTTTGACCTCCTGTCTTTTACAACAACTTCAGATTCTTTAGTTCGGTTAGCCAAGTAGATAGACCTGTTTGCTAACCTTTGGCTTTCAAGTTGTTGTTCTTTCTAACGACTTCAGATTAACTAAGCTGAGTTAGCCAAGTAGATAGAGCTATTTCCTAACCTTTGGCTTCCAAGTTGTCTTTCTTTCGAACGACTTCAAATTAATTAAGCTCGGTTAGCCAAGTAGATAGACTTGTTTGCTAACCTTTGTCTTTCGAGTTGTCGCTCTTTCTAACTACAGCGGATTAATTAAGCTCAATTAGCGAAGTAGATAGGGCACTCGGTGTTAGGGCACTTGGCTAGGATACTATCCATTAGAGCATTCTTGGGAGTGTGCTCGCTGAATCAATTTCCTCGGGCTCTTATTTCTCGGCATGAATTGGCTTGTTCTTTTCTTCGCCGAGCTTCTATTGGCGGAGCTGTATTTTCTGTAGGTTCCCTTTCAAGCGCCCGTGCTGCTTTCTCATCATCTTTGTATTCCATATACTTTGTTGACCTTATCATAAATTCTTTGAGGTTGCGAGGTTTGTTTACGCCAATATCTATCTGGAGTAGGCTACCAGACCTGAGGCCGTCTTGCATGTAATACTAGTGATGCTTGTCTTCTAGTCCGTAGACGTTTAGGGCTTCATCGTTGAATCTTTCAATGTATTCCCTAATATTTTCGCCTTCGCGCTGTTGGATAGCTTTCAGCGTCTTTTCCAACTTCGGTTTTACCCGAGATGTAGTGAAGTTATCCTTGAATAGTGAATGTTAGAGAGTTCGGTATTATATTCGTTTTGAGAGTTCGGTATTAGGCGAGGGCTGCCTTAGTGAATGTTAGAGGAAATATCTTGCATTTGACCTCGTCTTCGACGTTTTGATATAGTAGCACCAACTCAAAGTCGACATGATCTTTAGGATCTCCAGATCCATCGTATAGATTCAGCATAGGAGGTTTTTCCTGGGACCTGGGGATGGGAAATTCATCTATTTCTCTAGATAACGGTCCCAGTTTCGTTTGCTTCCACTTTTTGGGGAATTTCCTTGGTGGTGACTTCTGTCTGTGCCCCCTTTGGTGGGGAGACGACAATCCTAAGGAGGAGGATCAGTCCGATGAGTCTCTCATGTATCGTGGAGATTCAGACATTGTCGACAGAGAGCTTTGTGGGGATCTTGAATATCTTGCCTTGTAGTGATGTCGCCGAGATCGGTGCTTAGGTCTTGGAGGTGGCCCTTCTCGCATCTTGAGAGCAGACGTGAGGGGTTGCCCTGCCCGAGTCCCCGAGAAGTTGGGTCTGACGTTTTGGAGGAATTGCGAATGTTCGGAGCGAGTTCAAAGTGATTGGGATGTGACTCCCATCGTAGTTGCCAATGAACAGTTCTGGCTGTAGGCTTCGGTCGAGTTGAGACCGAGGTGCTCACCGTGGTCGCCAATGAATAGTTTTGGTCGCGAAGTTGTAGTTGTTGAGGTAGAAGGAAGATTTCTGAGATGACTGGGCTCACGTTGATCCGGCGAGGGGGTGGTACCTGCACACACTCCAACGCCTAAGTCAACATTGGGAATAGGTGATGTGAGGTTATTAATTCGTACCTGTAGCAGTGACACGACAGTGGTTTTATAGGGGTCAGTACCTACATGTGGCTCTCCCTAATAGTGTCGTAGCGTGTGCGCCTATGCCGTTGGATGATTGGGGGTTATCTATACCGTTCGTTGAATATGAATAATGGGCTTTATACTGAATAGGCTTATTCGCTTAGCCGATCCAGAACAAAAAGAAAAACTAAATATTAATTAACATCAATTAATGTTTGTTTGAACATTCAACTGTAATGGGTGGTTTGATATGCTAGAAGCTCAAGATATGGAGGAAAAATTTGAGGAGCAAAAGTAGCTTAAATAATGGGGAATAATTATGAAAATGACAAAATTATGAATTTTCTTACATTTCTTTGGTCTAAGGGGAAGAGGCCTTGACGCATCCTAAGTTCTATCGAAAGATGAGTAAAGTCGGGCTCCAATTTGTTTCATCATCAATTTTGTTGCTTGATTGAACCTAGAACAGAAATATGTTAAATTACTGGTCAAATATTTCTTGTCACATTAAAGAATTACATTTAATATAGAAAGATCAAAGTAAATGATATCTTACTTAATTAAATGGTAACAATTAATGGGCCAACCCGGTTTCGCGGGGGCGAGATGTCAAATGATGTTGGTGATCCTGTGGCTTCCAATACCTAGGAGACAGTTGCACAGAATGATTATTTCAAACCGGTTGTGTCCAAAACCCGAAAGAAGAAGTTGAGGCCCAAAGACAAATTTTATCTCTGGCTCCTTTTGATCTTGTTTTGTAATTTTGTCCTTTAATGAAATTGGTCAAACGAAAAAAATTAATAATGTTAGATTTCCTTAACTTGTAAGTTTTAGTAAAAAAAGTATAGCGTACTTTCGGGGTTATTTAAAGGCGAAAGAGAGATTATTTAAAGGCGAAAGAGAGATTAGAGAGAAAACAGAGAAGCCAGAAAAGTATACGAAATTCTGCTAAGGGAGGGAGAGTGTGAGTGGAAGTTAGTGTGGACTTTTGTTTGTTTGCTTTCAAATCTTTTCCTTTTGTGTTTGATTGAACTGGGAAGATGAGCTTTACATGGTATGGAGAGTGCCAAAAGAACCACGCTGTCAGGCTGGGAGGCCATGCCCTCGACGGTTGTCGCATGTTCATTCCTGCCGGATCTGAAGGGACCCTAGATGCTCTCAGATGCAATGTTTGCAACTGCCACCGCAATTTTCATCTTGAAGAATTCTCTGCTCGTGCCACCTTTAGAAATACTCCCTTAAACCTCTCTCGCCGTCGGGTCATGTCGCCGTTTCCTGGGGAATATTATCGAGCTTCATCCGGGAGCATGCGTGTGATGGAACCGCCGAGAAGGCTAACTCCACTAGTTTTGTTTCCGCCGTCGATTGCCGACTTTGGTGTTGGTGGGATCCACAACACAATGGAGGATCATAATGATGTTATGGACCCCATCATTTAAGATGGGATCAACAAGTATCTTATGTAATGTTATTTTAGTAATTGAAAGCCCATTGATGAACTAGGGATATGCGCTATCTTCTCATTAGGCTTTCGCCGTATGGGAACAATGAGGTTGTACTTTCCTTGGATTTGTTTGTTTTGATTATTTTTTTTTCAGTCTAGAATAAATCTTTGAGTTTTTGAGACTGAGGATCTTTGTCCTAACATCCTTACTTTTCTGGCAAATCTTTGATTGATGGACTTTTCACTATCAAATAGTGTAGAAACTTTCGTCTATCTTTCTTCTCATTCCATTTCATATATTTTAATTGGCTTTTAATCCTTTCTATTTTGTACATGTTTTTGAGCCTATTTTTAATTGATAATTTTATGTGCAAGTTTCGTCCTCTCCCAACTTTTTCTATTTGATTTTTATTTCGCCTATGTTATTTAATCGATTTTTTATTCATCCTTGAAAATAGAAATGTGCAAACAAATTATGCATCAGCGCGATTAAAGAATCGCAGATGCTGCTCTTATCTTTCTCTTTATAAAGAGCAAATAGATATTTTAGTCCCTTAATGTAACGCTCAATTTTTTATTTATTTCTTTGACTGTTAAGTGATTTAAATGATTGTGAATGTTTAATTGAAGTGATATGTGCTTGAGTTATTATTGTTTAATTGCAAATTGTGGAGGTAATTGGATATTACTGAATGATTGGTGAATTCTATGACTTATTAGAATTTTGGAGGTAGCCATAGTTGATTAAGTGTGTTTAAGTGTTAGAGGAATAGAGGAGGGGTAGTATGGTAAATACTCCATCAGCTTTAACAAAAAACACACCTCATTAACCTTCCAGCTGATATACTCCAAACAACACACTCTCATAACACCAAAAATCAGATTTTCAAAACAAAGTTAGAAAGAGAGAGGGTTAGAGAGAAGAGAGGGGGTGAAGGAAAGAGAAGAGAGGGTAGGGATTCAAGCTCATAACATGCATGTTCTTCAATTTCTTAATACCAAGTAAGTTGAACCTTCTCATCTCATCCTCTTCTTCCATTTTTTCGAAACCCATCAACCATTTTCAAGTTTGAGATTTGTTCAAACTGAAAACCACCATGAAAACTAAGTTTACCTCTTTGCATATTTTGGAAGACCCACATTATCTCCTATTTGACTTTTGGAAGCTCATATTTCATATTGGGGCTTGGGAAACTCGAGTTGAGCAAGAAAGGAAGCTGATTGTGTGTTTTGATTTATTGGTGATTTGTTTTCTCTTGCTTGTTGGTGGAAACTTGTGAGTTCCTTACCCTTTCTTTCCATTTTCTTTTGTTTTGTTGTTGCATGTTGTTTTAAGTTACGAAATGGATACAATCTGAGTAATATGCAGGATAATGTGTGGATTGTTGTTGAAAATTCTGGTTTGAGTTGCTTGATAGTGGAAGATGTGCTCACATATGATTTAAATTGCATATATATAATTCAATAAATGATTAAATTGTTGATTTGATGTTGAGATTGGTTGTTAATGGGTGTTGTTGAGTTAGGAGTTAAATGGGATGGGCATTTGAGCGAAAGGAATGACCAATTTTCGTAAAAACAAAGGTTTTATAAAACTGCAGAAAACATGGTCATGTTTTAAAACACCGACAACAATGTTTTAAAACACTGGCAGTGTTTTAAAACACAAGTAACTGTGTTTCCTGCTGTCCCTCGTTTTTAAATTCCTCTAAAACTATTCCTTTTGGTTCTAATCTTTCCCTAATCCCTTCCTTAACCCAACCCTTGTCATATATGATAACAATTGCAAATATTTGAACTCATTTTCATTTATTGTAATGTGTTCGAAGGTCACAGATAAACGGTTTTGTGCCAAGTCAAATTCTTTGTGAAAATACGTGTGAGGAAAATACTTAGTACCTATGTATGTACACTCTAAATCAACTAAGGAATGGATGATGTACTTGGGGCGATGTCATGAACTGTCTTAAGTTAGAGGGTTCTATTTATGTATAGGATGCGGGTAAATTAATAAAAGATATACAAAGAGTGTTAGTAAGGAGTCTCGAAAGGACACTGAGATTATGTAATCTCACCCCTGATGTTTGTTGTATTTCAGATAAGCAGGTGAAAGAAAGCTCAGTGAAGGAATCCCATTAGAAGCGGATTGCAAGTCTTGGAGTTAGCCTAGGTTGTGGATTAGCTCCATTAGTAGAACCTTTGATTTTTTTTTTGTCTAATATGAGACAAGAACGGTGTTGTATTAAGTTATAAGTATTTGTGTATTTATGTTTGGATTAAGTTAGGTTTTTGACTCCGATAGGTGAACTTGAACAAATGGTTTATCTTGTATTGAACAAAGTTTTATTTTGATTAAAAACCATATCGATATGAGTCGGTTGATCTTCGCGCCAACGAGGAGTTTTGAGGCCGTCATTCAAGGAATAGTTTTGTTAAAACCTTCTGAATAGGAGAATGTCAGTCCCTTAGAGTGTTTATCAAACAGTGAGTTATCTTTATCACGCATACCCCAAGTAATAAGAAGATGCTCTGCCTTGACACCTTATATTCTCTCAGTCAATTATGCTTTATTTTCAAGTTGGATAAAATTCCTAATTTGGTTTCCTTAGGATCATATGTTCCCCCCCAATGTTCTTCTATTCATATAAAAACCTATTTGTAGTTAGGGTTATGAATCGTTTGAGATTCCTAAGTACGAAGTAGTTCTCACCATCCTTGATTCGATGTATCCTTGTCTAAGGGTGTGGTAGTAATAATGGCTAGGCCATGCCTATCGTTACTATTCCAGCTTTTTGTATTCGGAGTAAAGTGTTGTTCTAATTCTTCGAGAATCTGTGTCGACACACATCGTGTGGTCTAGAGTCATGGTCCTTACATGATTGTATACTTCCGGCCTTGTTGACTAAGCTTTATTTCCTAGGCGAATCATTTCGATTGCAAAAATCAAGTTTTGTTGCCCTTCTTGTTTAGGTCAAATCCTAGAAGTTCTTTGTTCTAACTGGAGTGTTGTTTACTAAACACAGAGGTCTACCTGTTAGTAGCATATCTTTCCTTTGTAGTAAGTAAAACCATAGAAAATAGAATTGTGTGGTTTTTCTGTAAATCCGGTTGTTCGTTGGAAGCCTTTTTGTCCCTTAGGCAAGATCCCGATTGCTGAGAGTTTCTTCCACCCTTAGTCTTTTGCTTGAGTGTAGAATTGTATTGAGGCTAGTCAATAGGGAACACGGTAGGTTCTTCTTTTCTAGTGCAGTAGTTATAGTTAATCATATGGTATAACACTCTATGTGTTTGATTCTTGATGATTATAGATCTTTGAGGTGAGTTCTTTTATGAATGATTGGGTTTCGAACATGACATGTCTTTTCTTCTGTATGATATTTTGATGGAAAATTTTTATGACCCTCTATACAATATGACTTGTATTGTTGAAATAAGTATGAATCATTGTTTTAAAAAGGTTTAAAATGCATGAAATGTATTTCGTATCCATGTTGGATAATGAGTTAAGTGCTAAGGTCTTCGTGTAATGTAAATATGATTTACTGCTTTGAATAACAAGTGTGTATGGAATAGTGATGAATTGATACGCTTGGTCACGACTTGATTGACTGTATGACTGCATATTGGTTGTGAAATTCGAAATTTTCTAGTGAATAGAACATTGCATGTTAAATGTGATAAGAAGAACTAATGTTAAACAATTTTGTGTGTACATTTTGAGTGACTTGGTGTTTTGGATTGTCATTGGTGTGCTTGGTAATTGTTTAAAGTTCTGTTGTTGACTTAATTTAAGTTAAGAATTGAAACCGGATCGAACGGAGTAGCGAAATTCGACAAAAAGCATAGTTTTTTGAAAGCTGATGAAGGGCCCGATCTGTGCGCCCCCTTCTGTCCCATTTTTTTGAAAAATGCTTTTCCGCATTCCGTTCGACACGAGTTCCTTCGCAATCCTTTCCTTGACTTAACTTAAGTTAGCCTAACCGTAATTGGACTTAATTGAAGTATGATTGATGGAAAGTATCGAGGTCATGTTTATGCGAAGTGATGAAATGTGGCTTTGAGAAACTAAGTGTGCTTAAATATATTGAAATGCTTGTATATGTATATATATATATATATGTATATATATATATATTTATAACTAAGCTTGATTACGGTTTTTATAATGTTGAATTATATATTGATCAAGTGAAAGCAAACAAAGAGGATTGATATGTTTCAATTAAAGTTTTGAGGGGATAAATCACTTTAAGTTACTCAAACGATGGTAATTTATATCTGTTGAATGGTGTGATTCGAGTTGGGAAAGATTAGAGAAAAATTGAATTGCAAGGAAAACCCCAAAATAGTAAAACAAGGCCCGTATCAGCGTAGGTTCAGGCAAATTTTTGCAAACCAGCCGACATGGCCCGTGTTGTCTACCATAGGCACCCGTGGCAGCATCCGTTTGGCCACCCATTTTCTCACTATTTTGCCTCAACTCCATTGTTTCACAGATCTAACCCAACCCTTATCATATGTGAAATTCATGTTATTATGATTTAAATACTCAAAATACAAGTTGGGGTAAGTAAATGAAGTGGAATCATGTATTATTTGTGCAATAAGGTTTGTTATATTTTCATGACATATATTTAATTAAGACTTGGTATTTGCAAAGCAAATTACATGCTAGGATCGGTCAATATTAAATTGGGTGGTATTTGAAGGAAAGTATTATGTTGTATGGTATCCCTCATGTGTATAATCTCTTTCAACCCTTGATTCAAATGTGACTTTTGTTGTTATGAATAACTGTTATTGTATTGGTTATGTGCAACTAAATCATTGATAATTATATATAGTGCATCCAAGTTTACAATTGAAAGGACATTTTTCATATACCTATTGTTAACTACGAATCACTCGGTTAGAATCTTATTCCTCGACTAATACTGCTTATTTGTAGCAGCTTGAGCTCTCTGACCTTGTTGGATGATTACTTGACCTTCAAGCACATTCTTCAGCAGAGCTTTCATCCTTCTCATCATCTTTTCCATCTTGGACATACGTTTTTCAAGAGTTTCAGAAGCAGGTGGTCTTTGCTCTTTAGATTCCCCAGCAAGCTTCTCTTGAGCTATACCAGAATGTTGGCCAGCATTGAAGAAAGAGGAGTCCAGACACCCAAACTTAGATGACATGCCAGAAGGGTGAGTTTGGGTGATGATGGAAGGGTACATTGGTTGAGGAGAGTCATCTTGAGGTGTTTGGTTGAGGTTCGGAAATTGATTGATGTTTGAGGAGATTATGGTGTTGGTGGTTTTCAGAGGAGATATTCCATGTTCTATGTTGATTGCAACAAGTAAGTGATCAAGGTTATGGGAGGTTACACGTGAGATGGTGGGATTTGGTGATGGTTCAGTAGAAGGTGCAGTTGCAATTAGGAGTGGTTGAGGTGAGAAAGGTGGGACAGAGTGTGGTATTGTTGAGACAGGTGAGAAAGGTGGAAGTGTAGGCATTTGTTCATTGAACATTGAAGGGAGAGTGGTTTGTATGATAGGTGAAGAGGTGTTAAATTGAAGCTCCCCCTGAGGTGATGCTGGGATTGGTTGGGTTAAAGGTTCAGAGACGTAACATCTATAGCTTCTTGAGCAGAATCATCCTTCTCTACTTCAGCAGTTTCACCCTTCTCAACTTGTGCAGACACTTCTTTCTCAGCTTCTTTTTCATCTTGTCCTTTACTTTCATCAATTTCCACCTCATCTGATGGTTCTTCAGTAGTCTCAACATTCAAATTGAATGGAGTAAGGCTTTCAAGCACTACTGTTCTCTCGGAACCATTACCATCAGATGAGTTGAGGTGCAATTCCTCAGTCGTCTCTTATGTATTACACCATCAGAGTTCCTTTCTGGTGTGTGCATACCTTCTCCAGCAGTAACATTATCAAAGTGCTGCACCAAATTACTAGTTACCTCTTGATCAATAGGTTTCCATACAATTCTCTCCTTGTCTCTTGTATACACCTTTATTACTAAAGCCATAACAAATCTTGAAGTTGAATGATCAGAATCTTCCTTCTTATCTGTGATGGTCCTCTCATCATCAGATTCTACATGAGGACCCTTCTCAAGTTCCATTGAGGCATGCTCCACTTGAGGTTTTTCCTTCTCAGCAATTTCCTCATCATTCTGATCCTTCTCAGATACATTTTCCACATTTTCTTGGGAGACATCCTTCTCACCAAGATTTTCTTCATCTTGACCCTTCTCAGGATCATTTTTTTCAACTCTTTAATCCTTCTCTGGTTTTGTTTAATTTTCAGAACTTTTCTCTGGTGTCTTTTCCTTCTCTTGTGGAATGTTATCATTCTTCTTCTTGCTCTGTCTCCCTTTTTATCACTTCAGCAAGTGATTCATCTATTTCCAGCTCTGTGGACACTCTAGACAATGGCATAGTCTTTTGTTTCTTCTTCTTCTTCTTCTTCTTCTTCTTCTTCCTATCATTCCTATCTTCTTCTGTGGTAACTTCAATCCCCATGAGTTTCAGATTTTTGGCACTGAAGGTTTTGGTTTCAATGACACCCTCATCAGCAGGAATGTCAATCAAGTAATGATTGAACATTCTAGTGAGAGCCTTGTCATAAGGTAAGGAAGTTGAGACTTTATCTACCCTGATTGCATTTATCATGTGGTGGATCATGAGAAAGGGAAGGCTTATGGGTGTGTTCTCAAATGAACCAGCCCTAGGAAGAAGAGTACGTGAGCAGATATGGTGAAGGATTCTAACCATGTCTTTTATATTGGGGGCTGTTATAGGGAGAGAAGGGTCTTTGAGAAGGGTGGCCTTAACTTCACCTAGGGAAACTCCCATCAACTTATACCAGGATTCATCATACACTTGAGTTCCTTCATCTGGTATGTTAAGAGCTCTTCCAAAGGAGAGAGAGGATACAATAAATTCTTTGTTGTTGACCAAAGAAGTGATGGATGGAGGATCATATTTGATTGTGGCATTTGCAAAAAATTCTCTTACCCTTTCTCTGTAGACCAAATCATCCAAACTGATGAACCTCTCCCATTTCTGTTGAGTGAGAAATGGAAGAATGTTCCAGCCATATTTTTCAATCTCTTCTGGAGAGTAGACTTTTCCTGAGACAATGGGTTTTGAAGCCCATTTTGTTCTTTCTGGTTCCTTTCTTTTCTTAAATGATTGACCTTTCTTACCACTTGGAGGAAGAGAAACTTCAACTTTCTTTCCTTTCTCAACATTCTTCTTCTCTTGAACCTTCTTAACCGTAGATTTTGAAATTGGTTGAGAAGATACAACCTTCTGTTCTGCAACTACTGGATGGTCTGTTCTGACTTCAGAAGGGTTTTCGTGTTGCTCAACATCAATAGGAGCATATGGAGAAGTTCCAATAGTGTTTTTAGAAGCGGAATGAAACATAACTCGCATTGATCTCCTTGGATTTCCACTTGGAGTATGTTTCATATTTGCAGGGCGTGATTTTAGAGGTTTTACGTTAACAGGTTCTTGAGGGTGACCAACGAGAACGAAGTTAGGGATTCTAGAATCTATTTCTTGTGATTTTGAACCAGAGTAAGTGGAAGCAGGTTCACCGTTTTTAGTTCTTACCATTTGAGAACTTAGGGATTTTGGGAAGAAGAGAGAGATGACTGTTTCGTGAGTTTACGAGAGAGAGAAGGCGAAGTGAAGTGTTTTAATCATTTCAGAGCAGTTATTGACCAACGGTTAAAACATTCTTATCTGATGTGTAACCGTTGATTGAGACGTGTGAGAGAAAGAGAGAGAAAGGAGCCGTTGTAATAGCTAGGATCCTATTTTTGGGTTTTTAAATATTTCTTAACCTAAGACAAGAAATAAAACATATAAACAATTAAATGTAAACATTTAACAAAACAGACAACAATCAACATAAAATCTTTTTGTATTTTTATGGTCATATGTATCTGATGACCCTTCTCAAGAGTTGAGAAGGTTCAGGGTTATGACCCTTCTCATTACTGAGAAGGTTGCTGGTCATGACCCTTCTCATCTGAGGGGGTTTCAATGATATGAATCATGCTTTTAATGTAACTAAATCTTTCCTCTAGGAGGGGTTTAGTAAAAATATCTGTTAGTTGATGTTTAGTATCCACAAAAACAAGTTCAATGTCTTTCTTTTGCACATGATCTCTAATGAAATGATGTTTCATATCAATGTGCATTGACCTAGCTCAAAATGTGTTCTCTTTTTGTACCATAGACCAATGTTAGGTGTTCCAGCAAGATATCTGAAAATTCTTTTGACAACATAGAGATGAGATTCTTTTGGAGCAGTTTGAAATCTAGCACATTGCCCAACTAAGAAGTCTGCGTCTGGTCTACTTACAGTGAGGTATAATAGATAACTTATCATGCCTTTGTACTCCTTTTCAGAAATAGGCTTACCCTTCTCATCTTTTTCAATACTTGCAGAAGGATGCATTGGTGTAGCCATGGCTTTTGCATCACTCATCTTATATTCCTTAAGAAGGTCTTTGATGTATTTCTCTTGTGAAATAAAGATACCCTTCTTAAGTTGTTTGATTTGTAGGCCAAAAAAGTGTCTTAGCTCACCCATCAAGCTCATTTCAAACTCTCTCTTCATTAATTTTCGAAAGTCATTACATAGCTTTTCATTTCTGGCTCCAAAGATGATATCATCAACATAAATTTGAACTATTAGCAATTCATCTTTGAGGTTTTTTCTAAACAGAGTGACATCTATTTTTCCTCTTGAAAAACAATTTTTGAGCAGAAAAGTACTGAGTCTTGAAGTCAATAAATGTCACAAGGTAGGGGGGTTGAAATTGTGACCCTTTTTAAATTCACCTAAAAAGACAGAACTTTCTTCACAAGTATGATTTAATATTAAGACAGTGAGTGATTTGTGTTAAGAAGGGTGAGTTAAAACAATCTCTTTAATATATTCAATGAGCAGAGAAGGATAAGATTTTTCTGTCTTCTCAACTATAAAATGGAGTTAAGAAGGGTCAGAAAGTTCTGCCTTCAATACTTAACTATTTTCAAGGTAAAACTGTTAGATTGTTAATAGGCAGTTAGACCAGTGATATTATTGTAATGTATTTAGATGACCTTATCAAGAACCTTTCAAAATGTTATGAGTGTAGTGAAGATGTGAGAAGGGTTGAAAACTGTGTTTTACTTTAAACCATTTATCAGCAGCGAAGGGTTAGAATATACCTTTCTCAGTTTTCATAAATCATCTCCTGATGGAGAGTTTTCTCATGAAGTGTAAACTAATAGTTTGAAAGCAGTAAATAACACAGTGGTTTATAGTGGTTCACCCAAAACCTTGGGCTACATCCACTCCTCACTCCCTGTGAGTATTTCCACTATTCTCCAAAATAGCTTACGACTTTTACACCCCCTAGGTTAAAAGAGCTCTTGGTAGTTTTCTTCACACAGCTCTACCTACAATGACAAACCCTAATAGACTCCT
Source organism: Astragalus glycyphyllos (assembly GCA_963573325.1). Lineage (NCBI taxonomy): Eukaryota > Viridiplantae > Streptophyta > Magnoliopsida > Fabales > Fabaceae > Astragalus > Astragalus glycyphyllos. The sequence continues at coordinate 61,467,499 of OY754312.1, read as the reverse complement.
TCTGATCTATTAGACTGCTTTAACACAGAAGCACTCACTTCTCAAGTCCTACAACAACACATGCAACTTGAGAAGATTAACTACAGGTTCACTGCTTAAGTGTTTGGGTTTATGGGATTTCTAGAGCTTGGTTGATACAAATGGAGTATTCAATAAATACAACACCACAAGACTTAACACATACTCAGAGATCAAGTGAATCCCTTCAGTTTTGCAACAGCTGAGTATGGATGAGAGAAAACTTTGACACTTGAGAAGGTTGGAAGTTAAGAACTCAATGCACTTGCATGAGGATCAATGGAGACCATGGGCATTTATTTATAGATGGAATTATGTGTAATATCCTCTGGTCCAAGGATTAGAGTCGTTGACAAAGGAATATAGCCGTTTATAGCCGTTGGGAGAGGCTGTCAGCATAATACAGTTGTGTTATGGCTTTTCTGCAGAAGACAGCTGTTTCCAGTTGTCATGACTCTTCTCTGCTTGACTCTTCTCAACTTATGATAGATGTTGAAGATGATGCTTCTCAAGTTGATGCTTCAAATGAAGACACTTGTAGTATGACTTTATGACCTTTCTCATCTTGACTCTTCTCATCATGACCCTTCTGATGGTCATGACTCTTCTGATGGTCATGACTCTTCTTAACTTGATTCTTCTCATCTGATGCTTCTCATCTCCTTTCTCATGGTTTTGTCATGTTGCTTCTTAGGTTTATCCTTCTTAGATACCCTTCTCATGTTGCTACTGATAGAGATGAAGCTTCTCATGATGATCTTTCTCAAGTTTACCATATGCAATAGATCTTTTGATCTTATCCTAAGAAGGTTTCTTCTTTAAAAACTTTGTGAACAACAATCTTCTAAATCTTCTCACATATAATTCTTCTCATAAACATATACCTTCTTGTGATTTCCTTGGATATTCTTGTTCTTATTTGCCACTCAAGAAGAAACATTAGTAGCATATGAAATCAGATAAACTTAACCTTCTCACCATTTGAGGTTTGTTAATCATTAAAACTTAATTAGGGATTTTGCCTCAACAAGTCTCTCATACCATGCTCTAGAATCTTGTTGAAGTCCATAGAGAGCCTTAGTTAGTTTGAAAACATGTTTGGATGTTTATCATCAATAAAACCAGGAGGTTGGTGTACATACACTTTCTCATTTAAAAATCCATTTAGAAAGGGACTTTTGACATCCATTTGAAAGAGTTTGAAATCTTTATGAGCAGCATAAGCAAGAAGTATTCTAATAGCTTCTATCTAGCAACAGGTGCAAATGTTTCATCATAATCAATAGCTTTCTGTTGATTGTAGCCTTGAGGAACTAACCTTACTTTGTTTCTAATGACTTTACCATTCTCATCTATTTTGTTTCTAAAAACCCATTTTGTGCCAATAACAGAATGATATTTTGGAGATGAGACTAAGTTCCATACCTCATTCTTCCCAAATTGAGAAAGCTCTTCTTGCATTGCTTCTACCCAAGATTCATCAACAACTTCTTCATTTATATTCTTTGGTTCTATTGTTGAGATCAGAGCACTGTGAGAAGCTTCTCTTCTGAATGAACTTCTGGTTCTTGCTGGTTTAGAAGTTTCACCAATAATTTGCTCTTGAAGATGGTGAGTTACTAGTCTCCAACTTCTTGGTAGTTCAGAGGCTTGAGTTGGTTGCCTATTTGGGTTATTTAGAGGTTGAGAAGGGTTAGGTGTTGATTCAGTTTCAGCTTTCTCACTTACTTCATCACCCTTCTCATCTGTCTTATCTGCATCTATCTCATCATCTTCATTTCTTTCTGTTGAACTGTTAGTTTCAATAAACATACCATGCATGCTTTCTTCAACATCTTTAGTCCTAAGATTAAACACTCTATATGCTTTTGATGTGAGAGAGTATCCTAAGAATAATGCAGGATCAGACTTAGCATCAAATTTTCCTAAATTGCCCTTGTTATTTAAAACACAACAACCACAGCCAAATACATGAAAATAAGAAATGATAGGCTTCATTCCTTTCCAGAGTTCATATGGGGTTTTGTTCGAAGTTTTTCTAATGGTTGCTCTGTTCAGAATGTAGCAAGCAGTGTTTACTGCTTCTGCCCAAAAGTATTTTTCGATTTTTGAATCATTTAGCAATGTTCTAGCCATTTCTTGCAGTGTTTTGTTTTTTCTTTCAACTACACCATTTTGTTGAGGAGTTCTTGGACAAGAGAAGGTGTGAGACACACCATTCTCTTCAAGATAAGTTTTAAATAAAGCATTTTCAAATTCTCCTCCATGGTCGCTTCTGATTGCAAAATTGTTAGAACCCTTCTCATTCTGAACATTCTTAAAAAATGTTTTGAAACATTCAAAAGCTTCATCTTTGTGTTTTAGAAAAATCACCCATGTGAACCTAGAGTAATCATCACCTATAGCAAAACCGTATCTCTTTCCACTTAGGCTAGCATGCTTAGTAGGACCAAAAATATCCATGTGTAGAAGTTCCAAAGGTCTTTGAGTAATGGAAATCATGTTAATAGGTTTAAAATATGATTTAACATGCTTTCCTTGAATGCATGCTTCACATTATTTATCCTTCTCATACTTGATCTTTGGAAGTCCTCTGACTAAATCAAGTTTGGACAATTTTGAAAGGGTTTTCATGCTAATGTGACCAAATCTCCTATGCCACATGCACTTGTCATCTTCTTATGAAATTAGATCATCAAGACAAATGCTATAGAGATTGTTTGATTTATGACCAGTAAAAATTGTTTTTCCAGACTCTAAACTATTTATTCTACATAATCTGATTTAAAAGTCACTTCATGTCCAGAATTACATAACTGACTTACACTAAGCAAGTTATGCTTTAAACCTTTAACAAATTAAACATTTTGAATCTGAGCAGAGTTTATTTTACCTACTGTACCTACTCCTTTGATGAATCCTTTGTTATTATTGCCAAACATGACAAGTCCTGTAACACCCCGGAAATAATTTAATTAAAATAGTTGATTGAATTATTAAAATAATTTGGAGGCGGGATATAGATAAATTAAAAGGTTAATATTTTATATGCGTAGGAGGTGAAACGAGTAAAGGAGGTGGTGACGTAGAGAGCCCAGTGTTTACTGAGCCCTCAACTTAAACCCTGGGGGTTTAAGCCAAACCCTCATTCGCAGCAAGCAAAAGAAAAACGAAAGTGAGAGTGAGAGAGAGAGAGCACGCGGCGCAAAGAGGGAGAGAAGAGGAGGGTTTCGCGAAGAATTTCAAAAGGAGATCGTTCGTGTTGCTGTGGTTTTGTTCGTGTCTCGTTCGTCGTGTTCCGGAGCTTACGTTATTCGAGGTAAGGGTGGGCTTAACCTTGATAATGGGTTGATGATAATTATGTGTGGGTAGTCTAGGGTTTTGTTGAATTGTTCGTGTTGTTGCATATCGTGTTTTCGTTGAGGTTGGTGCTTTGATGATTATTGCACGTTATTGTGATTTGTTTCGTTATTTGTTGTTGCGTGATTGTTGTATCACGATGATGGTGTTGTTATTGTTCGTGTTTTTGTTGTTGCTGTGCGTGGTTGATTGTTGTTGTCGCGTTGTCGAATTGTCGTTTTTGTTGTGGTGGTTGCGGTGTCGTTGCCGTTAGGGTTTGGTGTTTGGCAATTTAGCGATTCTGGACACAGGTTCGGTTTTTCTAAATCTGGCGCTGTTTGGTTGATCCAAAAATTATGAGGTTGATTGTTTTTGAAAATAGACTTAACGCCGGTCGTTTTGGCACTGGTTTCGTTAAATTCGGAGTTGTATAGCTCGAGTTATAGGCGATACAAGTTAGGTTAAAATTCTGGAAACGATTTGGGTATAGATTCGGTATTTCGGTGACTGGGAACGTTGTGTTGACCGAAAAATTATGTGGTTTATTTTTCTGGAAAATAGACTTAATGCTTGTTAATTTGGCACTGGTTTGGGTGCGTTTATAGTTGTGTAGCTCGAGATATGAATTCCACAAGTTAGAGTAAGATTCTGGAAACAATCTGGACACAGGGTCAGTGTTTTGGTTACCACGTTTTCAAAAGAACTCCTTTTCGAACGAATCCAATTTCTTTGAAAACTAGACAAAATTTGCCCCAGTTTATGCACAAGTTTCATGCAATTTGATTGAGTTTTGGTCACTTTGGAATTGCTTGAATTTGAAGGACAGAAACTGTCCTCTTTTGCAACTAGCCTGTGTGCTTTTCGAAAACTGTACCTATTGGACACTCTCCTTCAAAAACTGAACTTAGGGATGATAACCAGACCCATAGGGCTTTCCAACAAGTATTTATTTGTTGAAATCCGATGTCGTTTGCTATTTTAATTAATTCGCTGAAGTAGGTGCGATGTGCCTAGGCGCTGTGCGCCAGTCTTGTGCGTGGTGTGCGTGCGTTATGTCCGCGTTGTGGAGCCGTCTGGTGTTAATATTTCAGGTGCGGTGCTGGTATGCTCAGGAGAGTTTAGTGGTAGCTGTGATGCTACAACTTGGTGCTATTTTTGGTGAAATCATTTGTTTTGATTCTGGTGATATAGTATTTATTTTAAATACTTGTTATGGTGAGTTGGTGCATAATCATGGTGTCGCATTGTCATATGCATGTTTTGGTGATATAGGCTCTGCCTCTGGTGTTATTGGTGATATGCCCGTCGTGGCTCATTTTGGTGATCGTACCGCATGCATATGCCCACTGGAGGGGTTGCATATCATCCCATTGTCTATGAATGTTATAATTTTGGTGGTTCACTGTCAAATGGACTTTTCCTTTGGTATCTGGTGCTGTGATATGGTGTAATTGTATTGTGTTGCTGTAGTTACCTGATGCTAGCATATTTTTATCATCTGCTTATTACCTCTGTTAGACTCACCCCTTCTGCTTGGAATGTTGCTCTCATGCGGTAACGTTGCAGGTGATCGCTAGTGCTCGTGGAGGAATTGCTAGGTTTTGCTTCCTCTCTCGTTTGGGTCTGTGTCAGCTCTGATATGTAGCACCGGGGAGTCGTTAGTTATCGTTTTGAACTATTATTTTAGTTATTGGAAATTGTTTTAATTAATTTTGGAGATGTCTTTAATTGTTAATTCTGGAGATGTTTAAACTGGTTAATATTTCCGCTGCTTGGTGATTTCTTTTATATAAATTATTTTGGAGATTTTTTTTTGGAATAAATGGTGTTTTTTTTTTTTTTTAAAATGGTGAAAAATGTAGCGCCCTTCGAGGTGACTCTGATAATTGTCTATTTAGTTGTAATAGTAAAAGAGGGGTGTTACATTAGTGGTATCAGAGCAGTTCGGTCTGTCCGGCCAAGTTGTCGAGTCGTCGAGTCGAGTAACACTTGAGTAATTGTTACTCGTTTCTGATTATAGTTTCTGTTGCAGTGTTAGGTTGAGATGGCAGGACGGAACGATGCTGCACTCGCTGCTGCTTTGCAGGCTGTGGCTCAAGCTGTGGAGAATAACTCAGGTGCTGCTGGTGATGCTGGGTCGCGCAGTTTGGCTACGTTTCAGAGGGAGAATCCTCCTACCTTTAAGGGCAAGTATAACCCTAATGGTGCTTTGGCGTGGCTGAAAGAGATGGAGAGAATCTTTCGTGTTATGGATTGCTCTGAGGCGCAGAAAGTCAGGTATGGTACTCATATGCTGGCAGAGGAGGCTGATGACTGGTGGTTGGAGGTGAGGCAGAGGTTGGCGACTGTGAATGAAGAGGTCACTTGGGCTGTGTTCAGCAGAGAATTTCTGAGAAAGTATTATCCTGAAGATGTCCGTCGGAAGAAAGAGATTGAGTTTCTGGAGCTGAAGCAGGGTAATATGTCGGTGACTGAGTATGCTACCAAGTTCATTGAATTGGCGAAGTTCTATCCACATTATGGTGAGGCTGGTGCTGAATTCTCCAAATGCATCAAGTTTGAAAATGGGTTGCGGGCTGATATCAAGAAGGCGATAGGGTATCAGAAAATTCGGGTGTTCTCGGAGTTGATTGACAGCTGCAGAATCTTCGAGGAAGACAGTAATGCTCATTCTAGAGTCATGAGGGATAGGCAGAAGAATTTCTCGAGTCGTGGGAAGCCGTATGAGGTTCCAGCTGGTAAGGGCAATCAGAGAACTGCTGTGGGTAAGAGACCTAGTGGGGGAGATGCTGCTGCTAGTGTGGTATGTTACAAGTGTGGTAAACCCGGTCATAAGCGTCCTGACTGTCCAGGTGATGTGAAGAAGTGCTACAAGTGTGGTAAAGAGGGTCATATGGCATCTAGCTGTGATCGAAAGGATGTGTTATGCTACAACTGTGGTGAGGGTGGTCATATCAGCACTCAGTGTCCTAAACCGAAGAAAGAAAGGTCCGTTGGGAAGGTGTTCGCTCTGGCGGGGTCAGATGCAGTGAATGAGATCAGAGGTACATGCTATATTAATAATTCTCCTCTTATTGCTATTATTGATACTGGTGCTACCCATTGTTTTATTGCTACTGCATGTGTTGAGAAATTAGATCTTGTTTTATCTTCTATGTTGAGGGAGATGGTTATCGATACTCCGGCTAAGGGTTCGGTGACTACCTCGGTTGTTTGTGCTAAATGCCCTTTATCGATATTCGGTAATGATTTTCTCGTTGACTTGATTTGTTTGCCGCTGAGCGGAATGGATGTTATTCTAGGTATGGACTGGTTAGTTGATAACCATGTTCATATCAACTGTCATGAAAGGTCTGTGAGTTTCTTTTCTCCTGAAGAGGAAGAGTCTGGTTTGTTGTCTGCTGGTCAGTTGCATAGGGTAATGAGGGAAGACGTCCAGTTGTTTTCATTAATGGCGTCGTTGTCTGTTGAGAGCCAAGCGAAGGTTGATGAGTTGCAGGTGGTGCGAGAGTTTTCTGAGGTTTTTCCCGACGAGATTCCGGATGTACCACCAGAGAGAGAGGTTGAGTTTGCTATTGATCTGGTACCTGATACTAAACCTGTGTCTATGGCACCGTATAGAATGTCTGCATCTGAATTGTCAGAACTGAAGAAGCAACTCGAGGATCTGCTTGAAAAGAAATTTGTGAGGCCAAGTGTGTCGCCGTGGGGAGCTCCAGTGTTGTTGGTGAAAATGAAAGATGGTAGTATAAGGTTGTGCGTAGACTATCGGCAGCTGAATAAGGTGACTATTAAGAACAAGTATCCGCTTCCGAGGATTGATGACTTAATGGATCAGTTGGTGGGTGCTCAGGTGTTCAGTAAAATAGATTTGAGATCGGGTTATCATCAGATCAAGGTGAAAGACGAAGACATTCAGAAGACAGCTTTCAGAACCCGTTATGGGCATTATGAGTATTCCGTGATGCCTTTCGGTGTGACTAATGCGCCGGGAGTGTTCATGGAGTACATGAATCGTATCTTTCGTGAGTATCTGGATCGGTTTGTGGTGGTATTCATTGACGACATCCTAATTTATTCTAAGTCAGAAGAGGAGCATGCAGAACATCTGAGATTTGTATTGGAAATTCTGAGGGACAGGAAATTATATGCGAAGCTGTCTAAGTGTGAGTTTTGGTTGAAGGAGGTTAGCTTTCTGGGTCATGTTATTTCGGGGAATGGAATTGCCGTGGATCCGTCTAAGGTTGATGCCGTGTTACAATGGGAGTCTCCGAAGTCAGTTACTGAGATTAGAAGTTTTCTGGGTCTGGCAGGTTACTATAGGAGGTTTATAGAAGGATTTTCGAAGTTGGCACTTTCGTTGACTCAGTTGACTTGCAAGGGTAAAGCTTTCATCTGGGATGACTGTTGTGAAGAGAGCTTCAAAGAATTGAAGAAGAGGTTGACGACGTCTCCTGTTCTGACGTTGCCTAATCCGGAAGAGTCGTTTGTGGTGTATTGTGATGCTTCCAAGATGGGGTTGGGAGGTGTGCTTATGCAGAATGGTAAGGTAGTTGCCTATGCGTCGAGACAGTTGAGGACTCATGAGAAGAACTACCCTACCCATGATTTAGAACTTGCTGCAGTTGTGTTCGCGTTGAAAATTTGGAGACATTATCTGTATGGTTCGAGGTTTGAGGTGTTCAGTGATCATAAGGGTTTGCAGTATCTGTTTGATCAGAAAGAGTTGAATATGAGACAGCGCAGATGGTTGGAGTTGCTGAAAGACTATGACTTTAGCTTGAACTATCATCCGGGAAAGGCTAATGTGGTAGCTGACGCTTTAAGTCGAAAGACGTTGCATATGTCAGCAATGATGGTTAGAGAACTCGAATTAATTGAGCAGTTCAGGGATATGAGTTTGGTTTGTGAAGTGACGCCTCAGAGTGTCAGATTGGGGATGTTGAAGATTGATAATGAATTCATGGCTAGCATTCGAGAAGCTCAGAAGTTAGATGTTAAATTAGTTGACCTGATGGTTGGGATTGATCGATCCGAGAATAAAGGCTTTGAGTTGGATGCGCAGAATGTATTGAAGTACCGTGGAAGAATCTGCATTCCTGATGATGAGGAGATGAAAAGAGCAATTTTAGAAGAAGGTCATAGGAGTAAGTTGAGTATCCATCCGGGAGCTACAAAGATGTATCAGGATCTGAAGAAGATGTTTTGGTGGGCTGGTATGAAGCGTGATGTGGCGCAGTTTGTGTATTCCTGCTTGACTTGTCAGAAATCGAAGGTTGAGCATCAGAAGCCTGCTGGGTTGATGCAACCGTTGGAGATTCCGGAATGGAAGTGGGATAGTATTTCTATGGATTTCGTGATAGGGTTACCTAATACTGTGAGGGGGCACGATTCGATTTGGGTGATTGTGGATAGATTGACGAAGTCTGCTCATTTTATTCCTATCAATATCACGTATCCGGTGTCGAGGTTGGCAGAGATTTATATTCAGGTGATTGTGAAGTTGCATGGTGTTCCTTTGTGCATTGTGTCTGACAGAGATCCTAGGTTCACTTCTGATTTCTGGAAGAGTTTGCAAGAAGCGTTGGGTTCTAAATTGAAATTGAGTTCAGCTTATCATCCTCAAACTGATGGGCAGACAGAGAGGACCATTCAGTCGTTGGAAGACTTGTTGAGATCTTGTGTTCTTGAGCAGGGAGGTGCGTGGGATACTCACCTTCCGTTGATCGAGTTTACTTACAACAATAGTTACCATTCTAGCATCGGGATGGCACCGTTCGAGGCATTGTATGGTCGGAGATGTAGGACTCCGTTGTGTTGGCATGAATCTGGGGAGAGTATTGTTCTTGGACCCGAGGTTGTTCGAGAGACTACTGAAAAGGTGAAATTGATCCGTGAGAAAATGAAAGCGTCGCAGAGTAGACAGAAGAGCTATCATGATAAGAGGAGGAAGGATTTAGAATTCCAAGCTGGTGATCATGTGTTTTTGAGAGTCACGCCTATGGCTGGTGTTGGGCGTGCATTGAAGACAAAGAAGTTGACTCCTCGTTTCATTGGACCGTATCAGATCACTGAGAGAATTGGTAATGTTGCTTATAGGGTGGCCTTGCCGCCTAATCTTTCGAATTTGCACGATGTATTTCATGTGTCGCAACTTCGGAAGTATATTTCGGATCCGTCCCATGTGATTCCGATGGATGATGTGCATGTGCGGGATAATCTCACTGTGGAGACAATGCCTGTGCGAATTGAAGATCGTGAAGTGAAGACTTTACGGGGCAAAGAGATAAACCTGGTGAAAGTGGTCTGGTTAGGAGCTGCAGGTGAAAGCATGACATGGGAGTTGGAGAGCAAGATGCGGGAGTCCTATCCGGAGCTGTTTGAATCAGGTATGTTTTCGAGGACGAAAGATTCTAAGTGGGGGAGGGTTGTAACACCCCGGAAATAATTTAATTAAAATAGTTGATTGAATTATTAAAATAATTTGGAGGCGGGATATAGATAAATTAAAAGGTTAATATTTTATATGCGTAGGAGGTGAAACGAGTAAAGGAGGTGGTGACGTAGAGAGCCCAGTGTTTACTGAGCCCTCAACTTAAACCCTGGGGGTTTAAGCCAAACCCTCATTCGCAGCAAGCAAAAGAAAAACGAAAGTGAGAGTGAGAGAGAGAGCACGCGGCGCAAAGAGGGAGAGAAGAGGAGGGTTTCGCGAAGAATTTCAAAAGGAGATCGTTCGTGTTGCTGTGGTTTTGTTCGTGTCTCGTTCGTCGTGTTCCGGAGCTTACGTTATTCAAGGTAAGGGTGGGCTTAACCTTGATAATGGGTTGATGATAATTATGTGTGGGTAGTCTAGGGTTTTGTTGAATTGTTCGTGTTGTTGCATATCGTGTTTTCGTTGAGGTTGGTGCTTTGATGATTATTGCACGTTATTGTGATTTGTTTCGTTATTTGTTGTTGCGTGATTGTTGTATCACGATGATGGTGTTGTTATTGTTCGTGTTTTTGTTGTTGCTGTGCGTGGTTGATTGTTGTTGTCGCGTTGTCGAATTGTCGTTTTTGTTGTGGTGGTTGCGGTGTCGTTGCCGTTAGGGTTTGGTGTTTGGCAATTTAGCGATTCTGGACACAGGTTCGGTTTTTCTAAAACTGGCGCTGTTTGGTTGATCCAAAAATTATGAGGTTGATTGTTTTTGAAAATAGACTTAACGCCGTTCGTTTTGGCACTGGTTTCGTCAAATTCGGAGTTGTATAGCTCGAGTTATAGGCGATACAAGGTAGGTTAAAATTCTGGAAACGATTTGGGTATAGATTCGGTATTTCGGTGACTGGGAATGTTGTATTGACCGAAAAATTATGTGGTTTATTTTTCTGGAAAATAAACTTAATGCTTGTTAATTTGGCACTGGTTTGGTTGCGTTTAGAGTTGTGTAGCTCGAGATATGAATTCCACAAGTTAGAGTAAGATTCTGGAAACAATCTGGACACAGGGTCAGTGTTTTGGTTACCACGTTTTCAAAAGAACTCCTTTTCGAATGAATCCAATTTCTTTGAAAACTAGACAAAATACGCCCCAGTTTATGCACAAGTTTCATGCAATTTGATTGAGTTTTGGTCACTTTGGAATTGCTTGAATTTGAAGGACAGAAACTGTCCTCTTTTGCAACTAGCCTGTGTGCTTTTCGAAAACTGTACCTATTGGACACTCTCCTTCAAAAACTGAACTTAGGGATGATAACCAGACCCATAGGGCTTTCCAACAAGTGTTTATTTGTTGAAATCCGATGTCGTTTGCTATTTTAATTAATTCGCTGAAGTAGGTGCGATGTGCCTAGGCGCTGTGCGCCAGTCTTGTGCGTGGTGTGCGTGCGTTATGTCCGCGTTGTGGAGCCGTCTGGTGTTAATATTTCAGGTGCGGTGCTGGTATGCTCAGGAGAGTTTAGTGGTAGCTGTGATGCTACAACTTGGTGCTATTTTTGGTGAAATCATTTGTTTTGATTCTGGTGATATAGTATTTATTTTAAATACTTGTTATGGTGAGTTGGTGCATAATCATGGTGTCGCATTGTCATATGCATGTTTTGGTGATATAGGCTCTGCCTCTGGTGTTATTGGTGATATGCCCGTCGTGGCTCATTTTGGTGATCGTACCGCATGCATATACCCACTGGAGGGGTTGCATATCATCCCATTGTCTATGAATGTTATAATTTTGGTGGTTCACTGTCAAATGGACTTTTCCTTTGGTATCTGGTGCTGTGATATGGTGTAATTGTATTGTGTTGCTGTAGTTACCTGATGCTAGCATATTTTTATCATCTGCTTATTACCTCTGTTAGACTCACCCCTTCTGCTTGGAATGTTGCTCTCATGCGGCAACGCTGCAGGTGATCGCTAGTGCTCGTGGAGGAATTGCTAGGTTTTGCTTCCTCTCTCGTTTGGGTCTGTGTCAGCTCTGATATGTAGCACCGAGGAGTCGTTAGTTATCGTTTTGAACTATTATTTTAGTTATTGGAAATTGTTTTAATTAATTTTGGAGATGTCTTTAATTGTTAATTCTGGAGATGTTTAAACTGATTAATATTTCCGCTGCTTGGTTATTTCTTTTATATAAATTATTTTGGAGATTTTTTTTTGTAATAAATGGTGTTTTTTTTTTAAAATGGTGAAAAATGTAGCGCCCTTCGAGGTGACTCTGATAATTGTCTATTTAGTTGTAATAGTAAAAGAGGGGTGTTACAAGTCCTCCATTAAAGGTCTCCATGGAGAGGAACTTATCCTTTTGCCCTGTCATGTGCCATGAGCATCCATTGACAAGAAACCATAGTTTTCTTCTTGATGCTATGAGGCATGGCTGCATTAGAATTTGACACGGATTTAGGTACCCATTTGTCTTTGGGACCTTGAGGGTTAGTTTTCACAGTTAAGGGATCTTTTTGCTTGTTGCTACAAACTGAAATTTGATGTGTCCTGTTTGTTTGCACCTTGAGCATTTGACTCTGAGCTTTCTGTTACCCATCTTATATACCCGATCCTTCTTAAGAGGAGTTAGTCTCACTTTAGAAGCTTCAAGACTATGTGCACAAGTCATGAGCTTATTTGTCAAATTTCTAACTTTTTTCTTTAGCATTCCATTTTCATTTTCTAGTTTCATATTAGAGACAATTGATTTTTCTGGTATTTTCAAGTTGAGAAACTTAAATTGTTCAGACATTTTGAAATGAGATTGTTGTAAAGTGTGAATTGTTTTTCCCATTCTTTCATTTTGTGTTTTTAGGTCCTCATTTTCCCTTTTTAATACACACAACTGATCTTCGAAAAACATGCATTTTTGAGAAAGGATGTTTGAGTCATAAAGCAAACTATCAAAGGAGGATTATACTTCTTTGGAAAATACACATTTAGAGGATTCAGAATCATATACCTCTTTTTGTTCAGTTCCTGCCATGAGACATAGATTTGTTGTTTCTTCTTCATGATGACTTGATGATTCTTCTGAATCATCCCAAGTGGCCATTAAAGCTTTCTTCTTTGGTGAGAACCTTCTTGGACTCTTCTTATTTAGAAGAGGGCAATCTTGTTTCGTGTGGCTAGACTTCTTACATTCATAACAGGTAATTTTTGATTTGCTTCCTTCTCCTTTAAATGTGTCTCTTCTGAACTGAGGTTTTCCTCTTCCTTTGTTGTACATGTTTATCCATCTGTTGATTCTTTTAGATATCAAGGCTAATTCTTCTCCTTCTGTATCATCATCAGTTTCTTACTCTTCATCATCCACTTGAGAAGATTTAAGTGCAAGTGATTTTCCTCTTTGAGAAGAAGAGTTATCTTCTTTTTGAGAAGCTTTCAAAGCAACTATCTTTCTTTTTGGATGTAGTTCCTCCAGGAGTTCTTGTTCAAAGATTTTCAGTTATCCCAACAGGTGATCAATTTCTAGTGATGACAGATTCTTTGCTTCTTCTATAACAGTCTTCTTTGGTCTCCAAGCTAGTGGAAGGCACTTCAGAAGCTTACTAACTTTCTAAAGCATTTGGATAGATTTTTCCAGAGCACTTAACCCATTGATGATTGTGGTGAATTTGCCGAACATTTCATCAATGGTTTCATCTTCAGTCATTTTGAACATTTGAAACTCATGAATGTGCATGCCTTTCTTTGCTTCTTTGATTTGATCACTTCCTTCTTGAGTAGTTTGTAGTGTATCCCATATTTCCTTAGCAGTTTCTTTCCCAATTATCTTGTCATATTCTGCTCTTCCCAAACCATAAATTAGATAATACTCGGCTTTAGCATTTGAAGTACACAATGCTTCTCATCAGCAGTTCAATCAGCCTTTGGTTTAGGAATACGGCAATTTCGTACAAGACCTGCCACTGTGGGAACATATGGTCCATTTTCAACAATGTCCCTGTGACAATGTCTTGTGATTCAAGGAAAAGCTTCATTTGGCTTTTCCAATAGTAGTAGTGTTCACCATTGAACCCGGGTGGTCTGTTGGATGAAGCACCTTCTGGTAGGAAGGCAACAAAATTTGGTTTGACCATGACTTCTTCCAAGATCTTTTCCTCTCACACTGTTCAGTGTGCTCAACCCAGAGGTCGAGCTCTGATGCCAATTGAAGTCAATAAATGTCACAAGGAAGGGGGGTTGGAATTGTGACCCTTTTTAAATTTACGTGAAATAATATAACTATCTTCACAAGTATGATTAGGTATTAAGATAGTGAGTGCTCTAAGTTGAGAAGGGTGAGTGAAAGCAATCATCTAACTTTTTGTGAGTATAGAAGCTTTAGAATAAACTGTCTTCCCAACTATATAACAGACTTGAGAAGGGTCAGTAAGTTCTGTCTTCAACACTTACTGTAAAGTACTTGACTTTTTGATCATTTAAGTAGTGTAAGCATATGTGATTCATAGTAATACATTCAAATTCAAAACAACAAGAGACTTCCTATGTTACTATTTGTTTAGGAGATATGTGAGAAGGGTTGAAAAGTGTGTTTTGGTTTAAAGCATTTCTTAGCAGAGAAGCGTCAGCATACTGTCTTCTCAGTTTTTATAAGTCTTCTCCTGAAAGAGAGTTTTGTCACAGAGTTTAAAACAACTTAGAAAAAGAAGTAAAACACACAATGATGTATAATGGTTCACCCAAAACCCTGGGCTACATCCACTCGTCACTCCCTATGAGTATTTCCACTATTTTCCAAATAGTTTACAACTTTTACAACTCCCAAGGCTAAAAATACTTTTGGTAGTTTTGTTCACACAACTCTACCTACTGTTAACACTTCTAATAGAATCCTTCTGATCTCTTTGACTACTTCTATCACAGAAGAACTCACTTCTCAAGCCCTACTGCAACACATGCTACTTGAGAAGGTCTCCTACAGGTTTTCTGTTAAGTGTTTGGGTTTGTGAGATTTCTAGTGCTTGGTTGATACAAATGGAGTATTCAACAAATACAACAACACAAGCATTTATACATACTCAGAGATCAAGTGAATCCCTTCAGATTTGTAGGGGTTGAGTATGGATGAGAGAAAACTTTGGCACTTTAGAAGGTTGGAAGATTTGAGCTCGATGTACTCTTACACAGATCAACGATGGCCAGGAGCGTTTATTTATAGTTGAAATTATGTGTAACAAACCTCTGGTCCATAGAAAAGAGTCGTTGCAAAAGCATACAGTCGTTTATAGCCGTTGGAGAGAGGCTGTCTACTTAATACAATTGTGTTTCTGCTTTTCTGTAGAAGACAACTATTTCCAGTTGTCATGACTCTTCTCAACTATGACAGTTGTTGAAGTTGATGCTTCTCAAGTTGATACGTCTAATGAAGATATTTATGGTATGACCTTTCTCAACTTGACTCTTCTCATCATGACCCATCTGATTGTCATGACTCTTCCTATAATGCTTCTCAACTTGACTCTTCACATTTGATGTTTCTCATCTCCTTTCTCATAGTTCTGTCATGATGCTTCTTAGTTGATCCTTCTTGTTTACTCTTCTCATGTTGCCCTAGATATAGATAATGGTTCTCATGATGATCTTTCTCAGGTTTACCCATACGGTCTCGATCTTTGATCTTGTCAAGAGAAGGTTTCTTCTTTAAGGCCTTGTGAGCAACATTATTTCAAGTCTTCTCAGTAATGATGCTTCTGATAAGCATGAACCTTCTTCAGATTTGTTTGATGATACCTGTACTTATAGTTCACTCAAGAAGAAGCATCAATAGCATACGAAATCAGAAAACATAAGTTTCTCATATTTGAAGTTTGTTAATCATCAAAACTAATTAGGGATTTTGCTCAAACACCCCGCAATACAACAGTTTTGTTGTTTCACTGTTTTACTTTTGTTGTCGTCAAACTCTTAGGTCCTAGCCGTGGGATCGGCCAGAGGTTCAGACAGTCTTTGATTCCTCTGTTCTTCAAGCAATTGCGCCGAGGAGGGAACTCTGCTCCCCTAGAAAGAGCCAAGTTGAGTGAATGGGACGGGAGGGTTGGATTATCTACTTGCCTAATGCATAAAGATAAAGATAAAAGTAAACTAGGATAAAAAGAAAGATAAACTGATAAAAATAATAGAGTTGTTGTATTAATGTGTGTCCTTTTACAATTATCCTCTTCCTATTTATATGCATTCGCCCTCATCGGCCACTATCTAAGCCAACACTTGCCTATCGTTGGATCAATTGAAGATCAACACATATCGCTACTACTAACCCATAAAGAGGCGGAGTAACTACCCACGATCCCACTAGCACGGTTAGTGGGGCAAAATTCCCTCGCTCTGCTTTTCAAAGCTTCGCTCCTTCGTTTAATCTTCAACTAGTCCCACGTTCTATCCACGTGCTCCCTCTCTCTTGCCTTCCAAGCAAGTCTGTTTTACCTCGACCATTTAGTTCCTTGGCTGACCTTTATTCTTGGACAACAGTCAGGAACCTAGGCACCCGAGCCATCATGGTCGTGGGACTCTATAGGCTAAGACTTTACTCTCTCTCAGCCTCGCTCATTATCCCTCGGGCTTACGCCTACCTCGGGGAGTTTACCTTGTGATTCTCTCCGAGGGCATTTCTTGAGTTCATTCACTCAGCAAATATCTCTTATGACTTTATCTAGTGGCCTGCCTCGGCACCCTAGTCCTTTCTCTCCTTTCTCTCAGCCCTCGGCGTACGACTTAATTATTTTTGGGTGTTAACAATTACCCCCTTTTTGTGTTGTCTTATGGCCGCGAGGACGTGTCTGATGGTACAAAAAACCCTTGATATGTCTTGATGTGACGATTTGAAGAGACTTAACTGCCATTATGTGACATTTGGTGCTTCGCATTAATTGAAAAGGCTGCGCGACAGTTCCCAAAGGACACGCCTGTTGCGTCTTGCGGCTATAAATAGCAATGATGCCTATTTAGCAAGGTTCCATGCATCCTTCTCCTTCCTTATTCCCCAACAGAAGCTCTTGCACTTCCCTCTCCGTCTTCCCTCAATTAACCATGGCTGCCCGTGCCCAAGCTTCTTATTTCCAGGGTAGCATTGCATCAATCTACTACTCCATTGGCTCCTTTTCCGTCTTACGTCCCACCGCTATCAACACTAACTACGGCTTCTCACTCTTCCAACAGAGGTTTGGCATCTGTGACCTCCCACTCAAATCTGCCTCGTACAATGCCGAGGCCAAGTTCACTGATCTTCGGGGGTGGCCGAAGAGTGATGTCGAATACAACGCCTGGGTGACCCGATTGGTTGATCAGAGAATCACCGTCTAGAAAGAATGGGGCATTTACGATTTGGTTATGGTGTCAATCCAAGAGATTCCACACACCGCCGATCTCCTGTTTCCCTTTATGTCCTTCTGGTCAATCAACCTCAACGCCTTCGTCTTCCTCTGGGGTATTTTAACCCCTAATCTGTTTGACGTGGCTGCCATTCTTGAGCTCTCTGATGGTGGCCTCGAGGTTCATGTCAATCCTGACTTTGTAGGTGTTCGGTACCGGAGTACAGGCCTGAGGTACCCGGGTCTCAGGGATGATCTGGATACGGGACTCAGGATAATTGTATGCTTCCAAATAGGGTGACCTGAGGAGGAGTGCTGAACTCGATCACATTGGACCTGAGGTTCGGATTGCCTGAGGTAATCCGTTGTCCATGTTGGGTGGGGGTACCTGCAAGACACTCCGACGCCCAAGTCAGTAAAGAATAAAGATGGAGAGAATAAAGATATGAGAAGGAAATATAAAGAATGCGAGTTCGGCAGGATGCCGAGATTGGTTCGAAAGCGTCCCCGGAGGCGGGGTCGCTCGAGGAGCTCACTCAGATAGTGTCGAGGTGTGTTCTATTTAAATAACCGTCGTAGGCGCATATGTAAACGTACCTGAATAGGAGGGCGAAGCCTTTATTTATAGACGAGGTGCGTACCTGGGCCATTGGATGAGTAGGATAGATCCTGTCCGTTGGGTACATTTGGGAGGCGGACACGGATGTCCTGAAGCACGGAATTTGGGCCATGCCCGAGCCAGAGGTTTGGCCCAGTCCAGAACAGTAGGCAAGGATCCCCCTTTCACTTACTGTCATACCCTAATTTTGTCCGCCTAGTTTCAAAACCCTAATTTTCAGCAAAAATAAATAATTTTGTGAGTGATGCATTATTTGAGAAAGGGTTTAGGGTATTTACCCAAGCATTCTAAGGTTTTCAAAATCATTTTTGAGAAATTAAGGAATTTTGGGGCATTTAAAAGGGGCATTGTTTGGTCAATTTCAATTTAATAAATTTTTGCTAGTTGAAAATCCAATTAATTAATTTTTGGGAATTTATTTAATGAAATTGTATCATTTTGAACAAAAAAATAAAAAAATAAAGAAAATCATTTTTCAAATTGTGCGCATATTTTATATGTGTAGTAAAAAATCAAGTTCAAATTAATTCAAGAAAGCATTTCAAAAAAATAGTACAAGGAATATTCCCAAAAATTATATGATAGTATTTTTGTTGGCAATTTTGGTCATCTCTCATTTTCAAAAATGGCATATTCTTCAAGATACCTTGTATATGGCTCAAAATGGTTAGATTTATGTATAATTATCTTGAAAGGAATAATCAAAATTGAGAGGATAATTGGAAGGTTCATGGATAGTACAATAGTACAATTGCCAACTTGCAAAACTTGGGCACCACTCTCATTGCTTGGCTGAATATCTACCCTTTCATTTCCCTCTCATTTTGCATTTTTTTGCCCCTCATCAAAGTGTGTTTCAATCCTCACCCTTGATTCAAAATTAAAATGCAATCCTAGAATGAGATGAGGTACACAATGACCTAAATGCCCCTAAACCTAATTGCACATTATATATACCCTCATATCCTCACCTCTCACAAGTGTTTGCACACAATTCACACTCAAAAAACCTAGCCTCTCCTCTTCTCCCTTCTTGGCCGAATACCCCTCTTCATTCCCTCACCTCATTTCTTCACTTTTTCACTTCAAATCAACATTCTAGTCCTAAATCCTTCATCATCCTTGCATTCTCTTCAAAGATCCATCTTCAAATCTCAAGAATCAAGCTCAAGATTGAAGATTAGAGCGTTGATTCAAGTGGTTTAGTGTTCATTCACCTTATTTCTTACGCTATTCTAGCTTGGAGTTGAGGTATACTCTCAATCTTAGCATCATCAAAATTTTAGCACCAAAATTGTAGATCATCAATCTATTTTTGCATATCAAGCATTTCTTTGCATTTTAGTGCTCTATTTTATGTTGAAATGTTGATATAATTGTTGTTGTTGAATGAGAGATGTGTTTCAAGCATTTTGGCAAACACTTTGGGAGGTTTGGATGCTTGAAATGCATCTCTCTCTTGGAATAAATTGTGTGTTTGTGCTATTTTCATTTTGTGCTTGCATTTTCATGAATAAAATTGTGATTTGGGCTTATGTTTCATTTCGCATATTGTAGAAAAATTAGAGTTTGTGCGATTTTAGTGCATTCCTTTGCTTAATCATGTGAATCCTTGCCAAAATGTTTGATCTATGTCATTTGCTTGCATGATTTTGTTGCTTTCAAAGAATAAAATGAGGTTTTAGCTCTATGTTGGTGTCGCATTTCATGAGATAATTAGGGTTTGTGCTTGTTTTTGTTGCTTGCTTTGAAAATCATGTTTGTGTTGATGATTTGGTAAGAGGATTTGACACTTATGCACTTGTGCATATCCCAAGTGTTAAAGATTACCTAAAGGGATTCAACACCTTAATTGCATATGCTTGCTAAATAAAATGTCAAATTGATTTTTCATGGCTTGCTAATGATCTTACTTGAGGCAAATGCCCTTCCCAACTTATCCCTTTCATGTGGTTGATTGTAGAAATATGCTAAATGTTGATGCCATCAAAATGATACCACATTGTTGCTTATGTCAAATGTTGATGTGAAATCCCTAGGATTTTGCAAGTGATTCATTAAATGTTTGAATTCACTTGTGCTTTGTAATTTCCTTGCCTACTCACATGTTGTGTCATAAATGCCTAGTTAGGTTCATTTCTTGCCATGCATCTTCAATAAGATGTGCAATCTAGGTTCATTCTCTTGCCTATTCATGCATTTTTGCCAAAATGTTCAACTTGGGTTCATTCTTTGCCTATCTATGTATTGTGACATGATATGTGTAGTCTAGGTTCATCTTTGCCTATTCATGCATTGTGTATTCAAATGTTGTAATGAGATGTTTTCAACATGAAAGGGTAAGTTGCAAATTGTGTCTATGTTGTTGCTTGCTTGATAACATGATCTCAATGAATGTGCTATGCTTGCATCTATGAACTTTCTTGCATTCATTGTTCTCTTTTCTAAACAACTTGACATGAAAATGGTTACTAGTTTAGATCATTGCATGAATTGTAGTTTAGCAATTTGCATTTTGGTTATTGACTTGGAACTTGATTGAAAATGTTCTACTAGTTTTCCAAAACTCTTTTCCAAAAATCAAATTGCTTTCAAACTTCTTTTCTAAACTATGTCTTTAACAAATTAAGACCAATTTCTTTTCCAAGCTTAAACCCTAAGTTCTTCATAAACAAAATCATTAGTGGCCACTCGAAGCCTTTGCTTGTTTGATCACTAATGAGGAGTTATTAGTGGTAGTCACTCGAAGCCTTTGCTTGTTTGATTATCATGAAAGCTCCCAAACCTTAAATACATGCGAACCCAATTCAATTCCAAAAATAACACGAGTCATTAGTGGTAATTGTCCTAAGCCTTTGCTAGATGATTATCACCGATGCTCGCCTCATTTGCAAAAAAGGATAGAAAAAAAAGCGTTGTTACTTACAATCACTCGAAGCCATTGCTTGTTTGATTATCGGTTTCAACTTATTTTCTTTCGAGTTAGTAATGAAAACCACTCGAAGCCATTGCTTGCTTGGTATTAGTGAACACTCGAGTCTTATTTCAAAAAACACCTAAAAACTAAAAAGCTAAAAACAAAAGAGCCTTTTCAAAACAAGACTAGAACTACGTAGCTTTGAATTCCTCATCGCACCGGAGGATACGTAGGAGCGGGTTCACCTCCCGTCAAGCACCCTTTTAAAAAAATAATAACAAAAAGATTCTTCTTTCCCCAGTTTTCAAAAACATTTTCTTAAATAAAAAAAAGAAGAAAAGAAGTAGAACAAAGCGTTTCAAATCAACAGTCAAAAACCACACACTAAATTAAAGGTTCCCTTTCGGTAGAAAGGATGTGTGGGGTGCTAATACCTTCCCCACACATAACCGACCCCCGAACCTATATCTCTCGTTTTCAAAAGGCCAATCGCCTAAAAAGATTTTTCCAATGTTTTTTCTAAATTAAAATATTGGTGGTGGCTTCATTGTTTTTCCCGTTGTACGAAGAAGGATCCAAACCAGATTTTTCGGAGTGCATACAGCTGGCGACTTCACTGGGGACATTTTTTTTAAGAAGGTCGAACCTATTTAATTTAGTGTGTGGTTTTAATTGTTTGATTTGAATGCTTTGTTCTATTTCTCCCTTTTCTTCTTCTTCTTTTTCTTTCTTTCTTCATCAATGAAGTTTAAGTGTTAATTGCTCTCTTGCATTCTCATACTATCGTGTTGCATTCATGTGCATTTACTTCTTCCTCTTCTATGATTGCTTCTTGCTTGAAGTGTAGTTTCTTCTCCTCCTCTTCTTTGTTTATATGCTTATGCTCATGCATCATTTTCCCCAATTCCATTATGTTCCCTTCTTCTTTGCTCCCTTTCTTTGAGGTAAGTTCATGCATATTTCCCCAATTCCATTATGTCCCCTCTCCTTGGCTCCCTTTCTTGAAGGTAAGCATTGCACACGATTGTTGATTGGTACCCTAGGTTAGTTTACATGCTTATATTAAAATGATATATGTTTGCAAAACCCTAGGGTAGACGACTCTTTGTCTAGACTGTTCTGGTTTTTCCTTGCAGGCGGGGTAATTTTAGATTGGGTAGGCTTTAGGTGCTATGCCCTCATCACACACTTTCACACCTTATGATTTATGTGCTATGAGTGGGGTCCTATACCCGGATCTAAAAAAACACATAGGAGAGTGGAGACGAGTAGTGACTGGCATTCGAGACCTTTGTCTGTCTGACTCTCATGAAAGTTTCAATCGGAGTACGCTTTCTCATGATACCTCACACTTGGTAGCTTTCTACATTTGTGGGTGCCGTCATGAGAATGTCTCTAGCTCCGGTAACCTTTGTGAGGATGTGATTTAGAGCTACATGGGAGGTACCTTTGAGTTGCCTTAGACCCTAGGATTCCCACCTTTGTAGGACACGAGGGCATACAAATTGTGTGCTGCATTGCTAGCTTAGTCATGTTTTCCTCAAAGTGAGCTTTTCAAAAAAAAGAATTTTCAAAAAAAAATCCAAAATATATCTTTTCTTTTTCCATAATTGCATTGCATCATGCCGCATTTATAAAACCAAATGTAAAAAAAATATATTGCATACATTTTGCATCTCATTCATATTTGTTTGCCGGGAATAGCCAAATAATGTACCGTCCTGTCATAGGTGCATAAAGATGGAATCGAATAGCAAAGCTTCACCTACTTCCAGGTTTCCGGTTGTAAAAAGGGTTGATGTTGACAATTTGAAGCAATGTGCCGCACTGATGGGTCAGATTGAGTTGGGGTCCTTTGACGAGACATATGGGAACATTCGTAGGCTGCTGCAGTTAGATGTTCAGGAAAATGCTCTTGTGGCTCTAAGTCAGTTTTATGACTCAGATATCAGATGTTTTCTCATCAAAAACTTTCCACTATCGCCCACATTGGAAGAATATGAACAACTTTTGGGGTTCTCTAGGTCGCATGTCACGCCGTACCGATATCAAGGTCATTATTACACTGATGAAAAGCTAGCATCATTGCTCAAAATCAGTTTAGAAAAACTGAAGCTTCAAAAGTTGGAAAGGAATGGTATAGCCGGGTTTCTGCAAGAGTACTTTGAGGGTTTGATGCAATCTTATGCTCTGGCCAAACAGTGGGGTCTCTTCAAGCTAGTGCTTGCTCTAACCATTTTTGGGGTGGTCCTCTTTCCTCAGATAGAGAGATATGTTGATGAAACTGCAATTGGTGCTTTCTTGGCATTCAAAGACACCAAAAATCCTATCAATCCTGTTCCCGCTGTTCTCGCCAACACTTATTAGGCTTTCACCCGTTACAGTGATTTCCACAAGAAGAAAATGTGTTTCTCCTCTCACGTCCTCTATGCTTGGCTTGTCACTCATGTTGTCAACAACCGAAAAGAAGTTAGGGAGTTGATCTCCTATGCCTTAAGCTGTGATGTAAAGATCATGACTTCTCTTGAATGGGTTGAGGTCTTGAAAAGTCTCAACGATCTCCAGATCCGCTGGTTTACCACTGCTTGTTGGAAGGAAAGGCCTGTGGTGGTGTTCAGCTGTGGAAGTTTCCAGAATGTGCCTCTCATGGGAACGCAAGGGTGTATCAACTATAATCCTTCACTGACCTTAAGACAACTCGGTTACCCAATGCGGAATTCACCCACCGAAAGCATGCTGTCTCGCTTTTACCTCTATAAGGGGAGTCCTAAATGCGAAGACTTGCTTCGGCGAGTTCTGCAAGCATGGGAGTCCGTAGTGCATAAGGAAGGCGAAGAGCTGTCCAAGAGAACCAGTAGCATCACCTTTAACCAGTGGCTCAAAGAGAGGCTTCAAAATGCAAAATTACCAAATAAAGGGGCACTATCCCTTAAAGAGGAGATATCAGAGCCTTACACTCCTACCTTTGAGGAGTTGAATGAAGTCAAGTTAGCCTTAGCAAAAGTGGAGGAAGAAAAGAAGGCATTGCAAACAGAATTGGAGAAAATGACCATAGAGAAAGAAAGGTTAGAGAAAGAAGATGCTATCAAGATGATCGCTGTTGAGGAGAGCGTCAAGCGATTCAAAAGAGAAGAGAAAAGCAAGCTAGAGGCTCAGAAATACCTGAGGGGAGCTAGAGAGGAACTCCAAAGGTGCAAGCAGAAAACAAGAAAAGCACTTGAGGAAGCCGAAGAGTGGAAGAGTATAGCAACTAAGTCAAGACAAGAATCCCGCTTGGTAGTAGAATTGAAAGGTCAGCTAAAGAACCTTGAGCGAGAGAGGAGTTCTATTGAAGATATCCTTAAGGAGTATCAGCAAGCTCTGAGGTTCGAACAAGGAAGATCTGAGGAACTGGGGAGGAATCTCAGGTGTCTAGAAGGGGCTAATAGGCAAGTGCAAGCAGAAAGCCAGTACTGGGAGAAATGCTTCATGGCATTGGTTGGCAAAATAGAGGATCAAGAAATCATCAAGGAGCTAAGAGAGGAGATTCAGCTTTGGGAGAACAAATTTTCAAAGCTGGCAGAGCTAGCTAGCCAATCCATTGCGGGAGTCCCCAAGAATTTGAAAATAGCCGAGGCCGAAATGCACTTCCTCAATACCCCACCCGAGGTTTACCAGTTTGTGAAATTCTGCAGGGCTTTAATCACGGAGTTCCGAGAGCGATCCCGAGATGCGAACGTCAGCAAGAAAAGGAAGAGGGTCGGAGATTTCAAAGCTCTTTGTATTTGAGCTGTATATTTGTACCTTTCATTTTGAGTATTTACTTTCCATTTGAGTATTGTATTCCTGAATATTGTACTCTTTTATTTGCTTTCGAGTATTGTACTCCATATGAATATTGTACTATCCTTCCCTTTAAGGAAGTTGTTAAAGCTTTTGTTTGAATTCCCGATGTATGAAGTGTGCTGGCTTGCTATTTCGATTCCCCTCTCATTGCATTTCCAAAATTAATTAAAAAAGAGAGAGAGAGAAAACGATTATGTGCTTATGACAAGACGAACTATGTCGCGATTCCTGGCATCAAGCAACATAAAATCATATGCATCTGCATTGCATTCATTCATTAATTCATTCACGAGCTCATATAAGTGTTCCATCAACAGAAAGTAAGGCAAGCTGGTTCGCCAACATCGTTATTGGACACGTTCTCAAGCAAGAGGCATGGCAATGATTCTGAACGATCTTGATCAGTCCCATCCAAGTGCGGAGAATCCGAATCAGGCAAATCTGAGCTCAGAGATCAGAAATGAGACAGGCCCAGGTCCAGTAGTGCAGAATCAGGGTAACCCAACTCCGGATAGTTCCAGTCAAGGTGACCAAGAAATCAGAAATGAGATGAATGCTATGAAGGCACAGATGTCAGAGATGATGAGGGTCCTGCTGTCCCTGAAGAATGGAAATGACTACCAAGCTGCTTAATGGCCTCCTTTTGGATTGCCTCTAGGCTACACTCCTCCTTCAAACCCAGAAGTTAACCAAGGAACTGGTCCTTTGGTGAATGTCAAGAATGGACAACCTGCATCTGCAGGATCAGAGGGAGCAATGGGCGAACCTCGGCTTCAGTCTCCACATCCCATTGTCATACCTCAGGTGACTCCACAAGGCTTTACTCCCCAGCCAGCTGCAAATCCTCAGGCCCAAAGCCTCATTCTTGGGAACTCTGCTTATCCTCATGCTCCGCATGCAGTCTCAACCATGGCTGCAATTTTCCGTCCCCACCTTGGAATGAACAGTTTCCCCCAAGGCTATTATATTGAGCACCAACAAACTAGAGAAAAGTTTCAGGTGTTAGAAGAGCGCTTAAAAATGATTGAAGGATCAGGCTCTAGATCGAGAGAGGCTCGCGATTTATGTCTCATTCCCGATGTGGTTTTACCTCCTAAGTTCAAAGTGCCTGATTTCGATAAGTACCGAGGTGTAACTTGCCCTAAGAGCCATCTGACCATGTACTGTAGAAAAA
Source organism: Astragalus glycyphyllos (assembly GCA_963573325.1). NCBI lineage: Eukaryota > Viridiplantae > Streptophyta > Magnoliopsida > Fabales > Fabaceae > Astragalus > Astragalus glycyphyllos. Next base: position 61,441,838 of record OY754312.1, on the reverse strand, counting down.
TGTCTACGCATTCTCATGATGACAAGCTGTTAATCCACTGCTTCCAAGAGAGCATTGCTGGGGCATTTCTCAACTGGTACATGCAGCTAGAACCGTCCCAGATTCGTTGTTGGAAAGACTTGGCTGATGCCTTCCTCAGACAGTACCAGTACAACACAGATATGGCGCCGGATAGAACACAGTTACAGAGCATGGCAAAGAGGGACAACGAGTCATTTAAAGAGTATGCCCAGCGGTGGAGGGCTCTAGCTGCACAAGTGTCACCATTATACTATGGAAACTTTGCCTCCATTATACTATGATCGGTTGATCGGCAGTGTGTCCTCCAACTTTTCAGATATGGTAATCATCGGCGAGAGATTAGAAAATGGGCTGAGGAGCGGCCAGATTGCCCATGGTTTCGCAGGTACAAGCACCCATAAAAAGTCGTTTTCCGGATTTCCAAAGAAGAAGGAAGGAGAGACCAACACCATTACCATAAGCCCACCTTATCAACCACAAGATATCCCTGTCCCCACTCAAACACAACCAACCCGCTCACCACAAAGTAATCACCATAGAAATTATCAAGACAGAAAACGGACCACCTTTGATCCCATTCCTATGTCATACATCGACCTCTTTAACTACCTTGTCACCAACGAGCTCATCAACACCAGACCCATGAAACCATTCCAACAACCTTATTTCCGAGGATACAATCCCAACGTTACCTGCAGATTTCATGAAGGGGCAGTCGGACATGCTGTGGAAGACTGCAAGGGCTTCAAACTTGTAGTGCAAGATCTGATTGACACCAAAGGGATAACCTTCAAACAAGAAAACCCAAGCATTACAACTAACCCGCTGCCTGGTCATGAAGAACCTGCAACCAACGCCATCCTTGACACGGGAGGCCAACCCTTAATCAGAACTGTGGAGTGTATTCAGACACCACTAAAGGTCATTCATGCAGAGCTGTGCAAGTTTGGGGTCATCAAGAAAGGCTGTACTCAGAAAGAAGTCTGTGCTGATGATAATTGTGCTGGGGCATGTGAGACCTTCAAGATAGTTTTGCAAGACCTGTTGGATCGTCATATAATCCAAATAGGTGTGCAAGAAAAAGAGGAAGATGTGTTGACTTTCCAGTCTGATAAGAACAGAAGTGTCCAGAAGCCTATTAAGGTCCCGTATAGTCAAAAGCCGAGCATGGAGAAACCTAAGACAATTGTGATTCCTGTCCCAGCTCCTTATCAAAAGGATAGTGCTGTTCCGTGGAGTTATGGTGTGCCAGTTCAAACTCAGAATCCTCAAGCTGTTCCCGATGTCACAAACATTGCGGGAAGCAGCAGAGTCACTAGAAGCGGACGTGTCTATGTCCCTGAAGCCCTTAAAGTGGGTCCATCAAAAGAGGATGAGGAAAGAATTCGAAAGGGTAAGGGTAAAGAGCAAGAGCCCGTGGAAAGTAGAAGGGTGTCAGAGCAAGAAGCTTCCGAATTTCTGAGAATCATGTGGCAAAGCGATTACAAAGTGGTGGACCAGCTGCACCACACTCCTGTAAAGATCTCTATCATGTCCTTGCTGCTCAGTTTAGAGGCCCACCGTGCTGCCCTAGTGAAAGTGCTGAATGAAGCCCATGTAGCCCAAGACATCACTGTTAACCAGCTTGATGGCATCGTAGGGAACATCGTTGCTTCCAACTATATTACCTTTACTGATGACGAGCTCACCCCTGAAGGAAAGGGACATAATCAAGCATTGCACATTTCAGTCAGATGTGGTGAATATACACTTTCTCGGGTCCTCATAGACAATGGATCCTCTTTGAATGTCATGCCCAAATCTACAATGAACAGGCTAGACGTAGACTGTTCATATATGAAGCCTAGCTCAACGCTAGTCAGAGCATTCGACGGATCCAAGAAAGAGGTTATCGGGGAAATAGAGTTTCCAGTGCAGATAGGGCCTGAGGTGTTTTATGTGAACTTTCAAATCATGGACATCGCATCATTCTACAGCTGTCTCTTGGGAAGACCTTGGATTCATGCTGCAGGAGCTGTTCCTTCATCTCTCCATCAGAGGCTTAAGTTTGTAGTCGACGACAAACTGATAGTCGTCTTTGGAGAAGAAGAGTTTATGATTAACAAGCCCCATCCCTCTCAATACGTCGAGGCTGCAGAGGAATCCCTTGAAACTGCTTTTCAGTCATTGGAAATTGCAAATGCCGCTTTCGTGGGAGAGGAAGCCCCACTGCCTGCACCAAGAATGTCCAATGCTGATATCATGGTCGCCAAGGTCATGCTGAGAAATGGTTACCAGATCGGAAAGGGTTTAGGAAGGTCCGAGCAAGGAATTCTAGCACCTGTCCAGTTGCAAGAGTACAAGGATAGATTTGGGTTAGGATATTGGCCCACTCAAGCTGATAAGAAGAGAATGGCTGAGGAGAAGCGAGAAAGAAGACTAGCTAAGCTTCAGGGGAGAGAACGAAGCTTGAAGAGGGTTCCCATCTGTGATCTCAAGCAGAGCTTCAGGAGCGCGGGCATGCTGGACCACAATCAGGTGGCTGTCATTGGGGAAGAATCAGTTGTGGAAGACAAGAGTGTGGACCTGGTGCGTCGCAGTGCTGCAAATGAAGAGCTCGGCAATTGGAAGATCATCGATTTCCCTGTTGCTTTCATTTCAAAGTAATGATTTTGTAATGCGAATCCTTTGGCTCTGCCCAAGGCCTCAGGACATTTCATAAGGGCATGCATGTTTTTCCTTCGAATATCATCAATTAATAAAATGTTGTTTTGAATTCTCAAATGAATAAAATCGTTTTTCATACCATTATTGTGTGTCTTCATCTTGTGTTTCTATTTTGCTTGTTCATTCTGTTTCCATTCCCGCAAATGCAGATCTAAAATGAACATCTTTGAAAATAATGATGCCAATGATTCATATGTTAACTTTGATTACCCTGTTAACCAAGCCGAGGGGGATGTTGAGGATGACTGGGATACTCCTCCAGAATTGATGAGAATGGTTGGGCAAGAGGAAAAGGTTATTCAGCCGCATGGGGAATCTGTTGAGACAATCAATCTGGGCACAGAGGACCGTAAGAAAGAAGTCAAGGTTGGCACTTCGATGAATGAAAGTGAGCGTAAGAGGCTAATTCAACTCCTGCATGATTATGATGATGTCTTCGCATGGACTTACCAGGATATGCCAGGGTTAGATACTGATATAGTGGTGGACAAGCTTCCAGTCAAGCCTGAGTGTCCTCCGGTGAAGCAGAAACTGAGAAGGATGAAACCAGAAATGTCCTTAAAGATCAGAGATGAGGTGAAAAAGCAGTTTGATGCTGGTTTCCTAGCGGTGGCAAAATATCCGCAATGGGTTGCTAATATTGTGCCGGTTCCGAAAAAGGACGGGAAAGTCAGAATGTGTGTTGATTACCGAGATCTGAATCGGGCTAGTCCCAAAGACGATTCTCCCCTGCCTCATATTGATGTCTTAGTGGATAGTACAGCGCAGCATTCACTATTCTCCTTCATGGATGGGTATTCAGGGTACAATCAGATTAAAATGGCTCTTGAAGATATGGGGAACAACTCTTTGGGGAATGTTCTGTTACAGAGTCATGCCATTCGGGTTGAAGAACGCCGGTGCTACCTATCAAAGGGCTATGGTCACATTGTTTCACGACATGATGCACAAGGAGATCGAAGTCTACGTGGACGATATGATTGCAAAGTCTAAAACAGATGAGGAACACATTGTCAATTTGCAAAAGCTCTTTGAACGGTTGAGAAAGTTCAAGCTCAGATTAAATCCGGCCAAGTGTACCTTCGGTGTGCGATCAGGGAAGTTGCTGGGATTCATTGTCAGCCAAAGGGGGATAGAAGTTGACCCAGACAAGGTGCGGGCAATTCTTGAAATGCCGGTGCCTAAAACAGAGAAGGAGATCCATGGTTTTCTTGGAAGACTGAACTACATCTCTAGGTTCATATTCTAGTTAACCGCCACATGTGAACCAATCTTCAAGCTGTTATGCAAGAATCAAGAGACTAAATGGAATGACGATTGCCAAGAAGCTTTCGAAAAGGTCAAGAAATATCTTCAGAATCCACCTATCTTGATGCCTCGTGTACCCGGCAGACCTATCTTGATAACTCAATGGGATGTGTGTTGGGACAACATGATGAATCCGGGAAGAAAGAGCATGCCATCTACTATCTGAGCAAGAAGTTTACTGACTGTGAAACAAGGTACTCGTTGCTAGAAAAGACTTGTTGTGCATTAGCTTGGGCTGCTCACCGTTTGAGGCAGTACATGCTAAGTCACACTACTTGGTTGGTATCTAAAATGGATCCTATCAAGTACATCTTCGAGAAGCCCGCACTTACAGGGAGAATTGCCCGCTGGCAAATGCAGTTGTCAGAATATGACCTCCTGTACGTCACTCAGAAAGCCATCAAGGGTAGTGCGCTGGCCGAGTACCTAGCACATCAGCCTATCGAAGACTATCAGTCGATGCAGTATGACTTTCCAGACGAGGATATCATGGCCCTATTTGAAGAAGGGAAATCCCCGGGAGATGAAAGATGGAGAGTGATATTTAATGGTGCCTCCAACATATATGGGCACGGAGCTGGGGCAGTACTGATTTCCCCTGATAGTCGCTTCATCCCATTCACTACCAGGCTGAGTTTCTATGTCACAAACAATATTGCAGAATATGAGGCATGTATTCTTGGCATTCAGGCAGCCCTAGATTGGAAAGTTAAGAGACTAGATGTGTATGGAGATTCAGCTCTAGTCATTCACCAGGTAAACGGCGATTGGGAGACCAGAGATCCCAAGTTGATTCCTTACCGAGACTACATCCGAGAGTTGGTTGAGCCTTTTGAGGAAATCACATTTCAGCATCTTCCTCGCAATGAGAATCAGTTGGCTGATGCACTGGCCACTTTGTCTTCAATGTTCAACATCAACTGCGACAAAAACTTGACTCACATCAGAACTCAGCATCGGGATCTGCCAGCCCATCACTACTGCGCAGCAATTGAAGAAGAATCTGATAGTAAACCCTGGTATCATGACATCAAGCAGTACATCTTGAATAGAGAGTATCCTCCCGGGGCCTCCGAGAATGACAAGAGAACACTCAGAAGGTTGTCGATGAATTTCTTCTTGAGCGGCGAGGTGCTCTATAAAAAGAATCATGATAAGGTACTCCTCAGGTGTGTGACAAAGGAGGAATCAGAAAGAATTATGAGAGATGTCCATGAAGGCTCGTTTGGGGTTCATTCCAGCGGACATACCATGGCAAGAAAGATATTGAGGGCCGGCTACTATTGGTTGCAAATGGAATTCGACTATTACAGCTTTGTGAGAAAGTGCCACAAGTGCCAGATCTATGCCGATCATATCCATGTGCCACCTGCTTCCTTAAATGTTCTGACTGCATCTTGGCCGTTCTCAATGTGGGGAATGGATGTCATTGGTCCTATTGAGCCTAAAGCGTCAAACGGGCATCGCTTCATTCTAATCGCTTCACCGCTGTGGTTGCTAAGTTTGTAAAAAGAGATCTGGGTTTGTCGCTATGGCCCTCCAGACAAGATCATCACAGACAATGGTAGCAACCTGAACAGCAAGATGATGAAAGAGCTGTGCAAAGACTTCAAATCCAACATCATAATTCTTCTCCATACCGTCCCAAAATGAATGGGGCAGTCGAAGCAGCCAATAAGAACATCAAGAGGATCGTGCAAAAGATGGTAGTAACCTATAAAGATTGGCATGAGATGCTTCCTTTAGCTCTGCACGGGTATCGTACCTCAGTGCGCACTTCAACCGGGGCAACCCCCTTCTCTTTGGTTTATGGGTCGGAAGCAGTCCTCCCTATCGAAGTTGAGATACCCTCCCTGCGGGTGCTGAAGGAAACCAAGTTGGAAGAAGCTGAATGGGTTCAAGCTCGTCTGGACCAGTTGAACCTCATTGAGGAGAAAAGAATTGCTGCCCTGTGTCATGGACAACTGTATCAACAAAGGATGAAAACAGCCTTCGACAAGAAAGTGCGTCCTCGAGAATTCAAAGAAGGAGACCTCGTGCTCAAAAAGATCCTGCCTATTCAGAGTGACCCTCGTGGGAAATGGGCTCCTAGCTATGATGGACCCTATGTGGTAAAGAAAGCCTTCTCTGGAGGAGCATTGATACTCACCAGCTTGGATGGTGAAGAACTCAGAAACCCAGTTAATTCAGATTCAGTCAAGAAATACTACGCCTAAGAAAAATGAAAAGAAAAAGAGAAAGATGAGCCAAGCAAGAATTAGCTCGGTAGGTTGAAAACCCGAAAGGGCGGCCTAGGCAAAAAAAGAGTGACCCGGTGGACTGAAAACTCGCAAAGAGCGGTCCAGGCAAAAATTAGGGTCAGAAAAGTTGGACTTAAAAGAAAAAGAGGCAAGCAGCACCTCCAAAGGTTTAGATAAAAGGGTGATCAAGGCTGCAAGTATGGGTGATTGGCACACTTCAAAGATGAAAAGCGCTCCTAAGATCTGTTGCGTCCATTTTTCTTGTTTTTTTTTTTAGTTTCAAAAAATTCCAATGTACTCTTTTCAGTCGGCGTGACCTTCTGCACGTTCGGTTTCCATATGAATAAAAGTCCAAGCTTTTCACTCCATCTGTTTGTTGTTTTACCATTTGCTTTCTTTTCATTTCTGCTTTAAAATGATGTTTTATGGTAGATGATAAATGATTATGAAAATGTGCATAAATCAGAGCATTAAAATCATTGCGAAATTTTTGAAAATTACAAAGAAAAGAGATGATCTTTCAGTCAGGTAAAATTCACAAGAACTAAACAAAAAGCACTGATTGCATCAAAACAAATCTCAAAAAGGTTGGAGCGTGGCTCTCGCACTGTCATCATGGACGATCATTGTGCCTCGTAACGCAAGTCCAACGATTTGGTCGAGCCAGCAAAAGAAAAAGCCAAAAAGAGCAAAAGAGCAACAACTAGCAAAAGAAAAGAAGAGAAGAAAAGCTAAAAAAAAGAAAGAGCAAAAGAGCAATAAGAAAAAAGAAAATCATGCATTACATTGCATTCATCAAACATAAACAAAAAGAGAAATTCATGCATTACATTCATTCCATCAAAACAGCAATCATGGCATTTGCATTGCATGCATTTGTTCATCTCACTTGCAGGTACAAAGACGGATAAATACTTCGGTGTTAATCCCCGCACTCAGTTCCCAAAAAACGCTCCCTCAGTTCGGAGTTCAAATGCTTTTCAGTTCAGCGCTCAAGCGTGCATTGCAGTTTGGAGTTCAAATCGCTCTTGTCAGAGTTCATCGCTCCCTTCTGTTCATGGTCTCACGTCGTGTACGAGCAACACGATGGACCGCAGCCCCATGTGAGGTTCAACGGAATAGTTGTATCCGCCTAAGATACAGTGGACGCCGTGCATTGATCAGTATATCAGTTCCGGAGCTGATAACGATCCCCCGGTCGCTCGAAAGGCCATTCTCAGGATGCGTGCTCCTCAAAGCCATGTGCAAACGCGGGCTCGCCAAGGGTTCGTTTAAAGGTTTTAGGCAACCTTGCATTTTACCGCTTTCTTTATCGCTTTCTTCATTTAGCGTTTTCCTTGCTTTTCGCAGTTAGCGCGCAAGTCGTTAATCATTTCATTTACTGCTTTCTCATCAGCGCGCCAAGCGTTCATTTTTCAAAAAAAAAATGAAGAAAAAAAAAGAAGAAAAAGAAAAAGAAAATTCGGGTTTCTCCAAGTAGACAAAATTGGTATAATTTCTGAATTCTTTATTTTTATTTTATCTTCGAAATATGTCTCGGCCAATTCATATTTCTTGGTAAAATCCAAATAAAGAGGGGCAGGTGTCATACCCTAATTTTGTCCGCCTAGTTTCAAAACCCTAATTTTCAGCAAAAATAAATAATTTTGTGAGTGATGCATTATTTGAGAAAGGGTTTAGGGTATTTACCCAAGCATTCTAAGGTTTTCAAAATCATTTTTGAGAAATTAAGGAATTTTGGGGCATTTAAAAGGGGCATTGTTTGGTCAATTTCAATTTAATAAATTTTTGCTAGTTGAAAATCCAATTAATTAATTTTTGGGAATTTATTTAATGAAATTGTATCATTTTGAACAAAAAAATAAAAAAATAAAGAAAATCATTTTTCAAATTGTGCGCATATTTTATATGTGTAGTAAAAAATCAAGTTCAAATTAATTCAAGAAAGCATTTCAAAAAAATAGTACAAGGAATATTCCCAAAAATTATATGATAGGATTTTTGTTGGCAATTTTGGTCATCTCTCATTTTCAAAAATGGCATATTCTTCAAGATACCTTGTATATGGCTCAAAATGGTTAGATTTATGTATAATTATCTTGAAAGGAATAATCAAAATTGAGAGGATAATTGGAAGGTTCATGGATAGTACAATAGTACAATTGCCAACTTGCAAAACTTGGGCACCACTCTCATTGCTTGGCTGAATATCTACCCTTTCATTTCCCTCTCATTTTGCATTTTTTTGCCCCTCATCAAAGTGTGTTTCAATCCTCACCCTTGATTCAAAATTAAAATGCAATCCTAGAATGAGATGACGTACACAATGACCTAAATGCCCCTAAACCTAATTGCACATTATATATACCCTCATATCCTCACCTCTCACAAGTTTTTGCACACAATTCACACTCAAAAAACCTAGCCTCTCCTCTTCTCCCTTCTTGGCCGAATACCCCTCTTCATTCCCTCACCTCATTTCTTCACTTTTTCACTTCAAATCAACATTCTAGTCCTAAATCCTTCATCATCCTTGCATTCTCTTCAAAGATCCATCTTCAAATCTCAAGAATCAAGCTCAAGATTGAAGATTAGAGCGTTGATTCAAGTGGTTTAGTGTTCATTCACCTTATTTCTTTCGCTATTCTAGCTTGGAGTTGAGGTATACTCTCAATCTTAGCATCATCAAAATTTTAGCACCAAAAATGTAGATCATCAATCTATTTTTGCATATCAAGCATTTCTTTGCATTTTAGTGCTCTATTTTATGTTGAAATGTTGATATAATTGTTGTTGTTGAATGAGAGATGTGTTTCAAGCATTTTGACAAACACTTTGGGAGGTTTGGATGCTTGAAATGCATCTCTCTCTTGGAATAAATTGTGTGTTTGTGCTATTTTCATTTTGTGCTTGCATTTTCATGAATAAAATTGTGATTTGGGCTTATGTTTCATTTCGCATATTGTAGAAAAATTAGAGTTTGTGCGATTTTAGTGCATTCCTTTGCTTAATCATGTGAATCCTTGCCAAAATGTTTGATCTATGTCATTTGCTTGCATGATTTTGTTGCTTTCAAAGAATAAAATGAGGTTTTAGCTCTATGTTGGTGTCGCATTTCATGAGATAATTAGGGTTTGTGCTTGTTTTTGTTGCTTGCTTTGAAAATCATGTTTGTGTTGATGATTTGGTAAGAGGATTTGACACTTATGCACTTGTGCATATCCCAAGTGTTAATTGCATATGCTTGCTAAATAAAATGTCAAATTGATTTTTCATGGCTTGCTAATGATCTTACTTGAGGCAAATGCCCTTCCCAACTTATCCCTTTCATGTGGTTGATTATAGAAATATGCTAAATGTTGATGCCATCAAAATGATACCACATTGTTGCCTATGTCAAATGTTGATGTGAAATCCCTAGGATTTTGCAAGTGATTCAATAAATGTTTGAATTCACTTGTGCTTTGTAATTTCCTTGCCTACTCACATGATGTGTCATAAATGCCTAGTTAGGTTCATTTCTTGCCATGCATCTTCAATAAGATGTGCAATCTAGGTTCATTCTCTTGCCTATTCATGCATTTTTGCCAAAATGTTCAACTTGGGTTCATTCTTTGCCTATCTATGTATTGTGACATGATATGTGTAGTCTAGGTTCATCTTTGCCTATTCATGCATTGTGTATTCAAATGTTGTAATGAGATGTTTTCAACATGAAAGGGTAAGTTGCAAATTGTGTCTATGTTGTTGCTTGCTTGATAACATGATCTCAATGAATGTGCTATGCTTGCATCTATGAACTTTCTTGCATTCATTGTTCTCTTTTCTAAACAACTTGACATGAAAATGGTTACTAGTTTAGATCATTGCATGAATTGTAGTTTAGCAATTTGCATTTTGGTTATTGACTTGGAACTTGATTGAAAATGTTCTACTAGCTAGTTTTCCAAAACTCTTTTCCAAAAATCAAATTGCTTTCAAACTTCTTTTCTAAACTATGTCTTTAACAAATTAAGACCAATTTCTTTTCCAAGCTTAAACCCTAAGTTCTTCATAAACAAAATCATTAGTGGCCACTCGAAGCCTTTGCTTGTTTGATCACTAATGAGGAGTTATTAGTGGTAGTCACTCGAAGCCTTTGCTTGTTTGATTATCATGAAAGCTCCCAAACCTTAAATACATGCGAACCCAATTCAATTCCCAAAACAACACGAGTCATTAGTGTTAATTGTCCTAAGCCTTTGCTAGATGATTATCACCGATGCTCGCCTCATTTGCAAAAAAGGATAGAAAAAAAAACGTTGTTACTTACAATCACTCGAAGCCATTGCTTGTTTGATTATCGGTTTCAACTTATTTTCTTTCGAGTTAGTAATGAAAACCACTCGAAGCCATTGCTTGCTTGGTATTAGTGAACACTCGAGTCTTATTTCAAAAAACACCTAAAAACTAAAAAGCTAAAAACAAAAGAGCCTTTTCAAAACAAGACTAGAACTACGTAGCTTTGAATTCCTCATCGCACCGGAGGATACATAGGAGCGGGTTCACCTCCCGTCAAGCACCCTTTTAAAAAAATAATAACAAAAAGATTCTTCTTTCCCCAGTTTTCAAAAACATTTTCTTAAATAAAAAAAAGAAGAAAAGAAGTAGAACAAAGCGTTTCAAATCAACAATCAAAAACCACACACTAAATTAAAGGTTCCCTTTCGGTAGAAAGGATGTGTGGGGTGCTAATACCTTCCCCACACATAACCGACCCCCGAACCTATATCTCTCGTTTTCAAAAGGCCAATCGCCTAAAAAGATTTTTCCAATGTTTTTCCTAAATTAAAATATTGGTGGCGGCTTCATTGTTTTTCCCGTTGTACGAAGAATGATCCAAACCGGATTTTTCGGAGTGCATACACATACGTACGGCTTTCTCCAATCTCCTGCCTAGGAATGCCAAGACTACTGGGCCTATTACTGATGGGATCACCATGCATTCCAGGTGTCTTTCTTCAACGAATTCTTCTTCAGCACCAAATCTTTCGGCGTCGTTAAGGAGCTCTCCATGTTTGTCTAACTACTACAGACGAACCAGAAGTTGCCTTGGGGCCATTTCTTCGTCGCTCTTCTTTACAAAAGCCAAGAGAGCTTTGTGATGCATGTTTAGGACAGAGGTTCCTATACCCCAAGGCTGAGCCCCCCCCCCCCCCCCCCCCATCTGGTTCCTCCAACTTTGGGAGCAGCTTTATTTTCCAGACTTTGCGTCTGGGTTATTTACTGAGTCCACTAAGATCCTCGGGTGTGCTCTTGTTGCCACCCCTACTATGCCTATGGATCGTGTAGTAGTACTCCGGGTATTGCTAGATTTTGACCCCTCGGAGAGCTTCTGTTGGTGTCCAGTCTTGTAGAATGGCCTTGGTCCTCGGTGGATGTTTACCCCTGAAGACTTGGGCGCCTCCTCTAGTGAGTCGTGTACTCGTTGCTCGTGACTTAGTCGATGGGGCCAAGCTTTCTTCTAATACCAACCCACTCACCATCGAACCCTATCTACCAAATTTTATTGCTTGGCAGTTTGGAATAGCCCAGCATGTACTTGTTCCCTATGACTCTATTATCGTGGAGCGTTGCCGAAAGAAGATTCTCCCCTCAGATCTCAACAAGCTTCTTGCAGACTAGGCTGCGAGGTTCGTCTCTTTCTCTTGGGGCGTGTGTCGCAGCCAAGTTGACGAAACCACCAGGCACGCCTCTTGGTGGTCACAGGTTCGGAAATATGTCTTTCCTCTCTCCACCATTGACTACCTGCAGTGCTATTTGGGTTCAGCCGAGGGACTTCGTATCCAGCCCACCTCGGCGGCTACCCGAGTGAGTCCACCACCTCACACAGTTGTCTACTCAACGGATAAGCCAGCAGAGAAGAAGAAGAAAGAGAAAATGCAGTTGATTTCTGATCCCCTCCACGTTCTTCTCCTCGCCTGAAATCCATCAGGCAAACCTCTTCTGCCAGCAGTAAGTTCCTGACCTTGGTTTGCTTGTTTATACTGTTAGCGTGAGCTTATCAACTGATATTCTTATGCAGCTCAACCTCATGCTACCATTTTCTTGGACGACGAGGATGATGACGAGGATGATGATGTCCCCCTCCTTCACCGTAAAAGGACCCGAGACTTGTTCATTCAGAATTCACCTTCGTCTGCCACTCTATTGTCGTCAAACTCTTAGGTTCTAGCCGTGGGATCGGCCAAAGGTTTGACAGTATTTGACTCCTCTGTTCTTCAAGAAATTGCACCGAGGAGGGAACTCTGCTCCTCGATTGTGGGTTTCCTGATTTCTCTAGAAAGGGTAAGGTTCAGTGAATGGAACACGATGGATGGATTATTCTACTGGCATAATGCATAAAGATAAAAATAAAAGTAAAGTGGGACAAAAGAAGATTAATATGTCTTTACAATTTTCCTCTTCCGATGTACATACATAAGCCTTTGTTGGCCACTATTCTAGCCAACACTTGCCTACCGTTGGATCAATTAAAAATAAAGGCCTATCATTTCTTTTAAGCCCTAAAGAGGCGGACTAACCACCCACGATCCCACTAGCATGGTTTGTGGGGTAAAACTCCCTCGCTCCGCTTTTAAAGGCTTTGCGCCTTCGCTTGACCTTCAACTGCTCCCACGTTCTATCTTCATGCTCCCACTTCCATTTATTTCCTCAGCTGATCTTTGTCCTCAGACAGTATTTTAGGCATCAAAGCCACCCTGGCCGTGGCACCCTATTGGCGGAGACATTATTATCCCTCGGCCTCGCTCATTATTCCTCGGGCTTATCCCTTCCTCGGGGAGTTTACGTTGTGATTCGCCTCGAGGGCATCTCTTGAGTTCATTCACTCGGCAAATATCTCTTATGACTTTGTCTAGTGGCCTGCCTCGGCACCCTAGTCCTTTCTCTCCTTTCTCTTAGCCCTCGGCGTACGACTTAATTATTTTTGGGCGTTAACAATTACCCCCTTCTTGTGTTGTCTTATGGCCGCGAGGACGTGTCTGATGGTACAAAAAACCCTTGATATGTCTTAATGTGACGATTTGAATAGACTTAACTTCCATTATGTGACATTTGGCGCTTCGCATTAATTGAAAAGGCTGCGCGACAGTTCCCAAAGGACACGCCTGTTGCGTCTTGCGACTATAAATAGCAATGATGCCTATTTTGCAAGGTTCCATGCATCCTTCTCCTTCCTTATTCCCCAACAGAAGCTCTTGCACTTCCCTCTCCGTCTTCCCTCGATTAACCATGGCTGCCCGTGCCCAAGCTTCTTATTTCCAGGGTAGCATTCCATCAATCTACAACTCCATTGTCTCCTTTTCCGTCTTACGTCCCACCGCTATCAACACTGACTTCGGCTTCTCACTCTTGCAACAGAGGTTTGGCATCTGTGACCTCCCACTCAAATCTGCCTGGTACAATGCCGAGGCCAAGTTCACTGATCTTTGGGGGTGGCTGAAGAGTGATGTCGAATACAACGCCTGGGTGAACCGATTGGTTGATCAGAGAAGCACCGTCTAGAAAGAATGGGGCATTTACGATTTGGTTATGGTGTCAATCCAAGAGATTCCACACACCGCCGATCTCCTATTTCCCTTTATGTCCTTCTGGTCAATCAACCTCAACGCCTTCGTCTTCCTCTGGGGTATTTTAACCCCTAATCTGTTTGACGTGGCTACCATTCTTGAGCTCTCTGATGGTGGCCTCGAGGTTCATGTCAATCCTGACTTTGTAGGTGTTCGGTACCGGAGTACGGGCCTGAGGTACCCAGGTCTCAGGGATGATCTGGATACGGGACTCAGGATAATTGTATGCTTCCGAATAGGGTGATCTGAGGAGGAGTGCTGAACTCGATCGCATTGGACCTGAGGCTCGGATTGCCTGAGGTAATCCGTTGTCCATGTTGGGTGGGGGTACCTGCAAGACACTCCGACGCCCAAGTCAGTAAAGAATAAAGATGGAGAGAATAAATATAAGAGAAGGAAATATAAAGAATGCGAGTTCGGCAGGATGCCGAGATTGGTTCGAAAGCGTCCCCGGAGGCGGGATCGCTCGAGGAGCTCATTCAGATAGTGTCGAGGTGTGTTCTAGTTAAATAAGCGTTGTAGGCGCATATGTAAACGTACCTGAATTGGAGGGAGGAGCCTTTATTTATAGACGAGGTGCGTACCTGGGCCGTTGGATGTGTAGGACAGATCCTGTACGTTGGGTACATTTGGGAGGCGGACACAGATGTCCTGAAGCACGGAATTTGGGCCAGGCCCGAGCCAGAGGTTTGGCCCAGTCCAGAACAGTAGGCAAGGATCCCCCTTTCACTTACGCACGGCTTTCTCCAATCTCCTGCCTAGGAATGCCAAGTCTACTGGGGTTATTACTGATGGGAGCACCATGCATTCCTGGTGTATTTCTTCAACGAATTCTTCTTCAGCACCAAATCCTTCGGCGTCGTTAAGGAGATCTCCATGTTCGTCTAACTACTACAAACGAGCCAGAAGTTGGTTTGGGGCCCTTTCTTCGTCGCTCTTCTTTACAAAAGCAAAGAGAGCTTTGTGACGCATGTTTAGGACAGAGGTTCCTATACGCCAAGGCCGAGCCCACTAAGATCCTCAGGTGTGCTCTTGCTGCCACCCCTACTATGCCTATGGATCGTGTAGAAGTACTCCGGGTATTGCTAGATTTTGACCCCTCGGAGAGCTTCTGTTGGTGTCCAGTCTTGTAGAATGGCCTCGGTCCTCGGTGGATGTTTACCCCTGAAGACTTGGGCGCATCCTCTAGTGAGTCATGTACTCGTTGCTCGTGACTTAGTCGATGGGGCCAAGCTTTCTTCTAATACCAACCCACTCACCATCGAACCCTATCATCCAAATTTTGTTGCTTGGCAGTTTGGAGTAGGCCAGCATGTACTTGTTCCCTATGACTCTTTTATCGTGGAGCATTGCCGAAAGAAGATTCTCCCCTTAGATCTCATCAAGCTTCTTGCAGACTAGGCTGCGAGGTTCGTCTCTTTCCCTTGGGGCGTGTGTCGCAGCCAAGTTGGCGAAACCACCAGGCACGCCTCTTGGTGGTCACAGGTTCGGCAATATGTCTTTCCTCTCTCCACCACTGAATACCTGCAGTGCTATTTGGGTTCAGCCGAGGGACTCCGTATCCAGCCCACCTCGGCGGCTACCCGAGTGAGTCCACCACCTTACACAGTTGTCTACTCAATGGATAAGCCAGCAGAGAAGAAGAAAAAAAAATGCAGTTGATTTCTGATCCCCTCCACGTTCTTCTCCTCAACTGAAATCCATCAGGCAAACCTCTTCTGCCAGCAGTAAGATCCTGACCTTCGTTTGCTTGTTTATACTGTTAGCGTGAGCTTATCAACTGATATTCTTATGCAGCTCAACCTCATGCTACCATTTTTTTGGACGACGACGATGATGACGAGGATGATGATGTCCCCCTCCTTCACCGTAAAAGGACCCGAGACTTGTTCATTCAGAATTCACCTTCGTCTGCCACTCTATTGTCGTCAAACTCTTAGGTTCTAGCGGTGGGATCGGCCAGAGGTTTGACAGTATTTGACTACTCTGTTCTTCAAGAAATTGCACCGAGGAGGGTACTCTGCTCCTCGATTGTGGGTTTCCTGATTCCTCTAGAAAGGGTAAGGTTCAGTGAATGGAACACGATGGATGGATTATTCTACTGGCATAATGCATAAAGATAAAAATAAAAGTAAAAAGCGATAAAAGAAGATTAACTGATAGGAAAGAATAGAGTTGTTTGTTTTAATGTGTCTTTACAATTTTCCTATTCCGATTTATAAACATAAGCCTTTGTTGGCCACTATTCGAGCCAACACTTGCCTACCGTTGGATCAATTAAAAATAAACGCCTAGTGGGCTGCCTCAGGGAGTTTATCTTGTAATTTTCCATGAGGGCCTCTCTTGAGTTCCTTTCTTCAGCAATTATCCCTTTGGACTTAGTCTAGTGGGCTGCCTCAGCACTCCAGTCTTTTTCCTCTTTTCTCACATCCCTCAGCCTACGACTTAATTAATTTTTGGGTGTTAACAATTGCCCCCCTTTTTGTGCTGTCGTATGGCCACGAGGACGTGAGTGATGGTACAAAAACCCCCTTATGTGACTGTTTGAAGAGACTTAACTGTCATACTGTGACATTTGACGCTTTGCATTAATTGAAAAGGTTGCACGACGGTTCCCAAGGACACGCGATTGCGCTTTACGAAGATAAATAGCAATGATGCCTATTTTGCAAGGTTCCTCACATTTTCTTCTTCCTCACTTCCTAACCAGAACTTTTGCACTCCCCTCTCTATCTTCCTTCAGTTCCCCATGGCCGCCTCTAACCAAGCTTCCTCTTCTTCCTGGAAGATCGTTCCACCAATCTTCTCCTCCATTGGTCATCTCTCTATCTTGCATCCTACCGCCATTAATACTGATACAATGCCGAGGCTAAATTTGCTGATCTCAGGGGGTGGCCGAAGCGCAACATCGAATGCAACCCTCTGGTGAACCGACTGGCTGTCCAAAAGGGTGATACCTAGAAAGAATGGGGCATCCATGATATGGTTATGGTGTCAACCCAAGAGATTTAACATACTGCCGATATCCTATTAACCCCTACTCTATTGGACGTGGCCGCCATCCTTGGGCTTCCTGCTAGTGGCCTCGAGGTTCATGCCAATCCCGAATTGTTGGGAGAGGACTCTGTTGCATAAAAACAATGATAGTGCAAGTGTACACTGTCAACAAGTAATATAGAATAAGTAAAGTTTGTTCCCACGAGGATTAGTACTTAAACAATACTTAATTTAATCAACAAATTAGTGATGATAAAAATAAAGTAAAAGACACAAATATTTGGTAACATGCACAATAATAAAAAGGTATCAGGGTAATAAAGATCAGATGATTGGAACAAGTTGAGATGCATTCACTTTCAGTAATTTCATTAAAGTGCAATCAATGGTATGTTAAGTGCTGCAGCATTAGGTGCTACAGCAATGGATATATTTTCTCAAATACTTCTCACTAGGATTTCGTCCCAAAAGTTTATCTCTAGACCTTAAAGGATTACGCCCTAGGCTGCTTAGGCACCCGCAGTATTCACCTTATGGCTTTATGCCCTCCTATCTCGAGGGTTTAAGCAAGAAACACTAAAATCTCTTTTAATGTAACAAACCATATTATCTTGTGAGGTAAATTTATAAACCATCCCTGAATTCATAAATGCTACTTAGATTAGACGGCCAATCCTAATCTAAGATGGAAATATTAAAGCACACAAGATAAAATACTCAACACATAAACATACTTCATTAATAGCACAATAATCTATTACATCAAGTTCAGAATCCCAACTATAAGAAGTTAGCTCATTTTGAGCTTTAACAACAAGGAAAACAACTTAAACATAAAAGAAGAAGTCATACTACAATCTCAAGGAGAGAGTTTACACTACTAATTGTTGAACCAAGAGGGTAGCTCCAAAGATGATCAATGAAGCACACTCCAGCTCTTCAACGTAGATTCCTCCAAGAAATGAAGTTCCAGTGTTGCTGCAGCAATAACAATTCCAGCAATTGATCTTTTGGTGAGCTTGAAAAGGCACGAAATGGAGGCAATCTCTATACCTACCTTTTCGGCTTGCCCTAAATGAGGAAGAAGGGTCCTATTTATAGATGAGGCTCATTATCCTAGGTAACCCTAATTTGGGAGGCGCCAATTGTCCTTTGATAAGCCCAAAAAAGTCCTTTTTACCCAAACTTTTAGGTCATCAGCAAATATTTCTTTGTTAGCACGCACACCCATGCCTGGTGATGACTAACACCTGTCCTTTCCTCGTTTTCCATGTTTCCTTCAGCATTCTCTCTCATGTTGCGCAATTTTGCACTGCTACCACATTAGGTGCTGCAGCAATTAGGCAAACACATCAAACCCACAATTAGGCACCAAAGTGCCAAATATAACAAATTAAAGCATGAACCTTAGACTAACTCTAAACTACAATATTTACAACAATAATCACAATATTGCTTGAGTATTAACAATGATTTAAGGTTGAAATAAGAGGCAATAACCATCATAAATGATTGTTATCACACCCCCAAACTTGAAACATTGCTTGTCCTCAAGCAATGACAGTTGACATAGACAAGCATTTAACTAACAAGCAAACCAGACAGTTGAATTACCCAAAGAGCATAGAACAGAATATTAAGCTGAGCATCAACTTTCAGATTGGCCACTCAATTGTAAGCCCACTGAATAGCAAGTTCCCTAAATTACTCCTGCTCAAAAGTGTGTGTGTGTGTGTGACACTGAACTCAGTTCAGATCATAGCAAGGTTGAAAATTTCACTTAACTAAAACTAGAGAGGCTTTCTTTTGAGATTGCCAAAGTTGTTTCAAAACTAAGGGTAGACTAACAATTCAAGCACAGAAAGGGGGGATAAGCATGACAAAGGTCTTTGATGCAGCAATTCAGAACTCTAGGCCAGTGCACTTATTGCAACTCAACTTAAGTGCTGCAGCAACACAGACTAGAACAGAATTCACAAACAAAAATACTTAACACTTGTGTTGCATTGCCCTTATTCTTTGAATTTCTTTTTCATAGCATTTTGGTTTTTTTTTATATGTTTGGGCAATGACAACACTTACAAATATTTACAAACATTAGTACTTTATAACATAGCACATTACACAACATACTGACTTTAATTACTTCCTAAACTATGTGCACTTGGCCTAATTCCATTCCTTCATGCTTTGCCTTAATATAGCTCAAAGAACCCCCAAAATTAGTTTTTTATGCTACCCTAAGTTTTTAGTAAAAATTTGGCAATTCCCTAGGTCTACCAACAACTAGCTTAGCTTCAGATTATTTCTAATTCACTAAGTCCTTCCTGAGTTTCATGCAAAAGTGTGGGAATAGGAGCAATTAAGTTCACTCACAAACAGGGGCACTAATCACTCAATTCTCACCATTTCATCACTAAGTTTCGCTCAACTCAACTTCTAAAATTTAAAATTTTATTCAACTAACTAGCATACGTGCTAATAAAATACATATAGACCATAGGTCCTCCCCCCTACTTAAGACCTTGCAGTGTCCCCACTGCTCATGCATACTAAAGGGAGACCTATTTCAAAGGAAAACATAAAAACACCAGACACTAACACAACTATTGAGTGCTATCACAGAACAAAAGCACTCAACAGGTTTATTCAAAGAAAGCATTAAAAACAGAATTTTAAAAAGACAAGTGTAAGGCTTCTGTCTTTTGGACAGAATTTTAAACAGAATTTTGCCCTTGGGCTTTGTCTTGTGGGTCCTCCTCTCTTGGTCCTTGGAGTGTAAGGCTTCTGTCTTTTGGAATTTGGGCTTATAACAGCATCAGAAGTTTCTGTTGCTGCAGCATCAGATTGCTGCAGCACTGGTGGTGTATCTGCAACAACACCACCAGCATCAGAAACACCTGCCTTCTTTTGGGCAGTTAATGATACGGTTACAAGCTCAAGAGCTTCTCTTGCAATTCTCTCAGCCTCAACTCTCTTCTGCTCTTCTGCTCTCTGCTGCTCTTCCATTGCTGCAGCATCAACAGCTGCAGCATCAGCAATGTCCTTGACCGCAGCAGCAATAGTGGCCTCAGTCTGCATGTCCTATTTCTCAGTAACCTTAGCAGTATCTAGCTCTGCTCCCTCAGGCACTTCTTCAAGTTTCCTCTTCCTTGTTATTCTCTTTGACCTTTGCTTCTTTGATGGTGTAACAGCAGCTCCTTCTTCATTACCGGCAGCATCAATTGCTGCAGCAGGTGAAATGGCAGCATTAGATGTCACTGTGTCAGCCTCTTTTTCTTGAATTTGGTTTGTGGTGGATAAGGGTGGATTTTCTGGTTGGTTTTCTTGTTGGGGAGTGGATTGGTTTGGTGTTTCATTTGTGGATTGGGTGACAGGGGTCAAGATGGGTTGAGATGTGGAGGTGGAAGGTATGTTGGTGGTTTTGGTGATATTGTGGGTTGGTGGCGGGTCCATTTCTATGTCAGTGAGATCATCCCAATTAGGTTCACTATCATTCTTTTTATTACCTTCATCAGCAACAGAATCATCATCTTCACTGTCATCCTCCCTATTCAATTGAGCCATAATTTCTTTGTTTTCCTGCTTCTCCCCTTCACTAAGGGATTCCACATCGTCCGTTTCAAATAGGTCTTCCTCTTCTTCTCCAACCTTCGTCTTGCCTTTCTTCACTTCCCTTCTCTTTCTTTTCTTTTCAACTATTCTTTTTTCTTCTCCATCATCCACTCCAGCTTCATCAAATAAGGTTGCATCAATCACTTCCTCATCTAACACCCATTCTGGAAAAATAGGTGATTCAACTACTGCAATCTCCTTCAAATTCGTTGCAAATACAGCAGTCATCCATTCTTGCTTTCAGATGCTGCAGCAACCTTTGGTTTTGCTTTCAGAACAGTGGGGAAAGCAGCAAGAGGATACCCCTTCTTTTCTCCTTTGATTTCAACGCCTGCCTTCACATAAAGATCTGTGATCAAGCAAGGGAAGAAAAGATAGCCAGCAGTTTTACCTTGACATATAAGAATCTCTCTGCAGATTAACCTTCCTACATCAACATCTTTTCCTCCCAAAAATGACATCTAGGAGCATCATCTTTTCTTTCTCCACATTGGTTGTGTGGGATGTAGGCAGAAGAGAGTGTTTAATGAAAATGAACCAGACCATTGCGTCATGATTAAGACTGCTCCTCTTCACCTTGAATTCATTTGCACTGCAGAGCTCCCAAGGTGTGCCAGGAATGGTGATTGCTTTCTTGACAGACTCCATTTCTTTCTTGCCCCATTTGTTGAAGTTCTTTGCAAAGGTTAAACCATGATAGCCTAATCCCAAGCATTCGTTGATGACCATGGAGTCAAATTTGACATGCACTTCCCTGACTTCAGAAAAATACTGGGGCTTACAATCTTTTTGGGGTGCAATTCCTGCATAGAATTCTCGCACGACAGAGGGGAAGAAAAATGATGGGTGCTGCACCAATTGCTCCCACCCCAATGCCTTCACAGTAGATGTGAAAGCATAGGGGCGTTTTGCAGCACGAAACCTCTCTCTGCCCAGAAATTCATGGATTAGAACTTTTCTGGAGTTGCAGCATCAGTACCCTTGGTATTCTTGCAACGGGCTTGGCTTGATTTCCCACGCCCAATGGATGATTGGAGTTTTCCAGAGGTTTTGTTTGCGCTCATCTTGGTTCTTGCCATTGTTAACAGAATTGTGGTTTGCGAAGAGGGATTAAGAGTGAATTGAGATTGCTAGGGATTTAGGGATTCAGTTCTTGCACGCAATGGAGAAGTGATGGTGGAATGGATGAGAGTGGGTTGTTATAAGGGTGAGGGAAGACGGTTTAGGTAATTGCTAATCTCAATTAATGAGATAGCCGTTGAGATTAGGGTGAGGTGTATGCTGGAGGGTTAATGATGGGACAGTTAATGTGACTGAAAAGACGAGCCCTTGACAACGCATCAGATGCGTGAATAACTGCCATTATTTTATTTTTTTCCTCAACTGCCATTCACTGCTGCAGCAACAACTGCTGTCACACCCCCAAACTTCAAATTGCCCAGAATTAATTCCTGCAAAACATTCACTAAAACAAACAAAAACACTAATTTATTAGATAAAACCATGGGCTGCCTCCCAGTAGCGCTTAGTTTAAGAGTCCTCAGCCTGACTTCCCTCTAAGATTAGAGGTCCTTCAACTCAGTGGTGATTTTTGTTCTCACCACTGGTTCTCCATAATATTGCTTCACCCTTTGACCATTAACCTTGAAGGTTTGCTTTCTCACATCATCATAAAGTTCCACAGCACCATGAAGATACACTTTCATCAACTTGAATAGCCCAGACCATCTAGACTTGAGTTTCCCAGGGAATAACTTGAGTCTTGAATTGAACAACAGAACTTGATCACCTTCAACTAATTCCCTTTTTTGAATCCTCTTGTCGTGCCAAGCCTTGGTCTTAGCCTTATACATTTCAGAGTTCTCATAGGCAAATTGTTTCATTTCTTCCAACTCATTCAATTGTAATAGCCTAGCTGCCCCTGCCTTAGCATGATCAAAATTGAGCTTTTTGATTTCCGAATGAGATTTATATTGAAGCTCTAAGGGCAGGTGGCAAGCTTTGCCATAAACAAGTCTGTATGGAGACATTCCCAAAGGAGTCTTGTAAGCAGTCCTATAAGCCCATAAAGCATCATCAAGATGATTAGACCACTCCTTTCTAGTAGGCCCTACCATTTTCTCCAACATTCTCTTGATCTCTCTATTGGATAACTCTGCCTGACCACTAGTTTGAGGACGATATGCAGTTGCAATCTTGTGTTTTATCCCATACTTAGCCAAGAGAGTTTCAATCAATTTGTTGCAGAAGTGAGATCCTTCATCACTGATTATTGCTCAAGGAGTACCAAACCTTGTAAAGATGTTTTTATGCAAGAACTTGCTAACAGATTTAGCATCATTGTTGGGCAAAGCAACTGCTTCAACCCACTTTGATACATAATCCACAGCTACAACTAGGTAAGAATTGCCAAAAGAAGGGGGAAAAGGCCCCATGAAGTCCATACCCCGAACATCAAAGAGTTCAACCTCTAAAATGTTGGTTAATGGCATTTCATTTCTATTTCAAATGTTCCCACTTCTTTGCCAACTATCACATTTCTTAACCAGCTCGTGAGTATCCTTGAAAATTGTAGGCCAGTAAAATCCAGAATGAAGCACCTTTGCTGCTGTCCTCATACAATTGCTGCAGCATGACATTGCTGCAGCACCAATTGCTATTCTTCATCAGCCACACATCTTCTTAAGAGTTGTACAGGGCACTTTTTGTAGAGGAAGGGTTCATCCCAAAATTATTGCTTAACAGTATGAAAGAACCTCTTCTTCTGTTGATAGTTTAGATCACATGGTACCACTTTGCTGACTAGAAAGTTGACAATGTCTGCATACCAAGGTGTTGCAGCATCTGTTGCTGCAGCATCAATAGCTAATAGTTGTTCATCAGGAAAGCATTCCTTGATTTCTCCACTATGATTACCTGCACTATCACCTTCCAATCTAGACAAATGGTCAGCAACTTGGTTCTCCACCCCCTTTTTATCTTTAATTTCAAGATCAAATTCTTGAAGGAGGAGAACCCATCTTATTAGCCTAGGTTTTGCATCTTTCTTAGCAATCAAATACTTAATGGCAGAGTGATCAGTGTAAACAACTACTTTTGTGCCAACTAAGTATGATCTAAATTTATCAAATGCAAAAACCACAGCTAATAATTCTTTTTCAGTGGAAGTGTAATTTAATTAAGCATCAATAAGTGTTTTGCTAGCAAAATAAATAAAATGAAAGACTTTTCCATACCTTTGGCCAAGGACAGCACCTATGGCATAATCACTAGCATCACACATTAGCGCAAAAGGCTTGCTCCAATCAGGAGTCACTATCACTGGAGTAGTAACTAGAGCATTCTGCAGTTTCTGAAATGCTGCAGCACAGGCTTCATCGAAGACAAATGGAGTGTCATGCTGCAGCAATTGACATAATGGCTTTGAAATTTTAGAGAAGTCTTTAATGAATCTTCTGTAGAACCCAGCATGTCCCAAATAACTTCTAACACCTTTGACATTTGTTGAAGGATGCATCTTCTCAATTACCTCAACTTTGGCTTTGTCAACCTCAATTCCCCTTTTAGAAATCTTGTGTCCCAACACAATACCCTCTTGAACCATGAAGTTGCATTTCTCCCAATTCAATACCAAGTTGGTTTCTTCACATCTGTCCAGAATATCTTCGAAGTTCTCAATGCATAATTGGAATGTTTCCCCAAAGACAGAAAAGTCATCCATAAACACCTCCATATATTTTTCAATAAAATCTGAAAAGATTGACATCATACACCTTTGAAATGTTGCTGGTGCATTACACAACCCAAATGGCATTCTCCTAAAAGCAAAAGTACCATAAGGACAAGTGAAAGTAGTCTTTTGTTGATCTTCAGGTACTATAAGCAATAGAACTCTTTGCCAGCAAGTCTATGCATTTGGTGTATGAATGGTAAGGGGAAGTGATCTTTTCTTGTGGCCTTGTTGAGCTTTCTGTAATCCATGCAAATCCTGCACCCAGTTACTGTTCTTGTAGGAATAAGCTCATTCTTCTCATTAGCTACCACTGTGACCCCTCCTTTCTTTGGAACACATTGCACAGGGCTCACCCATGCACTATCAGATATAGGATACACAATGCCAGCATCAAGCCACTTGATAATTTCCTTTTTCACAACTTCCTTCATGATGGGATTTAGTCTCCTCTGCCCTTCAATGCTATTCTTAGCATTTTCATCAAGAATGATTCTGTGCATGCAGATGGTAGGACTAATCCCCTTTATATCGGTCATTTGCCACCCAATTGTCTTCTTATGCCTCTTTAGGGTAGTAATGAGATCATGTTCTTGACTTTTGGATATGTCAGAAGCAATGATCACAGGCAATGTATCATTTTCCCCTAAATAGGCATACTTAAGGTGCATGGGTAACTCTTTAAGCTCAAGCACAAGAGGTTTCTCAATGGAAGGAAAATTTCTTCTAAGATTTGAATCCTCACGCTCAAGAGATTCATACTGTCTACTCCAAATTTCCTTCACAGTAGTCTCCTCATGCAACATACCTTCTTCCACAAGTTCACTTTTGTCAATTTCAGGAAGAGCCTTCACCAATGGTCACTTTCCTGGTGGAAGTGTTTCTGAACCACAGAATCAAGAGATACTACAAACGAACACTCCTCAGTTCCTTGGTCAGGAAACTTGAGAGCATTCATCACATTGAACTTTATCTCTTGATCATCGAATCTCATAGTCAATTAGAGTCTTGCCAGTAGCTCATTAAGGTCTTCCAAGTATTATAGGCACTTCCTTATCTGCATCAAAATGTAAAATCTCAAAGTTAGCAGGAAATACAAATTTATCTACCTTTATTAAGACATCTTCAATGATTCCTTCTGGGTGTGCAATAGATCTATCTGCAAGTTGGAGAGTAACAGTTGTAGGTCTGGCAACCCCTATACCCAACTGAGTGAAAACAGACTTAGGCATCAAATTGATGCTTGCACATAAGTCACAAAGAGCTCTGCCAGTATAGGCTTCACCAATTGAACAAGGAATAGTGAAACTGCCTGGATCCTTCAACTTGCTTGGAAGCTTGCTTTGCATGATCATACTACATTCCTGGGTCATAGCTACTGTTTCAAATTCTCCAAGTCTCTTCCTCTTAGAAAGCACATCCTTCATGAACTTTGCATAGTTGGGCATGTGTTGAAGTGCTTCTACTAGAGGAACATTGATGTGAAGTTGTTTTAGCACCTCTAGTAATTTGCCAAATTGCTTGTCTTGCTGAGCCTTCTTCAACCTTTGAGGAAAAGGTGGAGATGGAACAGGTTGATCAGCAATTGGTGATGGAACTGGTGCAGCATCAGATGCTACAGCATCAACTGCGACAGCATCTGTTGCCTTCTTTTTCTCATTTTTCTA
Source organism: Astragalus glycyphyllos (assembly GCA_963573325.1). Lineage (NCBI taxonomy): Eukaryota > Viridiplantae > Streptophyta > Magnoliopsida > Fabales > Fabaceae > Astragalus > Astragalus glycyphyllos. Next base: position 61,415,944 of record OY754312.1, on the reverse strand, counting down.
ATTTTTATGGTTTTTGTTGGTGCCATCACTCGGATCAGTAGATGGTCCATTCAGGTCCTTCCCACTCCTTAAAGATATAGCCTTGCACTTTTCTTTCCCTTTTGATGTTGATGGTTCAGTAGTGGAAGGTAATGATCCACTAGGCCTTTGGGTAAGAGCAGTAGCTATTTGACCAAGTTGATTCTCTAAGTTCTTGATTGCAGCCCCTTGAGTTTGATACTGAGTTTTTGTTTAATTCATGAAAGCCTTAAGCATGGCCTCCATAGAGTTTTCAACTGCTGGTGCTGCTGCCTTGGGTTGAGCAGGGAATCCTAGTGGTGTTGCAGGAGCTGTAGCAGGTGTTGCATTGTTGCTCCATTTGAAATTAGGATGGTTCTTCCACCTAGGATTGTATGTACGAGAATATAGATTATTGTTCTTGTCATATCCCACATAGTTGACTGAAATAGGGTTTGCAGGACATTCTTCATACAAGTGGCCTCCTCCACAGTATACACAACTAGCAGAACCCACTGGTACTTGTTCAATTGCTGCTACAGTAGTCTCTGGTACAGATTCAGTTGCTGCAGCAAGTGTTGCTGCAGCATTGGTTGCATTCATATTTTTGATCATGTTGGACAAGGATGCAACTTGAGTAGATAAAGCAGTAACTTCACTCACTTCATGCATACCAGCAACTTTCTTCTGAGCACTAACCCTGGCTGTTGGCCACTGATAACTGTTTGCACAATGGTTTCAATAAGATCATAAGCATCTTGGTAAGAGCCATTCAACAAGACTCCTCTAGAAGAAGCATCAAGCATCAGTCTAGTCTGAGGTTCCAAATGTAACGCCCTAAAATTTAATCAAATTACTTCGAAGTTGGATTGCCGTAGGATAATTGTAAGAATTGAAATTATAGGCGTAGTAGCTATGTTGAAAATGAGTTAGATGATAATCACGTGTTGTGGGCCAGTTAAAAATAGCATTGGGCTTAGCACCGCAAGTGCGCAGCGCTCACGCAACCCTAGCAGCGTGTCCAATGCGCAGCTTGCGCAGGAAGGCGCTTGTGCGCCACTCCTCCTTATAAATATAGCGCAAATATGCGCTAGGGCTGGTCTTTTTGCGCAGCCGCCCTCTTTTCCCTTCTTCTCCTTCTTCCTCTCACTTCTAAGTTACACAAAAGCCTCAATTTTCAAGAGCTCTAGCCTAGGATTGGATTGGGAGGGTTGATTTTCATTGCAATTCTCTACGTTCGTGATCGTCACGCGTCGTTACTATCGCAGGGGAGTCGCCGTATTCGGAGAATCGAGGAACGAGGCTAGGAGGGAGTTTGCGCCACCATAGCTGAGGTAAGGGTGGGTTCGAATTCTATAATAGCGTATATGAGGGATCGTATGTGGGGTTTGGGGTTTATTATAGATTGCCTCTGTGTATGTTGCGTGGTTATATGTGTATATATATATATACACATATATCGTGTATATATATATATATATATATATATATATATATATATATATATCGTATGAGAAATGTTTGATGAGTTGACCGTGTGTGCTTGAATTCCTATGTTGTTAGTTCTAATTAAATCGAATTGTAATTCTGTTGGATTAAGGTTTTCACTATTATAATCAAAAAAAAATGATAGGAAAATAGATAACTCGTTTGTAAGAATTATAAAAAATTTTCGTAATTGAATTGATGGTTACGTTAATGCTGTTACTGTTTTGATGTAATGCTGTTGATGTTTTGCTGTTAATGCTGTTGTTGTTTTGCTGATAATGCTGTTGTTGTTTTGCTGTTAATGCTGTTGATGTTTTGCTGTTAAAGCTGTTGCGGTTTTGCTGTTATTGTTGTCATTGATGTTACATTTTGCTGCTGTGTTGTTGCTATTCTTGCTGTTTTGCGCTGTTGATGTTGCTGCTTTGTCAATATTGTTGCCACAGTTGCCGTTGTGGTTAATTGTTGCGTTGAATACCTTGTCGAAAATGTGGTAAATTGCAGGTGAAGTTGTAAAAGTTGATTTGCCTCTATTTATTGGCAAAGATAGTAAGTTGTAGGCCTATGGCCGCCATGACGTTTTGGTGTTGTGGTCGTGCGATTGCGTGACTGTGATTAGCGTTACTTGTACATTCACATTGTGTCGCATACCTTTGCATTTGCTTTACGACGTGAACGATGAGGGCTATGCCCTGCGAGCCACTATTTACTGGCAACAACGATTTTTACGACGGGAGTTTTGCTCCAATGGTACCACATGCATATGCACAGTTGAGTCGCATTCCGCATTGCACTTTGATGATTCTATTGATGACTCTATTGAGGATTTTATTGATGATATGTGTAATTCTATAGTACCTGACCTATCATATTGTTCTTCATACATGCTCTTATATAGTTCGATATCTCACCCCTTCTGTTTGAATGTTACCCCTATGTGGTAACGTGCAGGTAGTCGCGAATGAAGGCGGTGATCCTTCCTTAGTTGAGTCGGTGTCGTCACTCTGATACGTAACACTCGGGGGGATTGAACGCTGTTTTTTTTCCTTTATCATTTAGGTTGCAATGTTTGTTGAACTCGAAGTTATTTCTATTAAGCAAATTGTTGATTTTGAGTTGTCAAATGGACAAGGATTGTTAAGATTGCTTCAAATTGAATTTACCATGAATGAATTATATTGTTTGTGTTGGGAAGTAAGTGTAGTACTCCAATATTTATGTTGAAAATTCCGCACTCTGATTTATAGTATTATTGGGTAGAATTGGGGTGTTACATTAGTGGTATCAGAGCATGGTTGGGTCTGTCTGACCAAGTTGTCGAGTCATCGCTCGATTAACAATCAAGTATTGTTATTCGTTCTAAACTATAATTTGTGTTGTAGGGATAAGCTGAAATGGCCGGACGGAATGATGCTGCTATTGCTGCTGCTTTGGGCACTATGGCTCAGGCATTGGAGAATCAACAGAACGCTGGTGAGAATGCTGGATCTCGCAGTTTGGCGACTTTCCAAAGGGAGAATCCGCCCACTTTCAAGGGTAAGTATGATCCTGATGGAGCATTGGCTTGGTTAAAGGAGATTGAGAGAATCTTTCGTGTGATGGATTGCACTCCAGCGCAGAAGGTTCGTTATGGTACTCATATGCTGTCAGAAGAGGCTGACGACTGGTGGTTAGATACACGCCAGAGATTGGAAGCTGCAGGTGAAGAGATCACTTGGGTTGTGTTCCGTAGGGAATTTTTGAGGAAGTATTACCCTGAGGATGTTCGGGGTAAGAAAGAAATTGAGTTTCTTGAGCTGAAGCAAGGGAACCTGTCAGTTACTGAATATGCTGCTAAGTTTGTGGAGTTGGCCATATTTTATCCGCACTACAATGAAGCAACTGCTGAATTTTCAAAGTGCATCAAGTTTGAGAATGGGCTGCGACCTGAGATCAAAAAGGCCATTGGGTATCAGAAGATCCGTGTTTTCTCCGATTTGATTGACAGTTGCAGGATCTATGAAGAGGACAACAATGCTCACTATAAGATCATTAATGAGAAGAGGAGCAGGCAGCAGACTCGTGGTAAGCCGTATGATGCTCCAGTTGGTAAAGGTAAGCAGAAATGTTTTGATGGTAAGAGAACTAGTGGGGGAGACGCCCCTGCTGGTATTGTATGTTACAAATGTGGCAAAACTGGTCATAAGAGTAACGTGTGCAAGGTTGAGGTGAAGAGGTGCTTTCGTTGTGGTAAGACTGGGCACGAATCATTCGAGTGCAAGCACAAGGAGCAGGTCTGTTTCAACTGTGGCGAAGAAAGGCATATTAGTAATCAATGTCAGAAGCCAAAGAAAGAAAGAGTTAGTGGAAGAGTGTTCGCTCTGGCAGGGACACAGACTACTGAGAACGACGGATTTATTGGAGGTACATGTTTCATTAATGGTGTTCCTCTAATAGCTATTATTGATACTGGTGCTACTCATTGTTTTATTGCTGCGGAATGTGTTAAAAGATTGGGTCTTGTGTTGTCTTCTATGAATAGGGAGATGGTTGTCGATACTCCAGCTAAGGGGTCGGTGACTACTTCTCTTGTGTGTTCTAAGTGCCCTTTGTCGATTTTCGACAGAGAACTTATTGTTGATCTGATTTGTCTGCCGTTAAGCGGATTGGATGTGATCCTAGGCATGGACTGGTTAGAATATAACTATGTTCATATTAATTGTTTTAGCAAGTCTGTGAGTTTCTCCACTCCCGAAGAGGAGGAGGCTGGTTTGTTGTCTGCTGGACAGTTGCGGAAGTTGATGCGGGAAGAAGTCCAGCTATTCTCGCTGACGGCGTCGCTATCTGTTAAGAATCAAGCCATAATTGATGAGTTGCAGGTGGTGCGCGAATTTCCTGAAGTTTTCCCTGATGAGATTCCAAGTGTACCACCAGAGAGGGAAGTTGAATTTGCTATTGATCTTGTTCCTGGTACCAAACCTGTTTCTATGGCACCTTACAGGATGTCAGCATCTGAATTATCCGAATTGAAGAAGCAACTTGAGGATCTACTTGAAAAGAAGTTCGTGAGGCCGAGTGTATCACGGTGGGGAGCTCCAGTGTTGCTAGTGAAGAAGAAGGATGGAAGTATGAGGCTTTGTGTTGATTATAGACAGTTGAATAAAGTGACGATTAAGAACAAGTATCCACTCCCAAGAATAGACGATTTGATGGATCAATTGGTGGGTGCTCAAGTATTCAGTAAGATTGATTTGAGATCGGGCTACCATCAGATTAAAGTGAAAGATGAGGATATTCAGAAGACGGCTTTTAGAACTCGGTACGGGCATTATGAGTATTCAGTGATGCCTTTGGGTGTTACTAACGCGCCGAGAGTATTCATGGAGTATATGAACCGTGTGTTTCATGCTTATTTGGATCGGTTTGTGGTAGTATTCATCGATGATATTTTGATTTACTCTAAGACAGAAGAAGAGCATGCAGAGCACTTGAGATTGGTATTGGAGGTCTTAAGGGACAAGAAGTTGTATGCAAAGTTGTCTAAGTGCGAATTTTGGCTGAAGGAGGTGATTTTTCTTGGCCACGTTATTTCTGGTAGCGGCATTGCGGTGGATCCATCTAAAGTCGATGCTGTATTGCAATGGGAGACTCCAAAGTCGGCTACCGAGATTAGAAGCTTTTTGGGATTGGCTGGCTACTATAGAAGGTTCATTGAAGGCTTTTCTAAGTTGGCACTTCCTTTAACTCAGCTGACCTGCAAAGGTAAAGCCTTTATATGGGACGCTCGTTGCGAAGAGAGTTTCACCGAATTGAAGAAGAGATTGACGACGTCTCCTATCTTGACGTTGCCTAATCCGGGAGAGTCCTTTGTGGTGTACTGTGATGCTTCCAAGATGGGTTTAGGAGGTGTGCTTATGCAGAATGGTAAGGTAGTTTCTTATGCATCGAGGCAGTTGAGGACTCATGAGAAGAACTATCCTACGCACGATTTAGAACTTGCTGCAGTTGTTTTTGCGCTGAAAATTTGGAGGCATTATCTTTATGGTTCTAGATTTGAAGTATTTAGCGACCATGAGGGTTTGCAGTACTTGTTTGATCAAAAGGAACTGAATATGAGACAGCGGAGGTGGTTGGAGTTGCTAAAAGACTATGATTTCAGTTTGAATTATCATCCAGGGAAAGCTAATGTCGTGGCTGATGCTTTGAGCCGAAAAACCTTGCACATGTCGGCAATGATGGTCAGGGAGTTTGAATTGATTGAGCAGTTCAGAGATATGAGTTTGATTTGCGAAGTGACACCTCAGAGTGTTATGTTGGGGATGTTGAAGATTAATAATGACTTTTTAGATAGCATCAGAGAAGCTCAGAAACTGGATGTTAAACTGGTAGATTCGAAGGTAGGAATCGGGCAGTCTGAGAATAACGATTTTGACTTGGATGCGCAAGGTGTGTTGAGATACCGTAATAGAATCTGCATTCCTGACGATGCGAAAATGAAGAAAGCAATTCTCGAAGAGAGTCATAAAAGTAAGTTGAGTATTCATCCAAGAGCTACGAAAATGTATCAAGACTTGAGAAGATGGTTCTGGTGGCCTGGGATGAAGCGCGATGTAGCACAATTCGTGTATGCATGTTTAACTTGTCAGAAGTCAAAAGTTGAACATCAGAAGCCTGAGGGGTTGATGCAACCTTTAGAGATTCCGGAATGGAAATGGGATAGCATTTCAATGGACTTTGTGACGGGGCTGCCTAATACTGTGAGAGGGCATGATGCGATTTGGGTGATTGTTGACAGGCTGACGAAGTCGGCTCATTTTATACCTATTAATATTGTAACACCCCAAAATAATTCAGTTATTTATTTAATTGATTATTAGGGTTTACGACATTTTAATTATAATTAAGTTAATTGATATGTTAACTTATTGGTTTAGGAGTTGGAATGCAAGTTTGAAGAGGTGTGGGTATTAAGCCCAAAGGCCCATAATCATTTTAGGCCCATAAGGTAATCAAAGTTACTTTGAAGACATAGAAGTCAAATTGAATTTGAAGACTTAGTCATCATATTTGACTAAGTGACTTAGTGTTGTTTCCTTTCATTTTTTTATCAAAGTAAGAAACAAAGAAAAGAGAGAAAAAGGAGAGAAGAGGACGTAGCAAGAAGAAGAGAAAGGGAAGGGATTTTGTTGATTTTTCAAGAGGAATTGCTTGGATTAGGGCTTATTTTCTTCAAGGAATTCAAGGTAAGGGGGCTCTCCTAACCTATAATAGGGTTTGTGTTTTCAATATGTTAGAATAGGGTTTTAGGGGTTTTTGATGTGTTTGAATGAATTTTGTTGATTGAATATGAGAATTGATTGTTTGGTGATGTCTTTGAACTAATTTGGGTGTGGTTTTGGTGTTGTTTTGTTGAAATAAAAAGTTGTCAAAAATTGCACATTATGTGTTTGTGAAAATGTCTCAATGAGTTGGTGAAATTTTGTGTGAATCGGATATGAAATTTGATGATTGAATATGGTGATATTGATGTTGTTATTGGTGTTGAAATTGTGGTTGTTGAAGGTTAGAATTGGTGGTGAAGTTGAAGTTGGAATGGTTAGGTTTGGTGAAGTGTGGCTTGGTGTGGGTAGTGAGCTAGGCGCCAAAAAAAAAAAGTGATCTTTAGCCAACTTGGGCATGGGCCCAAGTGGCGAGCCAGGGCCCCAATGATGGTGGACCCTAGTGGCGCACCTAGTAGAGGGTTAGTAAAAGGGGCGGTTCAAGAGTTTGTCCAAAATGCACCAGTGGTTTGGGACGCGGGCACCGTGCCCAATTTGGTTGCCAGAGCTGTTTGGAGCCCTGTGTCTAGGCGCCAGAATCCTGTTTTTGTGATTTTTGTAAATTTGGGCATGGGCCCGAGTGGCGAGCCAGGGTCCCAATGATGGTGGACCCTTGTGGCGCATCTAGGAGAGAGGGAGTACTAGGGCCGGGGCCAAGAGTGGCCCCTGGGTTCGCGGTGGTTTGGGCGCGGCCACCGTGCCCAAATTGGTTGGTGCACGCTGCCTGGAGCCCTTGTGCTGGGCGCCAACTTTGTGTGTGCTGCCCAAATTTTGTGCCAAAGTGCAGGCGCCCTGGCAGCGTTGCTCAGGTGCGCCAGTGCTGTGTGCTGTATTCAAGGGAGCTGTCTGGCAGTTTTGCCAGTGCTGTTGACTAGGTGTGGGGCCTAGTGTGTTGCCCGGGGCTGCCGGAGCTGCCGGAGTGCAGTTTTGCCGGATTTGCCGGTTTAGTGTGCCGGTGTGTACTGTTTGAGTTGTAAAACTCAAGTGTGGGTGTTTATCCACGGTTGGACTTATAATTTGTCAAAAATATCGGTGTGAGCCTTAGAGCTGTAAAGTGGAGTGGTGTTGGTGATTTTGGTGATGATAAAATAATTATTGGTGATAAAATAATTATTGGTGATGAAACAATTATTGGTGATGATGAGTGGTGCAAATTTTGGTGATTTTGGTGTGTGTTCTACATTGTTCATGGTGTCGCATAAATCATGTGCATTTTTGGTGATGAAGAGGCTGCGGTCTAGGCTTCGGCAACTTTGGTGATAAATGCCCTCAAGGCTTATTTTTAGGTGATGAATGGATCCACATGCATATGCCCTTGGTGTTGGGTTGCATTTGCATGCATATACATACGCATTTGGTGATGTTTATTGGTGTAGCTGAGTTATGTATTGTGAATTGTTGTGGTGTGCCGGTTTATGGTAGATTGGTGTTTTAATTGTGTTTTTCTCTATCATATTTGATTATCACATATTCTATTATATGTTAGAGACTCACCCTTCTGCTTTCGTGTTGCTTCTTATGTCGGCAACCTGCAGGTGATAGCGAGTGAAGGTTCTACCTTCCTTATTTCCGGTTTTTGGTGTCATGCTCTGATACGTAGCACCCGGGGGGGGCGAAACACTTTAGGAGTTGTATTTTGTATGTTATTAGACAGTGTACTTTGGTGATGTATTATACATATGTATGAGATATGTATTTATTTCCGCTGCGAGTTGCATATCCGACTGTTATGTCATGACAGGTGTATTGTGAGGGTTCGTCCCGATTATGTGCTATGTATCGTACTACTTTATGTTGATGATTTCATTATGTGATGTTTGGTTTTTGAAACGACGAAAATGTGATATCTCCCTTGTGATGGTTGAGTTTTAAAAAGAAATTTTCCAACTCTGATTTTATTAATTAAAATGGTAGAATACGTAAGGGGGGTGTTACATTAGTGGTATCAGAGCAGTTCGGTCTGTGTGACCAAGTTGTTGAGTCTTGAGTCTTTTAATTCTCGAGTCTTGTTGCTCGTTCTAACTGATTTTGTTTTAGTGACTTGTTGAGATGGCTGGGAGGAATGATGCTGCTTTAGCTGCTGCTATGCAAGCAATGGCAGATGCTGTAGGTGCTGAGGGGAATGCTGCAGCTCGTGGTTTAGCTACGTTCCAAAGGGAGAACCCGCCTGTCTTCAAGGGGCGGTATGACCCTGATGGAGCTCTTGTGTGGCTGAAAGAGATAGAGAGGATCTTCCGAGTTATGGATTGCACTCCAGCTCAGAAGGTTCGATTCGGTGCTCACCAGTTAGCTGAGGAGGCTGATGATTGGTGGTTGGGAACTCTGCAGAGGCTTGAGGATGCCGGTGAGGAGCTCTCTTGGAATGTCTTCAAGAGAGAGTTTTTGAGGAAGTACTTCCCGGAGGATGTTCGGGGAAAGAAAGAGATGGAATTTCTGAACTTGACTCAGGGAAATAAGCCTGTATCTGAGTATGCAGCCAAGTTTGAGGAATTGGTTAAGTTCCACCCGCATTACAATGGTGCTGATGCTGAATTCTCTAAATGCATCAAATTTGAAAGTGGATTGAGGCATGATATTAAAAAGGCAATTAGCTACCAGAGGATCCGTAGGTTTGCTGATTTGGTGGATAGTTGCAGAATCTTTGAAGAGGATAGCAATACCTCTTATAAGATTGTGAAAGAGAAGAGGGGACAGTTTCAGAATCGTAGTAAACCTTATGATGTGTCCGGTGGGAAAGGTAAACAGAAAGCTGCTGTTGGTTCTGGCAAGAAACCAAGTGGGGGAGATGCTCCTGCTAATGTTGTGTGCTACAAGTGTGGTAGGCCTGGTCATAAGAGTTATGAGTGTAGTTTTGATGAGAGAAAGTGTTTCAAGTGTGGCAGAGGAGGTCACCTGGCTGCTGATTGTGACCGCAAGGATGTGGTTTGCTACAATTGTGGTGAGGTGGGTCACATTAGTACCAAATGCACTAAACCAAAGAAGGAGAAAGCAAGTGGAAAGGTGTTTGCTCTTGCTGGGTCAGAGGTGACCAATGAGATTTCAGGTACGTGCTTCATTGATGGTATTCCTCTGATTGCTATAGTTGATACTGGTGCTACACATTCATTTATTGCTGCGGTATGTGTTGAAAAGTTGCATCTTGAGTTGTCTTCCATGATGAGGGATATGGTTATCGATACTCCAGCTAAGGGTTCGGTAACTACTTCTCTTATGTGTGCTAAGTGTCCTTTGTCGGTTTTCGGCAAAGATTTTATTGTTGATCTGATTTGTCTTCCTTTGGTGGGGATGGATGTTATCTTGGGTATGGACTGGTTGGTGCATAACCATGTTCATATCAATTGTTGTGATCGGTCTGTTAGTTTCTCTTCTCCGGTGGAGGAAGAAACTGTCTTGTTGTCTGGGGGTCAGTTGATGAAAGCAATGAGGGGAGAAGCTCAGTTGTTTGCTGTGATGGAATCATTATCTGCTGAGAGTCAAGCAAAGATTGATGAGTTGCCGGTGGTACGGGAGTTTCCTGAGGTCTTTCCTGATGAGATTCCGGATGTACCACCAGAGAGGGAAGTAGAGTTTTCTATTGATCTGGTACCTGGCACTAGGCCTGCGTCAATGGCACCTTATAGAATGTCTGCATCGGAGTTGTCTGAGTTGAAGAAGCAGCTTGAGGAGTTGCTTGAAAAGAAGTTTGTGAGACCTAGTGTATCTCCGTGGGGTGCTCCGGTGTTGCTTGTGAAGAAGAAGGATGGGAGTATGAGGTTATGTGTTGATTATCGGCAATTGAACAAAGTGACAATTAAGAACAAGTATCCGCTTCCAAGAATTGATGACTTGATGGATCAATTGGTGGGTGCACAAGTGTTTAGCAAGATTGACTTGAGATCGGGTTATCATCAAATTAAAGTGAAAGATGAAGATATTCCGAAGACGGCTTTTAGGACTCGGTATGGTCACTATGAGTATTCGGTGATGCCTTTTGGTGTCACTAACGCTCCTGGGGTATTCATGGAATATATGAATCGTATTTTTCATGAGTATCTAGATCGGTTCGTTGTGGTGTTCATTGATGACATTTTGGTGTATTCAAAATCCGAAGAGGAGCATACTGAGCACTTGAGGTTAGTGTTGGAGGTCTTGCGGGATCGGAAGTTGTATGCTAAATTGTCTAAGTGTGAATTTTGGTTGCGGGAAGTGAGTTTCCTTGGGCATATTATTTCCGGTGATGGGATTGCGGTAGATCCATCCAAAGTTGATGCGGTGTTGAAGTGGGAGACTCCGAAGTCGGTCACTGAGATTAGAAGTTTTCTTGGGTTAGCTGGTTATTATAGAAGATTTATTGAAGGCTTTTCGAAGTTGGCTCTTCCACTAACTCAGTTGACTTGTAAAGGAAAGGCGTTTGTGTGGGATGATCGGTGTGAGGAAAGTTTCAAAGAATTAAAGAAGAGGTTGACGACGTCTCCGATTTTGACGTTACCTAAACCAGAAGAATCCTTTGTTGTGTATTGTGATGCTTCGAAGATGGGTTTAGGAGGAGTTCTTATGCAAAATGGTAGGGTAGTTGCTTATGCTTCTCGGCAGTTGAGGATTCATGAGAAGAATTATCCTACACATGATTTGGAGTTGGCTGCGGTTGTGTTTGCATTGAAGATTTGGCGGCATTATCTTTATGGTTCTAGATTTGAAGTATTTAGTGATCATAAAGGTTTGCAATATTTATTTGATCAAAAGGAGCTGAATATGAGGCAGAGAAGGTGGTTAGAGTTGTTGAAAGACTATGACTTTAGCTTGAACTATCATCCGGGGAAAGCTAATGTAGTAGCCGATGCTTTGAGTAGAAAGAGTTTGCATATGTCTGCAATGATGATTAAGGAGTTGGAGTTGATTGAACAATTCAGAGACATGAGCTTAGTTTGTGAAGTATCTCCTCAGAGTATCAAATTTGGTATGTTAAAGATTAATAATGATTTTCTGGTTAGTATCAGAGAGGCACAGAAGTTGGATGTGAAGTTGGTAGACATGATGGGTGAAGTTGGACAAGCTGATGACAATGATTTCAGGTTGGATTCTCAAGGTGTGTTGAGGTTCCGTGATAGGATATGTATTCCTGATGATGTAGAGATGAAGAAAGCAATTCTTGAGGAGAGTCACAGAAGTAAATTGAGTATTCATCCCGGAGCTACAAAGATGTATCATGATTTGAAGAAATTGTTTTGGTGGCCTGGTATGAAGAAGGAGGTAGCTCAGTTTGTGTATGCCTGTTTGACATGTCAGAAGTCGAAGGTTGAGCATCAGAAGCCTGCAGGGTTGATGCAACCTTTGGAGATTCCTGAGTGGAAGTGGGATAGTATTTCCATGGATTTTGTGACGGGTTTGCCAAATACTTCGAGAGGATTTGATGCCATTTGGGTGATTGTTGACAGATTGACAAAGTCTGCTCACTTTTTACCGATTAACATTACTTATCCGGTTTCTAGGTTGGCAGAGATTTATATTCAGACGATAGTGAAGCTGCATGGTGTGCCTCTATGTATTGTGTCAGATAGAGATCCAAGATTCACTTCTGAATTTTGGAAAAGTTTGCAAGAGGCTTTGGGTTCGAAGTTGAGATTGAGTTCAGCTTATCACCCGCAGACTGATGGTCAGACGGAGAGGACTATTCAGTCACTTGAGGATCTGTTGAGAGCTTGTGTGCTTGAGCAGGGAGGTTCATGGGATGGACATCTTTCGTTGATTGAGTTCACTTACAATAACAGTTATCATGCTAGTATTGGAATGGCTCCTTTCGAAGCATTGTATGGTAGGAGGTGTAGGACTCCGGTGTGTTGGTATGAATCCGGAGAAAGTGTTGTACTTGGACCGGAGATTGTTCGTGAGACAACCGAGAAAGTGAAGCTGATTCGTGAAAAGATGAAAACTTCACAAAGTAGACAAAAGAGTTATCATGACAAGAGGAGGAAAGATTTGGAGTTTCAGGCTGGTGATCATGTGTTTCTGAGAGTTACACCTGTGACCGGTGTTGGTCGTGCCTTGAAGTCGAAGAAGTTGACTCCTCGTTTTATTGGACCATATCAGATTTTAGAGAAAGTTGGAAGAGTTGCTTATCGGGTGGCTTTGCCACCTAATCTTTCGAATCTTCATGATGTGTTTCATATTTCACAGTTGCGGAAGTATATTCCGGATCCATCTCACGTAATTCAAATGGATGATGTGCAAGTGAGAGAGAATCTCACTGTTGAGACTATGCCGGTGCGGATCGAAGATCGTGAGGTGAAAACTTTAAGAGGAAAAGAGATCCATTTGGTGAAGGTAGTTTGGTTAGGAGCTACCGGAGAGAGTATCACTTGGGAGTTGGAGACCAAGATGCGGGAAGCATACCAGGAGTTATTTGATTCAGGTATGTATTTCGAGGACGAAATATTCTAAGTGGGGGAGAGTTGTAACACCCCAAAATAATTCAGTTATTTATTTAATTGATTATTAGGGTTTACGACATTTTAATTATAATTAAGTTAATTGATATGTTAACTTATTGGTTTAGGAGTTGGAATGCAAGTTTGAAGAGGTGTGGGTATTAAGCCCAAAGGCCCATAATCATTTTAGGCCCATAAGGTAATCAAAGTTACTTTGAAGACATAGAAGTCAAATTGAATTTGAAGACTTAGTCATCATATTTGACTAAGTGACTTAGTGTTGTTTCCTTTCATTTTTTTTATCAAAGTAAGAAACAAAGAAAAGAGAGAAAAAGGAGAGAAGAGGACGTAGCAAGAAGAAGAGAAAGGGAAGGGATTTTGTTGATTTTTCAAGAGGAATTGCTTGGATTAGGGCTTATTTTCTTCAAGGAATTCAAGGTAAGGGGGCTCTCCTAACCTATAATAGGGTTTGTGTTTTCAATATGTTAGAATAGGGTTTTAGGGGTTTTTGATGTGTTTGAATGAATTTTGTTGATTGAATATGAGAATTGATTGTTTGGTGATGTCTTTGAACTAATTTGGGTGTGGTTTTGGTGTTGTTTTGTTGAAATAAAAAGTTGTCAAAAATTGCACATTATGTGTTTGTGAAAATGTCTCAATGAGTTGGTGAAATTTTGTGTGAATCGGATATGAAATTTGATGATTGAATATGGTGATATTGATGTTGTTATTGGTGTTGAAATTGTGGTTGTTGAAGGTTAGAATTGGTGGTGAAGTTGAAGTTGGAATGGTTAGGTTTGGTGAAGTGTGGCTTGGTGTGGGTAGTGTGCTAGGCGCCAAAAAAAAAAGTGATCTTTAGCCAAATTGGGCATGGGCCCAAGTGGGGAGCCAGGGCCCCAATGATGTTGGACCCTAGTGGCGCACCTAGTAGAGGGTTAGTAAAAGGGGCGGTTCAAGAGTTTGTCCAAAATTCACGAGTGGTTTGGGACGCGGGCACCGTGCCCAAGTTGGTTGCCAGAGCTGTTTGGAGCCCTGTGTCTAGGCGCCAGAATCCTGTTTTTGTGATTTTTTGTCAATTTGGGCATGGGCCCGAGTGGCGAGCCAGGGTCCCAATGATGGTGGACCCTTGTGGCGCATCTAGGAGAGAGGGAGTACTAGGGCCGGGGCCAAGAGTGGCCCCTGGGTTCGCGGTGGTTTGGGCGCGGCCACCGTGCCCAAGTTGGTTGGTGCACGCTGCCTGGAGCCCTTGTGCTGGGCGCCAACTTTGTGTGTGCTGCCCAAATTTTGTGCCAAAGTGCAGGCGCCCTGGCAGCGTTGCTCAGGTGCGCCAGTGCTGTGTGCTGTATTCAAGGGAGCTGTCTGGCAGTTTTGCCAGTGATGTTGACTAGGTGTGGGGCCTAGTGTGTTGCCCGGGGCTGCCGGAGCTGCCGGAGTGCAGTTTTGCCGGATTTGCCGGTTTAGTGTGCCGGTGTGTACTGTTTGAGTTGTAAAACTCAAGTGTGGGTGTTTATCCACGGTTGGACTTATAATTTGTCAAAAATATCGGTGTGAGCCTTAGAGCTGTAAAGTGGAGTGGTGTTGGTGATTTTGGTGATGATAAAATAATTATTGTCGATAAAATAATTATTGGTGATGAAACAATTATTGGTGATGATGAGTGGTGCAAATTTTGGTGATTTTGGTGTGTGTTCTACATTGTTCATGGTGTCGCATAAATCATGTGCATTTTTGGTGATGAAGAGGCTGCGGTCTAGGCTTCGGCAACTTTGGTGATAAATGCCCTCAAGGCTTATTTTTAGGTGATGAATGGATCCACATGCATATGCCCTTGGTGTTGGGTTGCATTTGCATGCATATACATACGCATTTGGTGATGTTTATTGGTGTAGCTGAGTTATGTATTGTGAATTGTTGTGGTGTGCCGGTTTATGGTAGATTGGTGTTTTAATTGTGTTTTTCTCTATCATATTTGATTATCACATATTCTATTATATGTTAGAGACTCACCCTTCTGCTTTCGTGTTGCTTCTTATGTCGGCAACCTGCAGGTGATAGCGAGTGAAGGTTCTACCTTCCTTATTTCCGGTTTTTGGTGTCATGCTCTGATACGTAGCACCCGGGGGGGCGAAACACTTTAGGAGTTGTATTTTGTACTGTTATTAGACAGTGTACTTTGGTGATGTATTATACATATGTATGAGATATGTATTTATTTCCACTGCGAGTTGCATATCCGACTGTTATGTCATGACAGGTGTATTGTGAGGGTTCGTCCCGATTATGTGCTATGTATCGTACTACTTTATGTTGATGATTTCATTATGTGATGTTTGGTTTTTGAAACGACGAAAATGTGATATCTCCCTTGTGATGGTTGAGTTTTAAAAAGAAATTTTTCAACTCTGATTTTATTAATTAAAATGGTAGAATACGTAAGGGGGGTGTTACAAATATCACGTATCCGGTACCGAAGATGGCTGAGATTTACCTCCAAAAGATTGTAAAGTTGCATGGTGTTCCTATGTGTATCGTTTCGGATAGAGATCCTAGGTTCACTTCTGATTTCTGGAAGAGTTTGCAAGAGGCGTTGGGTTCTAAGTTGAGATTGAGCTCAGCGTATCACCCTCAGACGGATGGTCAGACAGAGAGGACTATTCAATCGTTGGAGGATTTGTTGAGAGCGTGTATTCTTGAGCAAGGAGGTTCGTGGGATACCCATCTCTCGTTGATAGAGTTTACCTATAATAACAGTTATCATTCTAGTATTGGGATGGCACCTTTCAAAGCGTTGTATGGTCGAAGGTGTAGAACCCCTTTGTGTTGGTATGAATTTGGAGAGAGTATAGTGCTTGGACCTGAGATTGTTCGAGAAACGACTGAGAAGGTGAAGTTGATACGTGAAAAGATGAAAGCTTCACAAAGTAGACAGAAGAGTTACCATGATAAGCGAAGGAAGGATTTGGAATTTCAAGCTGGTGATCATGTGTTTTTGAGAGTCACCCCTGTGACCGGTGTTGGACGTGCTTTGAAATCTAAGAAGCTTACTCCTCGATTCATTGGTCCGTATCAGATCACGGAAAGAGTTGGGAATGTAGCTTACAGAGTGGCCTTACCGCCTAATCTTTCGAATTTGCATGATGTGTTCCATGTGTCACAACTTCGGAGGTATATTCCAGATCCATCTCATGTAATTCATATGGATGATGTGCAAGTACGGGATAACCTCACTGTGGAGACGATGCCTGTACGAATCGCGGACCGTGAGACGAAGACTCTAAGGGGCAAAGAGATCGCCTTGGTGAAAGTAGTCTGGTTAGGAGCTGCCGGAGAAAGCATGACATGGGAGTTGGAAAGCAAGATGCGGGAGTCCTATCCCGAGTTGTTCGAATCAGGTAAATTTTCGAGGACGAAAATATTCTAAGTGGGGGAGAGTTGTAACGCCCTAAAATTTAATCAAATTACTTCGAAGTTGGATTGCCGTAGGATAATTGTAAGAATTGAAATTATGGGCGTAGTAGCTATGTTGAAAATGAGTTAGATGATAATCACGTGTTGTGGGCCAGTTAAAAATAGCATTGGGCTTAGCACCGCAAGTGCGCAGCGCTCACGCAACCCTAGCAGCGTGTCCAATGCGCAGCTTGCGCAGGAAGGCGCTTGTGCGCCACTCCTCCTTATAAATATAGCGCAAATATGCGCTAGGGCTGGTCTTTTTGCGCAGCCGCCCTCTTTTCCCTTCTTCTCCTTCTTCCTCTCACTTCTAAGTTACACAAAAGCCTCAATTTTCAAGAGCTCTAGCCTAGGATTGGATTGGGAGGGTTGATTTTCATTGCAATTCTCTACGTTCGTGATCGTCACGCGTCGTTACTATCGCAGGGGAGTCGCCGTATTCGGAGAATCGAGGAACGAGGCTAGGAGGGAGTTTGCGCCACCATAGCTGAGGTAAGGGTGGGTTCGAATTCTATAATAGCGTATATGAGGGATCGTATGTGGGGTTTGGGGTTTATTATAGATTGCCTCTGTGTATGTTGCGTGGTTATATATGTATGTATATATATATATATATATCGTATGAGAAATGTTTGATGAGTTGACCGTGTGTGCTTGAATTCCTATGTTGTTAGTTCTAATTAAATCGAATTGTAATTCTGTTGGATTAAGGTTTTCACTATTATAATCAAAAAAAAAATGATAGGAAAATAGATAACTCGTTTGTAAGAATTATAAAAAATTTTCGTAATTGAATTGATGGTTACGTTAATGCTGTTACTGTTTTGATGTAATGCTGTTGATGTTTTGCTGTTAATGCTGTTGTTGTTTTGCTGATAATGCTGTTGCTGTTTTGCTGTTAATGCTGTTGATGTTTTGCTGTTAAAGCTGTTGCGGTTTTGCTGTTATTGTTGTCATTGATGTTACATTTTGCTGCTGTGTTGTTGCTATTCTTGCTGTTTTGCGCTGTTGATGTTGCTGCTTTGTCAATATTGTTGCCACAGTTGTCGTTGTGGTTAATTGTTGCGTTGAATACCTTGTCGAAAATGTGGTAAATTGCAGGTGAAGTTGTAAAAGTTGATTTGCCTCTATTTATTGGCAAAGATAGTAAGTTGTAGGCCTATGGCCGCCATGACGTTTTGGTGTTGTGGTCGTGCGATTGCGTGACTGTGATTAGCGTTACTTGTACATTCACATTGTGTCGCATACCTTTGCATTTGCTTTACGACGTGAACGATGAGGGCTATGCCCTGCGAGCCACTATTTACTAGCAACAACGATTTTTACGACGGGAGTTTTGCTCCAATGGTACCACATGCATATGCACAGTTGAGTCGCATTCCGCATTGCACTTTGATGATTCTATTGATGACTCTATTGAGGATTTTATTGATGATATGTGTAATTCTATAGTACCTGACCTATCATATTGTTCTTCATACATGCTCTTATATAGTTCGATATCTCACCCCTTCTGTTTGAATGTTACCCCTATGTGGTAACGTGCAGGTAGTCGCGAATGACGGCGGTGATCCTTCCTTAGTTGAGTCGGTGTCGTCACTCTGATACGTAACACTCGGGGGGATTGAACGCTGTTTTTTTTCCTTTATCATTTAGGTTGCAATATTTGTTGAACTCGAAGTTATTTCTATTAAGCAAATTGTTGATTTTGAGTTGTCAAATGGACAAGGATTGTTAAGATTGCTTCAAATTGAATTTACCATGAATGAATTATATTGTTTGTGTTGGGAAGTAAGTGTAGCACTCCAATATTTATGTTGAAAATTCCACACTCTGATTTATAGTATTATTGGGTAGAATTGGGGTGTTACACCAAACAATTGTAAAAAGTTTCCATTTGAACAACCACAGGCAACCCATTATGTGGACATTTTCTTAGCAACTCTTTGAATCTTTCCCATGCTTCAAACAATGTCTCAAATTCAGTTTGTCTAAAAGATGTAATTTCAGTTCTCATCCTGGCATTCTTGATAGGTGGAAAGTATTTTGTCATAAATTTCCAACCCATCTCATTCCAAGTAGTGATAGAGTTAGGTTCCAAGGAATTTAACCAAACCTTATCTATATCCTTCAAGGAATAAGGGAAAAGTTTAAGTTTAAAAGCATCATCACTTACACCAGGGAGAATGAAATTACTACAAACTTCTACAAATTGTTTTAAATGCAAATATGGGTCCTCAGTAGGTCCTCCACCAAATTGCCCAATTGTTTGAAGCATTTGAAACATCATAGGCTTAAATTCAAAATGAGTTGTGGCAAGTTCAGGCCTTACTATGCTAGTTTGCATAGTATGAGGGTCAAAAATTGCATAATCCCCATAGGTCTATCCCTGTCATTAGCCATGCCTATGACTGTTTCATTCAAAACTTGTCTCACATGTTCAGGTTGCTCACGGTGTTCAGTGGCAATTATGATATGTCTGTCAGAACCTTGGTTACTAGGATGTGGTGTTCCCCATGATTAGAAGGTGGTGGTGTAGCCATATTGACAGCTCTGCCCAATGAAATAAGTACTGAGTGATCTTGATCCCTTCTCAAAGCCCTAAACAATCTTTCTATTTCAGGATGAAGTTGAAATTCTGGAGAACTGCGCCTGTGCATATGCTGCAGCAACAGTTGCTGTAGCAATCTAATACTGAAACAACCAGAAACAGGACACCAAAATTAGCAACAAAAATTACTATTTTGCCAATTAATTAAACAGTGTTTTAAGCTAATTAATCCCCGGCAACGGCGCTAAAAACTTGTTGCGTAAAAACAATGATAGTGCAAGTGTACACTGTCAACAAGTAATATAGAATAAGTAAAGTTTGTTCCCACGAGGATTAGTACTTAAACAATGCTTAATTTAATCAACAAACTAGTGATGATAAAAATAAAGTAAAAGACACAAATATTTGGTAACATGCATAATAATAAAAAGGTATCAGGGTAATAAAGATCAGAAGATTGGAACAAGTTGAGATGCATTCACTTTCAGTAATTTCATTAAAGTGCAATCAATGGTATGTTAAGTGCTGCAGCATTAGGTGCTGCAGCAATGGATATATTTTCTCAAATACTTCTCACTAGGGTTCCGTCCCAAAAGTTTATCTCTAGACCTTAAAGGATTACGCCCTAGGCTGCTTAGGCACCTGCAGTATTCACCTTATGGCTTATGCCCTCCTATCTCTATGGTTTAAGCAAGAAACACTAAAATCCCTTTTAATGTAACAAACCATTTATCTTGTGAGGTAAATTTACAAACCATCTCTGAATTCATAAATGCTACTTAGATTAGACGGCCAATCCTAATCTAAGATGGAAATATTAAAGCACACAAGATAAAATACTCAACACATAAACATACTTCATTAATAGCACAATAATCCATTACATCAAGTTCATCATCCCAACTATAAGAAGTTAGCTCATTTTGAGCTTTAACAACAAGGAAAACAACTTAAACATAAAAGAAGAAGTCATACTACAATCTTAAGGAGAGAGTTTACACTACTAATTGTTGAACCAAGAGGGTAGCTCCAAAGATGATCAATGAAGCACACTCCAGCTCTTCAACGTAGATTCCTCCAAGAAATGAAGTTCCAGTGTTGCTGCAGCAATAACAATTCCAGCAATTGATCTTTTGGTGAGCTTGAGAAGGCACGAAATAGAGGCTATCTCTATACCTACCTTTTCGGCTTGCCCTAAATGAGGAAGAAGGGTCCTATTTATAGATGAGGCTCATGATCCTAGGTAACCCTAATTTGGGAGGCGCCAATTGTCCTTTGATAAGCCTAAAAAGTCCTTTTTACCCAAACTTTTAGGTCATCAGCAAATATTCCTTTGTTAGCACGCACACCCACACCTGGTGATGACTAACACCTGTCCTTTCCTCGTTTTCCGTGTTTCCTTCAGCATTCTCTCTCATATTGCGCAATTTTGCATTGCTGCCACATTAGGTGCTGCAGCAATTAGGCAAACACATCAAACCCACAATCAGGCACCAAAGTGCCAAATATAACAAATTAAACCATGCACCTTAGACTAACTCTAAACTACAATATTTACAACAATTATCACAATATTGCTTGAGAATTAACAATGATTTAAGGTTGAAATAAGAGGCAATAACCATCATAAATGATTGTTATCACACCCCCAAACTTGAAACATTGCTTGTCCTCAAGCAATGACACTTGACATAGACAAGCAATTAACTAACAAGCAAACCAGACAGTTGAATTACCCAAAGAGCATAGAACAGAATATTAAGCTGAGCATCAACTTTCAGATTGGCCACTCAATTGTAAGCCCACTGAATAGCAAGTTCCCTAAATTACTCCTGCTCAAAAGTGTGTGTGTGTGTGTGACACTTAACTCAATTCAGATCATAGCAAGGTTGAAAATTTCACTTAACTAAAACTAGAGAGGCTTTCTTTTGAGATTGCCAAAGTTGTTTCAAAACTAAGGGTAGACTAACAATTCAAGCACAGAAAGGGGGATAAGCATGACAAAGGTCTTTGATGCAGCAATTCAGAACTCTAGGCCAGTGCACTTATTGCAACTCAACTTATGTGCTGCAGCAACACAGACTAGAACAGAATTCAAAAACAACAATACTTAACACTTGTGTTGCATTGCCCTTATTCTTTGAATTTCTTTTTCATAGCATTTTGGTTTTTTTTATATGTTTCGGCAATGACAACACTTACAAATATTTACAAACATTAGTGCTTTATAACATAGCACATTACACAACATACTGACTTTAATTACTTCCTAAACTATGTGCACTTGGCCTAATTCCATTCCTTCATGTTTTGCCTTAATATAGCTCAAAGAACCGCCAAACTTAGTTTTTTATGCTACCCTAAGTTTTTAGTAAAAATTTGGCAATTCCCTAGGTCTACCAACAACTAGCTTAGCTTCAGATCATTTCAAATTCACTAAGTCCTTCCTGAGTTTCATGCAAAAGTGTGGGAATAGGAGCAATTAATTTCACTCACAAACAGGGGCACTAATCACTCAATTCTCACCGTTTCATCACTAAGTTTTGCTCAACTCAACTTCTAAAATTTAAAATTTTATTCAACTAACTAGCATACGTGCTAATAAAATACATATAGACCATAGGTCCTCCCCCCTACTTAAGACCTTGCAGTGTCCCCACTGCTCATGCATACTAAAGGGAGACCTATTTCAAAGCAAAACATAAAAACAGCAGACACTAACACAACTGTTGAGTGCTATCACAGAACAAAAGCACTCAACAGGTTTATTCAAAGAAAGCATTAAAAACAGAATTTTAAAAAGACAAA